>CM069405.1:32770233-34180233 GCA_035609135.1 Eleutherodactylus coqui
TACTGTTCAGCCAGTAGTTCACTGTCCTGTACTTCCTTTCTCTCACTTCCCATGCTGCATTTAGCTGTCTTCGGTCCAATCAGCAATGAGGAAGTATCTGAATGCCCACCCCAGAATGATTGAGACATTCTGTTGAAATGGTTAGTAAATCCAGAGTAATGTATACATATACACAAGTGCTATAACAGCAGAAGAGGCAAAGAATGTGGAGATTGTCTGCAGACAATCAGCCTGTAAATGCAGGGGGAGCAGTCTGTAAACTATAGGGCCCTTCCCCACAGCTAAGAAAACATCCCAGTTACTACAGAAGCTCAATACCTAACAAAGGCAGTGGATTGCAAAGGAGCTGGAATGGAGACTCCTACAGCTATTTTAGCCGTGATTTACTGTGGTAAAACAAAAAAAATGTAAGCAAGTATGTTACTCATTGCCCCCCACCCCCACTAGACTTGCTCCATTCCATCCATACTAAATGTGGCAAGCTAGGCTTATTTTTCTATCCAGCCGTTACATAGACGCCTCTGCACTATGCCAGTCGCTGCATTGGCTGCCCATCCACTGCAGAACTAAATTTAAACTCCTCAACCTCACTCACAAAGCTCTGCATGGCGCTGCGCCACCATACATCGCCTCCCTACTGTCAGTACACCACCCAGCCCGCTCACTCCGATCCGCTAACACACTCAGACTAAACACCCCTGTAATACGAACCTCACATGCTCATCCACAGGGACTTCACCAGAGCAGCACCCATCCTCTGGAACGCTCTAACCCCAAAGCATCTGGACAATTCCTGATGCACTAAATTTCAGACATGCCTTAAAACGCACCTCTTCAGGGAAGCATACCAAATCCCCTGACCTAGTCCTCTGCCCCTTCCGATGGCTCCCCACACCTTCCACCCTGCCTATCACATATGACCTCTACCCCTGCACCTCCTTACCGCCCCACCTCATTTGCTTTCTAAAAACTGATTTCCACATGAAATCCCCTACTTCCTGTGTTACCCCATGCTGACCGCCTCGCTCCCCCCCCCCCCCCCCGTTGTACCTCCTGTATCACCCCCACCCCATTTTTTTCAAACTGATTGTGATTGTTCCCAACAAGAGAAACCACGTAATCTTGTAGATATGATACCTTTTAATGGCTAACAAAAATACATGATGTAATAATAGCGAGCTTCCGAACCAACGCAGGGCTCTTCTTCAGGCTTATGGATTGGATCTGAAGAGGCATGCATATTTATACACACTTATAACATACATACTTATGTCAAGGCACAGATATGGAAGCTCGTTGGTTCGGAAGCTCGCTATTATTACATCATGTATTTTTGTTAGCCATTAAAAGGTATCATATCTACAAGATTACGTCGTTTCTCTTGCTGAGAACAATCACATTTTGCTCTACTGGCTAACACGGTACCAGATCTTTTTTTCATTATTTCAAACTGATTGTACCTTACATTCTAATTGTATTGTTTTGCATTTATCCCGTGCCTGAAAGCGCTGCGGAATAAGTTGGCGCTATACAAATAAAGATTATTATTATTAGAGCATTAAGGCCCATTTACACAGGACGGCTGTTTACTTGCTCCTGTGCTGTCACACAGGAGTGAGTATCACTGGCTCGCTCAGCAAGGGACCGGGGGGGGGGGCTGGGGAGATTTCACTCCTCACTCCACCGACCCCTCTTCATTCACTTAACACAGCGGCGGTTCAGTACTGAACGGCTGCTGTTTACACTGGGTGATCATCGTTCAGAATTTTAAGGTGCATAAAATCCTGAGCAAAGAGCGTTCAGTGTAAACAGCAGCCGTTCAGTACTGAACCGCCGCTGTGTTAAGTGAATGAAGAGGGGTGGGTGGAGTGAGGAGTGAAATCTCCTCCAGCCTCCCTGGTCCCTTGCTGAGCGAGCCAGTGATACTCACTCCTGTGTAACAGCACAGGAGCAAATACACACAGGTACGAGCATCATTTGTCCCGTGTAAATGGGCCTTTAGTTGCTTCGGTGTCTTGGGTAGTGTTGACAAGTTGAGGAGCTAGAGCAGTAAAAATAATGATGTCGTCAGTAAAACAAAGATAGATGCAGGTCTGGATGGATAGGCTTCTTAACACATCACCACATATCTGAAACCACAGATAGCTGGAAATGAGTCGGGTGACGATCTATTAACAGGAATACTGCGTGTCTTCATTGGAGAAGATTATAGCATGCTGATACTCGCACATACAGAAGGATGAACAGGTTTTGCTTCATGTAAACCAAAGTAAACAAAGGCTCCGATTTCCTTTTATCCTCAGTGTTTTGGCTGTGCACTGTCAAGCAGGTGCCTACTCAGAAGCCATGTATACACTATTTTGACACATGGAAGGGGATGAAATTTGATTTTATACCCATTTTCCAGCACTGTTGGGCCACTTTTGGCTTCAATGACTGAGGGAACCCTCCTCCGCCTCTTTCCACCAAATTCCCATAGATGTGAGGATGGATTCGCCTCCATTCATGAGGAGCTTCAGATAGTGATGTGGAGGATGAGGAGCGTGTTGAGCGCATGGACACAGCGTTCCAGTTTGTCCCAAAGATGCTAAATGGACTTTGCAGATGTTCTGCTCTTCACACCAAACCTCAACACTGCGTGCTGTAGGACATGGCACTCAGTTAGTAGAAACAAGGAGCTGCACCAAAGTATTGCCACAGGGTAGGTGATGCCACATTGTCTACAAAGTCTCTACGCATTGGTATTGATGGTGGACTTCACGATAACCAATGGTCCTAGTCCTTCCTTGCCGAACCCACCACCATAAAAGAATGCTCCCCAACTTCACTGTTAAAATGATGCAGTTGTGTAGAAACCGCTCTTCAGACAACCGCCACACCGAAGTGAGGCCATCCGATCAGAAAATGTGGGTACCATGATTCAGACACCCACAACGCTTGCTTCCCCTCTTTTACAGGTGCCATCGCAGGCGCCGCTGTGCATTTACTGCTGTGATGTTGGGCTTGTGTGCAGCCGCTCATCCGTGGTAACCCTTGTGCATGCAATTCCGTACGAATGTTTCTGGTGCTGGTGGCTGTTCCAGTGGCCGATGAGACCTCCTGAGCGAGGGCAGACAATCTGTGTGATGTCTTCACAGCTTTGTTGTCCACGTTCTGTCAGTTTACAAAGTCTCCCTGTATGTGGCCACACCACACCCAACGGATGGGCTCCATTTCTAAATTATATTTGCAACTGTGGACTTTGGAAGGTCCAAAAGTGTTGCGATTTTATGTACTTATTGGTTGGTGACATCCCACTACCAGACCCCGTTGTCAGCTCTACACCTGTTGACATCCCCCCAACCAGACCCCGTTGTCAGCTCTACACCTGCTCACATCCCCCCAACCAGACCCCTTTGTCAGCTCTACACCTGGTGACATCCCCCCCACCAGACCCCGTTTTCAGCTCTACACTTGGTGACATCCCCCCCACTGGACCCGTTGTCGGCTCTACACCTGGTTACATCCCCCACTGGACCCGTTGTCGGCTCTACACCTGGTGACATCCTCCCCACTGGACCCCGTTGTCAGCTCTATACCTGGTGACATCCCCCCCCCCCCACCAGACCCCGTTGTCAGCTCTACACCTGATGGCATCCCACCACTAGACCCCGTTGTCAGCTCTACACCTGGTGACATCCCCCCACCAGACCCCGTTGTCAGCTCTACACCTGATGGCATCCCACCACTAGACCCCGTTGTCAGCTCTACACCTGGTGACATCCCCCCCACCACCAGACCCCGTTTTCAGCTCTACACTTGGTGACATCCCCCCCACCAGACCCCGTTTTCAGCTCTACACTTGGTGACATCCCCACCACCAGACCCCGTTGTCGGCTCTACACCTGCTGACATCCCACCACCAGACCCCATTGTCAGCTCTACACCTGGTGACATCCCCCCCCCCCCCCACCAAATCCCGTTGTCGGCTCTACACCTGCTTACCTCCCCCACTAGACCCGTTGTCTGCTCTACACCTGGTTACATTCCCCCACTGGACCCGTCTGCTCTACACCTGCTGACATCCCACTACCAGACCCCGTTATCAGCTCTACACCTGCTGACATCCCCCCCCCACCAGACCCCGTTGTCAGCTCTACACCTGCTGACATCCCCCCCCACCAGACCCCGTTGTCAGCTCTACACCTGCTGACATCCCCCCCACCAGACCCCGTTGTCAGCTCTACACCTGCTGACATCCCCCCCACCAGACCCCGTTGTCAGCTCTACACCTGCTGACATCCCCCCCACCAGACCCTGTTGTCAGCTCTACACCTGGTGACATCCTCCCCCCACCAGACCCTGTTGTCAGCTCTACACCTGGTGACATCCCCCCCCCCCCCCCACCAGACCCCGTTGTCGGCTCTACACCTGGTGACATCCCCCACTGGACCCATTGTCTACTCTACACCTGGTGACATCCCCCCACCGGACCCCGTTGTCGGCTATACACCTGGTGACAACCCCCCCCCCCCTAATAGACCCCGTTGTCGGCTCTACACCTGGTTACATCCCCCACTGGACCCGTTGTCGGCTCTACACCTGGTGACATCCCCCCACCAGACCCCGTTGTCTGCTCTCCACACCTTTTAGTGACAAGTTGTTTCTGTCTGCAGGATTCCCTCTCCTCAATTACACCATTCTACATTTATTTTCCATAGTGTTACACAAGAACACACCCCCACCCCCCGCGCGGTCGGCAGCGACATCTCGGCCCCGGCTAGTCTAGCACCAATGACCCGGCCTCATTGGAATCACTCAGATCACTGGGTTTTCCGATGTAATGTGGATTCACACTGAAACTGATCACAGAAAACTTAATTTTATGCTGCACTCCGGGGTCACGGGGAGAATAACCATACAGGGGAGCGCCAATCGTGAAATAGCCAGGAGCTGTAATAAAGTAGCCGGTCATCGTAGGTCCCTCTTATATGGGATCTAGGTTGCTGATGCTATGGGTAAAAACAAGGGTCAGCCAGCCTAACGTGTTTTATGCACAGTGTTTTTGGTCTACGGATGACTGTTACTCGCCCTTCTCCAGATATTTTGCGACTTTTGTCAATTGACTTCTGGGAACCTCCATAAATATTGTTCATACTGTACAATTTCTTTGCTGAACATTTCCATGTTTTTCATTGCCCATACATAGCAGGATATCACACTGAACCAAACAAGTTCAGCTTGGGGGGGGGGGGGGGGGGGAGGGTCATCCTTCCAATTTCTGTGCAGGAAGGGAACAACATAAGATGTTATCAAAGTCCTCAGCAGAGCAGAGGTTGCAATCCTCTCCGGCACCGCTCATGTCATTAGCTTGCTGCCTCGTTACTGCTCTGCACCTTTCACCCATTACTCTATCCATGACATGATTAATGTGCAACCATTTAGAACTTTAATCCCAGTTTCAAAGTACAAGAATGTGAAAAACTGAGACTGGTCAAATGAGATGTAAGATAGATCTCTGCAGCCTCTGTCCTTCTGCATTCAGTGGTCAATGTGTCCTTACCAGGGTTCTGATCCTTGCAACATTTTTAGATTGGCTTGATAATTGACGGGGCGACACAGTGAGACGAAGGGATGAAGTTTTTATTCTTTTACTACTTTTTGGGAGTTGTTAGAAACATAATGGATGAATATGGCACAGTCTGCAGTATTATCAGCGCACCACTTAGGCTGCTGTACCAGTTTTGCAAAATGTCTATTCAGGGCCAATTCTGTAGAAAGTAGAGACGAGGGCAAAATACCCCAGTATAGGATGATTTAAAGAAGTTCTCCATGCAGGGGAAATGCTTAACTAATCCAACCCAGTTCAATGGTGCCAAAACCTCTGCTTCAGTCACAGTTCTGACAGCGCAGCTTCAGTGTTTAACCCCTTAACGCCACAGGATGTAACTATGTCCTGGCTGCGGGGTACTTAACGCAGCAGAACGTACACTAACATTCTGTGGATAGCGTGAGATCAGAAGAGATCCAGCAGCGGGAGTCGGCTGTCACCGATAGCCGGCCTTCCCCTGCAAAAGCAGGGTGCATCGGCACAGTAACCCAGCTCCTAACCCCTTTCCTGCCGCGATCTATGTAGATCGCGGCATGTAAAAGATTCACAAAGGGAGCGCGCTCCCTCTGTGGCATCATCGGACTCTTGCGATATAATTGTGGAGAGTCTGATGGGTTACCATGACAACAAGACACCAGATAATAGGCTTCCTGCATTGCCATTGCCTATGATTGCTTTAACAAGCGATAAGGCATTGCAGGACAGAATCCTGCGATGCTTTATCTTAGCGATGATAGGTGCTATAGTACAAGTCCCCAACAGGGACACACAGTGTAAAAAAAAAAATTGAACTTGCTTTTCATCCTGCACAACAAAAAACATTAAAAAAAAATCCTAAACTCAAGCAAAATGCTTATTTTTTCATACCCATAAAAAATACAGCTAGTCTCCCAAAAATAAGCCCTCACAGAGCTCCGTCCATGGAAAAATAAAAAGTTATAGGACTTTGAATGCATCGAAATTTGAAAAAAATTAAACTAAAAAAAGGGGGTTTTATTGCGGAAAAGTGGAAAACATAAAAAAAAATAAGGATAATGAAGAGGGGGAAAAAGCTAGGACTCTGGCACTACCTATAGCCGGTCGAGGCTTAGATGATGATGAGGTTAGTCAGGTAGAATCCAATAATGCTTTATTTAGAATTCACAAAATAGAAGCAGCAATGTTACGTGTTTCAAGGGGCGCAGACCCCTTCATCAGAGAAGCCACAAGACAAGTCAAGCTGACTGATGTATTTGCCTTCTATTATCTGGTATGAAGATGCTAATGAACACACTTCATGGTGGTTCAGCTGTTTGAAAAGGTCTGTGCACCTCAAAATGTGTAACATTGCTGATTCTATTGGGTTGGTTCTGCAGTGGGTTCTTCAGACCCTTTCACTTTCTTACATTTTCTTATGTTGGGGCTTGTGCAAACTTTAAAAAAATATCAATTTTTTTTCCCATCATTCTGCACTCTCAGTACCGCATAATGACAAAGTGACAACAGAATGATATAAATCTTTACAAATTCTTTAAAAATAGCAAAACTACCATTCTGCACTGACATAAGTATTCCCACCCCACACTCAGTATTTAGTTAAAGCCCCTTTGGCAGTGATTCCAGCCTCCAGTCGTCTTGGTATGATGCCACAAGGTTTGCACACCTGAATTTGTTTTGTTTTTTTCTGCCATTCTTTGTAGATTCTCTCAGATTGGATGGGGGCCGTTTCTGGACAGCCATTCTCAGGTCTCTCCAAAGAAATTTGATTAGGTTCAAGTCAGGACTCTCGCTGGGCCACTCAAGGACCGTCACAGAGTTGTTCCTAAGGCACTCCTGTGTTGTCCTGGCTGTGTGCTTAGGGTCATTGTCTTGTCGTGTGGGAAGGTGGCCCTTCTGCCCAGTCTGAAGTCCATTGTGCTCTGGATCAGGTTTTCATTTAGAATATCTCTGTACTTTGCTCTATTCAGCTTTCCATCCACCCTGACCGGACTCACTATTGTCCAGCATGATGTTGCCCTACCAGGTCTCACTGTACAGATGGTATTGGGACGTTGATGAGCGGCGCCTGGTTTCCTCCACACAGAACACTTAGAATTGAGGCCAAAAAGTCCAATCTTGGTTTCATCAGAGCATAAATCTTGTTTCTCACAGTCTGAGGGTCCTTTAATGCTTTTTGTTAAACTCCAGGTGGCTTTCATGTGTCTTACTGAGAAGAGGCTTCCTTTGGGCTTTATGGCAAAGTGGCCAGAATTGGTGGAGTGTGGCAGTGATGGTTGACCTTCTGGAAGTTTCTCCCATCTGCACACAGTATCTTTGGACTTCAGCCAGAGAGAAAATTAGGTTCTTGGTCATCTCTCTTACCAAGACCCTTCTCCTCCTTTATGTCTTAGTTTGTCGGGCTGGCAACTCTAGGAAGCGTCCTGGTTGTTCCAAACTTCTACGTAAGTATTATGGAGGACGCTGGGCTCTTGGGGACTTTCAGTGCAGCAGAAATGTTCTTATAGCTTCTCCAGATCTGAGCCTTCACACAATCCTGTCTCTGAGCTCTACAGGCAGTTCTGTCCTCCTGATGGCTTGGTTTTCGCTCTGATATGCATTGTGAGCTGTGAGACCTTATATTGACAAGGGGGTCTTTTAAAATGCTATCCATTCAACTGAATTTACCGCAGGTGACTCCAATCAAGTTGTAGAAACATTAATTTTAAGTGTCATACCAAAGGTAATAATTTTTGCCAATGCCACTTTCTTAGATTTTTAACATTCTGTTGTCACTTTGTCATTACGGGGTACTGAGTGCAGAATGATGGAAAACCTTGATTTATGTTTTTGATTTGCATAAGGCCACAACATAACAAAATATAAAAAAGTGAAGCAGCCAAAGGCTTCCGCTGTAAATAGTTGGATTCTACACCCAACTGCCCTTATTGTCATGTAAGCCTACAACCGACTATAGATTGCGCCAGTCTTAACTTTTTTCCTCTTAATCATCCCTATGATGGTCAAACGTTAATTTGACCATTGCTCTCCCAGCATACTAGACCATTAGCGCCTCCTCTCATGCCTGACCATACCTCTCTACTAATTCCGTACACTGTGTGCATCTGGTTACCTCTTTTGGGTTGTTCTGTACGCTTTATCCTTTCTCTCTAAAGACCAAAGGCTCAGTTTCAGAATCAGAAGTGGAGGTGCCGGCAAAACTGGGTCAAGTAAGTTTTTTCCCCTCCTTGGATAACCCCGTTGAAGGAAGTCAGTCATCTGATTTTGGCAGTATAGGCTATTTGTAGGATGTGGGACTTGGTGATAACGATACATTTTATTATCTTGAACAGATGATTCAATCCAGAAACATGAACGTTGATACTCTTCCTCCGTGGTATGCAAATGACAGGTGGGCCATCTGATGGGCGCTAGCAATAGTCCAAGTTCCCTCCGTTCTGTCTTTGAATGCTCCCTGGAGTCTTGAGTGACGTCTCCAGCTCTAGCCGCTGGAGATGTCTTGAAGTTTCTGCACCACTGTGCCCAGCTGAAACAGTCATTGCCCAGCGCGGAATACTTGTAACACAAGACTTCTCCAGCAACCAGAGCTAGAGATGTCAAACAAGACTCTAGGTGGCGAGTTTAGAGGCAGAAGATGAGCGGCTTACCTCCCGCTCTGGACTCTCTCCCATCTTCTGCCTCTAAACATCCCCTTGAGTCTTAATTGACTTCTCCAGTTCTTGTGTTTCAAGTATAATGCACCGTACTGAGGGATCAGCACATGTGCAGTGACTTCCTTTCATCCGGACATTTCAGGTAAAGACATCACTGTAACGTCAGGGGGGTGAAGAAAGCCAAGGATGTGCAAAATTGCCAAAAAAGTGATGATTTAGGACCAAAACAGTCAGCCGTTAAGTGGTTAAGTCTGTTATTAGTGTTAAGGGGTCCATAATTGCACTTTATTTAGGTTATTGTCAGTATACGATAGAAGAGGCTGATCGCCGCCGCTCTACGTGAGTCACCGCGGAGTCTCTGTGCTCCGAATTATCCGCAAGTGGTTTGTTTACTGTAGAACGGTGAAAGCTGCAATCATGACCAGGCTGCAGGAGCGAATGAACAGGAGGGGGACGGGGAATGGTCGATCCTAATAGCATAAACCCTTCATATCTGCTTACGGTTCACACAGATCTTGTGTTCACTAAATTAAGCATCATTTTTATTATGAGTGGTAGTGAAGGACAACTGGTTAGTATTCCTGCACTGTAGCAGAATAGAGTGTCTGCTCACCTGCCCAGAATCTGAAAACTGGATCCTACTAAAAGGGATTGGACCTCCCAGCGGGAATAGAACGTAGTATTTTCATATATTAATACTTGGTGAGGTTCCATTGATGCTAATGACATCGGATACTCCGTGTGGCATATTTGTTTTTCTAACATCCGATATACTTCAGCTGGTGTTTCTCCCCATTCATCCTGCAATTGTCTGGCAAGTTATCTCATAGAAGATGGATGCTGTTCATATTTCTTGACCAGACATTCTAGTTCATTGCAGAGATGATCAGTTGGGTTCAGGTCAGGACTCTGTGCATGCCAGTCCAATTGTGGAATATCAATATCTTCAAACTAACATAAAGTTACATCTCAGGCAGATCTGTAAATGATGGGAGTTGTGGTGATTAGATGAATGGTCCATCCACCTGAGACCCTTAAAGTGGTTCATCCCTTGGCCTATAAAAGGCTCTTGGAGGCTCCTTGTGTGTAGTGACCTCTTCTTTTGCTTGTGTAGAGCTTGTTGACCACTACGAGGCAGAGAAGAGATTTCACCCCTTTACCAGTGTCTGAGAGGGGGTGCTATATTGGGATGTGAGAAGCGGGCTGGTCATAACAACTAATTGTCTCCCACTAGACCGTTCTGACAAGACTGTTAGGAGATGTTGGGACCAGTGGATGCGTGAGGACACACAAGGTGACCGGGCTCAGGATGCCCCCTACAGACCACCAGTAGAGATGAGCGTCTGACCAGACTGTTAGGAGGTGTTGGGACCAGTGGATGCGTGAGGTCACACAAGGTGACCAGGCTTAGGACGTCCTTGACAAACCTCCAGCAGCTCTAACTGTTGTCTGCCATCCAAAGACAGGTGGTGCCATCCTTACAGACCCCTGTGTGTTAGGTTGTGAAACTGGGATCTGTTGTTCGATATGGTTTTGTAGCTTCACGGCTGGGGGTTAATTGAGCTGGCTGGGTGTGAAATTATCCAGCCAGCCAATCCCCCTGGTCTGCTGCACATAAATACCAGCTTCTCTTGCCAGAGGATGCTGGTCATTTTATATTGTTTATGCATTCTGTGTTAATACCATTCTGAGGTATGTTATGTATGTCTAGTTTGAAGTGTCTTACTTGCTTTCCCTGAAGACGGTCTGGACTTGTAGTCCCCATCTGCATCATATGCAGACCCCCTCTTCCCTTTTACAGGTGCGGTCTCCCTTATGTTTGTGTCTTGGTGCATTTTGTGTGGGCTTATGGTATTTGTGTGAATGCCACCTTACGTCCGTGCTGAGGCGTGTCGCTTTGGTGCGCCCTGTGGACACAACATTGTGTCTGTCAGAACAATTTCCAGGCATTTGTATGAAAGATGAAACTGGACGCTATGGAGGGGAATCGGGTTGTCTTCAGCAATGAATCCAGGTTTAGTTTGGGCACCGACAGACGTTTTCGTGTCTGGAGACCTCGGGGTGAGCGCCTCAATCCTGCCTTTGCTGTGGAGCGGCACACTGCCCCCTGCTGGTGTGATGGTCTTGGGGGCCATCCCCTACAACAGTCTGTCCCCCCCTAGTAGTGGTAAGGGGACAATAACAGCTCAGCGATATGTTCAGGACATCCTGCAGCCACATGTGTTCCTCTCATGGCGGCTTCCTGCAGGATAATGCTCGGCTGCACACAAGGGGGTCACAGGAGCCCCCACAACATTGTCACACTACCATGGCCGCACACACAAGGGGGTCACAGGAGCCCCCACAACATTGTCACACTACCATGGCCGCACACACAAGGGGGTCACAGGAGCCCCCACAACATTGTCAGTGGCTGCCCAGTCACCAGATTTATCATCCTTATTACATATATGGGAACATTTGGGATGACAACTTCCACAGCCTACGAGTTTGCACGATCTACAAACTCAGTTACAGCAAATATGGAGCGATCTGTGCGGTTCAAATTATTTGCTCACTTCAAAGGCCAGAGGATCAAATGATCAAGAAATGTTCTTGCCGCTATTAAAAAAAAAAGCAAATAGAGAATCTACATGTGTATAGACCACCTATAGAATGCTGTCAGCTTTAACCCCTCTAGGTCCAGGGTGTTTTGGTTCTGAAGGACAAGACACTTTTCAGGGATTTTACCCATGTGCTGGTTTTATGGCCCTATTTATTTATTTTTTTCTTCAACTACTAAAATTATTTTTGCTGCATTTTTTTTCTGTGACATATGGGGCTATTTTTAGATCTTTTTTTTCTGGTTTTTTTTTTTTTTTTTTGCTTTATTAGGGGTAAAACCTTTAAATTTATAGTTTACTTTTAAAATTACCGTAGTATATTTACTCTAAAATAAAGTACAGAAATGGCTGCATTTTCTTTTGGATGTTTTGATATATAATTTATATAATCTCAGATAACGGTGCGTATGGTGACAGCGATGGGTTGTTTTCTTTTTTTTTATATAGATTTTTATTCTGTAATTTTTTTCAATTTATTTTTGTAACAATTTTTTTTAACACCTATGTCCCTTCTGACGTCATATAAGACCTCTAGTGGTCATTTACATTTCTTTTTTTTTTTTCTATACTTTTCCACTGTAGCTGGGGCATCTATAGGAGCCACACTCATAGAAGCCCGAGTTACAGGGGAAAACCTCCTACTCTAGTGACGGTAGTCATGGCAGTGCTGGTCTGGGTCTGCCACAACCCTGCAGCTCTGCTGGGGGCATCTGGCTGTCATGTATTGCTGGGTTGAAAAAGTGAAAGCAACACTTCTGCTTTCTCTATTCACAACGTAGAACTCAGTGAGTACTATGCAGACTGCAAGAGAGAAGGGGCAGAAGCAGTTAAAAACACTTTTGCCTTCTCTGGGTTTTCTGTGCCTAACAGCCAAGTACACGACCCGTTCCTGCTACATTCCAGGAGCTTTAATCATTCACCATATTTATATTATCGATGCTTGATCCTTATCGAGTTACGATTACTGTATACACAATGATCAGCCATAAAACTAACACCCTCTGCCTAATATTATTCCACAAGACCTCTGAAGATGTACTGAAATATTTGCACCATTACCAGCAGATCCTGCAAGTTCTGTACATTGTGAGGTGCAGCCTCCATGGATCAGACATGTTTTTCCTGCAGAGCTCACAGATGCTCGATGGGCTAGT
Organism: Eleutherodactylus coqui; assembly: GCA_035609135.1. Lineage (NCBI taxonomy): Eukaryota > Metazoa > Chordata > Amphibia > Anura > Eleutherodactylidae > Eleutherodactylus > Eleutherodactylus coqui. The sequence continues at coordinate 32,783,210 of CM069405.1, forward strand.
TATCCCTTTGAGCAATATTTTCAGTGTGACCAGGCACATTATCCTGCTAAGAGTGGGTGCTGCTATCTGAGAATCCCGCTTCCATGAAGGGAGTACTTGTCTGTACAATGTTAGGTAGGTGGCACATGTTACGTCCACATGAATGCCAGGACCCAATTACCCAACAGAACATTGCCCATCACACTACCTCCAATGGCTTGTCTTCTTCCCATAGTGCCTTCTGGTGTATTCCCAAGGTAAGTGACCCACCCGGCTGTCCACATAATTAAGAGATTCACCAGACTAAGCACTTTCTTCTATTGCTCCATTCTCTAGTTTTGATGCACATGTAGACACTGTTGGAGGAGGACAGGGGTCATCATGTGCAACTGTGAACCGATCAGAATGGCTAGCTAAGATGCCTTGTGTGATCTGACATATTTCTATCATCACCATCAGGGACTTTTATCAGTAATTGTCCTACACTTGGTCTTCCATGGAATCAGACTAGACAGGTGGCCTTCACATCCCACCCATCAGTGACCCTGGAGTTCCCATGGCCCCGTCACTGTTTCGCCAGTTTTCTTTCCTTAGACCAGTTTTGGTAGATATTAACTGCTAGATAATGGGAACGCCCCACAAGACTTGATATTTTGGAGATACTCTGACTCGTCTACATGTCACATTTTGGCCCTTGCCGCAGTAGCTCAGATCCTTAAACTTTTCCATTTATCCTGCTTCCAGCATATCATCTCCAAGAACTGATCCCTTGCTGCCCAATATATCAAAAGGGAGCTCTGAACTTGTAGCTCCACAAGCAGCATGTCAGTCCATGTTAGATGGCGCTCATCATTACCATTACATAGTAGACACAATCTATGATGTATGCCACCCCACCAGTTCACCATAACTAAAGTCCAACAGAAAACTTCTAACTTAAATGTGGGCAAAATTCCTGACTTTTATTCGGCAATCGATACATATCCCATTACTGAACAGAACCCAAATCCAGTACAGTCGGCAGCATTCTCATTTTAATTGGTATTGTGCTTCAAGTGCCAGTCATCCAGTTCACAACACGGCACCAGATTCCAGCTGTCATCCAGTCTTCGTGTTTCTCTTTTAGCTTCACTCAGAACATGGCGTCCCTGGCGTGTAAACAAACAATTCCAGTTTGTCTAACGTCCTCATGAGAAACATCAACATGTCTCCAGAAGGTCAAGAAACCGTTTTCTGCCAAGGGAAAAAAAAATTCACGCGACGCACAATGAATTCACTGTATCCAGGGGTTTCTGGGCAGCAACCAATAAAACAAATAGAAATACATTTTCATCACTTTTAGTTTCCATTCCCATTAAAACATTGCAGAACAGTTGATTGACCCCGTTGACTTAACCCTTTTATGACTGCAAATGCAGATCTCACTACTGCAGTTTAAACTAGAGTTTTGTTTCCTCAACTACATATAGGGTTAATATAGAACGCAAGCGATAATGAGAAAGTATAACCTGCCCATTGTTTCCAGTTCTTCTGCCCAGTAACATCCCAGACTCATAACATACTGTACCTAATTTTAGGGGAGTGATGTAATGCTAAGGCCATGTACGGACATTGCATGCAGTCATGTGGCAGTCTTTTTGCGTGACTTTATTGTTAAATGGATTCTTCTGTTTGCAAATCCCATTTCTATACACCCTATTAGTGAATTTATGGTCAATAGAGGGGAGTGGGGGGCCTCTGTTCAGGACCGTCACGTCTCGGCCAGAGTAGAGTAGCAGTTCTAAAGAGCACCACTCTCTGTGGAGTACATGTCCTGCCCTGCATTACACGGATCCCCATTGAAATGAATGGATAGCGTGTAATGCTTAGTTTCTCCTCTGGGGTCGCTGCAGGGAAATTGAACACTTAGCCAAGTGGCACACTTGCGTTAAAATAATTGTCCATGTTTTGTTACCAAAAATTAGCTGAACCAGTCAGCCCCCAGTGATGATGTGATAGCCAACAGAAGGACCACACAACGGAAGGAGGGTCCAATATTGCAGGACTGAGCAAGCATTGCGCCTTTTTGGATGACCCCTTTAAGACTTCATATCATTAAGAATTAAAAGTTATGTTAATTTGTCTACGGATTACAGTCCTGCACTGAGACCCTGGGCTCCGAGGCCGTACAGCTATCTTCCTTTACACGTAGATGCCAGGGAATGCCGACACTTCTAGTCCTACAATATCTAACTCTACTTTGTACAGAGAAAGTGAGTTGGATTTCAATGATCTCATTGTGCGTTATCCAAAGAGTTGGCCAAGAGTTCTGAGCATGAAGTCATAGAGAATAATAGCAGCGTGGGCAGCCGTTGAAAGTCTCTTAAATCTGATGCACTTAACACAGGAAACTTGTCGTCCTTGTTTTTGGGCCTCTGATATCTGCTAAGAATCAGACCTGACGTGAAGCAGACAGTGATATCAACATGGAAAGCATAACTCACAGCAGTGGCTGATTAGTCGTCTTACAGTAAGTCAAATCAGCCGACTCTGGTTACAGCTTACGAGTGACGGGCATCTGGTTTACTTCACTGCTCTTAATTTCCGCGTATAATCAGCTCAATACAGAGCTGTCTGGTCTTAGTTTGATTTTGGTCCAGTTAGCCGAGGCTCCTGCCTTATATTATATAGATACAGCAATTAATATATAATAATTTGTACATATGTATGTATATATACACTCTTTGTCAGAAAAAAATGTGCTTCTAAAAGTTATTTTGCTGTAAAACTCGTCCTGTAATTCCATCTCAGGCAGATCCGCAAATGATTGGAGTTGTGCTGATTAGCTAAATGGCCTTGTCACCTGAGACCCTAAAACTGGTTCCCCCCTTGGCCTATAAGAGGCTCTCGGAGGTTCCTTGTGTGTAGTGACCTCTTCTTCTGCTTGTAGAGCTTGTTGGCCACTAGACACCTCTACGACGCAGAGATGAGATTTCAACCCGTTACTATGCCCCCCTATATCACATCTTGTATCTAAGCTAGAGGTGGCACAGCAGGGTACTAGAGCCTCCATACCCACCCGTATCACATCTTGTATCTAAATTAGGGGTGGTACAACAGGGTACTAGGACCTTCATGCCTGCCCGTTTCACATCTTGTATCCAAGCTAAAGAAGGTACAACAGGGTTCTAGAGCCTCCATGCCCCCCCCCCCCGTCACATCTTGTATCCAAGCTAGAGGTGGTACAACAGGGTACTAGAACCTTCATGCCCGCCCGTTTCACATCTTGCATCCAAGCTAGAGGCGGTACAACAGGGTACTAGAGCTTCCATGCCTGCCCATATCACATCTTGTATCCAAGTGAGAGGTGCTACAACAGGGTACTAAAGTCTCCATGCCTGCCAGAATCACGTACAAGCTTTCCTCTGAACCACGGAGGGAGTCCAGACCTCCTTATCCCAGTGCTTGGAGTTCCTTAACAATTCTCTTTCTCAGCCACATCACTGGCCAGAGGCAGAGCTTCTACCTGATAATCAGCGCCCCCTTTTTCTTCTCTTACGCCCCTGGCTATGTCGGTAATGGGTGCAGAGCTTATGGCTGTAGCGGTTCGGTCTCTCTAACATCATTGGAAGGATTGAGTAGCTCCACCTCCTTACAAGATACACTGGACTCATATTTCAAAGTTTGCAGCTAAGTTCCGCCCCCGTCCTACCACTCCCATTGCAAACAGTGGAGAGGGGGCGAGAGCCCAGTGCACTAGCTCCCAGCCCACCTCCTCCCCTTGCAGAGAGGGGCAGCGCATATCGGCCGGGCGTGAAAACCCGACCGATATGCAAATGTCTGAATAAGCCCTAATGCTGTAAAAAAAAAAACTGTGGTAGAATTAATGTTTTTTAATTAATGTGTTTTTTTTTCTCCAATGCTCTCACAAAAAAAGGAATACAACTTGGATAATTATATGTATTTAAAAAATGGCACCAATAAAAACTACATCTTGTCATGAAAAAAAATAAGTCCTCATACGGCCATGTCAACACAAAAATAAAGTTATGGCTTTTGAAAGTGGAGATGAAAATCCCAAAAGATTGTCACGTCCTTAGGTCTAATATAAGCTGAGTCACTAAAGGGTTGAGACTGTTCTTGGCTTTCAGCTGCTGATGCATTTGAACCGAATTAAATCATTGGTACATTAATATTTTCCCTTTCCCTGCTTGCAAGATTTCAGTCAATGTTCATAAATCAGGTGATTCACCAAAAATAAATCCATCTACAATAATATACTAAATACTAGAGAGGGAGGAGGGGGATGCAGCTGCAGCATCTCTATTTCAGAGTGCTGTGAGAGGGGAGGAGGAGAAGCAGGGAAGAGACAGATGTGTTCCTCAAAGGAAATAGCACTGCTCTGCCATCACACAAAAAAGCACTATGTACATATGTGTTTGCAATACTTTATAGTTATTTTTCCCTTGATACTTAAAGCGGATCCAAAAACAAAAAGTGACAGAGGAAACGAAAGTTCCTGGCATGCACAGCTTAACTTTTACTCATTGCTGGATGATAAGACACGGTTATATGTGTTTTGCACAGGCAGCCTGGATACAGAACAGAGGAGACAAGATCTTTGATGTGCTGAACTTAACTTCAAGAGCGTCCTGTGGCGATCGCCTGCTGATACGTTCAGGGATGCAGAATATCCGTGAAGTTTACACCTTTCTGAAGAGCAATAATAAACATAAATCAGATGCTTTCCCATCCCAGCCAGAGGTTCTTAAGTGCTCAGCAACCAGCACAGCCCGGGGACAATCATTGATCTGTCCAAAACCAACGTCTTTCAGCCGCTGGGTTATGTCCAGTACTCTGGAGTCTGAAAATTACAGCTGGAAGAGTTTATAGTATAATAATATATAATATATTACAGTGCAGACTACACAATACAGTCCTAGAGGAGCAATGATGAGGGCTCGATGGAAACCACTGCAGGCTGCAATTCCTGAATTTTATGTTTATGACTGGTCATCAAAAGCATATATAAGGTTTATAAGATAATTCCAGTCACCACTAGTCTGAAGAGGATTGGCTGAATAATCAATTTATGAAAAAAAGGATACAAAAAGGTTTTGTGTTCTGACAAAAGAGAATGCACCTGCACTAACTATTATTACATTGACCTCTATATATAGAATACAACTAGTATAATATTGCATTCTATGTACAAGAATATAACTACTATAATACTGCCTCCTATGTACAAGAATATAACTACTATAATACTGCCTCCTATGTACAAGAATATAACTACTATAATACTGCTTCAATGTACAAGAATATAACTACTATAATACTGCCGCTATGTACAAGAATATAACTACTATAATACTGCCCCCTATGTACAAGAATATAACTACTATAATACTACCCCCTATGTACAAGAATATAACTACTATAATACTGCCCCCTATGTACAAGAATATAACTACTATAATACTGCCCCCTATGTACAAGAATATAACTACTATAATACTGCCCCCTATGTACAAGAATATAACTACTATAATACTGCCCCCTATGTACAAGAATATAACTACTATAATACTGCCTCCTATGTACAAGAATATAACTACTATAATACTGCTCCAATGTACAAGAATATAACTACTATAATACTGCCGCTATGTACAAGAATATAACTACTATAATACTGCTCCAATGTACAAGAATATAACTACTATAATACTACTCCTATATACAAGAATATAACTACTATAATACTGCCCCCTATGTACAAGAATATAACTACTATAATACAGCCCCCTATGTACAAGAATATAACTACTATAATACTGTCCCCTATGTACAAGAATATAACTACTATAATACTGCCCCCTATGTACAAGAATATAACTACTATAATACTGCTCATATGTACAAGAATATAACTACTATAATACTGCCCCTATGTACAAGAATATAAATACTATAATACTTCCCTCTTATGTACAAGAATATAACTACTATAATACTGCCCCCTATGTACAAGAATATAACTACTATAATACTGCTTCAATGTACAAGAATATAACTACTATAATACTGCCGCTATGTACAAGAATATAACTACTATAATACTGCCCCCTATGTACAAGAATATAACTACTATAATACTACCCCCTATGTACAAGAATATAACTACTATAATACTGCCCCCTATGTACAAGAATATAACTACTATAATACTGCCCCCTATGTACAAGAATATAACTACTATAATACTGCCCCCTATGTACAAGAATATAACTACTATAATACTGCCCCCTATGTACAAGAATATAACTACTATAATACTGCCTCCTATGTACAAGAATATAACTACTATAATACTGCTCCAATGTACAAGAATATAACTACTATAATACTGCCGCTATGTACAAGAATATAACTACTATAATACTGCTCCAATGTACAAGAATATAACTACTATAATACTACTCCTATATACAAGAATATAACTACTATAATACTGCCCCCTATGTACAAGAATATAACTACTATAATACAGCCCCCTATGTACAAGAATATAACTACTATAATACTGTCCCCTATGTACAAGAATATAACTACTATAATACTGCCCCCTATGTACAAGAATATAACTACTATAATACTGCTCATATGTACAAGAATATAACTACTATAATACTGCTCCTATGTACAAGAATATAACTACTATAATACTGCCCCCTATGTACAAGAATATAACTATAATACTGCCCCTATGTACAAGAATATAACTACTATAATAGTGCCCCCTATGTTCGAAAATATAACTACTATAATACTGCCCCTATGTACAAGAATATAAATACTATAATACTTCCCTCTTATGTACAAGAATATAACTACTATAATACTGCCCCCTATGTACAAGAATATAACTACTATAATACTGCCTCCTATGTACAAGGGTATAACTACTACAATACTGCCCCCTATGTACAAGAATAAAACTACTATAATACTGCCTCCTATGTACAAGAATATAACTACTATAATACTGCCCCCTATGTACAAGAAAATAACTACTATAATACTGCCTCCCTATGTACAAGAATATAACTACTATAATACTGCTCCCGATGTACAAGAATATAACTACTATAATACTGCCCCCTATGTACAAGAATATAACTACTATAATATTGCCCCCTATGTACAAGAATATAACTACTATAATACTGCCCCCTATGTACAAGAATATAAATACTATAATACTGCCCCTGTGTACAAGAATATAACTACTATAATACTGCCCCCTATGTACAAGAATATAAATACTATAATACTGCCCCTGTGTACAAGAATATAACTACTATAATACTGCTCCCCTATGTACAAGAATATAACTACTATAATACTGCCCCCTATGTACAAGAATATAACTACTATAATACTGCCCCCTATGTACAAGAATATAACTATTATAATACTGCCCCCTATGTACAAGAATATAACTACTATAATACTGCCCCCTATGTACAAGAATATAACTACTATAATACTGCCCCCTATGTACAAGAATATAACTATTATAATACTGCCCCCTATGTACAAGAATATAACTACTATAATACTGCCCCCTATGTACAAGAATATAACTATTATAATACTGCCTCCTGTGTACAAGAATATAACTAGTATAATACTGCCCCCTATGTACAAGAATATAACTACTATAAGACTGCTCCTATGTACAAGAATATAACTACTATAATACTGACCCCTATGTACAAGAATATAACTACTATAATACTGCCCCCTATGTACAAGAATATAACTACTATAATACTGCCCCGTATATACAAGAATATAACTACTATAATACTGCCCCCTATGTACAAGAATATAACTACTATAATACTGCCCCCTATGTACAAGAATATAACTACTATAATACTGCCCCCTATGTACAAGAATATAACTACTATAATACTGCCCCCTATGTACAAGAATACAACTACTATAATACTGCTCCCTATGTGCAAGAATATAACTACTATAATACTGCCTCCTATGTACAAGAATATAACTACTATAATACTGCCCCGTATATACAAGAATATAACTACTATAATACTGCCCCCTATGTACAAGAATATAACTACTATAATACTGCCCCCTATGTACAAGAATACAACTACTATAATACTGCTCCCTATGTACAAGAATATAACTACTATAATACTGCCCCCAATGTACAACAATATAACTACTATAATACTGACCCCTATGTACAAGAATATAAGTACTATAATACTGACCCCTATGTACAAGAATATAACTACTATAATACTGCCCCCTATGTACAAGAATATAACTACTATAATACTGCCCCCTTATGTACAAGAATATAACTACTATAATACTGCCTCCTATGTACAAGAATATAACTACTATAATACTTCCCCCTAGGTACAAGAATATAACTACTATAATACTGCCCCTATGTACAAGAATATAACTACTATAATACTGCCCCCTATGTACAAGAATATAACTACTATAATACTGCCCCCTATGTACAAGAATATAACTACTATAATACTGCCCCCTATGTACAAGAATATAACTACTATAATACTGCTCCCTATGTACAAGAATATAACTACTATAATATTGCCCCCTATGTACAAGAATATAACTACTATAATACTGCCTCCTATGTACAAGAATATAACTACTATAATACTTCCCCCTAGGTACAAGAATATAACTACTATAATACTGCCCCTATGTACAAGAATATAACTACTATAATACTGCCCCCTATGTACAAGAATATAACTACTATAATACTGCCCCCTATGTACAAGAATATAACTACTATAATACTGCTCCCTATGTACAAGAATATAACTACTATAATATTGCCCCCTATGTACAAGAATATAACTACTATAATATTGCCCCCTTATGTACAAGACTATAACTACTATAATACTGCCCCCTATGTACAAGAATATAACTACTATAATACTGCCCCCTATGTACAAGAATATAACTACTATAATACTGCCTCCTTATGTACAAGAATATAACTACTATAATACTGCTCCCTATGTACAATACTATAACTACTATAATACTGCCCCCTATGTACAAGAATATAACAACTATAATACTGCTCCCTATGCACAAGAATATAACTACTATAATACTTCTCCCTGTGTACCAGAATATAACTAATATAATACTGCCCCCTATGTACAAGAATATAACTACTATAATACTGCTCCCTATGTACAAGAATATAACTACTATAATACTGCCCCCTATGTACAAGAATATAACTACTATAATACTGCCCCCTATGTACAAGAATATAACTACTATAATACTGCCTCCTATGTACAAGGGTATAACTACTACAATACTGCCCCCTATGTACAAGAATATAACTACTATAATACTGCCTCCCATGTACAAGAATATAACTACTATAATACTGCCCCCTATGTACAAGAATATAACTACTATAATACTGCCTCCCTATGTACAAGAATATAACTACTATAATACTGCTCCCGATGTACAAGAATATAACTACTATAATACTGCCCCCTATGTACAAGAATATAACTACTATAATATTGCCCCCTATGTACAAGAATATAACTACTATAATACTGCCCCCTATGTACAAGAATATAAATACTATAATACTGCCCCTGTGTACAAGAATATAACTACTATAATACTGCCCCCTATGTACAAGAATATAAATACTATAATACTGCCCCTGTGTACAAGAATATAACTACTATAATACTGCTCCCCTATGTACAAGAATATAACTACTATAATACTGCCCCCTATGTACAAGAATATAACTACTATAATACTGCCCCCTATGTACAAGAATATAACTACTATAATACTGCCCCCTATGTACAAGAATATAACTACTATAATACTGCCCCCTATGTACAAGAATATAACTATTATAATACTGCCTCCTGTGTACAAGAATATAACTACTATAATACTGCCCCCTATGTACAAGAATATAAATACTATAATACTGCCCCTGTGTACAAGAATATAACTACTATAATACTGCCCCCTATGTACAAGAATATAAATACTATAATACTGCCCCTATGTACAAGAATATAACTACTATAATACTGCCCCCTATGTACAAGAATATAACTACTATAATACTGCCCCCTATGTACAAGAATATAACTACTATAATACTGCCCCCTATGTACAAGAATATAACTACTATAATACTGCCCCCTATGTACAAGAATATAACTATTATAATACTGCCTCCTGTGTACAAGAATATAACTAGTATAATACTGCCCCCTATGTACAAGAATATAACTACTATAAGACTGCTCCTATGTACAAGAATATAACTACTATAATACTGACCCCTATGTACAAGAATATAACTACTATAATGCTGCCCCCTATGTACAAGAATATAACTACTATAATACTGCCCCGTATATACAAGAATATAACTACTATAATACTGCCTCCTATGTACAAGAATACAACAACTATAATACTGCTCCCTATGTGCAAGAATATAACTACTATAATACTGCCTCCTATGTACAAGAATATAACTACTATAACACTGCCCCCTATGTACAAGAATATAACTACTATAATACTGCCCCCTATGTACAAGAATATAACTACTATATTACTGCCTCCTATGTACAAGAATATAACTACTATAATACTGCCCCCTATGTACAAGAATATAACTACTATAATACTGCCCCCTATGTACAAGAATATAACTACTATAATAGTGTCCCCTATGTACAAGAATATAACTACTATAATACTGCCTCCTATGTACAAGAATATAACTACTATAATACTGCCTCCTATGTACAAGAATATAACTACTATAATACTGCCTCCTATGTACAAGAATATAACTACTATAATACTGCCTCCTATGTACAAGAATATAACTACTATAATACTGCCTCCTATGTACAAGAATATAACTACTATAATACTTCCCCCTAGGTACAAGAATATAACTACTATAATACTGCCCCTATGTACAAGAATATAACTACTATAATACTGCCCCCTATGTACAAGAATATAACTACTATAATACTGCCCCCTATGTACAAGAATATAACTACTATAATACTGCTCCCTATGTACAAGAATATAACTACTATAATATTGCCCCCTATGTACAAGAATATAACTACTATAATATTGCCCCCTTATGTACAAGACTATAACTACTATAATACTGCCCCCTATGTACAAGAATATAACTACTATAATACTGCCCCCTATGTACAAGAATATAACTACTATAATACTGCCTCCTTATGTACAAGAATATAACTACTATAATACTGCTCCCTATGTACAATACTATAACTACTATAATACTGCCCCCTATGTACAAGAATATAACAACTATAATACTGCTCCCTATGTACAAGAATATAACTACTATAATACTTCTCCCTGTGTACCAGAATATAACTAATATAATACTGCCCCCTATGTACAAGAATATAACTACTATAATACTGCCTCCTATGTACAAGGGTATAACTACTACAATACTGCCCCCTATGTACAAGAATATAACTACTATAATACTGCCTCCTATGTACAAGAATATAACTACTATAATACTGCCCCCTATGTACAAGAATATAACTACTATAATACTGCCTCCCTATGTACAAGAATATAACTACTATAATACTGCTCCCGATGTACAAGAATATAACTACTATAATACTGCCCCCTATGTACAAGAATATAACTACTATAATATTGCCCCCTATGTACAAGAATATAACTACTATAATACTGCCCCCTATGTACAAGAATATAAATACTATAATACTGCCCCTGTGTACAAGAATATAACTACTATAATACTGCCCCCTATGTACAAGAATATAAATACTATAATACTGCCCCTGTGTACAAGAATATAACTACTATAATACTGCTCCCCTATGTACAAGAATATAACTACTATAATACTGCCCCCTATGTACAAGAATATAACTACTATAATACTGCCCCCTATGTACAAGAATATAACTACTATAATACTGCCCCCTATGTACAAGAATATAACTACTATAATACTGCCCCCTATGTACAAGAATATAACTATTATAATACTGCCTCCTGTGTACAAGAATATAACTACTATAATACTGCCCCCTATGTACAAGAATATAAATACTATAATACTGCCCCTGTGTACAAGAATATAACTACTATAATACTGCCCCCTATGTACAAGAATATAAATACTATAATACTGCCCCTATGTACAAGAATATAACTACTATAATACTGCCCCCTATGTACAAGAATATAACTACTATAATACTGCCCCCTATGTACAAGAATATAACTACTATAATACTGCCCCCTATGTACAAGAATATAACTACTATAATACTGCCCCCTATGTACAAGAATATAACTATTATAATACTGCCTCCTGTGTACAAGAATATAACTAGTATAATACTGCCCCCTATGTACAAGAATATAACTACTATAAGACTGCTCCTATGTACAAGAATATAACTACTATAATACTGACCCCTATGTACAAGAATATAACTACTATAATGCTGCCCCCTATGTACAAGAATATAACTACTATAATACTGCCCCGTATATACAAGAATATAACTACTATAATACTGCCTCCTATGTACAAGAATACAACTACTATAATACTGCTCCCTATGTGCAAGAATATAACTACTATAATACTGCCTCCTATGTACAAGAATATAACTACTATAACACTGCCCCCTATGTACAAGAATATAACTACTATAATACTGCGCCCTATGTACAAGAATATAACTACTATATTACTGCCTCCTATGTACAAGAATATAACTACTATAATACGGCCCCCTATGTACAAGAATATAACTACTATAATACTGCCTCCTATGTACAAGAATATAACTACTATAATACTGCCTCCTATGTACAAGAATATAACTACTATAATACTGCCTCCTATGTACAAGAATATAACTACTATAATACTGCCCTCTATGTACAAGAATATAACTACTATAATACTGCCCCCTATGTACAAGAATATAACTACTATAATACTGCCCCCTATGTACAAGAATATAACTGCTATAATAAGGCCCCTATGTACAAGAATATAACTACTATAACACTGCTCCCTATGTACAAGACTATAACTACTATAATACTGCCCCCTATGTACAAGAATATAACTACTATAATACTGCCCCCTATGTACAAGACTATAACTACTATAATACTGCCCCCTATGTACAAGAATATAACTGCTATAATACTGCCCCCTATGTACAAGAATATAACTACTGTACTATAAGTTCTAATGTAGACTTGAATTGAATTGCTTTAGTTTTGTCATTGAAGGAGCATAGTATACTCGTACGAGTTTCTCCCGTGTAGTCACATGATGCTATCTAATGACTGGCTCCCTGGGCACCTTTTTTGTAATTGCAATGTATTAGTGAAGATTAATTAAGGAAATTATCTACTCGTTTATGCAAAATAGTTCCATAGTGAATCTCAGCTTTAGGTTACATTCGCACTAGCGGTAACCCACTTGGCAATCTGTACAGCAGCCAGAAAGTATGGAGAGAAAAAATGTTCCTTTACTAAAACATTGGGAATATCTCTGAAAGCCTCTGTGCTTCTGTACATCCTCGGACTCTGTTCATCTACCTCTGCCCATTCTTTACTCTGACCTTCATCAAACATATCTAAAAGTCACCTTCTGGCTTTTACAGTCAGGACACATCTTACAAATGATGCTGCTCCGCAGATGTGTAGGTCACACTTCAAGATGTCTTCATGACATTCTGTGCCGTCTTCTCAGGGATTTAAGAGGCCTTTTACTTGCTTCCTGGAAATCGTTGTTCCTTAAATTAGACAAAAACAAAAGTCTGGATACTTAGCTGTTAACGAGTTACCATCTCGCACACCACCTCTCAAAGCCAGAACTGTGGATACCGGACAAGATGGGGGCATTAATTCATACTACTTGTGCCAAATTTTGACCCTACCGCCAGCATGGTAGAACAGTAATCTGGATCCCTGTGACCAGGAGATGGTTTTCCGCTGCTCAGTGATGCTAAGATGCTAAGAAATGGCAAGTTGTGCATTTGGATAAGTGAATCATCGCACCAGAGTTGCATTTGGCTGCTCTTGACTGTGAAGGATCTGTCGGTCAGAATGATTCTTGACATCCTCTTTTGACCCCTTTTGAAGATGCCCTTTTGCTGGATGTTTTCTTCGATCATCCCATTCTTGATATTCTCTTTACACTGTTCATTAACAGCTGGTCAAGAGTTCATCTGCTCAATGAAGAGGATTTGTCCAAATTGAGCAACCTCTTTAAACGAAGGGGCCTTTTTCTCCTGTTCTCCTTATTGTGGATTTACAGCATCCATGGCAGTGAGAAGAAGATGGAGCTAAGCGCTGGCCGTACAAGTGTGCTAGCACTTCATTCATTTTTAGTGCAACTTCCGGAGATAACCATGTGGCACCCGTCAGCCTCATCTAAATGAATGGAGCGCCAACTGCTCTTTCTATTCATTGTGACGCCACTGCAGGGAAAGAGGCGACTGGCCATTCTCCAGATGGGAGGAGGTCTCAGTGCTGAGATCCCCACTGCTCTGCAAGTTTTCCCCTATCCTGTGTATAGGAGAGAACTTAGAATTCTGGTACCCCTTTAAGTTTTATCTATAAGCATACACCATGAAAGAGCTGAGTCAGTGGGAATAGGGACATCAACCCTCTGCAAAGATCAGAACCGGTACAGAGGACCAGTCCCTGAAGGCTTCCAGTTGGAGGGCCTCCAAAGCTAGATTGGGTATCACTATACCCAAGGGAGGCTCTCTGCAAGGGTTGATGAGGAAGCACTCTAGACTGGAGTCCAGTGGGCCATAGGACATCCTACCTGGTACACAGCGGAGTTGCAGCCTCTGTAATTTCCAGGTCAAAATCACCCGAAGACCACATGTTTGCTGCATAACTCATTCTTTACTCTGGAAGGCCAATGAGGTAACACAGAGAAAGTCAATCAACACAGTGTCTTGTACTTCAGAAGTCGTCTCAGCTTGGTGATGCACTGGATGAAAGTAGTACCGGTACCGCAAGCACTTCTACACTTCTCAGCAATTCTCCAACAGCCCACTGGGCTAATATTGCAGGGACCGGCTACTACTCCCTTAGGGAAAGTCCACTGAAATTGGGGATTCTCTCTCATACTCAGTCCCAGAGCTACCTCTTAAATTCGGCTGCATTCTGCCCTTTTACTGCTTCATTACTGCTTATTGGAGCCCTAGGCTCCACCCCTTCCCACAGCACGTGGTACTCCTCAGCGCATGCTCACCAAAGCCTATCCCCTCCCTATAGGTACAGTGCTTAAACAACATTGCTCAACAGGAACCCAATAAAGATTAGGAATAGAGATAAGCGAGCATACTCGTCCGAGCTTGATGCTCGTTCGAGTATTAGGGTGCTCGAGATGCTCGTTACTCGAGACGAGCACCACGCAGTACTCGTCTCGATTAAACGAGCACTGACCGTTGAATTCAATGGAGCCGGCAATACAGCCGGCTCCATTGAAAGCAATGGGCTGCCGGCGATCGCGGGATGAATTGTCGGGAAGGGCTTAAAAATATAAGCTCTTACCTGCAATTCATCCAGAAATTTGTAAAAAAAAAATAATATATATATATACTCACCTGGTCCCGGCAGACGGAGTTCAGCACGGCCGGCGGCAGTCCTCCTGAACTGCTCTGAACAGCTGTGAGTAGTATTCAGCAGCCGGGGATTTAAAATCCCCGCCTGCTGAATGAGCTGCCTCTAATTGGTCACAGCCTGACCAATCAGAGGCAGATCTCACTCACACACCCATTCATGTTACAGCTGTGGCAGAGAAGAACGATCTTTATGCTGACAGTGCGGGGGGGGCGGGGGGCTCACTCTTGCCGCTATTGTGGCTTAATAGTGGGACCTGGGAACTTGAGATGCAGCCCAACATGTAGCCCCTCGCTTGCCCTATCCGTTTCTGTGTCGTTCCCATCACTTTCTTGAATTGCCCAGATTTTCACAAATGAAAACCTTAGCGAGCATCGGCGATATACAAAAATGCTCCCGTCGCCCATTGACTTCAATGGGGTTCGTTACTCGAAACGAACTCTCGAGCATCACTGAAAGTTCGACTCGAGTAACGAGCACCCGAGCATTTTGGTGCTCACTCATCTCTAATTAGGAACCATAATAATCAGAGTCATTACTCCACCCCCTTCCTTGCAACACAACAGGCGACCTTCAGTCCATCAACCAACCTCAAAAGTCATCAGTAGAAGGCAAAATAATCCTTTTCGATAAGATCTTCACATAGAGTCTTTTGTTGGGTCCCATCATCTGTGCAGAGAGGAAGGGGACATCTTCAAGTCTAGACATTTGGGCACCACTCACGAGGAACATTTATCCTATGCGTGACGTCCAATACTCACCCTACAGTGACTTTCCTCATCACAACTAACCTCCATTTTTTAACCATTTTCTGCCCATATGGTTGTTGCACCCTTCATCTTCTGCTATTTTTGTAATCACTTAGTCTTCTTTAAACATGTCTTTCACTCTTACCTTTTCAGAGTACCTGATTAGGACATACCTGATGTTGACCCAATACTCTGTAGAGGAAGCCTATAAACATGGGACAGATTTTACTATATAGGGGCGAGATATGGAATATGATTGATTTGTTGTGATTTCTTTTGACTGCATTCCTAAAGTTTGAGGAACTGTGTAAAAAACATGTTTAACACGCCGCGGCATGAATAAAAGATGGGCACACCGCAGGCAACCTTCCTCGGGCTAGAACGTACTTGGAGTTACAATTATGAAGGTAGACGTCTGGTTTGTGTACAGCGGGTTTCCTGCTCACAGGCAGATGTGTTTAGAAGAACATTTTGGCCTCTCGGAGGAGACATTTACAGGTTTCTAAGTGGGGTGAAATGGGAAAAATAACGCAATTGCACTATTTTTTGGATGAGAGGGGGTGTTTTTACAACGTTCATGGTGCAATGAAAGTGACATATCTTTATTGTTTGGGTCTGTACTATTACAGCTACATTTATATCGTTTTTTTTATATATATTAATACTTTAAAAAAGTGAAAAAAACTTTTTTTCAATAAATGCATATTTTGACTACTATAACTTTTTTATTGTTTCATCAATGGGGCTGTGTGAGGGCTTATTTACTGCAGAGCAGCATGCAGATTGTAAGAATACCAATTTGGGGAACAAAAGACTTTATGATGGGTTTTTATTCAATTTTTACTTCAAGTTTGAGTGATAAAAAAAAAACAAAAAACTTTGCATTCCATTTTCTTTTTTCTGACAGCAGTCACCATGCGCTATTAATAATGGGATTATTGTAATAAATTGGACCTTTTTGGGTGCAATATCATTTTTTTTATGTGATAACTGGGAAGTTTTTTTAATACTGTTTTATTTATATATATATATATATATATATATATATATATATATATATATATATATATATATATAAATGTAATTATTTTTTTTAAGAATAATAAACCCCTTAGTGACCAGCCCATAGTGTTTTTACGTCCTGCCTAAGTGGGCTTTAATCCCTGAGGACATAAAAACCAGCTTCCTTTGGGGATTAAAGCCCTGCAGGCTCTGTAGGTAACTGCCCCAGGCTGCAGGTATCCACCCGATACCGGCGATCGCATTAAAGTGAATGGAAAGTTTAAAAAGTTAAAGTTTCAGCTCCCCTTACAGATCAGATCCATGAGGGCAGCTGAGAATACTCACCCCTGTCCTCCGCAATGTCCCGCGGTGTTCTTGTCCTCCAGAACCTGACGCTGGTGTCTACGCATAGTGCCAGACGGCATTACGTAATGGATAACTGTGATCACGTAAAAGTAGAAAAAAGTTAGTTTCACCTTCCGTCACGGATCCAATCCATGAGTGGAGGTGAAATTACTTACCTATGGCCTCCAGCGATGTCCCCCCAATTGGATCTTTATCCACGGAACTTTCCCCATCTTTGGCGCATGCACCTTTCATCAAAATGGCAGACACAAGAGCAGGAGCTGCGGAGGGCCTGGGAAATTTAAAATCTCCTTCCTCCTGGCTACTAAAGGTAGCTGAGAGCCTGCAGCAGTGACCGAGGGCCGCGGTGAGCGGTGATGTCGTACAGCTACACTGACGAAAAAGTAAAGACGTTATAAACACTGGAACAGAAAAGGGGAAGCGATTTACTGGCTCTTAAGGCTAAAATGAGTTATGTCACTAAGGGGTTAAATTACATCTGGAATAGGGGAAAGGGGGACTTGTTATTTGTATAGCGCCAACTTATTCCGCAGCGCTTTCAGGTAATTTCTTTTTTTACCCCCCAGCAAGCGGGGTACAATAAAAAAAGGGAGTGTTTTTCCAATTTTAATGTGACTTTTAGGGGGTTAATAGCACCAATAGTCTTCATACCTTCATCCAGGGTTCTACCGCTTTTCTTAAGGAGACTCAGTCCACTCCTATAAGCCCCAGAAAGTAAAGTCATGGGCTCTTAGCATCTGGGGCGCTGGGAGTGGAACTCTCATACTTGCCTCCCTTCTCGTTCCTCCCACCGGAACCTGTAAAGCCACCGCTCCTCGTATACAGAGGACTAGCTATGGGCACACTTATAAGGGAAAGACTAGTTCTCTTCATTATGAGTGCCCACATAAGTAGTCCAGAAGTTCATATGACCTTTTTCCTGCACTGTGAAAGCTGTTTCAAACTAAACTGCCCCAAAATTTACCCAAATGCATTTTTTAAAATACATTAAAAAATACTACTCGCCCTGCAAAAACCCAGAGCTCAGACCACTAGGTCAATAGAAATATTAAACAGCCATGGCTGTGGAAGGCGGGAGCAAAAATACAAAAAAATGACCGGTCTCTGGTCCTGCAGAGTTCAGACTCTGAGCGACACATTGTGGGAGCGGTACTGGCGGCCCGTTTGGTATCACCCAGCTTTCTCAGAAACGTATATAACTTATTGGCACAGGTTTTAAAGGGACAGACTCCCACCCTCCCTGACAGCAAAAAATTGCCAAGGAGGAACATTCTTTATCATCCCTGATGCTTTATTACAGATCGCTGCTTATTACATCCCCGGATAAACACCTTCAGGGTGGAACTGCACTAATGAATATTTCATGGCTCTCTGTATACTCAGTAACATGACTGGATTAGACTGCTACGTACAGGTCATTAGGTCGCCATCATTAATACGTTGAGTCTCCTGTCTTTTCCTGGTCCTGTTTGGTCTTCCTTCCAGGTGATGAGCAGATTGAGGGGAGGGTGAGAGCGCGTGCTGCAAGTGAAGTGGTGACATTAAGTACCGGCGGCGAGTCCTGCGTGTCTGAAGTGTGCACGGAGTGTGCGCAAATCTGATGCTAGACTAACTCATGCACAAGATCCACCTCTGGGGGGTGCTTATATTTAATGTAAACAGCGTATAATTAGTAATATACATGACATAGGATATGGCCGTTGTCCGAAGGAAATTAACGCTGTCATATATGAAATGCAGACAAGTAGGGAGAGGGAATATATATTGGAGGCTCAACTGCTATTATGTCATTGAAACAGTACAGCCCCATTCATTTTACAAGTAGGAATCCGTTCTACAAAATCCTTAGGTAAGTAGTGGGTGGTCCGCCTATGGCAATATTGCGTCAGGAAGAACGAGCAAGTGGATTGATTTTTGCAAAACTTTATTGATCTACCCAGACAGTTGCAGGAAGTGGTCCCCGTTCACTTTCATGCACCTCTGGGCACGTCAGAACATGTTGGCTGATACTGCCCGCAGCTCTTCAACGGTAATGCTGCAGATAGTCTGGATGGACATCAGAAGCACTATGCGGATTATTGGCATACACTTCCTGCTTTAAACCTCCACACAGATAAAACCCACATGCAGGGAACGTGGTGGTCATAACTCCTTGCTCACAGTTTGCTCTTCCATAATTAATTCATGATCCCACGCCAGTGAGTCGCGGGAGGGGCCACATATTGCCCTATTTTGTTAGAAAAAGCTGTACATTCTTTTTTCTGGTGTTTGTTGGTTGTAGAACTATTCACACATCCACATAAACCGCGGTAATCACAGCTGATACGAGGAAGATTGGGGCCACTATTCGTGTTCCTGACAGTGAGCAAGCACCAAACGCCACTTCTCTGGTCTTGCGGTGGTGATTCGTGACACAGGTGGGGATTTCCAGTAGACCAAGACCTTGTATGCTGGGAACTTACATGACCCGATAAATCAAACCACTCTTCATCCGTCATGAAGTACAGCAATGGCTCCAAAGCCCTTCAGCAATCCTCGTCATCAACCCCATACAGTGATTTACGCGTTTAGCTTTGTCGCGCTCTTTCAGCCCCCGCACACGATATTCAGTATGGTTTCAGGTTCCATCGACACCACCAACTTGCTGGTCCAGTCTCCGAATTAATTAATTTTCAAGGGTTATTTGCAATCTGCTGCTGAATGTCAAGGACTACTTTGGATGTTCAGACTGACGAAGGTCACAGTTGCTTCATATTCACAACAACTCAGTTTGGCGCCAGTTCTGAACCAGGCTGTTAATGCAATGTATAGCAGATGGTTTTGTACCTGGGTACCCGCCGCGAATGGCTCTTGCGTTTCGCATATAACATTCCAAAGTAATGTTTGCCGTTGCATTAAGAACAGCAGGTGGCAGATTTAGCAAAGACGTCTAAAAGAAAATCTGGTTGTGCTGCCCATAACAACCAATCACAGCGCAGCTTTCAGTTCTTATACCGATTAGGTAAATGAAAGTGCTGCGGCCTCCTTCAGAGCCGGGCTACTTTTTCATTGCCCACATGTTTCATTTCCTCGTTATTTATTCATTAGTGGGAGTGGTCATGTTTTTCTTATGTCATATCCTATTACCTTTAAATGACTTTCTTCTTGTACCGGCTATAGGCTATGATTAAAGCTTAGTTTTTTCCGAAACGCGTAGGTCCCTGTTCGCACATGTGGGAGTTTTTACCTTTCCATGGATATATTCTAATAAGGGGACATTTTTTATGAGAAGTGCGGGAGCGATATACAATGAGAACCGGCTTGACGTTGTCCTCCATGCACTCCCCTCCGTGCGCTGCCCTCCGTGCGCTCCCCTCCGTGCGCTCCCCTCCGTGCGCTGCCCTCCGTGCGCTGCCCTCTGTGTGCTCTCCTCTGTGTGCTCTCCTATTAGAGGCCGGCTGTTTGGCATAACACTGTTGACCAAGAGTTTGGTGAGCTGTATTTCACCTTTTCACTGTTTATATATATCTAGTATAACTTCCCACTGTATTTATGTTGCCGACTGTCGGAAAGTCTCTGGTAAGTTGCCATCGCTGCGCAGGAGTTTATTGTGTCACGCGGGTTTTGTGCCAACCTCTGCTATAAAGAAGATTGAAATCTCAGTGAGAGGATGGGACGTCCTGGCAGACAAGTCTTGGGAAAGGAAAACATGAGTAGGAGAAGAGGAAATGTGTTTAACACAACAGCCGCGGACAAAGGAGTATCTTCTGAGTGTGGTCAAATACATATATACAGACACGGCGCGTCCTACTCGGTGCGTAAAAACCCTGCGTATTTATGCCCTCTACTAACCGACCTCATCCTGACATCTCCATCTCAGTGTGTGGCACCATAACTCCCAGCACGCTCGCTGTCTTGGGGTCATATTCGACTTATGATTTACCCCCTACATCCAATCTCTCGTCCAAACATGTCAGCTGCACCTCAAGAACATCGCAAGAATCCGCTCTTTACTCACCGCAGACACACTAAAAACGCTTACTGTTGTCCTCATCCACTCCCGTCTCGATTATTGCAACTCCTTGCTGGTCGGCCTCCCCCGCACCAGACTCTACCCTCTCCAGTCCATCCTGAATGCGGCAGCCAGGCTCATCTTCCTGTCCAGCTGCTACTCAGATGCCTCTGCCCTGTGCCGGTCACTGCACTGGCTGCCCGTTAAATACAGAATTCAGTTTAAACTCACCACCTTCATCCACAAAGCCCTCCACAGCGCAGCACCCCCCTATATTGCTTCCCTCATCTCAATTCACCACCCAGCCCACGCCCTCCGTTCCGCTAACGAAATCAGACTAAATGCCCCCCTAATTCGAACTTCTCATTCCCGCCTCCAAGACTTCTCCAGAGCAGCACCAGTCCTCTGGAACACACTACGAAGGGCTATTCGGGCAATCGAGGACTCGCAGAACTTCAGGCATGCTCTAAAAACGTACCTCTTCAGGGAGGTATACCACATTCCCTAAACCAAACCCCTCTATACTCTGCCTGATAACATGCTCCCTGACCTACTGACTGCAATCCCTGCTAGCCACCATCAACTGCCCCCTGCAGTCATACCAATCCTGCCATCACACGGCTGAATGTCTGACCATTGTCTATGTGTATATCACCCCTCACCCTCCACCCCGCCATACCGAGCACATCTCCAGCCCTTTACCTTCTGTATCACCCCACTACTCGTAGTATGTAAGCTCGTTGGAGCAGGACCCTCACCCCTATTGTTTCCATCAATTGATTACTATGTAACCGCGGTTCTGTAATTTTTGTATTTTGTCTTTCTGTACCCCCCCTGTCTATGTAAGCGATGTCTATGTAATTCAGTATCTGCCCAGTGTATTTGTCTAGCCCCTCGCCCCCATGCTGCTGGAAGACCCCAGAAGTTTATATAAACCCCTTGTACAGTTGCAGAGCCTTCAGAAAGGAGAGCCCAAGAGGGGTAGCAACAAGTGCAGACAGCTGGTTAAGAGAAAGGGCTCATGCCCACAGCCCAGTCGGATTCCGCCTCTGAAATATCACCCCCCAGAGACCCTATACTCACCCCTCTGGATACGCCGCGAGTGTCTTGCTGGACTGCGACATGTATTCTCGCAGTACTTCCGCTGGGCCACTGCATAATGTATGGAGCTACCTGCTTGGTGTTCCAAACACTGTGAGAGTGTGTCCAGCAAACAGTGAATCAGCAGGGTTACTGGGTAGTGGACCCCTACCAATCAGCTATTGATGGACTAACCTGTGGTCAATGTTTAGGATCTGAAAAACTCCTATAATGGTACTATTGCTGGAAGTTTATAGATTTCAAGATAGTTTTAGGTTCCCTGGTGGTCTAAGGTAATAAAAGAGTTAATTGTAACATCCCTGGTGGTCTAGGGTAGCTATGGGGATTATTCATACCTATTAGTCAATTACAGAAGGTTACTCATTGCTCTAGGTTCATACTTATGGTCCTCTTACACAGGCGGATTGTTAGCCCAGAGAAATCCACTGAAGACTCATTCGCCTGATGGTCAATCCCTGTAAAGGGACCAATGATCAGCCAATGAACAAACAAACCTTTATTTTGTGGCTGATCTGCTCATTTACATGAGAATAAAAATGTGTGCTGATTGGCTGTGTGAACAGGGAACTATATAGGCAGCGCATGTATTAAATGTCGTTTGTCCCTATAGGGGCCCTTCCACACGGCCATAGGCATTTTTACGTGCGTCTGCCGGTGCTATAAAAACGTGTGAATGGGCGCACAAATTTAACATTTGTGCGCCTGTTCAGACAGCACAGCCCTGGTGCATGTACGCCGAGGTCGCATATGGCTCACCTCCTCTCTCCTTCTCTCCAGCCGTTTGCAATAGAAGAGGGAGGCCCAGGACGGAGCTAAGCTCCCGCCTCTTGTCTGCAGCCAGCAATGGGATGGGGCGGAGTGGAGATTAGCTCTGCCCCCTTCCATTGCAAACAGACAGAGGGGAGGGAAGAAGGGGGGGGAGTTTAGCAGTCATGCTGCTAAACTCCCTCCTTCTCTGGCTGCTGTCATTGGCTCCCATAGGTGCTCATGCAGCGGCCGACTTATTCCGGCCCAAAAAATAGTTCCAGGACTATCTATCTGGCCCGGCGCAATATCGACCCGGCCGGGTGCTTTTACGCCACGGGAATACGGCCATGTGATCTGATGCATTGCAATTCAATGCATCAGATCGTAGCGTATATCGGCCGGCCGTAAAAACGGATGGGCAATATACGCCTGTGTGAAAGAGCCCTCAGCCTGTGAAAAAGAAAGGAAAATGAGCGCCAATTGACATGCTTGTCGATTGTTACATCTGGCCAAGAATTGAGTGTTAGAGGAACTCGAATGTGACTGACTGACGCAGTTCGCTTTCCTCTCTAGTGATGGGCAGACATTTGAAAAGTTCAGTTCGGCCGGTTCGCCGATTTTCAGTCTGGTCCGAATTAGTTCAAACAAAACTAAAACTTCAACTGGTGTATAGCACTGTGCAAGAGCCATAAAGGTTCTTCTTCCCACCCTACCTGTTGCCTTGGGGTCCTAAGTTCAAATCTGCCCAAGGACATCTGCCTCCTCCATAGACATATGCACTATGTAAATAAAGGTAAACACAGGGAGAACATACAAACTCCATGTAGATGTTGTCCTTGGTCAGATTTTGAGTGCAACCTTAGCACTGCAAAGCAACAGTGCTAACCACTGAGCCGCCATGCATCCTCTTCCTCTACCTTCTTCTTCTGTGACTACAGTAGATAAAGAACATGAGTTCATCAGGGCATTGCTGTGCCCAGAATGATGGCATCTTAATCATGAATCATTAATAAAACCGTCATAACAGATGAATCCATCAAGGCTGGCCGCAGCGCCTTGTTATCTCGATCATGGACTTTCAGTAGACGGTCAGATTTATCAAAGCGTTTCTAGCGTTAAAATGAATTCCCGCCTGTTCGGGACACTCAGTGACTCTGACATGTTTATGTGCCAGTCAGAAAATTTCAGGGCAATTTATTGTTTAAGGAAAAACTTTAGATGCCTGTGGTCAACTAGAAATACAAATAAAGGGCTCACATGGAGTGGAAAGAAATCTTACTGGCTATTAAAAGTGGGAAAGTAGAGTATAGAATGTTCTTGTGGAAATATTTTGGTCATTTTTTCCTATGCAATATAACAACTCGCTGTCAGCATTTACAAACAACATTACTTAGTAGTATTTATATGACTCAATCTCTAGTGGGAGATTATGGAAATTTTGACTCAATATTTCTGGGATGCCTTGCATGCACAGCTCTCTTCAGGTCATCCCACAGCATCTCCATAAGGTTAAGGTCAGGATTCTGAACTGCCCAATCAGAAAAATAATTCTTCTTTTCATACCATTCTTGTGTGTTTTGATTCATTGCCTTCATCAATCACCCTCCATCAACTTCTCTTCGGTTTGATGTCATGGATGGCTGTCCTTACAGTCTTCTGTAATATGTTCTGATCCACCTTACAATTCATTGTTCCCTCAATGACCAGTCCCTGAGGGGCAAAGCAGCCCCAAACTATGATGCTTTCTCCACTATAGCCCTAAATCATGATGGCCTCACAACTATAGCTCCAAAATATGATGCTTCCTCCACCTTAGTCCCAAACCATGATGCTTCCTCCACCTTAGCCCCAAGACATGATGCCCTTCAACTATACCCCAAAACCATGATGCTTCCTCCACTTTAGTCACAAAGCATGATGCCCCTCAACTATAGCCCAAAACCTTGATGCTTCCTCCACCATAGCCCCAAACCATGATGCCCCTCAACTACATCTCCACCCCAGCCCCAAACCATGATGTTTCCTACACCTTAGCCCCAAACCATGATGTCCTTCAACTATAGCCCCAAACCTTGATGCTTCCTCCACCATAGCCCCAAACTATGATTCCCCTCAACTATAGCTCCACCCCATGATGCTTCTTGTACCAGGCTTTAGAACGGAATAAGATTTTGGTGTTGAAGTGCAGAGTTCTTCTTCCTCCAAACACAGCATTGTGGATTTGTGCTAAAAAGTACCAGTTCTCTCATCTGCCCACAGAACATTTCCCAGAAACCTTGTGGGACATTCAGGTAGTCTCAGGTAGACTTGAAATTGGCTGTGATATATCATTTGAACAGCGGCAGCTTCCTTCTTGGTGTCCTTCCAAGATCATCATTCTTGGTCCGTAATTCTCTAATAATGAACACATGAACAGAGGTTTCTGAAGTCTGTAGAGTCTAATGTAGATGTTTTGTTGTTCCCCTTGGGTTCTTTCTCACCCCCTTCAGGATTGCCCATTGTGCATGTGGAGTGATATAACAAGATGCTCCTAAGGAGAGTAGAAGAGTCCCGTATGTTCTCCATCAGTGGATAATAGCCGTGAACTGATGTACAACCAGGGCTTTAGCCTTTGTAGCCTTTTCCATCTTCATGGGTCTCTATACCACATCTTCTGAGGTCTTCTGAAAGTTGCTTACACTAACCAGTCCTTCCTCAGAAAAATAGATCTGTCAGTAACCAGGCTTTGTGGACATTTATTTAATGGGTAAAGTACATCTGAAACTCACATTTCTAATCTCATCTCCTTAATTAAAACACCTTTTCGCAATTATCTCTTGGAGAAGCCATTAACACATAGGTTAATTTACATGTTCTCCTTGCACTGTGGATGATTAAAATAGAAGATCTGAATGTCAGTGTTATTATTTACATTGTGTTTTACTGTAACTGTGACTTAGATAACAATCAGACCACATTTTACTAGTAATTTGAATAAATCAAGGATATATATGAGTATAAATTAATTAATTAAATGCTGCAAAGTCAGAATGCCTTCAAAAATAGAAGTGTTAAAAGTTTATTTTTGTCAATTAACAAAATGCAAATTGAATGAAAAAAACAGAAATCTGCATCAAATCACATTTTGGTGTGACCACCTTCTACCTTCAAAACAGCATCAATTCTTCTCGGTACACTTGTACAAATCCGGGGAGGATTATAGTCAGATGTATTATTCACCAATTATACCGAACAGGTAATAATGATCATCATTTTCATATATAAGTTGAAGCACAGTCATTAACTGAAACAGAAACAGCTGTGTAGGAGGCTTAAAACTGGGTGAGGAACGGCCAAACTCTGCTACATAGGTGAAGTTGTGGAAGACAGTTTCATGTCACAGGTCATACTCCATGGCAAGACTCAGCACAGTAGCAAGACACAAGATAATTATATACTGTATTAGCAAGGTCTTTCCCATGCAAAGATTTCACAGCAGACTGGGCTTTCAAGATGTGCTGTTCAAGCTCTTTCAAAAAAAAGCTTAACGAAATGGGCAACATTGAGCACTGTGGATGCCGTGATTGACCAAGGAAACTTAGTGCCACAGATGAAAGACACATCATTCTTACTTCTCGTCAAAATCAGAAAACATCCAGCAGTGCCATCAGCTCAGGACTTGCAATAACCAGTGGGGCCCAGTACACCTGTCTGCTGTACGGAGACCTCTGGCCAGAAATGGTCTACATGGAGGAACTGTGGCCAAAAAGCCAGACCTTCAATGTAAAAACAGGCCCAAGCGACTCAACTATGCACAAAAAATTGGAACTGGGTGCAGAAAAATGGCCGTAGGTGCTATGCACTGATGAGTTGCAATGTCAAATATTTTGCTGTAATTGAAGGCAGTTTCTTCTCTGAAGGGCTGGAGGGTGGTACAATAATGTGTCTGCAAGCAGCAGTTAAGAATGGTGAAGTGGTGCAATAATGAGTGTCTGCAAGCAGCAGTGAAGCATAGTGGAGAGTAGTACAATAATGAGTGTCTGCAGGCAGCAGTAAAGCATGGTGGTGAGCGGGATAATAATGAGTGTCTGCAGGCAGCAGTGAAGTGTGGTGAAGAGTGGTACAATAATGAGTGTCTGCAGGTAACAGTGAAGCATAGTAGAGAGCGGTACAATAAAGAGTGTCTACCGGCAACAGTAAAGCATAGTAGAGAGCGGTACAATGGGTGTCTACAGGCAGCAGTGAAGCATGGGGGAGAGCGGTACAATAAAGAGTGTCTGCAGGCAGCAGTGAAGCATGGTGGAGAGCAGTACATTAATAAGTCTGCAGGCAGCAGCGAAGCATACTGGAGAGCGGTATAATAATGTGTCTACAAGCAGCAGTGAAGAATGGTGGTGAAGGGTACAATAATGAGTGTCTATAGACATCAGGGAAGCATGGTAGAGAGCAGTACAATCATCAGTGTCTGCAGGCAGCAGTGAAGCATGGGTGAGAGCAGTACAATAATGAGTATCTGCAGCCAGCAGTGAAGCATGGGGGAGAGCAGTACAATAATGAGTGTCTGCAGGCAGCAGTGATGCATGGTGGAGAGCGGTACAATAATGAGTGTCTGCAGGCAGTAGTGAAGCATGGTGGAGAGCAGTACAATAATGAGTGTCTACAGGAAGCAGTGAAGCATGGTGGAGAGCAGTACAATAATGAGTGTCTACAGGAAGCAGTGAAGCATGGTGGAGAGCAGTACAATAATGAGTGTCTGCAGGCAGCAGTGAAGCATGGTGGAGAGAGGTACAATAATGAGTGTCTGCAGGCAGCAGTGAAGTGTTGTGAGGAGTGGTACAATAAGGAGTGTCTGCAGGTAACAGTGAAGCATAGTAGAGAGTAGTACAATAATGAGTGTCTGCAGGCAGCAGTGAAGCATGGTGGAGAGAGGTACAATAATGAGTGTCTGCAGGCAGCAGTGAAGCATGGGTGAGAGCAGTACAATAATGAGTATCTGCAGCCAGCAGTGAAGCATGGGGGAGAGCAGTACAATAATGAGTGTCTGCAGGCAGCAGTGATGCATGGTGGAGAGCGGTACAATAATGAGTGTCTGCAGGCAGCAGTGAAGCATGGTGAAGAGCAGTACAATAATGAGTGTCTGCAGGCAGCAGTGAAGCATGGGGGAGAGAAGTACAGTAATGAGTGTCTGCAGGCAGCAGTGAAGCATGGTGGAGAGTGGTACAATAATGAGTGTCTGCAGGCAGCAGTGAAGCATGGTGGGGACAGTACAACAATGAGTGCCTGCAGGCTGCAAAGAAGCATAGTGGAGAACAGTACAATAACAAGCATCTGCAGGCAGCAATGAAGCACAGTGGAGAACAGTACAATAACAAGCGTCTGCAGGCAGCAATAAAGCATGGTGGGTGGAGAGCAGTACATGAATGAGTGTCAGCAGGCAGCAGTGAAGCATGGTGGAGAGTGGTATAATTATGAGTGTTTGAAGGCAGCAGTGAAGCATGGTGGATGGAGAGCAGTACAAGAATGAGTGTCGGCAGGTAGCAGTGAAGCATGGTGGAGAGTGGTATAATTATGAGTGTTTGAAGGCAAGAGTGAAGCATGGTAGAGAGCGGTACAATAATGAGTGTCTGCAGGCAGTAGTGAAGCATGGTGGAGAGCGGTACAATAATGATTGTCTGCAGCAGCAGTGAAGCATGGTGGGTGGAGAGCAGTACAAGAATGAGTGTCTGCAGGCAGCAGTGAAGCATGGTGGAGAGTGGTACAATAATGGGTGTCTGCAGGCAGCAGTGAAGCATGGTGGAGAGCAGTACAATGATGAGTGTCTGCAGGCTGCAGTGAAGCATGGTGGAGAGCAGTACAATAATGGGTGTCTGCAGGCAGCAGTGTAGAATGGTGGAGAGCGGTACAATAATGGGTGTCTGCAGGCAGCAGTGAAGCATGGTGGAGGCTCCTTACAAGTCTGGGACTGCATTTCGGCATATGGAGTTTGGAATTTGGTCAGGATTAATCGTGTCCTCAATGCTGAGAAATACAGGCAGCTACATATCCATCATGTAATATCATCAGGGAAGCATCTGATTGGCTCTAAATGTATTCTTCAGCAGGACAATGACCGCAAACATCCACCAATGTCACTAATAACTATCTTCAGCATAAAGAAGAACAGGGAGTCCTGGAAGTGATGATTTGGCCCCACAGAGCCCTGATCTCACATCATCCAGTCTGTCTGGGATTACATGAAGAGACAGAAGGATTGGAGCGAGCCGACATCCTCAGAAGATCTGGGTTTAGTTCTCCAAGATGTCTGGAACAACCGCCCTACCGGGTGCTTTCAAAAACTGTGTGCAAGTGTAGCTAGAATGATGCTTTTCTGAAGACAAGAGGCGGTCAGACCAAACACTGCTGTGATTTACATCTCTCCTTTATTCAGTCACTTTGTATTCTAGTCATAAACTATTAACCCTTCTATTTCTGGGAACTTTCTTACTCTGCAGCATTATTTTCACACCTGCCTAAAACTGTTACACAGAACTGTATCGTTTTTGTACAGATTTAATAACTTTTTCATAATGTAACCTTTTATTTCACAGAATCCATTGATATATTTTGTATTACTATTTTTGGTTACTTTTTTCTGTATTTCCCCTGTGGATATTTACCATCTGACCCCGTTGTCACCGCTCATAAGTAGCCGCCTTCTCCAGTATTTGCGCCTCTGATTGCACTCCTAATTAAAGGCATATTTCCCAGTATGATGAGCTCAGACCCTTCTACTGTAACCAGAATGTGCTTGTCCCTCCCGCCGGGGCAGTAATCTACCTCCAGATGTTTCCCCCGGCCGCTCCTCTCAAGCTATTTCAGGAATAATATTGACATAGGCCAACGGGACAGTGAGGGAGCGGGCCGAGGGGTACGGGACGGGCGCCTTCGCATCTCTTGGGCCAGAGTTTTGAAAGCCACTTCCTCCCCAGTGGCCAGAACTTTGTGTCTTTCTCATCTGTCAGTCATTAGCATTCCACAGATGTTAAGTACATTCACCAAAGCCATCTCCATCCAAGTGCGGAGAAAGAGACTATTCAATCTCAGCAAGTTCTCCTCCTCAGCAGAGTCAATGAGAGCCAAATCCTGAATCCAGCGAGCAGCCGTGTGCGAGACCCCTCTAATCTGCAGGAGCTCCCGAGGGCCAATCACACCAGGACACAACTGTTTGGGATACAAAACAATTGCAGTCCCCCAATATCTGACTCTCAATATTCAACTATTATCCGAGGGATGCCTTGTATACTGTAACCAGCAGGATTTCTGCACGTTGCACCAAGGAACGGTAAGAAATCACTATATGTATTACCTCCTAACACATGAATGTAGGCGCTCAGCAGTCCTATGTAACATAGATAACAGTGATAACTATCTGAAGTAGATGTGACCTGCAGTCCTATGTAACCCCACAGATAACACGGCGATAACTGCCTGAGGACAGATAATGTAGATGTGACCGGCAGTCCTATGTAACCCCCCAGATAACACAGTGATATTTCTCTGAGGACAGATAATGTGGTAGATGTGACCTGCAGTCCTATGTAACGCCACAGATAACACAGTGATAACTCGAAGTACAGATAATGTAGTAGATGTGACCTGCAGTCCTATGTAACATAGGTAACAGTGATAACTATCTGAGTACAGATAATGTAGTAGATGTGACCTGTAGTCCTATGTAACCACACAGATAACACAGTGATAACTGCCTGAGTACAGATAATGTAGTAGATGTGACCTGCAGTCCTATGTAACGCCACAGATAACACAGTGATAACTCTGTTAGTACAGATAATGTAGTAGATGTGACCTGCAGTCCTATGTAACGCCACAGATAACACAGTGATAACTCTGTTAGTACAGATAATGTAGTAGATGTTCCCTGCAGTCCCATGTAACCCCACAGATAACACAGTGATAACTGCCTGAGTACAGATAATGTAGTAGATGTGACCTGCAGTCCTATGTAACGCCACAGATAACACAGTGATAACTCTGTTAGTACAGATAATATAGTAGATGTGACCTGCAGTCCCATGTAACCCCACAGATAACACAGTGATAACTCGAAGTACAGATAATGTAGTAGATGTGACCTGCAGTCCTATGTAACATAGATAACAGTGATAACTATCTGAGTACAGATAATGTAGTAGATGTGACCTGTAGTCCTATGTAACCACACAGATAACACAGTGATAACTGCCTGAGTACAGATAATGTAGTAGATGTGACCTGCAGTCCTATGTAACGCCACAGATAACACAGTGATAACTCTGTTAGTACAGATAATATAGTAGATGTGACCTGCAGTCCCATGTAACCCCACAGATAACACAGTGATAACTCGAATTACAGATAATGTAGTAGATGTGACCTGCAGTCCTATGTAACCCCACAAATAACGCACCGCTGTGCCCTGCAGTCCTGACCGAGAAGGGGTTCCCGCAAATGGATGTAAACTTGAGTACTATGGATGGTGCGGGCTGAGAAGCTGAGCCCACGCCATCTGCAGCAGGCGCGGGCTGTGACTGACAGCTGACCTCCTGCTGCCGTAGTGGGGATCCCTGGGAACACTGATCTCATTGTTAACCTCTTGCATGCCATGTTTATTGTGGCATATCAAGGGTTCACAGAGTTAAGGTGCTCCCTCTTAATCAGCCCTCCACTATATAATCGCGGAGGGCTGCTATGCCACTAATCACTGTTATTAGCAGTAACACATCGCAGTACAGAAGTACTACAGTGTATTATCAGCATGATCATAGCGTCACAGGTTCAAGTCCCTTACAGGGGCATAACATTTTTTTTTTTTAAACTGTAAAAAAAAAAATGCATGTTTAAAAACTGTAGGAAAAAAAAGCTCTTTTTGTGCATTTTCCCTTCTTTGCCTAATAAAAATAAAAAAAAATAAAAAAACGCCATATGTGTCCCAAAAGGGTACCAATAATAGCTACAGAAAACACGTCCCCACAGAGCTCCGTCCACGGAAAAATAAATAAGTTCTTGGAATTCAGCAATCCAAACTATATAGAGATTTTCCATTGTGGAAAACTCTAAAAAATATATAATTTTTGACATTGTCGTAATCGTACCGACTTACAGAAAAAAAAATTATCACGTAAGAAAAAAACAAAGGCAAAATTGATGTTTTTTTTCTCCCTCCCCGATAAAATTATATGTATCTCCTATACAATACATTATATTTACCCCAAAAATGGCACCAATAAAAACTACAGCTCGCCACACAAAAAACAAGCCCTCATACGGCCGCGTCAGTGGAAAAAAAGTTATGGCTTTTGAAGAGTAGAGATGAAAATCCCCCGAAAACTGTTGTGTCACTTAGGGGTTAAATTACTGATAGTCCCGGCCGCACCCTGAACTAGTGTAAAAAAGTGCAGAATAACTAATAATATGCTGTATGCAAATTGCCCTGTCCATTTAGGAGCACCACAGGGGGTCACATGACTGATTGGGTCTGTAGGGGCAGTTTTGTGGGTACAATAGCGCCCTCTAGTGCAGTTGACTGTGTCTTTAATGCCTCCCGGGTGCAGCGTGGGGACTTCCAGCTCTTGACTCTCGGTATGTTTTAGCAATCATCTCTAATAACATAAGCGCGGCGCTGGCAGCGCGTTTCATGAACTCGTAGAACCTGGAGCCTTTTGTTACAACTCGTCTGAGACAGATAATCTTTCGCTCTTCCAGAGAGGCTGAAGACGCCGGAGGAATTCTCGTTATGTCTATTTCACGTCACTTTTACTATTCGTTACCAGTCAATAAATGCGGCGGCGGTTCTTAGCACCTGCTAAAATACTCGTTATGTCTGGGCAGATCTCACGGTGGAGACGTCAGGATTTCCACTACTACCGTCCACGAAACCTGATGAGAAACCCACCGCAACCAATATTTCTGTACTGTTAGGGGGGAACTGAAGGGGGCGCTGTTGTGGGGGTAGTGTTGCAGTTTGTGCTTGGTCACAATCAGAGCTGCGCCTGCAATGACGAGCGCCAGCCACTACATAGAGATCGGAGCTATAGCTTCCACTTTGACCCAGCTTTAGTTCAGCATTGACAACAGGCGCCCCCTGGGAAACCCCTTTAACTATATGGGGGCACTGTGGCAGGCAATGTTAGGAGAAAATGTGGATGTTACTTCTATGGGGGCACTATGGCTGTCATTGTTATGGGGTTACTGTGGATGACTTTTGTTATGGGTGCTTAAAAGAATTGTCCTACTTCTAGCTGTTTTTAGACAGCTCCGGACATTTAGCAGTGGCCCGGGTAGGTATTAGAGGGTGTCCCATTCACTTCAGTAGGATTCAACCTGCAGTACCAACCCCGGCCACTGCACAATGTACAGAGCTGTCTGCTTCCTGCAAGAGTTTGAAGAGGGACAATCCCTTTAATGACTGTTACAGGGAAACTGTGGGTGACACTGTTTGGCAACACTGTGGATGTTTCTTCTATGGGGACACTGTGGCTGGCACGGTTATGGGGTGCTGTGGATGTTGCAGTCCTGAAGGCACTGTGGCTGACAGTGTTATGCAGGCACTGTGGCTGGCAATGTTAGAGATACTGTGGAGATTACTTTTATGGGGGTACTATGGCTGTCACTGTTATGGGGTAACTGTGGTTGGCACTGGTATGGGGGTTGTGGATGGCATCGCTATGACTGTACTGTGTCACTATTATGGGGGTATTGTGAATGGCACAGTTATGGAGATACTGTGGCTATGACTGTTATTAGGAGGCACTGTGGGTGTTACTGTTATGATGGCAGTATGGAGGTCACTGTGGGTGTTACTGTTATGGGGGCATGCTGGCTATCCCTGTTTATGTTACAGTCATGAAGGCACTGTGACTGGCACTGTTATGGAGGTACTAAAGATGTACTGTGAATACTGTACTATTGGCATCCTCTTGTCATCCACCTCATGTGGTGGAGAAGATTCCATAATGTGACTCTTGAAGTTGCCAGACACAGAGCCAGGGGACTCAGTAGTAACTTTCTGATTACGGATAATGACAGGAGGAACAATTGAGATTCAGAGAATGACAGGAAGAGCAACCAAGTCTCTTTTGTAACAATTTAAATTATGCAGTTTAATATGGTCAAACAAATTATTAATAAATAGCTACCTCTGCTATAACATGATGATGTCCTAGGTCAATGGTGGTGAACCTATGGCACGTGTGCCAGAGCTGTCACGCAGAGCCCTCTCTGCTGGCACGAGCACTGGCGGCTGCTCAATACGGTAGTGAATACTGGCTGGGGTGACGCAGCTTCCCATCCGGTATTCACTCAGCGGCGCTGCTAGCGGAGCTGATCCCAGCCACACACTGTGACACCAATATGCACCCAGGATCCTCCTTCCCTGACGTCTCCTCCTTGGTTTTGCGAGAGCAGAGGAGAGGAGGCGTCCAGACGCACACACTGTCGTTTGCAGCACAGCAGAGGGTCTCTGTGGGGTACTATTACTACTGGGGCTGATATAGAGGATATTATTACTACTGGGGCTACTGTGGGAGTAACTATTACTACTGGGGCTACTACGAGGGCATTATTACTGCTGGGGCTACTGTGGCAGTCACTATTACTACTGAGACCACTGTGGGGAACACTTACTACTGGGGCTGCTGTGGGGGTCACTATTATTATTTATGCCACTGTGGGGTGGTCACTATTACTGCTGAGGCTGCTGAGGGGGTCACTATAACTACTGGGGCAACTGTGGGGGTCCCTAATACTACAGAGGACACTGTGGGGAACACTATTACTACTCAGGCTACTGTGGGAGGGGCACTATTTCTACTGGGGCCACTGTGGGGGTTACTATTACTACTGGGGATACTGTGGGGGACACTGTTACTACTGTGAGGGTCACTATTGTTACTAAGGACACTGCAGGGGCCACTATTACTATTGAGGGCCACTGCGGGGGACACTATTACTACTGAGGCCACTGCGGGGGACACTATTACTACTGGGGCCACTGTGGGGGTTACTCTTACTACTGGGGATACTGTGGGGGACACTATTACTACTGTGAGGGTCACTATTGTTACTGAGGACACTGCGGGGGACACTATTACTATTGAGGGCCACTGCGGGGGACACTTACTACTGAAGCCACTGTGCGGGTTACTATTATTACTTTGGCTACTGTGGAGGTCACTATTACTCCTGAGGGGTTCCCTATTACTGCTGAGGCCACTATTAGTACTGAAGCCACTGTGGGGGTCACTATTACTACTGCGGTATGTTTATACATGGCAGAGGTGCTGCACAATGTCCTCAGTGTAAGCAGTCAAAATCTGTACTCTGTCTATTTTAAAACAGCCCTGTCCTTATAAAGACAGGGAGGTAAAATACGTTGTGATAAGCCCTAAATACGTGTGTTTTGGGTTGCAGTTTGAGCACTTGGTCTCTAAAAGGTTCGCCATCACTATCCTAGGTGGAGCCTTTGATTCAGGGTGAGAGTTGTGCCTGGGAAATTACCCACCTTAAAGGGGTTGTCCAGTTATCAACTATTGATTGCCTATGTACAGAGCAACAGGGATTCGCCCCCCAGTTGTCTGTCTCCCAGGCTGGTTTGCTCATTTGCTAAGCTGATTTCTGCAGAAAGTAGACAGCGCCGTACCACTGCAGTGGCTAGGATTGGTATTGCAGCCATTCACTTAAATGGAAACTTTGCCTGGCGACTGGGATCTGGGAATCTGAATATAAATCCATGAAGGGTTTTAGGGTGAAAAATGCATCAAATTCTTTAACCCCTTAGTGACGGCCAATACACCTTTTTACTGACCTCATAATGGGCTTTACACCTGCATATTTTTAGAGCCGTGGCTTGGCTGACTTCTGACAGCCTGGCTCCTGCTCTAACAGCCCGGAACAGAGAATCCTAACAGTTTAACCCCTTATATGCCACAATCAATAGCAACTGCAGGATGTAAGCATGTCGCCCATCAGCACCCCACAATGCTATTGCAATGTACCAATGACCTGACAAAGGCCTCCATGTCTGCAATGTAACTCACCCTAATAGGCCCCGCCTCCTGCAGAGTCTAATCGTCTAGTGTCATAGGCTTAGTAGAATGCACTACATAAGTAATGCAGTGTAATATCCTAGCGATCGAACGATCACATCTTCAAGTCTTTTTGATGGACTAAAAAAAATATGTCAAAAAATTCCATAAAGTTTATTTAAAAAATCCAGTTAAAGAAATGCACATTTTTCCCAACAAAAAAAGTTTTTAAATTGATAAAATATCTAAATAATTTTAAAACAGCAGCACATAATAGATATTACTGCGTTCATGACCATCCGGGCAATGAAAATATTGTATTTATCTCACATGGTGAAAGTTGTACAAATTTAAAAAGGAATGTCAGAATTGCTATTTTTTTTTTATTCTGGGCTTCGAAAAACTGTAATAAGAAGCAATCCGGAAGTGATTGTACCTCAGGCTGGTGCCATTAAAAACTACAACAGTTACGTCCTGCAGCGGCGGGTGCTGGCTGTTTCTTACAGCTGACATCCGCCCGCAACCGCTCTGATAAGCCGGGCATCAGAGCTGTTAACCTTCATCAATTCTGACAGCGGCATTTAAATGCCCCGATCAATGTTTGGGGATCCCACACTGCCCCCCGTGATAAGATCGCAGGTTACTGTGCGGCTGTCATGGCAGCTGGGGGTCTTCTGAAAGACTATGGCATTACATCATACTGCAGGAACAATCAAAGCATCGCAAGTTGTTGTCCCCTCTGGGGACTTAAATAAAAAGCAAAAATAAGTTTAAAAAAGTTTTACCAATAATTAATAAAATAAAAAGTTATAAAAGTTTACAAAAAAACGCTTTTGCCATATTTATAAAAATAATCAAAATACTACAAAAATACATGTTTGGTATCGCTGCATCCGTAAAAGTCCGATTTATCAAAGTAACGCATTATTTACCCCGCACAGTGAACGTCGTCAGAAAAAAAAAAAAAAAGAACGCCAGAATTGAGCTTTTTTGATCAGCCAGTCTGCAACAAAAAAACGTAATAAAAAGCGATCAAACAGTTGTATCTATTCCAAAATCTGCAGGACATCCTGCACAAAATGAGCCCTCACACCACTAGGACGACGGGAAAAAAAAATGTTTTTGCGCGCAGCTGATGGCGGCAGAAAATAATTTTAAAAAATGTAATATCTTTGAAAAAAATCAAAGTAGTACAGCAAAAAAAAAACAAAAAACAATATAATTTGGTATGGTAGTAATCGTACTGACCCAAAAAATATAGTTATCAGGTCATTTTTGTTGTAGTGTGTATGCCGTAGAAACAAGACGCACTCAAAGATGGCGGAACTTCGCTTTGGTTTCCTTTCTCTCCACTTAGAATATTTTTAAAGTTTCTCAATTCGTTAAATCGTACTATTGAAAAGTGCAACTCGTCCCGGAAGCCCACAGACATCTACCTCCAGGGGGAAATAAAACAGTTAGGAGTTCTTAAAAGGGGGGAGGAAAAAGTGGAAATGGAAAAAAAAAAGGGCCGGATCCTTAAGGGGTTAAGTTAGAAAATCGGCCGGTCACTAAGGGGTTAACCTGCGCACCTCAGCATATGTAGCGCCAAAGCGACTGCAGCACCAGCATCCAGGCGGCACGAGGACCCTCAGCGGCTGCTGCTGTGGGTGAGAAGACACGGCAGACTTGGATGGCGCTCGCTCCTTGGTAGAAGCGCCGCCGGCATTAGTAACGTCTGCTGCGAGGAACAATTCATCTACCAGATATAATAAAAGGCTGAAATGTGAACGCGGTGTTAATATTACGCCGTTACCAGGCAGATGTCTCTCGCTGAACGGACGGATAATATCTCGCTCAGCTCCCATTATGATGTATCACAGCCGCACCTTCTCATATCCTCATCATGCTTTATAGTCAAACACATTAAGGGAAACGAAGAACGGAGCCGCCGGTGAACTCTTGGCCTCGGCAATGAAATCATACAGCTGCGAGAAGAGGGGAATGAATAGCGGCGCCTGTAATACTCATCTGCATATATATAGCGGCCATTCATTATACATATATATGGATCACAAATGGCCGCTATATGAGAGACCCCCATCTAGTAGAGCGTTGGACCTTCTGTAGTCTTCAGAGCTGCAGCAGTTCATCGCGGTGTGGATCCCACTTGGTGAGGAAATCGTCCTGCAGGAATATCGGCCCTTGCGGACAGGAAGCTTCTTATAGTTGCTGCAGATTAGACGGAGGTGCTGACATGTTTTGACCAGCTGACAGAAAGGGTCAGCGATTCATGCTGCTTGTGCCAAATTCTGACTTCACATCAGCACGGGGCAACAGAAATCTGGATCCATCTGACCAGGAGATGTTTTTCCGCTGCTCAGTGATACAAGTTTTGCGCTCTTTTGCCCGCTGGAGTCTCGTCTTTCTTTTTCCTCTTAGACACAATGGCGCTGGAACTGGTCGTCTGCTGTTATACCCATCCGTGCGAAGGAACGGCGAGTTGCGTGTTCGGACATGTTAGTTGGAGCTCCAGTGTTGTATTTGGCTGCTATGGACTGTGCAGCAGCTTTTGTTTATCTGACTGATTCCTCACATCCTCCTCTGACCCCTTTCAGTAAGGAGTTGTTTCTATTCACAAAATCCTGGATGTTTTCCTCGATCGCACCATTCTCAGTATAATCTCCGCACCGTTATATGAGAGGAACCCCCACGGTTGGCAGTGACATCCCGGCCCCGGCTAGTCTAGCCCCGATGACCGGCCTCATTGGAATCACACAGATCACGGGATTTTCTGATCTAATGTGGATTCACACTGAAACTGATCACAGAAAACTTGTCCCGTGATTTTGTGCCGCACTTCTGGGTAACGGGGAGATAATTGCCATTCGGGGAAGTGCAAGTAGTGAGACAGCCGGGGGCTCTAATGAAGGGGCCGTTTAGTGTACATATATAAACAGATGGGTAGCAACTAGAGATGAGCGAGCATACTCGCTAAGGACAATTGCTCGATCGAGCATGGTCCTTGGCGAGTATCTCCCCGCTCGGCAGAGAAGGTCCAGGTGCCGCCGCGGGGGAGCGGTGAGTTGCGGCTGTCAGCAAGAGGGAGCGGGGGAGAGAGAGGGAGAGAGAGATCTCCCCTCCGTTCCTCCCCGCTCTCCTCCGCCACTCCCTGCCCTCTGCCGGCAGCCGAACCTTTTCTCTCGAGCGGGCAGGTACTCGCTAAGGGCAATGCTTGCTCATCACTAGTAGCAACTAAAGGCACTCAGTCATCAGGACGGAGTAAGACCTGCAGATAACCACCTACCTATGAGAAGCTGAAGGGTTCCCGAGGCTCTTTGATGTGTGAGGGCCGTCATGCGATCACAAATCCTTCGTACCACTATGTTATAAAGTTTTCAAGATTTAGAAAATCATAAAATACTCCAGATTTGAATACAAAGAGCAATAAAAACACCTCCAGACTATTGAAGAAAGGGGTGATGAACGGCAAAACAATCTCAGGAAATTGTGTTTACTGTCACTATGTGTAAATATAGGCTTGGAGTTTATACCCGTACAGATGGGAGAATGGCTGCCCTCAATGCAAAGGAAGCGTTCTCGGTAATATCCGACACGTTCTCACCTCCCGCTGTGATATTCAATTTGAGCATTCACAGAGAAATAAGGAATGCTACGCAGCTGAAAACGCTGAATTAACTCCGAGATGGGTTACAATGTTTTCACATTAATTCATACATACTGCGCTCAATGATACCCCCAATCATATCTGTATCTCATTGATGGATCCAGAGTAATAGCAGAGGTGAAAATATAAGAGGGGAATTACACTGTTCCATCTTGGGATAGTAAATAGAAAACTGCAAATCCTATAGATAAGTGCAGAATAACAACAATATACTATAATACTGCTGCTAAGTACAAGAATATAACTACTATAATACTGCCCCCCTATGTACAAGAATATAACTACTATAATACTGCTCCTATGTACAAGAATATAACTACTATAATACTGCCCCCTATGTACAAGAATATAACTACTATAATACTGCCCCTATGTACAAGAATATAACTACTATAATACTGCCTCCTATGTACAAGAATATAACTACTATAATACTGCCCCCTATGTACAAGAATATAACTACTATAATACTGCTCCTATGTACAAGAATATAACTACTATAATACTGCCTCCTATGTACAAGAATATAACTACTATAATACTGCCCCCCTATGTACAAGAATATAACCACTATAATACTGCCCCCTATGTATAAGAATATAACTACTATAATACTGCCTCCTATGTACAAGAATATAACTACTATAATACTTCCTCCTATGTACAAGAATATAACTACTATAATACTGCCTCCTATGTACAAGAATATAACTACTATAATACTGCCTCCTATGTACAAGAATATAACTACTATAATACTGCCCCCCTATGCACAAGAATATAAATACTATAATACTGCCCCTATGTACAAGAATAAACCTACTATAATACTGCTCCCTATGTACAAGAATATAACTACTATAATACTGCCCCCTATGTACAAGAATATAACCACTATAATACTGCCCCCTATGTATAAGAATATAACTACTATAATACTGCCTCCTATGTACAAGAATATAACTACTATAATACTTCCTCCTATGTACAAGAATATAACTACTATAATACTGCCTCCTATGTACAAGAATATAACTACTATAATACTGCCTCCTATGTACAAGAATATAACTACTATAATACTGCCCCCCTATGCACAAGAATATAAATACTATAATACTGCCCCTATGTACAAGAATAAACCTACTATAATACTGCTCCCTATGTACAAGAATATAACTACTATAATACTGCTCCCTATGTACAAGAATATAACTACTATAATACTGCCCTTTATGTACAAGAATATAACTACTATAATACTGCTCCCTATGTACAAGAATATAACTACTATAATACTGCCCGCTATGTACAAGAATATAACTACTATAATACTGCCTCCTATGTACACGAATATAACTACTATAATACTGTCCCCTATGTACAAGGATATATCTACTATAATACTGTCGCCTATGTACAAGAATACATCTACTATAATACTGCCCCCTATGTACAAGAATATAACTACTATAATACTGCCTCCTATGTACAAGAATATAACTACTATAATACTGCCCCCTATGTACAAGAATATAACTACTATAATACTGCCTCCTATGTACAAGAATATAACTGCTATAATACTGCCCTCTATGTACAAGAATATAACTACTATAATACTGCTACTATGTACAAGAATATAACTACTGTAATACTGCCCCTATGTACAAGAATATAACTACTATAATACTGCTCCCTATGTACAAGAATATAACTACTATAATACTGCCCGCTATGTACAAGAATATAACTACTATAATACTGCCTCCTATGTACACGAATATAACTACTATAATACTGTCCCCTATGTACAAGGATATATCTACTATAATACTGCCTCCTATGTACAAGAATATAACTACTACAATACTGTCTCCTATGTACAAGAATATAACTACTATAATACTGCCCACTATGTACAAGATTATAGCTACTATACTACTGCCCCTATGTACAAGAATATAACTACTATAATACTGTCCCCTGTGTACAAGAATATAACTACTATAATACTGCCTCCTATGTACAAGAATATAACTACTATAATACTGCCTCCTATGTACAAGAATATAACTACTATAATACTGCCCCCTATGTACAAGAATATAACTACTATAATACTGCCCTCTATGTACAATAATATAACTACTATAATACTGCCCCCTATGTACAAGAATATAACTACTATAATACTGCCCCCTAGGTACAAGAACATAACTATTATAATACTGCCTCCTATGTACATGAATATAACTACTATAATACTGTCCCCTGTGTACAAGAATATAACTTCTATAATACTGCCCCTATGTACAAGAATATAACT
Source organism: Eleutherodactylus coqui (assembly GCA_035609135.1). NCBI lineage: Eukaryota > Metazoa > Chordata > Amphibia > Anura > Eleutherodactylidae > Eleutherodactylus > Eleutherodactylus coqui. Next base: position 32,825,982 of record CM069405.1, read on the forward strand.
ACTATAATACCGCCCCCTATGTACAAGAATATACCTACTATAATACTGCCCCCTATGTACAAGAAAATAACTACTATAATACTGCCCCCTATGTACAAGAATATAACTACTATAATACTGCCCCCTATGTACAAGAATATAACTACTATAATACTGCCCCCTATGTACAAGAATATAACTACTATAATACTGCCCCCTATGTACAAGAATATAACTATTATAATACTGCCCTCTATGTACAAGAATATAACTACTATAATACTGCCCCCTATGTACAAGAATATAACTACTGTAATACTGTCCCCTATGTACAAGAATATAACTACTATAATACTGCCCCCTATGTACAAGAATATAACTACTATAATACTGCTCCTATGTACAAGAATATAACTACTATAATACTGCTCCCTATGTACAAGAATATAACTACTATAATACTGCCCCCTATGTACAAGAATATAACTACTATATTACTGCTCCCTATGTACAAGAATATAACTACTATAATACTGCCTTCTATGTACAAGAATATAACTACTATAATACTGCTCCTATGTACAAGAATATAACTACTATAATACTGCCCCCTATGTACAAGAATATAACTACTATAATACTGCTCCTATATACAACAATATAACTACTATAATAATGCCCCCTATGTACAAGAATATAACTACTATAATACTGCTCCTATGTACAAGAATATAACTACTATAATACTGCCCCCTATGTACAAGAATATAACTACTATAATACTGCCCCTATGTACAAGAATATAACTACTATAATACTGCTCCTATATACAACAATATAACTACTATAATAATGCCCCCTATGTACAAGAATATAACTACTATAATACTGCTCCTATGTACAAGAATATAACTACTATAATACTGCCCCCTATGTACAAGAATATAACTACTATAATACTGCCCCCTATGTACAAGAAAATAACTACTATAATACTGCTCCCTATGTACACGAATATAACTACTATAATACTGCTCCCTATGTACAAGTATATAACTACTATAATACTGCCCCCTATGTACAAGAATATAACTACTATAATACTGCCCCCTATGTACAAGAATATAACTACTATAATACTGCCCCTCTATGTACAAGAATATAACTACTATAATACTGTCCCCTATGTACAAGAATATAACTACTATAATACTGCTCCTATGTACAAGAATATAACTACTATAATACTGCCCCCTATGTACAAGAATATAACTACTATAATACTGCCCCCTATGTACAAGAATATAACTACTATAATACTGCCCCCTATGTACAAGAATATAACTACTATAATACTGCCCCCTATGTACAAGAATATAACTACTATAATACTGCCCTCTATGTACAAGAATATAACTACTATAATACTGCCCCCTATGTACAAGAATATAACTACTGTAATACTGTCCCCTATGTACAAGAATATAACTACTATAATACTGCCCCCTATGTACAAGAATATAACTACTATAATACTGCCCCCTATGTACAAGAATATAACTACTATAATACTGCTCCTATGTACAAGAATATAACTACTATAATACTGCTCCCTATGTACAAGAATATAACTACTATAATACTGCCCCCTATGTACAAGAATATAACTACTATATTACTGCTCCCTATGTACAAGAATATAACTACTATAATACTGCCTTCTATGTACAAGAATATAACTACTATAATACTGCTCCTATGTACAAGAATATAACTACTATAATACTGCCCCCTATGTACAAGAATATAACTACTATAATACTGCTCCTATGTACAAGAATATAACTACTATAATACTGCTCCTATATACAACAATATAACTACTATAATAATGCCCCCTATGTACAAGAATATAACTACTATAATACTGCTCCTATGTACAAGAATATAACTACTATAATACTGCCCCCTATGTACAAGAATATAACTACTATAATACTGCCCCCTATGTACAAGAATATAACTACTATAATACTGCTCCCTATGTACACGAATATAACTACTATAATACTGCTCCCTATGTACAAGTATATAACTACTATAATACTGCCCCCTATGTACAAGAATATAACTACTATAATACTGCCCCCTATGTACAAGAATATAACTACTATAATACTGCCCCTCTATGTACAAGAATATAACTACTATAATACTGTCCCCTATGTACAAGAATATAACTACTATAATACTGCTCCTATGTACAAGAATATAACTACTATAATACTGCCCCCTATGTACAAGAATATAACTACTATAATACTGCCCCCTATGTACAAGAATATAACTACTATAATACTGCTCCCTATGTACAAGAATATAACTACTATAATACTGCCATCTATGTACAAGAATATAACTACTATAATACTGCCCCCTATGTACAAGAATATAACTACTATAATACTGCCCCCTATGTACAAGAATATAACTACTATAATACTGCTCCCTATGTACAAGAATATAACTACTATAATACTGCCATCTATGTACAAGAATATAACTACTATAATACTGCCCCCTATGTACAAGAATATAACTACTATAATACTGCCCCCTATGTACAAGAATATAACTACTATAATACTGCCCCCCTATGTACAAGAATATAACTACTATAATACTGCCCCCTATGTAGAAGAATATAACTACTTTAATACTCCCCCCTATGTACAAGAATATAACTACTATAATACTGCTCCTATGTACAAGAATATAACTACTATAATACTGCCCCCTATGTACAAGAATATAACTACTATAATACTGCCCCCTATGTACAGGAATATAACTACTATAATACTGCCCCCTATGTACAAGAATATAACTACTATAATACTGCCCCCTATGTACAAGAATATAACTACTATAATACTGCCCCCTACGTACAAGAATATAATTGCTATAATTCTGTCTTTGGGATGAATATATTGTAATAATTGAATACCTTGGGCTTCGTTTTACCGTTTTCTCTTCCCTTATTCGCCCTAGCTGATCTCTGGTTAGTGTTATTACAGGTGAAGTATTGAGCGACCACTAAATAACTGTGTTTAGCCTCCCTCAGTAGACCTCTTGTCCTCCCTCTTTAGGTTGGTGACAACGTGCTAATGACATGATTACAGCCCATTGACTAGGTGCAGGTGTGGCGTGATCCGATCTTTTACTGCCCAGCTCCATTACAGTCCCGGAGGTTTCGTGTGGACATCTTAGCTCCGTCTTTGTGGAGTTCTGCGATGTCTGTGCCGAGACTGATGAATTAATGGAAGCAAAATGTAAATATTGGAGTTGTGCCAGGAGCGCAGAATTCCCGGAGAGGGACGCACTAATTGTATATACAGTAGTTGTGGAGACGTCTGCCTGCCATGTGTGCTGCTGTATTAAGACCGGAGCTTGGATTAATCGCACAGGTTTAGGATGGGAGGTGTTGGAGTATGTGGAAGTATGTGCATGTCCCATCTCTGGAACCCACACCCATTTCTTGGTTTGGCCCACTGTGCACCAGGTCTGGCTTTATGCAGATGGAGGGTAGGAGTGATGGAATCAGCCGAGCGGGCTGTCCCACACTGTTTCCATAACTCTCATTCAGTTTTATAGGAGTTATAGACACAGTGAAGCGCAGCCTGCTCAACTGTTTCCATAACTCCCGAAATACCCGGCCACCATACTCACCCAAACCAGGACTGGTGGGGGCTAGAACCAGGGATAGGTGCAGGTCCTATTGGTTTATATGCGTGAGTTTATATGTCTCCTTTAATTTGAAATGGCTGATTTTGACCATTTCTGATGACCATTGCTTTTGTAACGGCCAAAGTGTATAGTGGGCTCAGGTCCGAGGGTGGGCGTGCGAAGCAGGTGCGCTTATCCAATGGGGAAGAACTTGCTTCAAGCATGGGAACCTACTTTAGCAAAGGAGGATAGAGTTATAAACTAGGGAACTACCGGTCGCTACATAAAATCCGGTGAGAGTCGAAGGGCACCTCAGTAGGAATGACCTAACGCTGACAGTTCTATATATACAATTCCAATGCTTGGTTAGTAACACTGTAGGTGCTTTGTTGGAAGCATGCCATGTCAGGGAGGTGGTCAATTAAAGTCAGTCCCGTATTGCAATCTCTTGTTTCTTCAGCTGCATCGATTTGCGCTTATGCCATTGGCTTCTGCTTTATTCTACTTGGTAGACCAAATGCCCTCTTGCACCTTGCGTTTGCCCCTTAGGAGCTGAGTAGGACCAGAATGCCCTCACTCATGTTTCATAGCAAGAAACATGGCTGCTGCACCCCTTCCTGGTGGTTGATCTTAATTTAAGTCATATGGTCCATCTTAAGAGTGCAACCCACCAGCCAAGCCTGGAATGCTTGGGAGACACTTGAGACTGATCCATCATTGCTAGATTATGGAAATGAAAGTAATGGTCGATTGGGTCCAGTGGGACTGCTATCAGTTATTAGATGGGTTTGGTCCTGGCTAGAGTTGAGTGAACCAAAACAGTCAAACCCTGTTTTGAGTTGAATTTTGCTAAAAGTTCAGTTTGGTGTGAAACCTGAACCTTGGACAGTTTGTCTCGGGGAAACCATTAAAATTCTTTCTCCTCTCAGTGGTCAGCACTGTTGCCTTGTAGCACTGTGATCCTGGGCTTTAAATCGGACCAAGGACAACATCTGCCTGGATGTTTGAGTGGGTTTCTACAAACATTCATGCAACCTCCATACAAATGTTGTCCTGGTCAGATTTAAAGCCCAGCCCAGGACCACAGTGCTACAAGTCAACTGAGGCAGAGGAGGAAGGAGAGGAAAAGTAAGAGGAATAGAAAGAAGAGGAAGAAGAAGAGAAACTTTCTGCTGAAGTTTGGTGAACCGATCAAACTGAACCTTTTTTAGAAGTCTGCACAACACTAGTCCTGTCAGTCCATGGAGGGGTGGCATGCATAGTTACTCTTCAATTTAATGACCGGTTTTCTGCTTTAGGTAAACACCTGATATACAACTTCATGGAGAATAAAGTAGATATGCCACCCTCATGAAATTACAACTGTAGGGCATACTTCATAGAGATTGATGACCCTGTCTCTTCACTTATCCCATGACCAAGCACAGTTCATGGGGCTATCAGATGTGACCTTTGGTCTGATAACACAGGACAATTATTGGGGTAAAAAAAAACAAAAACCTTTACTCAGTCCATCAAGTACCAGGTAAAATGTCACCGTTGCTTGGCCTTATAGCCCACATGGATCAGGTAGAAGCACAGTTGGCACGTTTGACACCAAAAAATGCTGGACAAGGTAAAGGGGTCATCACAATATATGTTTTTCCCTCTTTTATTGCAGTGTGTTCAGACATAGTAGTGCCCCCTTTAGTAGCTCCAGTGGTAATAATGCCCCTAGTAGTAAGTGGCCCAGTAATGATAGTGTCCCTTTAGTGACCCTTTTAGTGGCCTCAGTAGTAATAGTTGACCCAAGAGCACCAGTGCCCACCCTCTGGCTGGGCAGCGACCAGATCATCAAGCACTACAACTCACTCTCACGTTTCGGTCAGGACACCGCTGCAGTGCTGTTGCACATTTGGATGTAGAACCACTGTGTCATCCCTCTGAGCAGGGGAAACCACCTGGAAGGACTGGCAGCTGACACAGAGACCGGATGCTCACTCCTCAGCGCGTAGCTTGGTATGAGGCAGAGACTGGGACTGAACAAGCCCTAAACTGGAATGGGGTAATGAAGCCCCTGACTAACAGAGCAGAGTAATCATCCTGATAAGAATGGCCCCGAGCTGGAACCTGGGCGCTAAATAATCCTGTCAATGCCCCAACCAGAATAGGAAGTACCAAGCAGAAACAGGAACCAAGCAGGACCAGAAGATCTGGGTACAGCACTTACAGCTACAACAGACTTGAGATCAGCTGTCACATAGTTACTGCAGGAGCAGCAGCCACGAGCCGTCATAGAAGAACAACAACCCGGAAGCACTGGATACCAGCTCTGAAGGAGCTATATAGTGGAGTGATTGGCAAACAGCCTCAATCTGGGTGCAGGAGTCAGGAGCTGTTAACTCTGGAGATGCTGGAGCAAAATAAATACAAACTCACATAACAGACAGGGCAGAGCAGCAGACCTGTCTGCTATACCTAACAGGTGCTCATATAAGACCCTCACTCCTAACCCCTATACAGTATGTGCAGGAACACAAACACTGCGGGGAAGAGTGAGGCTGTGCATTGAGCATGGGAGCCACATCCCGACTGGACCATGAGAGTGAGTTATAGTCCTTCACGACTAGATTGCTGTCCTGCCGGAGGCGCTCACATCAAGTCATTAATATGGCCAGAAAAGAAAAATAGCAAGACGGCCTCTAGAGTAAATTACTGGCCAGGTTGGCGGTCTACCTGCTGGCTGGCAACCCTAGGTAGGAGTTTAAAACGCAGTATATTCAGGCTTGGCGTAGTCGTCCTCTTCTCACTCTCATTCACAGCCGTACAGTCTTTCTATCAAGAGGAGGAGGGGTAACTTTTGTACAATCTGGGCAGGTCACTCCGGGCAGAGATTTGGGCTCCTTTTTGTGGCCACGGGCTGCCCAGAATTACTGTCGCTTTAAGATCTGGAATCCCATGTTTAAGTGTGCAGTAACAGCCCGAGTCTCTGAAGCAGGGTGCATTCACACAGGCGAGCGCGAGATCATTCCCAGATACTCGTAACTTGTAAAATTGCGATTCTGTAAGCGAGCACGATTTTAAAAAATCCATGGCATCTCTGTATGTTTTTCATGTGCGTGAAAACATCGAAAGCGCTTCCTCTAGTTGTCAATGGTAAAAAGTGCATCGCACTTGTATGCAAATTGCAAGGCATGCGAGTGAAATGAGATTTTTATTTAAAGATCACCTAGGAAATAACGGGTATTTTTTTTCGTGGAATCGCCCAAAAGTAGGACATGCAGCGACCTTTCCTTCTTGCACCTTTGTTGCGAGAAAAAAAAAAACGCTCGTGTGGATAAATCATTAAAATCAAAAGTGTTATTTTCACACACAAGTTTCCTCCATATCCCTCCTGTGAATACACCCTTAAGACGAGAAGCCCGTGTGATTACACCCTTAAGACAAGAAACCCGTGCGAATAACCCCTTAAGGCAAGAAGCCCTTGTGAATACACCCTTAAGACGAGAAGCCTGTGTGAATACACCCTTAAGACGAGAAGCCCGTGTGATTACACCCTTAAGACGAGAAGCCCGTGTGATTACACCCTTAAGACGAGAAGCCCGTGTGAATACACCCTTAAGACGAGAAGCCGTTTCGAATACACCCTTAAGACGAGAAGCCTGTGTGATTACACCCTTAAGACGAGAAGCCCGTGTGAATAAACCCTTAAGACGAGAAGCCCGTGTGAATACACCCTTAAGACGAGAAGCCTGTGTGAATACACCCTTAAGACGAGAAGCCCTTACGAATACACCCTTAAGACGAGAAGCCCATGTGAATACACCCTTAAGACGAGAAGCCCTTGTGAATACACCCTTAAGACGAGAAGCCAGTGTGATTACACCCTTAAGACGAGAAACCCATGTGAATACACCCTTAAGACGAGAAGCCCATGTGAATACACCCTTAAGACGATAAGCCCATGTGAATACACCCTTAAGACGAGAAACCCATGTGAATACATCCTTAAGACGAGAAGCCCTTGTGAATACACCCTTAAGACGAGAAGCCTGTGTGAATACACCCTTAAACAAGAAGCCCTTGCGAATGCACCCTTAAGACGAGAAGCCCATGTGATTACACCCTTAAGACGAGAAGCCCGTGTGAATACACCCTAAAGATGAGAAGCCCGTGTGATTACACCCTTAAGACGAGCTCATGAGAAGGGGAACATAATCCCATTTACCATAAGATGATGACGCAGAATTTTCGGATCCTTTATTAGAATCTGCTATAATTTGACGTTTCCCAGAAGTTAAACCTCGGCGCTTCCTGCTGAGCATGCAGCCATAAAAGCCCACATGTTCCACTTCTCCGAGCACCGGGCTGATCTGGTGCAGATCTGTGTTTTTATGGTTTATGGCTTTTTTTGCTACAGCTGCACTTTCTGAACTGGAGGACATTTTTATGTAACCACGGTGGGGCGGGGTGGGAAGGGGGTCATTTACAAATGGTTAAAAGAGAATTGTAAGGTTCCGTTTTTAGAACTGACTTGTGACTTTTGTAGCAGGTCTTCAATCCTGAGAAGTCACAGCAGACGGAAGCGAAGCAGCAGAACAACTTCTCTATTGACTTCTATGGAAACAGAAGTTGCGCACCTTTTTGGTGGGAGATGGAAAAAATGTCCAGAAATTCCATAATTGTTTTCGGGTTTGTTTCTACAGTGTTCACCATTCAGTAAAAATAACCCGATGACTTTCTTATCTGCGATGCTGAGTTTATACAGATCTTTTTATTTTTTACTACTTTTGCACAATAAAAACACGTTTTTAAAGAAAAACAATTGGATCTGCATCGCCGCGGTCTGAGACGCAGAACATTTCTATTTTTCCTGCATCGGAGCTGTGGGAGGGCTTGTTTCTTGTGGGAAGAGTTGTAGTTTTATTGCTACCATCTTGGGGTACTTGTGACTTTTGGATTAGTTTCTATTGCCTTTTTGGGGAGGTGAACAAAAGAATAATAATAATGCTGGCGTTATTTTTTTAAATACTTTTTAAGGCATTCACCATGCGAGATAACAAATATTTTCCATATCTGGGTTGTTACATATGTGGGAATACCTATTATGTGCTGACTTTTTACAATTTTTCTGGCATTTTACCCATTTAAGGGCCTATTCAGACGACCGTATATTGGCCGGGTATTCACGGACACCGTATATTGGCTGGGCATGAATACCCGGCCAATATAAGCCCTAAAAAGGCGTTCTTGTGGGGAAAAATATCTATTTTTTTAACTGGATATTTTTTTCTTTACATTAAACTTTCTTTAACTTTTTTTGACACTACTTTTTATTCCCTCAAGTGGACTTGAAGATGTTCGATTGCTAGGATAGTACACTGCATTACTTAGGTAGTGCATTCTACTAAGGGCCCATCTAAATGGCCCCAGGTGTTTTACGTGCACCCGCCGGCGCTGTAAAAACTCCTGAACGGCAAAGGGCCCGGCACATATACGCCGAGGCTGCAATGTCGTGGGGCCTAGGGAGACATTTCCCTTTCCCTCCCCCTTGCCGGCTCACCTCCTCTCTCCTCCCCTCCGGCCGTTTGCAATGGGAGGGGGATATACACGATTTGCATTCACATTCTAAGGACTCCACATTTTTTCTTTAAAAAATTGCACTTTCTAAAAAACACTCTGCCCTCAAACTTGTTCTGCTGCAAACCCGCCCTACAGTTCCATCTCTGTCATCTCTGGCAGATCTGTCATTGATGAAAGTTGTGGTTCCCCCCTTGGCCTATAAGAGGCTCTCGGAGGCTCCTTGTATGTAGTGACCTCTTCTTCCACTTGTGTAGAACTTGTTGACCACTAGACGCCTCTACAACACAGAGAAGAGATTTTACCCCGTTACCAGAGGGGCGCATTATTGGGATGTGAGACGCTGGATGGTCGTAGCGATGAATTGTTTCCCACCGACCATTCTGTCCAGACTGCTGGGGGTGTTGGGACCAGTGGATGTATGAGGGCACACAAGGTGATCGGGCTCAGGATGCCCCCTACAGACCACCAGTAGAGAGGAACGTCTGACCAGACTGTTAGGAGGTGTTGGGACCAGTGGATGTGTGAGGGCACACAAGGTGACCGGGCTCAGTACGCCCCCTACAGACCACCAGTAGAGGAGCGTCTGACTAGACTGTTAGGGAGTGTTGGGACCAGTGGATGTGTGAGGGCATACAAGGTGACCGGGCTCAGGACCCCCGACAGACCACCAGTAGAGAGGAGCGTCTGACCAGACTGTTAGGTGTTGTTGGGACTAGTAGATGTGTGAGGGCACACAAGGTAACTGGGCTCAGGACACCCTCTAAAGACCACCAGTAGAGAGGAACATCTGACCAGACTGTTAGGAGGTGGTGGGACCAGTGGATGTGTGAGGGCACACAAGGTGACTGGCTTCAGGAATCCCCTACAGACCACCAGTAGAGAGGAGCGTCTGACCAGACTGTTAGGAGGTGTTGGGACCAGTGGATGTGAGAGTGCACGCAAGGTGACCGCGCTCAGGACGCCCCCTACAGATCACTAATATAAAGGAGCATCTGACCAAACTGTTAGGAGGTGTTGGGACCTGTGGATGGGGGCACACAAAGTGACTTGGCTCAGGACCCCCGACAGACCACCAGTAGAGAGGAGCGTCTGACCAGACTGTTAGGGGTTGTTGGGACTAGTGGATGTGTGAGGGCACACAAGGAAACCGGGCTCAGGTCACCCCCTACAGACCACCAGTAGAGAGGAGCATCTGACCAGACTGTTAGGAGGTGTTGGGACCAGTGGATGTGTGAGGGCACACAAGGTGACTGGGTTCAGGACCCCCTACAGACCACCAGTAGAGAGGAGCGTCTGACCAGACTGTTAGGAGGTGTTGGGACCAGTGGATGTGTGAGGGCACACAAAGTGACCAGGCTCAGGACACCCCCTACAGACCACCAGTAGAGAGGAGCGTCTGACCAGACTGTTGGGGTGTTGGTACCAGAGGATGTGAGGGCACACAAGGCGACTGGGCTCAGAGCATGGAGGCTCTAGTACCCTGTTGTACCTCCTCTAGCTTGGATACAAGATTTGATACAGGCATAGAGGCTCTAGTACCTTGTTGTACTGCGTCTAGCTTGGATACAGTATGTGATACGGCGGGCATGGAGGCTCTAGTACCCTGTTGTACCAGCTCTAGCTTGGGTACAAGGTGTGATATAGGGGGGCATGGAGGTTCTAGTACCCTGTTGTACCGCCTCTAGCTTGGATACAAGATGTGATACAGGCGTGCATGGAGGCTCTAGTAACCTGTTGCACCGCCTCTAGCTTGGATACAAGATGTGATACAGGCGGGCATGGAGGCTCTAGTACCCTGTTGGGTGAGTGGCCATTTAAATACTTCAAGAGTCTCAGAATAAAATATGACCTCCCGGACTTCTGGTAGAGCACACAAGTGTAAGATGAGGCGCCCACACAGCTGGCAGAACGATGCAGGGACTTTGAGCAAGAAGCTTGTGGGCTCTGCTGGGTCTGCAGCTTGTTATGCTGTAGCTAAACACAGCAACAAAAAACTCTCTTTTGCTGCGTTCACTGATACATTGCAACAAACTGCCAGCAGTGCGTGCAGAACTAGCAAAATACATGATGTTATAGCGAGCTTTCGAGTGGTGATTATTGATCCCTCATGGCCATAATTGTATACTCCCAAATTCTTCTGTGACGCTGCGACTTGAAGTTGCCCTTCTGTATGATAACTCTCATCTGCTCTATGCTGTGTCCATGACCACAGGTAGTTCAGTCGTTTCCTCTCTGAGAACAATCACGCTTTGCTCTACTGGCTAAGATGGTACCAAACCTCTTTTTCAGAACTAGCTTAGCATGAGTTTTTAGCCCTTGGGTGTAAATAAGGAGCTCCCTGTTCACTGACAGCAAGCAGAGATCTTTTCAGAATTTGAAACCCAAAGTGTATTATAAATTAGCAAAACATGATGGGGATATATAATAGGCAAACTATTACCAATGACTTCGGGGGAAGTGACATCACTATGTAGGAGTAGTGACATCATCCTATATGGCAGTGGCCTCAGCATTGGCTAGAAGTTACAGGATGTAAAGATGATACATAATGGCCAAACTATCATCAAACAACTAATTCCAAACAAGACTGACTGTGGGCCAATAATAACTTGTCTCTGGAACAGTGACATCATCGTCCCAGAGCAGTGACATCATTATACAGGCCAGTGTCATCATCATTAGTTATAAGTTACAGAACGTGATGTTGATACATCAGAACCAATCTATGACCAAACAGTTCAACTTGAACAAGACTAGTTATGTGCCAAGGGCAGTACTGACTCATCTCTGGTGCAGTGACATCATCATGCAGAAGCAGTGACATCATCATGCAGAGCAGTGACATAATCATGCAGAGCAGTGACATCAGCAAAAGCAGGAAGCTGAAGACTACAATCCCTACAGGTCTTGGGCCCTCAGTGCAGTCCTGGGCACTCATTCAGTTCCTGCTATCTGGTTATCTGTGGGTCATCTATTACTGTAAGAACAAAGTGGCTCTATAGTCTCCTATTTGCATATGCACTGCTGCATCATGGGAGATGTTGCATTCTAGTCTCCAGTATATAGATAGTGTGAGTATTCGTGATATTACCAAAACGGAAGATCAAACTAACCAGAATGGAATAGTACAAGCATCTTCAAAGGACGTCGTTACAAACCACTAACTAGATCCAGAACACCAGAGAAAGTTGTGTTAAAGAGGCCCAGATGCACAGCGGCCGCCGGCGGTCTCCTCTGAGCCCCCCCCCCCCGCTCTTCTGTAAGCGCGTCTGTATTCGATTTAACTGTATTTTTTGACATAAGTAGGAAATAATAGACAAGATGAAGGGCTTAAGACCTAAATGACAATCCATAAGGAAACCATCAGCATGTAGGGATAAATATAGTAATATCGGTTGGTCGGGAGAAACTAATCCCGCCTTTGCGATGACCTTTACATTCAGGACCATAATGCTTTGCAGCAAGTATATCCCCCTGCATGCATCTTGCTCTATTCTTCCTCACTACTCTGTGAGGGTGAAGGGGTTAACAATAGTTCTGGGTGGCATTTTGGGTTCATAGGGATGATCACTTTCCAGCTATCACTAATAGTCAGCCATGCTGGATCCAACCCTTCCTCCTGTATTACAGCTACTGATGATGAAGGTGTGCTTTATTTCTATATAATGGACTCATATCACCTTTTTCTGTGTTTTCCCACCATTCCATGCCCTTTTACACTCCCTTGTGTAGGCAGGGGCTAGAGTACTGTGCATCCAGTCTTACCTGGTTTGTGAACAGAATGCAAGCACAGCAGTGTAGACTGACACGCAAGCAGAAGCAGTATCAATTCTACAGGCGAGCTTGCAGAAAGCTGTATAAGAGCTCCTATGAGTCCAGGGTCACACAAGACTTTATTTAATCATATTTTTTTTGGGGGGGGGGGGGGGGGGGGAGTCACTCTTTAAAGAATTGCTATTTAGGAGCTCTTGTTTGAATACTGCTGAATATTTGGGCACTATATGGCAGTATTGTGTGGGCTCTTGCACTATGTTGGTAGTATATCAGTAATTACTTGGCACTGTATGGCAGTATTATGTGGGCTCTTGTACTACATGGTGGCACTATGTTGGTTGTATATCAGTAGTTACTTAGCATTGTATGGCAGTATTATGTGGGCTCTTGTACTACATGGTGGCACTATGTTGGTTGTATATCAGTAATTACTTGGCACTATATGGCAGTATTATGTGGGCTCTTGTACTACATGGTGGCACTATGTTGGTTGTATATCAGTAATTACTTGGCACTGTATGGCAGTATTATGTGGGCTCTTGTACTACATGGTGGCACTATGTTGGTTGTATATCAGTAGTTACTTAGCATTGTATGGCAGTATTATGTGGGCTCTTGTACTACATGGTGGCACTATGTTGGTTGTATATCAGTAATTACTTGGCACTATATGGCAGTATTATGTGGGCTCTTGTACTACATGGTGGCACTATGTTGGTTGTATATCAGTAGTTACTTAGGATTGTATGGCAGTATTATGTGGGCTCTTGTACTACATGGTGGCACTATGTTGGTTGTATATCAGTAGTTACTTAGCATTGTATGGCAGTATTATGCAAGCTTTTGTTTGAATACTGCATATTATTTTGGCACTATATTGTGGTACTATGTGAGCTGTATACAGTATGTCGGTAATATCTTGGCACTGTGTGGTGGTATTATATGGGCTCTTGTTTGAATACTGATGAATATGTGGGCACTATATGGCAGTATTACGTGGACTCTTGTATTATATAACATAGTAACATATGGTGGCAACAGATTTTTTAAAATCTTTTTTGGGGGCTGGGGATCACTTTTTTCATTCATTCATTGCCCCCTACTTTATGCAGTCCATGCAGCTCCCCCTGACATAGAGTCATAGGTCATAAACTGACTCTATTACTGGCGGTATCATGGGGGTCCGGCCTCCCCCTGTAGAACTATTTGCAAATGGGTTTGTAATGGAATCAGTCATGAATGTCGCAGCCGTGATTGTCTGTACTCAGTCAGTGACGCCGGAGCGTGCGCTGGTAACTCTGCTGATCACGATGGATGACTCCGGAGGATCCCCCGACAGGTTCTGCACCTCCAGGACGTGTCCTATCTGCAGCTCCTGTGACCTACTGTGACTCCTCAATGGGCAAAAAGACCTAAAATCAGAGAAAATAAATATATCATCAGTTCCAGACCCTCATATTAGTAAAAAGTACCGCAATAAGGCGCCTATTGGCTACTATTGCCTAGTAATGCCCATCACAAGATACTCACATCACGTCAGTGGAAACAGTTTTAGGAAGTGGCAGATTATCCAGCCCCTAATTTCTAGGTGCCTCTGAACAGGAGCAAACTAATGCCCCCAGTATGATTTAGCAGTGTATGGTAGTATTATTTGTGAATTGAATAGTCATGTTATATGGGAACTACAGTGCATGTCAGTGTTGTGTCGAAACTAATTACTTGTCACTACATGGCAGTATTATATAGGCTCTTGTTTGAATACTTCATATCATTTGGGTGCTATATTGTGGTACTATGTGAGCTGTATACAGTAAATCAGTAATATCTAGGCACTGTATGGTGGTATTATGTAGGCTCTTGTTTAAATACTGATGAACAGTTAGGCACGATATAGCAGTATTATGTGGGCTCTTGCACTATGTATTGGCACTATGTAAGTTGCATATCAGTTATTACTTGGCACTATATGGCAGTATTATGCAGGCTCTTGCACTATGTATTGGCACTATGTAAGTTGTATATCAGTAATTACTTGGCACTATATGGCAGTATTATGCAGGCTCTTGCACTATGTATTGGCACTATGTAAGTTGTATATCAGTTATTACTTGGCACTATATGGCAGTATTATGCAGGCTCTTGCACTATGTATTGGCACTATGTAAGTTGTATATCAGTAATTACTTGGCACTATATGGCAGTATTATGCAGGCTCTTGTTTGAATACTGCATATTATTTGGGCACTATATTGTGTTACTATGTGAGCTGTATGCAGTATATCACTAATGTATTGACACTATATGGCTGTATTATTTCGTCTTAAATTGGGTGCATTGCTGATGGTTTATCGATTTTGGATAGCGTTGGCATGACTGGGTTCCTTATGAACTCAATGAGAGCCTTCAGTGGCCACCGGAGATGCTGAAGGCCAAGCTGTGTGACCAGGAACTACACTGATTGATCACATTACAGTATCCTGGGTGTATGATGCCAATGGGATGAAGTGGATGACTCCTTTTTATATACTGTATGGGCCCTATCTCTCCCATGGACAGACTATTACTGACCATCTACAGAGTACAGAAGGGTTAACCAGAACCTCAGAGGACGGCATCTATTACGGTATTATTCCGCCATCTCTCTCCCCATTTTTCACCAGCCGGGGTCCCTGTAATTGAAATGGATGTTGCGCGGCCCCATGATAGGTGACAGGCTGTAAGAGATTGCAGATCCGCAGTGTGATATAAATGGAGGTAAGCTTTAAATGGACCTCAGGAACGATGGGGAAATCCCGGCTAACAAGAGGGGATTGATGACCGAGTCTGCAGCGCGGCGTCCCGCAGTACTATGGAGATGCTATTTCAGTGCAGCATGATTGTGATGGAGTGAGCGGGGTTGGGGGCTTCAGGAAGCACATCCCTGGATCATGGGGGGAACCACAGCCAGACCAGATGCTAAGTTGTGGGGGAACCTGCCTGCCTTCTGGGGGCACTCTGCTGTCCAGCTTGACCATGTGGGTCCTCCTGTGTAAAAGGTCTCACATAGGACACAACACTGATAGGGATCATCCCTGATTTTTGCTTCATGGCCCTGTGAACACTAGTATATGCTTTACTGCATGATGAGACTTCAATGGCAGATTAACTGCACCAGGGGCCCGTTCACACCACTTACCCCCGCCCCCCCTCTGAATGTATATACCATATATGTATTCTATAAGACAATGCTTATAACACGGCAGGCTTGTATACTGCACAGTGGCTCAGCTTTGGTATGATGTTAAATAATACTGTTAGCATATAATGTACTCAAATAACAGCTCTACACAGGGATAGTGATTACAGTGCAGTTACCTCCAGTGATCACAGGTGATGTCATCTTTGTTTCGAGTCGCCCGTATTTGGTTTCACTGAGACTGCTCCCAGGCACGGGTCACCTCCCAGTCCTGGGACTGCAACCGCAATGTGCCCACTGTGGTCCCACTAAGTAATAGTGCACCCTACATTGCCCCAATAAGTAATATTGCATCCCCTGTGGCACCTGTGTAGCCCCGCTAAGTAATAGTTACCCCTCTGTGGCTCCACTAAGTAACGAGGAACCCTCTGTGGTCCCACTAATTAACAGTAACCCCATTAAGTAATGGTTACCCCTCTGTGGCACTGCTAAGCATTGGTAACCACACTAAGTAATGGTTTCCCCCTCTATGGTCCCACTAAGTAATAGTGACCTCTCTGTGGCACCATAAAGTGACCTCTCTGTGGTTCCACTAAATAATGGTAACCCATCTGTGGCCCCCTAAGTAATAGTGAGCCCCTCTGTGTTCCAGTATAGGGCACCTCTCTTGCCTCCTAGTACTGCGACAGCTACTGTGGAACTTCCACTACGGACAGACTCCTGTCTCCTATCTGAAGCCATGTGCGCTCTTACAGTATGACCTCATCTCTCCCCGGCTCCAGTACCTAAAGTACAGTGAGTGCCGGAGCTGGAGGAGGAGTGAGGTCACACTGAGAGCGGATGGGCAGCAGCATCAGACCAGATGGGAGACGGCAGTCTGTGTGTATGTAGTGAAAGCTCTACCTGATCCAGTATTAGGATCAGGTGCTGGTAGGCAGTTCGTGCAGGCGTTGGCCCTCCCGTGGCCTTGGCCTTATTTAGAGCTGCCACTGTGAGGCTTGTAGACGTAGACCTCATGTCCATGGGCACGCACGGATTCTGCATGGGGAATGTAAACACATTGTGATACCCATCCTGGCCATTTAACCCCTTAGATGCCAAGGTTAATAGCAACTGCAGCATCCAAGTGGTTAGACAGAGGAATAAGGGATCTTTCTGTTGTCTGATCAGCACCTTGTGACAAAATCACCGGGCAGCAGGCGCACTGGCACTAGTGGATTGCCATGGTACCCAAGGCTTAACAGAGGTCCCCATGCTTGCCAGGGCTATGTCTATTAGGTTTAGTAGATTCCCAGACAGTTTATTAAAAGTCTACCGAAGCATTAGAGGAGTTGTCCCATCTCAGGAATTCACCCACAGTGCTGCCTCGAAGTGATGACTTCATTTCTATGGAACCACTGGAGATTGTTCTAAAACTAGAAGGTGCCTTTAACCCCTTCCCGCTCCATGATGTAAGGGTACGTCATGGAGCGGCGGGGTATGTATGAAGAGAGGTTGCGTGGCAACCTCTCTTCATACAGTGCGGGTGTCAGCTGTTTATAACATTCGACCGATCGTGTCTATTAACCATTTAAATGCCCCGAACATCGTTCGGGGGTCCCGCACGCCCCCCCCCCCTGCGGTGAGATCAGGGGAGCCGTGCAGGTGTCATGGCAGCCAGGGGCCTGATGAAAGGCCCCAGGCCTGCATTACCAGACTGCCTATCAAGCCATCCCCATGGGGTGGCTTGATAGACTGCCTGGTAAATTGCAGTATGACGTAATGCTATAGCATTACGTCATACTGCAGGAGCGATCAAAGCATTGCATGTTAAAGTCCCCCAGGGGGACATCAAAGTAAAATTAAAAAAAAATCAATAAAGTTTTTTTAATTGTAAAAAAAAAAAAGTTATAAAAGTTTAAAATTTAAAGTTTAAATTATAAAATAAAAATATGTATTTGATATCGCTGCATCCGTAAAAGTCTTATCTATCAAAGTAGCACATTATTTTTCCCGTGCGTTGAACGTCGTCCAAAAAAAAAAATAAAGAACGCCAGAAATGCACTTTTTTAGTTACCCTGTCTCCCAGAAAAAACACAATAAAAAGCGATCAAAAAGTCGTATGTATTCCAGATTGATACCATCAGAAACTATAGGACATCCCGCAAAAAATGAGCCCTTGCTAAACTATGTCGACGGAAAAATAAAAAAGTTATTGCGCACACAAAATGACCGCAGAAAATAATTGAAAAAAATTAAATGTCTTTGAAAAAAAAAAAGAGTAATATAGTAAGAAAAAAGCTATACAAGTTTGGTCTTTTTTTTTTCATTTTACTCCACTTAGAATTTTTTCAGTACATTATACGGTACTTTAAACAGCACCATTGAAAAATACAACTCACCCGCAGAAAACAAGCCCTCATACAGTGATGTTGATGGATAAATAAAGGAGTACGATTTTTTTGAATGGGGGAGGAAAAAACGAAAATGGAAAAAGAAAAAGGGTCCGTGTCATTAAGGAGTTAAAATTGGGAATATGACACTTTGTGGCAATGCTGTAAGTTCTAACTGCTCCTCTACAGAAGTGTAATGGACAACAGGTCTGGATGAGATTAGGAGGATGGGATGCCTTTAAGGGCTCATTTACGGGGAGATACGCAAAAACATGTGGCTATTAGAACCAATGGTTTCCTATGGGAACGTTCAGATGAAGGAATCCTGAGTTTTGTGCGTGTAGCTCCCCGTGTGAAACACCCCTCATGTATAGGAAATCCACAGATGGAACGTTTGTAGCCATTTCTGTATGTGGGAATTATCATTGGCAACCAACCAGCGTTTTATAAGGTCTGCGTGGCAAATGTTATGCATTGGCACTAGATAGCTAGTAGTGAGATGTGCTCGGTGGCTGGGAATCACAACGGTTGACCACCAGGAATCAAACATTTATCATCTGTCCTGTGCATTCAGATGTCCCCTATACTTCTGTGAGGAAGATAGAACTTAGAGCATTGCCAAAAAGCTGCATGCTCCCAAATTTAAAGCACCCCTTCTCTGGTTTTGGGCCAAAATTCTGTCCCCGGGGAGGGCATTATATCACCTGCAGTTGTTCTTCTCTTCCATCCCTTGGATTCACTGTTTACAGGCGCCAATTTCCACCATTTACGATAGCCAATGCAATCATCTACCACTGCTGTAGTTCGTACGACTCCAGACCTCCCCCCAATGTCTACGTTTCTGCCGCCGGAACAGCACTACAAGTGAGTTACATGCTTGTTGGGTGGCTAGAGGTGCACTATGAGGGTCACTATTAAGACTAGCGCCACAGTTACTACTGGGGTTGCTAATGGGGATCACTGTTACTACTAGGGTCACTGTGGGGGCACTATTACTACTGAGGCCACTGTGGGGGCACTATTACTACTGAGGCCACTGTGGGGGCACTATTACTACTGAGGCCACTGTGGGGGCACTATTACTACTGAGGCTACTGTGGGGGCACTATTACTACTGGGGCCACTGTGGGAGCACTATTACTACTGGGGTCACTATAAGGTAACGATTACTACTGGGGTCACTATGGGGTAATGATTAATACTTTGCCCCTATGGAGTAACTAGCACTACTCGGGCGACTATGGGGTAACTATTACTACTGGGGCCACTATGGTGGTCACTATTATTCTTAGAGGCCACAGTAGTAATAGTGACCTGCCATAGTGCCCCCAAGAGTAATAGTGACCTCCCATACTGGCCCCAGTAGTAATTGGTGACCCCCATACTAATAGTGACCTCCTACAGTGGTCCCAGTAGTAATTTGTGACCCTTATTGTGGACCCAGAAGTAAAAGGGATCGCCATAGAGGCCACAGTAGAATTATTGGTTTCTCATAGTGGCCCAATGGGGGTCCCACTTTGCCAACCAACCGGTTTGACTTTGGACTAATCCTGAGGGTGTTATCCTGACGGCTCCCCGGTTTTCATCCTTTAACCCCTGTACAAGAATCTGGACTTTGCAGCAGAGCACCGAGCAGGCTGCTACCTCAGGAGTAGTCCCAGTGTGGTTGGCAGCTGACCCTTGCAGGTCAGACACTGATGCAGAGCACCGTGAAACAGTGCAGGCTATAGATGTTAGGACAGGCATAGTTCAATGATGTTAAGTAAGCCCATGAATCCAGCTAGACACCAAAGGCCTTTGCTAGATAACAGGTGAACTTACACCAACACTCAAGCAAAGAGTAGGATCCCCAGCTCAACTAAATAGAAGGGTAATAGCTATTACCCTGCAGCTGGGCTGAGAGCACTAGAGAGAATTAACTCCTGCAGTGCTGATGGAAAGCACCCAGCACTGGGGAGGATTAACTCCAGCAGTGCTGATAGAAAGTACAAAGCTAAGAGCTATTCATGCTGAAGGAATAGAGCGATGCCCACGTCTGCCTGCAATAGCAAGAGAGCGGCAAACCCGGGTAGCCGACCTAACCATTGTAGGAGGTCACTATTATTACTGGGGCCACTATGGAGGTCACTAATTACTACTGTGGCCACTATGGAACTTCATTAAGACTCTTGAGGCCACTATGGAGGATCATGATTACTACCATGGCGTCTATGGGGGTCACTATTACTACTGGGATGACTATGTGGGTCACCAATTACTACTGGGACAACTAACTATTACTGCTTGCGTCATTAAGGGACACAGGGCGTGGCTTTGTATAAAAGGGGCGCGGCCTGTCATACATATTTGCCATGCTACAGTTGTTGCTCGTTTTGATGTCAGACTGTTGTGAGATATGGCTGTAGCCACTTTGGACAGCCTAAAACAGGAGCAGAATAACTGCAGGTAATATAGCCCTCCCTCATGTCCCAGGACTGTCCTATTAGTTGTACTGATATGGTCTCATTAGTAGAACACACTCACATGTTCTGGCCCTAAGCTGCGCTGCCTCACATGAGAGCTCCCCGGAGAGTCATAACCACTATCAGTCATTGGAAAATCCCTGTATTAATAGGCTGGAGATGATAATATTTATTGCCCGGACGTAATCATACAAGCGGAAGACTGGAGAATAACAATGCCGGCGCGGACACAAAGCCAAAGTACTGCATGCAATTATGTTACAACCAAAAAAGTTCAAATGATGCTCAGGATTGTTCAGATATCCTATTGCTATTGGACAGCAATAAAGGACTATATAAGATTTATATGTAGAAGACCCCCAGCTATCATGAGAATGGCGTACCCCAAACCCTCCTTCTGAATAGGGTAGTGGTGTGCATGTATGACCATGGCTCCATTCACTTCTATGGGAGTGAGGGAGATCAATGCAGTCAGCTATCTCCATAGACAGTGATGGAGTGGTGGTCATGCATGTGGACTGTCACCTCATTCACAAAGAGGATTCGGGTGTGCTGCTTGTGATTGGTGGAGATCCCAGCAGTTGGACCCCCAAGGATCCGACATTTATAACCTCTCCTGTGGATAGGTGATGTCCTTAAAGGCTATGTGCACCTTTGCACTGTTTCTTCTTTAATCAATGTGTTTTTGGAAATGAAGAATTTTTGTAATTGGTTTTCATTAAAAATTTGTGATTGTTTGATTTTTATGGTATCGTTTAACAAGGAGCTGCAGACTGGAGGACTGAAATCTTAGCAAATTCTGTTGGTCATAGTAAACTGACATCTCTTCCCCTAGCCCTGCTGTGAACCTGCATTCACTGTCTTTCCACTGGGCTGTTACAGAGGGCTGTATGGCAGTGCAGCGGATGGTGGAGGAGATCAGAGAAAACTACTATTACAGAGGGCTGCATGACAGTGTTGAAGTAATGTAGAGGAGACCAGGATGACAGAGAGCAGAGAATGCTACTATTACAGAGGGCTGTAATTCACTCCAGATACATTTTCTGGTCTTATCGGCAGTGAGGGGGAACAGGATCAGCAGAGAGGATGAGATAGCTGTGTGGTAATGAGTGGGTGCTCTTATGCTACACCACCTCTGAAAAAGGGGAGGGGAAGGGGAGTGATCTTATGCACTTTTATGAAGGAGACCTGCAGATCATGTGTGTATGGATTTTCATAGCCTTTACGTTTAATGAGAGACTTCCAGACAGAAGACAACTGAAGAGACATGAAGGTATTATCATATTTATTAAAGTGGTTGTGCCAAAGTATAAAGTTATCCTCAATATACAGGAGGGGTACAACCGCTGGGATCCCCGTCAATCCTGAAATGGGAGTCCCAGAGATCCCTGCATGAAGGGAGCAGAGGTTATGCATGCCTGTTGCTGCTTCACTCATTTCAGTGGGAGCTTTGGAAGTTGTCAAGTACAAGGTTATGGAACATGATGTCAAGGAAAACCATAAAGTGGGTGGTTATCCCAAGGACAGGTCTAAGAGACATCCCTCTTCACATCTGCATCATAGATTTCTGAAGGACCAGTTCCAGCAAGTGATGGCAAGTGAAGTAAAGGTGTTGACTTTTTAGACCATCCTTTTCCATATACCCTATTAGGGCATATTTACATTATAGATGAGACTGTCTGCTTACCATGCCCCTTCTAAGAAAGTCATTACCAAAGAGCTCCCTTTTAAAGGGGTTGTTCAGGAATTTAAAAAATGGCCTCCATCTCTGCAGATTGCAAAAACCTGTCCTACAGTCCATCAATGTACCAGAGGGTAAGGGGGTGCGGCAGTGGTAGAGCTGTTCCTTCTTCTCAGACTTACCATTCAGCCTAACAGAACCAAACCGTGTGGCATTAGGCTCCACCCATAGCCATGCCCATGGTACCACCTCTTTCTGCCTCTCCTCTAGAGATGCATGCTCCCACCCTAGGATGCGTTTCTACATGCTGCATGGACAGCAGCCATTTTGATGAATTCCTAGACAACCCCTTTAAGGTCTTTGTAGACACTATTTATATTAGTATGTGTTGTTTACGATAACAATCATATCCAATCAAGTACACTTTTTGACCTGCCTCTTAAAAATAAACTTGTGAATTTGCAATTTATATAGCGCCAAGATATTGTGGAGCGCTGCGGACACATTGCAATTAATTTCCATACAGAGTGATGTTCGCAATCTACTCTTCCTATCCACATCAGGGACAATTTAGGAAGTTGATCAACCTATCAATATGTTTTTGGAGTGTGGGAAAAGACTCACCAGAATATGGGGAAAGCATACAAACTTAATGTACATGTTGACTCTGTTGGGATTTGAACCTAGGAACCAAGCTACTGAGGCTCAGAGTTCAAATCCCACTTGTGGCACTTGAATAGTGCTAACTTACGGGTGCTTAAAAATCTATTGTTTTTAAGAAAACAAACCATTTGTGTCAGAAGCCAAGTTTTCTAGTGAACTTCTCCCATAGAGCATCCCCATTATCACACTATTTATACCATTAGTAAACTCCTCATTTACGTTGAATGATTAGGAGCTTCGCATCACAGCCGCACATATAAATAACGTGTGGTTTGTGGTAGACGGGGAACTCTGGATGGTCTGTAGCCAGGATGAGGATGTGAAAACATGTGTTTCTGCTTTCTGCTAATTATTGCTTTGGCGGCCCAGCGCTCCGTGACTCATGTTCCCATTAGAGTAAAGTTTAAGATTTGCCTGTTTCCAAGTGTTTGGCTGCTCTTATAGGTTCTTGTGGTCTTAGGCCGGGAACAAAGACATATTTCTTCAGAGAACACTAAAGCCTTCAGTTCGTGTGACAGCAACACTGCAATTATCACTAACGAAGAGGAGATGTGATGACAAATTCTAAACTAGCACAAACTGCCCTTATTAATATTTTATGTTTTTTTATATACATATAATGATACATGCTGCAGTCCATGGATGTATAGGCTGTGTACTGCAGCAGCGCTCTGTAATGTAACATGAAGTCTAGAAAGCTGGAATATTGACACACGATCCCACATCAAACACATTTCAAATCCCAAGTACTAAAACTGTGTGTTCCCAAAGAGTGCCAGCCACTGACAAAGGGCACATGGAAGCCACGAGGCCTCACACAGGGTGTAAACATTTTGCTTCAAAAGGATTGTCAAATTTTAGATGTGCTAGGTCAATTACTATAACTATTAACAGGAATGTTGTGGAAATCTAAAGATATTTCTAAAGCGTATTTTGGCTACTATAATACTGCCTCCTATGTACAAGAATATAACTACTATAATACTGCCCCCTATATACAATAATATAACTACTATAATACTGCCTCCATGAACAAGAATATAACTACTATAATACTGCCCCCTATATACAATAATATAACTACTACAATACTGCCCCCTATGAACAAGAATATAACTACTATAATACTGCCTCCTATGTACAAGAATATAACTACTATAATACTGCTCCTATGTACAAGAATATAACTACTATAATACTGCCCCCTATGTACAAGAATATAACTACTATAATACTGCTCCTATGTACAAGAATATAACTACTATAATACTGCCTCCTATGTACAAGAATATAACTACTATAATACTGCCCCCTATGTACAATATTATAAGTACTATAATACTGCTCCCATATGTACAAGAATATAACTACTCTAATACTACCCCCTACGTACAAGAATATAACTACTATAATACTGCCCCCTATGTACAAGAATATACCTACTATAATACTGCTCCCTATGTACAAGATTATAACTACTATAATACTGCTCCTATGCACAAGAATATAACTACTATAATACTGCCCCCTATATACAATAATATAACTACTACAATACTGCCCCCTATGAACAAGAATATAACTACTATAATACTGCCTCCTATGTACAAGAATATAACTACTATAATACTGCTCCTATGTACAAGAATATAACTACTATAATACTGCCCCTATGTACAAGATTATAACTACTATAATACTGCCCTCTATGTACAAGAATATAACTACTATAATACTGTCCCCTATGTACAAGAATATAACTACTATAATACTGCCCTCTATGTACAAGAATATAACTACTATAATACTGCCCCCTATGTACAAGAATATAACTACTATAATACTGCTCCCTATGTACAAGAATATAACTACTATAATACTGCCCCCTATGTACAAGAATATAACTACTATAATACTGCCCTCTATGTACAAGAATATAACTACTATAATACTGTCCCCTATGTACAAGAATATAACTACTATAATACTGCTCCTATGCACAAGAATATAACTACTATAATACTGCTCCCTATGTACAAGAATATAACTACTATAATACTGCCTGCTATGTAAGAGAATATAACTACTATAATACTGCCCCCTATGTACAAGAAAATAACTACTATAATACTGCCCCCTATGTACAAGAATATAACTACTATAATACTGCCCCCTATATACAATAATATAACTACTACAATACTGCCCCCTATGTACAAGAATATAACTACTATAATACTGCTCCTATGTACAAGAATATAACTACTATAATACTGCCTCCTATGTACAAGATTATAACTACTATAATACTGCTCCTATGTACAAGAATATAACTACTATAATACTGCTCCTATGTACAAGAATATAACTACTATAATACTGCCTCCTATGTACAAGATTATAACTACTATAATACTGCCCCCTATGTACAAGAATATAACTACTATAATGCTGCCCCCTATGTACAAGAATATAACTACTATAATACTGCCTCCTATGTACAAGAATATAACTACTATAATACTGCCTCCTATGTACAAGAATATAACTACTATAATACTGCCCCCTACGTACAAGAATATAACTACTATAATACTGCTCCCTACGTACAAGAATATAACTACTATAATACTGCCCCCTATGTACAATAATATAAGTACTATAATACTGCCCCCTATGTACAAGTATATAACTACTATAATATAGCCCCCTATGTACAAGAATATAACTACTATAATACTGCCTCCTATGTACAAGAATATAACTACTATAATACTGCCTCCTATGTACAAGAATATAACTACTATAATACTGCCCCCTATGTACAAGAATATAACTACTATAATACTGCCCCCTATGTACAAGAATATGACTACTATAATACTGACCCCTATGTACAAGAATATAACTACTATAATACTGCCCCCTATGTACAAGAATATAACTACTATAATACTGTCTCCTATGTACAAGAATATGACTACTATAATAGTGCCCCTGTGTACAAGAATACGGGTGTTAGTATTTTAGGCCTACAACATGTAAGCTGGTGCGCCGTGGCAGGCCATCTCCCAATTAACTACATAAAATCACAGAGGTGAGAAAAAATGCTGAAAGACATAACTTACAGAAGAAGAGGCCAGATACAGGATATATACAGGAAAGGCTCAATCTGGCTTGCTGCATGCTACCAGGTTAAACGGCGATCATTTAACTAAGCTATCTCCATGCATGTCTTATGTGTGGGTCCTGATCTGCTGCTGATGGGCCCCTATGCACAGGGGCCCGGACTGCTTGATCTGATCTATAAAATAAAAGCAGTCCATGCTCATCTCCCCGGCAGCTGTAGTCTGTCCACCATTTCACTCCCTGGTTATGTGGCACACATATGATCGCTGCAAACATTCGCCGGTCTCTGAGATCAAAGAATGTCCATGAGTGTAACACGACCGCATAACCTAGAAGTCAGACAGCAGCGACCGCAGCACCTACTACAGTTGCTGGTAGCTGTAGTTGGCACTGTAGAGGAGGCGAGTATAGACTGTTTTTTTATTTTCATATATTTAAAGGGGGTGAAGAGGTGGCATCCTTGAGTAAAAGATGCCAGGAGCTGTCATCCATGTGTAAAACGTGGCAAAAGACAGCCTCTCTATGTAAAAGGGTGGATAGCAGTGCCAACTATAGCTGATGGGCACTGATAGAAAATGTGAGCTTGTACTGTTTTTTAGTTTTAACATATATTTAGAAGGTGGCAAGAGGCAGCATCCCTGTGTAAAAGGGACCAAGAGGTGGCATCCCTGTGTAAAAGGGACCAAGAGGTGGCATCCCTGTGTAAAAGGGACCAAGAGGTGGCATCCCTGTGTAAATGGGACCAAGAGGTGGCATTCATGTGTAAAAGGGACCAAGAGGTGGCATCCCTGTGTAAAAGGGACCAAGAGGTGGCATCCCTGTGTAAAAGGGACCAAGAGGTGGCATCCCTGTGTAAAAGGGACCAAGAGGTGGCATCCCTGTGTAAAAGGGAGCAAGAGGTGGCATTCATGTGTAAAAGGGACCAAGAGGTGGCATTCATGTGTAAAAGAGACCAAGAGGTGGCATCCCTGTGTAAAAGGGACCAAGAGGTGGCATCCCTGTGTAAAAGGGACCAAGAGGTGGCATTCATGTGTAAAAGGGACCAAGAGGTGGCATTCATGTGTAAAAGGGACCAAGAGGGGGCATTCATGTGTTAAAGGGACCAAGAGGTGGCATTCATGTGTAAAAGGGACCAAGAGGTGGCATCCCTGTGTAAAAGGGACCAAGAGGTGGCATCCCTGTGTAAAAGGGAGCAAGAGGTGGCATTCATGTGTAAAAGGGACCAAGAGGTGGCATCCCTGTGTAAAAGGGACCAAGAGGTGGCATCCCTGTGTAAAAGGGAGCAAGAGGTGGCATTCATGTGTAAAAGGGACCAAGAGGTGGCATCCCTGTGTAAAAGGGACCAAGAGGTGGCATCCCTGTGTAAAAGGGACCAAGAGGTGGCATTCATGTGTAAAAGGGACCAAGAGGGGGCATTCATGTGTAAAAGGGACCAAGAGGTGGCATTCATGTGTAAAAGGGACCAAGAGGTGAGATTCATGTATAAAAGGGACCAAGAGGTAGCATTCATGTGTAAAAGGGCACAAAAAGTGGCTTCCCTATGTAAAAGGTGGCAAAAGGCGCATTCCTATTTAAAATGGGACAAGAGGCAATATTCCTATGCAAAAATGGGCAACAGGCGGCATTGCTATGTAAAAAGGAGTAGGAAGCATCGGGGGGCAAGAGGTGGCATCCATGTGTAAAAGAGAGCAAGAGGCAGCATCGCTGTGCAAAATGGGCCAAGAGGTGGCATTCATGTGTAAAAAGGGGCAAGAGGCAGTATTCTTATGTAAAATGAGGCCAAAAGCGGTGTATCTGTGCAAAAGTGGGCAAGAGCTGCCATGCCTGTGTAAAAGGGGCCAAAGCCAGCATCCATGTATAATAGGGGCTAAGAAGCAGCATCCCTATGTAAAAGGGGCCAATAGGCAGCATCCCTGTGTAAAATGTCCCAAGAGGTGGCATGTCTAAAGGGCAGAGGGGGCATGATATTTCAAAGGTTGAAAATAGTGGCATATCTAAAGGGGCAAAAAGGCAGTATTATACATAAATGGGCAGGGGGGGGGGGGGCATTATTTCTAAAATGTATCAAGAGAAGGAATTATTACTGACTGAATCAAAAGGGGGTATTTTTGCTAACTGGTGTAGGATGAAGGGCCTACTCAAACTCTATCGCCCAAGGACTCACATAAACTTGGAGCCATCCATGGCAAGTGAGTGGAGCGGTGGTCACGCATGCGCACTACCGCTACCACTCTACAGGACTGCCAGAGACAGCAGAACAAGAACCCTTGTACTCTGCTGTCTCCATCAGTCCCATTGAAAGAACGGAGTGTGGGTTCACGCTCGTGACCTCTGCTCCATTCCTTTGGGGACACCCTGTTGTCATGATCGGTGCAGGTCTCAGTGGTTGGACCCTCACATTGTGCCTAGAAGAACCGTATATTCTCTCTTATAGCTCCTCACAGGTCACCTCCCTTATGTCTATCCCACCATCCACCACTTATTCTGAGATGTCCTAGTGAAATTCCTGAACTGAATGTAATAGTTCACAGCTTTAATGCTGCATCGGGGTCCTTTTCCTATTGGGCTTCTGTACACTCCTGCAGGTTGCATGTTAAGTTCATTGACCCCTGTGTTATTGTCAGTGAATTGGGCTTTGACCCCTTCTTACAATGTCCTCCGTACACGTACAGCAGATGCTGGGAGTCAGTGAACACGAGAGACTAGACCCTACTCAAGGTGCATCATGTGTCAGCTGGCTTTAATTGCTTATATCAGTCCACAGCGGCCGGGATCTGGAGCAACTCTGATACCGGCTTTTTAACTATTTAGACGCACTGCCAGGACTGGCACTTACATGGCCTGTGAGGGGGAGAGGCTGGAAGAACTTCCCTGTTACAAGATTGCAGAGTGCCAGTCAGTTACCATGGCAGGCTGGAGCTTCATGAAGGCCCCAGGGCTGCCATGAGAGTCTTCCTATTAAGCCCTGCCAGTGACAGGGCTTAATAGGATGCCCTTAAATGTATGATATACTGCAATTTTTAATTATTAGAGTATATTCTATAGGCAATCAAGTCCCCTATGCAAACTTAAAAAAAAGAAAAACTAACATCAATGACATTTTTAAGTTATTATTACATTTAAAATAGATAAAAATTTAAAAAGAAAACCTTTTCTCAGTCAACACATTCTCTCCGCTGTCATCCCCCGCCGTCCTCTTTACTCAGCTCTGTCATCCCCCGCCATCAGCGCTGTGTAAGTAAGAGCTGTGATTGGATCGTACATCAGCCAATCACAGTCGCTGCTCGATCATTCACAGCCAGTCAAGCTGCTTTAGAATTCTCCCCGCTGTCATCTCCCTGCTCAACTTTTAAATCCCTTGCCGTCAGTGCTGTGTAAGTAACAGCTGTGATTGGATGGAGCGTCAGCCAATCACAGCCGGTGCTCAATCATTCACAGCCAATCAAGCTGCTTTAGAATTCTCTCCACTGTCATCTCCCTGCTCGGCTTTCAAATCCCCTGCCGTCAGTGCTGTGTAAGTAAGCGCTGTGATTGGCTGGCGCTCAATCCAATCACAGCGCTTACTTACACAGCACTGACAGAGCCAAGCAGAGAGGACAGTGGGGGATGACAGCGGGGAGAATTCAAGCAGCTTGTCACACAAAAGCCGGCTGGGAGGTGAGTATGGAGTTTTTTTTTTTAGCCAATATATACTTGAGTATTGGCTTCTGCTCTTGTTTTTTTTTTGCCTTCCTCTGGATCAACAACACAGGAGGCTAGACAGGCTGGACTAGATGGACATTGTCTTCATTCGGCCTTACGAACTATGTTACTATGTGCCCTTCACTGCCCTCAGCAGACACAGTGCCCCCCTCCAATCCCCGTTGCCACCAGTGCAGCCCCCCTGGTACCTAACAGCTTTTAGCAAGCGCCATGCCGCTGACCAGGTGACGAGACAGTGGTATCACCTGAGCAGCGCTGCACGCCTACCAGAGGGAGAATGGTCGCATCAAAAGTGCAAAGAACCGAGAGGCTGCACCTACCGAAACCAGCAGCGGACACCCAGCTGACCCCCGAGCTAAAATCTGCACCGACAGTCAAAGTCTTTCAATACTTTATATGGTACTATTGAAAAATACAACTCGTCCTGCCAAATACAAGCCCTCATACGGTGATGTCACCGGAAAAAGAAAGTGAGGAGGAACAGGTGAAAACGAAAAAGAGCGCGCGGCGGGAAGGGGTTAAGTAGCCCTCCGGCCTCCCACATATCTTCGTACGCGGTTACAGACCTACTTTCTGTTCTCCGGATACTTTTCCTCTCCATGTGAACAGATTGCACCTCAAGGCCGTTAGCTTTGTATGGAAGAGTAAGCCTGCTCCTCAAGGCTGAGACGGATGTGGAGGGGGGACCTTGAGGAACAAGACCTCTGTATTACACCGCCGAGCGAACATTGTGTTATACAGCGCCAGAGTCTGCAAAGAGCCAGAACAGAAGAGAAATGGACCTGGGCTTTCACGATACATCTTGGGTCTGACTCCTCCGCAGGGTTAGCGGGGGCGCTGGCACATATGGCAGACCCCCCACATATGAAGGGCAGCTTGACCTGTAAACAGTCTGTCTTAGGGTATATTCACTCAATTTTTGCATCTGATTTCCGTAATCGGACGGAAATAAAGCTTATTATAGGAAGCGGTTTTATTCACAGATGTGATTTCTGTGATCGGATAAACAGTCTGAGCACAAAAAAAAATCCCAGCATCTCCTATTGGGAAGTGATTTTTGGACCCATTGATGAGATGAAAACAAAAACAATGGCACCTGCTTGATGCAAATTCGACCCGTTTTTATAGCCCGAAACTATAAAGAAAGTATGCAGAACCTTTAATTACATCATTTGGTCCATTATGCATTTTTTTTCTTTTTGCGTGTTAAAATCAGATGCAAAAGAGAAGTAAATAACATGGAAATTCACTAAAATGCAAAAAAAAGTGAAAAACGCATGTGTTTATCGTCTCTGTACTGTGACATCACTATGCTTATTACTCCAGTACTGTGACATCACTGTGTCTATCATCTCTGTACTGTGACATCACTGTGCTTATTATCCCTGTACTGTGACATCACTGTGCTTATTATCCCTGTACTGTGACATCACTGTGTTTATTATCCCTGTACTGTGACATCACTGTGTTTATTATCCCTGTACTGTAACATCACTGTGCTTATTATATCTGTACTGTGACATCACTGTTTATTATCCATGTACTGTGACATCACTGTGTTTGTCTCTGTGCTGTGACATCATGTCTTTATTTTCTCTGTACTGTAACATCACTGTGTTTATTACCCCTGTACTGTGACATCTTTGTGTTTAATATCCCTGTACTGTGACATCACTGTGTTTATCTCTGTGCTGTGACACCACTGTGGTTATTACCCCTGTACTGTGACATCACTGTGCTTATTATATCTGTACTCTGACATCACTCTGCTTATTATCCCTGTACTGTGACATCATTTTGTTCATTATCTCTGTACTGTGACATCACTGTGCTTATTATATCTGTACTGTGACATCACTGTGGTTATTATCCCTGTACTGTGACATCACTGTGGTTATTATCCCTGTACTGTGACATCACTGTGGTTATTATCCCTGTACTGACATCACTGTGTTTATTATCCCTGTACTGTGACATCACTGTGTTTATTATCCCTGTAGTGACATCACTGTGTTTATTATCCCTGTACTGTGGCATTACTGTGTTTATTATCCCTGTACTGTGGCATTACTGTGTTTATTATCCCTGTACTGTGACATCACTGTGGTTATCCCTGTACTGTGACATCACTGTGCTTATTATACCTGTACTGTGACATCATTGTGGTTATTATCCCTGTACTGTGACATCACTGCGTTTATTATCCCTGCACTGTGACATTACTGTGTTTATTATCCCTGTACTGTGACATCACTGTGTTTATTATCCCTGTACTGTGACATCACTGTGGTTATCCCTGTACTGTGACATCACTGTGCTTATTATACCTGTACTGTGACATCATTGTGGTTATTATCCCTGTACTGTGACATCATTTTGTTCATTATCTCTGTACTGTGACATCACTGTGCTTATTATACCTGTACTGTGACATCATTGTGGTTATTATCCCTGTACTGTGACATCACTGCGTTTATTATCCCTGCACTGTGACATTACTGTGTTTATTATCCCTGTACTGTGACATCACTGTGTTTATTATCCCTGTACTGTGACATCACTGTGGTTATCCCTGTACTGTGACATCACTGTGGTTATCCCTGTACTGTGACATCACTGTGGTTATCCCTGTACTGTGACATCACTCTGCTTATTATCCATGTACCGTGACATCACTGTTTATTAATTTAAGGTGTCAATGGAAGCAAAGCAGACACTTACTTCAAAGGAGGGGGGTATGGATCACAGAGAAGCCCCCTCCTAATGATGCTAGTTAGAGTCCTTAGCTGTGGAGATATATAGAGCTCCAGTCTCTGGTAGTGGATAATTCTTATTTATCTCCTCATATAACAAGCAATAAGTTTACAATCTCAGCATATTGCTTGTTATATGAGGAGATAAATAAGAATTATCTACTACCAGAGACTGGAGTTCTATATAGTTCAACAGCTAAGGACTCTAACTACCATCATTAGGAGGGGGCTTCTCTGTGATCCATAACCCCCCCCCCCCCCCCCCCACACACACACACCTTTGAAGTAAGTGTCTGTTTTGCTTCCATTGACACCTTAAATTTGGACTCCATATATATCCCTCTTATAAGCGCAGGAGTTTTTACTAAATATCTTTCATTTGTTTTATGCCCTGGGAGCTGTTTTAGGGCGCCTACCCACTTGCGTTGCCGATTTTCGTGCGTTAAAAACGCGGCGTTTTCGCGCGTTTTTTGCAGCTCTCCATTGACAATCACGGGTGCATTAAGAGAAAAATAAGGACACATATGCAACTGACAGTTCCTATGTGAGAAAACCCCACGAAACGTAAAAAAAACCCCAGATGGACAAGAACACATTCTATACTAATTGCTCTTGAGAAAAAACGCAAAACATCACAGGAAAAAATCGCAAGTGGGTAGGCACCCTTAGAGCGCTCTAAAATCCATGCAGCTCTTCTTCATATGATTGGATGCCTAAGAGCCTAGGAGGGATTCACTCAGTAAGGAGGACTGAGACTGCAGGTGTGGCACCTGGTTATCCATTGGTGGGTCCAGGTGTCTACTGGTTATCCATCGGTGGGTCCAGGTGTCTACTGGTTATCCATCGGTGGGTCCAGGTGTCTACTGGTTATCCATCGGTGGGTCCAGGTGTCTACTGGTTATCCATCGGTGGGTCCAGGTGTCTACTGGTTATCCATCGGTGGGTCCAGGTGTCTACTGGTTATCCATCGGTGGGTCCAGGTGTCTACACTAGGTCAATACTCACATTTTGTTTATTTAAAATTTCATTGGACACCTTTCCAGGGCGAATTTCCATATTGTCGTTATATCACTGTGTTTATCATTCCTTTACTGTGACATCACTGTTTATTATCCCTGTACTGTGATATTACTCTGTGTATTATCCCTGCACTGTGACATCACTGTGTTTATTATCCCTGTACTGTGACATCACTGTGTTTATTATCCCTGTACTGTGACATCACTGTGTTTATTATCCCTGTACTGTGACATCACTGTGTTTATTATCTCTGTACTGTGATATCACTGTGTTTATTATCCCTGTACTGTGATATCACTGTGTTTATTATCCCTGTACTGTGATATTACTGTGTTTATTATCCCTGTACTGTGATATCACTGTTTATTACCCCTGTTCTGTGACATCACTGTGTTTATTATCCCTGTACTGTGACATCACTGTGTTTATTATCCCTGTACTGTGACATCACTGTGCTTATTATCCCTGTACTGTGATATTACTGTGTTTATTATCCCTGTACTGTGACATCACTGTGCTTTTTATCCCTGTACTGTGATATCACTGTGTTTATTATCCCTGTACTGTGACATCACTGTGTTTATTATCCCTGTACTGTGACATCACTGTGTTTATTATCCCTGTACTGTGATATCACTGTGTTTATTATCCCTGTACTGTGATATCACTGTGTTTATTATCCCTGTACTGTGATATCACTGTGTTTATTATCCCTGTACTGTGATATCACTGTGTTTATTATCCCTGTATTGTGATATCACTGTTTATTACCCCTGTTCTGTGACATCACTGTGTTTATTATCCCTGTACTGTGACATCACTGTGTTTATTATCCCTGTACTGTGATATCACTGTGTTTATTATCCCTGTACTGTGATATCACTGTTTATTATCCCTGTACTGTGACATCGCTGTGTTTATTATCCCTGTACTGTGACATCACTGTGCTTTTTATCCCTGTACTGTGATATCACTGTTTATTATCCCTGTACTGTGACATCACTGTGCTTTTTATCCCTGTACTGTGATATCACTGTTTATTATCCCTGTACTGTGACATCACTGTGTTTATTATCCCTGTACTGTGACATCACTGTGTTTATTATCCCTGTACTGTGGCATCACTGTGTTTATTATCCCTGTACTGTGACATCACTGTGTTTATTATCTCTGTACTGTGACATCACTGTGCTTTTTATCCCTGTACTGTGATATCACTGTTTATTATCCCTGTACTGTGACATCACTGTGTTTATTATCCCTGTACTGTGACATCACTGTGTTTATTATCCCTGTACTGTGATATCACTGTTTATTATCTCTGTACTGTGATATCACTGTGTTTATTATCTCTGTACTGTGACATCACTGTGTTTATTATCCCTGTACTGTGACATCACTGTGCTTATTATCCCTGTTCTGTGACATTATTGTTTATTATCCCTGAACTGTGACATCACTGTGTTTATTAGTTCTTCACTGTGACATCATTGTAGGTATTATCTCTGTACTGTGACATCACTGTTTATTATCTCTGTACTGTAAGATCACTGTGCTTATTTCTTCACTGTAACATCATTGTAGTTATCTCTGTACTGTGACATCACTGTGATTATTATTTTTTCACTGTGACATAATTGAATTTTTTATCTCTGTACTGTGACATCACTGTGTTCATTTTTTTTTCACTGTGACATCATTGTAGTTATTATCCCTGTACTGTGACATCATTGTGTTTAATATCTATGTACTGTGATATTGTTGTGTATTATCCCTGTATTGTGACATCATTTTAGTTATTATCCCTGTACTGTGACATCACTGTGTTTATTATCCCTGTACTGTGACATCACTGTGTTTATTATCCCTGTACTGTGACATCACTGTGTTTATTATCGCTGTACTGTGACATCACTGTGTTTATTATCCCTGTACTGTGACATCCCTGTGTTTATTATCTCTGTACTGTGACACCACTATGTTTATTATCCCTGTACTGTGACATCACTGTGTTTATTATCCCTGTACTGTGACATCACTGTGTTTATTATCCCTGTACTGTGACATCACTGTGTTTATTATCCCTGTACTGTGACATCACTGTGTTTATTATCCCTGTACTGTGACATCACTGTGTTTATTATCCCTGTACTGTGACATTACCGTTTACTAACCCTTTACTGTGAAATCACTGTGCTTATTATTTCTGTACTCTGACATCACTGTGTACTATCCCTATACTGTGACATCACTGTTTATTATCTCTTTACTGTGACATCACTATGTTTATTATCATTGCATTGTGACATCACCATAAGCCCTATTCCTTTACTTGAACAGCAGTCTTCACAGGGTTAAAGCTATTTTATTACTTCTCTTTTATGCCGTGTGCGTCTATAATACACACGGTTGTCTTAATTATAGGCTTACCGGATATCAATTAATGCCTGAAGTCATGACGACAGCGTACGGCTCATTTGGCAGCTGACAAATATGCAAATCGCTCGTATTTCGTGAAGTTTTGTGACCTTGTAGAATCGATCTGACGGTTTAATCACAGGAAATATTCATCTAATCTCCTAACAGGAAATATTTCAGCTTTTCACGTAATTATCATATTTTAGTGCCGCCGCCGCATGTTAATGGGGATCTAATCTCATTAAAGTTACATTACGAAATGTTGACGACAAATCTTCTTCCCATAAGATCGATCCACAGGCTGCTCCCCCGTCTGCACACGCTGCTGATATTAGTTATGTGCTGTAAAGGTATTGGGGAAGAATAGAAACACATAGCAGCTTTCTTCCAGAAAACAGCGCCTCATCTGTCTGTAGGTCATGTCTGGTATTGCAGCTCAGTCCTATTCACTTCAGTGAAACTTTGCTGCACTACCAGGCATAACACATGGACAGGGGTGGCACTGTTTCTGCCTATTAGCACAGAGCACCAGGTACGAGTGATTCCTATTCCCAAAAACTACAACTTGTCACAAAAAACAAGCCCTCCCAGAGCTCCGCCCATGAAAATTAAAGAAGTTATGAGACGGATTGCAACAATGTTAAAGAAAAAAAAAAAGGTTTTATTGTGAAAAAGTGTAAAACCTGAAAAAAAAATATAATTTTGGTATTCTCGTAATTGTACCAACCCGCACAAAATAATGCATCACGTCATTCATGCTGAATGATTAAAGCCAGCGGCACACGAACGGGTCGGGCTCTGCATGCAAGAGCCTACAGCGGTATCCGGCTCTGACTGCGTCTGGCGACCCCGACTACCTGCTTTCTCCTGTATTGCGGATAGCCGCGGCGGTTCACCGTCGGTCAGGCACAGAACAAGTTTTCTTTTTAAATCCTTGCCGTACCTGCGCCGCCGCCAGGCGATGACGCGGGTGTCCACGGCCCATGTCAGTTGCTGGGGGCTGTGGGTCGGATGCTTCCATTGACTACAATGAAAGCTGTCCATGCGGATCCCGGCAGCAAAATAGAACATGCTGCAAATTTTCCTCTGCGAGCGGAAAGCGCAGTTTGTTTACACAACTGTGAAGGAAAAGGCGATTTTCCATAGCATGTTTTAAGCGGTTTTTGCTGCGGATACACTGTGCAGACAACGGATTCCGCAGCAAATATCCGTTCTTGTGCAGCCGGCCTAAGGGCTTATTCAGACAACTGTATATCGGCCGGGTTTTCACGTCCAGCCGATATACGGTGTCCCTCTCTGCAGGGGGAGGAAGCTGTAAGAGGCGGGAGCAGTGCACTTAGCTCCCGCCCCCTCTCCACTATTTGCAATGGGAGGGGGCGGGACAGGACTGGGGTAAGTTCTGCCCCCTCCCATTGCAAATAGTGGAGAGGGGCGGATAGGGGACGGGAGCTCAGTTCCTGCTTCCGGCTCTTCCAGCCTCCTCCCCCTGCAGAGAGGGACGCCATATATCAGCCAGGCGTGAAAACTCGGCCGATATACGGTTGTCTAAATAAGCCCTAATGCTGTAAAAAAAAGATTATGACAGAATTGATGTTTTTTCTCCCTCCCCTCCAAAAACTGTAATAGAAGTTACACAATACATTATATGTACCCCAAAATGATGTAAAAAAAAAATTATCAAAAAAATTGATTTTTTTAAGAAAAAAAACAACAACTTGTCCCGCAAAAAGGAAGCCCTTGTATGGCCGTGCCGATGGAACAGTGAGACAGTTCTGGCTCTAGGAATGTGATGGTAAAAAATCTGAAAAGTTAATTGGTCATTAAGGCACAAACCAGCGGTTTACTCCTCTCTCAGGGCTGCAGCACTGCCTGCTGCCATCATCGGGGCAGGAAGCAGACATCATACATGTGCGGCTGCTGACTGCTCCGCATTTGACTCAGAGGGAGGGAGCAGTGTGGAAATTACGGTACATCAGTATGTGGTGGGTACTAATATGTGGGCACCATGTGGCAGTATACACTATTTTTACATAGACACGGATATACCTCGTTCCAGTATGTGTGCACTACAGGTCGGACTATTAAATTAAATCACTATATTAAACATACTATATGAGGATTCATGTGGCTGTTTGCTCTGTTATGTTGGCAGAATAGATGACAATGATAGACATTATTTTGGCCGCTCCTATCATTTTAGCACTGTATGGCGGTATTGTTTTTGTGCTGTATGGCAGTATTATTTGTGGACTGTATGGTAGCAGAATTTGAGCTTTGTGTGGTGGTATTTGGGTAATATATGGCGGTATTATTTGTTTATATGGCAGTATTGTTTGGATACTATATGGCGATATAATTTGAGTACTGTATAATGATACAATCTGGACACCATATTACGATATTATTTGATTATTGAATGGTGGCATTGTTTGGGTACTATATGTCGGTATTATTTGGGCACTGTATGGCCGTACTATTTAAGCACTGTTTAGTATTATTTAAACACTGTATGGTGGTTTTATTTTGATATTGTGCTTATGCAGTTTTCTTTCTGTTTGACAGTCAGTTTATTGGTATTGTTTGGGTACGATATGTTAATGTTGTTTTAATACCGTTTGGTGGTACTATTTGAACACTGTATGGCAGTATTATTCAGATACTGTATTGTGGTATTATTTGTGCACTGTATGGCGGCATTATGTGGATACTGTATTGTGGTATTAATTGTGCACTGTATGGAGGGACTATTTTGGGAACTATATGGCAGTATTTTTTGGATACTGTATTCTGGTATTTTTTGTGCACAGTATGGTGGTACTATTTTGGGCACCGTATGGCGGTATTATCCAGATACTGCATCGTGGTATTATTTGTGCACTGTATAGTGGTACTATTTGGGGCACTGTATGGCAGTATTATTCAGATACTGTATCAAGGTATTATTTGTGCACGGTATGGTGGTACTATTTGGGGCACTGTATGGCAGTATTATTTGGATACTGTGCTTCTGCAGTTTTTTTGGTGTTTGACAGCTGATTGTACCTATAGAAGGCATGATAAAACCACATAAATCATTAGATAATTGTGTGGCTCATGTTCAGGATAAGCGGCAGCTGCTCCGCGGGATGTTTGCCCCGAGGACTCCTGTAAGAGTCTCATCCTCTACATAATTTCTCTTGGTTGTGTCTGGAGCGCACATTAATTACAAAGTTGTTCCACACATCAGTCTAACGACGTACAGGAATTACGGAGACGGTTTCATCAGGATGCTAATAGAATTATACTGATGGTGATTGAATCTCTTCCAGAACATAAAATAACAAACTGTAATTAAGTACAAAGGAGCAACTAACTGCTGAAGATAGAGAGGAGCATCAGGAGGTGTGGCGACCTCCACAATACTGTACAACTAACTGCTGAAGATACAGAGGAGCATCAGGAGGTGTGATGCCCTCTACAGTACTGTACAACTAACTGCTGAAGATGCAAAGGAGCATCAGGAGGTGTGACGCCTTCTACAGTACTGTACAACTAACTGCTGAAGATGCAGAAGAGCATCAGGAGGTGTGACGACCTCCACATTACTGTACAACTAACTGCTGAAGATACAGAGGAGCATCAGGAGGTGTGACGACCTCCACAATACTGTACAACTAACTGCTGAAGATACAGAGGAGCATCAGGAGGTGTGACTACCTCCACATTACTGTACAACTAACTGCTGAAGATACGGAGGAGCATCAGTAGGTGTGACGACCTCCACGTTACTGTACAACTAACTGCTGAAGATACAGAGGAGCATCGGGAGGTGTGACGACCTCTACATTCCTGTACAACTAACTGCTGAAGATACAGAGGAGCATCAGGAGGTGTGACGACCTCCACATTACTGTACAACTAACTGCTGAAGATACAGAGGAGCATCAGAAGGTGTGACGACCTCCACGTTACTGTACAACTAACTGCTGAGGATACAGAGGAGCATCATGAGGTGTCACTGCCTCCACAATACTGTTGAACTAACTGCTGAAGATACAGAGGAACATCGGGAGGTGTGATGCCCTCTATAGTATTGTACAACTAACTGCTGAAGATACAGAGGAGCATCAGGAGGTGTGACGACCTCCACGTTACTGTACAACTAACTGCTGAGGATACAGAGGAGCATCAGGAGGTGTCACTGCCTCCACAATACTGTAGAACTAACTGCTGAAGATACAGAGGAACATCGGGAGGTGTGATGCCCTCTATAGTACTGTACAACTAACTGCTGAAGATACAGAGGAGCATCGGGAGGTGTGACGACCTCTACATTACTGTACAACTAACTGCTGAAGATACAGAGGAGCATCAGGAGGTGTGACGACCTCCACATTACTGTACAACTAACTGCTGAAGATACAGAGGAGCATCAGGAGTTGTCACTGCCTCCACAATACTGTACAACTAACTGCTGAAGATACATAGGAGCATCGGGAGGTGTGACGACCTCCACATTACTGTACAACTAACTGCTGAAGATACAGAGGAGCATCAGGAGGTGTGACGCCCTCCACATTACTGTACAACTAACTGCTGAAGATACAGAGGAGCATCAGAAGGTGTGACGACCTCCACGTTACTGTACAACTAACTGCTGAGGATACAGAGGAGCATCAGGAGGTGTCACTGCCTCCACAATACTGTAGAACTAACTGCTGAAGATACAGAGGAGCATCGGGAGGTGTGATGCCCTCTATAGTACTGTACAACTAACTGCTGAAGATACAGAGGAGCATCAGGAGGTGTCACTGCCACCACAATACTGTAGAACTAACTGCTGAAGATACAGAGGAGCATCGGGAGGTGTGATGCCCTCTACAGTACTGTACAGCTAACTGCTGAAGATACAGAGGAGCATCAGGAGGTGTGACGACCTCCACATTACTGTACAACTAACTGCTGAAGATACAGAGGAGCATCGGGAGGTGTGATGCCCTCTACAGTACTGTACAACTAACTGCTGAAGATACAGAGGAGCATCAGGAGGTGTGACGACCTCCACATTACTGTACAACTAACTGCTGAAGATACAGAGGAGCATCAGGAGTTGTCACTGCCTCCACAATACTGTACAACTAACTGCTGAAGATACAGAGGAGCATCAGGAGGTGTGATGCCCTCTATAGTACTGTACAACTAACTGCTGAAGATACAGAGGAGCATCAGGAGGTGTCACTGCCACCACAATACTGTAGAACTAACTGCTGAAGATACAGAGGAGCATCGGGAGGTGTGATGCCCTCTACAGTACTGTACAGCTAACTGCTGAAGATACAGAGGAGCATCAGGAGGTGTGACGACCTCCACATTACTGTACAACTAACTGCTGAAGATACAGAGGAGCATCGGGAGGTGTGATGCCCTCTACAGTACTGTACAACTAACTGCTGAAGATACAGAGGAGCATCAGGAGGTGTGACGACCTCCACATTACTGTACAACTAACTGCTGAAGATACAGAGGAGC
Organism: Eleutherodactylus coqui; assembly: GCA_035609135.1. Lineage (NCBI taxonomy): Eukaryota > Metazoa > Chordata > Amphibia > Anura > Eleutherodactylidae > Eleutherodactylus > Eleutherodactylus coqui. The sequence goes on from CM069405.1 coordinate 32,867,906, forward strand.
ATCAGGAGTTGTCACTGCCTCCACAATACTGTACAACTAACTGCTGAAGATACAGAGGAGCATCAGGAGGTGTGACGACCTCCACATTACCGTACAACTAACTGCTGAAGATGCAGAGGAGCATCAGAAGGTGTGACGTCCTCCACAGTACTGTACAGCTAATTACTGCACAACTTTGTAATATTTAGCAATTTACTGATAAATTGTATCCCATGGAAACGCGGCTCAGCCCAGTACTATCAAAGTTATATTAAGGTGATGAGATTTTCCCAGAGTCAAAGTGGGACAAAGGGGTGTGGTCAGGGGCGGGGCCTATCACAAGGCATGATTTTACCTCTGTCGTTATAAAAAGTACAGGGTCGTTAAAAAAAAAGACAGATAGCAAATTTCGCAGCATTGCTGCATCCAAAAAAGTGTCAAAATCTGTACCATTGGTGCAGATTTTGACTCGAAATCAGTCATGCACCTGCAGCTGATTGCATACTGTGCGGCGCTCCCCCTCACCTCCTCTGTAGGCTTCCCACTGTTAGCGCTCTCTGGCTTCTGGGTTCCCAGTGGCCTGAAGTTGCCTCACCTGACCAGCATCACCTGACGAGGCCGCTGGTAACCAGAAGCCGGGAAGCACTGATAGCGGGAAGCCTACGGAGCAGGTGAGGAGAGCGCCGCATAGTATGACATCAGATGCACATACGTGGTTGATTTCCAGTCAAAATTTGCACCAATGGTACCAAGTTTGACTGTTTTTTTAGATTCAGAATTTGCAGCGGAAATTTCCACTGCCGACATTTTGCAGCATTTCTGCCACTTGTAAACATACCCTAAGTCATCTAGAGGTATGCTGCCATGTACAGGGTGGCCTCAGTAGTGATAGAGTCCCTTATGTCAGCCCCATTAGTTATAGTGACCCCCACTATAGCACCAGTGGTATTAGTGCTCCCATATACCAGCCCAAGCAATAATAGTGACCCCCCCCACAGTAGTCCTAGTAATAACAGTGAACCCCCCTGTAGCCCCAGTAATAATAATAACCCCCCAGTAGTCTCAGTAGGAATAGTGACCCCCCCACAGTAGCTCCAGCAATAATAGTGACCCCAACAGTAGCCCCAGTAATAATAGTGACCCCCCCCAACAGTAGCCCCAGCAATAATAGTGACCCCCATAGTAGCCCCAGCAATCATAGTGACCCCCACAGTAGCCCCAGTAGTAATAATGACCTCTCACAGTCGCCCAAGTAGTAATAGTGACCCCCTACAGTAGCCCCAGCAATAATAGTGCCCCCAACAATAGCCCCAGCAATAATAGTGACTCCCCCCAGTAGTAATAGTGACCCCCACAGTAGCCCCAGCAAAAAAGTGATCCCCCCACAGTAGCCCCAGTAGTAATAGTGACCCCCCCACAGAAGCCCCAAAGTATTAGCGCTCGCCTAAGACACACATAATTACTTCTTCCTAGTCTTCACAGCGATGCTGCTCCTCTCAGCGTGGCCAGCAGAAGTGTATACACCCACAGCAGCGCCTCCTCCCTTCTCCTCTCCTCTTGCGGAACCAAAGAGGAGAGATGAGGGGAGGAGGGGACAAAGATCGCGAATGCATACACTGGTGTCAGTGTCTGCATCCGGCCCGCGGTGCTGCAAAGTGATTACCGGCCAGGAAGCTGCATCACCCCAGCCAGTAATCATTATGGTGACCCCCACAGCAGTCCAAGTAGTAATAGTGACCCCCTACAGTAGCCCCAATATTAATAGTGACCCCCTACAGTACCCCAAGCAATAATAGTGACCCCCCCCACAGTAGCCCCAGCAATAATAGTGACCTTCCACAGTAGCACCGGCAATAATAGTGACCCTGCACTGTAGCCCCAGTAGTAATAGTGACCTGCACAGTAGCCCCAGCAATAATAGAGACCCTCCCCCACAGAAGCGCAATAGTATTAGTACCACCCCAACACCCATATACTTACCCCCCTCCTGGTATTCACAGTGCAGCTGCTCCTCTCAGCGCTGCTGCAGGTGTCAGTCTGTGCACCTTCACCATGCCTCCTCCTAATCCTCTCCTCTATTGCAGAACCAAAGTGTAGAGGTGAGGGGAGGAGGGGATGATGATACTTGATGCACACACTACCGTTAGTGTGTGCATCCGGCCCGCAGAACTGCAGAGTGAGTACCAGTATTTAGTCCTTATGTTCTTGTATATAGGGGGCAGTATTATAGTACTTATATTCTTGTACATAGGGGGCAGTATTATAGTAGTTATATTCTTGTACATAGGAGGCAGTATTATAGTAGTTATATTCTTGTACATAGGAGCAGTATTATTGTAGTTATATTCTTGTACATAGGGGGCAGTATTATAGTAGTTATATTCCAGTACATAGGAGCCATATTATAGTAGTTATATTCTTGTACATAGGGGGCACTATTATAGTAGTTATATTCTTGCACACAGGGGGCAGTATTATAGTAGTTATATTCTTGTACATAGGGGGCAGTATTATAGTAGTTATATTCTTGTACATAGGGGGCAGTATTATAGTAGTTATATTCTTGTACATAGGGGGCAGTATTATAGTAGTTATATTCTTGTACACAGGGGGCAGTATTATAGTAGTTATATTCTTGTAAATAGGGGGCAGTATTATAGTAGTTATATTCTTGTACATAGGGGGCAGTATTATAATAGTTATATTCTTGTACACAGAGGGCAGTATTATAGTAGTTATATTCTTGTACATAGGGGGCAGTATTATAGTAGTTGTATTCTTGTACATAGGGAGCAGTACTATAGTAGTTATATTCTTGTACAAAGGGGGGCAGTATTATAGTAGTTATATTCTGGTACACAGGGAGCAGTATTATAGTAGTTATATTCTTGTACATAGGGGGCTGTATTATAGTAGTTATATTCTTGTACATAGGGGCAGTATTATAGTAGTTATATTCTTGTACATAGAGGGCAGTATTATAGTAGTTATATTCTTGTACATTGGAGGCAGTATTATAGTAGTTATATTCTTGTACATAGGGAGCAGTATTATAATAGTTATATTCTTGTACATAGGGGGCAGTATTAAAGTAGTTATATTCTTGTATATAGGAGCAGTATTATAGTAGTTATATTCTTGTATATAGGAGCAGTATTATAGTAGTTATATTCTTGTACATAGGGGGCAGTATTATAGTAGTGATATTCTTGTACATAGGGGTAGTATTATATTAGTAATATTCTTGTAGATAGGCGGCAGTATTATAGTAGTTATATTCTTGTACACAGGGGGCAGTATTATAGTAGTTATATTCTTGTACATAGGGGGCAGTATTATATTAGTTATATTCTTGTACATAGGGGGCAGTATTATAGTAGTTATATTCTTGTACACAGAGGGCAGTATTATAGTAGTTATATTCTTGTACATATGGGGCAGTATTATAGTAGTTATATTCTGGTACACAGGGAGCAGTATTATAGTAGTTGTTTTCTTGTACATAGGGGGCAGTATTATAGTAGTTATATTCTTGTACATATGGGACAGTATTATAGTAGTTATATTCTTGTACATAGGGGGCAGTATTATAGTAGTGATATTCTTGTACATAGGGGTAGTATTATAGTAGTAATATTCTTGTAGATAGGCGGCAGTATTATAGTAGTTATATTCTTGTACACAGGGGGCAGTATTATAGTAGTTATATTCTTGTACATAGAGGGCAGTATTATAGTAGTTATATTCTTGTACATAGGGGACAGTATTATAGTAGTTATATTCTTGCACACAGGGGGCAGTATTATAGTAGTTATATTCTTGTACATAGGGGGCAGTATTATAGTAGTTATATTCTGGTACACAGGGAGCAGTATTATAGTAGTTATTTTCTTGTACATAGGGGGCAGTATTATAGTAGTTATATTCTTGTACATATGGGACAGTATTATAGTAGTAATATTCTTGTACATAGGGGGCAGTATTAGAGTAGTTATATTCTTGTACATAGGGGGCAGTATTATAGTAGTTATATTCTTGTACATAGGATGTAGTATTATAGTAGTTATATTCTTGTACATAGAAGGCAGTATTATAGTAGTTATATTCTTGCACATAGAAAGTAGTATTATAGTAGTTATATTCTTGTACATAGGAGGCAGTATTATAGTAGTTATATTCTTGTACATAGGAAGCATTATTATAGTAGTTATATTCTTGTACATAGGGGGCCGTATTATAGTAGTTATATTCTTGTACATAGAAGGCAGTATTATAGTAGTTATATTCCTGTACATAGGGGGCCGTATTATAGTAGTTATATTCTTGTACTTAGGGGCAGTATTATAGTAGTTATATTCTTGTACATAGAAGGCAGTATTATAGTAGTTATATTCCTGTACATAGAGGTCAGCATTATAGTAGTTATATTCTTGTACATAGGGGACAGTATTATAGTAGTAATATTCTTGTACATAAGGGGCAGTACTATAGTAGTTATATTCTTGTACATAGGGGGCTGTATTATAGTAGTAATATTCTTGTACATAGGGGGCAGTATTATAGTATTTATATTCTTGTACATAGGGGGCAGTATTATAGTAGTTATATTCTTGTACATATTGGGACAGTATTATAGTAGTTATATTCTTGTACATAGGGAGCAGTATTATAGTAGTTATATTCTTGTACATAGGAGGCAGTATTATAGTAGTTATATTCTGGTACATAGGGGGCAGTATTATAGTAGTTATATTCTTGTACATAGGGGGCAGCATTATAGTAGTTATATTCTTGTAGATAGGGGGCAGTATTATAGTAGTTCTATTCTTGTACATAGGGAGCAGTATTATAGTAGTTATATTCTTGTACATAGGGGACAGTATTATAGTAGTTATATTCTTGTACATAGGGGGCAGTATTATAGTAGTTATATTCTTGTACATAGGGGGCAGCATTATAGTAGTTATATTCTTGTAGATAGGGGGCAGTATTATAGTAGTTCTATTCTTGTACATAGGGGGCAGTATTATAGTAGTTATATTCTTGTACATACGGGGCAGTATTACAGTAGTTACATTCTTGTACATAGGGGGCAGTATTATAGTAGTTCTATTCTTGTACATAGGGAGCAGTATTATAGTAGTTATATTCTTGTACATAGCGGACAGTATTATAGTAGTTATAGTCTTGTACATAGGGGGCAGTATTATAGTAGTTATAATATTGTACATTATAGTACATCTTGTTTTGCCTGTTGATTATTAGCACATAGATGTGTTATATTTCCGGTATGCATGTCTCTGGACACTATGCATAGAGCAGCCGAGACTAATCCAGAGCAGCAAAAGCTGCTGAAATGCATTCAGGCCCATTGTTTTTTGATGTGTGTATTTGCATCATTCCTTGCATGTTAAGCAGTGAAATGAATGGGTTCCGATAAGGACGGTTGGCTTCTCTCCAGTATAGACAGAGGAACATCACAGGAGAATACCCCGACTAAGGGAATGTTATCAAAATAAAATAAATTAGAAGTCATTTCATATGAGGCCCCAGAAATTCATCAGAACCTGGCGGGCAGGAAGTGCGCATCTATTATGGTGCCGACAGGTGGGACGATTCCGGCAGGTGCCAAATACTGATTCCGAAGCAATTTCAGGCACTGAATGTTTGAACTTGATTCTCCTTTGAGGTTACAGGAATGCGCCGTGTGCCCTGCGATGGGGAAATTAATGGAGTCACATGACCATTTCTCTGCATTTTTCCTCCTCTGTTGTGTGGCCCAGATGCGTTGCTTCCCCTGTATGCGCGACCAAAGCTTTGTTTTTGCAAGACCTTTTCAATATTGTTTGGTAGCCTCAATTAATTTGTCCGCTGATTGGAAATGAAGCTCAGAATGCAGACGATAATCTCGGCAGATTAGTATTCGTTAAGTGCCCAGGCAGAGCGTCCTCTCTACAGCTGTTCGCTGCCATTCTCCGTGTAACCCTTTAGGGTAATGAAGTAGGTTGGCAACGCGGCTCGAAGTAAATGGAGAAAGTTTCAAAAAGTGCAACTTTGTATCAATTTCTGTTCTCCATAGTATAAATATACGACATAAGATTCGCAACTATTGCAACATTTTCCCTCATTTGTAAACTTTAGTAACATTTCTGCAAATTTCGAATGACAACTTGTTTATGTACAAAGTTGTGACCCAAGAAATTCTCTGCGGCTCTACAGGAACGAGATTTTCCGGTTGCTACAATGGAAATGTTTGCAATATAATGATGCTATTTACAGAAATGTCAGTGCAGATTCTCGCTGATGTGTTTTACATATAAAGAGTGAAATAAACTTATACCGCAATGTAAATGCATCCAAAATGTGAATGAGAAGGGGGGATGGGCTCCTCCGGGGAGCAGGAAGAGCCTTCAGGGGCCGGATCCCTTATGGCCTTAGCTGATATCCCAGAGCATTTGTTAAGGGGTGCGTGTGCCCCAGGTACTAGATGCCAGGTGAGCACCAACAAGCCGGACTGCTCAAGGGCATACGTAGCATAGAGGCAGAACATGCAACTGATATGGGGCCCTTGGAAAGACGGGGCCCCAGTTATACATGCACCATCCATTTTGCTACTGGTTAGCAGTAATATATGCAGGACTCCTATCCACAGGGCATCTGCGTTGTCAGCAAACTGGGGGTTGAGAATTGGCCGAAGGGACCTTATGAAGGTCATAATATGGTTGGCAGTGAAATTGTAAGGGGCCACCCTAGAGGTATAAAATGGTTGAATTGACAATGAACTGTGAAATGCATCAAAATTTGCGCAAATTATTGGATGCACCAAAATAAGTACCAAAGGGGGAGCAGGAAGGTGGTGCAAAGAGGGACCTGGTGTGTTGGTTGCCTAAAGCCTGAGAGCAGAAAGTGCTGTGCTACTACCCCAACCCAGTGCAGCATCTGGACTGTGACCAGGAGCAAGGGGAACAATGAGGTGGAATTGCACTGCTGACCTCAGGCAGCAATTCCTGAGCAACATAACTGTAAGTGAGGCCAGCCTCAACAAAAACATTAGGTGTGCTCACCACTAGGGGTGGGACGAAAGTTGATATTTATAGCAAATTTCCATTCTTAGTTACAAACTGAGATAGGGTTACAGAAGTGCAAGTCTATATGGGATGTTATGCTGCACTCCGGGGTCATGGCTCTAATTTCCATACTGGGAGCTCCAATTCTGAGAGGGCATAAAGTGGGCATTCAGTGCACATACATATCTAGGGCAGGGAACTGAGTATTGGTCCTGGGAGAAGAAAACTATAGCTATTATTTTCCACTTGTTGTGACTCTATTGGGTGACAGCTCGGACCCTCACCTCCACTGTAATATACATGCTTAAATCGGCCAGTGTTCTCTTCAGTGGAAGAAGGAGGCAAGCAGATGCCAGACATCTTTATCTCATATAAGAACGAAGGATGGAGTATGCCATCCAGAGAGTCCATAGGTGTGTAATATATAGTAATAGCCCCCTCCAGGACCCAGAGTAGTCCCCTTCTGCTACTCATGAGTGCACAGAATAAGGTAATGGCGTTCCCCGTACCCTGCGCTGTAATAAATGTCAGCTCTGCATTACAAATGTCAGTTGAGTTGGGCTGATTGCTCATAATACGTTTTGTTAAGTGATCCATTAAGTCATGGATCCGGAATGTTCGGTATTCTCCCGAGGAGTCTATTGTATCGCTCCTGTATTGAACATCTTGTTGTATGCAATTAAGACGTCTTGATGATCTGAATGTAATCGCCGTCCTCGCTTCTCACTAGATGCCTGCTGCTGTGAGTTCTCCACACCTCCATATCACATATACGCCTGATGATATTCCTATGGGCCGTCGGAAACTCTTAAAGTGAACCTGTCAGCGAATGTTCATTTTAATAAGAAATCACTTCAACGACTACCAAAGATCCTTGATGAGGATGTGCTGCTTCCTTACGACACAGCGCTATACTCCAATTACAGTATTCCAGCTGCTAGTTGCCACCACTAGGGGGCGATCTGTAAACAGCTGTATATAGCTCCTAATCACTTCTGTCTCTCCCCAATGCCTTCTCTTTCTCTAACTCTATCTCTGTCTTCTACTCTCCTTGTCTCTTTCTTTATCGTTGTCACTTTCTCTCTCCTCTCTGTCTTTTCTCTCTCCTTCTTTCTTCCTCTCCTCCTGTCTTCCACTCCTTGTTTTTCTTCCTCTCATCCTTTCTGTCCTTCTCTCTTTCTCTGTCTCTCCTTTTCTCTGTGTCTCCTCTATCTCCTTCTCTTTCTCTACCACTTCTTCTCTCCTTTTCCTCTGCTCTCCCCCTCTGCCTTCTCTTCCTCTCTCTTTATCTATTCCTTCTCTCTCTGTCTTGTCTCTCTTTATCTCCTTCTCTTCCTCTCTGTCTCTTGCTTCCTCTCCTCCTCTCTTCTTGATTATTTCCCTCTCCCTTTGGTTCTTCTTCTCTCTGTGTCTTTCTCTTCTGTCTTTGTCTATTCCTTTTCTCTCTGTCTTTTCGCTCTTTATCTCCTTCCCTTCTTCCCTTCTTCTCCCCCTCTCCCTGTCTCTTCCTCTGTATTTGCAGTATATACTAGTTGACCCGTTGATGATCTCCGCTGTATCGGATGCACACATTAGTTTAATTTACAGTTGTGCTCCTTCATCAGCCAGAAATAATTCTCCAACTGAGCCGCTCATCCGTCTCCATCAGTGTGAGCTGAGATCCTGGGACCACCGTGCAGCTACCCCATGTAGACGGATAACCCTGCGCTGCCGCGAGTGACACCACCACAGTTACTAATGGTGACAACTCTATTATCATGGCCCTGGCCCAACAGACAGTTATCACTGTGTTATCTGTGGGGTTACATAGGACTGCAGGGAACATCTACTACATTACCTGTCCTCAGAGAGTTATCACTGTGTTATCTGTGGGGTTACATAGGGCTGCAGGGAACATCTACTACATTATCTGTCCTCAGAGAGTTATCACTGTGTTATGTGTGGGGTTACATAGGACTGCGGGGAACATCTACTACATTACCTGTACTGAGAGAGTTATCACTATGTTATCTGTGGGGTTACATAGGACTGCAGGGAACGTCTACTATATTATCTGTACTCAGGCAGTTATCACTGTGTTATCTGTGGGGTTACATAGGACTGCCAGTCACATCTACTACATTGTCTGTCCTCAGAGAGTTATCACTGTGTTGTCTGTGGGGTTACATAGGGCTGCAGGTCACATCTACTACATTATCTGTCCTCAGAGAGTTATCACTGTGTTATGTGTGGGGTTACATAGGACTGCAAGTCACATTTACTATATTATCTGTAGTCCGTTAGTTATCACTGGGTTATCTGTGGGGTTACATGGGACTGCAGGTCACACCTACTACATCTGTACCCAGAAAGTTACCAGTGTGTTGTCTGTGGGATTACATAGGACTGCAAGTCACATCTGCTACATTATCTGCAGTGAGATAGATATCACTGTGTTATCTGTGGGGTTACATGGGACTGTTGGTTCGATCTACTACATTACCTGTCCTTAGCCATCCCTATGTATGGAGGAGTTACAGTAAGCGACGTGTTGGGCTCTGCTACATCTGTAATTCTGGGTTCCATCTGCTGCGCTGCACACGTTCTGCTGGTGATGCAGCAGAGCTCAGCTGTCCGCGCAGCAGATGGTTCCAGACAAACACCTGCCTTCTGGAATAAATGATGATTTGTGAGCTGCAGTCCTGACACCTCTCTGAAGGCTCCTTGTGTCCTCCTCTAAGGTCATCCTGTCCTCAAGGTGACTCCTGCAGCTCGCTGACCGTCTGTCTCATCTTGTTGATTTGCACCTCGTTAATTAACGTCTTCAATCTGTGATATTTCTGTCCCGCCCGGTTATGGATGAGCGAAGGATGTCTCGCCCTCCCTGACACCTCCAGCTATTAATACAGCTGCAGTCTGAAGCGTCGCACCTGGGACCCCACGGACTGCGGGTATAATCAGGGCCGCTGATTAGTCACCGCTATATAATGGGACGTCCGACCCCACAAAAACTGCGCAACATTGTGTGCAGGACGCAGATAATCCCCTATATGTCGTATAAGTGGATATGATACATTTTACCTGCACTGATACATTGTAACAAAAGAGATTTGTGCTGCTGATGGGTTGCGCTCACAGAGGATTGTGCAGACTGGATACATTGTAGCCACTTCTCAGCCGTGAGATATATTCGCTCTGAATAGGTGTTCAGACTGTAAAGATGAATTTTTCCTATTCACTGACAGCAAGCAGAGATCTTGAAAATGTGGAGGAATGAAAAATAAAGAGGCAGATTTATTAATAATTAGAATGTCTAATTTTTGGTGCAGAAATGAAAAAGCCTGAAATCTGCATCAGAATCTGCAGTTAGCCCTGCGGCGGGGGCGGTGGTTTCGATGCTGGCAGAATGAAAGCGCCCTTCAAGGGATTGTGCCAGAAATCCCTTTTATCACTAAGTGATAGAAGTCTGATCGGTGGGGGTGTCAGCACTGAGATCCCCACTGATTCCGTGGGTGGGGGTCCTCTGCCCCTCCTCATCAGCGCAGGCTCACGGCACCCCGTGAAGTGAGGAGACGATTGAATGAAGCGACAATCATGCCATCACAACGCCACTCATGGCATGGCTACAGATAGGTGAGCGCTTGCACTCCGCTATTTCCATGTGGTAGCCATATGCATTGTGTGCCCATTTTTTTACATCCATTTTTCTCGTGCGCAAAAATAAAAACGGAAAGGAGGCCCAATTTTTATGTCAGCTTTGTCATAACCCACCGAAAACACCCAGAAAAGGGGACATGACAAACGGTGAGCAAAAACAAAAAATTAAGTATACTTGAATGAGTGGTTCTAGCCCAGAATAGCGCAGGCGGCCATATTTTTACATGGACAATCAGTCCATATAAAAAAAAATCCTATGTGAATAGTCCTGTGACTTTAACGGGTCCATGTGCAGTCAGTTACACACAGCACAGGGGCCAAAAATGCGCCGTACGCATAAGCCCTGAACCCCTTAGTGAGGCCAATAGCCTTTTTACTGACCTCACTAATGGGAATTAAACCTGCACATACATCTTTTTAAGGCGGTGGATTGGCTGACCACTGACAGCCAGGCTCCTGCTCTAACCTCCAGAAGAAGAGAAACGTCAGATCCTGGCAGTTTAACCCCTTATATACCACAATCCATAGCAACTGCCGCATGTAAGTAGATGACAGGGAACGGGGTTCCTTCCGTCACCCTTCGGCACACCGCACTGCAATTGTAAAATACAAATGCGTTCCCATGATAGCTGGAAGCCTGACAAAGGTCTCCATGTCTGCCATGTAACTCAGCCCGTTAGGCCCTGGCAGAGTCTCATAGGCTGCTGTCATAGTCTTAGTAGAATGCACTATCTAATTAAATGCAGTGTACTATCCTAGTGATCGAACGATCACAATTTAAAGACCCCTTGGGGGACTAAAAATTGTGTCAAAAATATGCAGTAAAGTTTAATTTAAAGAAAAAAAAATCCAACAAATATTTACCGCACATGGTGAACACCATAAACGGAATTTTAAAAACTAACACCAGAATTGGCTTTTTTTTTCAATTTTGTTTGCCTCCCCAAAAATGCAATAAAAAAACAATCCAAAAGTCACATGTACTTCAAAATAGTACCAATAGTAATTACAACTTTTCCCCCAAAAACAAGCCCTCACAGAGCCTCGCTGACGGAAAAATAGAAATGTTCTGGGTCTTAGGCCTTATTCACAGGAGCGTATATCGGCCGCTGTTTATACACTACCATCTGAGCCATCTTCCCCCTTCCCTCACCAGCTGTCTGCCTCTCTCCGGCTGTTTGTAATGGGAGGGGGTGGGAGGGGGCCAAGCTAAACTCCCGACCCCTCCTTGCCCCTTGCCCTCAGCCAACAATGTGAGGGGGCGGGATAGGGTGGAGCTAAGCTCCGCCCCCATTCCACCCCCTCCCATTGCAAAGACCTTGAGGGGAGGAGAGATGTACGGTCGTGTGAATAAGCCCTTAGAATATGGCGATACCGATTCAATTGTTTTTCATTAAAAATGTATTTCTATTGTGTAAGAGTAAAAAAATATTAAAAAAATCTGTATAAACTCGGTGTCGCAGTAATCTGGGCCGCTCAGATAAGAAAGTTATCATGTTACTTTTAGCAAATAGTGAAAGCCGTGAAAATACAACCCCAAAACAGTGATGGAATTTCAGGAGGATGTAATAAACGTTCTGTAACACATTATATTTACCCCACAGATATACAGCTCATCCTAAAAACAAGCCCTCATACAGGTGTGTCCACGAGTTATTTGGCTTTTGCAATGCAACAATGAAAATCGCTGGATCCTTAAGGCAAAAAATAGGGTCGTCACTAAGGGGTTAATGTGAGAAACGACTAAAGTCATCTCCATTAGACAAGTGAAGTTCTAGGGTTCCATTTGGGCTACCGGCCGAATTCCGTTTTACGCAAGGAATCCTGAAATGGAAATTCCTAGTGGACATGTAAACGCTGTGAGAATGGAACCTTTAGTTCCCGAGGTTTTCAGTGCTTTCATTGCAGTTGCTTGTATTCACTGACAGCAAACAGAGATCTTAGAAGATTAGGAACTTGTAGAGCTTTATTTAAAATCACCCTCCAGTCCTTGTCTCGGAGGGCGTGTGGGTTACATTACCTGCAGTTGTTCTTCTCTGACGTCTCGTATTCGATCTGCCTGTTCAGGACTTAGTTTCCTACCATTCAAGATGGCCACTACAATGCTCTATCTAGCTAACTCACATTGTCCACTGCTCTGATTGGCCAACGCTGATCACGTGAGCATTGCTGGCCAACCAGAGAGCAGGTATAGTTCGGGTTAGGTAGTCTGAAGATTGCACTGGTATCTTGGATGACTGAAAAGGGACCCACAACCGGAGACCAGACAGATAGCAGAGAGGAGAAGTGCAGGTAATATACACCCCACATCCTCTGCTACCGGGACAGAATTTACTTCCAAAACCAGAGGGTCCCTTTAAAAACATTTGACAACACCTTTAATTGTATACACTAAAGTCTACTCAATCTGCATAGTAGAAAACGCAGTGCCAGGTAAGATGCCTACTGACATTAATATTCATGTGTGTATGTGATTTGCAGGGCACAATGTGGCGGCTCTTGGCCTTACGTCTGGTGCTGAACCTGTGGCTCGTTATATCATTCAGCTCAGGCCAAAGTGGAGATGACGTCCTGGCCGATTTGGGATCTGGATACATCCTGGACACCCCTCAAGACCAACCCAAAGTGCCTCAATATTCCCGGCAAGACACAAACAAGTGTCAGCTGACTTTTGTGACCCAACAGCAGGAGTCATGCATGGGGAAAGACAACTCTTGGAACATGAAGGAGGAAGTGAAGTATCTCCAGAACCTTCTACAGGATAACAATCGGGTCCTGCAGAGCCTCAGATATACAGTGAATGCAGATGCTCAAGACTTGGGGTACCAACAGGTCATCTCTGAACATAACAAAGGAATCAGGGAGGACAACAAGGAATTCTATGGGACACTGAACAAAATCATTCATGAGCTCCACACTCGGATGGATGATGAGGGTGCAGAGGTCATCGATGAGAAGAAGAAGTAAGCATCCGATTGTTACATGTTCAATTTCCACATTTTATACCTAGATATCATCTACATATCATGGTATTTTGCTTTACTTATTTTGAGTTATGTCATGTCTTCTACTCCAGTCACATCCACACTTGAACTCTTAACTTGGACCAACCACAAGCTTGTATTAATATTCAAGTTAAAAGGGTTTTCAAGGAAACATCTCTTGATGACTTATTCTTAAAGGGGTACTCCATAGCAGACATCTACAGTATATCCACAGGATATGCCGTTACTGTCTGATAACTCCAGGTGTCACTTTTCGGTCCTGCATCTATACTGCACCTCCATTCACTTCTAAAGAGGTAATAGAAATAGCTCAACTTTTTCCATGGCTCCCATAGAAGAGAACAATGCCAGCCTTAGATTAATGGACCCAAACCCAGAAGTCCTGTGATAAGTGAGAAAAGCAAAGGCAGAGCTCCTCTTTGGTTAGCAATAAGGACGTGAATGTTCAAGTAGGAACAGTCAATATGTGCTTGAAGGGAGGCTAGATGTATGGGTAGGATGACAAAATAGTGTGTGGAAGGTGCTGCCAACCCACAAACGCTATCGAGCAGACCTTATAAGAAATACATATTTAAAGCCAAGGACTTGAGCTCTTAACCTTGACCATCCACAACCTGGTATTAATATTTAAGTCAAAGGGGGTTTCGAGGAAATATCCATTGATGAACTATTTTTAAAGGGGTATTTCATCTCAGACAAATGTAGTATGCCCACAAGATATGCCATACATGTCTGATCAGTGCAGGTGCCACCTCTAGGACCAACATCTATGCTGCAACTCTATTCATACCTGTACGCTTAGGGAAACCCCTTGGCTTTTTCCATAACTCCCATGGAACAGAATAGTAAGAGTGGCTAATACTCTCTCCTTTCCCCAAATGGTTTCAGCAGCTGCCCCCAATATGGTGGGCCTGGAATTAGCTGAACCCCATTCTTGACACATGAGCAGGTCCTAAAAGTGAGACCTCCACCTAGAGCTCCAATAATGAGTGAGAAAAGAATCGATGACCTATCCTCAGGATGCCCAGCCCTGACTGCAATGAGGAGCCGGAAGTGTAAGAGGAGGCATCACTCCCTTTTTTTTTCAATAGGAGTGAAGCCGTCAATTACACTTCCGGCCCTGACCACCGATGGCAATGTCTTCACTGACAGGGAACTGAAGGATCAGATGATCGGTGGGGATAATCGCCGATCAACTACTGATAACCTACCCTGAGGATAGATCATCAATAGTGAAAGCCTGGAATACCCCTTTAAGGATAAGTAATCATTGTATGTCCTCCACTAATCAGCAAAGTTGAGGGGCGTTGCCCTTACGGTTCCAGGTACAGTTGCTCGTGTCTGGTGTGGCAGCTCAGCTCCATTTAGTTGAAGTAATGAAGATAGAAACTTCCTAAACATACCTGGATTTTATCATTAACAGGGTTGTACAGAATTTTTAAAAAATGTCTGCTTCCTTCCCAAAACCATGCCACACCTGTCTACAGGTCACATGTGGTATTACAGCCCATTCCCATTCACTGCAATGGAGCTGCAATACAAGACAAAGCACATGAGATCTGGAGGGGGACATCCCAAATCCCACCATTGGAACCAAAAAGCTTGTCCCACCCCTGCTGGAGACCCTCTGTAATGTTCCATCTTGAAAGTTTCACAGTTGGTGTCCTTCGTGGTCTCTTTCCTCATTATCTTCTCCAAGTCTAGTACTTGGCTCCTTATCTGTTTGCCAATAATTGGCATCTAAGAGAA
Source organism: Eleutherodactylus coqui (assembly GCA_035609135.1). NCBI lineage: Eukaryota > Metazoa > Chordata > Amphibia > Anura > Eleutherodactylidae > Eleutherodactylus > Eleutherodactylus coqui. The sequence goes on from CM069405.1 coordinate 32,883,342, forward strand.
CAGCGGGATAGAAAACATGAGGACACAATGTCATCGGCAGGATGATTGATGACCCTCGAGTAACAGCCTGGAAACCAGCAAAGTGCAAAATAATGGGAGAGGCAGTCTAGGACTAACGACATTATAATGACAGGATGCAATTATCCCAAGTGATGGGGCCGCACTCTGATTCTAGGGCAGTTAACTCCTTCTGACATTACGGTATTCTCTAGCAACTAATGTGGATGCCATGATAGGATTCCCTCCCCATCCCCGGTCATAAGAAAACAACATACTTTACACTGATAGGCAGGACAAAGCTCATTACATAAATATGGTTCCAGAGCTGAGCCCAGTACATAGATACAACCCCAGAACCAAGCTCATAACATAAGTACAGTAGCAGAACTAAGCAACTGTTCGCTGATAGCTCGACAGTGGAGCCTCACAACATCAATGGGGAGGGGAGAGAGCAGAGAGGAGGATGATTCCTGTAGCCCTATAAGATGCTGCCACACAGGGGAAGAAAATCAACTGGCCAGGTTGACCCAAGGGAGACGATCGTCCCTGGCCTCCACCTGCCTTGTATTCCTCTTACAAGTGGGTGAACAGCGGCCAATGCAACTGCACAGTTCACATGTAAGGCGGCCATGCCTGCCATTGAGAATGTCACCCAGCTTTCCCATAATCCTGAATCACATCAATGCAATATCATAAACCTCGCGCTCCTACACTAAACTGTACTGTGGAGATGAGCGAGCACCAAAATGCTCGAGTGCTTGTTACTCAAGTCGAACTTTCAGTGATGCTCGAGAGTTCGTTTCGAGTAATGAACCCCATTGAACTCAATGGGCGACTCGAGCATTTTCGTATATGACTGGTGCTCCGCTAAGGTTTTCATTTGTGAAAATCTTAGCAAATCACCAAAGTCATGTAAAAACACAGAACTGAATAGGGCAGGCGAGGAGCAACATGCAGGGCTGCATTTCGGGCTCTAAGGGCTCACTATTAAGCCACAATAGTGGCAAGAGTGAGACCCCCCCCCGCACTGTCAGCATAAAGATCGTTCTCCTCTGCCACAGCGCGGGATGAATTTTCAGGAAGGGCTTAAAAATATAAGCCCTTCCCTGAAAATCATCCATAACTGTGTAAAAATTTTTTAAAAAAATATACTCACCTTGTCCCGGCAGACGGAGTTCAGCCGCGGCCGGCCGGCAGTTCTCCTGAACTGCTGTGAGTAGTATTCAGCAGCCGGGGATTTAAAATCCCCGCCTGCTGAATGACAGCTGAGAGCTGCCCCTGATTGGTCCCTGCGCTGAGCCAATCAGAGGCAGCATTCACTCACCCACCCATTCATGAATTCATGAATGGGTGAGTGAGAGCTGCCTGTGATTGGTGAGGCTGTGACCAATCAGAGGCAGCTCATTCAGCAGGCGGGGATTTTAAATCCCCGACTGCTGAATACTACTCACAGCAGTTCAGGAGAACTGCCGGCCGGCCACGGCTGAACTCCGTCTGCCGGGACAAGGTGAGTATATATATATATTTTTTTTAATTTTTACACAGTTTAGGATGATTTTCAGGGAAGGGCTTATATTTTTAAGCCCTTCCCGAAAATTCATCCCGCGCTCGCCGGCAGCCCATTGCTTTCAATGGAGCTGGCTGTATTGCCGGCTCCATTGAATTCAATGGTCAGTGCTCGTTTAATCAAGACGAGTACCGCGTGGTGCTCGTCTTGAGTAACGAGCATCTCGAGCACCCTAATACTCGAACGAGCATCAAGCTCTGATGAGTATGCTCGCTCATCTCTACTGTACTGTTAATTAGAAACAGTCAGTAAGTTTGTCATTGGACACACTACTAACAAACCAGCTGACTTCTTAGTGCAGAGGAGGACACTTATTTCATTCTATTTCCAACCTAAAAAGGGAAATCAGTAGAGTAAGCAATCTGCAGACACTGAACAAGCAGGGAATGCTGGAAGATTTAAGTTCCGAGTTTGAGAATTGTCAGATAATTTGCCAATTAAATTAAAGTTGCAGGAAGAAGTAAGTGAACCCTTTAGGATTCCCTGGATTTCTGCATTGATTACAAATAGAATGTGGTTTGATTGTTATTTAATTCACAATTATAACGAGACACAATGCGATTAACAACACACCGACAGCAGTACCGTTCATGGATTTTATTGAACACATTGAGTAATCATTCTCAGTGTAGGGAAATAGTAAGTGAACCTTTGTGGTACTGACTTCTCTAACAGCTAAATGGAAAAATGTATTTTCATTAAGGAGATGAGATTAGAAGTGCTTTACCCTGTAAAGGCACACAAAGCCTGGTTACTGACAAATCTGTTCTGCTCAAGAAAGACTGGTCAATGTGAACTGCGCCTCAATGGAAACAACTTTCAGAAGATGTGTTACAGAGAAGCTTTAGGCTAGAACAAGCTACAAAAGCTAAAGACCTGGGAGCACATCAATCCAAGGTTAAAGGAATTATCTGCAGATGGAAGAAATTTAGGATCGTTCTACTCTCCCTAAGAGCATCCTGTTATATCACTCCAAGAGCACTCCAAAAGGAACAGCAAATGGCCTGCAGAATACTCTATAAACTGCAGAAACCTCTGTTCTTGTGTCCATTATTACAAAACCACTGATGAAGAATGGTGATCATGAAAGGAGATCACACGGGTCAGGAGAACCCATAAAACATCTTTGGATGACCCGTTCTTGCTCCAAAGCTACAATGTCCTGTAGCATCCTGTCTTGTCACCTCACCTGTGGCTCACAAGTGAGGAAAGTTTGGGGCTGACATAGTTTGGGGCACTATTGAACAAGTCCATAGACTGTTGTGTATCACACAACATCGGAAGTTGAGGGCATCAATTGTTGTTTTACTTAATTATCTACATGGGACCCTGCAGATAAAGCGCTTTTCCTTTTACAAGTCAGAGTCCTGACCTCAACCCTGTGGAGATCCTGAGGCATGACCTGAAGAGGATTGTGCACACAAGGCATCCCAGAAATAATATTGAACTGAAGCACATAATACAAAATTCCTCCTCAACATTGTACAAATCTTATTTGTGGCACAGGAAATATTTGGTGGAGGTGATTACTACTACAGATTATTAATTTCAGAAGTTGACTTACTTTTTATCCCTGCACCGTGGATATTACTCATTGTGTTCAATAAAACACATGACCTGTAGAGATGTCTGGGTGCTGTTAGTCACATCGTGTTTCTCTATAACTGTGAACAATGAGACCATATTTTATTAGTAATCAGTGCTGAAGTCCAGGGGCGTAACTATAGAGGGTGCAGGGGATGCGGTTGCACCCGGGCCCAGGAGCCTTAGGGGGCCCATAAGGCCTCTCTTCTCCATATAGGAAGCCCAGTACTATTAATAAAGCATTATAGTTGGGGCCCCTGTTACAGGTTTTGATTGGGGTGCAGAAGCTTCAAGTTATGCCTCTGCATGGTTTAGGTATGGGTACGGGTACAGATACAGATAAAGGGGAGCCCCCAGCTCACTTTTTGCATCAGGGCCCCTCAGCCTTTAGTTACGCCCCTGCTGAAGTCCATGGAATTGCAAAGGGTTCACTTACCTTTTCTTGCAACTAAGTTTTCTTACTTTACTCTTCTTTTTTAGAGTCAAGAAAAACTTCCTAATGATGAATCATCTACTTCAAACAACCTTCCACTTGGCGGACAAGCTGGACAAGACGTCTGAAGATCTTGACATACTTCTGGGGAAACAGCTGGAGAGATCCACGGCTTTGGCCTACAGAAACATATTAAAATCCTGACCTTGGGCCAATAATCACATGTAGCGGTGCACAGAGAGGAGAGGAGGTCCCATCCTAAAAATCAGTATGGGCTGGTACAGACCTCCATGTTCTTCTTTCCATCACTCAACAGGACTGTCATGTTCTCATCCCATATAGTAGAGGTGGCATGAACGTTGGCCAGTGTTGAGAGTGGAAGCCTTGTGTAGGTACATACCAACCATTTGAAGAGGTGATGGGGCCAACCTGAGCTGGGGCGACCTCTACATGTGCAGCCACATGGGCTACCACTATGGCACATTAACCACCACTGTGGACAGACTTAATCGCAAGTAACATGTGTCTCGACAAAGCGAAAGCTACATGATGTACCTTCAACACAATGGTGGCATTCATCTCCGCTCGCTTCTGTTATTCCCAGATGTACAGTACTGCACACAATGGCGATTATGCATTAGCAGTAGCCGCTTTGTGGTAAATGGTGTTCAGCAATGCATCCTTCTTGTATTTTCCTATAGAAATGTAAATGTGAATGATGTTTCCATATGAAAGCTGACGTATCCTTAGTGCGGGGTTTAGAGGTATTTCACAAATATCTTATGTATTCACTCATGTAGCTGATGTGATTGGTTATTATGTAGCGTAGTAACGGTATGTACTTCACCAGTTATTGTATTACATGGGAACGCTGAGCGGGAAGAAGACCCGTCCTTCAGCCCAACGCCTTAAAGAATATAAAAGAATACACCGAATCATTCCATTATCTTTAAAGGGATGTTTTATTATCTAAAGAGCTGCAAAGTTCCCTGCCGATTAATTTCTAAATACATCATTAGAATAGCCAGAGCTTTGATGCAAAGCTCCAAATCCTCTGCATAGAAACCGATTTATAGGGAGTCCTTCATGTGTTATTCCTCCATCCATACATAGGGAGATGGAGACCATCCACTGCTCCTATCCGCCTTGCCTGTCTCGTCTCTGTACACTCTGCTCATATTGCTGATGCCCCTCATGGTAACAGTGCCCCCCTGTTCATTCCAAACAGTACTAGTGCCCCATAAATGAATGGTGTGCCCATACAGTAACAATTCCTCTATAGTGGCCACAAAAAAAATGTCTCCTTGGTGCTCCACAGTAATAGTGCCCTCCTCTGTGTCCTCACACAATAATCATTTATATTCACCAGGTAGTAATACCTACTTTGTGTCCTGATAAGTAATAGAGCCTCTGTGCCCTCACAAAGTAGTAGAGCCCCTCTGTGCCCCCACAAAGTAGTAGAGCCCCTCTGTGCCCTCACAAAGTAGTAGAGCCCCTCTGTGCCCCCACAAAGTAGTAGAGCCCCTCTGTGTCCTCACAAAGTAGTAGAGCCCCTCTGTGCCCTCACAAAGTAGTAGAGCCCCTCTGTGCCCTCACAAAGTAGTAGAGCCCCTCTGTGCCCCCACAAAGTAGTAGAGCCCCTCTGTGCCCTCACAAAGTAGTAGAGCCCCTCTGTGCCCTCACAAAGTAGTAGAGTCCCTCTGTGCCCCCACAAAGTAGTAGAGTCCCTCTGTGCCCCCACAAAGTAGTAGAGCCCCTCTGTGCCCCCACAAAGTAGTAGAGCCCCTCTGTGCTACCACAAACTAATAGAGCCCCTTTTGTGCCTATGTAAAGTAATAGAGCCCCTCTGTGTCCCAACAAGTAGTAGAGCTCTCTGTGTCCCCATAAAATAATACTGCCCCCTCTGTTCCTACTGATGTCCACAGCCCCCCCTAGTCACTGTGTTCCAGATGCTGTAGCCTCATTACAGCGGGCTACTCTGTACACAGCTCCTCTGCTGCTCTCAGTACGGTATATGCAGGCAATCTGCAATAAGCAGGCAGTCAGTCAAGCTGTATGTGTGGGGCAATTCAGGTGTGCATGTGCCCCTGTGCCCCAGCCGGCCGCTCCTGCTGCCCTTATTGTCATTCTCCACTATATGTGCCGCACTCCTGGGAATGGCGCACAATGAGTTGCTCTGCTTCCTGCATCGGCTCACTGATGTCCCTCCACGCGACTTTCCTGTAAGCGTGGCGCAGCCATAATATCACACAGGGTCAGGGTTAGTGTGGAAGGATGGGGAGGAAGGCCGGACCAGTGTCAAGGAGTGAACCACCATTGGACGGTTCCATCCTAATTTACATAAGGTGAGCAGAAAGGATGGTCTTCATTTCCTCATCCAAGATGGGGGGAAAATATGGTGACCAAGTTCCCTTATAGGGAACGGTCCTGTCCTATGAGGGGGATGTCAATAGTGGTACCGCTGTACTCAGACCGCCCCACAGAACAACCTTTATATATCATTTACTGCATTGTGAACGCTGTACAAGCTAAACCCACCAAAAATGGTGCCATTGAAATAGTTTCAATTTTCTCCACTTCAATGTTTTCATAAAGTCTTTCCGTTCATCATACGGCCATTAAATGGTACAATCCAAAAAAACAAGCTGCTATACGGCTATGGCAATAGAAAAACTAAAAACTTATGGTCCTGGAAGGCGGGGCTGGAAATGTAAAAAATTAAAAACACATTCGCGGACTCTGTGGCCCCAGCATTATAAGCTTATGCATTTAGTTTATGGCGCTCAGAGGACATGACTGGTTCCCTCTAAAAGGTAAGATATTAGTTTCCTGCAGTCAACACTAGGGGGAGCTCAATCCATCTCGCTTATATAGTGAACATTATGGAACACAGTATACTGTAAGCTCTTAGGCTCCTACTAGTGGTCACTGCGGGTACTCAACCTGTCACCTTCTAAACACATGTCTATGCAGAGGGTTTGGAGCTCTGTATCAGCAAAATGGAGAAAAAAACAACAACAAATATTTACTTCTAGGCAGTTTGCCTGTATTCTGCTTGTGCCGAAAAATAAGATAGCAGCATACCAACACCAGAACAGCTCATTGGATAAATACAACACCAGAACCAGGCTGATAACATAAATATAGCACCAGAAACAAGCTCAGTACATAAATGCAGCACCGGAACCATGCACAATGTGTAAACACAGCAAGTTACACATTTACAAAAATGTAAGAAATCCAGCACCAGAAACATGCTCATAACATAAATACAGCACCAGAACCAAATTCTTAACAGGAATGTAGCACCAGAACCAAGGTCATAAAATGAATGTAACACCAGAACCAAGCTCATAATATAAATATAGTATCAGAAACAAGAACATTACATACATATAGCATAAACCAATCTCAGCACATAGATACAATACCAGAACCAAGCTCATAACATAAATACAGTTGTAGAACTAAGCAATTTTGTTGCTGGCGGTGCCAATGGGCTGACAGTGATTCCTTGGAGCACAGAGGGGTGGAGACAAAGCCAGGAGGAGGAGGATTTCTGGAGCTTCACAAGACACTGTCACACAGAATACGTGGATCATCTAGTCAGGGGGGTGGGGTGATCGCCCCAAACCTACATCCACCTGGTGCCCCTCCTACAAGTTGGTGCTGGCCCCCTGTTGGCAGGTAAGCCCGGCCATGGTCACATCATTGATTTAGCAGTGTACCTCCTGCACAAGGAACTGCTGCACGGCTCCATCCAGGTAAGAGGGGCTGGCTGAAGCCGGGGAGCCATGAGTCTGCTGAGTGGGGAGACTTAGACCTTCAGCCTGTAGGAGTCACAGAGGTCGGACCACCGCTGGTGATAGACTGCTGGCAGATCCTAGTGATACACTATGAGCGCTCGGAATTGGCGCAGCTAAGTTAGCCACACAAAAACCTGCAATCATTAGAGCCAAGGGTTTCCTATGGAAACATTCAGACAAAGGAATTTTAGGCGGGCAAAAAAACCCCACACCTATAAAAATAGGAGACCGGCGACTGAACTCCCCTGCTGCGCAAAAATATAGCTCTTGACTTATCCGTAAAACACAAGAGTGTCCATAGACTCCTATGGGAGCTGGAAGAAAAGGGAGGGGGGAGAAGTGAGATTAGCAGCATTAGCTAAATATTACCATTGTTTAACTAAACTGCTAAACAATGGCATTGGCAGGCAGAGGGAGTGTGTGAAATAATGGGGGAGTGAGACCAGCAGGGGGCAGTGCTGATGAGGAATGTCACATGGGTGTCTCTGCCTTCAGCAACGCATTTTTTCTGCTATTCGCAGCTTCCGATTGTGTGAATTTTTACGCTAATGAAGCTTGGGACTCGATCGTGAAAAATCGTTCATTCACACGGTTTTCATGTGATTTTACCGCAAATTATTTTGCGTCTCTATCTTCTGCGTCATTTTCACGCCCGTGCGAAGGAGCCCTGGGATTGTAAAATGGGACTATCCCTTTAACAGATGCTGCCTGCGTCCTAACTCCTCCATACTGCAGTAGTTTTACATGGCGGCCTCTCCAGACGATATACTGAAGATCATAAGGATGCTGTACGGATGACGCGACAGATACGACTTTTGTGTATAATTGACTCCTCGGTCTCAGCTGTTGTCTATACAGTGTACCGATAGATTTCAAGTCGGCCATGGGCGGAAATTCTGTGGGAAATCCTGCCGCTGAATTTCTGCCCGTGTGCAGGGGGCTTTAGGTGGGTGTGCCACAAGCGACCCCTGAGGAAGCCACCATGTTGGCGTAACAAGTTGAAGGGTTTCTGTGTTTCTTTTAGCTCAACCATGCAGACCGGGTGATATTATGTAGTCATTAGTCAGCAGCAGAGACCGGTTTGATATTTAGCTACAAGCCAACTGGGAGAGCGCTATACAGCACAGTATACAGCAGCCTGCAGCAGGATGGTATATATTAGAGGTGGCTCAGCGCTCCTGGCTGTCCTCAGCTGGGTTGTATATTAGAGGTGGCTCAGCGCTCCTGGCTGTCCTCAGCTGGGTTGTATATTAGAGGTGGCTCAGCGCTCCTGGCTGTCCTCAGCTGGGTTGTATATTAGAGGTGGCTCAGCGCTCCTGGCTGTCCTCAGCTGGGTTGTATATTAGAGGTGGCTCAGCGCTCCTGGCTGTCCTCAGTTGGGTTGTATATTAGAGGTGGCTCAGCGCTCCTGGCTGTCCTCAGCTGGGTTGTATATTAGAGGTGGCTCAGCCCTCCTGGCTGTCCTCAGCTGGGTTGTATATTAGAGGTGGCTCAGCGCTCCTGGCTGTCCTCAGCTGGGTTGTATATTAGAGGTGGCTCAGCGCTCCTGGCTGTCCTCAGCTGGGTTGTATATTAGAGGTGGCTCAGCCCTCCTGGCTGTCCTCAGCTGGGTTGTATATTAGAGGTGGCTCAGCGCTCCTGGCTGTCCTCAGCTGGGTTGTATATTAGAGGTGGCTCAGCGCTCCTGGCTGTCCTCAGCTGGATTGTATATTAGAGGTGGCTCAGCGCTCCTGGCTGTCCTCAGCTGGGTTGTATATTAGAGGTGGCTCAGCGCTCCTGGCTGTCCTCAGCTGGATTGTATATTAGAGGTGGCTCAGCGCTCCTGGCTGTCCTCAGCTGGGTTGTATATTAGAGGTGGCTCAGCGCTCCTGGCTGTCCTCAGCTGGGTTGTATATTAGAGGTGGCTCAGCGCTCCTGGCTGTCCTCAGCTGGGTTGTATATTAGAGGTGGCTCAGCGCTCCTGGCTGTCCTCAGCTGGGTTGTATATTAGAGGTGGCTCAGCGCTCCTGGCTGTCCTCAGCTGGGTTGTATATTAGAGGTGGCTCAGCGCTCCTGGCTGTCCTCAGCTGGGTTGTATATTAGAGGTGGCTCCGCGCTCCTGGCTGTCCTCAGCTGGGTTGTATATTAGAGGTGGCTCAGCGCTCCTGGCTGTCCTCAGCTGGGTTGTATATTAGAGGTGGCTCAGCGCTCCTGGCTGTCCTCAGCTGGGTTGTATATTAGAGGTGGCTCAGCGCTCCTGGCTGTCCTCAGCTGGGTTGTATATTAGAGGTGGCTCAGCGCTCCTGGCTGTCCTCAGCTGGGTTGTATATTAGAGGTGGCTCAGCGCTCCTGGCTGTCCTCAGCTGGGTTGTATATTAGAGGTGGCTCAGCGCTCCTGGCTGTCCTCAGCTGGGTTGTATATTAGAGGTGGCTCAGCGCTCCTGGCTGTCCTCAGCTGGGTTGTATATTAGAGGTGGCTCAGCGCTCCTGGCTGTCCTCAGCTGGGTTGTATATTAGAGGTGGCTCAGCGCTCCTGGCTGTCCTCTGCTGGGTTGTATATTAGAGGTGGCTCAGTGCTCCTGGCTGTCCTCAGTTGGGTTGTATATTAGAGGTGGCTCAGTGCTCCTGGCTGTCCTCAGTTGGGTTGTATATTAGAGGTGGCTCAGCGCTCCTGGCTGTCCTCAGCTGGGTTGTATATTAGAGGTGGCTCAGCGCTCCTGGCTGTCCTCAGCTGGGTTGTATATTAGAGGTGGCTCAGTGCTCCTGGCTGTCCTCAGTTGGGTTGTATATTAGAGGTGGCTCAGCGCTCCTGGCTGTCCTCAGCTGGGTTGTATATTAGAGGTGGCTCAGCGCTCCTGGCTGTCCTCAGCTGGCTTGTATATTAGAGGTGGCTCAGCGCTCCTGGCTGTCCTCAGCTGGCTTGTATATTAGAGGTGGCTCAGCGCTCCTGGCTGTCCTCAGCTGGGTTGTATATTAGAGGTGGCTCAGCGCTCCTGGCTGTCCTCAGCTGGGTTGTGTATTAGAGGTGGCTCAGCGCTCCTGGCTGTCCTCAGCTGGGTTGTGTATTAGAGGTGGCTCAGCGCTCCTGGCTGTCCTCAGCTGGGTTGTATATTAGAGGTGGCTCAGCGCTCCTGGCTGTTCTCAGCTGGGTTGTATATTAGAGGTGGCTCAGCGCTCCTGGCTGTCCTCAGTTGGGTTGTATATTAGAGGTGGCTCAGCGCTCCTTGCTGTCCTCAGCTGGCTTGTATATTAGAGGTGGCTCAGCGCTCCTGGCTGTCCTCAGCTGGCTTGTATATTAGAGGTGGCTCAGCGCTCCTGGCTGTCCTCAGCTGGCTTGTATATTAGAGGTGGCTCAGCGCTCCTGGCTGTCCTCTGCTGGGTTGTATATTAGAGGTGGCTCAGCGCTCCTGGCTGTCCCCAGCTGGGTTGTATATTAGAGGTGGCTCAGCGATCCTGGCTGTCCTCAGCTGGGTTGTATATTAGAGGTGGCTCAGCGCTCCTGGCTGTCCTCAGCTGGGTTGTATATTAGAGGTGGCTCAGCGCTCCTGGCTGTCCTCAGCTGGGTTGTATATTAGAGGTGGCTCAGCGCTCCTGGCTGTCCTCAGCTGGGTTGTATATTAGAGGTGGCTCAGCGCTCCTGGCTGTCCTCAGTTGGGTTGTATATTAGAGGTGGCTCAGCGCTCCTGGCTGTCCTCAGCTGGGTTGTATATTAGAGGTGGCTCAGCCCTCCTGGCTGTCCTCAGCTGGGTTGTATATTAGAGGTGGCTCAGCGCTCCTGGCTGTCCTCAGCTGGGTTGTATATTAGAGGTGGCTCAGCCCTCCTGGCTGTCCTCAGCTGGGTTGTATATTAGAGGTGGCTCAGCGCTCCTGGCTGTCCTCAGCTGGGTTGTATATTAGAGGTGGCTCAGCGCTCCTGGCTGTCCTCAGCTGGATTGTATATTAGAGGTGGCTCAGCGCTCCTGGCTGTCCTCAGCTGGGTTGTATATTAGAGGTGGCTCAGCGCTCCTGGCTGTCCTCAGCTGGGTTGTATATTAGAGGTGGCTCAGCGCTCCTGGCTGTCCTCAGCTGGATTGTATATTAGAGGTGGCTCAGCGCTCCTGGCTGTCCTCAGCTGGGTTGTATATTAGAGGTGGCTCAGCGCTCCTGGCTGTCCTCAGCTGGGTTGTATATTAGAGGTGGCTCAGCGCTCCTGGCTGTCCTCAGCTGGGTTGTATATTAGAGGTGGCTCAGCGCTCCTGGCTGTCCTCAGCTGGGTTGTATATTAGAGGTGGCTCAGCGCTCCTGGCTGTCCTCAGCTGGGTTGTATATTAGAGGTGGCTCAGCGCTCCTGGCTGTCCTCAGCTGGGTTGTATATTAGAGGTGGCTCAGCGCTCCTGGCTGTCCTCAGCTGGGTTGTATATTAGAGGTGGCTCCGCGCTCCTGGCTGTCCTCAGCTGGGTTGTATATTAGAGGTGGCTCAGCGCTCCTGGCTGTCCTCAGCTGGGTTGTATATTAGAGGTGGCTCAGCGCTCCTGGCTGTCCTCAGCTGGGTTGTATATTAGAGGTGGCTCAGCGCTCCTGGCTGTCCTCAGCTGGGTTGTATATTAGAGGTGGCTCAGCGCTCCTGGCTGTCCTCAGCTGGGTTGTATATTAGAGGTGGCTCAGCGCTCCTGGCTGTCCTCAGCTGGGTTGTATATTAGAGGTGGCTCAGCGCTCCTGGCTGTCCTCAGCTGGGTTGTATATTAGAGGTGGCTCATCGCTCCTGGCTGTCCTCAGCTGGGTTGTATATTAGAGGTGGCTCAGCGCTCCTGGCTGTCCTCAGCTGGGTTGTATATTAGAGGTGGCTCAGCGCTCCTGGCTGTCCTCTGCTGGGTTGTATATTAGAGGTGGCTCAGTGCTCCTGGCTGTCCTCAGTTGGGTTGTATATTAGAGGTGGCTCAGTGCTCCTGGCTGTCCTCAGTTGGGTTGTATATTAGAGGTGGCTCAGCGCTCCTGGCTGTCCTCAGCTGGGTTGTATATTAGAGGTGGCTCAGCGCTCCTGGCTGTCCTCAGCTGGGTTGTATATTAGAGGTGGCTCAGTGCTCCTGGCTGTCCTCAGTTGGGTTGTATATTAGAGGTGGCTCAGCGCTCCTGGCTGTCCTCAGCTGGGTTGTATATTAGAGGTGGCTCAGCGCTCCTGGCTGTCCTCAGCTGGCTTGTATATTAGAGGTGGCTCAGCGCTCCTGGCTGTCCTCAGCTGGCTTGTATATTAGAGGTGGCTCAGCGCTCCTGGCTGTCCTCAGCTGGGTTGTATATTAGAGGTGGCTCAGCGCTCCTGGCTGTCCTCAGCTGGGTTGTGTATTAGAGGTGGCTCAGCGCTCCTGGCTGTCCTCAGCTGGGTTGTGTATTAGAGGTGGCTCAGCGCTCCTGGCTGTCCTCAGCTGGGTTGTATATTAGAGGTGGCTCAGCGCTCCTGGCTGTTCTCAGCTGGGTTGTATATTAGAGGTGGCTCAGCGCTCCTGGCTGTCCTCAGTTGGGTTGTATATTAGAGGTGGCTCAGCGCTCCTTGCTGTCCTCAGCTGGCTTGTATATTAGAGGTGGCTCAGCGCTCCTGGCTGTCCTCAGCTGGCTTGTATATTAGAGGTGGCTCAGCGCTCCTGGCTGTCCTCAGCTGGCTTGTATATTAGAGGTGGCTCAGCGCTCCTGGCTGTCCTCAGCTGGGTTGTATATTAGAGGTGGCTCAGCGCTCCTGGCTGTCCCCAGCTGGGTTGTATATTAGAGGTGGCTCAGCGATCCTGGCTGTCCTCAGCTGGGTTGTATATTAGAGGTGGCTCAGCGCTCCTGGCTGTCCTCAGCTGGGTTGTATATTAGAGGTGGCTCAGCGCTCCTGGCTGTCCTCAGCTGGGTTGTATATTAGAGGTGGCTCAGTGCTCCTGGCTGTCCTCAGCTGGGTTGTATATTAGAGGTGGCTCAGCGCTCCTTGCTGTCCTCAGCTGGCTTGTATATTAGAGGTGGCTCAGCGCTCCTGGCTGTCCTCAGCTGGGTTGTATATTAGAGGTGGCTCAGCGCTCCTGGCTGTCCTCAGCTGGGTTGTATATTAGAGGTGGCTCAGCGCTCCTGGCTGTCCTCAGCTGGGTTGTATATTAGAGGTGGCTCAGCGCTCCTGACTGTCCTCAGCTGGGTTGTATATTAGAGGTGGCTCAGCGCTCCTGGCTGTCCTCAGCTGGGTTGTATATTAGAGGTGGCTCAGCGCTCCTGGCTGTCCTCAGCTGGCTTGTATATTAGAGGTGGCTCAGCGCTCCTGGCTGTCCTCAGCTGGCTTGTATATTAGAGGTGGCTCAGCGCTCCTGGCTGTCCTCAGCTGGGTTGTATATTAGAGGTGGCTCAGCGCTCCTGGCTGTCCTCAGCTGGGTTGTATATTAGAGGTGGCTCAGCGCTTTTGGCTGTCCTCAGCTGGGTTGTATATTAGAGGTGGCTCAGCGCTCCTGGCTGTCCTCAGCTGAGTTGTATATTAGAGGTGGCTCAGCGCTCCTGGCTGTCCTCAGTTGGGTTGTATATTAGAGGTGGCTCAGCGCTCCTTGCTGTCCTCAGTTGGGTTGCATATTAGAGGTGGCTCAGTGCTCCTGGCTGTCCTCAGCTGGGTTGTATATTAGAGGTGGCTCAGCGCTCCTGGCTGTCCTCAGCTGGGTTGTATATTAGAGGTGGCTCAGCGCTCCTGACTGTCCTCAGCTGGGTTGTATGTTTAATTCCTATGCCTCTGCATATTCTAAGTTAGTTCAATAAACATTAGACTTTAATGAGGGTCTTTAATGGGGGGGGGGGGGGGGGTTGTCCTTGCCCTTTAGGCAATTTTGGTGTTAATTGTTGTTAATAAACCCCATGGGGACATTTTGTACACTTGAGGCCTTCTGCACAATAGCGTATATGCAGCTATTGTAGCTGCGTTCAAAAATTGCGACTGCGTGAAGCGTTGGATTCCTATGTATTCGTACACATGAGCGATTTTTGCTTCTTGCACCCGCATTTCAGTCACACCAGAGATACGGCAGGCAGTATTTTTCTGTGTATTTGCGCACCAATCTCCCCAGAGAAGCCAGTGGAGGGTGCGCAAATGTGTGCCCAATACCCAAGGAGATGCGTGAAACACTGCGTAATACCGCTGGGAAAGAACACATCTGCAGCTAATTAGGGCTAATTACCCACTTCCATCCGTGTGTCTTTGTTTGGGGCACAAAAAGTACAGCGAAACTGCCTGTGCTCCTCGGCGCGGGTCTTAGAGGCGGCTCTGCGCCCCAGATTTGTACTCTTAATCACTGCGCCTCTTGAAGTTAGTCAGTAAGCGTTTGATCTCTCGTTCTCGATCTCATAATCCGGCGTCTTCCGGAGCGCTCAGGAAGCGCCTTCAGCGGGAAGTTCTACAATCGCACTGCCACAAAGATCGCTAAATCCTCGTAAGGCGGCCGGACGTCTTCGAAGACGTAATAAGTGACTCATGCATCCAGGAGACATTAGCAGAGGTGGCTATCAAGAGCATTTATGGAGAAGGCGACGATTGTCAGAAAGACTACAAGTATCGTACAGACGGAGATAACGCGCAAAAACAGAATAGCGCACAGCCGGAGAGCCGAGAGCGTCACACGTACAACGCGTGTATCACATCATATATAACACTCTGTGGTAGAGGGGCTTTATAAAACAGTCCCCACTAAATACATTGCAGTAACGTCTCTCCCATTAGACCTGAAGGTAGAGCACAAATGTCATGCTGTCTTTATGCTGCACTCATCGTCGCCCCCTGGGGGAAGGCAGGGGAAAGCTGTTCTGGGCTCATTCTTCACAGTGTTTTCATCTATACTGAGCGGCCACTTTATGAGATGCCCCATCTAGTAGAGCGTTACACTTTCCTTTGGTCTTTGGGACCGCAACAAATTTGCCATGCTGTAGATTCCACTCGGTGATGAAACCATTCTGCAGGAATATCGGCCCCTGCGGACAAGAAGCTGCTTGTAGTTGCCGCAGATTAGATGGAGGAGCTGACATGTTCTAACCGGCTAACAGGAAGGGGTCAGCGATTCATGCTGCTTGCATCTGACCAGGGGATGTTTTTCCGCTGCTCAGTGATACAATTTTTGCGCTCTTTTGGCCGCTGGAGTCTCCTCTTTCTGTCTTTCTTATGAGGGTCCAGACAAGGCGGATTTGCCTAGGGATGTCGGCGCAGACCCTCCGCACAGAAAACCTGTGGCATTTACAGTAGCAGCAAAGTGGATGAGATTTTGAAAATGTCATCCACAAGATGCAGAAATAATCCCCACAAACCCGTGCGGAAGCTGACATGCGGAGCGGAATGCGGTTCTGCAGCTTGTCAATTTTAGCGTCGTTTCTGCTGCAGAATTCCCGTCTTCCGATGAGGCGGTGACATCCGCACATGGATACGCTATAAAACCTGCTTCACAACCTGCAGCACATGGTCGGCCCCTGCGGACATCCCACTGCAAATCAGCCCCGCATGGACCAGCCCTGGGGCTCACTCACACGGGCGTAAACACACCCCATATTGCCTGTATATTTCCTGCACACATGATACAGAGTCTATAGAATCCGGGGTCTTTCACTTCTGCGTATTTTTCCCATGATTTTTGGCAGCACGAAAGTAAAAGCCTTGTGCGCTATTTTGGCCTGTATTGCAGGCCGACATAGACCAGTAAAGGGAATGGGACTGCGCAAATATACAGGGAGGAGGCGGCAACATTTATTTGGGCGTAAAAAAGGAATGGGCTTATTTGCTGTTGTTTTTTGCATGCGTAAATACGTTGCAGATTTACACAGAAGGGCCAAAATACGCAGGGGGCGGGGAATATGCTGCGTATCCATGGAACGAAATACATTTACCTCCCCTTCCGCATTTTTCCTCCTACCATAGACTTCTTTGCAAAACACCGGGCAATAGAGCAGGTCCTACTTTTTGACAATGTTGGGGGGGCTCCTGTGACCCCCTTGTGTGTGCGGCCACAGAGGTGTGACAATGTTGTGGGGGCTCCTGTGACCCCCTTGTGTGTGCGGCCGAGCATTATCCTGCTGGAAGCCGCCATGAGAGGAACACATGTGGCTGCAGGATGTCCTGAACATATCGCTGAGCTGTCATTGTCCCTCATACCACTACTAGGGGTGACCAACTGTCATATGCGATGGCCACCAGACCATCACACCAGCAGGGGGCAGTGTGCAGCTCCACAGCACAAAAATGGGATTGAAGCGCTCACCTCGTGGTCTCCAGACATAAACACAGCCGTCATCAGCGCCCAAACTAAATCTGGATTCATCGCTGAAGACAACCCGGTTCCCCTCCGTAGCGTCCAGTTTCATGGTTCACGACATCACTGCAAACGGAGGCGACGATGGGTGTCAGAGGCTGTACATGCAATGGCAGCAATGGCGGGGGTTAGAGGCCGTACATGTAATGGGGCTGACGGTGGGTGTCAGAGGCCGTACATGTAATGGGGGCCACGGTGGGTGTCAGAGGCCGTACATGTAATGGGGGCGACGGTGGGTGTCAGAGGCCGTACATGTAATGGGGGCGACGGTGGGTGTCAGAGGCCGTACATGTAATGGGGGCGACGGCGGGGGTCAGAGGCCGTACATGTAATGGGGTCGATGGTGGGGGTCAGAGCCCTACATGTAATGGGGGCGACAGTGGGGGTCAGAGGCTGTACATGTAATGGGGGCGACGGTGGGGGTCAGAGGCTGTACATGTAATGGGGGCGACGGTGGGTGTCAGAGGCCGTACATGTAATGGGGGCGACGGTGGGGGTCAGAGACTGTACATGTAATGGGGGCGACAGTGGGGGTCAGAGGCCGTACATGAAATGGGGGTGACGGCGGGGGTCAGAGGCCGTACATGTAATGGGGGCGACAGTGGGTGTCATAGGCCGTACATGTAATGGGGGTGACGGCGGGGGTCAGAGGCCTGTTCAGACAGCCGGTTCCCCTCTGTAGCATAAAATTTCATTGTTCACGACACCACTGCAAACGGAAGCAACGGTGGGTGTTAGAGGCTGTACATGTAATAGGGGCGACGGTGGGTGTCAGAGGCCGTACATGTAATGGGGGCGACGGTGGGTGTCAGAGGCCGTACATGTAATGGGGGTGACGGTGGGTGTCAGAGGCCGTACATGTAATGGGGGCGACAGTGGGTGTCATAGGCCGTACATGTAATGGGCGCGACGGCGGGGGTCAGAGGCTGTGCATGTAATGGGGCCGATGGGGGGGTTAGAGGCCATACATGTAATGGAGGTAACGGCGGGGGTCAGAGGCCTGTTCAGACAGCCGGTTCCCCTCTGTAGCATAAAATTTCATTGTTCACGACACCACTGCAAACGGAAGCAACGGTGGGTGTTAGAGGCCGTACATGTAATGGGGGCGATGGGGGGGAGGTTAGAGGCCGTACATGTAATGGGGGCGATGGCGGGGGTCAGAGGCCGTACATGTAATGGGGGCGACGACGAGGGTCAGAGGCCGTACATGTAATGGGGGCGACAGTGTGGGTCAGAGGCCGTACATGTAATGGGGGCGATGGGGGGGGGGGGGGGTTAGAGGCCGTACATGTAATGGGGGCGACGGCGGGGGTCAGAGGCCGTACATGTAATGGGGGCGACGATGAGGGTCAGAGGCCGTACATGTAATGGGGGCGACAGTGTGGGTCAGAGGCCGTACATGTAATGGGGGCGATGGGGGGGGGGGGACGTTAGAGGATGTACATGTAATGGAGGCGACAGTGGGTGTCAGAGGCCATACACGTAATGGGGGCGATGGGGGGGGGGGGAGGTTAGAGGCCGTACATGTAATGGAGGCGACAGTGGGGGGTCAGAGGCCGTACATGTAATGGGGGCGATGCGTGGGGGGGGGGGGGGTTAGAGGCCGTACATGTAATGGAGGCGACAGTGGGGGTCAGAGGCCATACATGTAATGGGAGCGACGGTGGTGGCTAGAGGCCGTACATGTAATTGGGGTGACGACAGGGATCAGAGGCCATACATGTAATTGGGGTGACTGCGGGGATCAGAGGCCATACATGTAATTGGGGTGACCGCGGGGATCAGAGGCCATACATGTAATTGGGGTGACCGTGGGGATCAGAGGCCGTACATATAACGGTGGCCAGGAGAACAAATGTCCTTCAGTCAAGCGCCTGGAAATGGCTCATTGTCAGTTGGCTTTTCTTGGCTATTGAACGTCCAATCTGACTACAGGGATCCAGCCTTTTGTCCCATGTTGCTGCAGTGGGATGTGGAAAGCACCGCGACAATCTCACGAAAGAGAGGACGCGATATAATCGGACTTGCGGTGGAGGCGGGGCCGCGTCGCTGCGCTCTTATCCTGATACTGTTCTGTATTCTGAGCATTAAGACACAAATAAAAGACAATTTACTTGCAGAGTTCCCACTTGTTTTGTTGCGCCGCCGCCAGTCATAATGGATGCTATACCCAAGTTCATGGCAGCAGCTGATTACATCCCAGAATCCCCTTGGAGTATAGCCGCAATCACCGCCGCTGTCTCTTCTAGATCGCTGACACTTTTCACAGGGCTGAGCAATTTTCCAGTCACCCCGGTAGAGACGTTCCCAGTAAATAATGGTTTTGTTGATTGCTACATTACAGGGGGCGTCTTGGGACTTGGTCTACGGTCTTCCTTGACGAAGACAAAATGCTCATTAAGTCAGCGGCGTGGAAGTCGTTCGCCGGTGAGATGAATTAAAGATACGATGAATTACAGAGGAGCGTTCTCATCAGATCTCCGGATCGAGGGATAAGATGGAGGAGGGAGCGCAGAAGAATGCAGGGATCATGTGGCGCTGACAGCTGACACGAAGGAGCGGGTTTAGTATTGAAACTGCGCCGCTTCCGTGCCCTTTTAGGCCATTTTCATGGGAGCGTATTGTAAGGGTCATTCACACTTATGTTCCCCTATTAACGGATTCCGTATAAATTAACTAAACGGAAAACACTAACGAAAGTTAAACAGATCATAAAGTTTCCGTTTTTTGTTTTTTTTACAGAACCGCTCAGTAATTCCATTAAACAAACGGAAACCGTCACATGGTCTCCCCTTCTGAGCGCGTTGATTGTTAAATGGAAGCTTTAACGGACGCCTTTCCATTCGCTTTCGTCTCTCATTGATTGCAATGCAAAAAAAGGGAAACTTCTAGTGATGAGCGAGCATACTTGCTAAGGGCAATTGCTCGAGCGAGCATTGCCCTTAGCGAGTACCTGCCCGCTCGAGACAAAAGATTCGGGTGCCGGTGGCGGGCAGGGAACGGCGGGGGAGAGCGGGAAGAACGGAGTGGAGATCTCTCTCTCCCTCTCTCCCCCCCCCCCCCCCGCTCCCCCCTGCTGACTGCCGCTACTCACCGCTCCCCCGCGCCGACACCCAAACCTATTGTCTCGAGCGGGCAGGTACTCGCTAAGGGCAATGCTCACTCGAGCAATTGCCCTTAGCGAGTATGCTCGCTCATCTCTAGAAACTTCCTTTCCATTATTTTGTCCTGACTAATAGCACTGCAGATTGCGCTACTTATACCAGTAAAATAATGGATACCAAGCGGATCGGAAGCGAACAGACGGCCAAGCTCTTACTTTCAAAACCTACTGCAATGGGAAACAGTACGGAAACAGTTAATTCTGTTTCTACTCCCAAAATGAATAAGAAAGACAAAATTGTGCAGGAAAAGCCTGACGCAAATGTGAATGGGCCCTAACACATCCGTAATACGGATCAGTCGTACGGATGTGTTACGGATGGCATTGCTGACTTATTTCATCAGTATTTGATCTGTATTTGCATCCATATTTTCTGTCATTGGTCTTATTTTCTACTGGGCAAAAATGGAAAAAGTAGGGCTTGCAGCGATTTTAACACACCGCTATAAAAATTACGGTCATGGAAATACAGTCGAGGCCAAAAGTTTCAAGAATTACACAAGTTCTTGTCATAAATTTTTTGGTTCAGTTTTTATAGTTTTGTAATTTGCATTAACTCCAGATTGCTATGAAGAGCGATCACAGGAATTACAATAAATTGTAAAGTCGTTCCTTGCACTGAAAATTAACATAATCACAAAACCTAATTTCCACTAAATTTTACCTACCTCAGCAACTTCTCCCAACCATTCAGGAACAATTTATCCCTAACAATCCAGGAACAACTTCTCCCAACCATCCAGGAGCAACTTTTCCCAACCATCCGGGAACAACTTCTCCCAACCATCCGGGAACAACTTCTCCCCACCATCCAGGAACAACTTGTCCCTAACAATCCAGGAACAACTTCTCCATTCCATCCAGGAGCAACGTTTCCCAACCATTTAGGGGAAACTTGCCCCAACCATCTCGGAGCAACTTCTCCCAACCATCCAGGAGCAACTTGTCCCAACCAACCAGGAGCAACTTGTCCCAACCATCCAGGAGCAACTTGTCCCAACCATCCAGGAGCAACTTGTCCCAACCATCCAGGAGCAATTTCTCTCAACCATCCGGGAGCAACTTCTCCCAACCATCTGGGAATTCAGGAGCAACCTCTTCCAACCATGCAGGAGCAACCTATCCCAACCATTCAGGAGCAACTTCTCCCAACCATCCGAGAGCAACTTCTCCCGACCATCTGGGAATTCAGGAGCAACTTCTTCCAACTATGCAGGAGCAACCTCTCCCAACCATCCAGGAGCAACCTCTCCCAACCATCCAGGAGCAACTTCTCCCAACCATCCGGGAGCAACTTCTCGTAATCATCCGGAAGCAACTTCTTCTAACCATCCAGGAGCAACTTTGCCCAATCATACAGGAATAACTTCTTCCAACCATCCAGGGGCAACTTTTCCCAACCATCCAGGAACAACTTCTCCCAACCTTCCAAGCACAACTTCTCCCAATCATATGGGAACAACTTCTCCTAACCATTCAGGAACAACTTCTCCCAACCATCCGGGAACAACTTATCCAGGAGCAACTTGTCCCAACCATCCAGGAGCAATTTCTCCCAACCATCTGGGAGCAACTTCTCCCAACCATTTGGGAATTCAGGAACAACTTCTCCCAACCATCCAGGAGCAACTTCTCTCAACCATCCGGGAACAACTTCTCCCAACCATCCGGGAACAACTTCTCCCCACCATCCAGGAACAACTTGTCCCTAACAATCCAGGAACAACTTCTCCATTCCATCCAGGAGCAACGTCTCCTAACCATTTAGGGGAAACTTGCCCCAACCATCTCGGAGCAACTTCTCCCAACCATCCAGGAGCAACTTGTCCCAACCAACCAGGAGCAACTTGTCCCAACCAACCAGGAGCAACTTGTCCCAACCAACCAGGAGCAACTTGTCCCAACCATCCAGGGGAAACTTGTCCCAACCATCCAGGAGCAACTTCTCCCAACCATCTGGGAGCAACTTCTCCCAACCATCTGGGAATTCAGGAGCAACTTCTTCCAACTATGCAGGAGCAAATTGTCCCAACTATCCAGGAGCAACCTCTCCCAACCATCCAGGAGCAACCTCTCCCAACCATCCAGGAGCAACTTCTCCCAACCATCTGGGAGCAACTTCTCCTAATCATCCGGAAGCAACTTCTTCTAACCATCCAGGAGCAACTTTGCCCAATCATCCAGGAATAACTTCTTCCAACCATCCAGGGGCAACTTTTCCCAACCATCCAGGAACAACTTCTCCCAACCTTCCAAGAACAACTTCTCCCAATCATATGGGAACAACTTCTCCTAACCATTCAGGAACAACTTCTCCCAACCATCCGGGAACAACTTATCCAGGAGCAACTTGTCCCAACCATCCAGGAGCAATTTCTCCCAACCATCCAGGAGCAATTTCTCCCAACCATTTGGGGATTCAGGAGCAACTTCTCCCAACCATCCGGGAGCAACTTCTCCTAATCATCCAGAAGCAACTTCTTCTAACCATCCAGGAGCAACTTCGCCCAATCATCCAGGAGCAACTTCGCCCAACCATCCAGGGGCAACTTTTCCCAACTATCTAGGAACATCTTCTCCCAACCATCCAGGAACAACTTCTCCCAACCTTCCAGGAACAACTTCTCCCAATCATATGGGAACAACTTCTCCTGGCCATTCAGGAACAACTTCTCCCAACCATCTGGGAACAACTTATCCAGGAGCAACTTGTCCCAACCATCCAGGAGCAATTTCTCCCAACCATCTGGGAGCAACTTCTCCCAACCATTTGGGAATTCAGGAACAACTTCTCCCAACCATCCAGGAGCAACTTCTCTCAACCATCCGGGAACAACTTCTCCCAACCATCCGGGAACAACTTCTCCCCACCATCCAGGAACAACTTGTCCCTAACAATCCAGGAACAACTTCTCCATTCCATCCAGGAGCAACGTCTCCTAACCATTTAGGGGAAACTTGCCCCAACCATCTCGGAGCAACTTCTCCCAACCATCCAGGAGCAACTTGTCCCAACCAACCAGGAGCAACTTGTCCCAACCAACCAGGAGCAACTTGTCCCAACCAACCAGGAGCAACTTGTCCCAACCATCCAGGGGAAACTTGTCCCAACCATCCAGGAGCAACTTCTCCCAACCATCTGGGAGCAACTTCTCCCAACCATCTGGGAATTCAGGAGCAACTTCTTCCAACTATGCAGGAGCAAATTGTCCCAACTATCCAGGAGCAACCTCTCCCAACCATCCAGGAGCAACCTCTCCCAACCATCCAGGAGCAACTTCTCCCAACCATCTGGGAGCAACTTCTCCTAATCATCCGGAAGCAACTTCTTCTAACCATCCAGGAGCAACTTTGCCCAATCATCCAGGAATAACTTCTTCCAACCATCCAGGGGCAACTTTTCCCAACCATCCAGGAACAACTTCTCCCAACCTTCCAAGAACAACTTCTCCCAATCATATGGGAACAACTTCTCCTAACCATTCAGGAACAACTTCTCCCAACCATCCGGGAACAACTTATCCAGGAGCAACTTGTCCCAACCATCCAGGAGCAATTTCTCCCAACCATCCAGGAGCAATTTCTCCCAACCATTTGGGGATTCAGGAGCAACTTCTCCCAACCATCCGGGAGCAACTTCTCCTAATCATCCAGAAGCAACTTCTTCTAACCATCCAGGAGCAACTTCGCCCAATCATCCAGGAGCAACTTCGCCCAACCATCCAGGGGCAACTTTTCCCAACTATCTAGGAACATCTTCTCCCAACCATCCAGGAACAACTTCTCCCAACCTTCCAGGAACAACTTCTCCCAATCATATGGGAACAACTTCTCCTGGCCATTCAGGAACAACTTCTCCCAACCATCTGGGAACAACTTATCCAGGAGCAACTTGTCCCAACCATCCAGGAGCAATTTATCCCAACCACCCGGGAGCAACTTCTCCCAACCATCTGGGAATTCAGGAGCAACTTCTTCCAACCATGCAGTAGCAACTTGTCCCAACCATCTAGAAGCAACTTCTCCCAACCATCCAGGAGCAACTTGTCCCAACCATCCAGGAGCAACTTGTCCCAACAATCCAGGAGCAACCTCTCCCAACCATCCAGCAGCAACTTCTCCCAACCATCCGGGAGCAACTTTTCCTAATCATCCAGAAGCAACTTCTTCTAACCATCCAGGAGCAACTTTGCCCAATCATCCAGAAACAACTTCTTCCAACCATCCGGGGGCAACTTTTCCCAACCATCCAGGAACATCTTCTCCCAACCATCCAGGAACATCTTCTCCCAACCATCCAGGAACAACTTCTCCCAAACTTCCAGGAAAAACTTCTCCCAACCATTCAGGAACAACTTCTCCCAACCATCCAGGAACAACTTATCCAGGAGCAACTTGTCCCAACCATCCAGGAGCAATTTCTCCCAACCATCCGGGAGCAACTTCTCCCAACCATCTGGGAATTCAGGAGCAACTTCTTCCAACCATGCAGTAGCAACTTGTCCCAACCATCCAGAAGCAACTTGTCCCAGCCATCCAGGAGCAACTTGTCCCAGCCATCCAGGAGCAACTTGTCCCAGCCATCCAGGAGCAACTTGTCCCAGCCATCCAGGAGCAACTTGTCCCAGCCATCCAGGAGCAACTTGTCCCAACCATCCAGGAGCAACTTGTCCCAACCTTCCAGGAGCAACCTCTCCCAACAATCCTGGAGCAACTTCTCCCAACCATCCGGGAGCAACTTCTCCTAATCATCCAGAAGCAACTTCTTCTAACCATCCAGGAGCAAATTTGTCCAATCATCCAGGAACAACTTCTTCCAACCATCCAGGGGCAACTTTTTCCAACCATCCAGGAACAACTTCTCCCAACCATCCAGGAACAACTTCTCCCAACCATCCAGGAACAACTTCACACAACCTTCCAGGAACAACTTCTCCCAATCATCTGGGAACAACTTCTCCCAACCATTCAGGAACAACTTCTCCCAACCATCCAGGAGCAAATTATCCAGGAGCAACTTTTCCCAACCATCCAGGAGCAATTTCTCCCAACCATCCGGGAGCAACGTCTCCCAACCATCTGGGAATTCAGGAGCAACTTCTTCCAACCATGCAGGAGCAACTTGTCCCAACCATCCAAGAGCAACTTCTCCCAACCATCTGGGAATTCAGGAACAACTTCTCCCAACCATCCAGGAGCAAATTATCCAGGAGCAACTTTTCCCAACCATCCAGGAGCAATTTCTCCCAACCATCCGGGAGCAACGTCTCCCAACCATCTGGGAATTCAGGAGCAACTTCTTCCAACCATGCAGGAGCAACTTGTCCCAACCATCCAAGAGCATCTTGTCCCAACCATCCAGAAACAACTTCTCCCAACCATCCAGGAACAACCTCTCCCAACCATCCAGGAGCAACTTGTCCCAACCATCCAGGAGCATCTTGTCCCAACCATCCAGGAACAACTTCTCCCAACCATCCAGGAACAACTTTTCCCAACCATGCAGGAACAACCTCTTCCAATCATCCAGGATCAACTTTTCCCAACTATTAGGGAACAATGTGGTCATGAATAATGCTACTTTCAGCATGATGGAGCCCCATGTCATAAGGCAAAAGTGAGAACTAAGACTTGGTGAACAAAACATTGAAATTTTAAGTCAGCAGCCAGGAAACTCCCCAGATCTCAGTTCCATTGAGAACTTATAGTCAGTCCTCGCAGACACTGTGATAAACTCCAAGCACTGGATGCCAG
Organism: Eleutherodactylus coqui; assembly: GCA_035609135.1. Lineage (NCBI taxonomy): Eukaryota > Metazoa > Chordata > Amphibia > Anura > Eleutherodactylidae > Eleutherodactylus > Eleutherodactylus coqui. The sequence continues at coordinate 32,908,897 of CM069405.1, forward strand.
TATTTAGCATATTGTTGCCATAGCAACTCATCAGCCCTCCGCGATTACATTGCGGGGGTCTGATGATGTTAAAGAAGGAGCACATTTCCCCTATAAACCCTTTACATGCTGCGTTCAAAATAAATTGTGGCATGTAGGGGGATAAAAACAGAGATCTATGGTCTCATCGATCTTGGGTGTTGTAGCGGGAGGCCAGCTATCAGTAACGGCCGGCTTCTGCTGTGGGATGTCACGGGCTCAGCTTCTGCACTATCCACATGATGTAAATTTACGTTCCGTTGCGTTAAGTACCACGCGTCCATCACGTAAACTGGTGTAAAATAGCATTACATAAATTATAGCAAACCTGCCATGGATCTCAGCAGGTGGAGCCTGGGGGTCAAGAATATGACAAATTTAATAATAGGCTTGTTTCTCTTGCGCATCTTACTCCAGCGTCACTAATCTAAGACCAAATAAGGAAAATGGAACAATGCCTATGCAGCGCCACCTATTGGATGGCAGCATCTTTCAAATCAATGCCCTACCCTTCATACAGGTCTGTAGAGCAATGATTGGAAATTGAAAACCAAACCATAACCCATGCATAGACAGCTGTTTCAGGGGTTTTGCCCCTCATCACGGTGCAGTAGGATCCTGGCTTGGCTAGTGAGAGGCCTGTGACGTTGGTCGAAGGGGGTAGCATCACTCCTTAGGGACAGAACATAAAAGGTAAGTGAGGAAACTTATAAAGCCGTGCATGCTCCTCTGGGTAATATGCAAATAAGGAAGATGGAAAAATACCCCTGCAGCGCCACCTATTGGATGGCAGCATTCCTTCAAATTTATGCTTGACCCTTTATACAGGTCTGTAGAGCAATGCTAGAAACCTACTGCAGACTGATGAGGAGCTAAAAACCACGAAACAGCTGTCTGTGTATGGATTCTGGCTTGTTTTTCAATTCCCAATCATTGCTATACAGACCTGTATAAAGGATCAAGCATTGATATGAAGGAATGCTGCCATCCAATAGGTGGCGCTGCAGAGGTATTGTTCCATCTTCCCTATTTGCATATTACCCAGAGGAGCATGTATGACATTATTAGTCTCCTCACTCACCTTCTTGGTGCTCTCCCTAAAAAGTGATGTTTTTTTTCCCGACCATAATCTAAGAACTGCATGTAAAACACTGGTGTTAGATAAAAGTGTTACATAGATTTACATCAGCTCCATATTACGGTCCACAAATCATCCGTGTCTCATTTTCTGGTTTTATGTTCCATCCCAAAAGCAGGGAAACAGACAAAAACGAATCCAATAAAATTCAAATCAATGTCTGTGGGACTTATTTTGTTTCACTTCACTTCTGTTCCGTCTGGTTTCCTCTTAAAGTGCAAGACTTTTTTTTCTGTCAGATAGATAGATAGATAGATATGAGATTGATAGATGATAGATAGATAGATATGAGATGGATAGATAGATTGATAGATGGATAGATAGATGATAGCTAGATATGAGATAGATAGATCGATAGATAGATATGAGATAGATAGACAGATAGATAGGAGATAGATAGATAGATAGATAGATAGATATGAGAGTGATAGAGAGATAGATATGAGATGGATAGATAGATAGATAGGAGATAGATAGATAGATAGATAGATGATAGATAGATAGATAGATAGATAGATATGAGATAGATAGATATGAGATAGATAGATAGATAGATAAATAGGAGATAGATAGGAGACAGATAGATAGGAGATAGACAGATAGATAGGAGATAGATAGATATGAGATAGATAGATAGAAAAATGATAGATAGATAGATAGAAAGATGATAGATAGATAGATAAGAGATAGATAGATAGATATGAAATAGATAGGATAGATAGATAGAGACATAGATATGAGAGTGAAAGAGAGATAGATATGAGATGGATAGAGAGATAGATAGATAGATATGAGAGAGATAGATAGATATGAGATAGATAGATAGATAGATAGATAGATAGATAGATAGGAGAGAGAGAGATAGATAGATAGATAGATAGAGACATAGATATGAGAGTGATAGAGAGATGAGATGGATAGATAGATATGAGATAGATAGATAGAGAGATAGATAGATATGAGACAGATAGATAGATGGATAGATATGAGAGAGATAGATAGATATGAGATAGATAGAGAGATAGATAGGAGATAGATAGATAGATATGAGATAGATAGATATGAGAGAGATAGATAGATAAATAGTATGATAGATAGAGATAGATAAATAGATATGAGATAGATAGATATGAGATGGATAGATAGATAGATATGAGATAGATAGATATAGATAGATAAATAGATGAAATAGATAGATATGAGAGAGATAGATAACTAGATAGATATGAGATAGATAGATAGATATGAGATAGATAGATGGATATGAGATAGATAGATAGCTAGATATGAGATAAATAGATATGAGATAGATAGATAGATAGATATGAGATAGATCGATAGATAAATAGATTGATATGAGATAGATAGATAGATATGAGAGAGATAGATAGATAAATAGTATGGTAGATAGACATAGATAAATAGATATGAGATAGATAGATATGAGATAGATAGATAGATATGAGATAGATATGAGATAGATAGATATGAGAGAGATGTGAGATAGATTTGAGATAGATAGATAGTATATAGATAGCAGATAGATAGATAGAAATGAGATAGTAGATAGATAGATAGATATGAGATAGATAGATATATAGATAGATAATAAATAGATAGATAGATATGAGATAGATAGATATAGATAGATAAATAGATATGAGATAGATAGATATGAGATAGATAGCTAGACAGATAGATAGATAGATAGATAGATAGATAGATAGATATGAGATAGATAGATAGATAGATAGGAGATAGACAGATAGATAGGAGATAGATAGATATGAGATAGATAGATAGAAAAATGATAGATAGATAAATAGATAGATAAGAGATAGATAGATAGATAGATATGAAATAGATAGGATAGATAGATAGAGACATAGATATGAGAGTGATAGAGAGATGAGATGGATAGATAGATAGATATGAGATAGGTAGATAGAGAGATAGATAGATATGAGATAGATAGATAGATGGATAGATATGAGAGAGATAGATAGATATGAGATAGATAGAGAGATAGATAGATAGATAGATAGATATGAGATAGATAGATAGATAGATAGAGATAGATAGATAGATATGAGATGGATAGATAGATAGATATGAGATAGATAGATATAGATAGATAAATAGATGAAATAGATAGATATGAGAGAGATAGATAACTAGATAGATATGAGATAGATAGATAGATATGAGATAGATAGATGGATATGAGATAGATAGATAGCTAGATATGAGATAAATAGATATGAGATAGATAGATATGAGATAGATCGATAGATAAATAGATTGATATGAGATGGATAGATAGATAGATAGATATGAGAGAGATAGATAGATAGATATGAGAGAGATAGATAGATAAATAAATAGTATGATAGATAGACATAGATAAATAGATATGAGATAGATAGATATGAGATAGATAGATAGATATGAGAGAGATAGATATGAGAGAGATAGATAGATAAATAGATAGATAGAGAGATAGATATGAGATAGATAGATGGATATGAGATAGATAGATATGAGATAGATGTGAGATAGATTTGAGATAGATAGATAGTATATAGGTAGCAGATAGATAGATAGATAGAAATGAGATAGTAGATAGATAGATAGATATGAGATAGATAGATATATAGATAGATAATAAATAGATAGATAGATATGAGATAGATAGATATAGATAGATAAATAGATATGAGATAGATATATATGAGATAGATAGATATGAGATAGATAGATGGATATGAGATAGATAGATATGAGATAGATAGATATGAGAGAGATAGATAGATAAATAGATAGATATGAGATAGATAGATGGATATAAGATAGATAGATATGAGATAGATAGATAGATAGATAGATATGAGATAGATGTGAGATAGATTTGAGATAGATAGATAGTATATAGATAGCAGATAGATAGATAGAAATGAGATAGTAGATAGATAGATAGATAGATAGATAGATAGGTATGAGATAGATAGATAGATAATAAATAGATAGATAGATATGAGAGAGATAGATAGATAGACTCATCCAGTCAACCAGTGGCTATGCCTGTGACCTCTAAGGCTACCAGTGGTCCCGGCGCCAACATGAAACCTAGCAAAAGCAGCTACTAACATTATCACTCCTGCATCCTGCTGAGTGAGCAGCCAGAGGTGAGCAGCTGCTGGTTTTACTAACATTGGGCCGCCTCCAAGCCTTCAGCTACTGCCGGTTGACTATTATAATGTGCTAACCACACTTCATTGTAATCTGTGAGTACGACTGGCTCAGGGGCCCACTGGGAGATTCATTGGCTCCTCGGTGGGCCAGTCCCAGTCTGGGGACTTGTCTTTAGAATCCTAGGTAGGTGCTACACGTCACATCTGTATGATGCCAGGACCCAAGTACCCAGCAAAATATTGCCACCATCTTCCCATGTGGCACCCTGTTGCCATCTCTTCCCCAGGTCAGTGATGCACCCAGCCATCCACATGATGTACTGTAGATACATTGCGTATGGTCACTGGTGGGGATTTGTAGATACACTGTAGAGTCACTGGAATATTAGATACGTTTTGTGGGGTCATGGGTCGGGGTATGTATATGCTGTTGGGTCACTGTTCAGAATAAGCAGATATGTTGTAGGGTTATCGGGTCAGGTAATGTAGATACACTCTAGGGTCACTAGTGGGATATGTAGATACACTTTAGGGTTACTGACTGGGATATGTAGATATGCTTTAGCCGTGACAGACTCCACCAGCAGAATACCGCAGCTGAGTCCGTCACGGCGCCCCCCAAAGACCCCATATTCACCTCTTTGGATCCTCTGCTCAAGTACCGTCCGGCAAGCTGGCGCACATGCACAGTGCAGCGCATGACGCACAAGCGGTGGGCAGTGATGCGTAATCACACGATTCTTCTGCTGTGTTCACCACAAAAATATTGCGTAACGGCCGGCTTCCATTGACTACAATGGAAGCCGGCTGCCCGTTTTTCCACGGCAATTAGAACATGTCACGGTTTCTTTCACGCTACGGAATTCTGCGGTAGACTTCCACAGCGTGGACATCAACAGAACCTAATAGCTGCGGGATAACGCAGCAGATTTCAGCCCTTGGGTCACTGATTGGGATATGTAGATACACTCTGGGGTTACTGATTGGAATATGTAGATATGCTTTAGGGTCACTGATTGGGATATGTAGATATGTTATAGGGTCACTGGTCGGGATATATAGATGCGCTCTAGGCTCATTGGTTGAGATATGTAGATGCGCTCTGGGGTTACTGATTGGGATATGTAGATATTTTATAGAGTCACTGGTCGGAATATGTAGATATGTTATAGGGTCACTGGTTGGGATATGTAGATATGCTGTAGGGTCACTGGTTGGGATATGTAGATATGTTATAGGGTCACTGGTCAGAATATGTAGATATGCTGTAGGGTCACTGGTTGGGATATGTAGATATGTTATAGGCTCACTGGTTGAGATATGTAGATGCGCTCTGGGGTTACTGATTGGGATATGTAGATATTTTATAGAGACACTGGTCGGAATATGTAGATATGCTGTAGGGTCACTGGTTGGGATATGTAGATATTTTATAGAGACACTGGTCGGAATATGTAGATATGCTGTAGGGTCATTGGTTGGGATATGTAGAACATTCTAGGGTCACTGATTGGGATATGTAGATATGTTAGAGGGTTACTGTCGGAATATGTAGATATGCTGTAGGGTCACTGGTTGGGATATGTAGATATGTTATAGGGTCACTGATTGGGATATGTAGATATGCTGTAGCGTCACTGGTTGGGATATGTAGATGCGCTCAGAGGCCACTGGTTGGGATATGTAGATATGTTATAGGGTGACTGTCGGAATATGTAGATATGCTGTAGGGTCACTGATTGGGATATGTAGATATGCTGTAGGGTCACTGGTTGGGATATGTACATACGTTATAGGGTCACTGATTGGGATATGTACATACGTTCTAGGGTCACTGATTGGGATAGGTAGATATGTTATAGGGTCACTGGTTGTGCTATGTAGATGCGCTCAGAGGTCACTGGTTGGGATATGTAGATATGTTATAGGGTCACTGGTTGGGATATGTAGATATGCTGTAGGGTCACTGGTTGTGCTATGTAGATGCGCTCAGAGGTCACTGGTTGGGATATGTAGATATGTTATAGGGTCACTGATTGGGATAGGTAGATATGTTATAGGGTGACTGTCCGAATATGTAGATATGCTGTAGGGTCACTGGTTGGGATATGTAGATATGTTATAGGGTCACTGGTTGGGATATGTAGATATGCTGTAGGGTCACTGGTTGTGCTATGTAGATATGCTGTAGGGTCACTGGTTGGGATATGTAGATGCGCTCTGAGGTCACTGGTTGGCATCATTCTTGCGTATCTGCATATTTTGCCTTGTGGAAATACATTTATTTAATTGCGCTCTCAGAGGATTTCCGCACGCTTCACTCTCATTGAAGCGAAAATCATTTCTCCCTCCATTGATTTGTTGCATTTTACACATCACTATGTCAGGATCATAAATAACCTCATGAGCTTTATGGGGTCTGGAAATGAACGATCCCAAGTCCGGCTAATAGATACATCCAAATCCTGCTGTCTGCATGTCCCCAGCGCCCCCTACTGTCCACAGCAGGAACTGCACCTGAGGAATGCTGTGCAGTATGTGTTGTGCGCTCTCCACGTAGAGATGTGCAGGATCTCCCTGTAACACCTGGGGACATGGGGGGATTGTGTTACTACCTGGACTGCAGGGGAGGCAAGTGCAGCCATTATTTATTGATGCGCCATGTCTGGCTCAGCAGGACCTACAAAGTAAGATGCCTGTCACTATTCCATTATGTATCTGTGTGCATGCACTGACTTAGCAGAGCTCAGTTTCGCATTGTTTCTGCATCTTGATAATTCAGCCTATTTGCCTGCAGTCCTATGTAAAATGACATGAAATAGCAATGGCTTCAGGTAATATAGTATGGAAGGCTGAAAAAAGGCTTATGTCCATCCAGGAAAGTGTGATTATTCTCAGTGCGAGAAACCAAGTAACCTTGTAGATATGAGACCTTTTAATGGCTAACAAAAATACATGATACTACAGCGAGCTTTCAGGGATATCTCGCCGCCTTCGTCAGGCTAATGAATGAGACTAGTGTGGATGGCACATGATTATAACATACAGATGGGGAGGGGTGGGGGACACAATCCTCATGATCTAAATAATTGTTCACACACAGAAATTTGGGACTTGAAAAAACACAAGACAGTCTGAGCAGAGAGACAAACACTAAATCAGTCCACTGAGCTGAGGAATGTGACAGTTTTGTGACGGGTGAACATTTATTTAGATCAAGAGGGGTGTCCCCCTTCCCTCTGCATCTGTATGTTATAATCATGTGCCATCCAAACTAGTTTCATTCATTAGCCCGACGAAGGGGGCGAGATATCCCTGAAAGCTTGCTGTAACATCATGTATTTTTGTTAGCCATTAAAAGGTATCATATCTACAAGATTGCTTGGTTTCACTCACTGAGAACAATCACACTTTGCTCTTCTGGCTAACACAACCTTTTTTCCATCCAGGATAAAACATGCAAAACAAGCCCTGCTACATTTAACAAACTCAGCCCGATAGATATAGCACACTCAGATCTGCTACACGGGAACCAACCTTGCTTTATATACAGTTGGGACTATCATTCACATCATCCTGCTACCACATACTAGCTCAGCTCTGCTGTACCGCAGTCTTGCTGCATCTAGCACGTCTTCTTGCTACCACTCACAAGCTCAGCACTGCTATATCTGACCCAGCCTTGCTATATCTGACAATTGTGTCTATCTTTCACATCCTCCTGCTACCATATACTAGCTCAACTCAACTACACCTCATTCAGTCTTGTTACATCTTACAATTGTAACTATCATTCTCATTCTTCTACTACTACTTACAAGATCAGCTCTGCTACACCTGACTCAGCCATGCTATATCTTACAAATGTGTATATCATTCACATCCTCCTGCTACCACGTACTAGCTCAACTCTGCTACACCTGAATTGTTATATCTTACAATTGTAACTATCATTCACGTTCTCCTACTACTACTTACAAGCTCAGCTCTGCTATACCTGACTTAGTCTTGCGGTATCATACAGCTGTACTTATCATTCACATCCTCACACTACCACATACAAGTTCAGCTCTGCTATACCTGAACCAGCCATGCTGTAGCTTACAACTGCGCTTATCATCGATACCCCCCTGCTACAGCCTATAAGCTCAGCTCTGCTATACCTGACCCAGTGCTTCTATAGTTAGTGCACATGTTCTTGCTATCACTTATACAAACTCACATCTGCTACATCTGCCTGCCTTGCTCTATCTTACAGCTGTACCTATCATTCGCCCATTCTGCTATCATTCCCAAACTCAGCTCTGCTATACCTGACCCAGCGTTTCTATAGTTAGTGCACATGTTTCTGCTATCGCCTACACAAGCTCAGCTCTGCTACATCTGCCTCTGCCTCGTTCTGTCTTACAGCTGTAACTATTATTCACCCATCCTGCTACTATTCCCAAACTCAGCTCTGCTATACCTGACCCAACCTCGGTGTATTTTACAATTATGCTCATCATTCTCTCCACCTTCTACCACATACAAGCTCAGCTCTGCTATACGTGATTCAGGCTTGCTCTATCTTACAGCTCTACCTATCATTCACATCCTCTTGCTACCACTTACAAACTCAGCTCTGCTATACCTGAATCAGCCTTCTCATAGCTACAACAGATTTTGCTACCAAGGGCTCAACCCTGTTACAGCTCCCAACTGTGCCTACTATTATACATGCTCAGCTCTACTACACCTGACTCAGCCTTGCTATAGCTTACAGTTATGCTTATCATTCATATCCTTCTGCTACTACTTACAAACTCAGCTCTACTACACCAGAACCAGCCTTGGTATAGCTACCACACATCCTGCTAACTAGGGCTCAACCTTGCTGTAGCTCACAACTTTGCCTATCACTGACATCCTATTGCTACCACTTACATGCTCAGCTCTGCTACATCTGACTCCACCAGCCTTTCTATACCCTACAGCTGTCCTTTAGCTCTGCTACACCTACCAGCATCATTCCTTACATCGTATGATATCAGTGCACCTAGAACAAGTTGTGCTCAGCTCTACAGCCTGGCATCTGAAGGGTTAACCAGACCCCTAGATGTCTCCATCCCCCTCCTTGTAGAGTAGATAACCCTCTTTTTGCTCCTCCCCCCATCACCCATCCATCCATGGCCAGGTCTGGAGCTGCTGAGCCAGGAGCTACCTTCTATTGTCGGGGAGGCTGGAGTAGAGACCAAGGAGCCTAGAGGAGGAGGAAAGAGCTGCAGGAAGGATCAGGTGTCTTCTGCACCACCTTCTTCTTCTACTACTTTGCCACTTGCATGTGAAGTGAGGGGTGTGAATACTTCTGCTCCAGCCGCCAATACATGTGTGTGGATCTGCAGGAGGGTCGGGAACCTCAAGGAGCATTTCTTATCTTGGAGACGTCTTAGGACTTGAGGCAAGAAGGTAAAAGTTTCCTCTACTTGTATATTATTCCATTTAGAACTTGTATTTATTGTAGCAGAGCTGAGTTTGTTTAATGTACCAACCTTGATGGTAGGTGCTGTAGAAAACTGTGCCAGATGTTGCAAGGTGAAGCGGAGATGAGTAGGTTTTATGTTGCGCACATGTAGAAAGGATGATTATGTCTGATGTAGCAGAGATGAGACTATCTGATGTAGAATGAATGATTCTCTCTGACATAGTAGAGATGAGTATGTCTAAATGTAGAATAGATTAATACTTTATATTCGAAGTAGAAGAGATAAGTATGTCTGATGTAGAAGAGATGACTAGGTCTGATGTAGCAGAGCTGAGTATATCTAATGTAGAAGAGATGAATATTATGTCTGATGTAGCAGTGTTAAAGGGATGATTGTCTGATGTAGCAGAGATGACATTAAGTGTAACAGTTGAGATGGTGTATAGATGAGTATGTCAGATGTAGCAGGGATGAGCATTTGTGATGTAGGAGGGATGGTTACGTCTGATGTAGCAGTGCTGTGTGTATCTGGTGTAGAAGGGATGATTAAATCTGATACAGTAGAGATGAGTATGTCTAATGTAGAAGAGCTGAATACTGTATGAACTGAGTATATCTGATGTAGAAGGAATGATTATGTCTGATGTAGCAGACCGCATGTATGTAAATGTAGAATAAACGGAAACTATATGTCCAATGTAGCAGAGATTAGAATGTCTGATGTAGAAGAGATGAGATTGTTAGATATAGCAGGATTGAAATGTAGCAGAGCTGAGCATCTTTGATGTAGAAGAGATGATTGTGTCTGATGTAGCAGTGACGAGAATGTCTGATGTATTAGGGCTGAGTTCATTAGATGCATCAGAGTCGCCATGTAGTTTTACAAGAGTATGTCAGATGCACCAGAGATACGTTTGATGTAGTAACAGTATTATGTCAAATGTATCGAGGGTGAGTCCATCTGGCTTGTAGCAGAGCTAATTACGTCAGGTACGGAGAAGAGCTTTTTGGATGTAGCTGAGCCAGATATGTCAATTATAACAGATTAGCACATTTAAGATGTGGAAGAGCTGAGTGCATAAACCACTGTATATTAAGGCTGGGGGTATGACATGTAGCAGAGCTGAGTGTGTCAGATTTAGTAGATTAATCTGTTGCTGTAACCCTATAAGGTGTTCTGTAGTTTTGCATAGAATTGCAGATAAAATTTATACTATACAGCCCACAAGTGTTAGAGGACACATTCCACTCTGCTACATACCGCATACCTACATACAACACCTGCTGTCTTCTCTGAGCAGCTTACTGCTGGTCAGACACACGAAAATCTGCTAAGTGATGACTATGGGAAAAACCAGGAGCTCCAGGAGCTGTGCGGTACATCCTAGAGAAGTGAGGCATCAAGACTGGAGTTTAGATTAGTTTTGTGGAGTCAGGACTGGAGCTGAGGAGCAGTGAGGAGTCAGGACTGGAGCTGAGGAGTAGTGAGGAGTCAAGGCTGGAACTTAGGAGCAATGAGGAGTCAAGACTAAAGCTGAGGAGCAGTAATGGGTCTGGACTGGAGCTGAGGAGCAGTGAGGAGTCAAGGCTGGAACTTAGGAGCAATGAGGAGTCAAGACTGAAGCTGAGGAGCAGTAAGGGGTCTGGACTGGAGCTGAGGGGCACTGAGGAAGCAGGATTGAGGGAGAGGAGCAGTGAGAAATTGTGACTGGGGCCGACGAGCAGTGAGAAGTCAGGACTGGAGGTGAGGAATGGTGAGAAGTTAGGACTTGAGGTGAGAAGCAGTGAAAAGTTGGGGATGGGGGTGAGGAGAAGTGAGGAGTCAGGACTTGGGAGTGAGGGGCACGGAGGAAGCAGGATGGAGGGCAAGGAGCAATGAGAAATCGTGACTGGGGCGAAGAGCACTGAGAAGTCAGGACTAGTGGTGAGGAGCAGTAAGAAGTCAGGACTGGGGGTGAGGAGCAGTAAGAAGTCAGGACTGGGGGTGAGGAGCAGTAAGAAGTCAGGACTGGGGGCGAGGAGCAGTGAAAAGTCGGGATTGGGGGCGAGGAGCAGTGGGGAGTCGGGACTAGGGACAAGGAGCAGTGACGAGTTGGGACTGAGGTCGAGGAGCAGTGAGGTGTCGGGACTGGGGGTGAGGAGTCAGGATTGGGGAATGAGGAGCACTGAATAGACTGGAGGTGAGGAGCAGTGTTTAGTTTGGACTGGGGGTGAGGAGCAGTGAGGAGTCAGGATTGGGGGATGAGAAGCACTGAATAGTCGGGACTGGAGGTGAGGAGCAGTGAGAAGTCAGAATTGGGGAATGAGAAGGAAGGACTGAATAGTCGGGACTGGAGGTGGGAAGCAGTGTGTAGTTGGGACTGGGGGTGAGGAGTAGTGAGAAGTCGGGTTTGGGGGGTGAGGAGAAATGAGAAGTTGGGTTTGGGGGCGAGGTGCAGTGAATAGTTGGGACTAGAGGTGGGGAGCAGTGACTTTCCATTCCCATCTTCTCCACAACCCGCTGGGAGCCTCATCCGTTGTCCGAGGGCTCTGGCTCTGATTCTCTGGCTTTCATTTTAATAGAAAATGAATCCCTTCATTATAGCAAAAGAGCAAAAGAAAATCCCCAAATCAGAGAGAGAGAATAATCCGGAGCGGAAGAGCCGAGGCGTCCAGCAGCAGAAACGTGTCCTGTTATTGATTTAGGTTCTTATTTGTGTTACATTGTTACATACTATACAGGGTGTCGTCATAAACCCGATCCAGCGCTGTATACTACTGGGGTCCTATGGTGAGATAACAATAGTGTACTTGAATAGGAAGGCATGTACTACATGATGGCATGGCGCACGGGCCCCTTGTGGCCCCAGATCATGGATTTCCATTTTGTGTTGTGGCCCCTGTGAGAGAGAGTAAAACCCAATTGCAAAGTTGAAGAGCAGCATGTGAGGAGCAGAAATTTGCTTTCCACGTCTCTCTTGGTCCCATGGGATGGCTGCTATGGCCGAAGTAAGGAAAGTGTACTGGAAGTGGCCTCCTCCTGCCATGATACACGCATGGAGTCGTTCTACAGTGCCGTCCAGGGCTGATGCTATGATTGCGGGACCGTGCTAGTAAACAGCGTACAGCCGATTCCATGTAGATGCACATTACTAGTAAGAGCAGGAACCAATCAGAAGACAGTGCAGATTATGGAACTTGGTGCAATCGACTCGTTAGACCTGCGGTCATTCAAGGGACTCTCAACGTGGATCGGTCCCTGCAGGCGACGGCGGACAACTTCCTGCATGATCGACCCCTATGGTAGCAGGAGGACACTTCCATTCCCCTCCCTTACTTCAGTCATAGCGGGGCTCAAAGGTGATGGAACGGGGAGTCCACGGAGGTATTTTTCACACTCATCGGGTGCCTTGTTCCAGTGCTGCCTTGTTCCAGTGGGGCGCCTGGTGAGCGTGAGATACGTCCCTCTTCCATCACCTATGTGCCCATAACTGGCTTTGATAGCTCAGACTTCTATAACCATGGCAACATCAAATATGTTTATTTTAAATTTTTTAATTACAAATATAGAAAAAAAACCACTTAGTTTTTTCTTTATCTTTTAATATACTTTATTTTTTACATTAATACAAAACCTTATTTTCACTTTTTTTTTTTTGAAAGTTCCCATAGGAGACTTTAACTTGCAATCGTTTGATCACTTATACTGAAGTATTGCAGTGTATGGTATTTCAGTATGTGGTTTTCTGCAAGCATTCTATTAAGACAGGCCACAAGCTATTCTGAATAGGCAGAGATACTCGGCAGTCCTGGGGGCCTACAGACGGCACCCCACAATCTCATCGTAGGTGGGGGGGGGGGGGCGGGCATTCGGGACGACGATCAGGGTATTTAAATGTCGCTGTCAGAATTGGCAGTAGTATTTAAAGGGTTAACAGCCACAATAAACCTCTGATAATGGCTGTCGTGGCCAGATGTCAGTTGTCAAAGACAGCTTACCCCAGCTGCGTACAAACCCTATAACATATATATCCTGGATCGCTAAGCAGTTAAAGGGGGTTTCCTCACCAATAGTTGGTCAGTGGGGGTCTGCCGCTTGAAATTCCCTCCAATGACCTGATGGAAGTGACAGTTGTTCTCCAGTGAGCACTGCTGTCACTTCAGTCCATACCAGGCACAGTGCCACACATTCCATAGTGGTTGTGCCTGGTATTGCAGCTTATCCCACTCACTTGAATAGGATTGGTTTTGTGATGCATATCCAATCTAACATGATAATGTCATCACTTACTGTTACTCCTTTTCATGTCCCCGCACCGCTGCGGTAGCTCCTAATACACTGAACATGAGGTTATAGATGTCAGGCAGCATGAGGAAGTAGTGCAGCAGTGCCTGAAAGTGATGAGGACCCAGCGAGAAGCGGTAAGTGGTGCGGTGCATGTCTCTTGCAATCTCTAGATGCTGCTTGAGGGTAGGGGTAAAAACCATCATCTCAAACTGAACATTCATGGGTTAATCAGTTGTAGGAGATTGGCCCCTAACAAGGGCATACCTACCATAGAAAGGGCTTCCATGGAGAAAGTGGAGGGGGCATTCCAGGGTGGTCTTGTCAGCAATTGTATGGCTTGTAATGACTTGCACAGGGATGGGGTCTCCAGAGAGGCTGCATGGGGGTGCAGGACCTCCTGTGTGCATGTGATTAGGGGTGTGATAGTGTCAAGCAGCTCCGGAAAGTTGTCCTATTTACTGTTAGCCCTGAACTTCTACCCTGCATAGACTCCTCAACATTGAAATTGGGCCCCCAAGAAGGAAAAGCTCTGGAATTATGGAAATCGTGCGACCGATAGACATGGTAATTCTATGCAAATAATGAGAAAATGGGAACAAAATAGTCCAAAGATCTCGATTTATTCAGTACGGAGTATGGGCGGCTCACGCAGAAGTCCACGCACTCACACGCCTCGGAACGCTATCATCGAGGTTATTAATGGTTTTCTGTGGAACGTTCTGCTACGCTGAATGCATCAAGATGCGCGGCTGATAGTTCCTTATACAATTGCTGACCAAGGGCGTCCCAGATCTGCTCGATGGGAGACGCTGCAGCTCATGGCCGCATACTTAGGCATGCAGGCTGCAAGAGCAACATGCGGTCTGGCGTCGGCGTGCTGAAAAACGTCTCCTGGGACACTATGGAGAAATGCACGTACCTCTGGTTCCGCGGCACCTTCAACTTCCTCGATTTGCATAACTTTATGAATTTTAATAGTGGCAATTTCAATGTTGAGGAGTGTAAATGCGACTCCTGGTGCCCGTAGAAGGAATAATGGGGTCATCTACCCGTTGTAGGGGGTTTTGATCCTAAAGCAGCATGTCCAGTGCGGCTTCTTCAGATGCTCCTTGTTTGTAGACAAAGTGATATATTCTTAATGCACCTCCTGGGTCTCCTTGTACCTACTAATGGGTTAATTTCCAAGGTATTTGTTATAAAGAGGTTCGGTGCCACACTGCATGCATGGTGAGGACTTGCTGCATCTACGGACGAGCCGTGACATAAGGATCCTTCTTTGTACGCCTCATCCCTCTCCCTTCTCTTCTAGTGACTTGCAGCAGGTAATGGTTTAGTTTGTCGCAGATTTTGGTGCGGATCTGCAGCAAATCAGTGTGAACGCATCCTTTAGAGGGTTTATTCTTCATATTGTGTTTTAAAGGGCTTTTCCAGGCAGTACCAGCTGTCAGTGCCAGGATACACCGGGGCTGGAGCAGAAGCCGGTGTTCTGACCCATGTGGCCGATGCTCATAATTGCAGGCACAGCTCTCATTGAAATCAACGGGAGCTGCACTTGTAATTGCAGTCTGGGGTCCCATTGATTTTAGTGGAAGCTGTGCCTGCAATTACAAGCATTGGCCACTACTCAACGATTCCTGACATCCTCTTCTGACCCCTTTCGGTGACATGTTGTTTCCATCCACAGGATCCCCTTTCACTAGATGTTTTGCTTGACCATGCCAATCTCTGTATACTCTCCATACAGTGAAGCTCCAATCATGAGAGATCTGGGTGCTCTAATAAAGGAGCCATCCAGTGTATGTGTGTATTCCTCATCCATGTTCCTGGTCTTCTCCTGGTGCGGCTTATAATGGGTTAATCTAGTGAGCTCCTCTTCTAATCTGCACAATGTTCTTCCTTTCAGGGCATCTTCCAAGGAACAAAGAGACCGTAAAGCCTCTCACAGACTAGCAGGGTCCCTGGGGGGCTTCCGCAGCTCCAGCCCTGATTCAGCACCACGGAGAGAGCACTCAGCCTGCAGCAGGTTCAGCACCGAGGACAGCTCCCCAGGTCCCACTAATGGACAGCAGCAGCTCTGCCTCCCTGCACTCACGGCTCCTGCCAGCACCTTTATAAAAGTATAATGCAGGCAGGTTCAGCCTTGGATGCTTCCTCAGGTTAGAGTCCCTGGAGTTGGCTTTCTTTAAGGAACAAAGCACTTGGAATATCAACAGCTCATCACCCAACAGCATGGGCTACTATGTGGGCGGAAGGCTGTCAGTGGCTGTGTATTACATAATGTCCTGCACCACCACAGGTAAGGAGCGGCGGGAGACCAATGCATTGTCAAGAGAGGGGGAAAGTTTTGAAAGTTTACAGGCAACTTTTGGAGAACTTGAAGTCTCTTGCTGCACAGGTGTCCAAGCAAAGCAGTGGTGGCAGTGGGTGACTATGCCATGCTTTATAACCTACCTACCTTGTGAATGGGTCAACCTGCTATTACATTATAAGCCCTGAGGACTAGAAGTCACTTTACAGGATGTAACTACTGGTGTCCTATATTGAAATGGCAAACTTGACTAAGAAGGCATGAATGCACTACACGGTGGTAAGAAGCACGGGCCCCTGTGGGTGCCAGAACATGGATTTCAATTTTGTATTGTGGCCCTTGTAAGAAAGTGAGTAAACCCCAATTGAGGAGTTGAAGAGCAGCATGTGAGAAGCTGTAATACGCTTTCCACGTCTCTTTAAGTCCCGTGGGACCACTGCTACAACTGAGGTAAGGAAAGCGTACTGGAAGTGGCTCCTTCTGCTACAATAAATGTATGGAGCCGTTCTACAGTGCCGTCCGGGGCTGACGCTATCATTGCCGTGTCAGTGAATGGCGACGCGCTGATTCAGTGCAGCTGCAATGCAAATTACTGGTAAGACCCAACTCAGTCAGAAGACGAGGACTTCACTATGAATGTGTAGGTTGGAATTTGGCACCATCACCTCGTTGGACCTGTTGTCACTACAGGGACTCTATGTGGATCGGTCCTTGAATCTCCTGTAGATGATGGCAGACGGCTTCCTGGATGATCGGCTCCTATCGTAGCAGGAGGAGGATGCTTCCAGTACGCTTCCCTTACTTCAGCCATAACAGCCCTCTCACCGGACTTGGAGAGATGCAGAACACGGATTTCTGCTCCTCACATGCTACTCTACAACTTTGCAGTTGGGTTTTACTTCTTCTCTCTCACAGGAGCCACAACACAACTGATATCCATGTTCCGGGGCCCCCAGGAGCCCATGCGCCATACCGTCATGTAATATGTCTTCCTAATCAATATAGCAGACCAGTACTGAGATATAGAGCTGGATCCAGCTTTTTGACTACATCCCACATAACACATTAGGACTGTGAGTCATTTTTGGTCCTGGTGGGCCAGGGGATGGCAGCAACCATTCCTGATATCCACCTTGTTCCTATTCTCAACTACCTGTGGGGGGGGGGGATTATATAGTAATAGCTGCACTTGTTATGCCCTGTTATAATGCTGACCAGTATCAATGATGATGGGGTGGGATCTCAGGAAGCTCCCCTTTAAGCGGTGCTGTAATTGATGTTCTTGCCCATTGTAATTTATAATTATTGTTAAAGGCCAAGGGCCGAGATTGGCTTGGGGGTATCCCAGCACAGGAGTCATAGTGGTCCCTCTGTACACTGTTCCCCTCCCCAAAGGATCTTTCCCATAGAAGGACATTTTTTGACTAAATGCAAGTTGTGATGCAGAATTTCCTGTAGAATTCTATCATTTTCAGTTACGCATCCAAATCTGCATGTTAGCCCCACGGATGTTGGTGCTGAATTTTCGGCAGGAGGGCAAATTGTACTACATCCTATGGAAGAGCTCTGTCCATGTGAAAGGTCCCCAAGGAATACTGGGCACTCCGTGTGTCATTCCTTCTCTCGGAAAGTGGTGCTTCTACTATGTATGTAGTACACGTAGTTGTCCACTACAATATAGGTGGTCCCTCTACTAATGGTTCCCCTACAGACCCACCTGTCCTCTTAGCTGCTATACCTGGTCCATAGACTACATCTACCAGAGAGGCAGTAGAGGTAATCCTGTACACCCGGGGGAGCAGCAGCTGTATGGAGGGTCTGCAGCATGTGGTCGGATCTGCCAAGAAAAATCATGCATAAGCTAACACAAGACAAGTGGAGTCTTTGCAGGTTATCTGGTGCTCTGCTCTTAAAGGAGTATTCTCATCATAGACACTTATTGCACATCCCCAGCATGCAGTACGCCATATAAGCCATATACTATAGAAGGGGGGCCACCACAGGGGTCCTCAACTTCTGGAAAAACAAGGTTACTTCAGCCTGATATTGCCAGGATCCTCTTTAGTGAATAGGTAAGCTGCATTATTAGTGATGTCTAGTGATTGGAAAGGCTGCATTCTCAGTGATGTCACTGCTGCTCTCTAGTGAATGGATATTCTTCAATCTCAGTGATGGCACTGCTCTCTAGTGAATGGATAGGCTGCATTACTAGTGATGTCACCGCTGCTCTCTAGAGAGTGAATAGGCTGCATTATCACTGATGTCACCGCTGCTCTCTAGTGAATTGACAGGAGCATTGTCAAGGATGTCACCGCTGCTCTCGTGTGATTGGATAGGCTCTATTCTTAGTGATGTCACGGCTGCTCTCTAGTGGATAGATAGGCTGCGTTATTAGTGATATCACTGCTGCTCTCTAGTGAAGGGATAGGCTGCATTCTTAGTGATGTCACCGCTGCTCTCTAGTTAATGGATATGCTGCATTATTAGTGATGTCACTGCTGCTCTCTAGTGAATTGACAGGAGCATTGTCAATGATGTCACTGCTGCTCTTGTTTGATTGGATAGGCTGTATTCTTAGTGATGTCAGCATTGCTCTCTAGTGGATAGATAGGCTGCGTTATTAGGGATGTCACTGCTGCTCTCTAGTGAAGGGATAGGCTGCATTCTTAGTGATGTCACCACTGCTTTGTAGTGAAGGGATAGGCTGTGTTATCAGTGATGTCACCGCTGCGCTCATGTGAATGGATACTCTGCATTATCAGTGATGTCGCTGCTGCTCTCTAGTTAATTGACAAGAGCATTGTCAATGATGTCACCCCTGCTCTCTAGTGAATGGATACTCTGAATTATAAGTGATATCACCTCTGCTCTCTATTGAATGCATACGCTGCATTGTCAATGATGTAACCCCTGCTCTCTAGTGAATGGATACTCTGAATTATAAGTGATATCACCCCTGCTCTCTATTGAATGCATACGCTGCGTAAATGGATGCACTGCATTCTCAGTGATGTCACCACTGCTCTCTAGTGAATAGATAGGCTGTATTCTTAGTGATATCACCCCCGCTCTCTAGTGAATTGATAGGCTGCATTCTCAGTGATGTCACCGCTGCTCTTTAGGGAATGGATA
Source organism: Eleutherodactylus coqui (assembly GCA_035609135.1). NCBI lineage: Eukaryota > Metazoa > Chordata > Amphibia > Anura > Eleutherodactylidae > Eleutherodactylus > Eleutherodactylus coqui. The sequence goes on from CM069405.1 coordinate 32,928,412, forward strand.
TGCTGCATTCTCAATTATGTCTCTGCTGCACTCTAGTTAAAGGGTAGGCTGCATTCTTTGTGATATCACCACTGCTCTCTAGTGATTGGATACTCTGAATTATAAGTGATATTACCCCTGCTCTCTATTGAATGCATACACTGCGTAAATGGATGCACTGCATTCTCAGTGATGTCACTGCTGCTCTCTAGTGATTGGATAAGCTGCACTCTCAGTGATGTCACAGCTACTCTCTAGTGAAGGGAAAGGCTGCATTATTAGTGATGTCACCACTGCTCTCCTGTGAATGGATACACTGCATTCTCAGTGATGTCACCACTGTTCTTGTGTGAATAGATACACTGCATTGTTAGTGATGTCACCACTGTTCTCTAGTGAATGCATAGACTGCACTCTCAGTGATGTCACCTCTGCTTTCTAATGAATGTATAGGCTGCATTTTCAGTGATGTCACCGCTGCACCCTAGTGAGTGGATAGGCGGCATTATTAGTGATGTGACATACTGTAAGTGACTGACATTCTGTCCTTATATGCGGTGAGAATAAGACGCAGTATCCATTCTTCTATCAGTAGGATATGTCCCGGATCAGATGTTTATTCTCCTCCTGATACAAGTGCATGTTTCCCTTCATCACCGCTCATCAGAACCCCCCAGATGAAGTTTTATGAAGCGGATGACAAGCGTGACACAAAATGCCAGAATCCTTTTGATATACAAATTTCTGAGCGGGCGGATTGCACATAAAAGAACAGTGACATCAAAAATTAATTACCAGCAATCAACGCTGCATTTTCCTCCGCACCTGATAGATGACTGTAATAGCGGCTTTGATGAATCTGAGAACTCATCATTTTAGAAGTGTCCAGTACAGGGTGACCCCGCAGCCGCTAACAGGGCTCGTCCATTAGGGCTCATCCCCACTGCCTTCTATACCATCCAAGTGTCTGAGTTCGGGTCTGGAGGCCTGCGGTCAGGCCGGCAGACTTCGGCATTCTGTATGTTAAAAGGATGTTGTAGAAGATAGATATGAGCTTCATCACTTTATATACAGGATGTAGTCAGAAAGCCGGATCCAGCGCTATATACTACTGGTGTCCTATAATAGGATAATATCATACTAGAATAGGAAGACATAGATATGCTGCATAATGGCATGGTGCGCGGGCTCTTGGGGGCGCTGGAACATGGATATCAGCTGCCCGTGTGCCATACCGTCCTGTAGTGTATCCATGCCTTCCTATTCAAGTATGTTATTGTCATTTTAATATAGGACACCAGTAGTATATAGCGCTGGATCCGACTTTATAACTACAACCTTGCATAATTATCCTTTTGGAAGACCAGGGCTGTTATAGAACTTGGGTCAATAGGAAAATACTCCTAAAGGAAATTCAGGCTTTGAGAGGAGAGCAGATGGATGCATGCAGTATATATTAGTGAATGGAGAGGATGCAGCAGCCGGTCTGCTTGTGTCACTGCTAGTTCAGAGCTCAGTGGGTGCTCCCTGTACTCTCTCCCTTCCTGCAGTTTAGACGTTTGTGTGTGAATAATACTGACCTTTACAGACCATATTTAACTCTACATTGCCCAGGAGGAGAGCTGTAATAAACCTTGACTGTCTATCTATCTGTGAGATGATTAGATTGTCTCACAAGAGAGCGGTAATCTTACAATCAAATTGCAACAGCAACACAATCATTGAACAACCCCTTTATTAGAGTCCCCCCCATCTAGTAGAGCGTTGGACTCCTTTGGCCTTCAGAACTGCATCGCGGTGTGGATCCATTCTGCAGAAATATCGGCCCCTGCGGACAGGAAGTTTCTTGTAATTGCTGCAGATTAGATGGAGGTCTGACATGTTCTTACCGGCTGACTGAAAGGGTCAGCGATTCATGCTGCTTGCGCCAAATTCTGACCTCCCATCAGCACGGAGCAACAGAAATCTAGATCCATCTGACCAGGAGATGTTTGCTGCTGCTTAGTGATACAATTTTTTGCGCGCTTTTGCCCGCTGGAGTCTCTCTGTTTGTCTTAGACACAATTGAGCTGGAACTGGTCGTCTGCTGTTATAGCTCATCTGTGATAAGGAACGGCGAGTTGTGCGTTCAGACACGTTAGTTGGAGCTCCAGCATTGTATTTGGCTACTGCTGACTGTACAGCGCCTGATCATCAGAACGATTCCTGACATCCAACCTCTGACCCCTTTTGGTGATGTGTTGTTTCTGTGCACAGGAACCCCTATCGCTGGATGTTTTTCCTCCATTCTCTGTATACTCTCCCCAGCGCTGCACGAAGACCCCACAAGTTTGATAGTAACATCCCGACCCTGGCTAGTCTAGAACCGATAACCCGGCCCGGCTAGTCTAGTACCGATGCCCCGGCTAGTCTAGTACCGATGCCCCGGCTAGTCTAGTACCGATGCCCCGGCTAGTCTAGTACCGATGCCCCGGCTAGTCTAGCACCGATGCCCCGGCTAGTCTAGCACCGATGCCCCGGCTAGTCTAGCACCGATGCCCCGGCTAGTCTAGCACCGATGCCCCGGCTAGTCTAGCACCGATGCCCCGGCTAGTCTAGCACCGATGCCCCGGCTAGTCTAGCACCGATGACCCGGCCTCGGCTAGTCTAGCACCGATGACCCGGCCTTGGCTAGTCTAGCACCGATGACCCGGCCTTGGCTAGTCTAGCACCGATGACCCGGCCTTGGCTAGTCTAGCACCGATGACCCGGCCTTGGCTAGTCTAGCACCGATGACCCGGCCTCGGCTAGTCTAGCACCGATGACCCGGCTCCAGCTAGTCTAGCACCGATGCCCCGGCTAGTCTAGCGCCGATGACCCGGCCTTGGCTAGTCTAGCACCGATGACCCGGCCTTGGCTAGTCTAGCACCGACGACCTGGCCCCGGCTAGTCTAGCACCGATGACCCGACCCCCGGCTAGTCTAGCACCGATGACCCGGCCTTGGCTAGTCTAGCACCGATGACCCGGCCCCCGGCTAGTCTAGCACCGATGACCCGACCCCCGGCTAGTCTAGCACCGATGACCCGACCCCCGGCTAGTCTAGCACCGATGACCCGACCCCCGGCTAGTCTAGCACCGATGACCCGACCCCCGGCTAGTCTAGCACCGATGACCCGACCCCCGGCTAGTCTAGCACCGATGACCCGACCCCCGGCTAGTCTAGCACCGATGACCCGGCCCCGGCTTGTCTAGCACCGATGACCCGGCCCCGGCTTGTCTAGCACTGATGACCCGGCCCCGGCTTGTCTAGCACCGATGACCCGGCCCCGGCTTGTCTAGCACCGATGCCCCGGCTTGTCTAGCACCGATGCCCCGTCCCCGGCTAGTCTAGCACCGATGACCCGTCCCCGGCTAGTCTAGCACCGATGACCCGTCCCCGGCTAGTCTAGCACCGATGACCCAGCCTCGTCTAGTCTAGCACCGATGACCCAGCCTCGTCTAGTCTAGCACCGATGACCCAGCCTCGTCTAGTCTAGCACCGATGACCGGCCTCTGGAATCACTCAGATCACTGGATTTTCCCATCTGATGTGGATTCACACTGAAACTGATTCGCAGATAGCTTGCCATGTGATTTTATGCCGCACTCCGGGGTCACAGGGAGAATTACCATACAGGGAAGCGCCAATCATGAAAGGACCGGGGCTTTAATAAAGGGGCCATTCAGTGTTGCTAATTATTTTTGTGGTGGAAGCAGCTGGACAGAAAAAGATATATAATAAAATGTGCAAGATTTGAGAAGTGGGGGTGAGTGAGCGGGGAATCATGGGACCCCCTCCATCCCCGGGTCTTGTTGTGTCCGCTGGGTTCTCGGAGATCACTTCCAGCCTGTCTCTACAGAAAATGGAAAAGATAAAACCTCCGGCACTGAAATGGGTAAACAGAGAAGAAGGGAAGAATAAGTTCCATCTGTCCATGTAATATATTGAGGCTCTCCAGTGCTGTCTCTGCTGGAAGGGATATATATGATGTCAGCGGGTGGATGATGAGCGATGTAGTCATTATCCATACTGAGTACACTCAGGATAAATCATCGGCTGCTCATTATCACTGACTGACAGGGAATCGGGATGAATGACAGGAAGAGAATGATACATTGTGTCTTACACCGTTATATGTGATGATGGGCTGGAGACAATGTAACAATCTATATCTCTAAGTCCCTATGAGAGGATGATACATGAGAAAACTCACCCCCCGACCCCTAAGAGCCACATCTAAATAGACGAACATGGGGCATTTAAAGGGGCTGGCTGCCGAATTGCCACTGCTTACTATTCTGTCATTTTTAGGTTCAAAATCCTTTATAGGAGCTTGGGCTTCATTTTTCTGATACATAGCTCTATAGGGTTAAATGCTAAAATTCTGCCAACACTAGTGGGAGATCAAGAGCTGTGAAGATATATTAAGGGACTAAAGGGGTTGTGCCAAGATGCACAACCCTTTTGCCAAAGTGGGGCCTGGGGGGACCAAGTGATAGCGCTAGGTACGGCTCAGAGCACTAGTGATTAGCAAACTTTTCAAAAGTTTAGTTTAGATGGTTTTTCAACTTTGCGCAAATCGTTTGGGTCAGTTCAAAGTAGTTTGAACCAAATCTGAACTTCACCAATATAAATATGACAAAGTCCTGCAGCCGGAAAGTCCAGGAAAAAATAAAAGCAGGCATTTATTGAGTCATAAAAGTACTTATTGAGTAAAAAGTAGCAAAATACACATGAAACTCCGGTTCTATTTACACATTTCAGATGAAAAAATCCTTACTCATAACTTATGAATAGAGATGAGCGAGCGTACTCGGATAAGCACTACTCGCTCGAGTAATTTGCTTTATCCGAGTATCGCTGTGCTCTTCCCTGAAGATTCGGGTGCCGGCACGGAGCGGGGAGCTGCAGGGGAGAGCGGGGAGGAACGGAGGTAAGATCTCTCTCGCCCGCTCTCCCCCGCTCCCCGCTGCGACTCACCTGTCAGCCGCAGCGGCACCCGAATCTTCAGGGATGAGCACAGCGATACTCGGATAAAGCACATTACTCGAGCGAGTAGTGATTATCTGAGTACGCTCGCTCATCTCTACTTATGAACTTTACCAATATCTGTAAACCTGGTATATAATACTAAGGAAGGAAGGTGAAGGAAGGAGGAGGAATGTTCTTCTTCGGAAATTCTTCTTCGATTATTTTTCTTCTTTGAAGATGCTTCTTCCTTTTTGAAGATTCTTCTCTTTTTGCTTCCTTCTGTCTGCCCTCCTTCTGTCACATTTGTGCTCCTCTGACCGGTGGTTCTGTTGGTTTCCAGGAGTACAAACATCTTCCTATCCTTACTGCTTCAACGAAGGTGCAGCAAAGTTCAATCTCAAACAGGGTTTGACTATTTCAGTTTGCTCACCATGACTTGGCAGCCCTGACAGCTAATCTGGCTGTGGCCGGCCTGATATTACCCTGCAGCTGCTGCAGGGATACTGGAGTATTTTAGGAGGTGATTCACATGAACTGTTGTCCTGTAAGAACAGGATGAGAGAAGGTCCAGGTCTGCCAGGACAGGAGCCATTCTTACAGAGCAGCTCTCCATTTCAGAGCGTGGGGCGAGGAAGGGTTATTGAGTGAATACCTAAAAACTGAACACTAGCCCACCAGGAGACTACACACCAAACTATACTGGACTCCTACCACTCCACATTAGACCACAGGGGCACAAAAATAGGGTCACATTGACTGTAAGTCAACAATCACTGAGTGCTTTCTTAAAGGGGTTGTGCGAAGAGGCACAGTCCCTAACATGGACCATCTTTTAATATCAGGATGACAGATGGTCACCAGAATCGCTACTGAGAAGCTCATTCTGGTTCATAGGGATGAGTCTCAAGCAGAGGACCGCACTCTATGATGCTCATATACCCTGAACAACATATGAACAGGGGCTGCCCTCTTTGCACACAACATTGACTTAGCAGAAAACACTGGACCTATTTAGATGGTATTCAAGGGGGACATTCACCATTAAACAACTCTTATATAAAAAAAAATGTAAAAATAAATCTTATTTGTATAGTGCCAACTTATTCCGAAGTGCTTTCAAGTAATTTATTTATTACCCCCCACCAAGCTGGGTGCTCATTTTACTGACCTTGGAAGGATGGAAGGCCGAGTTAAGCTTGAACCCGCAACCTTCAGGTTGTGAGCGAGAGCTTAGGACTGCATTAACACTGCGCCACACGAGGCTCAATAGATGCTAGATCATATGGATGTGATAGAGGAGGACACCTCAGCTTTGGACCCTCTATTAGCTATTAGGCAGATCAGACAACTGCTATATAGAATATCTCTCACTCTGGGGACGACTCAGCTTGTCTGTGTGTTGTGGGTTCCGATCTTCATAGGAGGACCTTATGGGAGGTCACATTAGATGGTCGGTCAGGCTCACCACCTTTTTATAGCAGACTTTTCAGATGTTTGCAAAAAACAATTAAACAAGAACAATTTAAACACTCTTTTGTCAAAAAAATCCCACCCCCAGGAGATTGTTGCAGACTCGTCCTGCAGTTCCATCTCAGACAGATCTGTAATGATGGGAGTTGTGGTGATTAGATGAACGGTCTTGTCACCGGAGGCCCTAAAAGTGGTTCCCCCCTTGGCCTATAAGAGGCTCTCGGAGGCTCCTTGTGTGTAGTGACCTCTTCTTCTGCTTGTAGAGCTTGTTTGCCACTAGACGCCTCTACGACACAGAGAAGAGATTTCACCCCGTTACCCGAGGGGGGCGCATTATTGGGATGTGGGAAGCTGATGGTAGTATCAATGAATTGTCCCCCACCGGCCATTCTGTCCAGACTGTATCACATCTTGTATCCAAGCTAGAAGCAGCCCAACAGGGTACTAGAGCCTACATGCCCCCCGTATCACCTCCTGTATCTAAGCTAGAGGTGGTACAGCAGGGTACTAGAGCCTCCATGCCTGGCTGTATCACATCTTGTATCCAAGCTAGAGGTGGTACAACAGGGTAATAGAGCCTCCATGCCCGCTCATATCACATCTGGTATCCAAGCTAGAGGCAGTACAACAGGGTACTAGAGCCTCCATGCCTGCCTGTATCACATCTTGTATCCAAGCTAGAGGCGGTACAACAGGGTACTAGAGCCTCCATGTCCCCCGTATTACATCTTGTATCCAAGCTAGAGGTGGTACAACAGGGTACTAGAGCCTCCATGCCTGCCTGTACCACATCTGGTATCCAAGCTAGAGGCAGTACAACAGGGTACTAGAGCCTCCATGCCTGCCTGTATCACATCTTGTATCCAAGCTAGAGGCGGTACAACAGGGTACTAGAGCCTCCATGCCCTCCGTATCACATCTTGTATCCAAGCTAGAGGTGGTACAACAGGGTACTAGAGCTTCCATGCCCCCCGTATCACATCTTGTATCCAAGCTAGAGGCGGTACAACAGGGTACTAGAGCCTCCATGCCCCCCCCGTATCACATCTTGTATCCAAGCTAGAGGTGGTACAACAGGGTACTAGAGCCTCCATGCCTGCCTGTATCACATCTTGTATCCAAGCTAGAGGTGGTACAACAGGGTACTAGAGCTTCCATGCCCCCCGTATCACATCTTGTATCCAAGCTAGAGGTGGTACAACAGGGTACTAGAGCTTCCATGACTGTCCGTATCGCATCTTGTATCCAAGCTAGAGGTGGTACAACAGGGTACTAGAGCCTCCATGCCTGCCTGTATCACATCTGGTATCCAAGCTAGAGGCAGTACAACAGGGTATTAGAGCCTCCATGCCTGCCTGTATCACATCTTGTATCCAAGCTAGAGGCGGTACAACAGGGTACTAGAGCCTCCATGCCCCCCGTATCACATCTTGTATCCAAGCTAGAGGTGGTACAACAGGGTACTAGAGCTTCCATGCCCCCGTATCACATCTTGTATCCAAGCTGGAGGCGGTACAACAGGTTACTAGAGCCTCCATGCCCCCCATATCACATCTTGTATCCAAGCTAGAGGTGGTACAACAGGGTACTAGAGCTTCCATGACTGTCCGTATCGCATCTTGTATCCAAGCTAGAGGCGGTACAACAGGGTACTAGAGCCTCCATGCCTGCCTGTATCACATCTGGTATCCAAGCTAGAGGCAGTACAACAGGGTATTAGAGCCTCCATGCCTGCCTGTATCACATCTTGTATCCAAGCTAGAGGTGGTACAACAGGGTACTAGAGCTTCCATGCCCCCCGTATCACATCTTGTATCCAAGCTGGAGGCGGTACAACAGGTTACTAGAGCGTCAATGCCCCCGCATCACATCTTGTATCCAAGCTAGAGGTGGTACAACAGGGTACTAGAGCTTCCATGACTGTCCGTATCGCATATTGTATCCAAGCTAGAGGTGGTACAACAGGGTACTACAGCTTTCATGCCCCCCGTATCGCATCTTGTATCCAAGCTAGAGGCGGTACAACAGGGTACTAGAGCCTCCCTACAAGGGGTCAGATCTCCACAATAAATGACCCTTTTGCTCCGATATTGTAATCACTTCCCTATATATAAAGTTTCCTTCCACTCTGACAGTTTATAGCGGAGGGATTGGTTTTTAACAATGAGTGTAGCTCAACACAACTAATAAAAGAAATGGTTTCACCATAAAATGCCATTTTTAATGATTACTGCAGTCTCAGAATTATTTACCCCCTGAATAGAATCCCTCATAAGGGCTCGCATATGCAAATCAGGAGTTGTCTCAAACACACCTGATGCCACTAATCAAGGGCGTTATTAATGACATCAGGTGAGCTTGAGATAAAACACATCATATACCTGGACTGGCAGAGGCTTTCTTGACGGTGACATTTGAATGCATATTAGGGCTCCTGCAAATGGATGTATGCGAGTTGCACCCGGCATTCTCCAATGCAAATTGTATTGCGCAGCCCACGGGCTCATGTCCGCATGCTCTGTGACACCTGTGGCCAGTGGACATCGCTTGCCCAATTCCAGTCTGTGACGCGAACCAAAATAGGACAGGCTGCACATTTCTTTTATGCAGACTGATGTGTATAGCCTAATGGGCTGTGCCATCTGTTGTGCCATGCGGGCATCCCAGTGATCATTGCCGTGCTTTCATACAGGAGTGATGATTGCTCCGTGAATGAAGGTGGAGCCGGACGGAGATTGTGATTGCTCTTTTACATGGGCCGTCATTAGTTTTTAATGCCTGCAGAAACTGAATGCAAAGGGAATGAATCATGGCTGATCTCCAAGTTGCTGGCAGCGTTCACACTGAATAGTCATTGGGTTTCACATGATCCAGCGGTCATCGGCACAATAATCATTCAGCATGCGTAACATAATACATTCTGTCAGTAGACGGTGGATCCCACCTCACCCCATGTGCCCCCCTTCTTCTACCATTGAACCCATCAATCATAATCATGCTGTGTCCTGAGATGGAAGAAGCTCCCTGTAGCGCTCCACTATCCTGCGGACCCCGATGTGACGTCGTCCATAACATAATCCCATAGACTATCAGCACAGAGAGGGTTCAGCACGGCTTCTCTTAGTGATTCCAGTCCTGCTGTAATTCAGCCTGCATCATCATCATCCATTGTCATCATCCTGCTGCGGTCCTTCCCATCGGGGTTAGTATCCCAAGTACCCCCAGGCAAAAGCATTAATTTAAAGGGGCTTCTATGACATATCTACAGGATATCCTATGACTATTAGCACAAGTTGGGGCCCCACCACCCCTGGTCAGGGTGTATGTAGTGACCATGGGTAGTTGGAGGGACAGAAACAGCCAAGCAAGCTTTGCTATGTCGTTAACTCCCATGGAAGTCAATGGGAATTACAGACATAGCATCGCCCAGGCATACTTAGCTGTCACTGACTAGTTGGCCACCTCATAGTTAGTTGTGCTTCCATTGCGTCTATGTTTGATCCAAATTGGAAAGCCCCTTTAATTCTCTGCCTTTTTACTGACTCACTAATAAGCTTTAAACCTGCACATACATCTTCTGTAAGGCGGTGGCTTGGCTGCTACTGACAGCCCGGCTCCTGCTCTAACCACCAACAGAGGAGAAACCTCAGATCCTGGTTTAACTCCTTACATGCCACAAACAAAAACAACTGCAGCATGTAAACGTATGACAGGGGGCTCCACCTATCGCCCATTGGCACCTTGCAATACGATCACAAAGTACCAATAGGTTCCCGTGTAGCTGGAGGCCTGACAAAGTCTGCTGTGTCCACCATGTAACTCACTCTATTAGGCCCCGCCTCCTACAGAGTCTAATAGGCTGCTGTCATAGACATAGTAGAATGCATTACATAAGTAATGCAGTGTACTATCCTAGCGATCAAACGATCAAGTCTCACTGGCAAATCTCCTCGAGGAACTAAAAAATTGGGTCAAAAAAGTCCAATTAAGTTTAATTTAAAAAAAAATGCAGCTTCATAATAATTCGCATTTTTGCCCACACTGGTACCAATAAAAACTACAACTTTTCCCACAAAAAATCAAGCACAGAACTCAGAAAAAAAGCAGTTTTAGATTGGGGCAATGCAGATTCAATTGTTTTTCTTTAAAAATGTGTATTTTGTGCAACACAATATCTATAATCTTGGTATTGCGGTAATTTTACTGATTCAGATAAGAAAGTCATCGTTATTTTTATCAGATTGAGAATGTGGTGCAAAGAAAACCCCAGAAACAATGGCAGAATTCCTGGGGGGGTTCCATGCCCTCCCAAAAAACAGTAATAAATGTAATACAGCACATCATATAATGTACCCAGAGTGGTGCCAATAAAATATACAGCTCGCCCTCATAAGACAAGCCCCCTGCTGGCTGTCAGCAAATTCTGCACTGTGATGATGAGATCGCTTGGTCTTTAAGGCAAAAAAAGGCTGGTCACTACGGGGTTAAATGATAAAATAATGGAAACTATTTACATTGATAAGCAGTGAGACGCCCCCCAGTGGCAATCACTAGTTTGTTGTATGAAGGTCAGCAGAAGGTTTTGAAGCTCCATAGTTCTGACCCGCCTGGCCTAGACGCCACCATTAAAGGGTTATTCCGGTCTAAGCCAAACATGGCTATGATGGCAATACCTCTCCGTATGAGGTGGGCGGAGGACGGAGGTGGCCGAGCGTGGCCAATGCTACACTGATTCCATAACTCCTGACCACCCCAAACACCGCATACAACCAGACCAGAGGCTGAGAGGCCAGAAGTAGAGAGAGGTGCGGGCTCTGGAGATGGGGCCCACATCTATTGGACTTTATGGCATGTCCTGTGGATGTACCATGAAAGTCCAGGTGGAGGATACCCTTCATCATCCTACACCCTGTTATATGGATATCATTATAGAATATTAAGTATTAACCACGTAGTACCTGTAGAAAGGTAGCGGGGGGGGGGGGGGTATAATCTGGAATGGAGACCTGTTGCTATCATGGACACCCACATGAAAACCACCCCTTTAAGGACACAGCCTAGTTTGGTACTTAAGGAATACTTTTGAGTGAACCAAAACTGTTGAACCCTGTTTTGGGTTGAACTTTGCCAAAAGTTGAATTCGGCATGAACCCAAACCTTGGGTGGTTCAAGTTCTTCTCCTTTTTCTTTCCTATTCTTCACCTTCTCCTCTTTCTTCTTCTCCTCCTCACTTTCCTTCTTTCTCTCCTTTTCCACACTTTTCTACAATTTTTCTTCAACTTTGCCTTAAAAACGGATCACAAGTACTTGGATACCCTCTAGGTGACCCAAGAGTGTAATGTATGATTTTATTACTTTTTTTGGACGGATGGACAGAGTGAAAGAACACATCAGTAGGGGCTCATGAGGAGGACATTGTCCTCCCTCTGTACAAGTCACAGGTCAGACCACACATGGAATATTGTGGACAGTTTTGGGCATCAGTACTCAAGAAAGACATATCAGAGCTTGAGCGGGTACAAAGGGCAACTAAAGTAATACATGGAACGGGCGGACTACAATACCCAGAGAGGTTACCAAAATTTCTTGCTGCTTTTTTCTTTCTCTTTCTTTCTTCAAGCTGCTTCTTTCTTTTGATCTGCTGTTTCCTCCTTCTCCCTTCTCCTCTTTCTTTATCTTTTTCTTCTTTCTTGCTGCTGCTTTTTTCTTTCTCTTTCTTTCTTCAAGCTGCTTCTTTCTTTCGATCTGCTGTTTCCTCCTTCCCCCTTCTCCTCTTTCTTCCTTTATCTTTTTCTTCTTTCTTGCTGCTGCTTCCTTCTTTCTTTCTTTCCTTCTTTGTTCCTTTCCTTCTTTCTGGATGCTTTTTCTTTCTTTCTTGCTCCTGCTTCTTTCTTTCTTTCTTTCTTTCTTTCTTTTTCTTTTCTTCTGCTCCTTTCTTTCTTGCTTCCTTTTTTCTTATTTCATTTTTGCTACTGTTTTCTTTCTTGCTAAAGCTTCTGTTTTTCCTTTTTTTTCCTTCCTTCCTACTTGCTGTCTTTTTGCCACGTGCAAACCTCACAGCTATACGGCTATAAAGATTGTGAGAACGGGTTCATTCATAGAATCATAGAACGATAGAGTTGGAAGGGACCTCCAGGGTCGTCGGGTCCAAGCCCCCGCTCAGTGCTTTGAAGTAGTCTTTTTACTTGATCTGTGGTGCGTGCTTTTCAGCTCCCATAAGAGTCTATGGAAAGCACACATTACAGATAGGACAGGCCCTATCTTTGCCCGCACCTTGGTGCTAACATGTGAGTTTGCACTCGCATGCCCTATCTTTGTTAGATGTGCTAATGCAGAGCGTCTAACAATCATTCATGTGAACGCTTCTATTGGCACCCATTGATTCCTATTGAAGTGCTTTCTGTGCGCTCAGACTGCACTCGTCTGAATGAGCCCTTAGATGGTGGGTAAGGGAAAAGACCTGGTTGTTCGGGTGAAGCCAACCCAATGATAGTCGCATCAGCAGGGGAGACTATTCTGATGAATCAGTGAACAGAAAAACTTGCTGGGTGCGGGCGCAGCTGACCGAAATATAAAGACAATACCAATACAGGAGTCTGGTAAAGCTGTGCACAACCACGTGGGGGCGCTGTAATGATGGCTATACTTATATTAATCCAACTTTTCTAATAATAGTTAGAACTAAGAAGCAGCATGGGGGTTTCATACATTGTAGAAGATGATTACAGTATATACACAGAGCTGTACTCAGCATACAGACATGCAACCCTCAACTCACCCCGGACTCTCTGCAGGTGTGCTGCATACAACATGTGCTCCAGAGTTGTTAAAAAGGGTGTACAGGGTTAGAAAAACATGGCTGCTTTCTTCCAAACTATGCGCCATCCTTGTCTGTGGGTCATGTCCCATTCACTGCAATAGAGCTGAGCTGCAATACCACGCACAACCCTATAGATAAGGGTGGCGCTGTGTTTAAAAGATTTTAAGAGAAAGCAGCCCTATTTTTTTAACCCTGAGCAACCTCTTAAACCCAATAAATAACATGTGTTCCTCCATGGAGCCCATCACACTGGAAGAGACGGACAGGAATAATCCCACTTCAGTGACCACTTCTAATTAACATCTTTAGATTCGTTTCATGGTCTCCCCTCCAGATGACAGAGAGCGCTGCTGACTAAACACCAGAAAATGCACTGCGATGGGCTGACAGGAAAGGTGGCAGAAGGCGCTGGGAACAGACGCCGCGTACAGCAGGATGCCAGCCAGTGCCCAGGCTGATGGTTAACTGCTACACACCGCCGTGCATACAATTCTGCTGGCTGATGCTCGAAAGCTTCTCATCAAACACGTCTGCTTAGTTGAGCTCCTGTAATGCAGAAGAAAGTAGGTTTGTCAACATCCGAGGACGGCGCAGCATCTTGTATAAATGGTAACATTCTCAGAATGCAAATTACAAGCTTTGTTCTGAAATGGACTTGGAGAGAATGACAGAGGAGTGCAGCTCTGAAGTCTGCAGAATAGTGAGTGCAGCTCTGGAGTATAATACAGGATGTAACTCAGGATCAGTACAGGATAAGTAATGTATGTACACAGTGACTCCACCAGCAGAATAGTGAGTGCAGCTCTGGAGTATAATACAGGATGTAACTCGGGATCTGTACAGGATAAGTAATGTATGTACACAGTGACTCCACCAGTAGAATAGTGAGTGCAGCTCTGGAGTATAATACAGGATGTAACTCAGGAGCAGTACAGGATAAGTAATGTATGTACACAGTGACTCCACCAGCAGAATAGTGAGTGCAGCTCTGGAGTATAATACAGGATGTAACTCAGGATCAGTACAGGATAAGTAATGTATGTACACAGTGACTCCACCAGCAGAATAGTGAGTGCAGCTCTGGAGTATAATACAGGATGTAACTCAGGATCAGTACAGGATAAGTAATGTATGTACACAGTGACTCCACCAGCAGAATAGTGAGTGCAGCTCTGGAGTATAATACAGGATGTAACTCTGAATCAGTACAGGATAAGTAATGTATGTACACAATGACTCCACCAGCAGAATAGTGAGTGCATCTCTGGAGAAGGTTGGGTGTGTGAGAGCTCTGCAGGATCCAGGGTGTGGTCACCAGTAAGAGGAAAGCTTACCCAGCCAAGTCTACAGGTGCTGGGCTTGCTCCAGCCATGGAGTCCCAGACCTCCTCCCTCTGGCCTCGGTCGGGGGGAGGATTGCACCCCAGGAGGGGAGAACACCTGGTCGGAGTGGCAGCAATGTCACCCTGACTCCCCTGGAGGAGCCCAAGAGGACCCGCAGCCAGAGGAAGAGAGTGGAGGACCATGCGGCAAAACAACGTTTGCAGGCAAGTTGGGCTGATCGCAAGGAGGGCGAGTCTGTAACGGATGTGGCATCACGCATTGCCAAGTATATGAAGGACTTTGGGCATGTCGGGAGGCAGCTGAATAAATATAAGCAGGAGCTGCACGTTGCCCGCTATGATGCGGAGCGGGCCAGATCCCGCACCAGGAAGTTAGCCATATCGCGGCAGATTGAAGCCTGTGAGGAGGCCATTGAGTTTTATGCGGAGGAGAGGGAAAGGATCCTGGAAAGAAGTGGGCCTTTCAAAGAAAAACTGTTAAACGACGAAAGGTTTAGCAAAATGGCGTCGGTGAGCAGCGCTGCTATTAAAGAGCGCTCTGCCAGGTGCTCAAGCAGCAGCACAGGCGAATCAGACAGTGCTGAGGATGGGCGAGCTGGGTGCTCTGGTGAGCAGCAATCGTCGCTGCCAGGTGGGACTACTGGGCCCAGCATCCCAGCTGAACAGGTGAGCCTGCCCCCCACGTCAGGCGAATCTGACCAGGAGGACACCGACGACAGCTGCAGCAGCAGTGGAGAGGGGGCGCTGATAATGCGGCAGATACAGCTGCAGGAGTCCCCAGAGAGGCTACAATCCTGCTACTTTGGAAAGGATTTGCCCCCAGAAACCTCAAGCAAAAAGAGGAGGAAAAAGGAAAAAACGTATATTCAAGAAAAGTTCGTTTATGTCACCAAGCACTCTGGTTTGGCTGAAAAGTCAGACCAGGGTGGTAACCCTGAGCTCCTAGTCCCGGGCTCTATGGTGGGTCCGGTGCAGGGGACTGGGGAAGAGAGGGTTAATGCGGCCCAAAACTCCAAGCCCACTTGTGCTAGTAGTGGGAATGGAGGAGTAAAGGAGGTGGAGAAGAGCGTTCGGAAAGCGAAGAGTCGCGGCCAGTCCAGAGGTGCTGGCGCTGTTGGTCACGTCCCAGTGGGAGGGGGGCGTGATCCGGCGCCAGGTCCCACCGGTGGTAGCTTAGCTGTCCCCCCTGTGTCCCTAAAGCGCCTTTCCGGTGCAGAGGGGGCGCAGGGGGTGGTGGCTGGGTCTGCCGATCCTCCCACACATGGTAAACATCCTTCTGCTGCTGGAAGGAAAGCTGGGGGAACTGCAAATCCAAGAGTGGCTAAGGTGGGCGGAGCTACAGCCACCAATGTCAAAAGAAATGTTGAAGTACATCTTCAGCCACCCACCAAAGGTGCCATGGACTTGCCCTCAGGGCATAAAGAGAAAATTAAGAGTAAAGGTAACATGGGTCCTGGTCCAGCAGCTAATGGAGAAGTGAGTGCGGTAATGGATGCGGCTGTTGGTACCCCTGCTGCCCCTGTTCCTGCTGCCCCTGTTCCTGCAGGAACAGGTGTCCCCGATTCCCCGGCTGGTATGCCACCTTTTGTACGGGAGGGTGGGGCTTTGGAGGGTAGTCAGGGGGTGGGTCAGGATCCAGTCGCCCCTCCAGCGGCGACAACATCTGGTAGAAGTTATGCCAGTGTCGCCGCTGGAGGGAGGGGGGATGCGTCCTCCTCGTCTTTGGGCTCTGGGGACGGCGTTTTGCAACAGCGCCTCCTGGAGGCCTTGAGGAGGGGGGAGAGCTCGATGAATGTAGGGGGCAGAGTTGTGGATTTGTCTCTCTGGGTGGAGAGACATGGTCTTGGTGCCTTCCGAGAACAAAGGGGGGAGACCGTCTGGTCCCTGCCGACAACCGGGCAGGACATTGGCCGTAGGAATGTGGCTCGTCTTCAGTGGAGAGGCAATGACGCGTACCCATCCAGGAGTAAGGTGGTGGAGCTTCTGCTGAAGATGGGTTTCAGGGCAAATGACATCTATGCCCTGATCCATCCTTATGACACGTCTGAGTTCGACATCAGCTTTGCTCGCCCGGAGGGCCTGGAGCTCTTCTGGGGGAATTATGAGCTGATGAAGGACGAGCCCGGCTGGCGCGGTTTCGCTGCACAAGTGGTAACCCGCCAGACTGGAGTCAAGAGAGTGACCGTTTTGACTCGTAACGAGCCCCTCTCTTATTATGATATCATGACTTGGATAAGTCGGTATGGAGAGGTGGTGGATATGCCCAATAAGAACCGGGACGAACACGGCATCTGGTCCGGAGCCTGGACGTTTATGGTGAAACTTAAGCGTTCAGGGAATTCGGTGGCCCACATACCATCCGCGGCTTTCCTTGGCAGGGATCGTATCTTGGCCTTCTACCAGGGGCAGCCGAAGCTCTGTCACAAGTGCGGCGACCCCACACATTTGAGTGCAGCCTGTAACGTCATCAAGTGCGCTCTGTGTGGCGAGGTAGGTCATCTTGCGGCATCTTGTACAGAGATTAGGTGTCACCTGTGTGGTGACCTCGGTCACCCATTCAGTCGCTGTCCACGCTCTTTTGCCAATGCGGTCAGGGCCCCAGCGGAGGAGAGCCGTGAGGTTGCTTCTGCGGGGGAGGGGACCAGCAGAGGCGATGGAGCCCAGGAGCCAAGGAAGAACAAACATGCTGGGGCAGCCAAGCTAAGGCGCCAAGAGAAGCGCGGAAGGGGCAGGGAGCTGGTGGAAACCCAGGTGGCAGGTGGGTCAATGCTGGCCCCTGCTCCGGATGCAAATCATGTGGCTGAGGCTCCAGGGGACAGGGAGCTGGATGAGGAGGTCAGGAGGATCCAAAGGGAAGAGGATGCCACTTATTCAGATTCTTCCCACTATGAAAGTGTGGGTGAGGGCAAGGATGAGTGGCAAAAGAAAAAGCGCAAGCAGGGCTCCAAGAAAATGAAAAAAAGGGAAGGGAAATCTTCCCCTGCAACGGGCCAGGTGCAGGAAGGCAATCCAAACTCTCCTCTTGTTGGGCTCTCCAACAGGTACCAAGCTCTCTCGTCCTCGGAGGAAGAGATGCCTAGGACAAGCGTGAGGCCTACAGGGGGTGCTGAGCCTTCCTCTTGTGGGGGTTTGGTGACCTCCAGGGGGAGGGCTGGCCCAGAGCCCAGTGACAAGGAGGACGAGGTCGAGGAGCCCCTTGCCATGGACCTTTCAGTGTCCAAGAAACGTGGCAAGGGGTCATCCTCAGACCCGGATGAGAAGGGGGGTGGGAAGAAGAAAGCCATCTAACTCAATCACCAATGATGGCGGCACCCGCTCCGTTGACGCTGGCATCCATTAATGTTGCCAGCATTAAATCTGATATGGCTAGATTTGCGGCCTTTGATTTTCTCGGCCGCGTTGAAGCTGACATTTTGTTTTTGCAAGAGACCAGGCTGCCAAATTTGGCAGCTGTGCATAAGGCAAGGAGGGAATGGAGGTCTGGTCCATCTTACTGGTCTCTTGGGGCCGAGCCATATAGCGGAGTGGCGGTACTTTTTACCGCAGCGGTTGAATGCCGACGGGTTATCGAGTTAGAAATAGGGAGGTGCCTGATCCTGGATGTTCTCATGAAGGGACAAGAGCTTCGGCTAATCAACATCTACGGTCCCCAAACCAAGCGGGACCGCAAAGATCTCTTTATGAGGATCAAGCCGTACCTTTTTACCAGTCGGCAGGTGATCTTTGGGGGTGACTTTAACGCAGTCACGAGGACCCGTGACAGGGGAGGCTCCCTAGGCAAGCTGACTTATGATAGCGTCGCGCTTAATAGCATAGCTAGCGAAGCTCGCCTGGTGGATGTCCACATCCGGCACACCCCAGGCCACGCGGGTTTCACCTATTATAGAGGCGAGTGCAGGTCTAGAATAGACAGGTTTTATTTGAAGGAGGAAGCCATCTCTTCACCAGTTTCTGTTGTTGAGGTGGAATTCTCCGACCACTGTCTGATTTTGTTTTCCCTGAATGTTGCAGAGACCCCCCGGATGGGTAGAGGCTTATGGAGGCTGAATTCATCACTCCTGGAGGAAGCAGAGATAAGACAGTCCTTTGAGGATTTTCTGCAGAGCCAGGTACCATTACTGGATCTTTGTAGCAGTAAGTCAGAGTGGTGGGAGATGTTCAAGATCAGGGCGGCGAGATTCTTCCGCCAGCTCTCTAGCCTCAGGAGCCTGAGTAAGTACCGTCTTTATCAGGGCCTGAGGAGGAAACTCGAGCATCTCGTCTCGACTGGAGGTAGCCGCGAGGAGATCTCCAGAGTGAAGTCTTTGCTCAAAGGGTGCCAGTATAATAGGCACGCATCTTTGGTTTTTGAGAGGGACTTCGGGAAGTACCACTCGCCCGACCCTTACAGAAACTGCAAGATGTCAGTGAATCGTAAAGTTGTCACTGGACTGATCGACGATACGGGATCTCTGAACAGGTCCAGATCAGGGATTCTGGAAGTCATCAGATCCTTCTACTCGCACCTTTTGGGAAAGAGGGATCTAGATCGAGATGTGATGTTGGCTTTCCTGGCTGAAGCTGTTCCTGAGTCAGGGGATGACATCTCCCTTAATGTTTTGACAGAGGAGATCAACATAGAGGAAGTTAAACTGGCGATTGATGGGCTTGCGCTCAAAAAATCGCCACGACCGGATGGCTTAACATCTGAGTACTATAAGACCTTTAAGGACCTCTTGAGTCCCCTCTTGACTGAGGTTTTCAATGAGTGTCTTTCCTTGGACACTCTCCCAAAGTCAATGAGGAGGTCGGCTTTGATCCTTCTGTCAAAGGGTAAAGACTCGAGCCGTATTGAGAACTGGCGTCCCATAGCGCTTCTCAATACGGACAGGAAGGTTCTGGCAAAAGTGCTGTTTAATCGGCTGGTCAAGTTTGCACCCCGGCTCCTCTCGGGCGCCCAGCATTGCTCTGTTCCAGGCCGTAGCACCTTTAGTGCTGTTCTAGGTGTCCGGGAGGCAGTGGAGCAGGGTAGGGCTGGTCACTGGGAGGGGTACTTGCTGTCCTTGGATCAGGCCAAAGCGTTTGATCGGGTTAATCACGAGTACCTCTGGTCTGTTCTTTTGAGATATGGCCTGCCAGTGGGGTTTGTCAATTGGCTCAAGACATTGTACGCGGGGGCTGAGACTTTCCCGCTAGTGAACGGTTGGGTCGGCCACCCATTTGAGGTTGGGTCTGGCGTCCGTCAGGGTTGTCCTCTGAGCCCCTTGCTGTACGTGTTTGCCATTGATCCTTTCCTTAGGATGATTGATGGTGGGCCTATGGCGGGGGTCGGGATGGATCGGGCGGTGCCAGAAGCCTCCCTCAGGGTGGCAGCGTACGCTGATGACATCACCGTCTTTGTGTCCTCGAGGGGGGAGGCAGAGTACGTGATGGCAGAGGTGGATCGCTACTCGGAAGCATCCGGGTCCGGCATCAACTGGGATAAGTGCGAAAGTCTCTGGTTAGGAAGGGGAGATCCTACATTTAGTCTCCCGGACACTCTTCCAGTGCCCCAGGACTCGGCTAAAGTTCTCGGCATCAAATTTGGCCGGGGAGATTACCCCATGCAAAATTGGGTGGTCAGGCTCGATGGTGCCACTCAGAAGGTGGCCCAGTGGAAGGGTTGGTCTTTGACCCTTCGGGAAAGGGTTAACCTGATCAAAACATACCTGCTCCCTTTATTCATCTACCTGGGCAGCGTATGCATTTTGCCAGAACCTCTCTGGACCCGGGTCTACAACCTGTTCTTCCTAATGTTGTGGGGGAACAGGTTGAACCTAATTAGGAGAGATGTCACATATCGCACGAGGAGACTAGGGGGGTTAGCTATGGTCAACCCCGTGGTGTTTCTCGTAAACACCTTTGTTAAGATCAATATAGGCAACCTCTGGCAAGAGAGGGCTCCTCCGTGGGTATTCTCCTGTTGGGGATGGCTTCGGCCTTTCTTCCAGGAATGGGAGACAGGAGGGCGAGTGAAGGATCTTCGCACGCCGCACGGGCATCTTCCGGCTTACGCTACCGTGGTTCTGAAGATGATACGTCGGTGGGGTCTGGGGATGTGGGAGATCAGAACTCTGTCGAGAAAACTCCTCGATAAGAGGGTTCTGTTGACCCATTTCCAGAAGCCCCTGGCGCTCAAGGACTGCCCAAGTCGGGACCTGGAGGGAGGGTTACGTTTATTGAATTCTGACAGGATCCCCTTGAAGTTTTGGGACTTGACTTGGCGCTGTTTCCACGGGAGACTATATGTAAGGGGCAACTTGAAGAGCAGGCCACTGGTGGATAGGGGTTGCCCCCGCCAGGAGTGCAGCAACGTACTGGAAAGCATGGAGCATTTCCTGCTTCAGTGTCCCTTTAATACAGAGGTGTACAAACGGGTGGGAGCCTCCATTGGTTGGCCCAGGTTGGCACGCCTCTCGTATGCGGAATGGGTCTATGGGGCATTCGGGGACCTTGGTCGCAGGGACCGGTGCACTTTATTCTTAGTCAGCCTAGTGGTCAGGTTTCACATTTGGAACGCACGGTGTCTAGTTTCGACGGAAGAGAAAATCCTCCCCGTGGATGAGGTGAATAGAAACATCCTGGGTGACCTGGTGAAGGTGCGCTCTCTGGATTATGAGAGGTTGGGCACGACTAAGGCCTCTCTCCTATGGAGAGGGTTTGTATTTCGTTAGGGACAGTCTTCTTATTGTTAGGGTCTTTGTAGGGACAGAATAGGGAGAGGTAGGGACAGTTTTCTCTGAGGGTAAGTTTTAGGGAAGGAGTAGGGACATTGTAGGGACAGATTAACTATAGGGATAGTTTTTCTCTATTTGGTCGGTGCCCGGTTTATCATATCCAGTCCTTGTGGAGGGCTGTGTGTGACACTAGTAGAGTTTTTGTTTTTCGGTCAAAGATGAAGTATGTACGGCTGCAGGTAACTGAACCTTAGGCTTTCGGGTATTAATATGTAGTGTTGGTTTGTAGTTGTGTAATATAAGAGATGTTATATGTTATGTTATGTTTGTTTTGTATATAGGGTTAGGGGTTCTAGATAGGTTGGGTGGGGGTTTATTGGGGGGAGGGGGGGGATTTATGCCTCAGCCGTAGCTTGACACGTCCCGGACAATGAACACTGGGCACGGACTGTTGGTGCGGGCGTGGCCCTCAGGCTGCGGCGGGCAGGGTGTGTGTATGCGGTGCAGCTCGGCTCGTCCTGGACATAGACATTGAGCACGGACTTGGGATGCAGGCGTGGCTCCCAGGCTGCACCGTAGGGGGTTGTTTGGGGTGTGTGGTGGTTTGGTCTGGATATAGGGTTAGTTTAGGATTATGTAAGGTTTTATTCTTTAGGTGGTGGGCATTAAATAAAAAAAATAAAATAAAAAAAAAAATAAAAAATGTAAAAAATATATATATATAAAAAAAAAAAAAAAGGTATTGGGTTGTTCTTATTATTATTACTTTTGTTATTGTTTGCATTATTTTTATTATATAATTGCTTTGTTTATTAGTCGTTTTCTTTCTTCTTATTTTGGGATTTCAGGCTGGATCCTGTGAGTTAGGGATGTTTTCTTACATGTGGGTATACTGTTATATGTAGTATGTAGTGTATATGTATTGGTGAGGATGAGTGAGTGTAGTTTGGAGTGCAGGTTGGTGTAGTGTGCGGTGTGTATTATTTGGACCAGATGGACCTTTTGCTTTTGTCCCTTTGTCCTGAAGTAAGGCAAAGTACAGATAACACAAATGATTTGGTTTTGTTTTATGTTTGTCTTATGCCAAGTGAGCGATATTTATGTTCTGTTTATTGTTGTGTTTTTCACTTTTATAATAAAAAGATCTACAGGATGTAACTCAGGATCAGTGCAGGATAAGTAATGTATGTACACAGTGACTCCATCAGCAGAATAGTGAGTGCAGCTCTGGGGTATAATACAGGATGTAACTCAGGATCAGTACAGGATAAGTAATGTATGTACACAGTGACTCCACCAGCAGAATAGTGAGTGCAGCTCTGGGGTATAATACAGGATGTAACTCAGGATCAGTACAGGATAAGTAATGTATGTACACAATGACTCCACCAGCAGAATAGTGAGTGCAGCTCTGGGGTATAATACAGGATGTAACTCAGGATCAGTACAGGATAAGTAATGTATGTACACAGTGACTCCACCAGCAGAATAGTGAGTGCAGCTCTGGAGTATAATACAGGATGTAACTCAGGAGCAGCACAGGATAAGTAATGTATGTGCACAGTGACTCCACCAGCAGAATAGTGAGTGCAACTCTGGAGTATAATACAGGATGGAACACAGGATCAGTACAGGATAAGTAATGTATGTGCACAGTGACTCCACCTGCAGAATAGTGAGTGCAGCTTTGGAGTATAATACAGGATGTAACTCAGGATCAGTACAGGATTAGTAATGTATGTACATAGTGACTCCACCAGCAGAATAGTGAGTGCAGCTCTGGAATATAATACAGGATGTAACTCAGGAGCAGTACAGGATAAGTAATGTATGTGCACAGTGACTCCACCAGCAGAATAGTGAGTGCAGCTCTGGGGTATAATACAGGATGTGACTCAGGATCAGTACAGGATAAGTAATGTATGTACACAGTGACTCCCCCAGCAGAATAGTGAGTGCATCTCTGGAGGAAGGTTGTGTGTCTGAGAGCTCTGCTGGTTCCAGGGTGTGGTCTGCTTCTAGGGTGGAGACCTTGCTGAGAGCCCAGGAACAAGTGCACGTTTCTGGGCTACATTTGCCATGGAGTGCCGTGCTTCCCCCCTCTGGCTTCGGTCAGGAGGGGGGAGGAATGAACCCCAGGAGGGGAGAGGATCCAGTCGGGGTCCACGCAGCGTCACCCAGACTCCCCGGGAGGATGTGGAGTATAGGAAAACCCGAAGCCAAACTAAAGCCAAGGTGAGTGCTGCAAAGGCACCTACAAGTGTCAGCTGGGGAGAGCGCAGCAAAGGTGAATCTGTTACTGCTATGGCATCTCGGATAGCTGCCAACATAAAGGACTATAAGGAGGTTGGTAGGCAGCTGCAGAAGTATCGCAGGGAACTGCAGACTGCCCTGAGCGATCTAGACAAAGCCCCACAGGGAAGAAAAAAGATCGCTGCAGCAGAAAAAGTTAAAGCCTGCAAGGAGGCTGTGGACTTCTACAAGGAGGAGAGATATAGAATACTCCAAGCCAGCGGCCCATTTAAAGAGAAGCTCCTAAATGATGAGCGATTTGCTGGAATGGCGCACGTGAGCAGCGACAGCAGCTCAGACGAGTCGGAGGATCCACAGGAGGGGATGGCGATATGCTCTGGGGAGCAGCCGTCCCTACAGCAGGGGGGAACTGCAGGGAGCAGCATTCCTGCTGAGCAGGTTAGCCTGCCCCCCACATCGGAGGAGTCCAGTGCTGAGGACGCGGACGACGACAGCGACAGCAGCAGCGGTGAGGGGGCCCTCATCATGCAGCAAATCATGCTGCAGGAGTCCCCAGAAAGAATGCACAATATGTACTTTGGTGACGACATGCCTGAAACAACATCTACGGGCAAAAAGAAACAGAAAAAAAAGATGAAGACCACCGTGCAGGAGAGGTTTGTGTACGTCACCAAGCACTCCGGTCCGGCTGCAAAGTCAGATCGGGGTGCTAGCCCTGGTATACCCCTAGTCCCGGGCTCTGCAGTGGGTCCGGTGCAGGGGACTGGGGAAGAGAGGGTTAATGCGGCCCAAAACTCCATTTCTGCTTGTGCCAGTAGTGGGAATGGAGGCCATAAGGAGGCAGAGAAGGTCCGTGGGAAAGATGGAATGAGGGGTCGCGGCCAATCCGGAGGTGCTGGTGCTGATGGTTGCCCTCCAGTGGGAGGGGGGGGCAGTCTGGCATCAGGTTCCACCAGTGGCGGCTTGGCTGTCCCTCCTGTGTCCCTAAAACGCCTGTCAGGTGTAGAGGGGGCGCAGTGGGTGGTGGCCAAGTCTGCCGATCCTCCCACCCATCATGATGGTAACGTAATAGCAAATAAGCAGGTAAAAAGAACTGCAAGTCCCAGAATGGCCGGAAAAATGGGCGGAGCTAGAGCTGCAGAGACAGCTCCTACAGAGCATAATGCTGGACTTAAGGCTAACTCTTTCAGTGCTGGTCTCCAGCCTCATCCAGCTGGAAAGTGTAACATTAAGAAAAAAGGTGAAGCAGGTCCTGGTCCAACAAAAGGAAAATGTATGAATGATGTGAATGGGACAACCGTTAGTGCTACCGCTGCCCCTGCTCCCGCTTCCGCTCCCGCAGAGGCTTTGGGAGCTCAGGATGCCCCCAATCCCCCGGGAGGTATGACATCGGCTGTACGGGAGGGTGGGGCTTCAGGTAGTAGTCAGGGGATGGGCCAGGATCCAGTCACCCCTCCGGCGGCGACAACAGCTGGTAGAAGTTATGCCAGTGTCGCCGCTGGAGGGAGGGGGGATGCGTCCTCCTCGTCTTTGGGCTCTGGGGACGGCGTTTTGCAACAGCGCCTCCTGGAGGCCTTGAGGAGGGGGGAGAGCTCGATGAATGTAGGGGGCAGAGTTGTGGATTTGTCTCTCTGGGTGGAGAGACATGGTCTTGGTGCCTTCCGAGAACAAAGGGGGGAGACCGTCTGGTCCCTGCCGACAACCGGGCAGGACATTGGCCGTAGGAATGTGG
The DNA here is from genome assembly GCA_035609135.1 of Eleutherodactylus coqui. Classification (NCBI taxonomy): domain Eukaryota; kingdom Metazoa; phylum Chordata; class Amphibia; order Anura; family Eleutherodactylidae; genus Eleutherodactylus; species Eleutherodactylus coqui. Next base: position 32,953,694 of record CM069405.1, read on the forward strand.
CCCGTCTTCAGTGGAGAGGCAATGACGCGTGCCCATCCAGGAGTAAGGTGGTGGAGCTTCTGCTGAAGATGGGTTTCAGGGCAAATGACATCTATGCCCTGATCCATCCTTATGGCACGTCTGAGTTCGACATCAGCTTTGCTCGCCCGGAGGGCCTGGAGCTCTTCTGGGGGAATTATGAGCTGATGAAGGACGAGCCCGGCTGGCGCGGTTTCGCTGCACAAGTGGTAACCCGCCAGACTGGAGTCAAGAGAGTGACCGTTTTGACTCGTAACGAGTCCCTCTCTTGTTACGATATCATGACTTGGATAAGTCGGTACGGAGAGGTGGTGGATATGCCCAATAAGAACCGGGACGAGCACGGCATCTGGTCCGGAGCCTGGACGTTTATGGTAAAACTTAAGCGTTCAGGGAATTCGGTGGCCCACATACCATCCGCAGCCTTCCTTGGCAGGGATCGTATCTTGGCCTTCTACCAGGGGCAGCCGAAGCTCTGTCACAAGTGCGGCGACCCCACACATTTGAGTGCAGCCTGTAACGTCATCAAGTGCGCTCTGTGTGGCGAGGTAGGTCATCTTGCGGCATCTTGTACAGAGATTAGGTGTCACCTGTGTGGTGACCTCGGTCACCCATTCAGTCGCTGTCCGCGCTCTTTCGCCAATGCGGTCATGGCCCCAGCGGAGGAGAGCCGTGAGGTTGCTTCTGCAGGGGAGGGGACCAGCAGAGGCGAGGGAGCCCAGGAGCCAAGGAAGAACAAACATGTTGGGGCAGCCAAGCTAAGGCGCCAAGAGAAGCGCGGAAGGGGCAGGGAGCTGGTGGAAACCCAGGTGGCAGGTGGGTCAATGCTGGCCCCTGCTCCGGACGCAAATCATGTGGCTGAGGCTCCAGGGGACAGGGAGCTGGATGAGGAGGTCAGGAGGATCCAAAGGGAGGAGGCTGCCACTTATTCAGATTCTTCCCACTATGAAAGTGTGGGTGAGGGCAAGGATGAGTGGCAAAAGAAAAAGCGCAAGCAGGGCTCCAAGAAAATGAAAAAAAGGGAAGGGAAATCTTCCCCTGCAACGGGCCAGGTGCAGGAAGGCAATCCAAACTCTCCTCTTGTTGGGCTCTCCAACAGGTACCAAGCTCTCTCGTCCTCGGAGGAGGCAGAGGTGGCCAGGACAAGCGTGGGGCCTACAGGGGGTGCTGAGCCTTCCTCTTGTGGGGGTTTGGTGACCTCCAGGGGGAGGGCTGGCCCAGAGCCCAGTGGCAAGGAGGACGAGGTTGAGGAGCCCCTTGCCATGGACCTTTCAGTGTCCAAGAAACGTGGCAAGGGGTCATCCTCAGACCCTGATGAGAAGGGGGGTGGGAAGAAGAAAGCCATCTAACTCGATCACCAATGATGGCGGCACCCACTCCGTTGACGCTGGCATCCATTAATGTTGCCAGCATTAAATCTGATATGGCTAGATTTGCGGCCTTTGATTTTCTCGGCCGCGTTGAAGCCGACATTTTGTTTTTGCAAGAGACCAGGCTGCCAAATTTGGCAGCTGTGCATAAGGCAAGGAGGGAATGGAGGTCTGGTCCATCTTACTGGTCTCTTGCGGCCGAGCCATATAGCGGAGTGGCGGTACTTTTTACTGCAGCGGTTGAATGCCGACGGGTTATCGAGTTAGAAATAGGGAGGTGCCTGATCCTGGATGTTCTCATGAAGGGACAAGAGCTTCGGCTAATCAACATCTACGGTCCCCAAACCAAGCGGGACCGCAAGGATCTCTTTATGAGGATCAAGCCGTACCTTTTTACCAGTCGGCAGGTGATCTTTGGGGGTGACTTTAACGCAGTCACGAGGACCCGTGACAGGGGAGGCTCCCTAGGCAAGCTGACTTATGATAGCGTCGCGCTTAATAGCATAGCTAGCGAAGCTCGCCTGGTGGATGTCCACATCCGGCACACCCCAGGCCACGCGGGTTTCACCTATTATAGAGGCGAGTGCAGGTCTAGAATAGACAGGTTTTATTTGAAGGAGGAAGCCATCTCTTCACCAGTTTCTGTTGTTGAGGTGGAATTCTCCGACCACTGTCTGATTTTGTTTTCCCTGAATGTTGCAGAGACCCCCCGGATGGGTAGAGGCTTATGGAGGCTGAATTCATCACTCCTGGAGGAAGCAGAGATAAGACAGTCCTTTGAGGATTTTCTGCAGAGCCAGGTACCATTACTGGATCTTTGTAGCAGTAAGTCAGAGTGGTGGGAGATGTTCAAGATCAGGGCGGCGAGATTCTTCCGCCAGCTCTCTAGCCTCAGGAGCCTGAGTAAGTACCGTCTTTATCAGGGCCTGAGGAGGAAACTCGAGCATCTCGTCTCGACTGGAGGTAGCCGCGAGGAGATCTCCAGAGTGAAGTCTTTGCTCAAAGGGTGCCAGTATAATAGGCACGCATCTTTGGTTTTTGAGAGGGACTTCGGGAAGTACCACTCGCCCGACCCTTACAGAAACTGCAAGATGTCAGTGAATCGTAAAGTTGTCACTGGACTGATCGACGATACGGGATCTCTGAACAGGTCCAGATCAGGGATTCTGGAAGTCATCAGATCCTTCTACTCGCACCTTTTGGGAAAGAGGGATCTAGATCGAGATGTGATGTTGGCTTTCCTGGCTGAAGCTGTTCCTGAGTCAGGGGATGACATCTCCCTTAATGTTTTGACAGAGGAGATCAACATAGAGGAAGTTAAACTGGCGATTGATGGGCTTGCGCTCAAAAAATCGCCACGACCGGATGGCTTAACATCTGAGTACTATAAGACCTTTAAGGACCTCTTGAGTCCCCTCTTGACTGAGGTTTTCAATGAGTGTCTTTCCTTGGACACTCTCCCAAAGTCAATGAGGAGGTCGGCTTTGATCCTTCTGTCAAAGGGTAAAGACTCGAGCCGTATTGAGAACTGGCGTCCCATAGCGCTTCTCAATACGGACAGGAAGGTTCTGGCAAAAGTGCTGTTTAATCGGCTGGTCAAGTTTGCACCCCGGCTCCTCTCGGGCGCCCAGCATTGCTCTGTTCCAGGCCGTAGCACCTTTAGTGCTGTTCTAGGTGTCCGGGAGGCAGTGGAGCAGGGTAGGGCTGGTCACTGGGAGGGGTACTTGCTGTCCTTGGATCAGGCCAAAGCGTTTGATCGGGTTAATCACGAGTACCTCTGGTCTGTTCTTTTGAGATATGGCCTGCCAGTGGGGTTTGTCAATTGGCTCAAGACATTGTACGCGGGGGCTGAGACTTTCCCGCTAGTGAACGGTTGGGTCGGCCACCCATTTGAGGTTGGGTCTGGCGTCCGTCAGGGTTGTCCTCTGAGCCCCTTGCTGTACGTGTTTGCCATTGATCCTTTCCTTAGGATGATTGATGGTGGGCCTATGGCGGGGGTCGGGATGGATCGGGCGGTGCCAGAAGCCTCCCTCAGGGTGGCAGCGTACGCTGATGACATCACCGTCTTTGTGTCCTCGAGGGGGGAGGCAGAGTACGTGATGGCAGAGGTGGATCGCTACTCGGAAGCATCCGGGTCCGGCATCAACTGGGATAAGTGCGAAAGTCTCTGGTTAGGAAGGGGAGATCCTACATTTAGTCTCCCGGACACTCTTCCAGTGCCCCAGGACTCGGCTAAAGTTCTCGGCATCAAATTTGGCCGGGGAGATTACCCCATGCAAAATTGGGTGGTCAGGCTCGATGGTGCCACTCAGAAGGTGGCCCAGTGGAAGGGTTGGTCTTTGACCCTTCGGGAAAGGGTTAACCTGATCAAAACATACCTGCTCCCTTTATTCATCTACCTGGGCAGCGTATGCATTTTGCCAGAACCTCTCTGGACCCGGGTCTACAACCTGTTCTTCCTAATGTTGTGGGGGAACAGGTTGAACCTAATTAGGAGAGATGTCACATATCGCACGAGGAGACTAGGGGGGTTAGCTATGGTCAACCCCGTGGTGTTTCTCGTAAACACCTTTGTTAAGATCAATATAGGCAACCTCTGGCAAGAGAGGGCTCCTCCGTGGGTATTCTCCTGTTGGGGATGGCTTCGGCCTTTCTTCCAGGAATGGGAGACAGGAGGGCGAGTGAAGGATCTTCGCACGCCGCACGGGCATCTTCCGGCTTACGCTACCGTGGTTCTGAAGATGATACGTCGGTGGGGTCTGGGGATGTGGGAGATCAGAACTCTGTCGAGAAAACTCCTCGATAAGAGGGTTCTGTTGACCCATTTCCAGAAGCCCCTGGCGCTCAAGGACTGCCCAAGTCGGGACCTGGAGGGAGGGTTACGTTTATTGAATTCTGACAGGATCCCCTTGAAGTTTTGGGACTTGACTTGGCGCTGTTTCCACGGGAGACTATATGTAAGGGGCAACTTGAAGAGCAGGCCACTGGTGGATAGGGGTTGCCCCCGCCAGGAGTGCAGCAACGTACTGGAAAGCATGGAGCATTTCCTGCTTCAGTGTCCCTTTAATACAGAGGTGTACAAACGGGTGGGAGCCTCCATTGGTTGGCCCAGGTTGGCACGCCTCTCGTATGCGGAATGGGTCTATGGGGCATTCGGGGACCTTGGTCGCAGGGACCGGTGCACTTTATTCTTAGTCAGCCTAGTGGTCAGGTTTCACATTTGGAACGCACGGTGTCTAGTTTCGACGGAAGAGAAAATCCTCCCCGTGGATGAGGTGAATAGAAACATCCTGGGTGACCTGGTGAAGGTGCGCTCTCTGGATTATGAGAGGTTGGGCACGACTAAGGCCTCTCTCCTATGGAGAGGGTTTGTATTTCGTTAGGGACAGTCTTCTTATTGTTAGGGTCTTTGTAGGGACAGAATAGGGAGAGGTAGGGACAGTTTTCTCTGAGGGTAAGTTTTAGGGAAGGAGTAGGGACATTGTAGGGACAGATTAACTATAGGGATAGTTTTTCTCTATTTGGTCGGTGCCCGGTTTATCATATCCAGTCCTTGTGGAGGGCTGTGTGTGACACTAGTAGAGTTTTTGTTTTTCGGTCAAAGATGAAGTATGTACGGCTGCAGGTAACTGAACCTTAGGCTTTCGGGTATTAATATGTAGTGTTGGTTTGTAGTTGTGTAATATAAGAGATGTTATATGTTATGTTATGTTTGTTTTGTATATAGGGTTAGGGGTTCTAGATAGGTTGGGTGGGGGTTTATTGGGGGGAGGGGGGGGATTTATGCCTCAGCCGTAGCTTGACACGTCCCGGACAATGAACACTGGGCACGGACTGTTGGTGCGGGCGTGGCCCTCAGGCTGCGGCGGGCAGGGTGTGTGTATGCGGTGCAGCTCGGCTCGTCCTGGACATAGACATTGAGCACGGACTTGGGATGCAAGCGTGGCTCCCAGGCTGCACCGTAGGGGGTTGTTTGGGGTGTGTGGTGGTTTGGTCTGGATATAGGGTTAGTTTAGGATTATGTAAGGTTTTATTCTTTAGGTGGTGGGCATTAAATAAAAAAAATAAAATAAAAAAAAAAATAAAAAATGTAAAAAATATATATATATAAAAAAAAAAAAAAAGGTATTGGGTTGTTCTTATTATTATTACTTTTGTTATTGTTTGCATTATTTTTATTATATAATTGCTTTGTTTATTAGTCGTTTTCTTTCTTCTTATTTTGGGATTTCAGGCTGGATCCTGTGAGTTAGGGATGTTTTCTTACATGTGGGTATACTGTTATATGTAGTATGTAGTGTATATGTATTGGTGAGGATGAGTGAGTGTAGTTTGGAGTGCAGGTTGGTGTAGTGTGCGGTGTGTATTATTTGGACCAGATGGACCTTTTGCTTTTGTCCCTTTGTCCTGAAGTAAGGCAAAGTACAGATAACACAAATGATTTGGTTTTGTTTTATGTTTGTCTTATGCCAAGTGAGCGATATTTATGTTCTGTTTATTGTTATGTGTTTCACTTTTATAATAAAAAGATCTACAGGATGGAACTCAGGATGAGTACAGGATAAGTAATGTATGTACACAGTGACTCCACCAGCAGAATAGTGAGTACAGCTCTGGAGTATAATACAGGATGGAACTCAGGATGAGTACAGGATAAGTAATGTATGTACACAGTGACTCCATCAGCAGAATAGTGAGTGCAGCTCTGGGGTATAATACAGGATGTAACTCAGGATCAGTACAGGATAAGTAATGTATGTACACAATGACTCCACCAGCAGAATAGTGAGTGCAGCTCTGGGGTATAATACAGGATGTAACTCAGGATCAGTACAGGATAAGTAATGTATGTACACAGTGACTCCACCAGCAGAATAGTGAGTGCAGCTCTGGAGTATAATACAGGATGTAACTCAGGATCAGTACCGGATAAGTAATGTATGTACACAATGACTCCACCAGCAGAATAGTGAGTGCAGCTCTGGGGTATAATACAGGATGTGACTCAGGATCAGTACAGGATAAGTAATGTATGTACACAGTGACTCCACCAGCAGAATAGTGAGTGCAGCTCTGGAGTATAATACAGGATGTAACTCAGGATCAGTACCGGATAAGTAATGTATGTACACAATGACTCCACCAGCAGAATAGTGAGTGCAGCTCTGGAGTATAATACAGGATGTAACTCAGGATCAGTGCAGGATAAGTAATGTATGTACACAGTGACTCCACCAGCAGAATAGTGAGTGCAGCTCTGGAGTATAATACAGGATGTAACTCTGAATCAGTACAGGATAAGTAATGTATGTATACAGTGACTCCACCCGCAGAATAGTGAGTACAGCTCTGGAGTATAATACTGTATGTAGCTCAGGATCAGTACAGGATAAGTAATGTATGCACACAGTGACTCCACCAGCAGAATAGTGAGTGCAGCTCTGGGGTATAATGTAGGATGTAACTCAGGATCAGTATAGGATAAGTAATGTATGTACACAGTGACTCCACCAGCAGAATAGTGAGTGCAGCTCTGGAGTATAATACAGGATGTAACTCAGGAGCAGTACAGGATAAGTAATGTATGTACACAGTGACTCCACCAGCAGAATAGTGAGTGCAGCTCTGGAGTATAATACATGATGTAACTCAGGATCAGTAGAGGATAAGTAATGTATGTACACAGTAACTCCACCAGCAGAATAGTGAGTGCAGCTCTGGGGTATAATATAGGATGTAACGCAGGATCAGTACAGGATAAGTAATGTATGTACACAGTGACTCCACCAGCAGAATAGTGAGTGCAGCTCTGGAGTATAATACAGGATGTAACTCTGAATCAGTACAGGATAAGTAATGTATGTACACAGTGACTCCACCAGCAGAATAGTGAGTGCAGCTCTGGAGTATAATACAGGATGTAACTCAGGATCAGTACAGGATAAGTAATGTATGTACACAGTGACTCCATCAGCAGAATAGTGAGTGCAGCTCTGGAGTATAATACAGGATGTAACTCTGGATCTGTACAGGATAAGTAATGTATGTACACAGTGACTCCACCAGCAGAATAGTGAGTGCAGCTCTGGAGTATGATACAGATACAGTACAATATTAGCACCCGGTGCCATGTTACAGCACCAGAGTTTCAATTTTTAAATGTGACTTAGTCCTCTTCTAGTTGACTGGTACTTAAAAGTGTCTCAGATATTTTCAGAGTTAAGCAGGGCCCCTGTATGAGCCTTCTGTATGTTATAGCCTGCACCCACCTCCAGAGGATAGAACTATGGAAGACCTTTGTTCCATCGTTCCATTTCTCAGTTTCCTTGTGGCTCCATCTTGTATTTTGCTACATCGTTCTTCTGACCTGATTGTGTTTTTCTGCTGAATATCAGCATTGAGCAATTGTATCTATTGATCTTCATAAAGGTCGATAGATGGAAAGACTCCCAGACCTCATAGCGCTGGCTGGAGATGTATTAATTGGAAAGCTCCGGCTAATTACTTGGAAGAGATTGTTTGCTGTACTATATTTGGTCTATGAAGCAGAAGAAGAAGATTGTGCACAGACTGAAGAGCAGGGTCAAGGTGGAGGCAGCCGTGGTTCCTTATCCACCTGCGGGGCCGACTAAACCACAGTCAGCTGGTAAACCTGGGATGGCACCAAGGTGTATTACGTTTGTGCTGCTGACTTCACCATTATGGTACTAGGAGGGGGGGCTTTGATGTTCGTTGGGGAAAACCATGTAACCTTAACCACTGAGCATGCTTGAGCTCAGATGGGGTTAATTAGGCGGAACAGTCCCGCTTTGGGACTCTGTGTCCTGCTTTCCACCGGGACCCCAGTGGGACAGTCATTTGTCCTGCTTTTGTCCCGCTTTCGGGACGTCGGGTCACCATAATAATTACCGGCCGGGGTGATGCAGCTCCCCAGCCGGTAATCACTCTGCAGCACTGTGGACCGGATGCACACACTGACGCCAGTGTGTGCATCCGGGATTTTCGTCAGTGTGTGCATCCGGGATCTTCGTCCCCTCCTCCCCTCATCTCTCTTCTTTGGTTCCGCAAGAGGAGAGGAGAAGGGAGGAGGTACTGCTGTGGACGCACACACTTCTGCCGGCAGCGCTGAGAGGAGCAGCGGCGCTGTAAAGACCAGGAAGAGGTAATTATGTGCGTCTTAGGGGAGCACTAAGACTATGGGGCTTCTGTGAGGGGGGTCACTATTATTGCTGGGGCTACTGTGGGGAGTAACTATTATTGCTAGGGGTTACAGTCGGGAGTCACTATTACTGTTGGGGCTACTGTAAGAGAGTCGCTATTATTGCCGGGCTACTGTGGGGGGGTTACTATTGCTGGGGCTGCTGTGGGGGTGGTCACTTTTATTCCTGGGGCTTCTGTGGGGGTCACTATTATTGCTGGGGCTGGTATAGGGGACACTATTACTACTGAGGCCACTCTGCACGTGGCAGCATACCTCAAGTTGACTTAGGGTCTGTTTACACGTGGTGGAAATGCTGTGGAATGTCCGCAACGGAAATTTCCACAAACATTCCACACCCTAAAAAACAGTCAATATCTGTACCATTGCTGACTGGAAATCAGGCGCTTACCCTTAGCTCACACTATGCGGCGCTCCTGCTAACCTCCTCCGTAGGCTTCTTCATGTCAGTGCTTCTCGGCTTCTGGAAGAGCAGTCCTCAGGCGGGTTCGGGACTCAATATCTGCTCCAACAACAGCTGGTTGTCCCCTGCTCTGTTACCTCACTGCAGGCAGAGCGTGGTTCCACTGGTCAGGCTAGGGTTCTCACCTGGACGGTTACTCACTGGCCCAGTCAGTAATTATGTCCAAAGGCCGGTGCCGGTATGTACTTTTTAATGGCCAGTAAAAATTTATTGTTAGCTAAGAGCATCAAGAATGTCTATCTCTCCCCTTCTATACCCCCACTTCCCCCCCCCCCCCCCTCACACACACACACCTCCACCATTTAGCCAAAGTCCAAATTTCCATCCCATCAACCATCTTTGGGGCAAACTAGAATGCTGTATCCGCACACCACTACACCCCTCATCCACACATCACTGTCTGAAGTGTGGAGGTCAAATCCCTCCACACATCTATGGGAATTTGGTGGAAAGCGGCCGCGGAGGGTTACTGCAGTCATTGAGGCCAAAGGTGGCCAACACCCGATGGAAATAAAATTGAATTTAATCACCTCCTTTGCATCACAATGCTTTGGCCAGCATAGTGTACTTAGCGTCCATGGACGACCCTTTAAACCTTCCGGAGCGATAGTCTTACTCTGCAGTGATCACACCGGAGGTCGAGGAGGACGCTGTGCAGGTTAATACATCTCCGTATACACGTCGGCTCCGTCAGGGAAGGCACCATGTGGATGCAATGAACATTTCAATTAAGTGTAAAAATCTTTCATGGGGCAGCCAGTCCCCCGTGGGTTCCTGCGCCCGGGCGGTAGGACAGCTGCTGGATTGGCGGCACGTAGAACGACTCCAGCTTTTCATCAAACATAAACCCTGAAATAATCCACATCTGGGGCCGAGTGAGGGCGTTCTGCTGATCTTCACTTCTGACTTTCAGAGGTGTTTGTATTTAGAAAGTGGTTATTACTAGAGATGAGCGAACGTGTTCTTAACGAACACTTACGCACCCGAACACCGGCTTTTCCGAGGACTTCCGTGTTCGCGCGTAAGTATTCGGGGGGCGCCGGGGGGCGGGGAGAGGCGCGGCGGCGCGGGCGGCAGCAGCGGGGAACAGGGGGGAGCCCTCTCTCTCTCCCTCTCCCCCCCACTCCCCGCCGCAACCCCCCGCGCTGCCACGGCGACCCCCGAACTTTTTTCGCCCGAACACGGAATTCCTCGCGAAGTTCGGTGTCCGGGCGAAAAGGGGCGGAGCCGAACACGTTCGCTCATCTCTAGTTATTACTAATGGGAATCATCAGACTTATCATAATGAGATGTGGAGGGGGCAGGGTGGAATAAGCTTGGCAGAAGAAGGATGAGACTCTTCACGAGCAGGAAGCCCCCTGTGCCGTCATCGCTCATCGGTGACCTCTAAACGTCTCCAGAGCTGTTCCTCCATATGCTTCTGGAAATGACAACTTGTTCAATACTTCTTACCAACACAGACTTCTATTTGCAAAGCTCGGTCCAACTACATAGTGAATATATACACTGAACGGGCACTTTACTAGAAACCTCATTTGGTAGCTCATTGGGCTCCAGAGCCGCAACAATTCACCACACTTTAGATTCCACTAGGTGATGTAATCATCCTGCAGGAATATCGGCCCCTGCGGACAGGAAGCTTCTTGTAGTTGCTGCAGATTAGATGGAGGTGCTGACATGTTCTGATCGGCTGACAGGAAGGGGTCATCGATTCATGCTGCTTGCGCCAAATTCTGACCTCCAATCAGCACGGGGCAACAGACATCTGGACCCGTCTGACCAGGTGATGTTTTTCCGCTGCTCAGTGATACAATTTTTGCGCTATTTTGTTTTCTGTTTCTCTTAGACACAATGGCGCTGGAACTTGTCATCTGTTAGAACCCATCTGTGCGAAGGAAGCAAGAGTTGTGTGTTCAGACACATTAGTTGGAGCCCCAGCATTGTACTCAGCTGCTCCTGACTGCGCAGTACCTGTTGGTCAGAACGATTCCTGACATCCTGCTCTGACCCCTTTCGGTGATAAGGGGTTTTCGTCCACAGGATCCCCTATCGCTGGTTGCTTTCCTCAATCATATCATTCTCTCTGTACTCTCCACACTGATACACAAAAAAAAAAAACACGGTTGGCAGCGAAATCCTGACCCTGGCTAGGGATAACTGATCAAATTTGCCTATAAGACAAAACTAGGAGGGATAGCTAACATTAGAAAAGACAGAGAGAGGACTGAACAGTGGGCAGCGACTGAATGATATTTATCAGGGACAAAAGACTTGGGTATACTAATAGATCATAGACTGAACATGAGTCAGCAATGTGATGCAGCAGCCAAAATGGCAAACACAAATCTGCAATGTATTAAGAGAAGCATAGAGTCTAGATCACGTGAGGTCATTATTCCCCTCTACTCCTCCTTAGTCAGACCTCATCTGTAATACTGTGTCCAGTTCTGGGCACCCCACTTTAAAAAAGACATAGACAAACTGGAGCAAGTTCAGAGAAGAGTTACCAAGATGGTGAGCGGTCTGCAAATCATGTCCTATGAGGAACGGTTAAAGGATCTGGGAATGTTTAGCTTGCAAAAAAGAAGGCTGAGAGAAAACTTAATAGCTGCCTACAAATATCTGAAGGGCTTGTAGTGACCCAGTACATCTATTCCTGCCCTTCTCCATGTGATACATGTCATGTCTTGTGTTGGTGCGCTGTGAAAAAATGTCTAGTCAATCTATTATGTGTATTGCACAGCTGCAGCGTGTGATGGGTTAAGTGTTTGCATGAGCCTGGGAGATGCTTGCAATGTATCAATTTGTCTTGTCACGTGGTATGAGTGAGAATATAAATAGGAGTATGTAAGAGCGGGAAAGGGTCCATCCTTCACAGATTCTTCTGGGTTCCTGAGAGTGTCAGCCACATGGGGGTGCCTTCAACTCTCATGTGGTAAAGAATGGAGGAAGAAGAGAGATTCCTTGAGAGTGCATGTTCCAGAGATGAGGGAGGAGTGAGCCCCAATTGAAGAGAGAGAGAGCGTGAGCAAGAAGCAGGTGCCACTTCCAAGGCCTAGTGTAGAGGTAGTCTTTATTCATCTTTTCATACATGGTCATCCTGAAATCTGGGATCACTGTGTAGAGGTACACCCATTTCCTTTTCACATCCGGCCAGGATCACTGAGTGGAGATACTCTCAAGTCTGTCTAATAGCTGCACTGCAAATAATTGTCATTTTTGCCTTGTATACAAGAAGTTGTTTCAGTAAAGTTTTGTCAGGCCTGACCTTCCCAGAGACCTGAGGTACGTTACTTCTGTCTCCATTTATTTACCACCAAGGGCAATACTGGTGGGTAACAGAACGATGGTGCCACCCGTGACATCCGCTATCCCTGTTCTACAGTCTATTGGGCATCCCTATCCTAGGGGTGTCAGGAGAGGGCCAGCACTGCTCTGGCCGAGACTGCCTGTGTCCGTCTGGGAGCGAGTCTGGTAAGTGCCACCATGGCAAGTAACCACTCTACCCTCCCAGCTCCTCAACGTTTGCCTTGTGTCTGTGGTCACCCTACAGGACACTGCAGGCTGTCACAGTGTAGATGGATCAGCCCTATTCTCATTTGCACAAGGAAAGACTAGAAGAAATTGGATAAAACTGAAAGGGAGGAGACACAGATTAGATATTAGACAGTGAGGGAGATGAATGAGTGGAACCGGTTACCACGGGAGGTGGGGAGTTCTCCTTCAATGGAAGTGTTCAAACAAAGGCTGGACAAATCTCTGTCTGGGATGATTAAGTGAATCCTGCATTGAGCAGGGGGTCGGACCAGATGACCCTGGAGGTGCCTTCCAACTCTACCTGTCTATGATTCTATTCTAGAATGAAACTGATCCACGGAAAACTTGTCATGTGATTTTCTGCTGCACTCCGGGGTCACAAGGAAGCACCAATGGTGAAAGGGCCGGGGCTCTAATAAAGGGGCCAGTCAGTGTGATATATTGGATTTAGAATGTGAGATGATTTTCTTAGTTTTACTAGTTGCCAAATGTGTTAATTAATGAACTCCCCAATGAGAAAATCTAACATTAAACCAGACAGGAAAGTATAACATTTCATTATCACTTTGTGTCATAAGAAGTACAGCAGCTGCTCTGCCAGAGGGATTCTGGGAAATAATATGTAAAATGCGGCTACTTAACCCCTTGCTGCTGGATCACTTGGTTTTTTGTTTGTTTTTTGTTGCTCCTCTTTCAAACAATCGGAGTCATTGTATTTCCCCGTGACGATCCCGGCGCGGCTCCAGGAGGCTCGTTGGTTCCTGCAGGCTGAGTTGTATTGTTCAATGATTCCATATAAGTTATTGGAAAATGTTAACATTTCTATTTGGGAGGAAATGCGAAAAAAAGCCCTTGTACCATTTTTGGGGGAAGTTTTGTGGTTACCCCAGTGCAGATGACACGATATCTTTATTCTGCGGGCCGGTACAATTCTCCCAAATTTCTAAACTTCCCTAGTACTACATTAATAAAAAAGCTTGCGGTTTGTCGCTGTCTTTTAACCCCCCCCCCCATAACTTTATTTTTTCCTTGATGAGGGCTTGTTTTTGTGGAGTGACCTGCAGTTTTTCTTGATACTATTTTGGGGGGTATATATTTTTTTAAACTTTTGTGAAATTAAGAAAACCTTTTAGATTTAACTTTTTTCTTTTGGTGGGCCTTACCTTGTGATAGCTGGACCACTCACACACTATGATGCGATACTCTACTATTAGGGCTCATGTCTACGGCTGGGTTTGAATTCCGGGATCGGCGTGGAGCACTCACGCGGATGATCTGTAGTTCAAGCCGACCATAGGCAATTCATGGGCGCCCGCAGCTTAATTAAATACATGCTGAATTTGCTGCAGGACCTGCGGGGACGGCTGCCTTTGAAGTCAATGGAAGCCGTCCGTTCTGCGGCACACCCGGAACTGTCCCTCCAGGTGTGCTGCAGGAGACTTTCAAAATAAAAATCTCCACTGTGTATGTGCAGGCGGCATGCCGGCCAGCTGGCCCACCTACATGCCTGCACGCCTGCCCATATGCATGCGTCTGGAATGTTCTTATGCCGCAGCCAGGGTGGGATCCTGCAGTGGGGCTTCCGCCCACGGAACTGGACCCACCCGTGGACATGAGGCCTTATACTGTGTTGTGCACAGTCACAACCTAATAGGTAATCATTTATGGCACCCTTGGGTACCTTCAGAATACCTCAAGCTACCATGACACTTGGACCGAACAATCTCATTACAGGGTTTCGTTTGAGACATTTCAGTCCTTATCAGGGCAGTGGTATTTAAGTGCCTTCTGCAGGGAGGGGAGGAGGTGAGCTGTGACATCATGTATTGTGCATGGTGGATCCTGTGTTATCTATCTATATATGTGTCACCTTTCAGTGTAGCCCTGCCTGTGATGATAATGAGATGACTGCTGAGAAGTTTTCTCTACAGAACAGGAAGTGTCATACTATTATTAGGCCTAGTGGTCAGTGTGAGAACTGCAGGATTTCAGGATTTTATAGATATAGATTGTGACATTGGACATTTATTTTAAAAAAAAAATCATCAAAATGTCAGAAAATGTTTAAAAAAACTGATTTATACAAAACGTAATTTTTTAAAAAAATAACACCTTCCATTTCATGACACTCAGAACTCTAGTGTGACTGAATTTACCCCTCATCGTAAAGGGGATGTCCCACTTCAAAGTATTTTTCTACAGGAAGCAAACAGCTCTGCATGCTGCACAGTGGCATGGGTTGGTACTGCAGGCTGATTCCCATTCACTTCAATAGAACTCAGCCTGCAGTAACACCCCTGGCCACTGTGCAATGTACAGAACCATTTCCTGCAGCAAAACATTTAGAAGTGGGACAACCCCTTTAACCACCCTGTCTATAGAGTATGCAGAAAGCTTCTGAGCTCCCCCTTGTGGTGGCTGCATAAAACATGGAGCCCTGGCCCTTATATAGATATGAACAGCGCTATTGTTCATACTGTGTGCTGCTTTACGATTATCACTGAGAAGGGGATACTTCAGCTGAAATCATTGTGGTGTTTGTAGGAGCGTACAGTATTTACCCTATCGGCGATGACCATATATCTCAGGGTGCGGGTCGCCACTCGTCGGTGTTACCTGCTGTGTGACATGATAAATAGACTCCCCTGAGTATCTCCATTACAGCCCATTTATCACACGCTCTCTATAGATCCTGCAGGGCAGATGAAAAACTGGGCCATTCTGTACGGCAAATCTAAGCTGTTCATCAAGTGGCTCATGTAGGACAGGAAGGCTCGGCCGGGGCTGGGGTCCTATTTAGAAATCAGTCCAGTCTTGTCTTCATGAGTCAGTAATTAGTAATGTTAGTAACTGACCTATTGGACAGCACTGATTACTAAAGGCTAGGCACACCTTGTAAACTGCTTTTTTAATCAATGTGTTTTTGGAAATTAAGACATTTTATAAATGGTTTTCATTAAAAATGTCAGATTGTTTGCTTTCCATGTTGTTTTCCAAGGCGCTGCAGACTGAAGGACTGAAATCTTAGCAAATTCTGTAAGTGGAAGCAAACTGACAGGTTATTTCTCAGCTCCTTCCCCAGTCTGCTCTCCTGTCATTAAGTGTCTTTCCACTGAACTCTGTAGCTGCTACTGAATATATAGCAGGGCTGTGAGGGAAGCACATTACACACTGAGGAATTTGTGAGAGTTGACCACTTGGTGGCTCTTTGTAGCAACAGGAAAAGGGCAGCACATTGTCATTTGTATGTTCATGCGAGTTTTCCACACAGGAAAGTTTAGTCTATGGAAAGCTTATGTGTCTTTATATATATATATATATATATATATATATATATATATATGTGGCACTTGTCAGGCCTCACATGGCATACTGCGCACAGTTCTGGTCACCGGTGCTCGGGAAAGGTGTTACAGTGCTGGAGGGAGTTCAAAGAAGGGCAACTAAATTAATAAATGGAATGAGAGAACTGGAATACCCAGGGAGGTATACTGCCATCATGGGGTCGGGAAGGATTTTTTTTTCTCCAAAGGAGCTAAATTGCCATCTGCCTCGTTGGATTTTTTTGCTTCCTCTGGATCAACAAGGGGGGACAGAAACATGCTGAGCTAGATGGACATTGTCTTCCTTCAGCCTAACATACTATGTTACTATGTTTGCTTATTACAGTCACTGCAAGTCATAAGTAGTAATAGAGGATAAATAAACTGTGAAAGGTGTGGAAGGAGAAACCTTACTACAGAGGGATGTATGACAGTGTTAGGAGATGTCTGGAGTTGCTGATCATCTCACCAGCTCCCATGCCCTAGCGTGCTGCACCTTGTAGTACTACTGTTTTGTTATGCTCTGCTGTCTATCCAGGTCATCTGCCCATAGCACAATAGGCTCTTTTTTTTTAATCCAGCTCATCTCCTACTACCTTGTCACTTGATCTAGAGATAGCATTGTATCGTAATCAACTACATCCTGCTTAATTGTTCCATCAGCACTAATCTGCCCCCACTAGTAATTAGTAAATGAGAAATTAGTAGACTGAAGAATAGCTGTGTAGTATTGAGTGGGCGTGGTTATGCTACTCTGCCTCTGATAAAGGGGAGGAGAGCGAGCTGAGCTTGTACTCCTTCCCAAGAGAGACCAGCTGATCAGTGCTGAGAATGTCCCCCATGACCCTCCTTCTCAACCAGGAACTTGAATGTAGGAGAGACTGCAAACCAAGTATGAGGCTTCCAAATGCATGAGAAGGAAAACTCAGTTAAAACAAAAAAACAGAGATTAGTCCATCGTTCTTTTCCTGTAGGGACTTAGTAAGATATGTGTGTATTCACTTATCATGCGCAAAGTTTTCTATAACACTTAAGGATATTAAAACCCTTAAACCCACATACAAGTAACAGCCACGGTCCTTAATAATAGCCAATGTGTCTCAGGATAGGCCATCAATAGTCGATTGCCAGAGATCTCTCCAGATTAGCTCTTATCTGAACTGATGCATCCATGCACTGAGTTGATTTTTGCAGGAAGCAGAGATCTCTATTCCCAATGCAGTGTCAATGAAATCAATGAGAATTTTGCCTGTAATACCAAGCCTGACCACTGCATTAGGAATAGAGCTATCTGCTTTCTGCAGAAATCATCTCTGTGCATGAGTGCACCATCTCAGTGAACATTGAACAGCTGATCATCGAGGATTGGTACTGTGAACACTACACTGTGCTACCAAAAGTAATAGGACTCCAGAGCAAGAATCAAAAGTAGTAATTATTTCCGTATATTAATACTTAGTGGGGCTCCTTTGGCCCCATGTCATCAGATACTCTCCATGGCATACTTTTTACTAGCATCTGGTGCATTGCAGCTTGTATTTTCCTCCATACGTCCTGCAAACATTTGGCGAGTTCTCTTAGAAAAGATGGACGCTCTTCAAATTTCCTGACTGATATTCTAGCTCATCCCAAAGAAGTTCAGTTGGGTTCAGGTTGGGACTTTGTGTAGGCCTGTCCAATCGTAGAACATTCATATCCTCAAACCAATGTAACAAAGTGTTGTATTTGTGACGAGGCGCTTTGTCTTGTTGGAAGTATGGCCAACCATTCCCAGAGTATTGGCACATTGTCAGCAGCAGATTATTGTCTAGTATGTCGGGGTACACGTCCATGTTCATGGTTCTTGCCCCTACAACCAACCGAGACCATGCCATATAACGCATCTCCAGACTATAATAGAACCTCCTCCGTACTTAAAGGGGTTGTCCCGCGATAGCAAGTGGGGTTAACTCATTTTCTGTAGCTGATTTCCTGAATTACCATAGAATAGTGAAAAGTCCAGTGAGTTTCCAGGAGACGGGGTGTGACCATGTTTTGGAGTTGTTCCCGGAGTATTCTATGATAGAGGTAGACCTACCCAGTGTACATCAATCCCCCTGTAATAGTGGCCTAGTGGTGCACTGTGGACCAGTGGTGGGTGGGCCTGGGTCCAAAAATATTAAGACTGAAGGTATGCAAAACAGGCCAAATTCTGGCATAAGTGTCAAAATTGCAACTTTGTGCGGGTTTATAAAAAAAGTAGGTGAAGCCTAGTTTTTAGGGGGTATGGTCGCTCACGGATGCTCACGGACCAACACATTTAGGCTGCCTGGCCATGGGTGAGTTTTTATTGAGTTCCCCGCAGCAATCCGGCCGCAGGGAATGCAGTGAACGCTTTGCATAGCGTTGCTATGGAAAGCGCTGCCCCCTGTCCACGAGCGGAGAATCATAACAATTCTCAACTCACGGGCAGCATTCTGCGATTTGCCACGATTCTCCGCGGTGAGAAGGAGATAGGCTCAGCGCGAAGAACTGTCAGCTCTCCCCTGCTCCCAGGCGGCGGCTTCCTCGGGATATCGCTATGCCGGCAGAAGCAGAATTTTTGGTAATTAGGGTTTGCTCATACACGGTGTATCTGCTGCAGATTTTTCGCAGTGGAAATCCTATAGAAAATCCACAACCAATTCGCAGCAGATCTGCCCCTCTGAACATGGCCTTGAAAAGCAAGATAGAGCTGGCAAGGAAATTGAAAAAAAGAAAACCAATTACAGCATATCATATTTTCCCCTCCAGGTGGCACTGTTCAGTAATTCACTACGTGTGCTTAATCCTCCTTTGACAAGTTCTCCCTGCACAGCACACCATGTGGTCAATCCTGGTATTGCAAATAGCATTACTAAGCAATATAAAATGTAGAAGAATATTATCTCATGCAAATTTTTAGACTCCCTCTTCCCGCTCGTCACATCAAAATGTGAAACCAACAGAAGGTAAAAATAGAAAATTTGAGGAGGACAGGACATGAAAAAACGGTAGCAAATTAAACCTCATGGAGCCGCCAGGAACCGCAGTGACTTGTCCTCCCACTGAATCCGGAGAACAATGTAGGAGACGATTCCTTTATACACATCTCAAGACATGAACTTTCTAAATAACAAGATGAAGAGTCCTGGTGGGTTCTAAGGCCTTATTAAACTGGGGGAGGTTAAGGACGGAAAGGTTATCTACAGAAGAGATCCACCTGCTCAAGTGTCACAACCTTCAACTGCAAGATTGAGATGAGATCCAAAGTGAATGTATATATATTTTTGAGTATTATGAGTATAATTTTGTTACTAGAAATCAGTGATTTGGATATGGATTCAGTTGACAAAATTCAACTTGGTATGATGCACTCAGCCAATCAGGAGAACACGTTGCATGGATTGGCTGAGAGAGCAGGAAGGGTGTGTCCTTATAAGGCAGGAAGGGTGTGTCCTTATAAGGCAGGAAGGGTGTGTCTTGCCTCCAGCCAGATGATGTTGATTTGCTTCAGATTAGTAAGGTCTAGTTACAGAAAAGTCTGGTGGCTTACTGGTTGATTCCAAACAGGATCAAACGGCCCTTCTGTAAGTAATTATTTATTAGAGAGGGCAAATGTTTTGCATTAAAGGTACACGTGAAGATTCAGAAGGAATCCTTGAGCAGGTTCCTTTAACAGATTTAAGAGCAGTAGAGTCCAACATGGTCATTTTCTATGATTTTCCCCAACTGGTGGCCATAAATTGATCAAGTCCTATCAGGAAAACAACCATTTTCCAGAAGGCAGTTTGTAGATATGCAATCAGCCATTATTCTATATTGTGTGGTATGATTGGCCAATTGGACATTCCAGTAGTACGTGTGTGATTTTTGCATTGTCTCCTCTAGACAATTCTTATTAGGTACAAGGGTGTCTCAACAACAAGATGATCCCGGATATCCTGTTGTTGGAACCCCAGCGATCAGCTGTAATATATGAAGGAGTCTGGTGTCAGGTATTTAATTTCCCTACAGCGCTCCCAGAGGAGAAAGGAAGCATTGCATTACATAGTGCCTATTACAGTAAAGGTGCTTTTCGAATAATACATGGACATCTTAAAAACTCCAGATGCTCTTTGCAAAGACTCTTCTTAATAGTCAGGGGGAGGGTTGATCGGTTCGATTAATTTTGGC
This sequence comes from Eleutherodactylus coqui, assembly GCA_035609135.1. Classification (NCBI taxonomy): domain Eukaryota; kingdom Metazoa; phylum Chordata; class Amphibia; order Anura; family Eleutherodactylidae; genus Eleutherodactylus; species Eleutherodactylus coqui. The sequence goes on from CM069405.1 coordinate 32,973,797, forward strand.
AAAAAGTTTTGTTCGGTCTGAATTAGTTTGAACCGAACTGGAATTTCCACAAACTGGAGTAGAAGACTGTCTACGGGCCATAACACTATGAGGTCACCCAGGAGGGTGTCTAAGTGCTTTCAAGCTGTTTAAAGGCAAAGTTACTGAAGATCAATTAAAAAAGAAAGGAGGAGAAAGAAGAAAAAAAAAGCAGAGGGAAGAAGATTCTTTTTCCTGTTTCTTTTTCCTTCTTCTTTTTCACCCCTCTTCTTACTTCTTTTTTTCTTCTTTTCCCTTCATGTTCTTCTTCTGCTTCTTCAGCTTCTTCTTCTTTTTCTTTCTTCTCATTATTTCTTCTATGTTTTCTTCTTTTCCCTTTTTTACTTCTTTATTCTACTGCTTCACAGTTTTTTCTTCTTATTCTACTTCTTCTTTCCTTCATCTTTTTTTCTTCTTTTTTGTTTTTCTCCTATTTTCTTCTTCTTTGTTTTATTCTTCTTCTTTTCTCTACTTTTCGCCCGAGGTTTGGATTTGCATTGAACCGAACTTTTCACAGAGCTTGACCCAAAACAGAGTTTGACTGTTTCAGTTCACTCAACACTATTCAGGGGTCCTAGTTGAGGGACCCCTCTTTCTTACATTCATATGACATGTACTGGGCCTCTTCTGCTTTCTAACTACTTTGATCTGTTTCTAACTACTGAAAATGACATATAATACTAATACCGTGTTTCCCCCAAAATAAGACAGTGTCTTATATTAATTTTTGTTCAAAAAGGTTTAACTTTTTTACATGTATAGCTGCCTGGACACTATTTAAAGGGGTTGTCCCGCGGCGAAATCCCATTTTTTTTTTAACTTACCCCCGCATTCTGCCCTATTAAAAACAATTCCGTTAGTTATTTAAAAAAAAAAATCACTTACCTGCATCCCCATTCGCGCAGCATCTTCTTTTCTTCTTTTAAAGATGGCCGCCGGTCCTTTCCCAATGATGCACCGCGGTTTTCTCCCATGGTGCACCATGGATTGTCTTCTCCTTCCTTGCGTTCCACTGCCGATATTCTCTGTATTTTCCTGTTCTCGTTGTTGATGCCTGCTGATATGAACTACCAATAGTAGCTGGAAAAGGGAAGTGACAGCAGCTCGAAGCACATTGCTGAATAAAAATATATATTTGGGTTGTCCTCTTAGACCTAAGACTTGGCAGCTCAATGTAAAATAAAGGGGACTCGCTGATAAACCTCTCATGTTTATGGCCAGTTGAGGAATGGTCTCCATCACATTAAAATCAAGCCGAGTAAGTTAATATCAGAAGTTTTTGCTGTTTTTGGCTGCTAAGTAATCCTACTGGTATATTATTGGTGGACCTCTAAGCCACAGAGGTAGAAGCTTATTAAGAGAGGTCTTACAATTCTGCCCTGTGTTGCCCATGGCCTCTGACCCTGAATGTGTTCTGTCTCCTCACAGCATTATGTATGGAGAGGACGCGCTCTCACGCCGAAGAACATCTATTCAAGAACTTGTTTAGTGGATACAATCGATGGTCCAGGCCGGTACCAAATACTTCAGATGTTGTCATTGTCAAGTTTGGCTTGTCCATCGCCCAGCTCATAGATGTGGTACGTATAAGATGAAACTGGTACATACTGTACTTATGTAAGCGCCACCACACTTAGCTGCATATTGTACATACAGTATTCAAGTTGGAACCATTTATGGAAAACAAGAACTTGAACTGCTAAGTTGTTTTTATTTTTTTTTTATTTCTGTAATGACAATATAACATTCAAACTACTAAAAAGTGTATCATGCAGTACCATGCCAAGCCACATGGTGTGCTGTTTAGGAAGGCAGGTCCTTAGTTTTCCAAAATATTATGTATATATTATATCCTTAGGACAGGTTATTAGTATATTATTATCCATGAAGGAGTCACCTCTGGGACCTCAACCAGTCCGCAGAATGAGGGGGAAAACAGCACATCCCTTACACTGCAGTACCCAGACACTGCAGTACCCAACACAGACACACTCATCCCCATTCATTTCAATGGGCAGAACTGTGGCACCAACCACATTTGTATGCATGTTACTGTGATGGTTAGTACAGTGAAGGGGCCACTGTCCTCCAATACTCTGCCCCCTTATTCTGTTAATCAGTGGGGTCTCAGAGGGTGGTACCCCATTAATCATGATTGTAAAGATTAGCTATCAGTGCAATATCCCAGAAATCCTGTTAAGGAAAGAGATGCATTTGGGCACACAAAGTACAATACTCCTCCTAGCGGCTAGCTCTATTCCAGGGAACATTGCAAGAGCTATACGATTCCCTACACTATTGTGGTGCTCCCCACAAGGACATTCATTCCCTCCCCTCCACACCCTAGACACACGACAACTTTCTCAAATTGGAGATGTATATGATGAAAATAAAATCGGTAATTCCTAAAAATTCCCTTGTAAGGTACCTCTGCAGCCTCCATGGGGTAACTTAGTGTACATAATGATCGGGGGGGGTTTAAATTGGTATACCATGTCAAGCCTCTATTTTTCCCCTGGCTCCTCTCTCTAAGCACTATGCATTAAAATAGAGTGGGCATACAGAATTTGGTGAGTGATGTCATCAGCGCTGTGCGCCCACTCCCTTCACTTACACTGGGTTGATACTGAGAACTGTATTATAACATAGCGGTCATTAAAACGAATGGCATTACTTAGCGGCTCTCTGCTCTAGCTCATAGTGGGGGAAACCTTAGCAGGAGCCCCCAACCAATGATGTCCATATGTCCTAATTAGGGTTGTATTTTACTCCAGAAGCCAGTGCCCATATGTATTTTTTATCGGCCATATTAATGGCCAGTAAAAATACCTACCCTGTTTCCCTGAAAATAAGGCATAGCATGATTTTCCAGAATTTTTGAGGATGCAAAATGATTTTTCAGGCTTTTTGAGGATGCTTGAAATATAAGCCCTACTCCAAAATTAAGCCCTGCTTACAGTTAATTAAAGAAGTCAATTTAAATAGTGTCCATGCAGCTATACATGTAAAAAAGTTAAACCTTTTTGAGAAAAAATTAATATAAGACACTGTCTTATTTTTGGGGAAGCACGGTACCTGGTGTGAGCATCTGTGGCCACAGCAACGAGCACTGTAAAGCATTCGGAAGTTTCTGTCGGCACACCGCTCAGGGAAGATCCTCACTCCTCCTTGATGATAGAGGTGCTGCCTGACCGATTCAGTGGTGGGGAGGATACTTAAAAGGGTCTGCATGACTACTAGGACCATGAAAGGAGGCACTATTACTGCTAGGGCCACTAAAGGGGGCCTAATTACTATTGAAGCCATTAAAAGGTGCACTAAAACTACTGTGGCTACTAAAGGGGTCCCAGTTGCAACTGGGGCCATTAAAAGTGACCCTACTGTTACTGACACCATTAAAGGGGCTCTTTTGCTACCTGGGCCACTAAAGGGGGTCTTATGGCTACTAGGGCTACTGAAAGGGTAACTATGGCTACTGGGGCCACTAAAGGCAATCCTATTACTTGCAACACTGAGAGGAGGTATTATTACAACTGGGACTACTGGAGCAATGAAGGTAAGAATATACATCATCATCAGCCACACCCCAATCCACATCCCTATACATACCCCTTTTTACCTTGGCAGCAGGGGAGTAACTACAGAGGATGCAGGGGATGCGGTTGCACCCGGGCCCAGGAGCCTTGGGGGGCCCATAAGGCCTCTCTTCTCCATATAGGGAGCTCAGTACTATGAATAAAGCATTATAGTTGGGGGCCCTGCTACAGGTTTTGCACTGGGGCCCAGAAGCTTCAAGTTATGTCTCTGTGTAGCATGGTTTAGGTATGGGTACGGGTACAGATACAGATAGAGGGGAGGCCCCAGCTCACCTTTTGCTTCAGGGCCCCTGAGCCTTTAGTTACGCCCCTGTTTTGGTGATAACGGTTGCAACCCTAGTCCTTATAAGGGCTATACTGTAGGTAGGGGTTGTCTTACTGAGACTTTCCCTTTAATTTGAACAAGAGTGAATAACAGGACCCAGATTTGGCTTCCTTCTTTTACTATTTTGCCATAACCCTCCCGTTTACACAATTACCCATCACACGCCCTGAGATCAGATACACGCGTAGCCTCAGATATACTGCTACATTATAGACCAGCAGGCCATGATCTGTGGTGTAAAATGGGGAGCAGCCATAGTAGCTCTTCAGTAGAATGTTCACCATAGCAACGGAATGTAACAGACTGGAGATACATTGTTACTGTTGCTGCAGCGTTCCAATTACATCTCTGTCACATTTCTATCATCGCTGATACACCATCCAGGGAACACAAGTCCTGGTGGGTGCTGGATTATTGGATTTTCTGGATTCTTGGAAGTTATTTGTATCACGTTTTTGATTTTCGTTCCAATGCATCTAAAGTAAAAACTGAAACAACCTTGTTAAAAGCTTGTATTCTGGGACTAAAATATTGATGACCTGTGCTTCTTTTTTTTACAGCCTTCCCCATATGGGATAAGTATTTTAATAGTTTGGACTTTTACATACTCGGCGATACAAAATATGTGCGTTTTTATGGGGAAAATGAGAAAAAAAGTTAGTTTTTTTTTTACTTGTAAAAATCTTTTTTTAGATTTTTTTTTTTACACAGGGGACTTAAACATGCAATCATTTGATCACATACTATATACTGCAATACTGCAGTATTGCAGTCTATAGGGATTTTTGTTGTGCAACATCTATGCACAGTAATCCTGGAAGCCTTCAGCAGCAGCTTCTGGGCTGCCATGATAGCCCATGGGGACCCTCGATCATGTTGCAGAGGGTGCTGAAGGGGCATGGGGTGGGGTATGGGATGGGGCATGGGATGGGGCATGGGAAGGGCCCCACCCCCCCCGCCCTCTCATTGACTGTTTAGATGTCCAATCAGCTTTGACTGCGGCATCTAAACAAGTAACTGCTGCGATCAGTGCTATATATGTTTGCGGCAGTTACTGATGGTTGTCAGAAACAGCTGATAGCCTCCAAATGTGGAGCAGATTTGGCTCCTGAGCCCGCTTCATACACACTTCGCGACCGCCCAATGTAAATTTGCATCAGGTGGTTGTGAAGCGGTTAATGGGATTTTCCTGGACTTTAATAATGATGAGCTATCCATAGGATACGTCATCAACAGTTGATCAGCTTGCGGTCCACCACTCAGAATCACAAACCAATCAACAGTTAGCCAGGCCAACTGTCAGTACAGACAGAGCCGGAAGCAGATAGCGCTGTCAGTAGTTCAACCGCACTGGTTGGTATTGCAGGTAGAGCTCCCATTCATTGAATGCAACGCACTACTACAGACAGAGCTGTGCGATTCCGACTCTGCCCACACCGACAGTTGACCCGATACCCGCTGATTGCCGGGGATCCTGAGCAGAGGACCCCCTCTGATCAACTATGGATGACCTAACCTAAAAGTCCTGGACAATCCCTTTAAATAGCCATAGTGCATTCAATGTCAAGTTAACGTTTGCTATCTCTGTACATTTAATCCCTCCGAGACTTACAATAATGGAGGCGCCGTGCCTTTAAGTGACTTTGCTGCAAATCATTTAAGTGCTGAATCGGTAAATTTGCTGACATTAACATAAAGCACCTCCCACACAGCTCAATACACGTATAATCTATCAATTACCGGCCCGGGCCGCCGCTGTCACATATGGTTAGGGAAAAATAGGAAAAAGTGGGGACTACTGAGCATTACCGGAATGAACATTGACCTTGATCGGTGACTGGAACAAAACCAGAGCGCAGGATTTCTATTATGGGAGAGTAAGAACATATGCAAACAACCTGCGGTTAACCCATTGTATGCTGGGCGCTTAAAATGTGCGCTGGTAAGACTGGGGTAGAGGCGCTCAGACGGAGGGAGGGCAGGCAGGCGTCTATAGAGAGTACAGGGATAACTGTTGCAGGGCCGGGAATCTAACTCTACCTTTTTAATAGAGATGAGCGAGTATACTCGCTAAGGTACATTACTGGAGCGAGTAGTGCCTTAGCCGAGTATCTCCCTAAAGATTCAGGGGCCGGCGGGGAGCGGCAGGGGAGAGCGGGGAGGAACGGAGGGGAGATCTCTCTCTCCCTATCTTCTCCCCGCCGCAACTCACCTGTCACCCGTGCCGCCCCCCGAATATTTAGAGGCGAGCGGGGAGATACTCGGCCAAGGCACTTCTCGCTCCAGTAATGTGCCTTAGCGAGTATACTCGCTCATCTCTACTTTTTAGCTTTCATTGTTGCTTCCACTTGCCGAAAATCCGACTTTGCGTGCTTTCCACACATTATGTATATGCCTATTGAACGATCCGTTGGACAGCTCCATTGGCAAAGTCATCTGGGCTTTTTCCCATCTCCACACTCTCCAGTGAGTCCCAATGCTGATGATTGATATCTCCGACTGAAGGGCTGTGCCCGCACCACACTACCTGCTTTAGTGCATGCACAGTAACGTCCATTTGTTTCTCTGTAGACTCAGATCTATGAAGAAACGAATGGATGTCACTGCACATATGTCACACTCCCCTGATTGGTGCCTGTGCTGTGACATCCATTCATCTCTACACAGACTGGAGTCGATGTAGAAATGAATAGACGTCACTGCGCAGGTGCTACATTTCCAGTTTTGACACATGAGCAGTGACGCCCGTTTTTTTCTACATCGATTCGAGTCTACGGATAAACAAAAATACATCACTGCGCATGCGCAGCACCTCCAGCGTACGAGCAGTGACGTCCGATCATATCTCCATAGACTTAAGTCTGCGTTCTGACGCCGCACATGGAGAAGTAAAACGGATGTCACTGCGCATCTGCCGCACTCCAAGCTTCAGCGCATGCACAGGGACGGTCATTCATCTCTCCATAGAGTCTATAAGGTGTGGATCTTCTCCACCGGGGATGTTGGTGATGATTCACAACCTGCACCAAAATCCGAGTGCAAATCTGCATATAACGCAGATTTGGGCATCAAAATCGATGGCGTCTCGGCGGGTGGAAGCTCTCTGGGTGACCAGGGGCTTGTAGATAAATCCTGCAAATGAAAAAACAAAAAAAAGCTCCACGCTCTAGGGCTATGAGAATGATCTCCAGACCCACGGCTCTAATGGTTTAAGATAATGCATCATGCTTGAGAAAGGCCCTGACATGCGCCGCAACACATTGCAGAAATGGTCTAATAAAAAACGATTATTTTAAACCACTAGACAGGTTAATCTAGAGATCATTCTTACAGTCCTAGAGCGCGGAGCTTTTCTTTTTTGCTGGAGATTTTTCAATCTAGAGGTGATACAACAGGGTACTAGAGCCTCCATGCCTGCCCTTATTACATCTTACATCCAAGCTAGAGGCGGTACAACAAGGTACTAGAGCCTCTATACACACCCGTATCACATCTTGTATCCAAGCAGGAGGTGGTACATAAGGGTACTAGAGTCTCCATGTACACCCGTATCACATCTTGTATCCAAACTAAAGGGAGTAAAACAGGGTAATAGAGCCTTCATGCCCCCCGTATCACATCTTGTATCCAAGCTAGAGGTGGTACAACAGGGTACTAGAGACTTCATGCCCCCTGTATCACATCTTGTTTCCAAGCTAGAGGCAGTATAACAGGGTACTAGAGCCTCCATGCCTGCCTGTATCCCATCTTGTATCCAAGGTAGAGGCGGTACAACAGGGTACTAGAGCCCTCATGCCCCCCGTCTCACATCTTGTATCTAAGCTAGAGGCAGTACAACGGGGTACTAGAGCCTCCGTGCCCGCCCATATCACATCTTGTATCCAAGCTAGAGGCAGTACAACAGGGTACTAAAGCCTTCATGCCCCCCATAACACATCTTGTATCCGAGCTAGAGGCGGTACAACAGGGTACTAGAGCCTCCATGCCCCTCATATCACATCTTGTATCCAAGCTAGAGGTAGTACAACAGGGTACTAGAGCGTCAAAGCCCTCGTATCACATCTTGCATCCAAGCCAGAGGCGGTACAACAGGGTACTCGAGACTTCATGCCCCCATATCACATCTTGTATCCAAGCTAGAGGCGGTACAACAGGGTACTACAGCGTCAATGCCCCCCGTATCACATCTTGTATCCAATCTAGAGGCGGTACAACAGGGTACTAGAGATTCATGCCCACCGGTATCACATCTTGTATCCAAGCTAGAGGCAGTACAACAGGGTACTAGAGACTTCATGCCCACCGGTATCACATCTTGTATCCAAGCTAGAGGCAGTACAACAGGGTACTAGAGACTTCATGCCCCCGTATCACATCCTGTTTCCAAGCTAGAGGCAGTATAACAGGGTACTAGAGCATCCATGCCTGCCTGTATCCCATCTTGTATCCAAGCTAGAGGCAGTATAACAGGGTACTAGAGCCCTCATGCCCCCCGTATCACATCTTGTATCTAAGCTAGAGGTGGTACTACAGGGTACTAGAGCCTCCATGCCCGCCCATATCACATCTTGTATCCAAGCTAGAGGCAGTACAACAGGGTACTAGAGCCTACATGCCCCCCATAACACATCTTGTATCCAAGCTAGAGGCGGTACAACAGGGTACTAGAGCCTCCATGCCCCTCATATCACATCTTGTATCCAAGCTAGAGGTGGTACAACAGGGTACTAGAGCGTCAATGCCCCCCATATCACATCTTGCATCCAAGCTAGAGGCGGTACAACAGGGTACTAGAGACTTCATGCCCCCATATCACATCTTGTATCCAAGCTAGAGGCGGTACAACAGGGTACTAGAGATTCATGCCCCCGTATCACATCCTGTATCCAAGCTAGAGGCGGTACAACAGGGTACTAGAGCCTCCATGCCCACCGGTATCACATCTTGTATCCAAGCTAGAGGCTGTACAACAGGGTACTAGAGCCCTCATGCCCCCCGTATCACATCTTGTATCTAAGCTAGAGGTGGTACTACAGGGTACTAGAGCCTCCATGCCCGCCCATATCACATCTTGTATCCAAGCTAGAGGCAGTACAACAGGGTACTAGAGCCTCCATGCCCCCCATAACACATCTTGTATCCAAGCTAGAGGCGGTACAACAGGGTACTAGAGCCTCCATGCCCCTCATATCACATCTTGTATCCAAGCTAGAGGTGGTACAACAGGGTACTAGAGCCTCCATGCCCCCTGTATCACATCTTCCATCCAAGCTAGAGGCGATACAACAGGGTACTAGAGACTCCATGCCCGCCTGTATCACATCCTGTATCCAAGCTAGAGGCGATACAACAGGGTACTAGAGCATCAATGCCCCCGTATCACATCCTGTATCCAAGCTAGAGGTGGTACAACAGGGTACTAGAGCGTCAATGCCCCCCATATCACATCTTGTATCCAAGCTAGAGGCAGTACAACAGGGTGCTAGAGCCTCCATGCTCGCCTGTATCACATCCTGTATCCAAGCTAGAGGTGGTACAACAGGGTACTAGAGCGTCAATGCCCCCCATATCACATCTTGTATCCAAGCTAGAGGCAGTACAACAGGGTGCTAGAGCCTCCATGCTCGCCTGTATCACATCTTGTATCCAAGGTAGAGGCGGTACAGCAGGGTACTAGAGATTCATGCCCCTGTATCACATCCTGTATCCAAGCTAGAGGCGGTAGATTTTGACATAATTCTACTGTACCAAAATACTTATTCACAGAAACAAAATATTTGCGCAATCTGATTTGTACAAATTGGAAAATCCTTCTTTTGAATGGATTTATTTCCAGGGTTGACGTTTTCCTTGCACCCCCTCTATCTTTGGGTGTTCCCTCTAAACGCCTCTCTCATTGTTTTCAGTTAAAGCTGTCATATGGCGCTCTCATGCCCTGCGATGCGTATGTGAGTTCCATGTGATGTTTCCCATTGAAATCAATGGCAAACACTTGCGATCCGATCACATATGTGGTAAGCCGGCCTTTGGGTATCTTTTACAAGACCAATAGCCGCCCGCATAATAGCTCAAAGAGTGACTCCATGTATCTATCAACACGGCGCCCTACAGCGTGCTGAGGGAAAAATCGCTAATTAGTCGCTAGTCACTAATGCTCAGTGAAAGGTACATGACCGCCCACCCCCTCATCCAGGTTTCGGGCACCGAGGCTGCAGGATAGGGGAGTATTCCATTTTTCTTTATTTTAAGGGCTCAACGAACAGTTCACGGGCAACGGTGAGCCGGTATGTAAAACCCGTGAATAGATGTAATAGGCAAGATTTATACCTTGATCTAGTTTTTAATATTACATAAAATCAAAAACTTGGCCCAATCCCTTTAGTAATTCCAGATCTGAAACGAGACTTTATTGATCTGAGAAAATGAATGAGATGTATGAGATAATGCGAGGCTCTCTGGAATATCATTTAGTGATCTGGTGTAATAAGTCAGAGCTATCCGATAAGTGAGTTCTATGAAAGAAAGTTCTATTAGTCAAAGTTGTGATGTGATAAGTCAGAGCTATGAGATAATAGATCAGAGCTACAACATAGTTTAGGCTGGGTTCACACGGGGCTTATTCCCGCCGGAAATCCCGCGGTTTGGCCGCAGCAAAAACCGCGAGATTTCCGCTGGGAGAACCGCCGCGGAAAAACCTGCAGCGGCTTTGAAGCGGCCTGGCCGCTCGCTTTTCCGCTGCGGCCGGCGCTCCCATAGAGGAGAGAGCGGCCGCGGCGGAAAGAAAAGATAAATAGACATGCTGCATATTCTGAGGCCGCAGCCGCGGTTCCAGCCTGACTTACCGCAGCGGATTGGCCGTCCCGTGTGGACAAGATTTCTGAGAAATCTCGTCCACATGGCTGGCTAATCCCAAAATTAGCGGCCGCGGGCAAAACCACGGCAAATCCGCCCTGTGTGAACCCAGCCTTAGAGCTATGAGATAATAAGTATGAGCTGTGAGCTAAAAAATTAGAGCTATGAGATAAAAAGTCAAGGCTCTGAGGTGGTAAGCCGGAGTTGTAAACTAATAAGCCAAAGTTGTGAGCTATTGAGTCAGAGTTATGAGGTAACAAGTCAGAGCTACTAGATAAAGGTCCATTTACACGGAGCAATGATTGCTCAAAATTCTCTCAAACGACAGTCTGAGTGACCGTTTTGAGCGATCATCTTTGCAGAACTCTAAGTAGCTAATTACCTACTAAAAGAGTTATGCCTGCAGAGCAGGACACCGCTGGTAACTCTGAGAACAGCAGCTGCTTTGTATATGCAAACAGCTCCTTTGTTTTCAGAGCTTTCAGTCCCAGCGGGATACCAGTTGAAAGAATGCTACCAGCGCCACCCACTGAGAAAATCAGCAGTACTGATAAGTCATCTCTGATTTCTAGCTTGCTAGAAATGAGCGATGAACGAAAACGCACGTTTAGACACAACGATTATCGCTCAAAAGACAGCTTTTGAGTGATAATCGTTGTCTAAAAGGGTCTTTAGTCAGAACCTCAGGTCAGATCTATGAGATAAGTCAGAACTGTGAGGGCTCAGTCACATGAGCGCCGATCCGCCCGTGCTTCTGGAAGATAAAACGGCCACACTGCGGGTAGGGACGAATCTCCGCATCGGCTGGAAAAAAGAACATAGAGCTGACAATGGAGCCGGTCATGCAGAGATTCGTCCTCATGCGGTGCAGCTGTTTTATCGTCCAGAAACACGGGTGGATCGGCGCCCGTGTGACTTAGCCATGTGATAATAAATCAGAGTTATGAGATAATAAGGCTTTTTTCCCATGTGCGTATATCGGCTGCCGTTTTCACGGCCGGCCGATATATTCTCGTGGGAAAGAGCCCTAAATCAGAGCTACAAGATAATAAGCTAGACTTGTGGAATAATAGATCAAAGCTGTGAGATAAGTGACAGTTATGCGATAAGTCAATTACAAAATGCAAAACCAGAGCTGTCAGATAATTAGCCAGCAGTTTTTCATTTTTTATACAGCAGAATCTCTCTCACATGGGCGTATTTATGTGCGCAAAATTCCAATTCTCCTTCACGTACACACGGCCGATACACAGATCATATCCTGCAAATCCAATAATCCTATATCTCATCAGTGACTGATATTATCCGTGCTCTGCCTCCATTACCTGTCTTATGTCCAACTGCCAATTACAGGCATAACCAATCGCACCTGATATGCAGCACCAGAATGGAGGGGGAGATAAGTCCCTACAGCGCCTTCCTAGGCCACCCCCTGCTCGATGAATCCACAAGCCCACAGAGCTGGTTGCTGGCCGTCTATAATACCTCCATATACATTAATGAACCAATAAATAATAACCTGATATAAATATATCATGTTGGCGCTCGGCAGGAGCCGGAGCACAAATCAACAGTCGCAGATATTGAAGCGCCTGTAACAGTATTTCTTTCATTTTAAGCATATAAATATTAATATGTTTCTCAGTGACTTCTGGCGCCTTTAGGATATTGCTCTTTATTGCGGGCGGCGGGCGAACCCACCAGGGTAATGAGATCTTTGGTGGAAATCCTCTGTGTTGCAGATGAGTTATTTCCGCGCCGGTGCCCAGCTGAGGCCATTGATGTGCCGTTCTGCCATTTTTCTACTCTGTTGACTAATAAAACTCTGATTGTGCTGCATTCAGGGAACATCCTCTACTTGTATGATTTACATTACTGGCCCTTAACTGCCTCGAAATCAGCCAGCCCCGACTCTGCGCACCACATGGCAGCTGGGTAACCCTGACTCTCTTGCTCTTTGGTTTACAGGATGAGAAAAACCAAATGATGACGACCAACGTGTGGCTGAAGCAGGTAAGTCTCATGGGAAAAGTCATTACAGTGTATATCCATCTTGTAAAGAGCATGTTTCATGCTGGAGGATCTAACCTGGACTGTAATACACAGACAACCTAATGATGTGAATGCACACTGTGTAATACACAGTCTTCCCTGCGGAGGCACTGTAGGGACGTTCAACAGTCACTGCCAGGTTCCCACACTGTTCAAAAATGATCTCCAGGAATCCCAGCAAGAGCATACTTTATGAACGGCTTATTGTCACAGGATCTCAGAAGGAGAAATTGAAGAATACATTGAATGTCTTTCAATAATGAATATTGATACAATGTAAAAAAAAAGCAATCGCACATCCAGAATAGATAACATAACAGAATTATAAGTTATATCACTTTATAGGCATCACTATTATAGCAGTTATATTCTGGTATATAGGGGGCAGTATTATAGTAGTTATATTCTTGTACATAGGGGGGCAGTATTATAGTAGTTATATTCTTGTACATAGGGGCAGCATTATAGTAGGTATATTCTTGTACATAGGGAGCAGTATTATAGTAGTTATATTCTTGTACATAGGAGCAGTGTTATAGTAGTTATATTCTGGTACATAGGGGGCAGTATTATAGCAGTTATATTCTTATACATAGGGGGCAGTATTATAGTAGTTATATTCTTGTACATAGGGAGCAGTATTATAGTAGTTATATTCCTGTACATAGGGAGCAGTATTATAGTAGTTATATTCTTGTACATAGGGAGCAGTATTATAGTAGTTATATTCTTGTACATAGGGAGCAGTATTATAGTAGTTATATTCTTGTACATAGGGGGCAGTATTATAGTAGTTATATTCTTGTACATAGGAGGCAGTATTATAGTAGTTATATTCTTGTACACAGGGAGCAGTATTATAGTAGTTATATTCTTGTGCACAGGGAGCAGTATTATAGTAGTTATATTCTTGTACACATGAGTAGTAATATAGTAGTTATATTCTTGTACATAGGGGGCAGTATTATAGTAGTTATATTCTTGTACATAGGAGCAGTATTATAGTAGTTATATTCTTGTACATAGGGGACAGTATTATAGTAGTTATATTCTTGTGCACAGGGAGCAGTATTATAGTAGTTATATTCTTGTACATAGGGGGCAGTATTATAGTAGTTATATTCTGGTACATAGGGAGCAGTATTATAGTAGTTATATTCTTGTACACAGGGAGCAGTATTATAGTAGTTATATTCTTGTGCACAGGGAGCAGTATTATAGTAGTTATATTCTTGTACATAGGGAGCAGTATTATAGTAGTTATATTCTTGTACATAGGGGCAGTATTATAGTAGTTATATTCTTATACATAGGGGCAGTATTATAGTAGTTATATTCTTGCACATAGGAGCAGTATTATAGTAGTTATATTCTTGTACATAGGGGGCTATATTATAGTAGTTATATTCTTTTACATAGGGGGCTATATTATAGTAGTTATATTCTTGTACATAGGGGTCAGTATTATAGTAGCTATATTCTTGTACATGGGGCAGTATTATAGTAGTTATATTCTTGTACATGGGGCAGTATTATAGTAGTTATATTCTTGTACATAGGGGGCAGTATTATAGTAGTTATATTCTTGTACATAGGAGGCAGTATTATAGTAGTTACATTCTTGTACATAGGGGGCAGTATTATAGTAGTTATATTCTTGTACATAGGAGGCAGTATTATAGTAGTTATATTCTTGTACATAGGGGGTAGTATTATAGTAGATATATTCTTGTACATAGGGGGCAGTATTATAGTAGTTATATTCTTGTACATAGGAGGCAGTATTATAGTAGTTATATTCTTGTACATAGGGGTCAGTATTATAGTAGATATATTCTTGTACATAGGGGGCAGTATTATAGTAGTTATATTCTTGTACATAGGAGGCAGTATTATAGTAGTTATATTCTTGTACATAGGGGGCAGTATTATAGTAGTTATATTCTTGTACACAGGTGGCTGTATTATAGTAGTTATATTCTTGTACATAGGAGGCAGTATTATAGTAGTTATATTCTTGTACATAGGAAGCAGTGTTATAGTAGTTATATTCTTGTACATAGGGGGTAGTATTATAGTAGTTATATTCTTGTATATACAGGGCAGTTTTGTAGTATAGAACATTCAGCTACAATGTTCCATCATAGTACACTGTAAATTAGGTAGTCATAATTAACCAGTCATGTTAACAATTGCTGCATATGCAGTTTCATTTTTGTACATTCATAGTGGGCGGAGTTAAGTTATTCATTAAGTTTTGTAAGCCATAGATGTGCTCAGTGCATTTCTTTCACCTTCCAGCACTTCACTTGACCTTGACATTTATGAAAATGTATTTTCCTTTTGTCTTTTCTATAATGAAAAGTTCTCCTTTGTTAATTCAGTAATTGTGATTGGCGCGGCCTCGTAACGGGAAGAATAGAAGTCCTGAGACATCGGTTTCTGTGTTACATTTGGTGCTGCGATATTTATAGGCTATGGATTATGAATAGATGCTGTATATCCTGTGATTCACATCAGGGGGGAATGTAGTCCTTCACACTTAGTATTATATGAGATTAATTGTGTGGCTTCTCCACTCGTGGGTGTTTTATATTGTTTTTAGCAGCAGTTACCACCATCTTATGGGATGAACCATACTGCAGATAGTAACTTATGTTTCCAGCGTGTTTTTTAAGGCTTTGCCCTGTGGTTGACAGTTGGAAGCCTCTAGAAGAGGTGTTAAATGTCTCATTGGTCTTGAGCGTTGAACTCCTCCATCAGAGTAGAAAACCTCCTCTGATGGGCTCCTGTATGTGAGATCAGCCTCTGAAGCTGAAAGTAGGAGACGATTGTTGCTCAGGAAGATTTTATGGACTTTCTTTTACCTTTGAGATGTTTTTCTTTTTTTTTTGCTCCAACGTATCTAAAATGAAAAATGAAACAAATTTTGTAATGTGCCTTGATTAAAAATGTTATATTGTTTTATGTCTACATCTCCAATGCAGATCTATGTATCTCCATGGTAACAGACTACAAACACTATGCATAGTAGTCTGATTCTGTACCCATTCTCCTTTCTCTCTGCTCCCCACATACTTTAGGTTGGTAAGCAAAAAGTAGGGAAGAGTATAAAAAGGATTATGACTGCAGGATCAGACTACACAAAGTTTGTTTGTTGTCTGCTACCATGGCAACATATACGCCTGTATTGGAGATGCAGAACCAAAGCGAAATGTTTTATCAAGATGTATAACTAAATAGCTTAATCTTACATTTTATATACAACGGGACCAGCAATGAGCAAACCATACTAGTGGCACCCTGTTTCAGCTCAAACTTTGTTAAAAGTTTGGTTTGGGAACCTCGGGCAGTTCGTTATGGCCGAATCCAGTAAAGTGGCCTATGCCACATTAATTCTTCTTACTCTACCATTTCCTCCATTTTTTTATTCTTTTTCTTCTTTGATTTTTTTGTCTTCTTAGCCTTTTCTTCTTCTTTCTTCTTTAACTTCTTCTTTTTCCTTTTTATTTTTCCATCTTCGTTCTTCTCCTTTTTCTTTATTTTCTTTATATCTCTTTCTCATTCTTCTACTTTGCCATGTGGAACAAAAAGTGCGTTCAACTTATTGTAAGGGTCGTTATTGTTGCAGCAAAACCACAAGTTTTGGGGGGGTTTTTTCTCAAAAAAAAAGAAAAAAAAGAAAAGTGCCCAAAAAGGGATTTAAAAAAAAATTCTCTCTTATTTGAATATCTTTTTACGTTATATTTTTTACCTTTTTCTGTCTCTGTAAAGGACTTAAACCTGTGATCCTGTGATCGCTCTGACAATACACTGCAGTGCTTCTGTACTGCACTGTGTTAACTATGTATTGCCTCTTTTCTTGCCTATGACAAGCCATGGCAGAACTGGAAATCAATGTCTGGTGTCACAGAGGGCCAATAACATCACATTGATCGCAGCATGTAAGGGGTTAACAGTGGAGGATCAAAGTGCAATTTCTCCCAGAAACAGCTCCACGCCTGTCCACAGGTTGTGTCTGGTATTGCAGCTTATCAACCTCAAAGTGAATGGAGCTCGGCTGCAATACCACACACAACCAGTAGACAGGCGCGGCTCTGATTTTGGAATAAGGGGCACTAAGTGAAATGTTCGTGCAACTTACTGTACTGAAAAAAAAGTTAAATGTTTGCTTGCCAGTGCAATGTAGTCAGAGAGCCATAACTACGCAAACAACTTTTTAGAGGGTCAGAGAAGGTCACTTATGTATCGACTTTTTTCTGCATAAATGTAATAAAACCTTGAATCTTTCACAGGAGTGGAACGACTACAAACTGCGATGGAACCCAGCCGACTACGACAACGTCACCTCCATACGAGTCCCATCAGAGATGATCTGGATCCCGGATATTGTCTTGTACAACAAGTAAGTGCAGAGATGTAACTTGTAGCTCCTGGGGGCCAATGCAAAACATCTGTAACCGGGTCCCCACCTACCATGTGCCATTTATAATATTGGTGTCTTATGTGAGACAAGGGCCTTTGAGGAGCAACTTCTACACCTGCTCCCTCTACAGCTACAGCCCTGAGGAAGCACCTCCCCATATACGTCTAGAGTTGTAGCTGGTCCGTAAGTCTGTAGATCTGCCTGTAGTCTTGTCGAAAACCGCAGATACTATATAACATTCTGACATATGCCTTGCACAGCTCCTGTTGATACTAAATGCAAGTGTGTCTATACTTTTACCTACAGAAACCCAATCATGTCCCAATTTCCTGCCTCATGATGATGATCTCCTGAGTAACATGGAGTTAACCAGCGTTTTCTATGTAGTTGGATGGTGTTCACTAGTGTTGTGTGAACTGAAACAGTCAAACTCTGTTCCTGGTTGAACTTTGCTAAATGTTTGGTTCGGTGCCAACCCAAACTTTGTCTGGCTCATCTTGGTCGTACCCACTAAAATGATTTGTTCTTCTCCTTTCTTCCTTCTTCATGTCCACAGGACTTTTATGGCTCTTAGACAACTTTATACACCAGTTTTAGGGATTTTGGTGAGGTTTTGGTTTAAACTACCGGTAGTTTGGACCAAATCAAACTTTTTGCCCAAATTCAGTGAACCAACTGAACCAAACTTTTGAAAAGTTCTCTCATTGCTAGTGTTCATCCCTTTTGATGGAAGGAATGAGGGATGTGGTCTTCATTCCTACTGCTGGTGAAGGTTTGGGAGACAAGTGATAGGACTGGGCTTGATCCTGGTGGATGGCGCCACTTAATAGTTTATGGTGGATGGCGCCACTCAATAGTTCATGGTGGATGGCGCCACTCAATAGTTCATGGTGGATGGCGCCACTCATTCGGGAGCTTATTCTGTAGTCCCCATTCAGTATTTATGGTCATAATACTATGTAACTCTAGCCCGGATGCTCTGATAGATGAAAGCTTGTACTGCGCTCTGTCGCAGGTGGCGGTGCCACAACTGGTTCGGGATGGAGCAGCAGCTGACAGACGAACACAGAGGCCATAATTTTTCATAAAATTAATAATTTTACTGAACTGAAACTTGGTGAATATTTCCGCTCAGTACTTGAATGTTACATAATAACTCTCATGTGTCTGGTATCTTTGCAACCAGGCTGTCCTCCTCCGGGACTGAGTCCGGTATGGGAAGGCGGCCACACTCAATTCACCAGCTTCGGCCTCCATAATCCGAGCCTCTTAATACTATGTTGTACCCCCCCCCCCAAGTGTGGGGACACTATTCCGGTTGCAGTTCTTAAATGGCCACCGCCACGTGATCTCAGGCCTCTCTTCTGCCTGCTAGGCCTCTGCTGGGTGCTCCTGCTCCTGTGACTCAGTCCTCTTTATATCATGCCCACAGACCTGTTAGTGACCTTGTAGGTTCCAGCACTGGGGGTCTTAGCCCTCATTATCCCCTATGGAGGGAGAAGGTATTCCGGGCAGTGACATGCTATCCACATCACTATCCATATCATCGTGGTGGATGACCCCTCTGCACAGTCCCTGTTAGGCTTAGACATAATGGCTCTGTACCGCGCTTTACATCATGGCACCTTGAGCCATGAACAGCTCTTATCCTTCCCTCCCCAGCCATGGAAAACACTGTTGGAGGGAGCTACGGCACAGCGCCAGCAAGTGCTATATTACTGACCGTAGTATCTCTCCCCGCTCCCGCTCCTGATTGAGTACTGGACCATAGGGGGCGAGGCTTATGGCACAGCCATTGGCGGCAGATTCTGAGTGGCTGAGCTACTTACATCATAGGGGAAGGTGCAAGGCTCCCCACTTACACACTCGTCCATCTCTGGCACAAGATGGGGTATTCAGGGATCCCAGTCTTATTGGACAAGATATCTTTATGCTATACCCATACTAGCGATAACGATCTGCTATGGAGAAAAGAAGTTGTAGTAAACTTAAATCTCTGTAGGATTCTGTTACTAATTTTAATAATAGATGCCCACACATGTTAAACCAGAAGAAAGAAAGAAAGCGCTGAGTGACTCCTGGTAAGGATGTGGTCCAAATGGTCCAAATGGTAAAAGTGGTTTTTATGAGATTTTTAATAGGGTCCAAATACGGTCACCGTAGGTAATGGGCCCCAAAATGCTAACCGTGAAAGTAATAAACCATAGGCTCAACCCTTCTAGCGTAAAGCACATTCAGATGAGGGCATCGACCGATTGGTCTTTATTGATTAAATCAATTGATTAACAGCACATATAATGCGTTTCAGGGACGCAGCCCCTTCCTCAGAAATGGCGCAGTAGAGCACTAATAATACAATGTATAAAGAAATAGAGTCAATTAAAATAGTAGACAGACGAGAATAAAAATAAGGCACAATTATAAACAAAGTATATTGTGCTTCTTAATGGGGAATCTGAGAATAAATACCGTAATAATCCATGAGATGCCGGCGATCAGCAATTGTGCAAAAGATCATAACTGTATGAAGGAGTTACATAAAAGGACGTAAAAAGTAATCAGTGATGGAGAGTAATGAAAAATGTATACCGTAATAATGAAAGCAGGTTCGTTATTGGAAAATGTGTCAAGTAAATTCACTGATTAAGGAGAGATGAATGTATTACTGAAGTGAAGCGATGAGGAATCCATGATGGCAGAACGGATAATGTGCGAACTATCTCGTCCGAGCGAGCGATGCGAGAAATATCAGATACACTTCTTTTTGGTTTAAACATTAATAAAAGGTGTTCTCTTAACTTTAACCCTTTCCAATCCGATTTGTATCCTGGATTTCCTAGGGGGCTTACTCTTTTTCTGCCATTATACAACAGCGCTATCTGCTGGCTAAAGCCAGTACTGCATGAGGTGACACGTTGGATAGCCTCCGACAGCAGAGAGGCTGGCAGTATACAGTAAGAGAACCTCGACGGACGTCTTCCAACATCGGAGCTGTACAGCCGTAAATGATAATGTTTTAAGAGGTCAGACAGTGGATTGGAAAGGGTTCAAGGCCCATTGAGACACAAAGATGATCACTGAAAAGATGGCTGTTGAG
Organism: Eleutherodactylus coqui; assembly: GCA_035609135.1. NCBI lineage: Eukaryota > Metazoa > Chordata > Amphibia > Anura > Eleutherodactylidae > Eleutherodactylus > Eleutherodactylus coqui. The sequence continues at coordinate 32,994,163 of CM069405.1, forward strand.
CGGTCATTTTGCATAAACTGCTAATTGGTACTAATGCCTTTTAGTACCAATTAGCAGCAGTAGTCAGGAAACAGACCACCCGCTGTTCGCTAAATACTTTTGCTTTGTTCTGCTGGGAAGGCTGACAGCTGAGAAAATGTAATCAGCTGTTATCAGCGCTCCCCAGGCAGAGCACAGCATGCGGTCCTGCTTATCAGCTCCTCTGCTGAACAATGGATTTCAGGCAGAACTAATTTCATCGTTCTGCAGAAAACTGAAAGATGGGCACATTTAGAAACAACGATTATCAGATTTTGAGTGATAATCGTTATGTCTTAATGGGCCGTAACTTTGGTTTGCATAGTAAAAAATATGGAATGCGTCACGAACTTGCGTGTCATCAGTGCGCAGGGGCCGTGACAATCTTCTCTGTATCGTTCCGATTTTAGTATATGTGCCACCGAAGCGATGACAATGGGATTTGATTTTAATTTCCTACAGATGGACATTATTTTCTTGTCCTTCTGTTATTGATGCTCCCCGATCTTATTCTGACCTTGACATTAGTCCATCATCATCATCATCATCGCCTTTTATTAAGAAGTCTCAGTTATTAGTTTGTCGCATCGCTCCCTCGGACGAGATGCTTCTCACATTATCCGTTCTGCCATCCTGGATTCCTCGTCGCTTCACTTCACTGATGCATTTATTTCTTCCTAATCGGTAAATGTACTTGACGTGTTTTCCAATAACGAAGCTTTCATTATTATGATCTTCCATCACTGATGATCTTTTATGTAACTACTTCATACATTTATGATCGTTTGCACAATTACTGATCGCCCGCATCATGATTAATATATTTATTGATCATGTGACCAATGAAGAGGCGAAATGTACTTTGTTTAATATTATTTTGCCTACATTTTTTCTGTCTCTACACTTTCTTAATTTACTGTTTTTTCTTTTATTCCTTTATACATTGTATTATTAGTACTCTATTGCTCCATTTCTGAGGAAGGGGCTGCGTCCCTGAATCGGGTCATTCTCATCATCTGAATGAGCTTCCCACTAAAAGGGTTACGCATAGGGTCCACTATTTTTCACGGCTTACACATGTTAAAGGGGTTTTCCAGGCAGTGCTGGCTATCACATCAAGGATACCCTGCTGCTCCGACCCTTGCATAGTGGTCGAGGCTCGTAATTGTAGGCGCAGCTCTCACTGAAGTCAATGACAGCTGCAATGGAATTGCAGGCTGGAGTCCCATTAGTTTCAATGAGAGCTGCACCTGCAATTGCGAGCGCCGGCCACTATGCAGGGGTTGGAGCAGCAGCTTCCACTCCAACCCTGGTGTATCCCTGCTGTAACAGGCGGCGCTGCCTGGAAAACCCCTTTAAAATTAACACTGTGGGGCAGATTTACTATTCAACACACAAGACTTTTCTGGAGCAAATTGCACCAGAAAACTGTCTTACATGATCTGCGCCACTTCTACTATGTGTTTTTAGACACTTTTGAACACTTTTCGGTCTAGTTTGAAAAGGGGCATGTTTTGTGTAGAGTGGCTGGGGTGTAAATTGCACCAAATATTGTGCCAAAATTTTGCCACAATTTTTGGCATGAACTACTCCAACTAAAAGGTCTAACATTTGGACAGTATCAGTAAATAAGCCCCATTGTCTTCATGAGATAACCAATTCCATATGTTCTAATTAAAGGGGTTCTGTCAAGATTGCAAGTTACCCTGTATGCCCTTATGGGGGATAGCTTTCAGATCGGTGCTGATCTGACTGCTAGAATCCCCACCGAACCTTAGAACCGGCCATCCAAAGCAACCGGGAAGGAGGGCTGCAGCCGCTGCACATGAGCATGGCTACACCATTCATCTCAATGGGAATTTGAGATGAGTGGAGCACCATTTTTGGAATAGGTGGGGGTTCCAGAGGTCGGACCACCACCGATCTGAAATGTATCCTATCCTGTGGATACTGGGTGGCACGACCCCTTTAAAACATATAGATATTAAAGAGGTGTTCCCCGAATAAGGACCTCCTTTATGAGCCAGAGCAGATAGGCAGCTCTCACTTTGGTAGATCCAGTTGTCTATCTATGACTTGGCCAACCACTCGGTTGAACACCTGCTGACGGGGCTCAGTGCCTGACAAAGACAGTTGGGATTTATCGGATTAGGCAGTTGACCAAACCTGGAAGTCTATTATGTGATCAGCATGTCCACCTTTAGATTGGGTCTTCCGCTGGCATATTGAAGGCCTTGTATGTGTTGGCTGGAGTGGTGCAAGCCCATAAATGGTGGTAATTACTCCTTTTCCTATTCTTCACCCCTATGATGAGCTAGGGATCATGGTTTATCCTTTAAGCCCATTACATACCATGCACGGAGACTTAGTTTTTTCCGAAGAGGAATGAATTGCCTTCATCTATCGAATGTCACATTAATTTAGTGGTTTAATGAGTTGGGATCACTGAGAGCAGCCGTGAAGCCTGTCAATTCCTTTCAGAGATGGTGTTTTGCATAACAAAGCAATTATCCTGCTAGGCCGGCTTGCCATACATTTAGCAGACGTAATAATCCATCATGGCATATTTGAGTTGTAGCGAAGGTGCTGATTGCCAAGGTATCAGAGAATACAGCTTGGCGGGCGCCTATAACCCGGCATTGTGTTGTATAGAGGGATTCATTGCTCTATTGTCTGCTACCAGCATTAATACGCTGCAGTGCACTCTTTATTAAGGAGGAACCATTAGGCTCAGCCTTCGTTTAGATGCCACAGGTGATTGGGTTGTCAAGTGGCCCTGGAACTTGGGGCCCGGGAGCTGAACTAGACGAGTCAGTAGGAAGTAGAAACAATCAGGAGGCATACACCACATAATGATGATATATTTCTTTGCATCGCTGCGTTCAAGGTCTCATAACTAGAGATGAGTGAGCATTGCCCTTAGCGAGTACCTGCCCGCTTGGAGGAAAAGATTCAGCTGCCGGCGGCGGGCAGGGAGCTGCGGGGGAGAGCGGGGAGGAACGGAGGGGAGATCTCTCTCTCCCCCCGCTCCACCCTGCTCACCGCCACAACTCACCTGTCCCCCGCGCCGGCAGCCGAACCTTTTCTTCCGAGCGGGCAGGTACTCGCTAAGGGCAATGCTCGATCGAGTAATTGTTCTTAGCGAGTATGCTCGCTCATCTCTACTCATAACTTTCATTTTTCCATGGACGGAGCTCTGTGGCGGCTTCTTTGTTGTGTGCTGAGCTGTAGTTGTTATTGGTACCATTTTGGTGCATTTGTAAGTTTTTTGATCACTTTTATTCTTTTTTTGGGGGAGACAAAATGATCAAAAAAAAAGCATTTTGGCTCTGATTTAAAAAGCATTTTTTTACAGAGTTTGCGTGATAAAAAAATGGGTTCATTTATGGGTAATTATGGATGCGGCAATAGCAAACATGTTTGTTAACATTTATATTGAGCAAAGAGGGGAAAGTGTGCAAAAAAAAGTTTTCTCGTATTTTTTTTCTTAGATTTTTTTTTTTCCTATTTGTATTTTACTTTTTGTTACATTTTTTTATGTCCTTGTCTGGGACTTGAAGCCCTGATACTATGATGGCACTGATAATGCATTGCCGTTAGAGATGAGCGAACGTGCTCGTTAAGAGCAATTACTCGATCGAGCATCGCTTTTTTCAAGTAACTGCCTAATCGGGCGAAAAGATCCGAAAGTCACAGTCGCAGTTCTTCACTAAATATTCAAGCCATTATTAGTGTCCAAATGAATATTGCCTTTCCATAATAGTTTATATCTCCCTACACTTTCAGCAGGAATGTTTAGTCCCTTAAAAGTGACTATTAGTGTTCACATGATTCAACTTTCAATGAGGACGGCCTCACTTACGACCCAATGCTGAAGAACTCTGGTATGTCCTTTCCTGGTCCAATGGCATTGTAATACACTCTTGGGAACCCTTGTGTCTTCAAGCTGCTTGGGATATTGACAATCTCTCACTCGATGAAGCCAGAAGAGCGAGTGCGCCACAGTCGAACAATCCTCCATTCTTTCAATAATGCAGCCCCTGTGGTGCAACGGCAAGTCCTTACACTCTTCTCAGCCCTTCTAGTCTCACAGCGCCTCTTGTGCATCTCAATGGCTCTGTCTCTGTTGTCCAACTTCTCTCCTTCCCCACACACCGGTATATGCAATCTCCCCCTGGTGATGTAGGAACACTTCTTTATAGATGGCCCTAGAAGCTCTGAGTTAGTTCTAGGGGGAAGTCAGGGCAGTCTCTATCATGGAGGCAGAACTGAGGCAATGACATGCTACTTATTTCACTGCTGTCATCATTGGGGGGTGCAGAGCCTCTTCCTATAGCGCGTCCCACAGTGCTTCCCGTTCACGCTGACACTGTTGTCCCCATCACGCTGAGCGCCTGTCACTCTATGTTCTGCAGCATATGGACGAGTTTATGAAAATTTCATCCATTTTGCTACTACTGTGGATTTTCCATGCTGAGGATTTCCGTGGTAAATCCGCCTCGTGTGAACATAGCTTAATGAGGAGTACTTGGAAGCGCTGCCCCCTTACAATTCAACTCCAGCGCACACACCACATGGCGCTAGCCACTCCTTCCTACTTAAGCCCAACGTCTCTACAGGTTCTCCCCCTTACTATAGCTCCTGGGTCCATATAAAGCAGCTGTAACAAGGCCCCACATCCACTATATTACATTTACAACACTAGTGGCTGTTGGCTCCCATAAAGGTACAACTGCAGCCACCTACAGTCTTAGTTTTACTGTACTGATTTTCATGGGGTTGTCATACAAAATGGACATCAAAGGGGCAAACTACTGCAAATATACCCAAAGTGGCATTTCTAATTTCTGGTTTTTGCAGGCCTTTGTGGGTGAATGGCTTAAAGGAGTTGTCCAGTTGTAAACTATTGATGGCTTATCTGTAGGATAAACTGTTAGTTGTATATCAGCCTGATGTCTAGGACCTCCGCTGATCTGCTGTTCGACAGGCCAGTGTGCTCATGCACTGAGCTAATTTAGGCAGGAAACAGCTCCATTCTCTCTGCAGTGGAGGTGTAGCGGCCCAGTATATGCTCTCCTGGCCCCCTCCATACTGTCATACATGTATGTCTTATGTAGATGCTCTGGGTATTATTGTATCTTGATGCCACCAGGAGTTCCTGGTGGAGCCAAGATTGACAGGGGGGTGGTGCCCCTTGATTGGTTGCAGAGGGTGTTAGGCAGCAGGTCCTGCAATGCCAGTAAAGATGGATAGAAAAGGCATACAGCGGGCGACGGCGTATGAGAACGTACAACAAATTGCCTTCCCCAGCAGCGTACGAGATTGCAGAATGCCCTCACTGTTGAACCGATGCGCGCCGTCGGAAGCAGGGTGCCCAAACCTAACTCACTGTTGTTTTCCGTCATGGACCCCTGATGCAGCCGCCAGAAGAGAGCTGACAGCCGCCGGCCGGGACACAGGCTTGAGGTGGGGACGGAGGCGTCAGGCAGCAGCAGGGACAGAGAGGTGAGCGGGCGGCCCGAAGCGTAACATGCATGTCAGATATGCCGTTCGGAATGGAGCACACATGCTGCAGCGTCTGCATAGATGTGTCCCAGCGCTGCAGCCTTACCCTGAGGGTTACTATAGTTATTAGGCTTTCATTATCACCTGTACATGCTGCCATCTTACAGCAGTAACATGGCAGCATTTACAGGTAATAATGTAAGCCTAAGAACTATAGTAACCCTGTAGCGCTGGGACAAATCAATCCCCACTGTGCTGCTAGGACCTTTGCGCCTTCACCCTATCGAGAGTTGGGGGTGTGAGTACTCTTTTTTTTTTTTTTACAATTGTTCACACTCCAGTGTCCTAAAGTCTGGGTCCTGCAGAGTGGAGATACTCGTCTACAATTGGCACACACACAGGCGTCCTGAAGTCTGGGATCGCTGTGTGGAGGTACTCGTCTTAAATACTGTCTGTTTTGCCTTGTACCGTTGGAGCAGTTATCAAGTAAAGCTATTTCCAGGGCATGACCGTTCCCGGGGACCTGAGGTACTATATTACTGTCTGTGGCTCAGTTATTTCCCCGTCAATATTCATGCCAGTGGGTGCCAGAATGGTGGCGTCACCTGTGACAACCCCTTCACCTGACCTAATGTTTATTGGGCATTGCCATGCCAGGGGTGTCTGGAAGAGGCCTAGCACTGCCCTGGCCTTGGCTGCAAGCGTCCCTTCGGGAGGGAGCATGGTAAGTGCCTCCGTGACAAGCCAGCATCTTGCCCTCCCAGCTCCTCAGCGCATGTCATGTGTCTGTGGTCACCCTACGGAATGCTGCAGCGAGGCCTTGTATTGCAAGCACAATTTACATTCACTTCAATGGGCACTTTGCCTGCAATACCAAGCCTGGCCACCACCTTGAGTATGGAGCTGTCTTCTTCCTGTAGAAATCAGTTCAGTCCATGAGCACACCAATCCGGTAAACAACTGATCAGCAGGAGTGCCAAGCAACGGACCCCTGCCGACTAACTGTCGATGACCTATCCTACAGCCAGAGGTGTAGCTTAAAGGTGCTGTTACCCAGTGCAAAATCTATAACAGGGACCCCCAACTATAACAGTCATTTATAGTATTAGTCTCCTCTAATGGGGGAGAGAGACAATATTGGCCCCTTAAGGTCTATGGGCCCAGTTGCAACTGCATCCTCTGCAGCCCATGTGGTTACGTCCCTGCATATAACTACTTGTCTTATTGCATTAAAGATGTGTATTATGTCTTCTCTATACTGTGGCTTTCCAGCTGTCTCAAAACTACAACTCCCAGCATGCCACAGATTAGAGACCGATGTTCTGCTGCACACATTCTTCTAATCTCGGACACACCTTTAAGGAAACAGTATGGGCAAAACTGATATTCAGTATTATGCCTCCTTTATGGACTGAAGGGGCAGAGCGTGATTCTCTCCTTGGCATTATGCCCCACCCCTGAGGTTCTGTACCAACCATAAAACTATATAGAGGTTTTGTCCATAATAATAATATTTTTTGGCTCTTATGGCTTATCATAATGGTCATAACTAAGTGGACGGCGTCTACATTTTTGCTATTGGTCCTTACGGGTACTTGTCCTACCTTTCCAGTTACTGGCTCTTTCAGTGCTTTTTACTTTTGCCTTTGGACCCTGCAGTTACTGAGACATTAGGCAATTTTGGGCTAATCCAACATGGGGGTAGAAAGTCTTGACTATTGGAATCCAGGTCAATTTTGTTACTTTTTGTGTCCTTCAATATGTTTTGGTACTTTTTTTTCTTTTCCCCTTTGCACCACGGGGCTCTCTGTCCTTGCCATACAATTTTTAGCCTGGACTTTTTTTAATGTATTCACCACTCTAGGTATTAACCACCGAGCATTGTAATATCGACTCCCGACGGTTGCAGTAATAGAAAATGACCCATGCTATTTGGAAATTGATTTTTGTTTCCCAGTTATTTCAATCCTAGAGACAACTTTGTCTCTCAACGCAAATTGGTTAATTTTCGGAAAACCTCATTTTGTTCCTTCCGACTCAACTGTGATTTATAAATCAGCAGATCCCGTGCTGCTTAAAATAAGTGGCCGGGAATCGTTTTTTTATAGATAAGAAATTACGTCCTGAAAAAAAAAAATAATTAGAAGAAAATGGTTTACTGCACGCCAGAAAGTGAGATAAAAACAATTTTATCCATGAAGAGATTACAGAAAAAAAGAGACAAAAAAATGCAATGTTCGTTGCCTCTACCCACTGTCGGACTGGGTTTCCTTGGGCCAACTTTAGGAAATTATTGTGAGGGCCCACCTTCCAGAATTTAATATCTCCCAGGTCCGGCAAACTCCCAGTCAGATGCTGCATGTTTTGACCACCAATCCCAGGGTCGGGAGCATATATAGAACTCTATTACACTGCAGGCTTAGGTAACGCAGGCCAGCTGTATATATGGTAGTATATGATACCAGGGGTGAAGCTAAAGGCTCAGGGGACCTGATGCAAAAGGTGAGCTAGGGGCCCCCCTCTATCTATATCTGTACCCGTACCCATACCTAAACCATGCTGCACAGAGGCATAACCTGAAGCTTCTGGGCCTCAATGCAAAACCTGTAACAGGGCCCCCAACTATAATACTTTATTCATAGTACTGGGCTCCCTGTATGGAGAAGAGAGGTCTTATGGGCCCCCTAAGGCTCCTGGGCCCGGGTGCAACTGCATCCCCTGCACCCTCTATAGTTACGCCCCTGTATGGTACTTTAAAATAAAGCAGTTACTATATAATCAGATTACAGTGCAGTTACCTCCAGAGATCACAGGTGGCATCTTCTTTGATTGGTTATGTCCAATTTTCCTTTTCTTCTTTCTGGTCCCAGACCATCATGAAGACTTCCTCCAGACACGACTCAATTTACACATGCTCTCGTCATGCTGCCACGAGCCCCTTTTCTCAGTTTTTTCTTATAGTAATAATGCTCCCCATCAGTGCACCCACTAAATAATAGCACCATCTGAGTGGCCCCATTAAGTATAAGCACACCTTCTGAGGACCCACTTAGTAATATTGCCTCTTCTATGGCCCTATTTAGTAATAGTGCCCCTTCTGTTGTCCCTATTAGTAATAGTACCCCCTCTGTGACCCCACTTAGTAATAGCGCCCCTTCTATGGCTCCACTTTGTAATAGTGCCTTTTCTGTGGCTCCTTTTAGTAATAGTGACTCTTTGTGGTCCCTCTTTGTTTTTTTGGCTGCTGGGCACTATTACTGCCACCAGCAGTAGAAGCATGTTCTCACTTATACAGTACCATTGGCTGATGCTTCATAGCTCTTAACATAACCCAACTCCATCATCTGCTATCAGACTACAATAAGCACTGAAGATGGTGGAGGAGACAGGATAGGCACTACTAAGAGCTGCAGAGAAGATGCTTCTACTCTTGGTGGCTGGAGTTTTGGGATCTGGGATGGGCAAGCTTGCAATAGAACGAAGGGGACAGGCCAATCGATCTCAGGCCTGTCCTATGGCCTCATAGCAGCTGCACTGCCTACAGCCCCTGCCCAGCTCGCACCGGAGGGTACTCAGGTCCTCCATTGGGCCAATTCGACACTTTTACATGTTATTGGATACAAACTCTCAGCACGTAACTTTTTTATTATTCCAAATAAAGTATGAGACTCTTTTTGGGGTATAGCGGGCAGTATTATAGTAGTTACCATATATTGTGTAGATAGAGAAAGTAGTGCTGATGTTTCTATGGGTGTACTAAAATGTTTCTGTTGATAGATTTTTTTTTTTTCCCTTTTCCCACAGTGCAGACGGGGAGTTTGCTATAACCCACATGACTAAAGCTCACCTTTTTCACAACGGGAAAGTACAGTGGGTCCCTCCAGCGATCTACAAGAGCTCCTGCAGCATTGATGTGACCTTCTTCCCTTTTGACCAGCAGAACTGCAAGATGAAATTTGGCTCTTGGACGTATGACAAAGCCAACATCGACTTGGAGAGCATGGAGCGAAACGTGGACCTAAAGGATTACTGGGAGAGTGGGGAGTGGGCCATAGTCAATGCTGTTGGGACGTACAATACTAAGAAGTACGATTGCTGCACTGAGATCTACCCCGACATCACCTATTACTTTATCATTCGGAGGTTGCCCTTGTTCTACACCATTAATTTAATCATCCCATGTCTTCTGATCTCCTGCCTTACCATCTTGGTCTTCTATCTTCCATCGGACTGCGGGGAGAAGATCACTTTGTGCATCTCTGTACTTTTATCCCTTACTGTGTTCCTCCTGCTGATTACGGAGATCATTCCCTCCACCTCACTGGTGATCCCATTAATTGGAGAATACTTGCTCTTCACCATGATCTTCGTTACACTCTCCATAGTCATCACAGTGTTTGTACTGAATGTCCACCACCGGTCGCCTAGTACTCACAAGATGCCTCTTTGGGTACGTTCAGTCTTTCTAGATCACATACCCAGGTGGCTGTTCATGAAGAGGCCACCAGCTCCTGTAGAGGAGATTTTTAGTCAATACGACCCACCAGAACTTAAACTCAGCACATCCAAATATTGGATGGAAACAGATGTGGATGAGAAGTGGGGAGAACCTGAGGCTGAGATGCCACTTTGCCACTTGCACCACATCTCCAGCCACAACCACAACCTTCAGTATCGTTATGACTATAACCACCCTGTGCCTGGGGGGCAGTGTCAAACCCCTCGTCAGAGCAAAGCAGAGAATGTTGAATCTAATTTCTTACTCTCCCCTAGTATTTTAAAAGCTTTGGAAGGAGTTCACTACATAGCAGACCACCTGCGGGCTGAAGATGCTGACTTTTCCGTAAGTAGGACTCTTTCTTGACCCATAATTGTTGTGTATTGGATGACAGGCTTTAGATATTCAGGTCCTGAGATGTAATACTATGGTGCTGATATAGTACAGCAGAGTTCATTTGTAATACAAGGGATTGGGGAGGTTGGAGTAGGTGGCTGATGTCTTTCTCTTTTTGTGTCACTTGAACATGGTTTCTTATTTCTCTAGTGTGTCATAGTGAAACCGTCTACACCCGGCTTTACTGTTTCCTGGCTATGATGTTGGATAGTGCACCCCAAACTAATATTCCAAGTTCAAATTTACATTTACTAGCCCAGAATTCCTATTGGGTCCAACAAATTTTGCAATAAAACAGTCTTAGCATGGTTCCTAATCCATTCGGGAAGCAGGAAAGGGGAATTCCCTAATGCCGAATAGCTCCATGTCTGGGCGGAACCGAACAGCCCGGAAGCACCCCACTAACTATAATGGGGTTTGCCCGCTTTCTGCCCAGCTACCCGGATTTTACATAGAAGAAAAAGTGCCGCATGCCGTGCTTTTTCTTCCCGGATTATGGGGCAGATCTGTGATGGAACCTCCAGCGAGAGGATCTGACGCACTTGTGTAATCGGCCTTAGTGCGTGTAATGATGGTTCTTTATCACCACTACTTAGTGCTGTTGCCTATCTCTTCTCTAGCCGCTTGCTGTTGTTTTGAGGATCTCCTGACACAGTTGGGGCGGAGTGCTAACTCGCTAGGCTTGATCTCTGTCTCTCAGATGGCATTGGCTTGTATCGCTAAATGATCTAGCACTTTGCCTTTTTGTGCCACTCCAGTGTGCCTCACCATCTCCAAGTTGCTGCATTAGCCAAGTACACAAATATCTAAACTCGCCCATGCCCACTATTTTGGATACATTACTTTGGGGTCTTCGCATGGTGGGAATTTCCAGCAGCTGCTTTCAACAGCATGTCCAGCCATGTGGAGGAACCATCAGTTCTACACTTAGAGGGAACCAGTCAGCAAGGTTTTACAATGCAATCCACGATAAACTTTTAACAACGCCGCTAATGAGATTTCCTTATCACTAATTAGTTTTGTAATCCGATCCCCGCTACCTTTACAGTTTCAAGTTTTCCCACGCTGTATTTAAATGAGTTGAAGTTTTTTCCCTCAGTGCCGCGCCGCCACGTCCCTGATCTTGATTGGCATGCATACTGATTTCCTGTCTTCGCTGTAATCCCACGTAGCGAATCTGGCCTGGTCCTCAGCTCTCTCTTACTTACTGAGACTTCAGTAGTGTGTTGAGCATCACTACTCTCACATTCATCTGACTTTGGAGCAATGGTACTCGAGGGCCAGGAGCAGTACACTGCAGAAGTTACAGCTTGTGTCTTGCATTTGTCAATGTGAATGGGTGCTTAGCTTCTACGTACATCGCAAATTGATTACAAATCTTACCGCAAACACAGGCGACGAACCACAGGTCAACAATTCACCATCACCACATATGGAATATATCCTTGTACATAGGGGGCAGTATTATAGTAGTTATATTATTGTACATAGGAGGCAGTATTATAGTAGTTATATTATTGTACATAGGAGGCAGTATTATAGTAGTTATATTATTGTACATAGGAGACAGTATTATAGAAGTTATATTCTTGTACATAGGGGGCAGTATTTTAGTAGTTATATTCTTGTACATAGGGGGCAGTATTTTAGTAGTTATATTATTGTACATAGGAGACAGTATTATAGTAGTTATATTCTTGTACATAGGGGGCAGTATTATAGTAGTTATATTCTTGTACATAGGGGGCAGTATTATAGTAGTTATATTATTGTACATAGGAGACAGTATTATAGTAGTTATATTCTTGTACATAGGGGGCAGTATTATAGTAGTTATATTCTTGTACATAGGGAGCAGTATTATAGTAGTTATATTATTGTACATAGGAGACAGTATTATAGTAGTTATATTCTTGTACATAGGGGGCAGTATTATAGTAGTTATATTCTTGTACATAGGGGGCAGTATTATAGTAGTTATATTCTTGTACATAGAGGGCAGTATTATAGTAGTTATATTCTTGGACATAGACGGCAGTATTATGGTAGTTATATTCTTGTACATAGAGGGCAGTATTATAGTAGTTATATTATTGTACATAGGAGACAGTATTATAGTAGTTATATTCTTGTACATAGGGGGCAGTATTATAGTAGTTATATTCTTGTACATAGGGATCAGTATTATAGTAGTTATATTCTTGTACATAGGAGCAGTATTATAGTAGTTATATTCTTGTACATAGGGGGCAGTATTATAGTAGTTATATTCTTGTACATAGGGGGCAATATTATAGTAGTTATATTCTTGTACATAGGAGCAGTATTATTGTAGTTATATTCTTGTACATAGGGATCAGTATTACAGTAGTTATATTCTTGTACATAGGAGCAGTATTATAGTAGATATATTCTTGTACATAGGAGGCAGTATTATAGTAGTTATATTCTTGTACATAGGAGCAGTATTATAGTAGTTAAAATCTTGTACATAGGAGCAGTATTATAGTAGTTATATTCTTGTACATAGGGATCAGTATTACAGTAGTTATATTCTTGTACATAGGAGCAGTATTATAGTAGATATATTCTTGTACATAGGGGGCAGTATTATAGTAGTTATATTCTTGTACATAGGGAGCAGTATTATAGTAGTTATATTCTTGTACATAGGAGGCAGTATTTTAGTAGTTATATTCTTGTACATAGGAGCAGTATTATAGTAGTTATATTCTTGTACATAGGGAGCAGTATTATTGTAGTTATAGTCTTGTACATAAGGGGGCAGTATTATAGTAGTTATATTGTTGTACAAAGGAGGCAGTATTATTGTAGTTATAGTCTTGTACATAGGGGGGCAGTATTATAGTAGTTATATTCTTGTACATAGGGGGCAGTATTATAGTAGTTATATTCTTGTACATAGGGGGGCAGTATTATAGTAGTTATATTGTTGTACATAGGAGGCAGTATTATAGTAGTTATATTCTTGTACATAGGGGGCAGTATTATAGTAGTTATATTCTTGTACATAGGGGGCAGTATTATAGTAGTTATATTCTTGTACATAGGGGGGCAGTATTATAGTAGTTATATTGTTGTACATAGGAGGCAGTATTATAGTAGTTATATTCTTGTACATAGGAGGCAGTATTATAGTAGTTATATTCTTGTACATAGGGGGCAGTATTATAGTAGTTATATTCTTGTACATAGTAGGCCGTATTATAGTAGTTATATTCTTGTACATAGGGAGCAGTACTATAGTAGTTATATTCTTGTACATAGGGAGCAGTATTATTGTAGTTATAGTCATGTACATAGGGGGGCAGTAGTATAGTAGTTATATTGTTGTACATAGGAGGCAGTATTATAGTAGTTATATTCTTGTACATAGGGGGTAGTATTATAGTAGTTATATTCTTGTACATAGGAGGCAGTATTTTAGTAGTTATATTCTTGTACATAGGAGCAGTATTATAGTAGTTATATTCTTGTACATAGGGAGCAGTATTATTGTAGTTATAGTCTTGTACATAAGGGGGCAGTATTATAGTAGTTATATTGTTTACAAAGGAGGCAGTATTATTGTAGTTATAGTCTTGTACATAGGGGGGCAGTATTATAGTAGTTATATTCTTGTACATAGGGGGCAGTATTATAGTAGTTATATTCTTGTACATAGGGGGGCAGTATTATAGTAGTTATATTGTTGTACATAGGAGGCAGTATTATAGAAGTTATATTCTTGTACATAGGGGGCAGTATTATAGTAGTTATATTCTTGTACATAGGGGGCAGTATTATAGTAGTTATATTCTTGTACATAGGGGGGCAGTATTATAGTAGTTATATTGTTGTACATAGGAGGCAGTATTATAGTAGTTATATTCTTGTACATAGGAGGCAGTATTATAGTAGTTATATTCTTGTACATAGGGGGCAGTATTATAGTAGTTATATTCTTGTACATAGTAGGCCGTATTATAGTAGTTATATTCTTGTACATAGGAAGCAGTACTATAATAGTTATATTCTTGTACATAGGGAGCAGTATTATTGTAGTTATAGTCATGTACATAGGGGGGCAGTAGTATAGTAGTTATATTGTTGTACATAGGACGCAGTATTATAGTAGTTATATTCTTGTACATAGGGGGTAGTATTATAGTAGTTATATTCTTGTACATAGGGGGCAGTATTATAGTAGTTATATTCTTGTACATAGGGGGCAGTATTATAGTAGTTATATTCTTGTACATAGCAGCAGTATTATAATAGTTATATTCTTGTACATAGGAGACAGTATTATAGTAGTTATATTCTTGTACATAGGAGCAGTATTATAGTAGTTATATTCTTGTACATAGGAGGCAGTATTATAGTAGTTATATTCTTGTACATAGGAGCAGTATTATAGTAGTTATATTCTTGTACATAGGAGACAGTATTATAGTAGTTATATTCTTGTACATAGGGAGCAGTATTATAGCAGCTATATTCTTGTACATAGCAGCAGTATTATAATAGTTATATTCTTGTACATATGGGAGCAGTATTATAGTTCTTATATTTTTGTACATAGGGGGCAGTATTATAGTAGTTATATTCTTGTACATAGGAGCAGTATTATAGTAGTTATTTTCTTGTACATAGGGGGCAGTATTATAGTAGTTATATTCTTGTACATAGGGGGCAATTTTATAGTAGTTATATTCTTGTACATAGGAGCAGTATTATAGCAGTTATATTATTGTACATAGGGATCAGTATTACAGTAGTTATATTCTTGTACATAGGAGCAGTATTATAGTAGTTATATTCTTGTACCTAGGGGGCAGTATTATAGTAATTATATTCTTGTACATAGGGGGCAGTTTTATAGTAATTATATTCTTGTACATAGGGATCAGTATTACAGAAGTTATATTCTTGTACATAGGAGCAGTATTATAGTAGATATATTCTTGTACATAGGAGGCAGTATTATAGTAGTTATATTCTTGTACATAGGAGCAGTATTATAGTAGTTATACTCTTGTACATAGGGAGCAGTATTATTGTAGTTATAGTCTTGTACATAAGGGGGCAGTATTATAGTAGTTATATTGTTGTACAAAGGAAGCAGTATTATTGTAGTTATAGCCTTGTACATAGGGGGGCAGTATTATAGTAGTTATATTGTTGTACATAGGAGGCAGTATTATAGTAGTTATATTCTTGTACATAGGAGGCAGTATTATAGTAGTTATATTCTTGTACATAGGGGGCAGTATTATAGTAGTTATATTCTTGTACATAGTAGGCCGTATTATAGTAGTTGTATTCTTGTACATAGGGAGCAGTACTATAGTAGTTATATTCTTGTACATAGGGAGCAGTATTATTGTAGTTATAGTCTTGTACATAGGGGGGCAGTAGTATAGTAGTTATATTGTTGTACATAGGAGGCAGTATTATAGTAGTTATATTCTTGTACATAGGGGGCAGTATTATAGTAGTTATATTCTTGTACATAGGGGGCAGTATTATAGTAGTTATATTCTTGTACATAGGGGGCAGTATTATAGTAGTTATATTCTTGTACATAGGGGGCAGTATTATAGTAGTTATATTCTTGTACATAGTAGGCAGTACTATAATAGTTATATTCTTGTACATAGAACGCAGTATTACAGTAGTTATATTCTTGTACATAGGACGCAATATTATAGTAGTTATATGCTTGTACATAGGAGGCAGTATTATAGTAGATATATTCTTGTACATAGAGGGCAGTATTACAGTATTTGTATTCTTGTACATAGGGGGCAGTATTATAGTAGTTATATTCTTGTACATAGGAGGCAGTATTATGGTAGTTATATTCTTGTATATAGGAGCAGTATTATAGTAGTTATATTCTTGCACATAGGGATCAGTATTTTAGTAGTTATATTCTTGTACATAGGAGCAGTATTATAGTTGTTGTATTCTTGTACATAGGGATCAGTATTACAGTAGATACTGTATATTCTTGTACATAGGAGGCAGTATTATAGTAGTTATAATCTTGTACATAGAAGCAGTATTATAGTAGTTATAATCTTGTACATAGAAGCAGTATTATAGTAGTTATATTCTTGTACATAGTGGGCAGTATTATAGTAGTTATAGTCTTGTACATAGGAGCAGTATTATACTAGTTATTTTCTTGTACATAGGGCGCAGTATTATTGTAGTTGTAGTCTTGTACATAGGGGGACAGTATTATGGTAGTTATATTGTTGTACATAGGAGGCAGTATTATAGTAGTTATATTCTTGTACATAGGGGGCAGTATTATAGTAGTTATATTCTTGTACATAGGGGGCAGTATTATAGTAGTTATATTCTTGTACATAGGGGGCAATATTATAGTAGTTATATTCTTGTACATAGGGAGCAGTATTATAGTAGTTATATTCTTGTACATAGTAGGCAGTATTATAGTAGTTATATTCTTGTACATAGAACGCAGTATTACAGTAGTTTTATTCTTGTACATAGGACGCAATATTAGAGTAGTTATATTCTTGTACATAGGGGGCAGTATTATAGTAGTTATATTCTTGTACATAGCAGCAGTATTATAATAGTTATATTCTTGTACATATGGGAGCAGTATTATAGTTGTTATATTTTTGTACATAGGGGGCAATATTATAGTCGTTATATTCTTGTACATAGGGGCATTATTATAGTAGCTATATTGTTGTACATAGGGGGCAGAATTATAGTAGTTATATTCTTGTACATAGGAGGCAGTGTTATAGTAGTTATATTCTTGTACATAGCAGACAGTATTATAGTAGTTATATTCTTGTACATAGGGAGCAGTATTATAGTAGTTATATTCTTGTACATGGGAGGCAGTATTATATTAGTTATATTCTTGTACATAGGAGGCAGTATTATAGCAGCTATATTCTTGTACATAGCAGCAGTATTATAATAGTAATATTCTTGTACATAAGGGAGCAGTATTATAGTAGTTATATTCTTGTACATAGGAGCAATATTATAGTTGTTATATTTTTGTACATAGGGGGCAGTATTATAGTAGTTATATTCTTGTACTTAGGAGCAGTATTATAGTAGTTATATTCTTGTACATAGGGGGCAGTATTATAGTAGTTATATTCTTGTACATAGCAGCAGTATTATAATAGTTATATTCTTGTACATAGTGGGCAGTATTATAGTAGTTATATTCTTGTACATGGGAGGCAGCATTATAGTAGTTATATTCTTGTACATAGGGAGCAGTATTATAGCAGCTATCTTCTTGTACATAGCAGCAGTATTATAATAGTTATATTCTTGTACATATGGGAGCAGTATTATAGTTGTTATATTTTTGTACATAGGGGGCAGTATTATAGTAGTTATATTCTTGTACATAGGAGCAGTATTATAGTAGTTATATTCTTGTACATAGGGGGCAGTATTATAGTAGTTATATTCTTGTACATAGCAGCAGTATTATAATAGTTATATTCTTGTACATAGGGGGCAGTATTATAGTAGTTATATTCTTGTACATAGGGGGCAGTATTATTGTAGTTATATTCTTGTACATAGCAGCAGTATTATAATAGTTATATTCTTGTACATAGGAGCAGTATTATAGCAGTTATATTCTTGTACATAGGGGGCAGTATTTTAGTAGTTATATTCTTGTACATGGGAGGCAGCATTATAGTTGTTATATTCTTGTACATAGGAGGCAGTATTATAGCAGTTATATTCTTGTACATAGGAGCAGTATTATAGTAGTTATATTCTTGTACATAGCAGCAATATTATAGTAGTTATATTCTTGTATATAGCAGCAGTATTATAGTAGCTATATTCTTGTACATAGGAGGCAGTATTATAGTAGTTATATTCTTGTACATAGGAAGCAGTACTATAGTAGTTATATTCTTGTACTTAGGGGGCAGTATTATAGTAGTTATATTCTTGTACATAGGGGGCAGTATTATAGTAGTTATATTCTTGTACATAGGGGGCAGTTTTATAGTAGTCATATTCTTGTACATAGGGGCAGTAATAATAATAATAATAATAATAAACTTTATTTGTATAGCGCCAACATATTCCGCAGCGCTTACATAGACAGGGGATACAGAAAGACAAAAGTACAAACATTACAGAACCACAGTTACATAGTAATCAATTGATGGAAACAATAGCTGTGCGGGTCCTGCTCCAACGAGCTTACATACTACAAGTACTGGGGGAATACAGAAGGTAAAGGGCTGGAGATGTGCACTGTATGGCGAGGTGGAGAGTGAGGGGTGATATACACATAGACAATGGTCAAACATTTAGACGTGTGACGGCAGAAACAGTATGACTGCAGGAGCGGTTTATGATGGCTAGCAGGGATTGCAGTCAGTAAGTCGGGGAGCATGTTATCAGGCGGAGTACAAAGGGGTTTGTTTAGGGAATTCGGTATGCCTCCCTGAAGAGGTGCATTTTTAGAGCACGCCTGAAGTTCTGCGAGTCCTGGATTGCTCGGGTAGCCTTTGGTAGTGCGTTCCAGAGGACCGATGCTGCTCTGGAGAAGTCTTGGAGGCGGGAATGAGAAGTTCGAATTAAAGGGGCGCTCAACCTGGTTTCGTTAGCGGAGCGGAGTATAGTAGTTATATTCTTGTACATAGGGGCAGTTATTATAGTAGTTATATTCTTGTACATAGGAGTAGTATTATAGCAGTTATATTCCTGTACATAGGGGGCAGTATTATAGTAGTTATATTCTTGTACATAGGGGGCAGTATTATAGTAGTTATATTCTTGTACATAGGCGGTAGTATTATAGTAGTTATATTCTTGTACATAGGGAGCAGTATTATAGTAGTTATATTCTTGTACATAGGGGACATTATTATAGTAGTTATATACTTGTACATAGGGGGCAGTATTATAGTAGTTATATTCTTGTACATAGGAGCAGTATTATATTAGTTATATTCTTGTACATAGGAGGCAGTATTATAGTAGTTATATTCTTGTACATAGGGGGCAGTATTATAGTAGTTATATTCTTGTACATAGGAGGCAGTATTATAGTAGTCATATTCTTGTATATAGGGGGGCAGTATTATAGTAGTTATATTCTTGTACATAGGGGGCAGTATTATAGTAGTTATATTCTTGTACATAGCAGCAGTATTATAATAGTTATATTCTTGTACATAGGAGACAGTATTATAGTAGTTATATTCTTGTACATAGGAGCAGTATTATAGTAGTTATATTCTTGTACATAGGGGGCAGTATTATAGTAGTTATATTCTTGTACATAGGGGGCAGCATTATAGTAGTTATATTCTTGTACATAGGAGCAGTATTATAGTAGTTATATTCTTGTACATAGGGGGCAGTATTATATTAGTTATATTCTTGTACATGGGAGGCAGCATTATAGTAGTTATATTCTTGTACATAGGAGGCAGTATTATAGCAGTTATATTCTTGTACATAGGGGGCAGTATTAAAGTAGTTATATTCTTGTACATAGGGGACAGTATTATAGTAGTTATATTCTTGTACATAGGGAGCAGTATTATAGTAGTTATAGTCTTGTACATAGGGAGCAGTACTATAGTAGTTATATTCTTGTACATAGGAGGCAGTATTATAGTAGTTATATTCTTGTACATAGAAGCAGTATTATAGTAGTTATATTCTTGTACATAGGGGGCAGTATTATAGTACTTATATTCTTGTACATAGGGGCAGTATTATAGTAGTTATATTATTGTACATAGGGGCAGTATTATAGTAGTTATATTCTTGTACATAGGGAGCAGTATTATAGTTGTTATATTCCTGTACATAGGGGGCAGTATTATAGTAGCTATATTCTTGTACATAGGAGGCAGTATTATTGTAGTTATATAATTGTACATAGGAGGCAGTATTATAGCAGTTATATTCTTGTACATAGGGGACAGTATTATAGTAGTTATATTCTTGTACATAGGGGACAGTATTATAGTAGTTAGTCTTGTACATAGGGAGCAGTACTATAGTAGTTATATTCTTGTACATAGGAGGCAGTATTATAGTAGTTATATTCTTGTACATAGGAAGCAGTATTATAGTAGTTATATTCTTGTACATAGGAAGCAGTATTATAGTAGTTATATTCTTGTACATAGGGGGCAGTATTATAGTAGTTATATTCTTGTACATAGGAGCAATATTATAGTAGTTATATTCTTGTACATAGGGGCAGTATTATAGTAGTTATATTCTTGTACATAGGGGGCAGTATTATAGTAGTTATATTATTGTACATAGGGGCAGTATTATAGTAGTTATATTCTTGTACATGGGAGGCAGCATTATAGTAGTTATATTCTTGTACATAGGAGGCAGTATTATAGCAGTTATATTCTTGTACATAGGGGGCAGTATTAAAGTAGTTATATTCTTGTACATAGGGGACAGTATTATAGTAGTTATATTCTTGTACATAGGGAGCAGTATTATAGTAGTTATAGTCTTGTACATAGGGAGCAGTACTATAGTAGTTATATTCTTGTACATAGGAGGCAGTATTATAGTAGTTATATTCTTGTACATAGAAGCAGTATTATAGTAGTTATATTCTTGTACATAGGGGGCAGTATTATAGTACTTATATTCTTGTACATAGGGGCAGTATTATAGTAGTTATATTATTGTACATAGGGGCAGTATTATAGTAGTTATATTCTTGTACATAGGGAGCAGTATTATAGTTGTTATATTCCTGTACATAGGGGGCAGTATTATAGTAGCTATATTCTTGTACATAGGAGGCAGTATTATTGTAGTTATATAATTGTACATAGGAGGCAGTATTATAGCAGTTATATTCTTGTACATAGGGGACAGTATTATAGTAGTTATATTCTTGTACATAGGGGACAGTATTATAGTAGTTAGTCTTGTACATAGGGAGCAGTACTATAGTAGTTATATTCTTGTACATAGGAGGCAGTATTATAGTAGTTATATTCTTGTACATAGGAAGCAGTATTATAGTAGTTATATTCTTGTACATAGGAAGCAGTATTATAGTAGTTATATTCTTGTACATAGGGGGCAGTATTATAGTAGTTATATTCTTGTACATAGGAGCAATATTATAGTAGTTATATTCTTGTACATAGGGGCAGTATTATAGTAGTTATATTCTTGTACATAGGGGGCAGTATTATAGTAGTTATATTATTGTACATAGGGGCAGTATTATAGTAGTTATATTCTTGTACATAGGGAGCAGTATTATAGTTGTTATATTCTTGTACATAGGGGGCAGTATTATAGTAGCTATATTCTTGTACATAGGAGGCAGTATTATTGTAGTTATATAATTGTTCATAGGGGGCAGTATTATAGTAGTTATATTCTTGTATATAGGGGGCAGTATTATAGTAGTTAAATTCTTGTACATAGGGGCAGTTTTATAGTAGTCATATTCTTGTACATAGGGGCAGTATCATAATAGTTATATTCTTGTACATAGGGGCAGTATTATAGTAGTTATATTCTTGTACATAGGGGGCAGTATTATAGCAGTTATATTCTTGTACATAGGAGGCAGTATTATAGCAGTAATATTCCTGTACATAGGAGCAGTATTATAGTAGTTATATTCTTGTACATAGGGGGCAGTATTATAGTAGTTATATTCTTGTACATAGGAGGCAGTATTATAGTAGTTATATTCTTGTACATAGGGAGCAGTATTATAGTAGTTATATAATTGTACATAGGGGGCAGCATTATAGTAGTTATATTCTTGTACATAGGAGGCAGTATTATAGTAGTCATATTCTTATACATAGGGGGCAGTATTATAGTAGTTATATTCTTTTACATAGGGGGCAGTATTATAGTAGCTGTCTTTGTTGAATATTATCATTTCTCCTTGTCCTTAGATAAAAGAAGACTGGAAGTATGTAGCGATGGTGATTGACCGGATTTTCCTCTGGATGTTTATAATCGTGTGTTTGTTGGGAACGATCGGATTATTCCTCCCTCCCTTCTTGGCTGGGATGATATAGGATTGGTCCCATTTGAGGAGGACTCCACTTTTTACATCTCAGGCTTCTGGATTGATGAACTCCGAACACTCACATGCTGCTCCTACTGGTGGAGTGAGGAGACCCTTGGAATGGATGCTTGCTCATGACTTCAAATAAATGGATGGTTCCTCTCTTTCCTTTGTCATGTCCGATGTGAGGTTAATCTCACTTACAAGGGGAACATAACCTCAAAAACTGCATGAACATTTTACCTGATCGCAGGTAGACCTCCCTTTTATATTTTTTACCAGCTACATTGCTATGTTGTTTATGCAAAAGGATAAAGGGGTTTCCTGAACTTAAAGGGGTTGTCTAGTTGTAACTTTGGATGGCCCATCTCTATGATAGGACATTAATAATAAATCAGGGACTACCACCCAGGACCCTAACCGATCAGCTGTCACCAGGCCAGTGTGCTTGTGCATTGAACTGTTTTCCACTGGAAGAAAACAGCTCCATTCTCACTGCAGTGGCCAGGCTTGGTACATTGATATGAATGGGAACTTTACCTGTAATACCCATCCTGGCCACCGTAGTAAGAATGGAGCTGTGTGCTGCTGACAGAAATCAGCTTAGTGCATAAGCACACCAGCCTGGTTACAGCTGGTCTGCATGGGCCATGGGCAGCAAATCCTAGATGACCAATATTGATGTCTTATGGATCATCCATAGGTTACAACTTGACAACTCCTGTAATGGAGTTGTGTAAAATGCTAAAAACATGGCTGCACTCATCTAATATAGCAACACCCTGTCCTTTCATTGTGTGTGCTGTGGCCGCCCAGTTTAATTGACATGAATGATTTTAAGCTGCAGTACTTCACACAACCTTTCATCAGATGTGGCGCTGTTCCTGGAAGAAAGCAGCCATGTTTTTCTAATTCTCAATCTTAAAGGAATTTTCCAGGTGTAACAAATAAATATTAATGTTGGTATAATGTAAAGTTATGCAGCTTTCTAAGATACATTCTCTATCAATTTTAACTGATTTTCAATATCTCTGCTTGCTGTCACTGAATAGGTGCCTTCAATATTTGCTTCCAGGGAATAGAAACTTGTCATTGTCTTTAGATAAGGTTCACGGCATTTGCGCACTTTCTATGAGGACTTTTGGTGCACAAATATGCAGAAAAATAGAGCATGTTTTTTTTTGTTAGTGCGACCCAAAACACTTAAATATGAATGAACACCTTGAAATCAATGAGTTCTGTTCCCTGCGCATATGTGAAGCCGGACTGAATCCGCACCATTGCTATGGAGTCTGCTGCGGATGCGCATCTGATTTCAGCCTACGGAAAAGCCTCCTCTACCTAGGACTACTGTGCGCTGCCAGTTCCGGAAGTGCAGCGCGTACCGCCACTCCACACTACTACTGAGCACTGTCACTGGTCAGGTCATGCGGAAGTGGCAGTGGCGCTCAGTGCGGTGCACGGTTACGTGTGCGACGGGCAGTGCTCAGAATTCGGAGGTTTGATGAGTGCCCTTATGTGAAGGCTGAGGTCACCACCAATGGTCCAGATGTTGATGCAGTACTAATAGTGCTCCCCATAGTGACCCTAGTAGTAAGTGACCCCCGCAGTGGCCCCAGAAGTCACCACCAATGGTCCAGATGTTGATGCAGTAGTAATAGCGTTCCCCATAGTGACCCTAGTAGTAGGTGACCCCCGCAGTGGCCCGAGAAGTCACCACCAACGGTCCAGATGTTGATGCAGTAGTAATAGCGTTCCCCATAGTGACCCTAGTAGTAAGTGACCCCTGCAGTGGCCCGAGAAGTCACCACCAATGGTCCAGATGTTGATGCAGTACTAATAAGTGTTCCGCATAGTGACCCTAGTAGTAGGTGAACCCCGCAGTGGCCCCAGAAGTCACCACCAATGGTCCAGATGTTGATGCAGTACTAATAGTGTTCCTCATAGTGACCCTAGTAGTAGGTGAACCCCGCAGTGGCCCCAGAAGTCACCACCAATGGTCCAGATGTTGATGCAGTACAACTAGTGTTCCCCATAGTGACCCTAGTAGTAAGTGACCCCCGCAGTGGGCCCAGAAGTCACCACCAATGGTCCAGATGTTGATGCAGTACTAATAGTGTTCCTCATAGTGACCCTAGTAGTAGGTGAACCCCGCAGTGGCCCCAGAAGTCACCACCAATGGTCCAGATGTTGATGCAGTACAACTAGTGTTCCCCATAGTGACCCTAGTTGTAAGTGACCCCCGCAGTGGGCCCAGAAGTCCCCACCAATGGTCCAGATGTTGATGCAGTTTTTGCTACGGAATTTACTATTGGGGAAAATCTGCAGCTTTCTGCCATGTATAAATGCCCCCTTAAGGTTCCTATGGTAAGACAGCAAGCAGAGATCCTGAAAACTGTGATTAGATAAAGAAAGTATATTAGTAAAATTGTAGAATTTCTTATTATCCAATGAAAAACCTTTATTTGCTGCCATTGGAAGACCCCTATAAAGTAATGGCAGAGATCGTGTAGAGGACCACCCGGAGATGTAGGAGTGCGCGGTACACATTGGCGGTTTGTGAAAGCAAGAAATAAAAGTATTTTGCAATGAAATTCAGCGTGCCGTGTTCTTCTCTGAGTATCGCCGTGATTAGATATCAGGTATCACATATGCTTAGATACACCGAATTGTCTGTACTGGGCAGTCAGAGGCACACGCAAGTTTTCATCACCGGACATGTCGATACGCGCCATGTTTACTGCTCCATCTTCGGGCACGAAGTCCGCACCATAAGAAGCTATTCGGCTGCGTTGCATTATGGCGCTATAGTGACCGGACGCCGGCGGGCAGGACTGCAGCTCTCGCATCTTCATGCTGTTCACAGAGCTGGATGTGTTGCTGACAAGTACTCTTCCTTTTTATGGATAGGGACAGCGGCCTTTATGCTACCTGAGTCTGAGTGTGCAGTCCACCCCCTCCCCTCCCATTCCCAGCAAATAAATAGTGGCCCCTAATAGAAGGAGAGAACCTCTTAATGGTCCCAGTAGTTGTAGTGATCCCAGTAGTAATAGTGTTCCCCATAGTGACCCTAGGAGTAAGAGACCTTTGCAGTGGCCACAGTAGTAATAGTGTTCCCCATAGTAGCCCCAGTAGTAGTAGTGACCTCCACAGTGACCCCAGCAGTAATAGTGAGCCCAATGGTAATAGTGTTCCCCATAGTGACCCTAGTAATAAATGAATCCCGCAGTGGCCCCAGTAGTAGTGACCTCCACAGTGGCCCCAGCAGTAATAGTGAGCCCAGTGGTAATAGTGTTCCCCATAGTGACCCTAGTAGTAAATGAATCCCGCAGTGGCCCCAGTAGTAAGTGACTACACAGTGATCACAGTAATAAATGACCCCCACAATGGCCCCAGTAGTAATAGTGACCCTGCAGTGGCTCCAGTATTAACAGTGTTCCCCATAGTGACCCCAGCAGTAATAATGACTCCCGCAGTGGCCCCAATAGTAATAGTGACCCACTAGTGGCCCAAGTTCTAATAGTGTTCCTCATAGTGACCCAGTAGTAATAGTGGCCCCAGTAGTAATAGTGACCCCAACAGTGGCCTCACCCCTGTATCTGCCCCAGTGTAATAGTGACCCCTTTAGTAAGAGTAACCTCAGTAGTAATAGTGACCCCCGCAGTGGCCCCAGTAGTAATAGTGACCCCACAGTGGCTCCAGTATTAAGTGTTTCCCATAGTGATCTTAGTAGTAATAGTGACCCCCATAGTGGCCCCAGTAGTAATAGTGTTCCCCATAGTGACCGCAGCAGTAATAATGACTCCCACAGTGTCCCCAATAGTAATAGTGACCCCACAGTAGCCCAGGTAGTAATAGTAACCCCGCAGTGGCCCCAGTTCTAATATTTTTTCCTATAGTGAACCCAGTAGTAATAGTGACCCCCATAGTGACCCAGTTGTAATAGTGACCCTGCAGTGGCCCCAGTAGTAATAGTGACCCCCACAGTGGCTTCAGTAGTTATAGTGTCCCCTATATCTGCCGCAGTGTAATAGTGACCCCTGCAGTGGCCCTAGTAGTAACAGTAACCCCAGTAGTAATAGTGACCCCCACAGTGGCCCTAGTAGTAATAGTGACACCCACAGTGGCCCCAGTAGTAATAGTGACCCTGTAGTGGCCCCAGTAGTAATAGTGACCCCCAAAGTGGCCTCAGTAGTAATCGTGTCCCATGTATAGGCCGCAGTTGTAATAGTGACTCCTGCAGTGGCCCCAGTAGTAAAAGTAACCCAGGAGTAATAGTTACTCCAGCTGTGGGACCAGTAGTAATAGTGACCCCCACAGTGGCCTCAGTAGTAATTGCTCCCTTGTTAGTGGCCCCAGCAGTAAAAGTTGACCCCTGACTTCTCCCCTTGGCGTCTGCGCTGGGTACAGCTAGCGTCTGCGTAAAGGAATGCAGACACTGGAGGAGAGGTCGGACATCACAGACTCAGCAGCGGTGTTCGCTGGGGGACTGAAGCTGCGGACTGAGTGAATGAAATTCTTGTTGGCTTGTTGCCCGGCCGGCTCCTAGCTGTCAGTTTTTTACTGGCCATACTTTTGGTTGTCTGATAATGCAGCTCAGTCCCATTCCCTTGGGTAGGACAGAGTTCCAGTGAGTTGCAGTACCAGGCACAACCACTGAGACAAGTAGTACGGTAGTTGTTGGAGCAACACAGCCCCTTTGGTCAGCTGCAGCTGGGGCCCCACCAATCTGATACAGTAAATGGATAGCCTACTCTAAAGATAGGTCAGTAATACTAGAGTCCAGCAAGACCCCTTTAAATTTGCACCAAGGGGAAGCTAACTCTTATTACAGCAGAGGGACAATGTGATGTAGAATGAGCAGCAAATCGGTATTTCTGCATGGAAATTTAGTGGCGCCGCATTTAAAAAAATTATGCAAAACCTCCTCTTGATTTGACACTGGAAAAACTCCAATTTCCAGCTGCTGAATATCAAAATGTGCTGATATAGCATCACTGTTTAGCATTATAAAGCTGCTGTACCTGACAATAAATGCATATGTGGTGACAATAGGACCAACACAATGCATTCTGGGTGTTAATGCGGCATTAGGTGTAAAAGCAACAAAAAAACAACAACAGAAAAAAGTCTACCTAGTTTGGACCAACTATGAAAGTCTTCGCTATATGGGGGAGGGGAAGTGACAACCCATCTTTGTGCTATAGCCCCATGTGACTTTTTAGCCCCTCCCACTAGACTCTTACAAAGCAGAGGACTTCATGATGGAAGCGAGGTACATAAGTAAACCAGGTGTGCGGTGGTAGGATTGGGATAAAAGTGGTAAGAGCTACATGGGCTGGTTAAAGGGGTTGTCCAGGACTTTGACTATTGATGACCTATCCTCAGGAAAGATCAAAGTAGAATTCAACTAGCTACACTTCAGAGATCGTGGAGGTCTTTCTGTGTTTGAAAAGAATGTTCTATGTCTAGATTAAAAGAGACAGGCACCTTTTTGATGACCGTCTGTCAGACACCTTTCAAGATCCTGAATTACTAGAATCACTTTACCACCTTTTGGTTTATGGCTTACAGTGAGAATTCAAGTCCATCAACCACATGGCTGGTGGCCAAATGTACGGTAGTACCCAAGATCTACTAAGAGGACATCTTTCAGTTATCTTCATGGATGATACCATTAGTGGTGATATTTCACAGGTTACTAATTAGTATATCTTTAAACCTTTATACTATGGGAAACATAGTGTTTTGGGACTTGGAGGATTGATTTTGACTAATCCACTAGTCTACACAATGTTGGGCTATTGGACACCAGACTTTGTGACATATGAACCACCATGAAATTGAAATCCTTTTATACTGAAAACCTAAGACATGAACCTACATATATAAAAAGGAGCACAACCACTTATCCCACTAGTCTGCCATGGTCAATAGGATTTCCCAACTTTCTGTAAGGAACCCTTAAAATGTGGTATGGCATACTGATACTAGCATGCTTCCCAACCATCCTGGATTAGACGGGACAGTCTTGTATTTAAGAGCTGTCCTCATGCCCCAGGAAGCATGGCAGAATGGAGGGGACAGAGATTGGGGCGCTATAACTAAGTAGGGACATCGAGGGGGCACTCTAACTAAATGGAGCCACAGAGGAGGCATTATAAGTAAGTGGGTCCCGAGAGGAGGCATTATTAGTAAGTGATACCAAAGGGGATCATTACTACTTTGTGGTGCCACAGAGGAGTACTGTTGGAAAGTGAAGCCACAGAAAGGGCAATAGCACTATGGGTGGAGCACTTATAGGGATATTGGAGGTAGCAGTAGGATTGAAAGGGTTTTCGGACATTAGTCATGACTGGAAGAAGTTTCTATGGTGATCTGGGCCCTAAGTATAGAAGAAAAACAAAAACAAATGGCTCCAATCAAAGAGGACATCACCTGTGATCTCTGGAGTGAACTATGACCCCTGGACATTGCCACAAGCAAGACTGGGGCAGACATGGTGCAGGGAAGAGGGACAAAGATCTGCTCATCCTCAACTGTGTCCTTTCCTGTTCAACCTGGCCAGGAAGGTGTGTGGGAATCCAGGGTGGGGGGGGGGTAGGTACAACACATGGGAAGGATCCAAGAGATCAGTATTGTGAGGGGGTCACTAAAGGGCGCTATTACTGTTCGGGGGTCACTAAGGGGCACTATTACTGTGAGGGTATCACTAATGAGCACTATTACAGAGGGCACAGAATTGGCTTGGCTTAACATGAAAGGAACATGGCCAAATAGTAAAAAAAACTTGCTAAAAAAGTTTTCCCTCTTTTCATTGCTCTAAGATTTGGAAATTTTGTATAATACTACGGACTCACTCACAGGCGTGTGTCCTACATATTGTTCCTGCATGTATTACGCACATGATAAATAAATATGTAATATGCAGGTGACATGAGTGAGCCCTACGAAACATATTGTAATGAGCCAGGACAGGAGCCTTGTGTCACGGTGGCTGCACGATAGTGAATGGTGGGGTACAAAATGGTGTGTGCTGGTGTCTGCTCCTGGGGAAAGGAGCTGCAGGATTCAGGAAGGGGTTAACTGAAAAATTTACATTTATTGCAGCTTCTGGTGGCGGACAGAGTGATATTCCTTACAGTTTACAACATCCACGTTCAGAGGAGGTGACTGGAGGTACCGCTGCCTACAACAAACTCCTGTACTGCTCATTCAGGTTTTCACTGGGGCCCCGGGAAGACTCCTGCAACGTCATATCAGGCACTGCGCTCCTTCCTCCGGCTCAGGAATAGGGCTTTAGATGATGTTCCTCTAACCCGCTGTCTACGCCGGTTGCCACACCTCATGTGCTCTCCTTTCACATTCTGGAACTAAAGAGGAGTTTTTATAAAAGTTTATGCTAAACTCTGTGATCAACCACTCACCAACTCCAATACAGACATCTATTCCGCCTGTTCAACAGGAAGAACAGCATAAAATCATCACAGGAATGAAGTATTCTATGGCACAACTTTCCCAGCATTGTATTAACACTCAGCAGTGGCAGGTCTGAGTCACTACAATATTATTTGCCGGCTCTTTCCTATATACAGTATGCATTCAGTAGATCCGTGCTAAAGGTCCTGGTGGTCTAGAGCACGTGTGTCAAGCTCAAGGCCTACGAGCCGAACCCAACCTGCCATGCCGTTTTACGTGGCCCTCAAGGTCTGGACGCAAAAGAGCCTCTTCTGAGCTGTGCCGAGAAGACCCTCTGGCACACTGTGGATGCGTTTTGTGGCCTGCAACTGAGTACTAAAATCATTGCCACTATCTTGGTCCTACACTCCAGTGTCAGGTGTATGTGAGCGCTGTGACTGCAGCCCCTAGAGTCTTTGGTGTGCAGTTTCCTATCTGCTTCTCTCGCTGAGCCTATCCTGCAGTGCAGCACTGCTTGCCGCGGCTTAGACCACGAGGCGGCTTGTAGATCATGGCTGCTCTTTACCATCCTGCAGAGAACATTGTGTTCCAACCTGCCTGTCCATACCCTGTGTTCCTGCTGCACGGATCAGAGAGGATGTTGTGTTATATATACTGCCTGACCCATTGAGTAAGAGCTCTGTCCCATAATTTTTCCTTTTCTCTGACACTCTGGCAAGTTTAGAGTGGTTTCCGTGTTGGGGGACTTGTGCCCTAATTTTTCTGGACCAGAACCTTGCTCTGGTCCGTCTTTTCTCCTCTCCTTTTTAAATATATGCTTTAAAATACAGTCTTACAATTACAAACGGCCCTTTGAAGTCAACCGTAACGCCAATATCTAGAGGGTACCCAGATGGTTTATTGGCTATGCTGTGCCAGGCTACATCGATTTGATGTTATCTAGAACATCTTCTAATATTTGTAACTCTTGATACAAAAACACACAAACCGCAAAGCCTGAAGGCAGGAGAAGACCACATGGCCCCTCTGGTCTACCCTTATAGTTTGTCTTGTGTTTCCCATAATTCATCCTCTTACTATAATCTTACTCTTCATTATCTGTCCCCCTTGGTATTTACAGACAGAAATCTTGTACTTCTGCCTTTCATTAAATATTCTCCTGTGATTATCCCTAATCATGATTCCATCAGAAGGTAAACAAAACCGTCTGGTGTCTTTTATCAGTCGGCGAGCTTCAGCAACGCTGTACTTAAGACACATTTCCTGGCCGTCGCTCTTCCTTGATCCGGTTCCAGGTCCCTGTGCAGCTGAACAACAAGAAAAAGAGAAAGAACAGCAATTTAGAACTGCGGCTCGTGGGCCAAAAACTCCAATGAAAACAGCAATCTGAGCGTTCAAACAAGGAGACATCACACCAAGCACTAAAAGTGCCTTTGTTTATAGAAGTATTTAGACATTGTAGCAATGGGTGGGTGGGACGCAGGTGGAATCTTAATGGCTCCGCTGACACCGATGGGAACACATCGAAAGGTGGAATCAACTTGAAAATCTAGACAAAGACGTAGGAGGCCCTCAAGGATGCCCACGGCTCCCCTCCCCATATCCAGCTCCCCTCCCCATATCCTTTGAGACATTATTGCACTCGTAAACACAACCAGTGAATTCTCAAAACCATGTACAGCACCTCATGGGTTAAGCTGCCCATACACATTCAACAACTGTTTGGTGAATTGACCGCTGTTTCCTTGGCTTCTCCATACACATGAATGTGCGGCTTGGCCAAATAGTCTTCTGTTAAGGGAGGTAAGCTGCAGCCAGGCAACTCAGACGGTGGCTTATCTCCTTGGGGACGATAAGATCAAGCATTGGAATTCAACATCCCTAATCAATCTCCAACATCAACGATCAGGGGAAGGTTGAGCAGCTCCCATACAATTTAGGGAGTCATCTAGCTTACCGTTATTCGCATGGTCCGACAGTTAAACTCTAATGTGCATGGGGGCCCTTACGTCCTCTTACTAACTGGATGGGTTAGATAGCAGAAGAGGTATAATGTGAAGCTACAGCGACCCCAATTCTAATGCTTCATTTATAGTACTGGTCTTCTATGATGAAGAGAGACCTTATAGGGCCCCTAGGGTTCATTCTGGGACCCAGATGTTACCGCATCTTCTGCACTTGAACAGCAGCATGATCCTTTGCAGATGAGCTTTCTATAAATCAAGATACATAATAACAACATTGAGCCAATGCCTTTAGTGGGGTATGAGAGGAGACTGAACAGAAGATGCAATCTGTGTCTCTCCTGCATTTCTCAACGTATTGTGTGTCCAGAGGTCAGTTGTACATTTGATTTTTAGAAAAATAGTGGGGCTCTAGGCAGAGTTAGACTGGGATCCCTATGGCCCGCCGGACAGCTACATGCAAATATTACCCTTATTCAGGGGCGTAACTAAAGGCTCAGGGGCCCTGATGCAAAACGTGAGCTGGGGCCCCCCCCCTCTATCTTTACCTGTACCCATACCCATACCTAAACCATGCTGCACAGAGACATAGCTTGAAGCTTCTGGGTCCCAATGCAAAACCTGTAACAGGACCCCCAACTATAATGCTTTATTCATAGTACTGGGCTCCCTTTATGGAGAAGAGAGGCCTTATGGGCCCCCTAAGGCTCCTGGGCCCGGGTGCAACCGCATCCCCTGCGCCCTCTATAGTTATGCCCCTGCCCTTATTAGCTGTACAATGTGCAGCGGGTGCACCATGGAATGTTCTACTTGCACATCGGCCCTCGGTTGCCGGTGTCCACTCCCGAGCGATTCCTTATGGATTAGTGTGATACAGTTGCTGCAGATATTGTTGGTTGTATCTTCAGGCTGTGAATATCTTTTTTTCTCAGCTTTCCAGTGGTTCTTTATGAGTTGAAGCGGCCACCCGCGGTGATTTATTTTCATTTATTATGTGGCTAAATCCCAAGATGAAATATAAGCCCTTCCCTGAAAATAAGCCCTAGCTACACTAAGTTTAAAAAAAAAGCAATGCTCACCTAGCCGCCGGCGTCTGTGTCCCTCATGCTGGTCTCCGGCGCTGTGGCAGGCTGCATTCCTCAGCGCTGGCAGGATTCTCTTCTGGTGATGGGGATTTGAATACCCTGCCTCCGGTAAGCGAGTGCTGTGATTGGATCGAGCGCCAGCCACTCAAAGCTGAAGGACATCACTGAATGGCTGTGATTAGTTCATCGAGCGCCGGCTCTGATTGCAGCAGCGTGGGGCTAGCACGAGCGACACAGATGACGGCGGCTAGGTGAGCATTGCTTTTTTTTACCTTATTGCTTATACTCGCCTAGCCGCCAGCGTCTGTGTCCCCACGCTGCTGCAGTTCTCAGCGCTGACAGCATTCTCTTCTAATGGTAACTGGGCTTTAAACACCCTGCCTCTGGTAAGCACTGTGATTGGATCGAGGACTGCAGCAGCATAGGTACCAGCACGAAGGACACAGACACCAGCGGCTGGCTAAGTATAAGACCCCACCCCTGAAAATAAGACACTGTGTCTCTTTTAAGGCAAAAATTAATATAAGACAGTGTCTTATTTTCAGGGAAACCTAGTAGAAGTCAGCTAGTGTTACCTCAGTTATTTCTTTCTGTCTGAATCCCCCGGCCTCTTTTGCCTCAGATGGTCATGTGATCTCAGTTCTCGCCAGCTCAGATCTACTTGCCGTTATGTGCCGATTTTCTAGTCAGATTCTCAGCCTGAGTGATACTTTTACATGTTTACTGCCTATAGGGGGACACAGGCCCTCCTGTCACAGTTAATGATGATGATCACACAGCTCTGATCACACAATAGAGGAGATCACCGCTCATCCTGCTGACTGTATATTTATGGTCTGCAGCTAGTTTAGGTAAATATAGAAAATAATGATAATTAAACTGTCCCCCCAGCAGGCAGACATGGTCCGGTCTCTAGCTAATGCTGTGCTGATGCATCATGGGATTGATTGCAAATGAAAGTAAAAAATCTCACCATATAGAAGATGCCTGATAACACACATATCGCTGCAAAAGGACCCCCCCCCCTCCCCCACCCTATTAAAAATGCAATACTTTAACCCATTTAGGACCAGCCACAGTAAATATACGGCAGCTGGTCCTGGGCTTAGAGAACCGCCGATAGTAAAATTACGGCGGTGCTCTGTCTCCTGCCTCTGCAATCAGTCAGAGGCAGGAACGGATTATCAGCTGTTAGTGGCAGCTGATAACCCCGAGCAGAAGGCAGGAGGGGTTTTTAAGCCTTCCAGCCTTCTGCTTCCCCGATATACAGTGAGCACTGTATGGGGAAAGTGAAAGTAACATGTACTTTCTTTCACTACTGGAGCCTCGGGGGGGGGGGGTCATGTGACCTCCCGGGATTCCCTGCTATGCAGAGCTGGAGGGTCAGACTAGACCCTGGCAGCTCTGCAGGTGACTAATGTCACCACAGGGGTTGCTTTCCCCTATAACTAGGGCTCCTATGGACGCCCTAGCTACAGTGGGAAAGTGTCAAATAAAGTCAAAAAAAGAAAATGTGAATGTCCCCCAGAGGTCTTCTATGACGTCACGGAGGACATAGATAGTAAAAAACATAATTACATAAATAAGTAAAACAAAACAACAGAATAAAACAACAATACATACAAAAGAAAGAGAATAACACAAAGCAGACGCCAACAAAAACCATCGCCGTATGCGCCCTGTAAACCAAAACCATACATACTATATATCAAAACGTCCGAAACAAATAGAGTAACCCGTTCCATACTTTATTTTAGTGTAAATATAAAAATAATTAAAAAAAAAAAACTAGAAATGTTAAAAAAATCATTTTTTTCGCTTTTTACCCCCAATAAAACTAAAAAAACAGAGAAAAAAAAGTCAGTGAAAAAGATATTAAAAAAAATAGCCCTATATGTCACAGGAAAAAAAACGCAGCAAAAATAATTTTGGTAGCTAAAGCAAAAAAAATGGAGCAGTAAAACCGCCACAAGGGTAAAATCCCTAAAAAGTGTCTGGTCCTTAAGGTACAAAACAACCTGGTCCTTAAGGGGTTAAGCAAAAATTCGGTAAAAATTACACCGCAATACACAAACATATAATAATACAATACACTGGTGATATGCATACACTTAGGGTCTAGAGCTGAACAACAGGTATTCATACAGTTCTCTGACTTAGATATTCATAGTACAATGTATAAAGGTGACATCCCACTTGGCGTGCGTTCCACAGATACTTGGAGGTCTACTATGAATTTACGTGTACAATCCATGAGCGCCCGCCTGCTGCATTGTACACTCAGTTATTATTGGTTATGTGGTGTATATATATATATATATATATCTCCTGGAGCGTCACATAGCAGGTTAGCGTCCATTATCATGATGTGGGGAACAGTGATGTCTTCATGTCCCTACTCCAATTTTATAAAATACAGTTTTTCTCATGAAAAGCCTTTTAAATGGCTGAAATGCAAAAATAATGTGAAGAGGAAGCACATAAAAGGCATTACTGTTAGAGTTGAGCGAGTATACTCGCTATGGCACATTCCTCGAGTGAGTAGTGCCTTAGCCAAGTATCTCCCCGCTCGTCTCTAAAGATTCGGGGGTCGGCGGGGGTGACAGGTGAGTTGCGGCGGGGAGCGGGGGGGGGGGGGGGAGAGATCTTCCTCCCAGCTCTCCCCCACTGCTCCCCGCCCCCCACCGGCCCCCGAATCTTTAGAGACGAGTGGTGTGATGGAGCGGGCTCTTAGGCTTCAGTCTGATCCAGATTTCCCCAGACGGGACGCTTGCACGATCCATTAGTCCGTGATTTAGCGGAGTGTAAAAGTGGGAAAACACATGAGTTTTTAAAGGCTGCATCTGGGGATCATACTGATATCTCTTGTAGGACGGATCGGGCTGATTCAGAAACAATTAAGAAACCTTCTATCAATCAGTTTAGATCTAAGTTCAGGGCCGTCAAAGATGGAAGTGTTCAGCAACAGGGAAATCATTCAAGGGATCGAGGTGGTTTAACTACTCAGAGAGGCGGGACTTTCGACCTCCAGCCTCCTGGTCTGACCCCACCTCCTCTTCGTCCTTATCCATTTCTTGCAATCGGAGAGAGCGGCCCCCTACCCTTTTTTGGGAGCAGTGCCGCCCACCTGAGGCAACAAATATATAATGAAAGTAGTCATATTGTCGTCCCTGACTATGTGCCATGAGCTGCTTAAGAGTAATTATAACGAGCGCTATGAGATCTTCAGGAATAATCCCACTGAGGAACATACTGGAGCTTCGAGGGATATATTGTAGAGAGCACTGGAAACACGCCTGATTAATAAGAATTTGATTTTTTGATACCCGGCCATCCAAACTTTTTGCTGCAGGGGTCTATGGGACTTGTAATGTTAAAATCGCGATCACGCAAAATCGCAATTTTGCGGTAAATTGTGATTTTGCGCGATTTTAACATTACAAGTCCCATAGACCCCTGCAGAAAAAAAAACGTTGCGAATTTCGCAGTGAAGAAAAAAGCTGTAGTTGGTAGTCACCCTAATTGTGTATTGGGTTTACCTTCCTACTTACGCAATACCCCTGATCTACTCCTGAAGCTTGATGGGATATTGGTAGATGACCATGTTAAATTGGCTCTAAAAACTCCTTTCTGGAAGCTAACCATAATATATATATATATATACACAAACAGTCGGTTACTTCATATTTGGACATTATACAGTAGGTGAGCCCTATTAAGATTGGTGCTTGTTCGTATCAGGACAAGAGTGCAGTTCAGTAGTGGGGACCACCAGGCCTTAAAGGGGTTTTCCCGCGGCAGCAAGTGGGTCTATACACTTCTGTATGGCCATATTAATGCACTTTGTAATGTACATTGTGCATTAATTATGAGCCATACAGAAGTTATCAAAAGTTTTTCACTTACCTGTTCCGTTGCTAGCGTCCTCGTCTCCATGGTTGCCGTCTAATTTTCGCCGTCTAATGGCCAAATTAGACGCGCTTGCGCAGTCCGGGTCTTCTTATCTTCTCAATGGGGCTCCGTGTAGCTCCGTGTAGCTCCGCCCCGTCACGTGCCGATTCCAGCCAATCAGGAGGCTGGAATCGGCAATGGACCGCACAGAAGCCCTGCGGTCCACGGAGGGAGAAGATGCCGGCGGCCATCTTCACCGGATAAGTAAGAAGTCACCGGAGCGCGGGGATTCAGGTAAGCGCTGTCCAGTGATCTTTTTTAACCCCTGCATCGGGGTTGTCTCGCGCCGAACAGGGGGGGGGGGTTGAAAAAAAAAAAAAAAACGTTTCGGCGCGGGACAACCCCTTTAAACTAAGGGCACATAGATGTGATAGAGGAGACATTTTTAGGAAACTCGAAAAGCTACTTCTTTGCATCTTCAGATCATCAACCTGGCCCAATGAAGAAAAAAAAACGTGTAGCACACACTCCAGAATTTGCTGAAAAGTGAAGGTGCTTTAACGAACAACTCCGGATGTTGGCAGATTGGTGACGTCTCAGGCAAAGCTCTTTATCAAGACAGACTAATAATTATTGGGAAATTACAGTACCAGTGTTTCTACGCCACACAGCTCTGCTGCATACATGTTACACACACACAGCTCTGCTACATGCATCTCACACACACAGCTCTGGTCACATATGTAGAAATGAAGGTTGAGCAGCATCATCGAGTGGTTTAAAATCAGTGCATCAAATGCGATGCTCCTTTATTCATCCAAAATAAAATGGTAACACACATAACAACCTTCATTTCTACATATCACCACAGGTCCTGTCTGGAACACAAGCTGTGTATGTGTAAATTCGTGAGGTGTCATTTATTGAAGTCTCCACACAGGTGTGCAGCTGTCTCATAAAAAACTACAAACTGCCAGACTGAGTACTGCTGTATCCATAGCAACTGAGGCTACAGGGGTTTGTGGGGGATGTAGTTCGCCCATAATTCCTCATTCAGTGCAGAAGGAGGATAAAGGACCTGTGATGACATCACCATCATGTGATCAGGGGGCGGAGCTAAGAGCCGGTATCTGACATCAGAGGTGCTATCAAGCTCTGCATGTAACTAACACATCACACACACAAATTGGATGGAGAAGTGGTCGTTAGTAGTTTGACAAGACTTCTAAGATGACTGTTGTTCCTGACGCTGGTCCTCATCACTTGCTCTTCAGTTGTCATTTCTACCTTACATCACCTCAGACAACCAGGATATTATTCTTGCTTGACTTGATAAAGGGTGTTGTCCAAACCGTCGTTAATCTGGCAACATCTGGAGTTGTTTAATAAAGAATCTTCACTTTTGCATCAAGTTCTCGAGTTTGTGCTGCCCATTTTTCTTCTACGGATACATCAGCCATTGACAGTGCAGCTTGGAAGGTAACACCATGAACTACCGCCAAGAGAGAAGTGCTACCATTTGTTTTACGAGCTACCTGGGCCAATGGTCCCCCACTACTGAACTGCAACTGTTCAAGACTCAGGCGGTGCAGACTGTGCATAAAATGACATTTAAGACTCTTTGGACTCTTAACTGGAACATACCCGACTACAGTATATTTGGCAATGGTGCATGTGGGGCCCATCAAGTCTCAAGCTGAGGGCTGCAAGACAGTACAGAGTAGCTGTGGAAAATCAAAAATGTAAGCAATCCAGACCAAACAGTTTTCAATCGAAGTACTTTTAATTTTTTTGGATGTTAGAGTTGTAAAGGAGCTTCAGACGTCCAGCTCTACATCAGACATGGCGGTGCAGGTCATGAGTGAGGACCAACAGACTTCAAACCAGGAGCCCAAACTAAGATTTTTGGTGCATTTGAGGCTTTGTACTTTAGGTCCAGCGCTCTACACTGATGAACTGCATCTCCGCTACCAGTAAAAGGTCCAAGGAAAGACTCCTGGGATACAGAGTGTGCATCAAGTAGACAAGGTGGTCTGTCTCATGCAGGGTTATTGGTACTTTGAGCTCCTCTCGTAGGGTGCTGGACAGTTTGATAATTACTGCCCATGCATCCGTGATTTAAGCCTTATAAACAAAGTAAAGTGGAACTAATTTAAAGGGGTTTTTCAATCTTTAAAGATAAAAAAACCTTGCCCTAGGGTGTAAAAAAAACAAAATAGCCATTACTCAGCCTTCCACTTTGCGTTTGGTTTAGCACAACGGGTGTGAAGATGCCACATTCATTGCTCACATGCCAGCGGCCATGTAAGTGATGAATGGGGCATCATCACATCTTGTATCAACAAGGGACCAGGTCGGCAGTGCTCGACCACAGGTACAATGGAAGAGTAATGGCCATTTGACTTTTATTAGGTCATTGCCTATCATGGGGCAAATTTTTTCTTGAAGGTCAGTAAACCCCTTTTAAAGAAAAATCATATTAATCTATTTACAATATGTAGGCTAGGGCTCTACGGTGACTTTTGGTTGCGGTAAAATGGTGGTCAACACACTAACTTTGTGACCTCAATACTGCCCTACGGGCGAAAGCAGTCAGACTAGCTGCCGATGAGCGCAACATTTCCAGCCATGTTGGAATATTTGCAATTCTCACTCCACTTTTTTCCCTATACAAAAACATTGAGGTCACAACATTCATGGTAACCGACCAAAAGTGGAGACATGGAGCTCTAGCCTTGTAGCTTCTACCTTCCTGTCAAGCAGGGAAATATAAGAATATGGCCGGCATATTACATCTATAGAGTTTTCGTGAGGGCCCAAGAACAATAGACAAAAACATTTCATGTTTTCATAGAGAAAGGAACTGAACCCTTCGGGAGTAAAACGTTCTATAGAAAATCATCCTAGAAAACAATCATTTCAGTTTCGAGAAACTCAGAATTTGAACATTTTTATAGGTTTTGTCGCATCAGTTCTTAAATACTCCAATCAGAAGACGACTTTATGTACAGGAAAAAATACTTAGATGCTAAACTTGCTGGTAACATAAAATGCGTAGCCCAAGGAAATAATACAACTCCACCGAATCTGAAGGCAACGTCAAACACCAACTACACAATAGTAGCATCCGCAAAATGGCAAAATTACAAAAATCAGAGGAAACCAAAGGAAATAATAAATAAGAGAAACATTCATCGCCACGAAGTTCAGATTTCTTGTTCACGATCTGTCGGTTTCGCCATAAGTCGTCCAAAAATTTCACATCAGTCCAGCTTTTCTCAGCTAAATTCCAAAAATTTGAGAAAAAAGAAAGGTATCCACATCAGGAAAAGGATGGTGAAAAATAAATACTTCTCTACAAACCATAAATCGTCATCCGTTAGTAAAGTAACATCCCTTTTCCTGAGCTCGGTCCACAGTTTCAGTTACTTAGCAGCACTCGCTGTCTATATGACCACAATTTTGACGCGTTTCAAGTCATCTCTGGAATCCCTTCGCAATGTCACTCTGTAGCCACCTTCACAAGGTTGGCTCTGACTCGCGCTTGGTCCACGGAATCCAGTAGATTTTTGGCATCCACGGCCAAGGCGTGAGAGGCCGTTAACATCTGCTTTTTACATTCCTCGCTGAGAGAGGTCACGGCGTTCTGCTGGGCCAATCGCATCTTATTGATCAGTTCAGCCAAGTCTTTACTCAGGAGTTTCTGTGTTCCTTCAATCTGCTCAGAAAACAGAAGAATGTGTTCAACTCACAAATTAAACTTCTAAAGTTTCAAATGTTTTTGAAAATGTAATTTTTTTTTTTTTACATTTTCCTACAAACTTTTCTTGGAGCTCCTGTACAATAATTTACACTTTTTTCATTAGCCATAGCTCTTTTATAGAGTATATTTAGTAAAATATGAGAGCCAGTCCACTCCTTCCACTCAGGACATATTGAAAGGGAAGAAATACCATTCCATATATTTTGAAAGGTAAGGGGGGGGGGGGGGGTAAAGGTGAAAATATCACTTCCTACTACATGGCAGAATGCATGTAAAGGGGTTGTCTAAGATCAGAGAAGCATGACTGCTGTCTGTCAAAAACAGTGCCCCTTGTGTCCACAGGTTGTGTGTGGTATTGCAGCCCATCCCCACTCACTTTAATGCAACACTATGGGCAACCTGTGGACAGGTGTGGGGCTGTTTTTAAAAGATTGAAGCCTCTTGTATAATAGCCGTCTTCACTGACAGCATCGGACTGGGCTGTCTTGTTTTAAAATTCTGGTGGCCCACTAGACAGTAGTGGCTAATGATTGGCTCCAATTGGAGTTGTTTGCTGCGGGACCATTACTGTACCAGAGTGTGGCGCCCTGGAGGGTCTTCTGGTACTCAAGTGGGCTAATCCAATATGGTTCACTGACTAATGCCAATTGTGGATGGGCTCCCAGCAGAGAGGCTGTGATAAATTCCTGGCAGAGGGATTAAAAATAAACAACCATTCTAGTGACCTTCCGGTCCCGGGAAAAAAAAAAACTTGCATGAGGACTGAAGAAAGGGGACGGGTGAGTGATATTTTATACCGCATGGTGCGGTACCTTTTCTGGATCGGCCACCGATATCTCTGTTCCAGGAGCCTCCAAGATAATCATGGAGATTCTTAGACTACCGATGCAGCACCAGTGCTCAGTGTGGATTGGGTGGTCTATGTGACCAGCACTGGCCAACCAGGAATCAGCATGCAGTATCTGACTATCAAAGCACATTGTGCATCAAGCAGTGACAGGAGAGTCCAACGGCCAAGTGTGAAGAATAAAGAGGGGCCCTTGGAAGGAGCTCATCAGCATAGAAACTGGGGAAAGGATGGCAGGTCTCCCCTCTCCTGTACAAAATTTGTCCCCAGGACCAAGAGTTGCTTTAAATTTAGGGAAAAAATGGCAAAAACATTCACTATTTTGGAAGAAATTAGCAATATATTTATTGGAATGTCGACTGGAAATCCGTCTCTAGTCTGGCCAGCACAGTAACATTATATATTAGATACCTTACCTCTGTACGAGAAGATGTAGGTAATGATGGAAGGACATCATCGACACTCCCTATGAGTTTCCGGAGAGTCAACCCAACATTCTGAAAGATGAAA
Source organism: Eleutherodactylus coqui (assembly GCA_035609135.1). Taxonomy (NCBI): domain Eukaryota; kingdom Metazoa; phylum Chordata; class Amphibia; order Anura; family Eleutherodactylidae; genus Eleutherodactylus; species Eleutherodactylus coqui. Next base: position 33,036,135 of record CM069405.1, read on the forward strand.
GCAAGAACAAGGAATACTTGAAGTTGGTTTAAAAAATTTAAAGGTGTTGTCTAGGATTAGTGAAACATGGCTGCTTTCATCCAAAAACAGCGCCACACCTGTCTATAGGTCATATGTGGTATTGCACCTCACTGCAGGCTGGAAGTACTGGTTTGGCAACAAAAACTGGATACCACTGGTTTATTGGATGGGTCACCTTGTAATGTATGGTTGATAATCATTGAAAAGAGTAATCACAGCAGAAGACGATGTTGATTAAGCCTAAGTTTGGCAAAAGGCCAAAAGTAATCTCATTAAAAGGGACCATTAACTCAGACGCTTGGATGTAAGTATGAGCTCTGAAGTTGTCCTTTTGTGGGATACAGTACAGGTTTTGAGGGAAACTGGTTAATAATAAAGTGACAACCGGGCCACAATTGCAGCCCCATTAGTGGTGTCTTCCCTAGAGTGCTAACGGAGATGTTCTTCCTAGAGCGCCAAGCGGGGTGTGTTTCCTAGAGTCTCTTTTACATATTTACTGTTTGATTTTGTTGACCAACATACGGACATAGGGCTAGGACAGAAGAAAATGTGATATCAAACAACCATGGACCAACTGGTTGAAACAGCATCCCCTACAGTTGATCCTACCTTGACTACGTTGACGTATCCCTCAGGAGGCAGTTGGTAGACGTCATTCTTCAGCTGAAGCACTGATTTCACTAGCTCCATCACGCTCTGGTAAACGTTGTCATCCGTACGATCGATGTTGGCAGTCGGAGCTGGCTGAAGAGCCTTGGAGAAGCACCAGTAGTGTTACAATCAGCCTATCGGAACCCCACATGACACCAAGTAACAAGCTCTCCATTGGTAACATAGTCGGACTTCGGCTGTGACTCGGGCACTAAGATTATATGTAGATTATATGTTGATAGAGTATCACAACAGAGGTAGCCACAATGGCCCTTCTCTTCCATGTACGTCCCTGCTGTTGACCACTGTTTGACTCCACCACCCCAGATAGCAGTCTAACGCAAATCCTCACCTGAGCAGCAAATCTTGGAGGTTTCTGTGGGGGAACCGTGAATTCAGCTGCAAGAGACACATCATGAATATGTGAGAACACGCAAATTAGTACTGGTACAAACCCTGAACTGTTCATACTTAGGGCTCATTCACAAGGGCATTAATTGCCCTCTGTATTACGCGTGCATTGGCCCCTGTGAAAAGACTGGCGATATCCTGTTTTTTTTCTTGCACTGCGAGGCGAGAGTTTTCACTTGCTCTCGCAGTGCAGTGTTTTTCTATTCCTGGACAACCCCATAAGTTCTGATCTCTACTATGGAGACATTTCACTGTACAACTATAGGGTGACAGCGAACTCTACTCCAGGAATATACATGAGGAGTCGTCACGGCCTCCGCCACTTATCACAATATTGCAGCCATATCCTCCCTGATTGGCTATGTACGATTCTCATACTCACTGTATGCAGTGTCTTTCTCTGGAAGTGTCTGGAACTAAGAACAGAAGCAAAAAATATGTAAACTTCATCGTTGGAGGAAACGTTACTTCAGATCAATGTAAAAATCATTAATGTAGCCCCGAAATCAATAGCTGCTTCTGAGGTCTGAGATCCTAAGTGCATAACTGGCAAATAGATAGAACAGACCAATATCAAGGATTGTATAGGCTAAACTAAATCAAGTCATGTGGGATAACAATACAATGGCGTCATACAATCTCTGTACAGAGCATATGGAGTGGATGGAGCTAATGTCCCACGTGTAACACTACTACTAATCCAGCTTCATTTGGGAATCTGGATGAGTACTGGTGGGACGCTGCGCCCCGCTGCACGGATTCCTGATGCCATCGAGCACCCGGACGTAGTGTCTGGGAGTGCACAGAATGTCCTGATGGTGGGCAGCATAAGTATATAGCCTGGTCTGGGTACTAAGCAGTATGTCTGTCTGATCAGGGGTCTGACTATAGTTGGGGGTCTGGCATGGAGTCTGATTTAAGTCAGGAAAATATAAGAGTTGCGAACATATTTATGAGGTCTGTTAGTAATATAAGGGGGTCTGAATATATTTACGATGTTTGGGATCTGATCTTAATATTGGACGTCTGATTATATTTAGCCCCACCCTTTTATACAAGCCACACACCTTGGAAAGGCCACTCCCACTTTGCCTCTCGAGTATCACCCTGTCTTCCAGGTTGACATCTCTGAGGTTGTGGTCACACCTGGGCCCTGGAGCCTGAGGGTTCCTAAAGGCCATTCAACCACCTATCAGTAGGCCGCTGCTGTGAATCACATTTCATAGTTGGGGCCCTTCTACATATTTTCCATTTTGTTACTTATCTGATCACTTAACATCTCCTCCTCCTTTCCTTTGACCCTATTTGGTCCCATATTGCAAAGAAACCTGAGAAATATGTAAAGTAATCTTTGGTTGGCCTAGGAGATCAGACTTGTCCCTCCCTTAGTCTACCTACTGTCTGACTAAAAAAACAGAGGATATTGGGGGGAGGCTCCTGCTGCAGCCAGGTGTCTGTATCTAGGTGAAAAAACAACTGGCAGGAGCTTCCCCCCACTATACCCTGTCTGGTTGTAGGACAACTAGCTGCAGCAGGAGCATCTCCCCACTATCCTCTGTCTGGTTGTAAGACAAGTGGCTGCAACAGGAGCTTCCCCACACTATCCTCTGTCTGCTTGTAAGAAACCTGGCTGCAGCAGGAGCTTTCCCCCACTATCCTCTGTCTGGTTGTAGGACAACTAGCTGCAGTAGAAGCTTCCCCCTACTATCCTCTTTCTGGTTGTAAGACCACTGGCTGCAGCATGAGCTTCCCCCCACTATCCTGTGTCTGGTTGTAGGACAACTGGCTGCAGCAGGAGCATCTCCCCACTATCCTCTGTCTGGTTGTAAGACAAGTGACTGCAGCAGGAGCTTCCCCCCACTATCCTGGGTCTGGTTGTAAGACCACTGGCTGCAGCAGGAGCTTCCCCCAACTATCCTCTGTCTGATTGTAGGACAACTGGCAGCAGCAGGAGTATTTCCCCACTATCCTCTGTCTGGTTGTAGGACAACTGGCTGCAGCAGGAGTTTTTCCGCCCACTATCCTCTGTCTGGTTGTAGGACAACTGGCTGCAGCAGGAGCTTCCCCGCACTATCCTCTGGTTGTAGGACAACTGGCTGCAGCAGGAGCTTCCCCCCACTATCCTCTGTCTGGTTGTAGGACAACTGGCTGCAGCAGAAGCTTCCCCCAACTATCCTCTGTCTGGTTGTAAGACAACTGGCCGCAGCAGGAGCTCCCCCCCCCCCCCACTATCTTCTGTTTGGTTGTAGGACAACTAGCTGCCGCAAAAGCTTCCCCCCACTATGCTCTGTCAGGTTGTAAGACAAGTGGCTGCAGCAGGAGCTTCCCCCCACTATCCTCTGTCTGGTTGTAAGACCACTGGCTGCAGCAGGAGCTTCCCCCCACTATCCTCTGTCTGGTTGTAAGACCACTGGCTGCAGCAGGAGCTTCCCCCCACTATCCTCTGTCTGGTTGTAGGACAACTGGCTGCAGCAGGAGCCTCTCCCCACTATACTCTGTCTGGTTGTAAGACAAGTGACTGCAACAGGAGCTTCCCCCCACTATCCTGGATCTGGTTGTAAGACCACTGGCTGCAGCAGGAGCTTCCCCCCACTATCCTCTGTCTGGTTGTAGGAAAACTGGCTGCAGCAGGATCATTTCCCCACTATCCTCTGTCTGGCTGTAAGACAAGTGACTGCAACAGGAGCTTCCCCCCACTATCCTCTGTCTGGTTGTAGGACAACTGGCTGCAGCAGGAGCATCTCCCCACTATCCTCTGTCTGGTTGTAGGACAACTGGCTGCAGCAGGAACATTTCCCCACTATCCTCTGTCTGGTTGTAAGACAACTGGCTGCAGCAGGAGCTTCCCCCCCCACTATCCTCTGTCTGGTTGTACGACAGCTGGCTGCAGCAGTAGCTTCCCCCCCCCCCCCCCCCACTATCCTCTGTCTGGTTGTAGGACAACTGGCTGCAGCAGGAGCTTCCCCCCACTATCCTCTGTCTGGTTGTAAGACAACTGGCTGCAGCAGGAGCATTTCCCAACTATCCTCTGTCCGGTTGTAGGACAACTGGCTGCAACAGGAGCCTTCCCCCACTATCCTCTGTCTGGTTGTAAGACCACTGGCTGCAGCAGGAGCTTCCCCCCACTATCCCCTGTCTGGTTGTAGGACAACTGGCTGCATCAGGAGCATCTCCCCACTATCCTCTGTCAGGTTGTGAGACAAGTGACTGCAACAGCAGCTTCCCCCCACTATCCTCTGTCTGGTTGCAAGACCGCTGGCTGCAGCAGCAGCTTCCCCCAACTATCCTCTGTCTGGTTGTAAGACAACTGGCCGCAGCAGGAGCTCCCCCCCACTATCTTCTGTTTGGTTGTAGGACAACTAGCTGCCGCAAGAGCTTCCCCCCACTATCCTCTGTCAGGTTGTAAGACCACTGGCTGCAGCAGGAGCTTCCCCCCACTATACCCTGTCTGGTTGTAGGACAACTGGCTGCAGCAGGAGCATCTCCCCACTATCCTGTGTCTGGTTGTAAGACAAGTGGCTGCAGCAGAAGCTTCCCCCCACTATCCTCTGTCTGGTTGCAGGACAACTGGCTGCAGCAGGAGCCTCTCCCCACTATCTTCTGTCTGGTTGTAAGACAAGTGACTGCAACAGGAGCTTCCCCCCATTATCCTCTGTCTGGCTGTAAGACAAGTGACTGCAACAGGAGCTTCCCCCCACTATCCTCTGTCTGGTTGTAGGACAACTGGCTGCAGCAGGAGCATCTCCCCACTATCCTCTGTCTGGTTGTAGGGCAACTGGCTGCAGCAGGAGCTTCCCCCCACTATTCTCTGTCGGGTTGTAGGACAACTGGCTGCAGCAGGAGCTTCCCCCCACTATCCTCTGTCGGGTTGTAAGACAACTGGCTGCAGCAGGAGCATTTCCCCACTATCCTCTGTCCGGTTGTAGGACAACTGGCTGCAGCAGGAGCCTTCCCCCACTATCCTCTGTCTGGTTGTAAGACCACAGGCTGCAGCAGGAGCTTCCCCTCACTATCCCCTGTCTGGTTGTAGGACAACTGGCTGCAGCAGGAGCATCTCCCCATTATCCTCTGTCAGGTTGTGAGACAAGTGACTGCAACAGGAGCTTCCCCCCACTATCCTCTGTCTGGTTGCAAGACCACTGGCTGCAGAAGGAGCTTCCCCCAACTATCCTCTGTCTGGTTGTAAGACAACTGGCCGCAGCAGGAGCTCCCCCCCACTATCTTCTGTTTGGTTGTAGGACAACTAGCTGCCGCATGAGCTTCCCCCCACTATCCTCTCTCAGGTTGTAAGACCACTGGCTGCAGCAGGAGATTCCCCCCACTATACCCTGTCTGGTTGTAGGACAACTGGCTGCAGCAGGAGCATCTCCCCACTATCCTGTGTCTGGTTGTAAGACAAGTGGCTGCAGCAGGAGCTTCCCCACACTATCCTCTGTCTGGTTGTAGGACAACTGGCTGCAGCAGGAGCATCTCCCCACTATCCTCTGTCTCGTTGTAAGACAAGTGACTGCAACAGGAGCTTCCCCCCACTATCCTGGGTCTGGTTGTAAGACCACTGGCTGCAGCCAGAGCTTCCCCCCACTATCCTCTGTCTGGTTGAAGGACAACTACCTGCAGCAGGAGCTTCCCCCCCACTATCCTCTGTCTAGTTGTAGGACAACTGGCTGCAGTCGGAGCTTCCTCCCACTATCCTCTGTCTGGTTGTAAGACAACTGGCTGCAGCAGGAGCCTTTCCCCACTATCCTTTGTCTGGTTGTAAGACCACTGGCTGCAGCAGGAGCTTCCCCCCACTATCCTCTGTCTGGTTGTAGGACAACTGGCTGCAGCAGGAGCATCTCCCCACTATCCTCTGTCTGGTTGTGAGACAAGTGACTGCAGCAGGAGCTTCCCCCCACTATCCTCTGTCTGGTTGTAAGACCACTGGCTGCAGCAGGAGCTTCCCCACACTATCCTCTGTCTGGTTGTAGGACAACTGGCTACAGCAGGAGCATCTCTCCACTATCCTCTGTCTGGTTGTAAGACAAGTGACTGCAACTGGAGCTTCCCCCCCACTATCATGGGTCTGGTTTTATGACCACTGGCTGCAGCAGGAGCTTCCCCCCCCCCCCCCCCACTATCCTCTGTCTGGTTATAGGACAACTGGCTGCAGCAAGAGCATTTTCCCACTATCCTCTGTCTGGTTGTAGGACAACTGGCCGCAGCAGGAGCTCCCCCCCTCTATCTTCTGTTTGGTTGTAGGACAACTAGCTGCCGCAAGAGCTTCCCCCCACTATCCTCTGTCAGGTTGTAAGACCACTGGCTGCAGCAGGAGCTTCCCCCCACTATCCTCTGTCTGGTTGTAAGACAAGTGGCTGCAGCAGGAGCTTCCCCCCACTATCCTCTGTCTGGTTGTAGGACAACTGGCTGCAGCAGGAGCATCTCCCCACTATCCTCTGTCTGGTTGTAAGACAAGTGACTGCAACAGGAGCTTCCCCCCACTATCCTCTGCCTGGTTGTAGGACAACTGGCTGCAGCCGGAGCTTCCTCCCACTATCCTCTGTCTGGTTGTAAGACAACTGGCTGCAGCAGGAGCCTTCCCCCCACTATCCTCTGTCAGGTTGTAAGACCACTGGCTGCAGCAGGAGCTTCCCCCCACTATCCTCTGTCTGGTTGAAGGACAACTACCTGCAGCAGGAGCTTCCCCCCCACTATCCTCTGTCTAGTTGTAGGACAACTGGCTGCAGCCGGAGCTTCCTCCCACTATCCTCTGTCTGGTTGTAAGACAACTGGCTGCAGCAGGAGCCTTTCCCCACTATCCTTTGTCTGGTTGTAAGACCACTGGCTGCAGCAGGAGCTTCCCCCCACTATCCTCTGTCTGGTTGTAGGACAACTGGCTGCAGCAGGAGCATCTCCCCACTATCCTCTGTCTGGTTGTGAGACAAGTGACTGCAGCAGGAGCTTCCCCCCACTATCCTCTGTCTGGTTGTAAGACCACTGGCTGCAGCAGGAGCTTCCCCACACTATCCTCTGTCTGGTTGTAGGACAACTGGCTGCAGCAGGAGCATTTCCCCACTATCCTCTGTCTGGTTGTAAGACAAGTGACTGCAACTGGAGCTTCCCCCCCACTATCCTCTGTCTGGTTGTAAGACAACTGGCTGCAGCAGGAGCCTTCCCCCACTATCCTCTGTCTGGTTGTAAGACCACTGGCTGCAGCAGGAGCTTCCCCCCACTATCCTCTGTATGGTTGTAGGACAACTGGCTGCAGCAGGAGCATCTCCCCACTATCCTCTGTCGGGTTGTGAGACAAGTGACTGCAACAGGAGCTTCCCCCCGCTATCCTCTGTCTGGCTGTAAGACCACTGGCTGCAGCAGGAGCTTCCCCACACTATCCTCTGTCTGGTTGTAGGACAACTGGCTGCAGCAAGAGCATTTTCCCACTATCCTTTGTCTGGTTGTAGGACAACTGGCTGCAGCAGGAGCTTCCCCCCCACTATCCTCTGTCTAGTTGTAGGACAACTGGCTGCAGCCGGAGCTTCCTCCCACTATCCTCTGTCTGGTTGTAAGACAACTGGCTGCAGCAGGAGCTTCCCCCCCACTATCCTCTGTCTAGTTGTAGGACAACTGGCTGCAGCAGGAGCTTTCCCCCACTATCCTCTGTCTGGATGTAGGACAACTGGCTGCAGCAGGAGCCTCCCCCCACTATCCTCTGTCTGGTTGTAGGACAACTAGCTGCAACAGGAACTCCATATATTATTTTACTACAATCAGCTTTATTTAAGCAATGTTGTTTGGTAACCTGAAAACCTTTTTAGCTCCCCAGCCTTTCAGTCAAAAATAAAAGATCAGCAGGAAATTAAAGGCATTGCATCGGATTTGAAAAACCTGGGTGCTTTCTTCCAGCAACAGTGCCACTCTTGTAACCGCATTGTGTATGGTACTGCAGCTCAAATTCCATTGTTTCTATGAGGCTGCAGTAGCAGACACAGTCCACGGGCAAAAGTTTTTGCAAGAAAGCAGCCATGTGTTTCAAAACTGATACAACTCTCTTAACCCCGGGTAGATGGAAGACTCCCCCCTCAGTGTGTGCCATATGGATGTCTCCTGTATGGTGTACTACTTACCACATCGAAGCTCTTCTCATTGGTGTGCTGCTTTAGATCCTGAAGGTAAAAAAATAAGCATAATTAGATCCCAAAGAATGGCGTTTGTAGCTCATGAACAACTGGATATGTGTGTGATCCCCACCCATTTGTGAACAATTAGGGCTCACTACCAAAGCGCTCAGCATCCCAAGTCACTTTGAAAATAATATTTACAAGATGGCAAGAATGTTCCAAAGCCACAGTGGGGGTGGGGTTCCGTTTCCCCTTGTGGAGAGCGCCAGTTGATACAGAACATCTTATACACCCAGTAATGCTCTCTGGGAAAAAGGATATGCAAATTAGCTGCCATCTAGGAGAAAGAAAGCTGACTCTCTAGTGCCACCCATTGGATACTGATTCTACAAGTCATTGTCCAAGCCTTTAAAAGTCACGTTGTAAGGCCTATGAAACGGTTGGACATGGTCTTATAGGACTGCTATCCAATAGGTGCCACTAGAGAAGTCAGCTTTCTTCTGCCTAAATGAGTGCTAATTTGCATACCAAAGTTGTGCTACTTGATATCTCAACATGGCAGGTTGGCTGAGGTGAGCGGCTGCAAATGTTCAAGGACGTATATAGCGTAGAGACAGACCATTCAGCTCCTTTGGGGCCCTCAGGGAGAGGGGCCCAGCCTTTGTTGCTCACACACTCTTAGCTAGAGCTTGTCCAAGACTCCCTCCACCGGAGGAGCAGCATTCTCATTCGAAGAGCATGGAGGTGTAACAAATAGATTTACAGATTTGACATTGGGGCCCAGCAGCTTCAAGTTACACTTCTCTATGGAGGGCACAATCAACCACTATACTGGGGGCCTACTGTATGACAATCCTTGGTAGGAGGCTTCCTCTCTTACGTTGAGTGGTTGACCAGCTTGAAGAAAAACTTTTCATAAATCAGTGGGAAGGGGGGTTTACCAATTGCGTGCAAATGGTCATATAAAGTCATCGTCATGGCTCGCAAGTTAAGCTGAATCGGGTCCGGGGTGACATTAAAGTGTTAGTCCTGGCCCATGTGATCCATATGCTGGCATCTGCTCAGTGTCATTTCAGCATTGGAAGCAGATATGAACACTTCTCTGAGGGTCTGTGGATGGATTGGTCATTCCGGAGCCCATAAGAGGCGTATGTCCTAGCTGGCCAATCAGCGCCTGTCTGTATATATTTATGCTGGCTCTTCCTCATGGAGGACACCGGTTTTACTTCGTCTGATGGTGCTTCTGGTCACGTAGGTGGCTCCTGTCCTGCTCCATAGTCAGATAAGCATGTTCAGTTTTAAGGATATTCCAGGGTGCTGTGACCTCTAATCCCTGACTATTCTGCTACTGCATCTCATCTGATTGATTGTGTGCAAGCCTCCATCTAAACTGTATTTCTGCTTGTTCTCTGTGGCTTATATATCCTTGTTCCTAACTAGGGAGAGTCAGGGTTGCCCCAGGTCCCTGATGTGTAGTCATCCTTATCAGGGCGAATGCTCTGCTTTTAGGAAGAGTCTCATTGCATTAGTAGTTAGGGTCAGATTTCCTGTTCCCCCACTTCTGCTTTCATCATTTTGTCTTCTGCACATTAATATATTGTGTGTATATCCACCCTTTTTGGTCAACTAATTACGTTCGAGCGGGACAAAGTGTTGAACTTCGGCTCAGACAGAATAGTCATACTATATATTGCACAGTGCCAATAAGAGGCTGGACCCCAGCGACTCTTTGCTCCGGCTGATAGAGGAATGTTCTGACTTGGGTTCCCCCTCCCCTCTATTTCCTCCATAACATCTAACACTATGATACAGTGATACCAATATACTGTATATAAGTTAATATTCTTGGCATGATGACTGGATTTTATTCCTGCCCCGTTCCTGTTGACCCCTATGCATAAAAGATTTCCCCAGCCAAGTCTACAGGGATTCCAGAGCTTCACAGTTGCCCGATAACTTCTCCTTTTGTGATACATCAGAGTGCGGCAGACAACCAATTACATGCGATTCTATCGACCTTCTCATCCTGACAATGAGAGGAACAATCGGGGGCGTCAGTGAGCAGAAATACAAGTTCAGCTGCCTAATTAATAAGCCATAACATCTACTTGCTACACAAGGTTGAGGGGTCGCCATCGACATGCAGCCGATTTGGCGATATCCAGCTGCTATATGGAGCATCATGGCCGCTCATTACCATGACAATCACCGTTATTTCTGGCGTTTATTAAAATGCATTTCTCCTTTAAAACAAGAAGCGCGTCGGGACATATAAGTGCTTGACTCGTCCTCTGCTGTTCTAAACTGGCCAATCCCCTGTTCCTGCAATGTTGGGTTGCAACAAATATGGCCGCCATTACAGTTCCTGCAGGGGGCACCACTTAACTTCACATGTCAAATATGTCTAGTAAAAATGTACATTTGCTATCCAGGGATCGGGGTAAGCTGAGTGGAAGATATAGCTATTCATGAATGAATAGCTAAGGGCTATGTGTCATTGGCTGAGCACTCAGCCAATAGCTAAGCAGTAGCTGCTATTGGCTGAGCCCTCAGCCAATCTCCACAGTCCTTTCAGGAGGCGGGGATTTTTAAATCGCCAGTGAGCAGCCACCCTAAGACTGATTTAACCCCTAACAGTCACATTGAAATTGGAAACATTTAGCTTAGGTTCACTTCTAACTCTTGAGTGACATAACTAAAGTGTTTCCCCTTTTGTGTTCCAGTGTATATCACTTTTTTAATTCTTTCGTCAGTGTACCTGTATGACACCCTGTATTTTGCGGGATGAGTTCTAGTCCTTATGAAACCCAATTCTGGGTACACATAATATATTGAATTTTTTTAGTCCCTTTTTGCTGTGGTGCAATGGGGAAAAAAAAAAAACTATTTCACCAAGACTTTCTGCAACTTATTTTTAGGGCATTAACCATATGGTATAAATATTAAAGGGGCTTCCGAGTTGTACCATCTCCATACAACCTCTGCCACTGACTCACAATGACTTGCATGAATGCTGTCTTCCAATAGGTGGCGCTGTAGAGGCATTATTCCATCTGCCCATTTGCGCAAAATGCTGAAAAATGACTTTGCTCCTGAAAGTCATTATTTCCAGAGAATGAAATACATCTCCCCCCTCCCGATGCCACTGCAGGCCGCAGAATAAGTGCCCATTAGCTTATTGATGTATCTACCATATAAGAGCATTACACCGATCTAACAAATGAGTCTCTGTCCCTCTAAATTAATGCATTATCTGATGGCCTGATGTGTGTGAGAAGACCCCAGCTATGATAAATGGTCCTGCGGTGATGATGTAAGGGTCTGCATGGGTGGAGCGAGTCTCCCCACTGTGTTGCCACTTTGATATCTAGTCTGGCATTGTAAAATAGGTTTCATCCTTTGGAGTGCTGAAGAACGGAATAAACAGTCAAACAGAAATTAAATTACTCCTTCATATTTAGCCGTTTTGGAGAACTGAAATGTGCACTATTTTGAGTGTGTACTGCCAAGTGTTTAGTTTCCCTGCAGTGCCCCCACAGGGGAAATAAAGTATTACACAATTATCATTGAAATCAGTGGTTTGTCCTTGTGATATATGGACCTGCTGAATTCCACAAGGCATTCTTCTGTAGCGGTGATGGATGATGGCTCAGGGCATCGATTTCTGCCTTTCCTACAGAAGTGGTTGAGCATGCACATCGCCGCTCCATTCACTGGGGCATTCAAGGGTATAGTTCCTGAGTTGTGAAGGGTCTCAGCAGTTGGACATCAGACATTTATTCTTCATCTTCTGAAGAGGCAATGAATGTCTTTGGTGCTAAGACCCCTTTATTTTGACATGATTGCCTACATTGGTTGGACCTATTATAGGTAATGGCATTAATGTCAAGGTTTACAATACAGAGGTGCATCTTGGCCAGGCCTCATATAGCGAAAGTCATCACAAAGCTCGAGCCTAAGGGTATATGACTCAAGCCCCTCATCAGTCTGCTCCTCACCTTGAGGTTATTGACGAGGGTTCTTTCTTCCTGCTTCAGCCATCTGTTATCTTCCTTCATCTGCTGCTGCTGTCGATTTATCTCCTGTAGCATCTTTGCCCGTTCCTTCTCCCATATCTTCTGGGCTTCCTCTCGACTTCTAGGCTTAAGAAAATCCTCTTCCTTCCGAGCAATAAAGATACAGCACAGGTATAAATATTGTCCACTCTCGATCAGCACACCCAACCAAGCTAACGGCAAATGGCACGGCACCATAGTCAAGCATGCAAGCCTTACCCTCATACTGCGACGTTTGATGATGCTATGGCGCGGGAGCGGAGGACTACGTGTGGAGTCAATTGGAGACTGGTATTCTGTTGGGCTACAGAGTGTGGGCGAGCTGGCACACAGACTCTCGGGCACCTGTGCAGAAAAGGTGCGGGCACAGACACAAACATACAGTTAGCAGCTTTGGCTATTGCAGACTAGAGAAGCACAGTAAAGAAGTCAACGCGACGTAGACAAGGCTGTGGTAATTAGCGGAAGCAATAGCGGCTTTACCAACAGTGGAACAGCTGCAGAAAGTCGAAACTTGAGTGAGTGGCACTGCCATGGGCAAGGCTGGACTTATACCACCATTGGCTTTCTAAGCCAACACAAAAACCACCCTTTTCTTTGATTGGTGTCACTGTATAGAGTTACCCAGCTTGTACTTATGAAGCAAAGGCGAGGGGAATAAGCCCTTGACCCTCTTATGGGTGAATTGATATGGTTGCATGTAGTGGCGCCACTAGGGGGCAAAATTATGTCTTCGTTTCCTAGGTCACCTCTTCCCAATTTATGTCCTAAAGTTCCCTCTGTCTTGGGTATGCTATAGCTTGTTGGTGAAGTGGGAAAAGGGTCAGGCTATATGGGACCTCCATTGATCATCACAGTCACTATGGCAGCTTTTCAGATGAATGGCCAACTTTGTCGTAAACAGATGTCTTAAGTTCACTAGAAAAGGAGCTGTGCCCCCTCTACGGCATTCATATGCTCTAATAGTGTCAACCTCTTTAAGGGAGTTGTACCCAGATTACAAATCATCCCATCAACAGGATATCCACAGGGGAAAACTTGCTGATTGGTGGGGGTCTCACCACTGAAACCCCACCAATCTCGAAAATGAGGGTCCCATGTCACTTCTCCCCTATGCAGTGACATCAGAATGAATGGAGCGCGCCGGCTGAGCCACCATGTTCAGCACTCAATATTTTTTTTAACGTGGCTGACATAAATACCTGAGATCTTGCTGCTTGGCTATCACCGCAGTCCCATTGGAAGTGAATGGAGCAGCAGCATGCTTGCGGGACAAACACTCTATTTGGTTTCCTCCACACAGCAGGGTTACTGCACCCCCAAGTCTCCTCACTTGGAGTCCCGTGTATCTTGGAGCATGGGAGACACGGGACTCCCATTCTTGAGATCGGCGGGGGTGTCAGCAATGGGACCCCCGCCAATCAGAAAGTCATCCCTTATCCTGTGGATATCCTCTGGATAGGGTATAAGTTGTAATATTCGTTCAACTCCTTTACATTAGGAGATATGTGGGTGAATTCTAATAATTAATAGTTTAATCATAGAAATCTCAGATAAGTTTCACTTGCAATACCACTCCTGACCATTTGGTGTGCTGTTAGGAAGCAGAACAAACACACCTGAGAACAATCGGAGGCTCTAATCACATGGGCGCCTGAGATACTGGTCAGTGAAAAAAGCAATCACTTTCTATGAGATTTTCATTCTACTATCTTGCTATTTTCATACGGTTTTCAACCGTGATGTTCTCTGCTCTGCACTGCCTGGCTCTTTTTTCACATGATCCCCATAGTAACTTGCTTTAAAAACCCATCTCACTCGCATGGAAATAACATGGCATATGATTGTGTTGTGTTTTTTCGTGCTCCCATAGAAAATAATGGGCGATTCTTGAAGAATTGCACAAAAATAGGACAGGCAGCAATTTCTCTAACTACGATCACGTGAAAAATTGCTTTGTGTGAATTAACTCTGTTTTTTTTCCATGCGAGTCCTGCCCATCTTGGAATTGGACAGAACTTGCATTGAAAAATCACCCATGTGACTACACCCTAAACATGACCATAGCTATTATACTGAACTATTACTAAAAAAAAATTTCGAAAGTCCAAAAAAAAAATCATTCTAATGGCGGGAAAAGGGTTGAAATAAGTAAAGAGTCCCCTTGTATCACGGTCTAGTGCAGAAGCCCCGCCTCCCACCACTCTGATCCTGGAGGAGGCTGCAGTGGTCATGAGCATTCAGCCAATCACAGGATTCAGTGGCGATACATCATGTGACCGCCTGTGATTGGCTGAATGGTCACGTACATGCAATGGTCACGTCAATGACATGAGACTGCTGCAGCTTCTTCTGGGATCAGAGCGGCGGGGTCCAGGACTCCTGCGCAAATCTGGAAAGGACATTGAATTATATTGTATTTTTTACTATTTCTGCCCATTATCAGGTACATTTTTTTTTAGGAAAACCCTTTGAAAAAACAGCTAAATTGGCCACTTTTGCTTATTTTTCCAGCTGCCCTGTGTTATAGGTGGTCATTTCTATGGCCGAGCTCCTCCATCTCTCCTATGCCAATTGATATGACATTTAATGGTCCCATAAAGCTGCCGGGAATCGTAGAGACCAGAGCTGGATGGAGCTGCTCAGAAATGTACGTTGTGATCCGGGACCGGTATCTGAGCGGTGAGCACCCCTGACACCGCAAGATAACTTTTTCCAATCACACTAGAAATGTCTTGACTTTCGCCTGCTTTCTGATTAGACGACACGGCGGAGGCTCATTGTGAGCGCAGAGGTCTGAGCCGAAATCACATCATTTCTGCTGAACAGCAGGAAAGCAAATACAAAGGCTTGTCCGTCGCTGCGAGCGCGTCCGGCGAGGATATTACACAGCCCCCCCCCCCCCATACAGATCTGCCAGTATCACAGAGGCAGCACACATCCAGGAAGGGAAGGGAACATTTTAGAATAAATGACTTCTCGTTCTAATATTCGGTCCATACTAGCAAGATTTACATTGACTTTTTCTGCTGCAGATAGACAGATGTCCGGGAGTTATGGAGGTGAGCTAGGACCAGGCAAAAATTACCATGATAATATCTCCGAGACCTGAGGGATCATATCCCAACTCAGAGATACCAGGTCAGGCAAGGTCAGAGACATCTACAGCGCCTATATACTCAAGGACGGCCAGAGAGATGATATTATATATCAGATGGTCAAAGATCTGGATTTATATGTCCAGGAAGACCTGAGATACTGTTATATGGCAGGGATCTGGGACCAAATATCAGGGATGGTCAAAGATTGTCCATCCATTCTCTTCCTCTGTAGCAGAGAGGACAACCGTGGTGGCTCAGTTCTTTGTAGTGCTGAGGTGTTGGTTCACATCTGTTCAAGACCAACATCCAGGTGCGTTTTTACGTGTTTATTCTTCTTGTTCTTCCCCTCCTATAGAGAAGAATCAACAAGTCTGGTGGCTCAGTTGTTACAACTGTTGCTTTGCAGTGCTGGAGTCGTAGGTTGAAAGCTTTTTACGTTCTCTTTGTGTTTATTCTTCCTATTCTTCTTCTCCTGCTCTGGAGCAGAATATACAAGGGGAGGTCAGAGATCTGAGATAATATGCCAGGGGAGGTCAGAGATAAGATGCCAGGGAAGGTCAGAGATGAGTTGCCAGGGAAGGTCAGAGATGAGATGCCAGGGGAGGTCAGAGATAAGATGCATGGGGAGGTCAGAGACAATGTGCCAGGAAAGGTCAGAGATCTGAAATAATATGCCAGGGAAGGTCAGCGATAATATGCCAGGGAAGGTCAGAGATAATATGCCAGGTGAGGTCAGAGATAATATGCCAGGTGAGGTCAGAGATAAGATGCATGGGGAGGTCAGAGACAATGTGCCTGGGAAGGTCAAACATCTGAGATAATATGCCAGGGGAGGTCAGGGATAAGATGCCAGGGGAGGTCAGAGATAAGATGCCAGGGAAGGTCAGAGATAAGATACCAGGGAAGGTCAGAGATATTATGCCAGGGGAGGTCAGAGATAAGATGCCAGGGAAGGTCAGAGATAATATGCGGGAGTGGGGAAGCAGAGTTAAGGCCCATTTATACGGAACGATGATCTCTCAAAAATTGCTCAAATGTCAGTTTGAGTGACAGCTTTGAGTGATCATTTTGCATAAACTATTAAGTAGCTACTCAGCTATATAAGAACAATTAAGTGTGCAAATGAAGCCTTAGTTGAAAGCAGTTCATAGCCAGAGGCTCTTATCTGCATTCAGCTCCATTGTTCTCCAGCAGGTTAAATAGCTGAAACAATACTATCAGCACTTCCCGCAGAGAACTCAGCCTGCAGTCCTGATAAGACCCTCTGATGATTTTTAGGCTGGCTTGAATTTAAGGATCACTGGGCAGTGCACGATGGCCGCGCATTTAGATGCAACGATTATCGCTTAAAAGATGGCTTTTGAGCGATCATCGCTCCGTGTAAATGGGCCTTTAATATGCCAGGGGAGGTCAGAGATCAAAACTCTTTGATACAATGTTAGCAAAGACATTTGAGAATATATTTCCATACCCGAGATCCGTCCTACTCAGGAGTGTGAGGCGATGACCTTACTATCACCACTTTCTGAAGCCATATTCATGTGAATGTTGCCCTCAGAGCAATGAATACAAGTAATGTGAAAACTTGCGTTGTACCCAACTATGGTGATTCCATGCCATAACATGAAAGGGGTTTTCCACGCAAATACTACTAAGTGATCGGCTGAGGTCTGCCGCTCGAGACCCTGGCCAACCACCTATTCAGGCGCCCGCTGTCAGTGACACATTACACAGGGTTGGAGCAGAAACAGTTGGCTCCAACCCCTGTATAGCGGCTGGCGCTTGCATTTGCAGGCGCAGTCTTCATTAAAATCAATAGAGTGACAAATGTGTCTCTATGCACAGTAATAGGCAGACTAAAGGGCGATGGGTAAGCTGCAACTCATGAACATCTGGGACTACTTCCTGCAGTCCTCTGTGCCTGGCTGCAAGTTTCTCCTAAACTACTGCACAGATACATCCAGCAGAGATAACAGTGTAACAGCGTGCCTGTCGCTCCTAGTACTGCCCTCAGAGAGCGCTGTGAAAGGATGGGGGCAGATTCCTTTTCAGCAGTGAGGCGAGCGCTCTCCTGTTGCGGCTGTGTACCTGGAATTGTAGATTTGGCGCCAGTAGATTCCCTGGTGCCGACGCTTTGTACTTTGGACGACTCGGCTGTAGGAGTAAGAAAAAAAAATTATTTGCCTTGACATGGACAGCTGCTGCAGACACCGTGTATTATGTGCACATACAGATGTGTCCTCCCTCTTGGCTGGATATGATCAGATGTATATGTGAGCCGATGACATCATTCCATGATGATGTCATGAAATCTCTATCATATGCCTGTCTATTGTGACCGGAGGCTGCTGTGTATAATGCAATGTTCTAGGGTTATGTTATTGGGGAGCAGCATTGTACTGAATTTACATCATGTTAGATATAGACTGTTACATTTTAAACAGCATCAGCTACTGTAGGGTTGTCTGTATGAAGGCCAAGCAGGAATAATAACCTGAGGATAACAGTGGAGTTGTGTAGTAATCAGGTCAATTCCAGCAATACAAAATTCAAAGTTGCAGATTCCCACTTGTTGTGATGCGTTATACAAATCTCTGACAATTACAATACGATACCTTTGGTGGGGGCTCCTGTGCTTGAATTGGTTCGATGATTTTAGGGGGACGATGCCGGTTATTCCTCTCTTGGTCTTTTGCAATTTCTTTCTCTGTCTGATAGATGTCACTGCAGATTTAAAGAGAAAAAATAAAAGACCGGAACAGTTAATACTGACATCGCTGTAAAATATACTACCCCCAATTGCCAAGAATATAACTACTATAATACTGCCAGTATGTACAAGAATATGAAAACTATAAAACTGCTCCCTATGTACAAGAATATCACTACTATAATACTGCCCCCCTATGTACAAGAATATAACTGCTATAATACTGCTCCTATGTACAAGAATATAACTACTATAATACTGCTCCCTATGTACACGAATATAACTACTATAATAATGCTCCTATGGACAAGAATATAAAAACTATAATACTGCCCCATATGTACAAGAATATAACTACTATAATACTGCCTCCTGTGTACAAGAATATAACTACTATAATACTGCCCTCTATGTACAAGAATATAACTACTATAATACTGCCCCGTATGTACAAGAATATAACTACTATAATACTGCTCCCTATGTACAAGAATATAACTACTATAATACTGCCTCCTATGTACAAGAATATAACTACTATAATACTGCCTCCTATGTACAAGAATATCACTACTATAATACTGCAGCCCATGTACAAGAATATAACTATTATAATACTGCTCCCTATGTACAAGAATATAACTACTATAACACTGCCTCCTATGTACAAGAATATAACTACTATAATACTGCTCCTATGTACAAGAGTATAACTACTATAATACTGCCCCCTATGTACAAGAATATAACTACTATAATATTGCCTCCTCTGTACAAGAATATAACTATTATAATACTACCCCCTATGTACAAGAATATAACTACTATAATACTACCCCCTACGTACAAGAATATAACTACTATAATACTGCTCCCTATGTAAAGGAATATAACTACTATAATACTGCCTCCTATGTACAAGAATATAACTACTATAATACTGCCCCCAATGTACAGGAATATAACTACTATAATACTGCTCCCTATGTACAAGAATATTACAACTATAACACTGCCCCTATGTACAAGAATATAACTACTATAATACTGCCCCATATGTACAATAATTTAACTACTATAACACTGCCCCTATGTACAAGAATATAACTACTATAATACTGCCCCCTATGTACACGAATATAACTATTATAATACTGCCACCTATGTAAACGAAGATAATTACTATAACACTGCCTCCTATGTACACGAATATAACTACTATAATACTGCCCCCTATGTACAAGACTATGATTACTATAATACTGCCCCTTATGTACAAGTATATAACTACTATAATACTGCCCCCTATGTACAAGAATATAACTGCTATAATACTGCCAACTATGTACATGAATAAAATTATTATAATACTGCCCCATATGTACAAGAATATAACTACTATAATACTGCCACCTATGTAAACGAATATAACTACTATAATACTGCCTCCTATATACAAGAATATAACTACTATAATACTGCTCCTATGTACAAGAATATATCTACTATAATACCGCCCCCTATGTACAAGAATATAACTACTATAATACTGCCACCTATGTACACAAATATAACTACTATAATACTGCCTCCTATGTACAAGAATATAACTGCTATAATACTGCTCCTATGTACCAGAATATAACTACTATAATACTGCCCCCTATGTACAAGAATATAACTACTATAATACTGCCCCCTATGTACAAGAATATAACCACTATAATACTGCCCCCTGTGTACAAGAATATAACTACTATAATACTGCCCCCTATGTACAAGAATATAACTACTATAATATTGCCCCCTATGTACACGAATATAACTATTGTAATACTGCCACCTATGTAAACGAAGATAATTACTATAACACTGCCTCCTATGTACAAGAATATAATTACTATAATACTGCCCCCTATGTACAAGAATATAACTACTATAATACTGCCCCCTATGTACAAGAATATAACTACTGTAATACTACCCCCTATGTACAAGAAAATAACTACTATAATACTGCCCCCTATGTACAAGAATATAACTACTATAATACTGCCCCATGTACAAGAATATAACTACTATAATCCCGCCTCCTATGTACAAGAATATAACTACTATAATACTGCCTCCTATGTACAAGAATATAAATACTAAAATACTGCCCCCTATGTATAAGAATATAACTACTGTAATACTACCCCCTATGTACAAGAAAATAACTACAATACTGTCCCCTATGTACAAGAATATAACTACTATAATACTGCCCCATGTACAAGAATATAACTACTATAATCCCGCCTCCTATGTACAAGAATATAACTACTATAATACTGCCTCCTATATACAAGAATATAAATACTAAAATACTGCCCCCTATGTACAAGAATATAAATACTATAATACTGCCCCCTATGTACAAGAATATAACTACTATAATACTGCCTCCTATGTACAGGAACATAACTACTATAATACTGCCCCCTATGTACAAGAATATAACTACTATAATACTGCCCACTATGTACAAGAATATACCTACTATAATACTGCCCCCTATGTACAAGAATATAACTACTATAATACTGCCCCCATGTACAAGAATATAACTACTATAATACTGCTCCTATGTACAAGAATATAACTACTATAATACTGCCTCCTATGTACAAGAATATAACTACTATAATACTGCTCCTATGTACAAGAATATATCTACTATAATACTGCCTCCTATGTACAAGAATATAACTACTATAATACTGCTCCTATGTACAAGAATATAACTACTATAATACTGCTCCCTATGTACAAGAATATAACTACTATAATACTGCCCCCTATGTACACGAATATAACTACTATAATACTGCCTCCTATGTACAAGAATATAACTACTATAATACTGGCCCCAATGTACAAAAATATAACTACTATAATACTGCTCTCCTATGTACAAGAATATGACTAATATAATACTGCCCCCTATGTACAAGAATATAACTACTATAATACTGCCCCCAATGTACAAAAATATAACTACTATAATACTGCTCTCCTATGTACAAGAATATAACTACTATAATACTGCCTCCTATGTACAAGAATATAACTACTATAATACCACCTCCTATGTACAAGAATATAACTACTATAATACCGCCTCCTATGTACAAGAATATAACTACTATAATACTGCCTCCTATGTACAAGAATATCACTACTATAATACTGCTCCCTATGTACAAGAATATAACTACTATAATACTGCTCCCTATGTACAAGAATATAACTACTATAATACTGTCCCCTATGTACAAGAATATAACCTCTATAATACTGCTCCCTATGTACAAGAATATAACTACTATAATACTGCCCTATGTACAAGAATATAACTACTATAATACTGCTCCTATGTACAAGAATATAACTACTATAATACTGCTCCCTATGTACAAGAATATAACTACTATAATACTGCCCCCTATGTACAAGAATATAACTACTATAATACTGCCTCCTATGTACAAGAATATAACTACTATAATACTGCCCCCAATGTAAAAGAATATAACTACTATAATACTGCCTCCTATGTACAAGAATATAACTACTATAATACTGCCCCCTGTGTACAAGAATATAACTACTATAATACTGCCTCCTATGTACAAGAATATAACTACTATAATACCGCCTCCTATACTCCCATGTACAATAGTATTGGCTTCCTGCATCCTTGGTGGAATGAATTATTGAAGGAACAATTGAAATTAGGCTAAAAACTGGATTTTTAGGTGTGACTATAGGCGGCATTGGTGATGATGCTGGTAGGGGGGGGGGGGGACCATTAATTACATTCAGTAGCACATGGTGGTTGCCTCAGTCATCATTGTGTAATCAATTAATGAAGGTGACTACTTGGTAACAGCAGAGTACACGGCTTTGTGCCGAGTCCCGGGCTGATGCTGGAATCATCCATCATTGTGTCACCGCAGCCATTAGTCTCTCAGGGTTCGCTTCTTGAGCACGCTCTTCACTCCGCTGCTATAAATAGTGGAATATGCCAATGGAGATGGCAGTTTTTGTACTTTTATGGATATATTACACTATTTATTTTTATGTTTTGATCAGCAGTAGATTTTACCAGGGTGTAGTCCGCTCAGTAACTCCGCTGATGATGATTTAGGGAGCCCCGTCCATCCTGCGCCATGTTCAGCTGCTGTCTGGAGTTTTCTCCTAAATCTCCCCCAGATTTTCTTACATGGACCCTCATACATAATATCACTCACTTGCTCATGACTAATGCACCCTATAGGATGCAGAGTAGGAAATAAGACATTTTTAATCTAGAGTCAAACTTCTGAGGTCTGGTGAACTTCTCTGATAGATTGGAAGACCCAGTATTTGCTGTGTGGCCTTGAAGCTCCAAGTAGCGTTGACTTGAGTAGATCCAGTAGATGCCAGTTGGGAATCAATGTTGGCCCATAGAGTACCTTTAAAGCAACCTTCCAGTCCCCAACCAGAGTAGGTGAGGGAGATGAAGTAATAATACCTGACACTCTTCTTTTTTGCCTTTACCCCCCCCTGGATCTGGTTTATAAGGGCCTCTCATAAGTCTTCCAAGATGGTGGCCCTCCAGTTGTCACTTCCCTATGCACACTGTACGTTAATATTCTCCACCACTTCACATTACTCTGGTTGGCCAGTGCTGCTCGGTGCAGTATCTAAGACTTCCAATGCACCACTAATGTATTGGTAGTCTAAGAAGACGGCCATCTTGGAAGTCGTAAAAGAGGCCATGGGATCCAGTGGATCTGAAGAACAAATGACAAAGTGAGAGTGCCAAGTAATATTAAATTCCCCCAATGGTCCCATGACAAATTTGGTACTGGGATCGGGACGTCACTTTAACATTGCATTAGATTGTGGTTCAATATAGCCACCACCCCTTGGCCACAACCTACTTCAGCTACCCACCATGCTACTTTCATTCATGCAGCAGTCTTTACCCTTGCACCTCCTGTCTTTCTTGGCCCTCTTCACAGGAACACCAGGCCTGCATACTGAGTAATTCTTTTCACTGGCTGAAGTAGGCCTTTACCGGTACCACTGGCCACCTCAATTGTCTCCCTTGGGTCCTCCTGCCAGTACATGTAGGGGGCCTGATCCTCACCCCAACAGGCTAGATGTGGCCGTACATGTGTTACAAGTCACATTCTCTGGCCCAATATGGTACCCATCATCGTTGCTACTTACCATGGCGTCCTCATACTTGATGATGGTAGTAATGATGCTCTACCCATGTCACCATGTGAAGCTGGCACTGTCCCCTATGATGCCACGTCTTTAGGGCCAGTGACATGCCACTCACTTGAATTAAGGGGGTGGAGAGTAAGTTCACTGCTTCATGCACCCCCACCTTAGATAGCTAGTGAAACAAAGTGCCCTAATGTACCTCATAGCCTTTGTTCCGGGTGAAAGAAAGCCTTACTATGGCTCTGGGTCATGGTCAAAGCTGGGGGGAAAGTAATAGCCAGACTTAGGATTTTTGGTACACCTTAGTCTCCATTTTATCATATTTGGGTTGAGGCAAATATGGTGGTTTGGGTTCCACTTTTCCCAGTACTTCTGTTATACCTCATTACCAAGAGCGGTGATAAGTGCTGGATGAGTAAACATGTTCAGCTTTGTCAGTTGGAGTATTGACAACCACATAGGGCAGAAACGTGAGCAGTTCTCGATTCCCCTCCCCCACTCCTCCTGCCAGCACTTTGTGCAATGTGCATGAATCACTTTGGGGTGATGATGACTTCTCACAGGAATAAGTTCTTCCCAGAAGCTATAGAGTTTCCTTACCTTAAGCTGCAGACCAACTCCGTGAATTTGGGTCTTTCGAAAGGGTCATAGGTCCAGCATCGCGTCATTAGTGTGTAGAACGTCGGGGGACACACATCCGGCTTTGGCAGTCGATCTCCTTTCTCAATGACGCTGATCACGTCTTTGTTCTCCAGCCAGAAAAAAGGTTGCTTGCCATAGGATAGGATCTCCCACATACAAACCCCTAAACCAGAAAGATGATGGATTAGATATTTAACTAGTCACAGGGCAAAACTTTTTTTCAGAAATGGGGCCTTGGCCGAGTACCCTCTCCATACCATGGCTATGATCAGGAATCTGCTTATGCATATTGCAATGGGCATGTCGTTAATCAAGATCGCCATTACTGGGATTCAACAGGTGCGTGGACAGAGATCCTAACCCATTGCATTGTGGATTGGCCTGTTGACCTGGTTGGCTTATGATGTTACCAGATCTATGGGGTGCACCAAAATGTCTCACCAAACATCCAGACATCACTGGCCGAGGTGAAGCGTCGGAAGTTTATCGATTCTGGAGCCATCCACTTAATAGGCAGACGGGTTACAGAAGCTGAGGAAGAGACATAAAAGAAAAGGTCTTGTTAAAGGGGAAGCTCATCTGAATTGGACCTTGTGACTCATCCTAAAAACATAAGGAGAAGATCACATCGGTGGTGGTCAATGAGATTGGATTCACCAGTTTTCAAAAATTCCAAAAGACCATTTTTAGCTTTTTTGCTATTAAAGGTATTCTTTCAGCAGGTTCATAAAGTTTGACTTGGAGCTGAGCTTCCAGTCATGAGGGCGGGTCTTGCTGGCTTCTCCCTGCTCGCATCATGCAGATTGACAGCTCACTCCCCTTTTGTGTATAGGGAAAGAGCTGTTACTCTGCATGCTGCCGGCGGAGAGAGGCCGGCGAGGCCTGCCTCCATGACTCAGAGCCTAAGTCAAAGGGAAACTTCATGAAGCTGGTGACAGAATCCCTTTAAATTAATCAGAAATATAACAGTACAGACATCAGGTCATACAAGCCACTAATGATTTAGGCCCAACTCTTATGGTATAACCCTTGAATTAAAGGGGTTCTACAGTCAAAAGCAATGGATGACCTATCCTTAGAACCCAGGAATCCCGCTGATCAGCAAATCTAAAGGAGATGTGGTCGACCTGGAGTGCTCAAAAAGTGCAGAAGTCTGATATGGTAGTGCAGCGCTCTCCCAGAGAAGTGAATGAGAGAGAGCTGTCCTACAGGGCCTGCAAACAGCTATGTGAGCCTACAGGCCAGCCTGCGGCTCCTTCAAATTAGCTGATCGGCGGGGGTCCCGGATGGTGGACCCCCAGTAATCTGCTAACTGTGTCTAATGCTGAGGATAGGTCATTAATATCTTTGAATTGGAAAGATATTGATGACCTTTCCTTTTCTTCCATGTTTGGAACCCTGGATAGAACCCTTCTTGGGCTGCAGAAGCTTGCCACAAGTTGTTGGCTGTCTGTGCGCACTCAATTTACAAAAATGTAGGGAGACGAGTATTACACTCCACCCCCTAAAATAAATCACCTTCTTTAGGGTAATAAACCACCCCTTTGAAGTCCCTTCTGCCGTGCAATACATTCTGAGAACGCAAGTGAGCCACAAAGGGTGTTGGTCAGCATTTTAGTGAGAGATTCCATTTTATCGGCAGAATTTTGAATGCAGCTCTGAAGTTTAAGAAATAATGTAACTAAAGATAAGTACAGGATGAGCCAGGCGATCAATACTAACCTTTATAATACTCCTCTTCTTCTATGTACCTGGACAGTCCAAAATCTCCCAACTTCACACACTCATGAGAAGCCACAAGTATATTCCTGACGGCAATGTCCCTGTAAGAGCAGATGCAAGGTTGTAGAATTCTTACTACACATCAGAGAATCCCCCAAGCAGTGGCTTCCAGCTGATCCATTTGTGGAGCTGCAGCTCTGCTTGTTCTGATTAGCCTCTGCATATAAGCACGAGCCCCCCACCAGCTAAAGGGCACCTGGCATGACTTCTGTGTGCATAAACCTGGCTACAGCGGTAAAACAATGAAATATTATACTTTACAGAGTAAAATAAACATTTTGATCAACTAATGACCAAAATGTTGAAAAAGGTGGTATAAACCATCTACAAGTAAATTCACAGACGGTTCGGCCCACCTATAGGTGACTTTCTTTACTAAAATGTTTTTTTCCCTACATAGCGAGCACATCGTCTGAAGTGGCCAGTATCCAAATCTTGTCTCATTTAGAGCAGCAGAACGCCCCCCAGAGGCCGCTTATGATCATATTGACAACTCAGATCCTCCGGGTTTCTATATGAACCCCCCTAAGGTTGCTTGTCCACGGGCGTAGCCGCCGCCCAGGAGCAGGAGCCGGCACACGGATCTCCGCCGGTTAGCCTATCTGACAGATAGGCTGACCACCAAGGACCGAGGGGAATCGCAGCAAAATCGTAGCACGCTGTGATTTGCCGGCCGCGAGCGGAGAATCACAATGGCTCTCCGCTCATGGACAGGCAGCCTAACACTCCATGACATACAGTTATATCATTGAGGTCCAGGGCTTGTACGGAAGAGGATCAGGGGTCGATCCCGCTTCATACACTGCGGGTGTAGCTCTCTGTGACAGATGACACCCGCCTGCAGCATCTGTGATGAGACGATTGAAGCTTTTTTTTTTGCCCCAAAGATTTTTTTTAATCAGTCCAGCAAAAAAGAAAAAAACTCTATAAATTTGGTTTCGTCGCAATCATACTGACCCACAGAATAAAGATATTGTGTCATTTATGCTAGCGTTTGTATGCTGTAGAGACAAGACCCCTCTCCCTCCCAAGATGGCAGGATTGTTTTTTTTTTCCCATTCTACTCCACTTAGAACTTTTTAAAAGTTCCTCAGTACATTACATGGCACCACTGAAAAATACAACTCGCCCCGCAAAATACGAGCCCTCATACAGTACGACGATAGATAAATAGAACATCGGACAGCACACAGATCTGACCTCCATGGACCTTGCACATTGCATGTCCTGTACTCGTCCATGAATATGGACAAAAATATAAATTATGACTCCAATAATTGTGTGTGCCGACACAGGACAGGCACTAGGGGCAGAGGTGAGCATCTCTGAAGATCAGATTACTGTAATGCTGTAAATACTCAGATCTACAAGCCGCTCTGCCGCCGTTACCTGTGGACGCAGCTTATTCCTTCCAGATAGGCCAGAGCTTTACAGATCTGCAGGGAGTACAGGACCATGGTGAGGACCTGCAGGGTGTTCTTGTGCTTCTCCAGATACTGCCCGAGCTGCGGAGAGAACAAGATCCATTAACAGCAGCTGATCTGCTTGCTGATGGTTTCCATCAAACAGAACAAAGTAAAATAGATAGAAAGAAAGCAGCTTGTGCTGACAGAATGCATCAGATGTTAAATTTGGGTCCAAGAACTTCATGTCCGGCAATGGCCGCCCTAATTTATTACCTCCCCAAATGGGTAGAGCTCCATCACTATCCAGATGGGGTCTTCTTCAATAATCCCGATCAGCTTCACAATGTGCGGGTGATCCAAATTCCTCATCAGATCTACCAGAAGAAAGGAAAATGGTTACCCTAAGTATTGGGCCAGAGCCGACACTATCATAGAGCAGGATCAGAAAAATCCTTAAAGGGACAGCCTTCTCTAAGAGTAGCAGCGCCCCCTACTGATCAAGTAAATGTGAACTTCCATGAAGCATGGACACATTAGATAACAACTTGAAGGCCAAGACTGAAGGGTAACACAACCTCGTCAGTAAGTCAAATTTTGCATTAGGTTTCAGGCCAATTGTATTTCCCATAGGGACCCATGGAAGTTGGCGGGACGTAGATGACGGCTATTGACACTCACAGGCTTCACTCATGAACTTCTCCTTCACGTCCGGAGCGCAGTCCTTCTTACACGTCTTCACGGCGACATTCACCTTCTCTCCTTTAAGCTGAGAACAAAAGAAAATGATAATTAACTTTGGCACTAAAACATTGCGCCAAAGTTCTGAGCAACTGACATTGTAGAGCAGACCAGTTACCTCCAACCTGCGGTTCTAGAGTAGCTGCAAAACTACAACTCCCCGCATGCCCTGATAGCTGCAGGCTGGAGAGCTACAGGTTAGAGACAACATAAAGTGGTACCGCCTGTCTCAAAAGTGTGGAAACACCCATATAGGATGAACATGATTGGACAATGGTTGAAGCACCAGCAACCGCTGTTCTGGCCTCATCCATATATCACACACCTACTGTCCCAATTAAAAAAAAATTAAAGTTGAATCCAAGATGGCGGCATTCAAAATGGCCGTCACATTGGTGACATGGCCTAATAGGTTTCTCTCTTCCCCTGCAGCTTGTATGCAAAATTGGATCACCGCCTACCAAACCATTTTCATTCTATATGGGTGTTTCCACACTTTTGAGACCCCCCTGTGTATACATGCACACAATGAAAAAAATGGTGGAGGCAATTCAAACAGGGCGCCACCTATTGGTCTTCTTGATGTAGAGCGGTCACGGTCTCCCCTCTGTTGGGTACTTACCTCATTCTTATATACTCCATCATAGACTTCTCCAAAAAAGCCTTCTCCAAGGATCCTTCCCAACACTACATCATCTCGGCTCATGGTGTAGCGGAGGCCTGTAGGGACATAGATGGACAAGAAGTGGCTCAATATGAGAAAACTAGGTGCAGCAGAGCCGAGTTTGTCATTTATGTAGGGCTGCAGGTCACGACTAACATGTTCAATTAAAGGGGCTTTCTGCCCCGTTTATAACTGATGACCTATCCTCTGACTAGCTCATAAGTAGTTGATAGAGGAAGCGTCTGGAGATCGTCCGGCCCGCTATCCAGTAGGAGAAGTAAGGGGGGGGGGGGGGCACCCGCAGAAAGTTTGGTACGGATCGACAGCAGGTTTTACTCTTTCAACTGAAGGGGTTAATTCTGCTGCGGAACCGCAGTAAAGTCTAAGCTGATGGTGCGGATTTTGATGCGAATGCACTAGCGCACTCATGAATGCACCCTAAATGAGAGGCATCCTCACTTACTAGTCACAAATTACATGTCGGCATCATTCAGACCAATCATATATGGACGCCAGCATTTGCGCATGGTACAGCAGCTGGCAACTGATCCCCGTACTAATGATCACAGTGTATGAGACCTACCTGCAGACCTCTGCTCCGACTCCTCCGGGATTTCGGCGTATATGTCAGACTCTAGACGGGGGAGGGGATGGTAAGTCAGCAGATAATGATACAACAACTTATTACTGAACTGCAGCAAATCCCCAGAACTCACCGAAGCTGCTGCCTTCTTCCAGCCTCGACGTCCTATCCGGCATGTCCCTGCAAAGGAAATGCTACGGCTTAGTATCTACAGAAGAAAGGCATTATGGATCTTGTGATAAAGCATTATAGCGGACGGAGATCCGTTTCCTAATCTAGAGCACCAGATTCCCTGCATGATATAATTTTGTCTGCCTGCAGCCGCCACTAGGGGGAGTTCAGGAGCTCACTGCAGACTGAGTTATCATAGAATTCACTATATAAACGGTATATAGTGAGCTCCCTCTAGTGGAGACTGCATAATTGCATGCTTCCATTCTAGGTCACTGCAGGGGATTTGAAACTCTGTATCAGTAACATTTTTAAGATCCACCATATTTGCTGCGAGATATTTTGTTTTAGGAGGTAGAAATCTGTTCCAAGAGGTGATTTCATATCTTCGTTGGAATCTGCAGTCGGAGATTCCACCTAAAAGCAGGGCAGCTGAGCGGAAAGCGAATGGACCCCATTATAGTCAATGGGGTCCGTTCGGCGCTGTTCGGTTCTGTCCTAAGACGGAGTCATCCATCCACGGGGATTCCGCTTTCCTGCAACCCAACATGGAGCAGGAAAGCGGAACCCCGAGCGCAGATGTGAAACCATCCAAACTCATTCATCTCACAGCTGAGGGTTTGCTACTACTGCATCCCGTCTAGACAATCCTCTGCACTTCCGACTGATACATTTGACCTGCACTGATACATTGTAACAAACTGTCAAGACTGGAGAGAGATGTGTGCTGCTGAAGTATTTACTTCAAATAGAGGGCTATATACAACAAATTTACTAGAACTGTGCAGGTTTAATCCTCTGATTGCAAACATGGATGCTTCTATTCTCTGAGAGCAAGCAGTGATCTTGAAATTGTGGATTGAAACACAAGTTATATTAGAAAGTTACAGAACTTTCCAATTAATAGGTTTTATTTCTATAAAATTGAAAAACTACTTTAACCGCCTCCTGAAAATCTATAGTATGTGCGATTATGCCCTAACTGTGGTCTAGTAGGCAGGGCAGGACACAGCGGTTCATCCCGGTGATCATCTGGCTGTGACTGACAGCCCAACTATAAGCATCCAGAGCAGAGAAAACTCTATTCCTGGCCACTTATGGAGGAGTAGAACAGTCTTTGTTGTGTTCTGCTGCCACCTACATAAGGATTTGAGAACTGCATGCTGAACAGAAATAGTTAAAGTGCAGCAAAGTTTGTAACAAGTTTTCTAGACCCACCGGGTTCTCCTTGCCCTCATCTGCTGCTGTTTGCACCGTTTCATGCCTGTAAATTCAGATTTTTGTGTGGTTTTTCCATTTTTCCATCGTTCTGCTGTTTGTTATCAGGGAGGTGGCTTGTAACAAGCCTAATATTCTGCCAGTAGTTCACTGTCCTGACTTCCTTACATTTACTTCCCATGTTGCATTGCACTGTTTCTGGTCTAATCAGCAGGGATGGAGTACCTGAATGCCCACTCCTCAGCTCTCCGAGGACATTAGGCATTCAATGACACTCTGGTCAAAGTAGACCCACTATAATGTGTGTGCGCAGGGGCGTAACTAAAGGCTCAGGGGCCCAGGTGTAAAAAAACAGCTGCCCCCCCTCCCTACCTGTACTGGTACCCATACCTAAACTGTGCTGCCTACAGCTGCAAAACAAATTAACATACATGATCTAACCCCTTGGCATAGGCTTTCAAAACATGACTCATTTCCTGGACTACATAAGAATTTGTTTATAGCCCCTCAGGCTAATTTCATGCAGGCGAGTGCGATATCTGCCCGTCAATTACAGCCTGATACCGTGCTTGCCAGCATGCAATTCTGCAGCAGATGCGAGGTATTCTTGTACCAAAAACGTCTCACATCACTCTAGTAAAGTAGCGATCCTTCGCCGCAGCGGGCAATGGGGAAACCTTGCATCGCATCGCGTGCACCCAGTACGTGGTGCATTGCTGCCGCCGGCCTCATTGGAAACAATGGGAGATGCGATGCGAGAGCGCACACAAAGATAGGGCCTCATATCTCCTGTATATAATTATATATGTACATATGGTATAACTTATACATCTCCCTGTATATATTCCAGCAGGATAATGGTCAGCCGCACACACAAGGGGGTCACAGAAGCCCCCACAACATTGTCCCACCTCCATGTCTGCCAATCACCAGATTTATCACCAATAGAACATGTATGGAACCATCTGGGATGCCAACTTCAACAGCCTATGAGTTTACATGATCTAGAGGCTCATTTACAGCAAATGTGGAGCGATATGCCGCAGGATACCATACAGAACCTGTATGCCTCCATGCCTAGTACAAAGGCAAAGACTGAGGAGATTGTTATCACAGTGTCTGCAGATCTGTCTGCCTTCCGCCTGTAAGTGCAGGGGAGTTGCCTGTAAAGACAGCCCCTCCACCTGTTGCTCAGAAAACACATCTGTTACTAGGGAAGCTCTGTACCTAACAACAGAGAGTGGATTGCAGAGAAGCTGGAAGGGAGACCCCTAGTGGCAGCCAGTTTAAATGTGATTTACAGTGGAAAAGCAACACGTTTTTTAATGCAAGTATGTTACAGAAAGGATGAGACTGACACAAACTAGGAGATGAGCAGCAGTTGCCCGAGAAGTCCCTGCCCCTTTAAATGTGGTCTAAATTGTGAAGAAAAAATAAAAAGCAGACAGAGCCTGACATAATCTGTCATTGGTCTGGTTTTTGCTCCATGCGGGGTATTTTGAGGCATCATTGCTCCACTTTCCTGACATTTCAAAGACTTGGAGGTGGAGGTTTTACTTACTGGGTGGGGATTCTGGGCAGACTGATCCGCTTGTCATTCTCTGGGATACAAAATAATATAAAAGCTCCATTAATCATCATAATAAAACACAAGTGAATAGACACCAATCATAAGAGCTGCTGCTTCTGTCCCAGTCTGTAATGTCAGATGTGAGGTCACACTCAGGGGTGTAGCTATAGGGGGGTGTAGCTATAGGGGGGTATAGCTATAGGGGGTAGTAGTCATACTCGGCCCGAGTGCCTGTATAGTCCAATGGCTCTTTTGCTACGCAGTAAGACAAATATACCCCAAAGTGGTTGCTCCTGGGAGGTGTTGTAGGCGTTCCTGGGCAGCTCATGGGCGGGTCTTAAGCATCCCACATATGGGAATTAAATAATGAGAGATATGGATTACATACAGAGGTTTATGTTCCATCACATGTCATATTATAGAAGTCTTGTCCCCCAAACACATTGCTTCTAGGGAAGAATTGGTGCCTCGCACTGAATGTCTACACGTCTGTGTACCACTATACAGCGTCCATTCTCACAGCATCACCAGATGGCAGCACAATGAGCACTTACAGGTCTTCGTACCATCATATAGTGTCTATTCTCACAGCAGCACCATATGAGAGCACACTGAGCTCCTACAAGGCTGTCTACTACAGCACAGTGTCTGTTCTCTGAGCAGCAACATATGGTGGCACACCGAGTGCTTACAGGGCTATATACCACCATATATAATGTCTATTCTCACAGAAGCACACCGAGTGCTTACAGGGCTATATACCACCATATGGTGTCTATTCTCACAGAAGCACACCGAGTGCTTACAGGGCTATATACCACCATATGGTGTCTATTCTCACAGAAGCACACCGAGTGCCTGAAGGGCTATGCACTGGCATACAGGGTCCTCACTACTGCTCTATATGGCGGTACATTGAGCACCTACAAGGCTATGTACTACCCTACAGCGTCCATTCTCATAGCGACACCATATGGCAGCGCAATGAGCGCCTAAAGAAGTATGCAGCACCATACAGAGTTCATTTTCATAGCACCACCGGATGGAAGCACAATGAGCACTTACAGGTCTATGTACCACCATATAGTGTCTATTTTCACAGCAGCACTATATAGCAGTACATTGCGTACCTACAGAGCTTGTACCATCATACAGTGTCCTCACTAATAGCAGCTCTATATGGCAGTACATTAAGTGCCTACAGGGCTATGTACCACCATACAGTGACCTCACAAATAGCGGTACTATATAGCGGTACATTGAGTGCCTACAGGGCTTGTACCACCATACAGTGTCCTCACTAATAGCAGCTCTATATGGAAGTACATTGAGTGCCTACAGGGCTTGTACCACCACACAGTGTCCTCACTAATAGCAGCTCTATATGGCGGTACACTGAATGCCTACAGGGCTTTTACCACCATACAGTGTCCTCACTAATAGCGGTACTATATGGCGGTACATTGAGTGCCTACAGGGCTATGTACCACCATACAGTGTCCTCACTAATAGCAGCTCTATATGGCAGTACACTGAGTGCCTACAGGGCTATGTACCACCATACAGTGACCATAATCAGACAGTAAATCTGTGTGCAAGGTCTGGGAGTACATTATCTAGTTATGAAGATTAGCCCAGGGTCGCCTCATCTCTATCCCAGAGGATCCTTCGCTGGGCACAGGGAGTGGCCCTAAGAATGGGCCCTGATGGTCCAGCAGAAGGGAGGGATTATCGAGTAATCACTTACCACTAGGGCCTATTACTTATGGGATGATTAAGGAATACCCTTTGCTGTGACCTGCAGCACTCACATGTGGCGGTCCGGGTAGAGTTGACAGGTGACCCTGCCGTACGCTCAGTCATGTGACAATGCCCATCCTATATACTCTACACCTAATAGACAGACGTGATGTATATCGGGCGTCCGTATATTCACCTTTCCCAGGATAGACAATGAGAGATTCCTGAGACTCATTCTGTAGTCGGCAGTACCCATCGATGAGGTCGGCCATGTTTTCTGCCACCGCCAGTGACGCCGTCCTGATCGCTAGTGGCTTAAAATCACAAACAGAGCATCATATTATAGAGTATTGCAATACGTGAGGTTATGTATCCTATAGGTGACCTGGGCCTGGTGGTACAGCTAAAGGGGTTCGGACATGAGGTCACATGACACGGAGGAGTACTGGAATGACACGGAGAACAACGGGAGGGCCAGCATTACACCAGGATAGTTAAAGGGGATGTAGAACAACATGGTTGCTTTCTTAAAAACCAGTGACATCACACCCTACCCTCCCAAAATCCGCACCTCATGCTCTGTATCAGCAGCCTATCCTCTTTACAACTGTCGGTGTGAAATCTGCTCATCTTATTAGGGTGGTCAGCTTCACCCCTAACTTCCTAATCAGTTGCACAACAGGCTGTAAAATGAGATGCTATGTATTTCTCTAGTCTAGCCACTAGATGTCAGCAAACCATGGTAGAAGAAGGCTGCAGGGCATGCTGGTAGTTGCAGAAGTGCAACAGCTAAAGAGCCAGAAAGGGTTGACAATTAATGCAAACCATCAGAGCGGTATCTAATAACTAGAGACTTTACCTGGGGGGCGCCAGAGATCCCCAACAGTAACAGTGCCCGTCCGTCCTCCAGTAACGAGCACTTGATAGTTTTAATCTGTTTGAATTCGGCAAAGCACGTGGGCTGTAAAGAAATGGAGTCAATGAATATTATACCCATCACCTTGTAATACCCAGAACTGCCACAGGGCACACAGTGATTGAAGCGCTTGTCCGGTTGTAACACATGGTCTCTGGGGGCCAGTCAATTAGTGGCAAAGACAGTGAGTAGTGGTTGGTTGTCCCAAATGGTCCCTGGTGTCTAGTGGAGTGACGGCAAAAACAAGCTCTCTGGTGGCTAGAAAATGGGTGTCATCTAGTCTCTGGTGTCCAGTAGATTGATGACAAAGACAGTGTGTTGGTTGGGTGTATCAGATGGTTTTGAGATTGGTGGCATAGATAAAAGGAAACCAAATCACTAGACTTCAAACACTGCTGTGGCCACCAGTCTGGAAAAATCAACCACTAGTCACCATGGATAATACAAAAAACAAAAATAAGAAGCATTAACTTCCTAAGGAACCAAACCACTTGGACATGAAACCACCAGGGACAATCTGGGCTACTAAATACATAAATTACTCGATAGTTGGATGCCCCAGTTGATCTCTGGTGTCCATCAGATTGGTGGCAAAGATAACTGGGTGACCAAACCACTAGACCTTAAACACTGTTGTTTCCACCAGTCTACTAGACACCATGGATTATCTGGAACAATTAACTACTAGACGCCAGGGAGCCTCTGGTCCACCAGACGCCAGGGAGCCTCTGGTCCACCAGACGCCAGGGAGCCTCTGGTCCACCAGACGCCAGGGAGCCTCTGGTCCACCAGACGCCAGGGAGCCTCTGGTCCACCAGACGCCAGGGAGCCTCTGGTCCACCAGACGCCAGGGAGCCCCTGGTCCACCAGACGCCAGGGAGCCCCTGGTCCACCAGACGCCAGGGAGCCCCTGGTCCACCAGACGCCAGGGAGCCCCTGGTCCACCAGACGCCAGGGAGCCCCTGGTCCACCAGACGCCAAGGAGCCCCTGGTCCACCAGACGCCAGGGAGCCTCTGGTCCACCAGACGCCAGGGAGCCCCTGGTCCACCAGACGCCAGGGAGCCTCCGGTCCACCAGACGCCAGGGAGCCCCTGGTCCACCAGACGCCAGGGAGCCCCTGGTCCACCAGACGCCAGGGAGCCCCTGGTCCACCAGACGCCAGGAAGCCCCTGGTCCACCAGACCCCAGGGAGCCCTGGTCCACCAGACACCAGGGAGCCTCTGGTCCACCAGACCCCAGGGAGCCTCTGGTCCACCAGACGCCAAGGAGCCCTGGTCCACCAGACACCAGGGATCAATACAAAAAAAACCAAAAACCTGTGAAACCTGAACTTCCTGAGGAGCTAAAACATTTGGACATATGAAACAGGGGCATGATGCCACCAGGTACTACCTAGGCTACTAAATCCCTGAGGTCCGGGGTTTCTTTGAGGCAACAGCCAGCTGCTAACAAAGATTCCTCATCCATAAATTGCTCGTTACTACAATACCTTTTAGTCGCATCTTATTAGTAGATCTGGCAGCTCGGCCATTACATTTCATCAGTATGCACCTCATCCCTACTGTCCATGTCAGCCTTCTTCCCCATCACTCCTATCTCTGCTCCATTCCTCCTCCTACAATATTCATCTAACCAAGTTGTATTCTTGTTAATGAAGTTCTCTCATAGACAAAGCAGGTTCAGTTCTTGACGCCATATTGTTGAATGTGCCAATTCATCCGACCAATCCACTACAAAGCAGTAACAGACACTCACCTTGGAGTCCTTGGTGGTGAGTTGTCGTATCCCCTTTGGTCCTATAACCAGGTCCACCATGATACTCCACCCTTGCTAAAGAGAGAAGACACAGTCACTGATGAGTTTATTGTATCTGTACAAGTCCCCAGCTGGCGCCTGCTATATCCCTCAGTAGCATATGGTAGCTGCATTATCGGATGGTAGTAGTCTGCATTCTGTGAACGAGGTGCCTTCTGGTGGTCATAGTTGTAAAACCTTCCAGAGAGCTGTATCTGGTATTGCAGCTAGTTCTGCCCACCTAAGTGTGGCTGATCTGCAATGCTAGATACGGCCTATTGGATAAGGGTGGTGCTGTTTCTGGATAAACACAGTTAAAAGCATTATTTTATGGCTATGAGCCAAATCTCATGGAAAATAAACAGACCTTAGACAAGAACCCCCTTCCCTCCAAAAATGAAGTATTGCATGAAGCCAATTTGCATCCATTGGTGATGCACATAATGCAGGAAGTCCCGAAGAAGACAGGTGCTCTTTGTAGTGGTCCAAAAAAACTCAGAATCCTTTTATAGGGTATTTTGCAATATTTTTTAATTCCATAATTCAATGTAATGTGTTTTTTCACCTCAACTACAGATTTGTAAACTACCTCTTCTGGTAAAGTCCGCTGGGACTTCTAGTCCCTCCATGGTCTAGTTGACCTATTATAGATTTTATATGATAATATTGGAAGTCCTCACCGCAAGTTCACATCTGTAGGTCTCCTGGTCAATGGAGGTGAAGTTGGAGAGGGTGTTCAGGAATCGCATGATACATTCGTCTTCCCTCAGAGAGCCGTACTGCTGGAAGGTCTGCTGGATCATCTTCCGGAACTGCTTAGGCTACATATAGAATAAGGGCAGTAAAGATTATAGTGCAGCAGTAGTATATGGCCAATGAAGGAGGAGTGTGTGTGTGTGTGTCGAGGGGAGGGGGAGTAGTCCACAAGCTCTAGCAATGTATTATATTCCAAGTTCTACAAGCCACAGCATATAGGAAGGGAGGGGTATTCTACAATGATCTCAGTATATAGTATGCAGCTAAAGGCCCATTTGCATGCAAACGTAGGTTTTGAGTGATTTCCATTATCCCTTATCAGCTTCATTTGCATGTAAATGAGCCTCCAGGAGCTGTATGTAGAGAACAGCAGGGGCTCTGTTCTCTGCATTCAGCTCCTTTGTTCTGTCAGGAGGCTGCAAGCTGAATACAATGTAATCAGCACTCCAGTGGAGAATACAGCACCATGGACAGCAAACATAGCATGTGGTCTGTATTATATTCTCTCCAGCTGAATGATAGATTTTATGAGCACCTAAAAAACATTGTTCAGCCGAAGAGTGAAAGATGGGAGCGTTTACACACAATGATTATCACTCAAAGAATGGCTTTTAAGCGAATTCTGAGCAATATCGTTACATGTAAATAGGCCTTTAGTGTGATCCCTACCATCGGCGGAACATTTTACCTTTAGACTTTCTTGCATCTGTTTAGGAAAAAAAAGGTCCAGACCGACTTCTCTCCTAGAAAGAATTACAGGATATCAAAGCTCAGACGATGCCGACTACCAAATGTGCTTAGCCTTACTGTAGCCCCGTCTGATTCATATTACCATTAGAGATGAGCGAACGTGCTCGTTTAGGACAATAACTAGAGATGAGCGAGCACCAAAATGCTTGGGTGCTCGTTACTCGGGACGAAATTATCGCGATGCTCGAGGGTTCGTTTCGAGTAACGAACCCCATTGAAGTCAATGGGCGACCCGAGCATTTTTGTATTTCGCCGATGCTCGCTAAGGTTTTCATGTGTGAAAATCTGGGCAATTCAAGAAAGTGATGGGAACGACACAGCAACGGATAGGGCAGGCGAGGGGCTACATGTTGGGCTGCATCTCAAGTTCACAGGTCCCACTATTAAGCCACAATAGTGGCAAGAGTGGCCCCTCTCCCTCCCAACAACTTTTACTTCTGAAAAGCCCTCATTAGCAATGCATACCTTAGCTAAGCACCACACTACCTCCAACAAAGCACAATCACTGCCTGCATGACACTCCGCTGCCACTTCTCCTGGGTTACATGCTGCCCAACCCCCCCCCCCCCCCCCCCCGCGCGCGCCGCGCGCTGCGCGCACGACCCAGTATCCACAGCGCACACCAAACTGTCCCTGCCCAGCCTTCAGCTGCCCTCATGCCACACCACCCTCATGTCTATTTATAAGTGCGTCTGCCATGAGGAGGAACCGCAGGCACACACTGCAGAGGGTTGGCACGGCTAGGCAGCGACCCTCTTTAAAAGGGGCGGGGCGATAGCCCACAATGCTGTACAGAAGCAAGGAGAAATCCAATCCTGTGCCACTTCCATCTGGAGCTGCACACGTGGGCATAGCAATGGGGAACCTATGTGCCACACACTATTCATTCTGTCAAGGTGTCTGCATGGCCCAGTCAGACCGCGTTTTTTTATAAATAGTCACAGGCAGGTTCAACTCCGCAATGGGAATTCCGTGTGCACCCACAGCATGGGTGGGTCCCTGGAACCCACCGGCTGTACATTAATGTATCCCATTGCATTGCCCATCACAGCTGAGGTAACGTCGTGCTTAATGCAGGTGGGCTCCGGCCCACACTGCATGCCCCAGTCACACTGGGGTTCTTTACAAGTGGACACATGCAGTTACAACTCCCTGTGGACCCACAGCATGGGTGGCTCCCTGGAACCCACCGGCGGTACATAAATATATCCCATTGCAGTGCCCAACACAGCTGATGTAACGTCAGCTGTAATGCAGGTGGGCTAAAAATTAATTGGATTACATTGTAGGCGAGGGCCCCAAAAATTGCTGTATCAACAGTACTAATGTACCTCAGAAAAATTTCCCATGCCCAACCAAGAGGGCAGGTGAAACCCATTAATCGCTTTGGTTAATGTGGCTTAATTGGTAACTAGGCCTGGAGGCAGCCCAGTTAAAATAAAAATTGGTTCACGTGCAAGGTTCAACGCTTTAATGAGCATTGAAACGTATAAAAATTGTTTACAAAAATTATATGACTGAGCCTTGTGGGCCTAAGAAAAATTGCCCGTTCAGCGTGATTACGTGATGTTTCAGGAGGAGGAGCAGGAGGAGGAGGAGGAGGAATATTAGACACAGATTGATGAAGCAGAAATGTCCCCGTTTTTGATGGTGATAGAGAACGATGCTTCCATCTGCGGGTGCAGCCTACGTATTGCTTAGGTATCGCTGCTGTCCGCTGGTGGAGAAGAGAAGTCTGGGGAAATCCAGGCTTTGTTCATCTTGATGAGTGTAAGCCTGTCGGCACTGTCGGTTGACAGGCGGGTACGCTTATCCGTGATGATTCCCCCAGCCGCACTAAACACACTCTCTGACAAGACGCTAGCCGCAGGACAAGCAAGCACCTCCAGGGCATACAGCGCGAGTTCAGGCCACATGTCCAGCTTCGACACCCAGTAGTTGTAGGGGGAAGAGGCGTCACCGAGGACGGTCGTGCGATCGGCTACGTACTCCCTCACCATCCTTTTACAGTGCTCCTGCCAACTCAGCCTTGACTGGGGAGCGGTGACACAGTCTTGCTGGGGAGCCAGAAAGCTGGCAAAGGCCTTGGATAATGGTCCCCTGCCTGCGCTGTACATGCTGCCTGATCTCTGCGCCTCCCCTGCTACCTGGCCCTCGGAACTGCGCCTTCTGCCACTAGCGCTGTCGGATGGGAATTTTACCATCAGTTTGTCCACCAGCGCCCTGTGGTATAGCATCATTCTCGAACCCCTTTCCTCTTCGGGAATGAGAGTGGAAAGGTTCTCCTTATACCGTGGGTCGAGCAGTGTGTACACCCAGTAATCCGTAGTGGCCAGAATGCATGTAACGCGAGGGTCACGAGAAAGGCATCCTAACATGAAGTCAGCCATGTGTGCCAGGGTACCTGTACGCAACACATGGCTGTCTTCACTAGGAAGATCACTTTCAGGATCCTCCTCCTCCTCCTCTGGCCATACACGCTGAAAGGATGACAGGCAAGCAGCATGTGTACCCTCAGCAGTGGGCCAAGCTGTCTCTTCCCCCTCCTCCTCATGCTCCTCCC
Source organism: Eleutherodactylus coqui (assembly GCA_035609135.1). Lineage (NCBI taxonomy): Eukaryota > Metazoa > Chordata > Amphibia > Anura > Eleutherodactylidae > Eleutherodactylus > Eleutherodactylus coqui. The sequence continues at coordinate 33,076,734 of CM069405.1, forward strand.
CCTCCTCCTCCTCCTCCTCCTCCTCAACGCGCTGAGATATAGACATGAGGGTGCTCTGACTATCCAGCGACATACTGTCTTCCCCCGCCTCCGTTTCCGAGTGCAAAGCGTCTGCCTTTATGCATTGCAGGGAACTTCTCAAGAGGCATAGCAGAGGAATGGTGACGCTAATGATTGCAGCATCCCCGCTCAGCATCTGGGTAGACTTCTCAAAGTTGCGAGACAGAGGTTGCGTAGGAGGAGGAGGAGGGTGGTTTAGTGGAGGAAGCATACACCCCCGCAGATACCACCACCGAGCTGGGGCCCGCAATTCTGGGGGTGGGTAGGACGTGAGCGGTCCCAGGCTCTGACTCTGTCCCAGCCTCCACTAAATTCACCCAATGTGCCGTCAGGGAGATATAGTGGCCCTGCCCGCCTGTGCTTGTCCATGTGTCTGTTGTTAAGTGGACCTTGGCAGTAACCGCGTTGGTGAGGGCGCGTACAATGTTGCGGGAGACGTGGTCGTGCAGGGCTGGGACGGCACATCGGGAAAAGTAGTGGCAACTGGGAACCGAGTAGCGCGGGGCCGCCGCCATCATGCTTTTGAAAGCCTCCGTTTCCACAAGCCTATACGGCAGCATCTCCAGGCTGATCAATTTGGCAATGTACACGTTTAACGCTTGAGCGTGCGGGTGCGTGGCGTCGTACTTGCGCTTGCGCTCAAACAGTGGCGCTAGCAACGTCTGGACGGTGCGCTGACAGACATTGGTGGATGGGGCCGAGGACAGCGGAGGTGAGGCTGTGGGTGCAGGCCAGGAGACGGTAGTGCCTGTGTCCTCAGAGGGGGGTTGGATCTCAGTGGCAGGTTGGGGCACAGGGGGAGAGGCAGTGGTGCAAACCGGAGGCGGTGAACGGCCTTCGTCCCACCTTGTGGGGTGCTTGGCCATCATATGTCTGCGCATGCTGGTGGTGGTGAGGCTGGTGGTGGTGCCTCCCCAGCTGATCCTGGCGCGACAAAGGTTGCACACCACTGTTCATCGGTCGTCAGGCGTCTCTGTGAAAAACTGCCACACCATAGAGCACCTTGACCTCTGCAGGGTGGCATGGCGCGAGGGGGCGCTTTGGGAAACAGTTGGTGGATTATTCGGTCTGGCCCTGCCTCTACCCCTGGCCACCGCACTGGCTCGGCCTGTGCCCACACCCTGACTTGGGCCTCCGCGTCCTCCCCCACGTCCACGTCCTATAGGCCTACCCCTACCCCTCAGCATGGTGTATTAGCAGTAGTGCAGAAACAGAACGCTGTAATTAAATGTGCCGCTTATTGGCCTGTGGTTGGAGGCTGACTCCGTTTATGGAACGCCAGGAAATAATTTTGCGCAAGCCTGCTGTAACACTTAGCTGGCTGCGTATGAATTAGGAGGACAACTACACCCAGCAGAGACCCAGAACACTGAGGACACTCACAGGCAGCCCAAATAGATTTTTTCCCTCAAATGTTTTTGCTAAGGCCCACTGCCTATATACACTGTATATGTCTTCTCTCTCTGCGTCACCACTACTGGCCCTGGAGTATGTCAAATAACTGCACTCTGTTGCACTGTGCACTGGAATACAGCGGTGATTTAACAGCCAACACAGAGCCAGGAAATAATTTTGCGCAAGCCTGCTATAACACTTAGCTGGCTGCGTATGAATTAGGAGGACAACTACACCCAGCAGAGACCCAGAACACTGAGGAAAGTCACAGGCAGCCCAGATAGATTTTTTCCCCCAAATGTTTTTGCTAAGGCCCACTGCCTATATTCAATAAATATGTCTTCTGTCCCTGCCTCACAATATATGTCTTCTGTCCCTGCCTAACCACCACTTCTGGCCCTGGAGTATGAATAATTACTGCAGGGCGCAATGCTCTGCACGGCCGATATACAAAAAAAAAAAAAGTGCAACACTGCAAAAAGCAGCCTCCACAGTACTGCACACGGTTAGATGTGGCCCTAAGAAGGACCGTTGGGGTTCTTGAAGCCTAAAATAACTCCTAACGCTCTCCCTATAGCAGCTCCGGCACCAGCAGCACTGTCCCTGATCTCTGTCAGAATGCATCTGTGGCGAGCCGCGGGAGGGGCCGATTTATATACTCGGGTGACACCTGATCTCGCCAGCCACTTACTGCAGGGGGGTGGTATAGGGCTTGAACGTCGCAGGGGGGAGTTGTAATGCCTTCCCTGTCTTTCTATTGGCCAGAAAAGCGCGCTAACGTCTCAGAGAGGAAACTGAAAGTAACCCGAACATCGCGTGGTACTCGTTACGAGTAACAAGCATCTCGAACACGCTAATACTCGAACGATTATCAAGCTCGGACGAGTACGTTCGCTCATCTCTAACAATAACTCGATCAAGCATCGCTTTTTTCGAGTAACTGCCTACTCGGACGAAAAGATTCGGGGGGTAGCAGGGGGGAACAGGAGGCAGCTCTCTCTCCCCCACCCCCCTGCCCCCACCACAACCCCCCGCTCACCCCTGGCGCCCCCCGAATCTTTTCGTCCGATTAGGCAATTACTCGAAAAAAGTGATGCTTGATCGAGTAATTGCTGTAAATGAGCACGTTCGCTCATCTCTAATTACCATCTATGTGTATAAGTAGCTGTTAGAAATGATACAATTCTGTCTGCCTGCCGCCATCCTTCCACCATTAATACTAGGTGAGAAACAGCCAAAAACTCTGCTACAAAGGTGAGGTTATGGAAGACAGTTTTAAATGCTGATGTGATTTACATTTCTCTTTTGTTCGGTCACTTTCCATTCTGTTAATTGACAAAAAAAAAACTATTAGCTCTTCTATTTTTGAAAACGTTCTGATTCTGTAGCATTTTTTCTTCCCCTGCCTAAAACTTTTGCACAGAACTGTATTTCTGCAGCCACCACTAGAGGGAGTTCTCTGCTGATTTATTTATACAGCTAATATTTAACTCAATGGCAGCTTTATACATTTGTATACGGTGAGCTCCCCCTAGAGGTGGGCACACATATACTCTATACTGAAGCAGTTCAATATTGGGTTTCCTTCCTCTACTGACCAGGCTACATTTGCATCGGAGGCTCCGGCACAGATCTTGCTATTTTATCCATGACAAGGCCAGGTGGCCCACCGGAAGCCAACTAGACTCCATTCTACTCAATGAGTTGCGGTGCTATTTTTATTGTTTGGGCCCTGAGGAAGGAGCCGAACAATGGAAATATAGAATAATTCACAGTGTTTTGTACATATTTTGGGATTCCATCTGGGATATCCATCAGAGGTGTCAAAAATAGCCCCGCGAAGAAACCGCCGAATGGAACCATTCACTGTCACTAAGGAAAAGGACATCCCTTTGGTGCTCGTTGGACAAGAGTTCTGTTCATTTCTGCTACGAGTACAAAATTGTGTAGTCTGTAAAAAAATGTAAATTGTGTATCCAGTGAGCGCCCCCTAGTGCACATCTTTTTGTGCACTCTCCCCTCTTTGTGTAACCCCCCCCCCCCCATATTTGTCATTATCGTATCCCCAATGACCTGTACAACAAACTGAACACTAATTATCCTACACGGGAAAAGCTGTAAATAAAACCCCAAAAAACTAGAAATGCTTCTTCTGTTTATTTTGCCTCCCAAAAACCTCAATAAAAGTGATGAAAGAAGCCGTTTGCATCGGGAAATGGTCTAAATAAAAACAAGTGCTCATTACACACATAACAAGCCCTCATACGCCCCTGTCGATAGGATATTTTTTTTTCATCCCCACCTTTCAAAAGCCACAACTTTTTTATTTTCCCAAGGCAGCGGTTCCCAAACTGTGCTCTGCGGAGCCCTTGGGGATCCACGAGCGACAGTCAGGGGCTCCAACCAAGGGTCTCCGTGGTGAGCAGACGACGGCTGCTCAGCACTGTGAGGATTACTGGTGGGGTGCCGCAGCTCCCCGGCCGGTAATCATGCAGCGATGCTGATCCCGGCGCACACTCTGAAGTCAGTGCGCACCGGTTATCCTCCTCCCCTGGGTCCTCCCTTCCCTGGGTCCACAGGGCAGGACTCAGGGAGGAAACGTTCTAACTCACACACTGATGTTAGTGTGCACCCAGGAACAGCGCTGAGCAGAGTAGGAGCGGCGCTGACTGCAAGGAGAAGGCAAGTATACGGGTTGGGGGGCTATTATTACTGGGGTTACTGAGCGGTTAATATTACTACTGGGAGGTTAATTTTACTGAGGGGGTTAATATTATTACTGAAGAGGTTAATAATACTGATGGGGTTATTACTACTGAGGCCACTGAGGGAGACACTATTACTAGTGGGGCCACTGTGAGGGTCAGCATTACTACTAAGGCCACTGTGGGGGGGTCACTATTACTACTGAGGCCACTGTGGGGGTCAGCATTACTACCGAGGCCACCATGAGGGACACTATTACTAATTGGGTCACTGTGTGTGTGTGTGTGGGGTGACTATTACTACTTGGCCCCTGTGGGGGGTCACTAGTACTACAGAGGCGACTGTGGGAGTCCCTATTACTTAGGCCACTGTGGGGGGTCACTATTACTACTAAGGCTACTGTGAGGGTCACTATTACTATTGGGGCCACTGTGGGGGACATTATTACTTTTGGGGCCGCTGTGCGGGACACTATTACTACTGACGCCATTGTGGGTGTCGCTATTAGTACTGGGACCAATATAGGGAACGCTAATACTACGAGGGCTGCAATGAAGGACCCTATTACTACTGAGGCACCAATAGGGGTCACTATTACTACATGTGGTGGATTTGCTGTGGAGCCTACAGTAGCTGTAGCAGCAAAGTGGATGAGATTTTGAAAATCTCATCCACACGCTGTGGAAAAAAATCTGCACCAAACTAATAAGGATACTGACATGTGGTGCCGGATTTTAGTCCACAGCATGTTAATTTCAACTATAATGTATATTAATTAACAGCCCATCCAGCGCTCCTCCATTTTTTTTTTAACGTCCCTGTCCTTTTTATAACAATGGAAGTAAAAAGTATATGCTGTGATAAGCCACACCCCTAACCCCTCCCATGACCACACCCTCCGTGGGGCTCCACGAGAAACTCTTGCTTCAAAAAGGGCTTCATGGCTGAAAAAGTTTGGGAACCACTGCTCTAAGGGGTTAAAGGCACTAAAAACCACAGCAAAAAATGTCCCCATGAGTCCCAGGGCCCCGGTGACTACTGATGCCATCTGTCCGATCTCTGCTTACTCCAAGAAGTCAAAGTTGGATCTCTTCTCCAGCGCGTTGTGAGGCATGTCCTTGTAGAAGCGCCTGAAAGACAAGAATCCACTGGTGATTTTCTGTCCGCCAAACAATTCACCAAGTGTCCAGGAGATGGCAGCAGAATACAATGAAAGTTATTTTACTGCAGGTTCACATCAGAGTTTTTGTGGCTGTTTATTTCTTTCCATTGTATTCTATGGGGGATAAACACAAACGGAAATTAACCCCTTAGGGCTCCCGTGTTTTTTTAACACGATTGTCAATGGCACTTTCTAATGTTAAAAACGCATCGCACAAAAATCGCAAAGCGCCAACTTGTGATCCGTTTTTAACATTAGAAAGTCCCACTGACATTCGTGTTAAAAATATGCGAGTGTGTGGGAGCCATTCACAAACCGTGATCAGCACGGCGCTGGAAGTGTAACGCATCCATTGCTTTAAATGGAGCCTCACGATTTTGGGGTCAGTTCTATCTTGAACGTTTAGCGCACCCCATCAATGATGAGATATGGTATGCTCCCCGCGGCCAAAAGCCAAAGTAAAATTGCGATGCATACCGCAACTCCTGTGTGAGGGAGGCCTTAAGGATGTCGTCCCCCCCCCCCCCCTTCAAAAAATCCCAACTTCCTTATTTTGCGTTTACATGGTTTCAGTCCGGGTTGTATTTTTCGCTGATGCCCCATATAATTCACAGAAAAACGTAAAAATTCCTAAGTAGAGTGAAATGGAAAAAAATGCAATTCTGCCATCTTTGGTTATCTTGTTTTCGCGGCCCGCACACTGCGGCAGAGATGACACGATAACTTTATTCTGTGGCTCAGTGGGATTCCGCCGATGCCAAATGGAAAGTTTTTATATTACTGCACTAATAAAAAATATCTTTGGGGAAAAAATGTCGTTATTTTCTGCCGCCGTCTTCTGACCGCCATAACTTTGCTATTTTTCTGACAACATGGGGATCGTTTTCTGCGCGACATTTTGGGAGTGCGAGTTACTTTTTGATCGCCTTTTTATTACATTTTTTTCTAACAGACAGCGTGACCAAAAATCCGCAGTTCTGGCATTGTGGGCGCTATGGTTTCCGACAACGTTCACCCAACAGGGTGAATAATGCGTTACTTTGATAGATCGCACTTTTACAGACATAACGATAACAAATATGTTTTTATCTTTTTTTTTTTTTGCTTTTAATGGGGGGAAAAGTTTTTCTTTTTTCAAATTTTTATTCCTTTTCTCTTTTCTTTTACTAATTTATACATTTTGTTCAATCTGCACAAGGGACTTGAACTTACGATCCTCCGATCACTCACTATGACATTGCAGGCAGTCTATTAAGTCGCACCACAGGTAAGCCTTAATAGGCATTATTCATGTCAAAAGTGGAGGGGGGATAAATGCAGCTGTCAGAATTGACAGCAGCATTTCGAGGGTTAACAACTAGAGATGAGCGAGTATACTCACTAAGGCACATTACTCAAGCGAGTAGTGCCTTAGCCGAGTATCTCCCTGCTCATCTCTAAAGATTCGGGGGCCGGCGTGGGTGACAGGTGAGTTGTGGCGGGGAGCGGGGGGAGAGAGGGAGAGAGAGATCTCCCCTCCGTTCCTCCCCGCTCTCCCCTGCCGCTCCCCGCCCCCGCCGGCCCCCGAATCTTTAGAGACGAGCGGGGAGATACTCGGCTAAGGCACTACTCACTCGAGCCATGTGCCTTAGTGAGTATACTCGCTCATCTCTAATCCAGATCTGTTAATAACAGCTAAAAAGCATTGATGCGACTGCGTCCTTATTGGGGTCATCCATCAGATTACGCATCATTATGGCATGTCCTGATATACTTTCTCCTCGCAGTTCTCAAGAACTCTGCTTGCTGCCTGTGAAGGCAACCTCCATTGTGGATATGAATCAGTGTTCTGTAGTAGAACCAGCTGATAACTACACTACAACAGCTGTCACACATCACATGACCAAAATGTTCACTACTGGAAACCAATGGAAATTATTTTCTGTAGACAGCAAGCAGAGATCTTATAAAGAAGAAAACAAATCTGAGGAGTTGCTACAGCGGCCCCTGTTTATGAATGTTGGTGTATATTGCGCCAATTCTTTTTAGAATTCGACAGTCTTAAATGAAGCCAAATTTATACAATCTGGCACAAGTTATTATGCGCCAAGAATAGGAAAGATGCGCCAATCTTCAGATAGCAGCGCTGCGTGCACCAAGAATGCGCCAATTTGTATTCGTAAATATGTTTTGCACCACAAATTAAATACTGCCTTATGTACAAATATAGAAAACAAATGACCCAGCAGGCTAATGACTGACTGTAACATAAAATGGGGCAAAAACATGAAAAAACGCCTTCATCATGTGATGCCGATAACATTGACCAGTTTGTCGGATCTTTTTCTTCTTTTTGGCGCAAACTATTTGTAAATTTGTGGCGCAGTTTTAGATACGGCAGAAACACATTCATAAGTAGAGGCCGGAGCGTCTGCTACAAAGCTGGACGTGTGGATGACCCCCTTTGACTATCTGGAGGGTACTTAGATGAGGTTACGGTACCAGGACCGAGACAGATGATAGTGACCAGTACCTGAGTTCCAGGCAGCCCAGCTGCAGCGCCATTCCTTCACTGACCTTGGTGGCGTACTGCTGCATGTAGTCGTTCCTCAGCTGCGGAGAGACACAACAGAGTCACCGGTGGGCGGAGCGAGCTGTCGCAGGATGTAAGGCAGCGGCGGCCAGCGTGGATCGCGATTCCCTACTACACCCCTAGGGCTCCTTCACACGAGCATATGTACATTTGTGCGAGCCTGACTGCTGTGTTTTTTGTGCGCGTACCAGTGTATTTTACCGTACTTTTTCCGCCCCCAGGGCACGCTCTTCTGCGCACGGCAAACACAGACGCACTTGAAATGGCTAATTAGTCTAATGAGTTCCAGATGTGTCCTTTTTCCACACAATGTATCACGCATCTCCTGGCGTATTACACATGTATCTGCGCACCCCCATTGACTTCTATGGTGAGCAAATGCGCAAAACAGTAGAGCGCTGCAGGTTTTTTTGCGCTACCGAAATACGCAGGAAAAATAAGCGACGTGAACAAACTCTTTGAAATCAACGGCTTCTATTCTCTGAGTACTGCGTGCGGAAATTCTATGTGCGCAGAACTTAGTAGCTTGTTCCGGATTATTGGAAGGGGAAAATTTTAAAAAATGTAACCGTTACCTGAAAGGGTTAAATCCTGCATTTCGGTATCAATCAGTTATGTTAATATTTATCAGATCGCCGTTATCTCTGCAGTTTATTTATCTTCAGATTCTATCTTGTACTGCTGGGCCGAGCGCTGGATTATCAGATGTTCCGGATTGTAAGGAATGTCTGAAGGGAATCCTTAAACAGATTACGTCTCGTGACATTTCTATGGATTTAAATGGGTTTTGCTCCAGTTTTTTCTTTCCGCTGGAGCACTTCTAATACTATGGATGTCAGTGATCATGTGACTGATGGGTGTCCCCTGTCACGGCAGTGCTGCAGGGTCTTAAAGGGGTTGTCCCGCGCCAAAACGGGTTTTTTTTTTTTTCAACCCCCCCCCCCGTTCGGCGCGAGACAACCCCGATGCAGGGAAGTAAAGAAAGTTTACCGGAGCGCTTACCTTAATCCCCGCGCTCCGGTGACTTCAATACTTACCGCTGAAGATGGCCGCCGGGATCCTCTGTCTTCGTGGACCGCAGCTCTTCTGTGCGGTCCACTGCCGATTCCAGCCTCCTGATTGGCTGGAATCGGCACGTGACGGGGCGGAGCTACACGGAGCCGCTCTCTGGCACGAGCGGCTCCATAGAAGACTGCTGAAGACCCGGACTGCGCAAGCGCGGCTAATTTGGCCATCGGAGGCCAAAAATTAGTCGGCACCATGGAGACGAGGACGCTAGCAACGGAGCAGGTAAGTAAAAAACTTTTTATAACTTCTGTATGGCTCATAATTAATGCACAATGTATATTACAAAGTGCATTATTATGGCCATACAGAAGTGTATAGACCCACTTGCTGCCTCGGGACAACCCCTTTAACAGACCCGGATCAGTTACTGCCACAACAAGGGGGTGTTATCCCTGTAACTGGGTCTCCTATGGATGCTCCAGCTGCAGAGGAAAAGTCTGAAATAGGAAAAACAATTATTGTGCGAAAGACCCCCAGAGGTCTTATATGACGTCACGGATGTTAAAAAAAAATTAGTTAAAAAAATAAAAAATAAAAATAAAAGTAAGAGTAAAATAAAATGTATATGAAGAAAAGAAAACAGCCCGACGCCAACCTACAGCGTCGCCTGTAAACTAAGACTATGCAAATTATATATTGAAACGCCGAAACATAACGAGGAAGCCGTTGGAGCACGTTATTTAAGCATAAATACAAGCAACTACAAATTTTTTTAAAAAAGCAAAAAAAAAACTACTTTTTTTCTAGCTTTTAACCCGTAATAAAACAGAAAAATAACTGGATTAAATGCAGTGAAGAAAGATACTAAAAAATAGCCCAATAGGACCCGAAAGAAAAAAAAATGCTGCAAAAATAACATTTGGTAACTAAAGAAAAAAAAAGTAGGGCAGTACAACCACCACATGATTAAAATCCCTAACAAGGGTCTGGTTCTTAAGGAGTTAAAGCGGTTTTCCCAAGAAAAACTATTGCTGACCGCTCCTCAGGATAGGTCATCAATAGTTGAAGGGTTGGGGTCCGTCGCTGGGGACCCAGGCGATCAGCTGAGGAGAAGTCATGAATAGTATGGATGGTCGTATCGATGAATTGTCCCCCACCGGTTGTTCTGACCAGACTGCTAGGAGGTGTTGGACTAGTGGATGTGTGAGTGCACACAAGGTGACCGGGCTCAGGACGCCCCCTACAGACCACCAGTAGAGAGGAGCGTCTGACCAGACTGTTAGTAGGTGTTGGAACCAGTGGATGGGGGCACACAAGGTGACCGGGCTCAGGACCCCCCGACAGACCACCAGTAGAGAGGAGCGTCTGACCAGACTGTTAGGAGGTGTTGGGACCAGTGGATGTGTGAGGGTACACAAGGTGACCGGGCTCAGGGCCCACTACAGACCACCAATAGAGAGGAGCGTCTGACCAGACTGTTAGTAGGTGTTGGGACCAGTGGATGGGGGCACACAAGGTGACCAGGCTCAGGCCGCCTCTACTGACCATCAGTAGAGAGGGGCATCTGACCAGACTGTTAGTAGGTGTTGGGACCGGTACATGTGTGAGGGCACACAAGGTGAACGGGCTCAGGACACCCCCTACAGACCACTAGTAGAGAGGAGCGTCTGACCATACTGTTAGGAGGTGTTGGGACCAGTGGATGGGGGTACACAAGGTGACCGAGCTCAGGACCCCCAACAGACCACCAGTAGAGAGGAGCATCTGACCAGACTGTTAGGGGGTGTTGGGACCAGTGGATGTGTGAGGGCACACAAGTTGACCGGGCTCAGAGCTCCCTACAGACCACTAGTAGAGAGGAGCGTCTAACCAGACTGTTAGAGGGTGTTGAGACCAGTGGATGTGTGAGGGCACACAAGGTGACCGGGCTCAGGACCCCCTACAGACCACCAGTAGAGAGGAGCGTCTGACCAGACTGTTAGGAGGTGTTGGGAGCAGTACATGTGTGAGGGCACACAAGGTGACCGGGCTCAGAGCCCCCTACAGACCATCAGTAGAGAGGAGCATCTGACCAGACTGTTAGGAGGTGTTGGGACCAGTGGATGGGGGTACACAAGGTGACCGAGCTCAGGACCCCCAACAGACCACCAGTAGAGAGGAGCGTCTGACCAGACTGTTAGGGGGTGTTAGGACCAGTGGATGAGGGCACACAAGGTGACCGGGCTCAGGACGCCCCCTACAGACCACCAGTAGAGAGGAGTGTCTGACCAGACTGTTAGGGCGTGTTGGAACCAGTGGATGTGTGAGGGCACACAAGGTGACCGGGCTCAGGGCGCCCCCTACAGACCACCAGTATAGAAGATTGTGCAATCATCCGACAAGCACCAGCAGCTCCAACTGTTTCATTGTCAGACATCCAGAGACAGGGGGCGCCATCGTTACACCCCTGTGTCTGCCGTTACTATTTCCAGGCTGGTGACTGTCACAGTGATGGGGAAACTGTGATTTTACGGAGATGGTGGGGCTGTTCACGGTCATCAGGACTCTGTGGTGTGAGACATTATAGCCATACTGGGGGCCACAGGGACTGTAATAGGGTGGCGATAGAGACATTCATCTGAGCTGTCTAACAGTGGGATGTCCCTGTTGCCCATAGCAACCAATTAGAGCGCAGCTTTCACTTGACTAGAGCAGGTAGAGAAATGAAAGCTGAGCTCTGATTGGTTGCTATGGGCAACATGGACTTCCACTGTAAGGCAGTGTTAATAACCCAGGCCCAAATGCGTTGGTGATTGAGAAACCATGGCGACAGCGAGGAAAGAGGGCTCATGTATGAAGCAATTCAGGGCAGCATGACTGAGGGTGCATTCACACGGGCGAGTGCAGGAATTAAATCAGGCAAAACAACCTTTTACCTCAGGGTGCGGTCGTATCCTGCGCCCATGTGAACGGTCCCGCTCAGCGTGAAAGCACAGTAAAATGCGCAGATACGTGTGCGATAGCCCTCCATTCACGGTGAAAAAAAAGTCACGCTATCGTGTGTATTGTGCATCCCCGCTCGTGTGGCAGCGTCCTGATAGTGATACGGACACAACGTGCGCTAATGTTCATAACACTTTGATTTCAATGCCTTTCTTCACGTGAGCGATCGAAAAATCGCAGCAAGCCCCATTATCGCCCGTTATTTCCTGCGGGATCATTAAAGAAGTTGCATCGCCCCAACGCGCCGCGTCATTTACCTGCGAGCGCGAAGTGATTTTAAGCAATGAAAACTACTGGAAGCACTTGGAATTTTTCACGCACGTGAAAATCGTAAATGAGCAGAAGAGATGCAGTTTTTAAGCAAAAACGCTTCCGTCTCGCATCCAGGATCGCCATTTTACGAGTTTCTCAGACCGATAAAGGGCTAGGCGAGAAGAGATGGGACTGGCTAACGTGCGAGTTAGATGGGGCAAGGCTTGTCCTCCTGCTGTTTTTATCTAGCTGCTGCACTATGGCGCAAAGTTTGAGTGGTGGAAGAAAAGAAAAAAGCTGTTCCTGCGCCACTATGCTCTGTATTGGTGAACGCAGTTGCGCAATAGACTACGTGAAACCGCCCTAAGGCCGGCACTTACAGCTGCAGCTTTAGGCCAGATTCACACAAACCTACTTCCACGTGATTTTTTTTCCACGCACACATGCGCATTTCACGTGCCTCATTTTGTTCGCAAAACCCCCCCCCCAAAAAAAAAAAAAACTGCGCGGTCTATTTTCCTGCACACAAAAATAGCACAGAAATTACGCATTTCAATGCATGCAGAAAAATTAGAGTAAAACATGGACAAGTGTACGCAAATACGCCTCGCCTGCGCCTAGTGACATCAGTCGTAGGCCGCTCTCACACCTGCGTTCAGTTAAACGCTGCTTAGAACTGCAGCATTTTACTGCGATTTCGCGCGGCGTTCTTGAACGCATGTCACGGAGTTTGACAGCGCTATTTAACGCACCCCTCATTGTAATGGGTGATGGGGTGCATTAAAAAATGCGAAACACTCAAAACATATAACAGACAGCACTTGAAAATCGTTCGAGCGCAGGTCCGAGAAGTCCCATTAAAATCAATGGGGGCATTGTACCGTAAAAATCACGGCCGCATAATGGGACAAAACCATTGATTTCAATGGTTTCGTTTTCACTAGCGAGATTCTCATGCGCAAATATTACGTGTGGGAAAGAGGGGGCAGGACCGATCCTCACGCTGGTTTATTGAAAAAAAGCGCAGTTTGAATAGTCCGGTAAAAAAAAGCCCTGCCTAGTTGGCGCTCCGTAGCGCTGAGCGTATTCGTGCATGCCCCTGGTGTTTGTGCCCTTAGTATAATTGTCCCCAGCGCACAATGCACCTAAAGTATGAAGTGGCTCACAGCCCTTCAGGTATTAGGGGGCTCCCTCACACCGGCGTATTCGCTTGCATTTTTGCGCACATTAAGTTTATGCACGCAATACACAAAGAATATAACCCACTGATGTCGATGGGTTCATTCACATGGACTTCATATGCGTATATATAGAACATGCTCTATCTTTCTGCGCACCAAAGATCCTCATAGGAGCCTACGGGGGTGTAAAAATGCGTGAGCAATACGCTGCACAATTCCATGAAAAAAACAACACGTCTGTATATGACTTTAAATGTGTCTATGCTACCTAACCCTGCATGACTTTGTAGAATACACCCCAAGCTGCTCTCTCACCTGTCCATCACCCCTAGCTAGCTTAGGGATTGGATAGTCAAATTTCCCCTAGCTTAGGATTGGTAAAGAGGGAGAGTATAAAAGGTAGAGAGCGGGTGGGGTCAGTCCTGGAAGTTGCCTAGCCAAGATGTCACAGAGATCGGGGAGGAACAAGGAGAACATCTACAACAACCAGTGCAGCGGGAAGCTAGAACATCTAAGTGTGAGTACTCAAATACAAGAAATGTTTAGCAGGTAGAGGAGAAAGAGAGAGAAAGAACAGAAAAGGAAGGAAATCAAGTCAGCAAGTCACATATAATGCAGTAGTCAAAGCCAGAGAGCAAACCTGGAAGTTAATGTCAAAAAGGTTCAGAAGAAATGAGTGTCTGAAAGTGTAATTCAAGTTCATTAATGTCTGGAAGTGTAATTCACCAACTACTTCAAGTGCAGGAAATGTAATTTGTATTACTTCTACAAGTTCAACAGTTCCCTCTCTCCTTGCAAATAAAGAGTTAAGTTGTTTTCACCATCTAAAGTCTGCTTCCTGGAGTGCTTCCCACCAACTACAACACCTGCACTGAGGTATCACACGACACTACAAGAGCCAGGATTACCACCCCCATTATTGTTTAGTTCTCCACTTTTTATCTCATTATTCCTGTCCAGAATAGGTCCCTACCTGTATAAGGACTGGCGTCACGACAAACTACTATCTTCCTCTACCCGACTCAGCGGATAGCAGGCTATAACAACGGCCTATTTATTATTTTTACTACTGGCTTAGGTAGGCCCAGTAGACCACCATTTTTACCATTTGCCAGGAGGAGCAGTAGAGCCACCATAATTACCACCTTATTTCTGACCGGCTGTTTAAATGCCTCCTAGGTCTGGGTTACTACATCTACCCCAGAATTCTAGCATAAAGTAGTTAATAAGTGTCAGACTTTATGGTTCCGAGTTCTATCAGCTTCCAACTCAGACGTTACAACCATCCGTGTGAATGAGCCCCAAGAGCGACAATACAGCACCGAATGACGGAGTTATACAAGGTCTACATGATGCCACCAAACCGGTCCCCCCACGGGCACGATGGCCATCACTAGGAGCCCGGAGCGCACCTACCTGCTGATAGAAGTACAGCAACGTCGTTTTATCCTTCTTGAAGCTTTCTACATAGTTATCTGGCAGGTAACGGATGCGGAGATCATATCTGGGGATGAAGACAGGAACAGTCAGTGCAGGGGGTCATGGGGAAGAGCGAGCAGGTCTACATCCCCGTAGTACAGTCATCGGTGACCCCGCAATACAGCATGAAGTACACAGCTCTTTATGGCCAGAGAAACCTGGGTGTCAGGTGTATGATCACGAGTTCAAGTCCCCTGCTGACCAAGCTTAAAAAAAAAAAATCAGATTGATAAATTATTTTATTTATAATTTTATTAAATTCTATCAATACCTTTTAAAAACCTTAAGTTTAACCCCCTCCTTTCCAAGTCATTGCAACAAAAAGGAAGAGAGAATTGGAGCTGAATTATTATCCGATCCACAGAATAAAGACAACGTGTCATTTTCACCGCAAAGTGAACACCATTATATAACCCTTCCAAAAATGAGGTGAGATGAAAGTTACTGCGCTGTGATTGGTCAGTATGGACAACATGGACATCTTACCGTTAGACGGTTTTGCAAAATGAGGCACAAAAAGTTTTATTCTGCTGTAGTCGTCACTGGGGGATAGGAGACAGAAAGGCTGCCAGCTAAGACAGAAGAGCATCTTGTGTCCCTGTTTGTCACGTCTGTCAGGCTGTTATTAGGGGTTATGCCATTTTTGAACGTTTGGTAAAGATTAACAATCCGTAAGTGTGGACGTACCTAGACGTACCTGGACGCTACAGATATGGCTTCTGACGCAGAGGGGAACAGGAAATCCCCGGTTCCATCTTCCAATGGGACGGGGAGCACCAAAACTTTTTGAGTCTCTGTTTCCATTAATATACAATATCTATATCTGAGTGTCAGTAAGTGGGAGCCATGAGGGTTTCGTATCGGGAAAATGATTAGTGATAAGCCTGCATATGTTACATTAAATGGCACCATGGAGAACAACAAGCCCTCATGTGTCGCAGGGAAAATAAAAAAGTTCTAATTTTTGGCGGAGCTGGGAGAAAAAAAGCTGATTTTTGGGGGTCGTTGTGATCAGCATATTGTTGGGGGACCTTGTTCATCAAAAGGCATCTTCCAAAGCGGGAACCGCTTTGGACATATTCGGAAGACCCCCATCATCTGTCATCACAGAATTACTGAGAGCTATCTATCCCTTCACTTCCTGCTGTTCTTGCCAGACTCATAGTCCAGGAGGATCTGGATGAGCAGTAGCATCATTGCTTGAGGTCCATACCTAGAGAGTCTATTAGAGACATACACAATAATAACCATCATACTGAGCTTTACCGCCACTCTGCCTCTAGGTGGAGACACTCGTACTTCTCCTGCACCTCCCCTACAGTCAGGTCGGGGTGCAGCCAGTGGATCTCATCAGACTTCAGATGCTTCAGCCGTAACCCATAACACTCCACATGTTGGATGTCTGGACCAATCCGGCCGCTCAGGAGGATGGAGCTGATGATCTCCTGTGAACAGATGGGTATCACATTAGTTCATCACTTATCATACATGGCACATGTCATCACACCGGACACATAGAGAACCTAAGACTTAACTTTGGGACCAAGTTCTGGTCAATCGAAAGGTTAATACATCACCATATAGACGAGTATTGTCACCCAACAGGTCACTCAAGAATTGACAATCCCATCTGACAAGGTTCCCTGATATAAAGATGTTCAGCGGACTCAATGGAAGTCCTAGATCTCAATACATACAGGATACTTCTATATACAGTAGTAGTCTGAAGCTTTGCCACAGGGATAAGGTTCCAAATACTCTGAGCATGGGGGATACCTCTGGTCATAAAGGCTTTAGAACCACCATTTATCAGTCTCTTCCAAAGATCTCAAAATAATTGTAGTAATAAAGCAGTAACCACTAGAGGGAGTTCAGGAGCTTGCTGCATATACTGTACATAGAACTCGAACAACCCAGTATGCAGTAAGCTCCTGAGCTCCCTCTAGTGGTGACTGCAGGCAGGCAGAATTATATCATATTACATTATGACTATATAGGAGAATTGGAAATATATAGACGTTGGAGCTCCATTTTCCTGTAGGTTTTCTTAAAAAGGCCCCTTTTTGTAGCAACATATCTTGTATACAACATAAAATAATGGCAGTAATATATTGTAAGAGACAACCTGAACCTAATCTCTACATGTTATCCAACCGAGGGATGACCTGGGAGGACAGACAGCTCTCAGGTACGTCCACATAGATCAGCAGTCCGGAGGAGAGCCGCAGAGTTCAGTGTAACCTGTAATAACAGCTTACGGTAAGTGTGCGACTACCTACCCTCCAAATATCCCAGCACGGTGGGCAGTTAGTAATGAGCGCTGCTGTGCAGTCTTGGCACCATTTACCAACAGCCCCATGTTACCCTATCACTAACTTGGTGATGAATCTGGCTTGTTGCCGTATCAGAGGCCGGGCACACTGACATATGTTCATCCGTGAAACACACACTTTTTTTTGTAAAAAAAAAAAAAAAAAAAACTAATGAAAATGTAGCGTTTCAGTGATCTGTAGGCTGTAATGGCTGAAATGTAGTCACACTGTGCAAACGTTCAGCCGAGCATACATTTCTGTGCGCTTTTTTGTCAGATCGAAAAGCGTAGCCTACTACATATTGTCCCACAAAAAAAACCTATGGAAACGTATGGCTGAAGGTTACCATACGACTAACATATACGCTTTCTTCCCTTCAAGGGGAAAAAAATTTGAACTGTAAAACTTTATTAGAAAAAAAAAACAGCTTACAGCGAAAAACATCTACGTATGCTTATAATGCACGCACTTGTACATTCTTTTTTTTTACGTATGTCTCTCACATACGTGAAAGTGCCGCTGTGGACGGGCCCTTGTGCAGATGCCTTAGCTATACAGGAGGACAGTGCCGCTGTGGACGGGCCCTTGTGCAGATGCCTTAGCTATACAGGAGGACAGTGCCGCTGTGGACGGGCCCTTGTGCAGATGCCTTATCTATACAGGAGGACAGTGCCGCTGTGGACGGGCCCTTGTGCAGATGCCTTATCTATACAGGAGGACAGTGCCGCTGTGGACGGGCCCTTGTGCAGATGCCTTATCTATACAGGAGGACAGTGCCGCTGTGGACGGGCCCTTGTGCAGATGCCTTATCTATACAGGAGGACAGTGCCGCTGTGGATGGGCCCTTGTGCAGATGCCTTAGCTATACAGGAGGACAGTGCCGCTGTGGACGGGCCCTTGTGCAGATGCCTTAGCTATACAGGAGGACAGTGCCGTTGTGGACGGGCCCTTGTGCAGATGCCTTATCTATACAGGAGGATGATTTAGGTAATTTTTTGCAACCCTTGTCCGGATTTCATGATGAATGAGTGCGACCAATGCTGACCAACAGTAACAATCTGCTGAAGAGTGGGGATTACCATTGTCGGATATTTTGCTCATCGCTGTCAGGTGATCTAAATGAATTGTCATCCATGTTGCCCAACCAGGACAGCCTTAGCTTGTGCGACCTGCGCAATAGTACAGAGCGCCAGCTTCAGGTTGGGGGGGGGGGGCGATGCTACAGTAGGCTGACTTCCCACCCCTCCTAGTAGCAACTCTTCTCCTTCTGCTCTGGGGGGAGAAGTACTGGCGGCGGGAGGAGAAAATCCTGGTAGGAATATACTTGGGGGAGAGATATAGACTGGATGTTATATAATGTGGGGGATATAATGTTTAGGGCAAAAAAAACTGATAAAGCTATTCAATTCATTAGATGTATTTCAGAATCCCTTAAAAAGAATATAAGGACATTGAATGGTGTCATTAACCCCTTCCTGGCATATACATTGTATGCCGGTAATATGGAGCAGGCTCGGGAGCTGAGCCCGCCTATATACAGCAGGTGTCGGCCATCTTTGCCAGCTGACACCTGCCATCAACAGTCACAATTGGAGTCAACAGTCACCTTAAGGGTCAGATATTGATATGCAGGAATGCTGCCATCCAATAGGTGGCGCTACAGAGGTATTGCTCCATCTTCCTTATTTGCATATATTTCCCAGAGGGGCATGCATGGCCTTAGAAGTCTCCTTAAGGAGAAATGATACCCTTCCTGACCCACATCTACAGGCCTCTCACCAGCCAAGTCAGGATCCTACTGCACACTGATGAGGGTCAAAACCCCCGAAACAGCTGTCTGTGTATGGTTTCTGGCTTGGTTTTCAATTCCCAATCATTGCTCCAAAGCCCTGTATAAAGGGTCTGACATTGATGTGAAGGAGTGCTCCCATCCTATAGGTGGCGCTGCAGAGGTATTGTTCCATCTCCATTATTTGCCAATTCTTTTTTGATATGCATAAAATACATGCGTGAAAAACACCTCTCTGAACACCCTAATGCAAAACAATGGAGATTAAGCGTGTATTATACGTGTAAAAAATATGCGCATGAGTTTGACACCCCTGGTTTAGACCACCAGAGTTATTACCATCAACCTATTCATCACTGTGGTGCCTAATTAATCAATTCACAACCAATGACCACCAGGGATAAAATGTTTCACTTATAAGTTATCGTAGACCACCAGAAACTCTACTTTTCACCCTAAACCACCATAAATATCATATGCATCTCCTAAATCCCCTTCAGCTATGGGAGGCAATATGCTTGACTCCCTAAATGCTACCTGACTCAAAACATATTAACTTCTAGGCTAGTGTAGACCCACAGTGATACTATCATTAAAGGGGTTGTCCAGTTGTAGACTGTCAAGGGTCTGCTGCACAGCACCCTCACCAATAAGCTGTTTACTGGGCTGGTGTGTTCATACATTGAGCCAATCTCTGGAGTAAGCAGACAGCGTAGCTCCCACTACTGTGGTATTGCAGGTATTGACGTGAATGGGAACTGTAATACCAAGCCTGGCCACTGCAGTGGGAACGGAGCTCTATCTGCTTCCTGTATAAATCAGCTCAGCCCAGGAGCACAGTGGTCCAGAGGATAGACCATTAGTAGTTTTAATGCCAAGCCACCCTAGACCACCAGAAATTGACGAACCCCATAACAATCCTACAGAAATTGACAAATTTTGCCAGGGAAAGCTCTGCTGATTTGATCAGTTTCCCCGCAGCTTGTTAGCAGCTCTCCGCTTGGGCTCATAGATAGGTGTCCTCAACAGAGGACTTTGTGTGGGACATTCAAATGCCATAATAGAGCAAAAGAATAGGCACTGATGATGGTTAACCATGACCGGGGCCTGGAGGAGGAGGAGGGAGCCTACCCAGATACCAGGGCAAGCAGCGCTATTGGATCTGTATCTTTAGAATGTGGACCCAGTTTAAAACCAAAGTGGAGGAGATAGCCTTGGAAATGCCACTTCCAGATGGACAGCTCTAGTAGTAAGATGATGTAACTCCATCATGTCGCCTGTGTTGGGCTTCTGAAGAAAACCTCTCATCGTGAGAACAGACCAGTTGAGCTTTAGAGGTTTTTCATGTAATCAACACAAAAGGGGCACTAATACAGTATTGGGGCACAACCGGAGTGGGTACTTTTGCTATATGGGGTATTATTCCAATCCTGCCACTGCGGATGGAGTCTTTATGTCAAGATGGGAATATGATGGAAAAGCAAAAAAACAGAGATGAGTTGTAGCTAAAAGAAATAGCCAAGGTGGTCTGGGCTAGATGGAGAAGAAGAATTAAAGTGAACAATTAGGGTCAGAGATCACATCTCCTGCGGGTCAGTGGTTACTGTATTATTACTTACCAAGTCTGCATATACTGCGTATATATAATTTGTGCCACTTTATTTGAGGGGACATATATCTTTATAGACCCCACTACCACCACTAGGACTTATATATCCAAGCAACAATCTGAGGGGGGCTGATTTAAATTTGGCTTGGGGCCCATCGGACTGTAGCTCGCCCCTGTGGACAGACCTTGTATGAATCAGGAGGATTATGAGGAGCAATTTACTTAATCTCAGGCAATCAATCCCCTTAAATGCCCTTGAAAAGAAAATACGGCACTAGAAGCCCTAAATGCAGCTCATACAGGAGCAGCCCACGGCACGGAGACATAATGGCTGTGAGTAATTCATCAAACTTCTTTTATTGTGACTTTTTTACCTTAATTTAAGTTCATGGAGAAAAACGTATGAAAGAGATAAAACATGAGAATCCTGACAAAAGTCATGTGACGCAAGTCACTAAAAATATATTTATATATACTGTATGTTCTTTATCTCTTCTGAACGTCAGAGAGCGCAGATACCGGGAGTTATACAATAGCAGGGATCTGTGGGAAGGTGGAGGTGGGGGCGCCGCTCATCTCTGGATTAGTACACAGTAAGATTAGCGGACTGTAAAAGCTCAACATTTAGGCCCCCTGTCCACGGCAGTGAATCACGCCGGACGACACTTCCCATAGCATTGCTATGGAAAGCGCCGGCCCCTGTCCATGAGCGGAGAATCAATGCGATTCTCCGCTCGCGGCGGGCAATTCGCAGCATGCTGCGAGTTGCCCCGATTCTCTGCGGTCTGGCGAGATTCGGCGGCGGCTCCTGTTCCTGGGCGGCGGCTTCCGCGGCGGAGCTTGGCCGTAGGATACCGCATCGCCCATGGACAGCCGGCCTTACTGTCCACTCACCATCGTACTAGGAAAAAGTCTAGCCTGTCAACTTGGTGGACAGTATAGATGACCATTAACCCTTTCCAATCCACTGTCTGACGTCTTCCTACATTCTAATTGGAGCTTGTACATCTCCAATGTCATTAGACGTCTGATAGGGTATTCTTACTGTTTATTGCCAGCCACTGCGCTGTCGGAGCCTTAATGGCGCACACACACTGGCTTTAGCCAGCAGATGGCACCGTTGTATAACAGCAAAAAGAGAAAGCCTTTTAGGAAATCCTGGATCCACAATTGGATTGGAAAAGGTTAATACCGTGGGCATTAGGGCTTTGCCGAGGGTCCATGATCAGAACCGGCACATTGACCCCTATTCAGTTACATCACTCCTTAAATGCAATTATTTGCCCAGTCCAAGTGCATCCCGGCTACAGTGCTTGGTAAGGGGCCCATGAACCTAAATGCCTAAAGGACCACATCACTCTGTGGGCCCCTAATCAATTAATATGACTTTTCACTGCCCCTTTCCTGCCTAGATCAGTAATCCTACACATGTCACTCTCCAGTTGTGGCAAAACTACAACTACCATCATGGGGCCACCAAAGCAATGCCAATGTTCATGGTGTGTGCATCAGTGTGCAGATGGGAAGATGGAGGAATGTCTCTACAGCGCCACCTATTAGAAAGGAGCATTCCTGCAAGTCAAAGTTTGACCCTTTTAAAGAACTTGTAACAATGATTTGGACTAAAAGTCAGAGTCTTCTCCAGAAGGAAGGGATAACTATGTACAGACGGGCTATTGCTGGCTGGGTGAGAGACGTATGATGTAGGTGAGCAGATGTGTAGTTTCTCCTTAGGGAGAGCACCTAGTAGGTGTGAGAAGACTAAAGTCCATGCATGCTGCTCTGGGAAATGTATGCAAATGGCAAGATGGAACAATGCCTCTACAGCGCCACCTGTTAGAAAGAAACATTCCTGCAAGTCAATGTTTGACCCTTTTAAAGAACTTGTAACAAGGATTTGGACTAAAAGTCAGAGTCTTCTCCAGAAGGAAAGGATAACTATGTACAAATGGGCTATTGCTGGCTGAGTGAGAGATGTATGATGTAGGTGAGCAGATGAGAAGACTAAAGTCCATGCATGCTACTCTGGGAAATGTATGCAAATGGGAAGATGGAACAATGCCTCTACAGCGCCACCTGTTAGAAGACAGCATTCCTGCAAGTCAATGTCTGTAGAGGCATTGTTCCATCTTCTATCCTCTTAAAGAGAAACTTTAGCCCTTCCGACTCACATCTATAGGCCTCTCACCTAGTCAGCCAGCAACTCACAGTACACTGATGAGGGCCAAAAGCCCTACAATAGTCTATCGGTACATGGTTATCCTTTGCTTCTGGAGAAGGCTCATACAATGGCCAAAGGGATTATCCTCACCCGTGGGTGTATTGACTTGTCTGATGCTCTTATTTATAGAGTAAGATATACACATCAACAAAGGAGAAAAACCGGCTCCTTAGAAGCACTACTTTTATTCCCAAAAATCCACAAAATTACAAATGGCAGGTACCGCGTAACATCATGTCTACGGCAGACGCGCTTTGAATGACACTTCTTTTTTCATCACAGCTAACAAGCTGACATAGAACTTCCCCTTAAATCGACCTCTCCGCAGCATTCGACACTGTTGACCACAAACCCCTCCTCACTATGCTTCGCTCCATTGGCCTGAAGGACACTGCTCTCTCCTGGTTCTCCTCCTACCTATCTGACCGCTCTTTCAGCGTCTCCTTTGCTGGCTCTACCTCCCCTCCTCTTCCCCCTGCTGTTGGGGTCCCCCAGGGCTCGGTCCTCAGCCCCCTCCTTTTCTCCATCCACACAGCCCCTATTGTACAAACCATCAGGAGATTTGGCCTCCAATACCACCTCTACGCTGATGACACTACACCTCTTCCCGTGACATCTCTGCACCTTTACTCCAGATCATCACTGACTGACTGTCTGCTGTCTCTAACACCATGTCCTCTCTCTACCTAAAACTAAACCTTGCTAAAACTGACTTACTGGTATTTCCACCCTCCACTAACGGACCTCATCCTGACATCTCCATCTCAGTGTGTGGCGCCACCATAACTCCTAGACAACATGCCCGCTGCCTTGGGGTTATATTCGACTTCGAACTCTCTCCTCTACCCCCTACATCCAATCTCTGGCCCGAACATGTCAGCTGCACCTCAAGAACATCGCAAGAATCCACTCTTTTCTCACCGTAGATGTGCTAAAAACGTTAATTGTTGCCCTCATCCACTCCCGGCTCGATTTTTGCAACTCGTTGCTGATCGTCTCCAATTCATCCTGAATACAGCAGCCAGGCTCCTTTTCCTGTCCAGCCGCTACTCGGACGCCTCTGCCCTGTGCCGGCCACTGCACTGGCTGCCCGTCAAATACAGAATTCAATTTAAACTCCCTACTTTCATCCACAAAGCCCTCCACAGCGCAGCGCCCCCCTATATCGCCTCCCTCATCTCAATCCATCACCCAGCCCGGGCTCTCCGCTCTGCTAATGAAACTAGACTGCGCGCCCCCCTAATTCGAACTTCTCATTCCCGCCTCCAAGACTTCTCCAGAGCAGCACCGGTCCTCTGGAACGCACTACCAAAGGCTACCCGGGCAATCCAGGACTCGCAGAACTTCAGGCGTGCTCTAAAAACGCACCTCTTCAGGGAGGCATACCACATCCCCTAAACAAACCCCTCTGTACGCCGCCTGATAACATGCTCCCTGACCTACTGACTGCGATACCTGCTAGCCGCCATCAACTGCCCCCTGCAGTCATACCAATCCTGCCATCACACGGCTAAATGCCTGACTATTCTCTATGTGTATAGCATCCCTCACTCTCCACCTCGCCATACTGCGCACATCTCCAGCCCCTTTACCTTCTGTATCCCCCCATTACTTGTAGTATGTAAGCTCGTTGGAGGGGACCCTCACCCCTATTGTTTCCATCAGCTGATTACTATGTAACCGGGGTTCTGTAATGTTTGTATTTTTTTCTTTCTGTATGCCCCGTCTATGTAAGCGCTGCGGAATATGTTGGCGCTATACAAGTTTATTATTATTATTACGGACCACTCATTATACATTTCCACAAGCTTGATTGCAACACCCAGAACTCTTTTCCTTTATTTCCTTCTCTTTAATAAATATACAACAAATCATTTTTAACATTTAATCCCCCTGGTAAGGGAGTTCCCAACTTCAATATCCAGAATGCCTCTCTGCTGAGGACAAACATTCTCCAATCTCTCTTAAGCCCCATTTATACATAAAGATGATTGCTCAAAACTTGTTTAAAAGGTAGGATGATTGACAGTTTTAGCGATCATTTTGTATAAGCTGCTAATGGGCACTAATGCCCATTAGTAGCTTAATAGCTTAATTTGCATGTAAATGAGCCTCCTTGTGCTGTATGCAGATAACAGCAGGTGAGCTGTTATCCGCATACAGCCCCTTTGTTCTCCCTTGGGACTGCAGCTGAGTACAATGTTATCAGCGCTCCCCGTGGAGAATCACCCTGTACGGTCCCGGCTATCAGCTGCCTGCAGAACAATGGATTTTAAACTCAACGAAAAATCATCATTCGGCTGAAAAGCAAACGATGGTAGCATTTAGATGCAAAGATTTTTGCTCAAAAGACATCGATTGAGCAAATTTTGAGCGATAATCGTTGCATGTAAATGGGGCTTTAGATTTTTTTTTTTTTTACAGCTTCGATACCGCAGAATCTGAATGACTCCAAAGAGCCTGTATGATGTTCCAAAAATGTTCCTTAAGCATTTTTGTTCCTCTTCTCTCTGTCATTAACCCTTTCCAATCCACTTTCTGACGTCTGAAGACATTCTGATTGAAGGCTGTACAGCTTCAATGTCGGAAGACATACGGCAAGATATTCTTACTGTATATCGCTGGCTGCTCTGTTTTCGAGGGGCCTCTCCAGCATGTCCCATACCGCAGTACTGGCTCTAGCCAGCAGATGGCGCCATTGCATAATGGCAGAAAGAGAAACCCCCCTAGGAAACCCTGAATCTAAAATTAGATTGCAAAGGGTTAATATACAACCTCGGAAGGATGGAAGGCTGAGTCGACCTTGAGCCGGCTACCCGAACCACGCACGGATTGAACTCGCAACCTTCAGGTCATGAGCGAGAGCTTAGGACTGCATTTCTGCTACTGTAACACTGTGCATCACAGAACTGGTTGGCTAAGTTTCTATTCCTTTTTGGAACCCATTGTTGCTCTTTTCCAATATTTGTTCTAAAATGTCCTGTTTTAGGAAGGGTAGATATGAGAAAAACAATTGTTTCCCAGTTTCAGAATTCCTGCTATAAGCTGCTGAGAATCCCAGTCTGTTCTCTGCCTCAGTTGTGACTACTTTATCCTCCAACAAGTCATTCCTATCCATGCTATTAACCCTTTCCGTAGCTCTATTCAGCATCCGGTCTTTGTATCTCTGATCTTTTAGTCACTTGCATATATCAGCTTCAGCAACTGTATAATCCTTACTTCGGGAACACGTATGCTGGGCTCTAATTAATACTCTATGGGTATCACTTTAACGATGTGACGTGGGTGACAGCTTTTGGCTTGTAGATCAGTATTACCTGCAGTACTTTTCCTAAAAAAGGAAGTTTCCACTTTAAAAATGTTTTTATTCCCATAGAGAGTGAAATCAAGAAAGGACAAGCGACATCATCTGACCGACTGGTGAACTCGAAGTTATATTGATCATTGAGATAATATCCGAAATCCTCACTGCGATCCTATATAATAATGATATTGTCTATGAAGCCTGCATACCAAACTACCTGAGCTTTATACGAATTAGAGTAAATATATTGTTGCCTTCATCAAATTAGCTAGCGTTGGAGAGAATCTCGACCCCCCCCCCCCCTTCCCCTATCTATAGCTATTTGTCCATTGACTCATCTGATCTCCCTCTGACTCATATTATCTCTCAGGGCTCAGTTACACGTGCATTTCTCGCGCAATTTGCGGATCGCATAACGGATGCGCATCCGCAAATCGCGTGACCGAAGCAGACGATTCGCCGAAAAATCTGCACCTAGCAGCGTTTTCAGCGAAAGGGCCGGATCAAACAAGCGCTGCCCGCTATCCTCTGCCACAGCTGTGGCACAGCTGTGGCAGAGGAGAACAATGTATGCCCATTGAATTTAATGGAGTCGGCAATACAGGCGGCTCCATTGAAAGCAATGGGTTGCCGGCAAGCGCTATATGAATTTTCGGGGTAGGGCTTAAAATATAAGCTCTTCCCTGAAAAGCATCCTGAAAATGTGTAAAAATAAAAAGAAATTGTATACTCACCTTTTTGCAGCTGCCGGAGTTCAGCCGCGTCTGGCCGGCAGTTCTCCTGAACTGCTTTCTCTAGTATTCAGCAGGCGGGGATTTAATGGGCTGCCTCTGCTTGGTCACAGCCCTCAGCCAATCAGAGGCAGCTCTCACTCACCGATTCATGAATTCATGAATTGGTGAGTGAGTGCTGCCTCTGATTGGCTGAGCGCAGGGACCAATCAGAGGCAGCTCTCAGCTGTCATTCAATAGCTGGCTCAGTCTGCAGAATACAATGGACATATCAATTATTCTCACCCATAGGGTCCATTGACTTGTCTGATCCACCAATCCCAAGAGAAAAATGACCAAACTGATTATCCTCTGACTCATCTGATTCCCCAACCCATAAGTGTACAACGGCCAAATCAGTTATCGTCATTCATACATTCATTGACTCCTCTCATCTCCTAATTCCTAGAGTACAATGGCCAAATTGCTAATCCTTATCCGTAGTACCACTGACTCAACCGATCCTACAACACAGAGCATAAATGGTCAAATCGAATTATTATCATCATATTTATAGCCACTGACTCCCCAACCCATAGAATATAAGGGCTCGTTATCCTCATCCATAGGTCCATTGACTAGTCTGATCCACAAAGCTAAAGGGTAAGATTACGGAATTGATCATCCTCATCCACAGGTCATCCGATTCCCCAACTCATAAGAGTATAACAGCCAAATCAATTCTCCTCATCCACACAATCATTGATCCATGTGATTCCTCAACTCAATGGCCAATTTGATGATCCTCATCATTAACTCATTGACTCATCTCATCTCCCAACCCCTAGCATGCAATAGTCTAATTGCTTATCGTCATCTGTATGTCCACCGACTCATCCGATTCTTCAGTCTATAGGGTACCATGGCCAAATTGATTAATTTCATTAGCAGATCCATTGACTTGTCTTATCATCCAACCCATAGATTCCAATGGCCAAATCAATTTTCCTCATCGGTCCCCAAAGCCATAGTGCACAATATCTATATGAATAACCTTTTTCCATAGGTCCATTGACTGGTAGGAACCCCCAACCCATAGAGTACAAGGACCAAATCGATTTTCAGATTACTATCAACGATTTGTTATTTTAACCAATTAGAAAACAGCTGTCTTATGAAGGGTGCTCAGTGCTCACCCGTATGTCTGTGAAGATGCTGCACTTGACGAGCTTGAAGTTCTTCATTAGGTTGGAGCTGTTGCTGTGGAAGCACACCTTGAGAATCCGCATTTCTTCCTTACTGATCTCTCCATCGAGCATCTGCTCCATGGGGCCATCTGACTGGACAAATGTGTTTCCCCTTGAACGGTTTATAGGGTCCAGAGACATCCTGGCGGGGATCGGTGTATTGGCTAAGAACTGGACATTACTTATCTGTGGAGACAAAGGAAGTTCTTTGAGAAAACTCATGCATTTTATTTAGGTCCTTCTGTGGTTACACTGTGCATCAAGGAAGAACAGCAAACAGTCAACCTTCTTAACGGTCGGCATCTGTACCCCAAGGGGTACACATGATGTCTCTGGAGGGTGCTTGCACTGTATTCCTGATAAGCTTTGAGTGGGTGCAGCTCAGTGTGTGATATTCTTGGGGTACTTCACATTTATATGAGTTGGTGACTTCTTCGCTGATCAACGTTGTAGACTTCTAATTACTGGGGGCAGGGTCACCTCCCTAGGCAGAATTATAATGAACCGTGACACCTCTATTATAAAGCTGCAGATCACAGGAGACGTGACTATGAACACCAGTCCGTGCGAAAAAAATCAGCAGTGTGCATAGCCCCATAGGCTATAATGGGTCCGTGTGCTGTCCATGAAATAACATGGACCCAAATAAGCTAGTGACCACTTGGCCTTATCTTCATTCATAGGTGTGTTAACCCCCCCCCCCCCCCCCCCTTGCCGGTATGCACAATGGCCAAATTGATTTTCAGTTTATCATCAGTGACTCAGTATTTTAACCATTTAGAAAATTGGATAATATATTTTAGATTTGAGGGAATCTGGGATCATATAACTTTAATTCACAGACCTGAGGAACGGCACTGGAGTCTGTAAATCAAAGTCACCTGCCGGTAGTGGAAGTGGGGGGGGGGGGGGGGGGCAGCCCGGGTACAAGAATTGCCTTGGGCCCATATGACACTAGTTAGGCCTCTGGGTGTGTTCATTACTTGCCATGCTGTCAATGGAGGATCCTGTGTGATCAGCTTTATTATAATGGTGTCACTATTCATTATCATCCTGCCCAGAGAGAAAACTGCAAGAATTCAGGATGGCTTTGATAGATGGTGAAAAAAAATGGCCAAATGTTTTCAAAAATGGCCTTTAAAGCCGAATCTCAAGCTGTAAGATCTAAGAATCAAGATATACCGAAATGACAAATCCAAGCGGCCCCTTTATTAATTTACATACACAGCACCATTATATATTTAATTGCTAGTTGACTAAAATGTGACAGCTGAAAAGCGATGCAAAAAAAGAGCGCACACATTTACTTCTCACCAAGCTGTTAGAACTTCTGTTTTTCTCCACTTTGATATATTTAGAAAAGAAAAAAAAAATATAAAATATGGACAATCAACTCCGAGAAGAAAACCAGATAAAAGCAGTACATTAGGCTGCGCAAGAATGAGGGCCAATGATCATCCAGTGTAAGTGCATGCAGCGATGCAATATTTACCATTGGAGACTATTGGAAGCAGTTGTGATCTTTTCATGTGCATGTGCTTAAAAAACGTATCGCCTTACATCTATGTACTTGTGATTTTCATCGCGCTCGCATCCAGAATCGCAATTTTACAAGCGTTATATGGGTCCGCGATATCGCGCTTACCAATGTGAATGCACCCAATGGTCGTCCCATGTAAAAGGGCCCTAATACAATCATACAGTGTACCATGCATCTCCCTATCACTGCTACACCATATACAGAACCTGAGTACCCCCAGCACCCTGCGCCCAAACAACAATGCCGAACACTTGCCTAAATAACACTGCTTAATCAGCATACTAGATTATACTCCATGTACAGAGAACGAAGGCCACTGAAAAAAGGGCTGTTTAGAAAACTTAACTTCACCTATAGGGTTGATAGAAAGGGTAACCCCTTCAGGATCCTCATCTAGTAGCCAGGAGTGTCCTTCTGAAGAACACTGCATGTCTATATTGGATATAGCCAGTTGATTGATTTCAATGAAAATGGTGTAATGCTTCATTTCACCTGCGGAGGCACTGTAGGAAAATGGAACATTACCTGTCAGATTAGAGCTGATTAGTAGGTGGTCCCAGCCTATATTTACAGTGGTTTTCAATAAACGTTCTCTTCTAGCAGAAATGGACTGTACAAAATACAAAGAAAACCTACCGGAAAACCTTGATACAACGTTATCTCCCCTCCCTGTATGAAGATAATTCAGAATATACTATACACGGGTTTCAAAGATGTCTTGTGGCTTCTACTGGAAAAGGCTCTATTTTCAAATATCCTAATGTATTTCAAAACCTTACGTGGCTTCCTCTAAACCATCATAATGAGTCGGCAATGTCCACTGAAACTACATGTTCTCATGAGAACGTGATCGAACGGGCCACATATCGGAGAAGTCTCAATGACACCAGGAAAACATCAGAAGGTTGCCGTAAAAGATAAACCTGACAGAATATTCAGCTGCACTCACTATTCTGCTGGTGGAGTCACTGTGTACATACATTACTTATCCTGTACTGCTCCTGAGTTACATCCTGTATTATACCCCAGAGCTGCACTCACTATTCTGCTGGTGGAGTCACTGTGTACATACATTACTTATCCTGTACTGATCCTGAGTTATATCCTGTATTATACCCCAGAGCTGCACTCACTATTCTGCTGGTGAAGTCACTGTGTACATACATTACTTATCCTGTACTGATCCTGAGTTACATCCTGTATTATACTCCAGAGCTGCACTCACTGTTCTGGTGGTGGAGTCACTGTGTACATACATTACTTATCCTGTACTGCTCCTGAGTTACATCAGGTATTATACTCCAGAGCTGCACTCACTATTCTGCTGATGAAGTCACTGTGTACATACATTACTTATCCTGTACTGATCCTGAGTTATATCCTGTATTATACCCCAGAGCTGCACTCACTATTCTGCTGGTGAAGTCACTGTGTACATACATTACTTATCCTGTACTGATCCTGAGTTACATCCTGTATTATACTCCAGAGCTGCACTCACTGTTCTGGTGGTGGAGTCACTGTGTACATTACTTATCCTGTACTGATCCTGAGTTACATCCTGTATTATACTCCAGAGCTACACTCACTATTCTGCTGGTGGAGTCATTGTGTACATACATTACTTATCCTGTACTGATCCTGAGTTACATCCTGTATTATACTCCAGAGCTGCACTCACTGTTCTGCTGGTGGAGTCACTGTGTACATTACTTATTCTGTACTGATCCTGAGTTACATCCTGTATTATACTCCAGAGCTGCACTCACTATTCTGCTGGTGGAGTCACTGTGTACATACATTACTTATCCTGTACTGCTCCTGAGTTACATCCTGTATTATGCCCCAGAGCTGCACTCACTATTCTGCTGGTGGAGTCACTGTGTACATACATTACTTATCCTGTACTGCTCCTGAGTTACATCCTGTATTATACTCCAGAGCTGCACTCACTGTTCTGCTGGTGGAGTCACTGTGTACATTACTTATCCTGTACTGCTCCTGAGTTACATCCGGTATTATACTCCAGAGCTGCACTCACTATTCTGCTGGTGGAGTCTGTGTACATACATTACTTACAGATACTCCTCTTCTTCCCACTCCCATCCTGCCCTTCATCAGGGAGGGTAACCCGCTGTAGATCTTCCGCCGGCACACAGCAGCGTCTCTTCTAATGACTCTTCTCTCATTCTGGCAGCGATCTGTTATCATCCTTTTAATGAGCTATCTGTCAGATGCCAGTTCCATTCTGCGCCGTGTACAACGGGTTTCTCTCTCTCTGCTAACAAGGACCTTGTATTGTTTTTCTTCCGGCTGTAAAGACCCTGAAATGAATGACTCACGGTATATTTAAAGCTTCTTCTCCCTAATCCCAGTTACAATCGTAGAGACCTGCTGTATGATTCAGTGCTATGTGCATCTCCAAATGACTAATGGTGAGCGAGTGCCTCTCTGCAGCCCACTTCATGCAGCTACTTAACTTCGTAGTCTCCGCACTCGAGGACAGTAATGCGCATTTAGCAACAGTCCTAAGAAATGCAAAGAGAGGGCTAAGGTTTCAATTTAGTGCAAATTCTGATGACTTTATCAAAATGGCAGCAGGCGCGGACCCATTGTGACACAGATAGATTTGACTTTGGGCCACACCTGAGGGCTGCTATAGCGGTGGACTCGGGAGAAGGTTGGGATGTCTCCATATCCATTAGGAGGGCAGGTTCTACTGGTGGTAGCATAGTGCACTTGGTCTTCACAAGTGATTGTACCTTAGTTGGAGTCATGGTGGTAGGGAAACAGAGTGAGAAGGTCCCCTTGGCCTGGTTCTGGTCACTCTAGGCTGGGTCATGGCTGATGAATCTCCTAAAACTAACTCTCGAGCTCCTAAGGTAAGCTGGGAAGCTCTCTCTCTCTCCAGACATGCTTGATGCTTATTCAGCGGTCTAGGGTATAAGTTCAGGTCTCTGATATCCAGCCCTTTTACTGGCTGTAACCTAGTCCGTTCACATATAGTCCGTAGCAATCCTTCCTGGAAACCAGGCCAATAGCAAATTGGTGTAACACAAACTCTTTCGTAGCTATCAACCTTTCTGTGTGGCGGCAGAACTAGAGGAAGGCGCACAATCCGGCAATGCTCGCCGTGCCCGGATGAAATACACCCAAGGGTTCTAAGGGAACTAAGTGACGTGATAGCCAGACCGCTATTTCTTACATTTGGGGATTCTATTGAGACTGGGGTTGTACCATTGGATTGGTGCATTGCCAATGTGGTTCCAAATTACAAAAAGGGGTCAAGAAGAGCCTGGTAACTTCAATTGGAAAAATATTTGAGGGGTTTCTGAGAGACGCCGTCATGGAATACCTAAAGGAGAACAACGGTATAACTCCTCACCAACATGGATTCATGAAGGGTCGATCAAGTCAGACCAATCTGATCAGCTTCTACGATGAAGTAAGCTCTAGGCTGGACCTGGGAGAGTCTATTGATCTCGTATATCTGGACTTCTCTAAAGCATTTGACACCGTGCCGCATAATAGGCTGATATATAAAATGAGACAGCTCGGATTGGGTGAAAACGTGTGTAAGTGGGTAAAGAATTGGCTCAGAGATAGAAAGCAGAGGGTGGTAATAAATGGTTCGTACTCTGATTGGGCCACAGTCACTAGTGGGGGACCACAGGGTTCAGTACTAGGCCCCATTCTGTTCAATATATTTATCAATAACCTGATAGAGGGGCTGCACAGCAAAATATCAATATTTGCAGACGATACAAAATTATACAATATAGTCAATACAACGGAGGACAATGTGCGGCTACAAACGGACCTGGATAAGCCGGGGGCTTGGGCAAAAAAATGGCAAATGAAGTTCAATGTTGTAAGGATATGCGCATGGGCAGGAGAAATGGATGTCACCAATATACACTAAATGGGGTGCTGCTAGGGAAGAGTGATATAATAATAATCTTTATTTGTATAGCGCCAACTTATTCCGCAGTGCTGATATGGAAAAAGATCTGGGAGTATTAGTTGACTAGACTTAACTGGAGCAATCAATGCCAGTCAGCTGCTGCAAAGGCAAATAAAGTCTTGGGGTGCATTAAAAGAGGTATAGGGGCGAGGAACGAGAACATTATTCTTCCACTATATTCCACAGTTCTGGTCACCGGTATTCCATACTCACCAGTACTAAATTAATAAACAGAATGAAGGGACTGGAATACCCAGAGAGGCATCAAAACTGGGATTATTCACCCCGGAAAAAAGACAGTTAAGGGGCGACCAAATAACCATGTATAAGTACATGAGGGGACAATACAAGGATCTCTGCCATGATCTGTTTATACCCAGGACTGCGACGGTGATGTAGTGGCCCAGAGTTTTGGGGCCCCTCCAGCACCTCAGAATACATGTTTTAGGTTTGTCTTGTACTATTGTCTTAAATGTGGAGTGCATCAAGTTTATATGTATTAGCACCTGCAGGCATGAAAGGGTTAATGTCTGGAAAATGTATCAGTTTGTCTAGTCACGTGTCTGAGTTATGTGCATGCGATGTGAAGAGTGAGAGTGGTCTTTAAAAGAGAGTCGGTGAGAAGCAATGGAGGAAGGGGTGAGGTGGGCTGCTGCTCCTGCCAGGGCGTAGCCATGCCAGAAATCCTTCTTCTAGCGGTTGACTTTACTAGGGAGTGGAAGCCCGGACATAACGGAAACGTGAGTGAGTGTAGAGCATGAACCGCATGTAACCGGAGAGAGAGAAGTCGCAAGTGTGCGAGAAAAGTGAGTGTCTGGCAGTAGAGAGAGTTGGTCCGGGAGGAAAATCCTACAGATAACTAGGACTGTGGATGCATAGTGCCCTGGGAATCCTCACTGCTTCTAGAATGTGCAAGTTGTTTGTGCAAGAAGAACTGTTTTATTGTTACTTCATCAAGAGTTTGAGTAAACGGACAGGAACGAACGTTCCCGGTTCTCATTCAGAAAATACCCTCTGTGTGTGGACTACTTTATTCAAGTTGGGTGATCCGCTGCAGAAGAAGGAACGTTGGTGTCACGGTGACAAACAGGACTAAAAGATAACTCAGGTTACACATTGTGATCTCAGTAGCAATGAGGTCAGGTTCCTAGCCATCCATAGGGAGGAGATGATAGAGCCCCATGACAAGGTTATTTCTCTACCCCGCTATCTCCTCGGCTGAGGGCCTGCTTCTTGGATACTGCAGTAACAAGAGGGCATCCTCTACGTCTAGAGGTAAAAAGGTTTCATCAGCAACATAGAAGGGGGTTCTTTACTGTAAGAGCAGTGAGACAGTGGAACTCTCTGCCTGAGGAAGTGGTGATGGCAAAATCTATAGAAGAGTTTAAGAAGGGACTGAATATCTTTTTGGAGCACTATGACAGGACATAGACATTAAATAACTAGCGGGGTTGATGATCCGGGTCTCGGAGTCAAGTAGGAACTTTCAAATGTTGATCCAGGGAATATTCTGACTGCCATTATGGAGTCGGGAAGGAATTTTTTCCCCCCGAAAAGGGGTAAATTAGCTTCTGTCTCATTGGTTTTTTTTTTTGCCTTTCTCTGAATCAACAAGTTTGGGTGGAAACAGGCTGAACTGGATGGACATTGTCTTCATTCAGCCTAACATACTATGTTATATAGCAAGCATCAGGATTGGATGAGGTTGGGAAATCTGCATGTGAACACTGGCTCATTAAGAGGTGTGCACCCAAGGGACAGCCAGGGGAGCACAGTGGTGTCTGTTGCACAAAAGGGATCAAGAATGGCAATGAAAAGAATGAGACAATTCGAAGGTGAAGGTGAGGAGACCCACCGTTGGCCATGAAGATGGCGCTCACTGTATGATACATTCAATACAAGTATTATGTTGGCCAAAATTGGGTAGACATACTATCCCCTAATTGATGGAAGCAGCCTCACCACCCTATAGGTTACAGTATATGGAGACAATATACATTTTAGGCCTGGGGGTCCTTTAAATTTTGTACCATTGTATCCAGGAAACTATATCACGACACTGAGGCTTGACAAGTGGCAGAATGATTGAATGATTTGTGCCTCTCAAATCACGCCAGTTGCTGCCAAGATTACACACAGAACTTGTTGCCATCTGCAGCATTGAAAAGCAGAATCCTGTCTCAATTATAGAACGATCTGCTCAGACCAAAAAGCCAGCATGTTGAGTTTTAGACATTTGTGGCAATTATTCTGTTTTCAGTTGACATTTCCTGATCAAAGGATGAAGAAAATCCACATTAAGACACCGAGTATATTTAATTTATCCGCTGCTTACTTGTGTGCGCCCTACTGCCACTTTAACTCTTCCATCTTTTTAATGGGTTAAAGCTGCACCCTCCCAATAAAAAGTTGCAGTTGACGGCTTCCTTCAGCGGTTGAGACGCAGCTAGAAAAAACCCATAGAAGAATGAAAACTTTTGAAAGTCACTGCGGTGTGTTGCGTCATTGTGCGAATTCTACATGGAATGTCATTGGTCTGTACAATGTAAACACCAAAACAAACTGTGGGTAACTTATGTAACAAGTATATCGGGAAGGAAGATATGATGCAAAAAGGTTTGTATGTAAGTTGTATGCAAAGCTTGTGCCGCCACGTGGCTGTGGACAGTTATACTGTTTGACATTACAGGCTTCCAAACCATCCCGATTCCAGTGGGATAGTCCTGATTTTCAGCCGCTGTCCCTGGAAAATGCTTTGTGTCCCAATTTCAACTGTATCTGCATCTTTCAGATGCAGATACAGTTGAACACTATGGAGGAGCTGAGAGCAGTCAGCTACCTGCTCCACCATCCACCCCATCACAGCTTGGCACAGGCAGGCACAATGCAAAGATGGCATTGAGCCTGCCAAGCTATAAAACAGCAAAGAACAATGGAGACCTACAGCGATTTCTGCCATGAGAATGGGACTATGCTTTTAAGGGGCACTCTGTGTGGGAGCATCACTAGGGGCACTTTGTGCGTGAACGGTAGGAGGGAATGTATAGGGGGCATCACAATTGGGGCATGACTTGTGGCACTTTGTGTTTGAGCACTGAGTGGGCATGTCTACTGTGTGGGGGCATAACTATAGGCCCTTTGTTTGAGAACAGTAGGAGAGTAGGTCTACTATATGGGGAGCATCACAGTAATGGCATGACTTGGGGCACTTGGTGTGGATCAGTGGAAGGGCATGTCTGCTGTGTAGGAGGCATCACACAGTAATGGGGGCATCACTAGAGGCACTTTGTGTGGGAGCACTAAGAGAACATGTCTATTGTCATGGGGGCATAACTATAGGCACTTTGTGTGGGAACAGTAGGAGAGCATGTCTACTGTATGGGGAGTATCACATTGATGGCATGACTTGGGGCACTTGGTGTGGGATCAGTGGAAGGGCATGTCTGCTGTGTAGGAGGCATTGCACAGTGATGGGGGCTTCACTAGAGGCACTTTGTGTGGGAACAGTAGGAGAGCATGTCTACTGTATGGGGAGCATCACATTGATGGCATGACTTGGGGCACTTGGTGTGGATCAGTGAAAGGGCATGTCTACTGTGTAGGAGACATTGCACTATCATGTGGGCACCACTAGAGGCACTTTGTGTGGGAGCATTAAGAGAGTGTGCTTACTGTTTGGCGGAACTTAGGAGCATCACATTGTTATGGGGGCATCACTAGAGGCACTTTGTGCGAGAACACTTAGGAGGATGTGCCTACTGCATGGGGGGTGTTACAGTTGGGACATCACTTGGTGCACTTTGTGTGCTCCAAGGTGTCATCACTGTAGATCCCAGGATGGCATTAAACTGTTGTAGGGGCATTAAGGGGGCAGCACTGTGATAGGAACACCAAGGAGGCACTATTTTATGTGTGGGAGACACTAGAAAGGCATTCTTACTCTTGGGATGGGGGGTCTCTTACTGTGTGTCACTGCTGGGACACCAAGGGCAATTGAGCTGGATTAGGTGTGGTTTGCCATGTCCATGTGCCACAGGGATTGTTCCTCTTTTCATTCTATGGAAGTTGGGAGGGGCGCATGTTGTATTCCAGAGCCGTAATGGAAAACACAGTGATGTATACAAGCACCATATTGTGCGTATACACCGATCAGTCATAATATTAATGAAACCTCTAAAACTGTGTAGGCCCTTATCATGCCAGCAAAATGACTCTGACCCATTGGGGCATGCATTCCACAAGCCCTCTGAAGATGTCCAGTAGTAACTTTATCAGTATATTGCAGAATAGTTGCTGTTCTGTGGGATCGGGCTAGACGAGTCACCTTTACTTGTCATGCACATCAATGAACTTTGGGTGCCCATGACAGTGTCTCCGATCATCGGTTGTCTTTCTTCGAACCACTTTTGATAGGTCATTACCACTACATATTGGGATCACCCCACAAGACCGGCCGTTCTGAAGACGCCTCTGAATAGTGGTCTAGACATCACAATTCCACCCTATAACGCTTCATGCTCAGAAAGTAGGGAGTCCAGTGTCACCATACGAGCTCCATCCACTATTCCTAGTATGTAGGTGCCCAAAAGCAAATGTGAAGGAGCCGAAGCACTTAACTAGCACTGCAGGCACTCCATCCTGAGGATCGTGGGGTCTCATTAGCCAGATGGTATTGGCATTGCCAGCCTTTCCCGATTCCTCATTAACCTCCCTGTGCAGCTTCCTAGGACCCCATACAAGCTGACTTTTCATCACACACAGTTGTTTTCTGTACGATCTGCGGTGTTAAATGTCTCGGCTCGTGATGAACACAGCAGGGACGCCGCTTGCCGGTTTGTGTGGGTGGAAATACAAATGTCGTGTATGGCTTTAATAGGGCAGGTCACAAAGCAAAGGGACCGCAAATAGAAATAATTGTCCCTCGTAACAGCTTTCTGACCCGCTAATTACCCAGCAGCAGCAACCAGGAGTCAAGAGGACTTCTAAATAAAGGCTACAAGAGTGGCTCTATTGTCTACCCACAATCACCGCCGGCTCTTCTCCGGATATACTGGGTCAGTCATCACAGACCGCGCCAGACCTATCTACACAGGTGTCTCACAGACATCATCATGACAGAAGTATTGGGACATGGAGGGGGATGAAATTCAATTTTATACCCATTTTCCAGTCCGGTGTTGGACCGCCTTTGGCCTCAATGACTGATGTGACCCTCCGTGGCCACTTCCTCCAAATTCCCATAGATGTGTGAAGGGATTTGCCTCCATTCCTCCAGGAGAGCCTCAGCCAGTGATGGGGAAGGGGGGGTGATGGGTATGTTGGGTTGCACGGATACCGCACTCTAGTTCATCCTAAAGATGCTCACTGGGATTGAGATCCAGACTTTGGACGGCCAATTAAGTTTGCAAACATTCTGCTCCTCTCACAACGCCTCAACACTCTGTGCCGTATGACATGGCGCTCGGTCATGTTGGTGGAGCTGTACCCAAGTACTGCCATAGGGGATGTGATGCCACATTGTCGGGAATGTCTCTGTGCCAATTGGTGTTGAGCAGGAAAACAAGAGTCCAGCTTAGGGTAAAAACTCTTTTCAAGAGGCATGTGCCGTCTTATAGATTTCAGGCAAGCATGTTGCTCTTAATCATAGCCTTAACCCCTTATGGACTTGGGCATTTTTTTTTTCCATTTTTGTTTTTTCTTCCCCCTTTTAAAAAATCGTATCCCTTTTATTTATCCATCGACGTCGCTGTATGAGGGCTTGTTGTTTTTTGCGGGACGAGTTGTAGTTTTCAATGATATTATTTCATGTACCGTATAATGTTCTGAAAAACTTTTTAAAAATCCTCAGTGGAGTAAAATGGGGGAAAAAAAAGTGAAATTCCGCCATCTTTTGGTGCGTCATGTTTCTACGGCGCACAAACTGCAAGAAAAATGGCATGATACCTTCATCCTATGGGTCGGTACGGTTACTACGATACTAAAAACTTTGGTTTTTTTTTTGCTGTACTACTTAAAAAATGTTTTTAAACATATATATTTTTTTAATTATTTTCTGCCGCCAACTCCTGAGTACAGTAACTTTTTTTATTTTTACGTCGGCGTAGTTGTGCGAGGGCTCGATTTTTACAGAACGTCCCGGAAGTTTCCTGCGTTACCATGATGGAATGCAAATGACTTTTTGATCACGTTTTATTGTATTTTTTCTTGGAGACAGGGTGACCAAAAAAGTGCATTTCTGGCGTTCTTTTTGTTTTTTTTCTGACAGCATTCATTGTGCGGGATAAATAATGCATTACTGTGATAGATCTTCCTTAATACATACCCCGACGCTGCAGGACGTAACTATACGCCCTATAGCATTAAGGTAACACTACTATGTCGAGCCTGTGTGCTGCAGCAGTAAAGACGTAGTACAAGTGATCAAAGAAGCCATATGAACCCCAAAATGATACCAGAAAACAGACCCTCACAGAGCTCCGCCCATGGGAAAATAAAAAAGTTATGGGACTTTCAATGTAGCGATGCATTAAAAAATCCAATAAAAGGGTTAATATTGTGCAAAAGTTGAAAAACGTAGTTTTGGTATCGCCGTAAACAAACCGGACGACAGAAAAAGATTCTGCTGATTTGTGCAGCATGATTAACAATGTTAACCCTTTCCAATCCACTGTCTGACATCTAAAGACATTCTGATTGAAGGCTGTACAGCTCAGATGTCGCAAGACGTCCGGCAGGGTATTGTTACTGTACATTACTGGCCGCTCTGTTGTCGGGGGCCTCTCCAGCATGTCCCATACCGCAGTGCTGGCTGTAGCCAGCAGATGGTGCCATTGTATAATGGTAGAAAGAGAAAGCCCACTAGGAAACCCTGAATCCAAAATTGGATTGCAAAGGGTTAAAAGAAAATAGCAGAATTGAAAAGTTTTTTGGAGGACAGAGAAAAAAACACAATAGCAGTTGTACAATACAGTCTATGCACCAAAAATGGTACCAATAAAAACCACCGCTCATCACAAAAAAAATAACCCCCATACGGTCGCGTTGACAGAAAAAATTGTTGTGGCTTTTGAAAAGCGGAGGTGAAAAATCCGCTAAAAATCATTAAGTCTTTTACAACCAAAATGGGCCGCATCACAAAGGGGTTAGGGGGAAACATGGGGCCAAGACGCAAAAAGGTGGAACCCATAGAAGAGACACAACAGGGGAGGCTGGGAAGAGATGCTACAATGTAAATCAAGGGCTGAGAAGCTAAAGCGGGACCCGGGGCAGATATAATAACTGGAAGCGGAGCTATTAAAGGGGCACCTGTAGCAGGGTAACTAAATGGGGCACCAGTAGGAGGCCCTAAGGGAACTCCCCGGCTGGCGGCCAATACTGCTGACCTACTTACCTCCAGCTCATGGTTGTGTAATACAGCAGGATACGTCAGGGACGTTCTGCAATGCCGGTGACAAGCGAGATATTCCCCGGGCTCTTACCAAACATTGATTCATCTTACTAGAAGCCATGATTCAGTGCTGGAAACTATTACTGATCCCGGAGAACAAAGCAGCTCAGTGCACAGAGGGTTAAGTAATGCGCTCCTTACCTGCCCCCTCCCCGTAGATGAGGGCATCCCACCAATTTATGTCCCAGTGAACTGCTAAAATTGGTTTCATGCGGCGTTCAACAAGATTCACAGCCGGCACCTGGCACATATTCCACCGCTATTGTGCGAAACCTGATGCAGCGCTAAACCCCAAATATAACAAACACGATATGTAATATGTGACTATCAGAGCCCGTAACATGTGACCACATGAGATAAAGGGGCATGTATGTGTACAGAGCAAGAACAGTCTGGTAGGAAAAACACCTATCTACGGTATATCATTCATAGAGCAGTATTATAATATTCTTATTATATTATAATATATTCTTGTACATAGGGGGCAGTATTATAGTAGTCATATTCTTGTACATAGGGGTCAGTATTATAGTAGTTATATTCCTGTACATAGGAGCAGTATTATAGTAGTTATATTCTTGTACATAGGGAGCAGTATTATAGTAGTTATATTCTTGTACATAGGGGCAGTATTATAGTAGTTATATTCTTGTACATAGGGGGCAGTATTATAGTAGTTATATTCTTGTACATAGGGGGCAGTATTATAGTAGTTATATTCTTGTACATAGGGAGCAGTATTATAGTAGTTATATTCCTGTACATAGGGGGCAGTATTATAGTAGTTATATTCTTGTACATAGGGGCAGTATTATAGTAGTTATATTCTTGTACATGGGAGCAGTATTATAGTAGTTATATTCTTGTACATAGGGGGCAGTATTATAGTAGTTATATTCTTGTACATAGGGGGCAGTATTATAGTAGTTATATTCTTGTACATAGTAGCAGTATTATAGTAGTTATATTCTTGTACATAGGGGGGCAGTATTATAGTAGTTATATTCTTGTACATAGGAGCAGTATTATAGTAGTTATATTCTTGTACATAGGGGGCAGTATTATAGTAGTTATATTCTTGTACATAGGAGCAGTATTATAGTAGTTATATTCTTGTACATAGGGGGCAGAATTATAGTAGTTATATTCTTGTACATAGGGGGCAGTATTATAGTAGTTATATTCTTGTACATAGGAGCAGTATTATAGTAGTTATATTCTTGTACATAGGGGGCAGTATTATAGTAGTTATATTCTTGTACATAGGGGGCAGTATTATAGTAGTTATATTCTTGTACATAGGAGCAGTATTATAGTAGTTATATTCTTGTACATAGGGGGCAGAATTATAGTAGTTATATTCTTGTACATAGGGGGCAGTATTATAGTAGTTATATTCATGTACATAGAGGGCAGTATTATAGTAGTTATATTCTTGTACATAGGGGGCAGTATTATGGTAGTTATATTCTTGTACATAGGAGGCAGTATTATAGTAGTTATATTCCTGTACATAGGGGGCAGTATTATAGTAGTTATATTCTTGTACATAGGGGGCAGTATTATAGTAGTTATATTCTTGTACATAGGAGCAGTATTATAGTAGTTATATTCTTGTACATAGGGGGCAGAATTATAGTAGTTATATTCTTGTACATAGTAGCAGTATTATAGTAGTTATATTCTTGTACATAGGGGCAGTATTATAGTAGTTATATTCTTGTACATAGGGGGCAGTATTATAGTAATTATATTGTTGTACATAGGGGGCAGTATTATAGTAGTTATATTCTTGTGTATAGGAGGCAGTATTATAGTAGTTATATTCTTGTACATAGGGGGCAGTATTATAGTAATAATAATAATAATAATAATCTTTATTTGTATAGCGCCAACATATTCCGCAGCGCTTACATAGACAGGGGGGAATACAGAAAGACAAAATACAAACATTACAGAACCACGGTTACATATAGTAATCAGTTGATGGAAACAATAGGGGTGAGGGTCCTGCTCCAACGAGCTTACATACTACAAGTAATGGGGTGATATAGAGGGTAAAGGGGCTGGAGATGTGCACTGTATGGCGAGGTGGAGAGTGAGCGATGCTATACACATAGACAATGGTCAGACATTTAGCCGTGTGACGGCAGAAACGGTGTGACTGCAGGAGCGGTTTATGATGGCTAGCAGGGATTGCAGTCAGTAGGTCAGGGAGCATGTTATCAGGCGGAGTACAGAGAGGTTTGTTTAGGGAATGCGGTATGCCTCCCTGAAGAGGTGCGTTTTTAGAGCACGCCTGAAATTCTGCGAGTCCTGGATTGCTCGGGTAGCTTTTGGTAGTGCGTTCCAGAGGATCGGTGCTGCTCTGGAGAAGTCTTGGAGGCGGGAATAAGAAGTTCGAATGAAAGGGGCACTCAGTCTGGTTTCATTAGCAGAGCGGAGAGCCCGGGCTGGTTGATGGATTGAGATGAGGGAGGCGATATAGGGTGGCGCTGTACTGTGGAGGGCTTTGTGGATGAAGGTAGCGAGTTTGAATTGAATTCTGTATTTAACGGGCAGCCAGTGCAGTGACCGGCACAGGACAGAGGCGTCCGAGTAGCGGCTGGACAGGAAGATGAGCCTGGCTGCCGCATTCAGGATGGACTGGAGAGGGTAGAGTCTGGTGCAGGGGAGGCCGATCAGCAACGAGTTGCAATAATCGAGCCGGGAGTGGATGAGGGCGACAATAAGCGTTTTTAACGCATCTATAGTGAGAAAAGAGCGGATTCTTGCGATGTTCTTGAGGTGCAGCTGACATGTTCGGGCCAGAGATTGGATGTAGGGGGCAAAAGAGAGATCAGAGTCAAATATGACCCCAAGGCAGCGGGCGTGTTGTCTAGGAGTTATGGTGGCGCCACACACTGAGATGGAGATGTCAGGATGAGGTCGGTTAGTGGAGGGTGGAAATACCAGTAAGTCAGTTTTAGAGAGGTTTAGTTTTAGGTAGAGAGAGGACATGGTGTTAGAGACAGCGGACAGACAGTTAGTGATGTTTTGGAGGAAAGGTGCAGAGATGTCACGGGCAGAGGTGTATAGCTGGGTGTCATCAGCGTACAGGTGGTATTTGAGGCCAAAACTCCTGATGGTTTGTCCAATAGGGGCTGTGTAGATAGAGAAGAG
This sequence comes from Eleutherodactylus coqui, assembly GCA_035609135.1. NCBI lineage: Eukaryota > Metazoa > Chordata > Amphibia > Anura > Eleutherodactylidae > Eleutherodactylus > Eleutherodactylus coqui. The sequence continues at coordinate 33,120,836 of CM069405.1, forward strand.
AAGGGGGCCAAGGACCGAGCCCTGGGGGACCCCAACAGCAAGGGGAAGAGGAGGGGAGGTAGAGCCAGCAAAGGAGACACTGAAAGAGCGGTCAGATAGGTAAGAGGAGAACCAGGAGAGGGCAGTGTCCTTTAGGCCAATGGAGCGTAGCATACTGAGGAGGAGTTTGTGGTCAACAGTGTCAAACGCTGCAGAAAGGTCGAGGAGGATCAGTAGGGAGTAATCGCCCCTCGATTTGGCTGTCAGTAGGTCATTGGATACCCTAGTAAGGGCAGTTTCTGTCGAGTGTTGAGGTCGGAAGCCAGACTGTAGGGGGTCTAGGAGAGAGTTCTCTGATAAATAGCTTACAAGGCGGGAGTAAACTAGGCGTTCTAGTAGTTTGGAGATGAAGGGGAGGTTTGAGATGGGTCTGTAGTTGGCAGCATCAGTCGCGTCCAGAGTCGGTTTCTTTAGCAGTGGGGATATGATGGCGTGTTTGAAAGAAGAGGGAAAGATGCCAGAGGTCAGAGAGAGGTTGAATATAGTGGTGAGATGGGAGATGACCACTGGGGAGAAGGAACGGAGGAGGTGTGAGGGGAGAGGGTCGCTAGCGCAGGTGGTGGGGCGAGCAGAGAGGAGCAATTTGGAGACTTCTTCCTCTGTCGCTGGTCGGAGTACAGACAGTGAGCAGGCACTAGATGCAGTGCTGACAGGACTAGGGTCAGGGCTAGTCTGGGATTGGGAAGTTATTTCCTGACGGATGTCGTCTATTTTCTTTTTGAAGTACGCAGCCAACTCTTCAGCACTGAGATCCGTCACTGGGGGCTGCGGTTTTGGGCTGAGAAGGGAGTGAAAAGTATCAAAGAGCCGTTTAGGGTTGTGCGATAATGAGGAGACTAGAGAGGTGAAGTAGACTTGTTTGGCATGGTGGAGGGCGAGGTTGTAGGTTCTGAGCATGAATTTGTAGTGGAGGAAGTCTGGTGCCGTTTGCGATTTCCTCCACAGCTGTTCAGCACTTCTAGAGCACCGCCGGATGAAGCGTGTATGAGGTGTGAGCCAGGGTTGCCGTGTTCTACATCGAATGGCTCGGGTTCTGGGGGGCGCTGCTTCATCCAGGGCATGTTTGAGAGCGGTGTTGTAGTGAGCGGCAGCCAGGTTGGGGCAGGAGAGGAGAGAGATGGGGGACAGAGAGGACTGTAGGGATTCAGCAAAGTCCTGGGTGTGAATGGCCTTAAGGTTCCTGTAGGTACTGTAGGTAGGTGGGTCTGGAGAGATGGTAGGGAGCGTGACAGAGAAAGAGAGGAAGTTATGATCCGAGAGCGGGAGAGGGGAGTTAGTGAAGTTGGAAACAGAGCAGAGACGGAAGAAGACCAGATCAAGAGTGTTGCCATCCCTGTTAGTGGGAGAGGCTGTGAGTTGAGAGAGACCAAGGGAGGAGGTGAGCGAAAGAAGCTTAGAGGCAGATGGGGACGTAGGGTCATTAGTGGGGATGTTAAAATCACCTAAGATGAGGGTTGGAATTTCACAGGATAGGAAGTGGGGGAGCCAGGCAGCAAAGTGGTCCAAAAACAGGCGAGGAGCACCTGGGGGGGCGATAGATAACTGCTACTCGCATGGACAGCGGGCGGAAAAGCCGTAGCATATGTACCTCAAATGATGGAAAAGTGAGTGAGGGTACAGGGGGGATGACCTGGTAGGTGCATTTCGGGGAAAGAAGAGCACCTACTCCTCCGCCACGCCTGTCATCTGGTCTCGGGGTATGGGAGAACTGCAGGCCATTGTAAGACAGTGCAGCAGGGGAGGCCGTGTCAGACTGCTGTATCCACGTTTCTGTGAGAGCTAGCAGGTTTAAAGATTTAGCAGTAAAAAAGTCATGGATGGTGGGGAGTTTATTACATGCTGACTGGCAGTTCCAGAGGGCACATTTAAAGGAGTCAGGGGAGGCTATGCATGGGCTATCAGTTGGGCTTGGGGATTTTATTAGTGAGCCCGGTAGGGGGTGATAGCTAGGAGCAGTGGAAGGTGGGCCAGGATTGGGAGAGATATCCCCAGCAGCTAGTAGCAGCAGGATAGAGAGGGTTAGCAGATGGCTAGGAAATTTATGAGGGCGGCTGTTATTTTTGTTAGTGGCACTAGGGGGTTTGAGGCTAAGCAAGAAGGTAAAGAGTGCATGCGAGCTGTGCATAGGCGAGGACAGGAGAGAGGGGCTAATGTGTATAGAGTGCCCCAGAGGTGGGCACTTGAAAGAAGTTCTGAAACTGAGAGCAAGAATGAGAACAGAGGTGACAGCATTAGCGATAGCTTTGAAGTGCAAAGTATTTAGGCAGAGTTTGTGGCCTACCTGTCTCCTACCATGTCGAACTGCCATGGTCAAACTGTCTCATACTTTCTACAGCATACTTCATAACAGCATTATATTCGCGTGGCAGCCACACACGTGGCATGCATGCTTACACTGATATTATAGTAAAAGTTTAAGGTATGACTAGGAAACAGCTGGGAGTGGCTAATCAGGTTCCAATTGACTGGCCAGCTGACTTTAGCATTGCAAACCTAATGACCAAAAGGGGGGGGGGGTGAAATTTATTGCTCTCCTTAGATAAGGAAAGCATCTCAGCAAGGATGGGTGAAAGATGCCATTTGGGGGAGGTGGATGGCAGAAATGACTAAAAGTAAAGTTTCATTTACCGATGCAAACAGATGAAATGCAAAATACACAATTCACAGCAAGCAAGCAGCACAGAGGATTTAAGCAGAGGGAGATAGCAGTTCAGCTTGGAGTAGGATGGAGTAGTAGTTATATACTTGTACATAAGGGGCAGTATTATAGTAGTTATATTCTTGTACATAGGGGCGGTATTATAGTAGTTATATTCTTGTACATAGGGGGCAGTATTATAGTAGATATATTCTTGTACATAGGAGGCAGTATTATAGTAGTTATATTCTTGTACATAGGGGCAGTATTATAGTAGTTATATTCTTGTACATAGGGGGCAGTATTATAGTAGTTATATTCTGGTACATATGGAGCAGTATTATAGTAGGTATATTCTTGTACATATGGAGCAGTATTATAGTAGTTATATTCTTGTACATAGGGGACAGTATTATAGTAGTTATATTCTTGGACATAGGGGGGCAGTATTATAGTAGTTATATTCTTGCTCATAGGGGAGCAGTATTATAGTAGTTATATTCTTGTACATAGGGGAGCAGTATTATAGTAGTTATATTCTTGTACATAGGGGACAGTATTATAGTAGTTATATTCTTGTACAAAGAGGGCAGTATTATAGCAGTTATATTCTTATACATAGGAGGCAGTATTATAGTAGTTATATTCTTGTACATAGAGAGCAGTATTATAGCAGTTATATTCTTGTACAGAGGAGGCAGTATTATAGTAGTTATATTCTTGTACATAGGGGGTAGTATTATAGCAGTTATATTCTTGTACATAGGAGGCAGTATTATAGTAGTTGTATTCTTGTACATAGGGGGTAGTATTATAGTAGTTATATTCTTGTACATAGGGGGTAGTATTATAGCAGTTATATTCTTGTACATAGGAGGCAGTATTATAGCAGTTATATTCTTGTACATAGGAGGCAGTATTATAGTAGTTATATTCTTGTACATAGAAGCAGTATTATAGCAGTTATATTCTTGTACATAGGGGGCAGTATTATAGCAGATATATTCTTGCACACAGGTGGCAGTATTATAGTAGTTATATTCTTGTACATAGGAGCAGTATTATAGTATTTATATTCTTGTACATAGGGAGCAGTATTATAGTATTTATATTCTTGTACATAGGAGCAGTATTATAGTAGGTATATTCTTGTACATAGGGAGCAGTATTATAGTATTTATATTCTTGTACATAGGGAGCAGTATTATAGTATTTATATTCTTGTACATAGGGAGCAGTATTATAGTATTTATATTCTTGTACATAGGGAGCAGTATTATAGTATTTATATTCTTGTACATATGGGCAGTATTATAGTAGTTATATTCTTGTACATAGGGGGCAGTATTATAGTAGTTATATTCTTGTACATAGGGAGTAGTATTATAGTAGATATATTCTTGTACATAGGGAGACAGTATTATAGTAGGTATATTAATGTACATAGGGGGCAGTATTATAGTAGTTATATTCTTGTACATAGGAGCAGTATTATATTAGTTATATTCTTGTACATAGGGAGGCAGTATTCTAGTAGTTATATTCTTGTACACAGGAGCAGTATTATAGTTGTTATATTCTTGTACATAGGAGGCGGTATTATAGTAGATAGTAGTTATATTCTTGTACATAGGAGCAGTATTATAGTAGATAGTAGTTATATTCTTGTACATAGGAGCAGTATTATAGTAGTTATATTCTTGTACACAGGGGGCAGTATTATAGTAGTTATATTCTTGTACATAGGGGGCAGTATTATAGTAGTTATATACTTATACATAGGGGGCAGTATTATAGTAGTTATATTCTTGTATATAGGAGGCAGTATTATAGTAGTTATATTCTTGTACAGAGGAGGCAGTATTATAGTAGTTATATTCTCGTACATAGGAGCAGTATTATAGTAGTTATATTCTTGTACACAGGGAGCAGTATTATAGTAGTTATATTCTTGTACACAGGGGGCAGTATTATGGTAGTTATATTCTTGCACACAGGGGGCAGTATTATGGTAGTTATATTCTTGTACATAGGGGTCAGTATTATAGTAGTTATATTCCTGTACATAGGGGGCAGTATTATAGTAGTTATATTCTTGTACATAGGGGCAGTATTATAGTAGTTATATTCTTGTACACAGGGGGCAGTATTATGGTAGTTATATTCTTGTACATAGGGGTCAGTATTATAGTAGTTATATTCCTGTACATAGGGGGCAGTATTATAGTAGTTATATTCTTGTACATAGGGGGCAGTATTATAGTAGTTATATTCTTGTACATAGGAGCAGTATTATAGTAGTTATATTCTTGTACATAGGGGGCAGAATTATAGTAGTTATATTCTTGTACATAGTAGCAGTATTATAGTAGTTATATTCATGTACATAGAGGGCAGTATTATAGTAGTTATATTCTTGTACATAGGGGGCAGTATTATGGTAGTTATATTCTTGTACATAGGAGGCAGTATTATAGTAGTTATATTCCTGTACATAGGGGGCAGTATTATAGTAGTTATATTCTTGTACATAGGGGGCAGTATTATAGTAGTTATATTCTTGTACATAGGAGCAGTATTATAGTAGTTATATTCTTGTACATAGGAGCAGTATTATAGTAGTTATATTCTTGTACATAGGGGGCAGAATTATAGTAGTTATATTCTTGTACATAGTAGCAGTATTATAGTAGTTATATTCTTGTACATAGGGGCAGTATTATAGTAGTTATATTCTTGTACATAGGAGCAGTATTATAGTAATTATATTGTTGTACATAGGGGGCAGTATTATAGTAGTTATATTCTTGTACATAGGGGCAGTATTATAGTAGTTATATTCTTGGACATAGGGGGCAGTATTATAGTAATTATATTGTTGTACATAGGGGGCAGTATTATAGTAGTTATATTCTTGTGTATAGGAGGCAGTATTATAGTAGTTATATTCTTGTACATAGGGGGCAGTATTATAGTAGTTATATACTTGTACATAAGGGGCAGTATTATAGTAGTTATATTCTTGTACATAGGGGGCAGTATTATAGTAGTTATATTCTTGTACATAGGGGGCAGTATTATAGTAGATATATTCTTGTACATAGGAGGCAGTATTATAGTAGTTATATTCTTGTACATAGGGGCAGTATTATAGTAGTTATATTCTTGTACATAGGGGGCAGTATTATAGTAGTTATATTCTGGTACATATGGAGCAGTATTATAGTAGGTATATTCTTGTACATATGGAGCAGTATTATAGTAGTTATATTCTTGTACATAGGGGACAGTATTATAGTAGTTATATTCTTGGACATAGGGGGGCAGTATTATAGTATTTATATTCTTGCACATAGGGGAGCAGTATTATAGTAGTTATATTCTTGTACATAGGGGAGCAGTATTATAGTAGTTATATTCTTGTACATAGGGGACAGTATTATAGTAGTTATATTCTTGTACAAAGAGGGCAGTATTATAGCAGTTATATTCTTGTACATAGGAGGCAGTATTATAGTAGTTATATTCTTGTACATAGAGAGCAGTATTATAGCAGTTATATTCTTGTACAGAGGAGGCAGTATTATAGTAGTTATATTCTTGTACATAGGGGGTAGTATTATAGCAGTTATATTCTTGTACATAGGAGGCAGTATTATAGTAGTTGTATTCTTGTACATAGGGGGTAGTATTATAGTAGTTATATTCTTGTACATAGGGGGTAGTATTATAGCAGTTATATTCTTGTACATAGGAGGCAGTATTATAGCAGTTATATTCTTGTACATAGGAGGCAGTATTATAGTAGTTATATTCTTGTACATAGAAGCAGTATTATAGCAGTTATATTCTTGTACATAGGGGGCAGTATTATAGTAGATATATTCTTGCACACAGGTGGCAGTATTATAGTAGTTATATTCTTGTACATAGGAGCAGTATTATAGTAGTTATATTCTTGTACATAGGGAGCAGTATTATAGTATTTATATTCTTGTACATAGGAGCAGTATTATAGTAGGTATATTCTTGTACATAGGGAGCAGTATTATAGTATTTATATTCTTGTACATAGGGGTCAGTATTATAGTAGTTATATTCTTGTACATAGGAGCAGTATTATAGTATTTATATTCTTGTACATAGGGAGCAGTATTATAGTAATTATATTCTTGTACATAGGAGCAGTATTATAGTAGGTATATTCTTGTACATAGGGAGCAGTATTATAGTATTTATATTCTTGTACATAGGGAGCAGTATTATTGTATTTATATTCTTGTACATAGGAGCAGTATTATAGTATTTATATTCTTGTACATAGGGAGCAGTATTATAGTATTTATATTCTTGTACATATGGGCAGTATTATAGTAGTTATATTCTTGTACATAGGGAGTAGTATTATAGTAGATATATTCTTGTACATAGGGAGACAGTATTATAGTAGGTATATTAATGTACATATGGGGCAGTATTATAGTAGTTATATTCTTGTACATAGGAGCAGTATTATATTAGTTATATTCTTGTACATAGGGAGGCAGTATTCTAGTAGTTATATTCTTGTACACAGGAGCAGTATTATAGTTGTTATATTCTTGTACATAGGAGGCGGTATTATAGTAGTTATATTCTTGTACATAGGAGCAGTATTATAGTAGTTATATTCTTGTACACAGGGGGCAGTATTATAGTAGTTATATTCTCGTACATAGGAGCAGTATTATAGTAGTTATATTCTTGTACACAGGGGGCAGTATTATAGTAGTTATATTCTTGTACATAGGGGCAGTATTATAGTAGTTATATTCTTGTACATAGGGGGCAATATTATAGTAGATATATTCTTGTACATAGGGGGCAATAATATAGTAGATATATTCTTGTACATAGGGGGCAATATTATAGTAGATATATTCTTGTACATAGGGGGCAATAATATAGTAGTTCTATTCTTGTACATAGGGGATAGTATTATAGTAGTTATATTCTTGTACATAGGAGGCAGTATTATAGTATATTCTTGTACATAGGAGGCAGTATTATAGTAGTTATATTCTTGTACATAGGAGGTAGTATTACAGTAGTTATATTTTTTTACATAGTGGGCAGTATTATAGTAGTTATATTCTTGTACATAGGGGGCAGTATTATAGTAGTTATATTCTTGTACATAGGGGGCAGTATTATAGTAGTTCTATTCTTGTACATAGGGTGCAGTATTATAGTAGTTATATTCTTGTACATAGGGGCAGTATTATAGTAGTTATATTCTTGTACATAGGGTGCAGTATTATAGACGTTATAATCTTGTACATAAGAGCAGTATTATAGTAGTTATATTCTTGTACATAGGGGGCAGTATTATAGTAGTTATATTCTTGTACATAGGGGGCAGTATTATAGTAGTTCTATTCTTGTACATAGGGTGCAGTATTATAGCCGTTATAATCTTGTACATAAGAGCAGTATTATAGTAGTTATATTCTTGTACATAGGGGGCAGTATTATAGTAGTTATATTCTTGTACATAGGGGGCAGTATTATAGTAGTTATATTCTTGTACATAGGGGGCAGTATTATAGTAGTTATATTCTTGTACATAGGGGGCAGTATTATAGTAGTTCTATTCTTCCCACAGTTTGGAAGTGAAGGCAGTGAGGGATTTATGAGGATTGTAATTCAGTAACAGCTGATATTGAAATACCTGTTTTGCTGTACTTTAATTTGCTCCTATGTTTCATCGCAGCCTTTGTGTTACTGTAATGACACTAGTTACTTGGTCTACAACAAGCCACAAGCAGGAAACTAACAGATAGTTGATACCTGAGGTCCGTGCGGCAGCAGTTATGTCTTCCTTATGGTTTTATGCCCCCTGAGGATCGGGCAGATCGTTTGCTGGACATGACTTTGCTGTACTGATGTGTTTTCACAGTGTTCTGTGTGCAGAAGGCGGAGGTTAGCAGCAGAGAAAGGGTTACCCAGTGTTTTGCCTATTTTAAGTACAGCACCTACACAGCGAGGAGGCTCAAACCTCCAGCAATGGTTGGAAAATATTGAATAAAAATAGCTTGGAAAATGTTCAAGAACTCGATGCATTAAGCCGGGCTGCTGAAGTTGTCAAATGCAAATGAAGAGGTGGGAGGGCGTAGCAGCAACCTGCTTTATAAAGTGCTACATGCAGGAGGCGGCCGCTGATACTTTGTTACAATCTGTGTTACTAATCTGTAAGGAATTAAAGGAAAAGTATACTCTAAAATGTAAACTCATCTCCCCTAAAGAGTCACAATACATCCCTAAACTGTATATTAGAACATCTTTGCGCTCCCAGTATTACTGTATGGTTCTTTACATTGTAGCAATTTTAGACTGTTACTGTTCACTAATGTGCCAAAACTAATGGGACAGGAACTAATACCATATAGGACCCTCTCTAGCCTGGCGAAGAGCAGCAGATCAATGTGGTATCAATTCCACAAGTCAACAGAAGACGTCTGGACTGGAGGGATGTTGAGCCATCTGGATGCCCCTACAGCTCCATGGTATTTCTTGGTGCGGGATCTCAGGGGTGCATGGACCTCTCCACCAAATCCCATAAATGCTGGATTGGGCACATGTTGGGTGAAGGGGCAGGTCACCCCATTCATAGGAACTCTCCAGAAGGCTCCTCCAACCAATTCTGGACAACTTGAGCCCGATGGCACGGAGCATTATCTGCTGCAATATCCCATCATTGTGGGGGAACATGAAATCCATGAAGGGCTGCAAATAGCCACCAAACAGTGAAACGTAACGGGAACCAGTTAATGATGTGTTTAGACGGAGCCATGGACCCAACCCATGCCATGAGAACACCCACTCCAGTATGGAGCTCCCACCAACCTTCAAGTACCTTGCTGACAATGGGTCCATGCCTTCATGGGGTTTGTGCCACACACGGCTGGAAGCCTTTAATTTAGAGGCCAAGAAATTGCAGCACATCTTCAGCTGTGACAAGTGTTAGATCTGTTTGTGCTGACAGCCTTTGAATATATAAAAAAAAAGGTGCCATTCACTAACTGAAAGCAGAAATCTTGAAAGTCATAGGTACTGGTGCATTATGTCTCCACCAGATAGTGGGTAAAGACATGGATTGGCAGTCCTCGGTTGAAGGACACACACCAGCTCCCGATAGGCTGCCGCAGGCATGCCCTCCTGAGCTGTACCTTCTCCCTCATTTGAAGCTCAGAAGCTATGGCCGCTACTGCTGCTGGTCAGCCACCTGTGACAGCAGGGAGGAGAGTGACAGCGGTCCCCCTCTGCAGCGGCCACACAGAAAAGGGGAGTGTGACAGCGTTGCTGGCGGCAGCACAGCAGGGCCCTGAACATTGGCGTTTGGAGGCAGCTGAGCGGCGACAACATGGGACCATGTGAGAGGGTGGGTGGCAGCTTCAGCGGGGACGGTGGACAGCATGGGAGACCTCCACAAATGTGAGAAGCAGCTGTGAGCAGAGATGACACCCCACTTATAGGAGAATAACAGGGTTGGCAGGAGCGCAGATAACATGCCGCAGCCGGGAGCTGTAAAAGTTGGAGACCGGCAGGGGGACAGACACAGGGTCGGCAAGAGCTGACATGGCATGCCGCAGCCACCGGCTGTAAAGCAGCCGCTAGGATCGCAGATTGCAGTCCGGCGAAAACCGTACATGCCAGAGGGGCGTGTACAGCTGTCACCCTGGCACTTTCCTACTACTCTACCCAGCCAACCCATGTCTCCACCCCTACTTCTGGTGTACATAAGATACACCAGCACCAAAGTCATCTGCAATTAAAATAACTTAGTGTATTAGAAAATTCTAAGTTGTATTTACGAGCTTAGATGTCTCGTATATGTCTGGATGATGTCTGTAATAGATAATGTTGAAGTAGAGGGGCTCGTGTCATGTGATCAGACATCAACTGCGAAATTGCAGGCTTACATGAACATTTTCACTGTCCTTGGCCACTGCAGTAAAATGTTTGCTGCATCACATGGAAGAGAATAAGAACTCATCCCGTCAGTTCCATGTCACAGAGAAAACGACACAGTTATTATTAATGGGGATGACCAACTTCTTCCACTTATAACACTTAAATTCATTACGTTCTGCAGAAAATTAGCGCCAAGCCATGCAATGTTATACCATGTGCTGTCAGGGGGACTACTATACAACGCACCATAAACAGCGAACGAAGATCGCTGTTCAGAGAAAAAAAGCACAGAGAAACTGTAAACAAATCATGAGTCACATCACAAATCTCCCAAGCAGCAAGATCACCGAACTAGACATTAAATAACATTCCCAACCACATCACAGTCATAGAAAATAGCATAAGATAATACTGCCCCCTATGTACAAGAATATAATTACTATAATACTGCACCCGATGTACAAGAATATAACTACTATAACACTGCTCCCTATGTACAAGAATATAACTACTATAATACTGCTCCTATGTACAAGAATATAACTACTATAATACTGCCCCCTATGTACAAGAATATAACTACTATAATACTGCCTCCTATGTACAAGAATAGAACTACTATAATACTGCCCCTATGTACAAGAATATAACTACTATAATACTGCCCCTATGTACAAGAATATAACTACTATAATACCGCCTCCTATGTACAAGAATATAACTACTATAATACTGCCCCCTATGTACAAGAATATAATTACTATAATACTGCACCCGATGTACAAGAATATAACTACTATAACACTGCTCCCTATGTACAAGAATATAACTACTATAATACTGCTCCCTATGTACAAGAATATAACTACTATTATACTGCACCCTATGTACAAGAATATAACTACTATAATAATGCCCCTATGTACAAGAATATAACTACTATAATACTGCCCCCTATGTACAAGAATATAACTACTATAATACTGCCCCCTATGTACAAGAATAAAACTACTATAATACTGCCCCCTATATACAAGAATATAACTACTATAATACTGCCCCCAATGTACAAGAATATAACTACTATAATACTGCCCTCTATGTACAAGAATATAAATACTATAATACTGCCCCCAATGTACAAGATTATAACTACTATAATACTGCCCCCTATGTACAAGAATATAACTACTAAATACTGCCTCCTAAGTACAAGAATATAACTACTATAAAACTGCTCCCTGTGTACAGGAATATAACTACTATAATACTGCCTCCAATGTACAAGAATATAACTACTATAATACTGCCTCCTATGTACAAGAATATAACTACTATAATACTGCCTCCTATGTACAAGAATATAACTACTATAATACTGCCCCCTATGTACAAGAATATAACTACTATAATACTGCCCCCTATGTACAAGAATATAACTACTATAATACTGCCCCCTATGTACAAGAAAATAACTACTATAATACTGCCACCTATGTACAAGAATATATCTACTGTAATACTACCCCCTATGTACAAGAATATAACTACTACAATACTGCCTCCTATGTACAAGAATATAACTACTATAATAATGCCCTCTATGTACAAGAATATAACTACTATAATACTGCTCCTATGTACAAGAATATAACTACTATAATACTGCTTCCTATGTACAAGAATATAACTACTATAATACTACCTCCTATGTACAAGAATATAACTACTATAATACTGCCCCCTATGTACAAGACTATAACTACTATAATACTGCCCCCCTATGTACAAGAATATAACTACTATAATACTGCCCCCTATGTACAAGAATACAACTACAATAATAATGCCCTCTATGTACAAGAATATTACTACGATAACACTGCCTCCAATGTACAAGAATATAACTACTATAATAATGCCCCCTATGTACAAGAATATAACTACTATAATACTGCCCCTATGTACAAGAATATAACTACTATAATATTGCTCCTATGTACAAGAATATAATTACTATAATACTGCCCCTATGTACAAGTATATAACTAATATAATACTGCCCCCTATGTACAAGAATACAACTACAATAATAATGCCCTCTATGTACAAGAATATTACTACGATAACACTGCCTCCTATGTACAAGAATATAACTACTATAATAATGCCCCCTATGTACAAGAATATAACTACTATAATACTGCCCCTATGTACAAGAATATAACTACTATAATAATGCCCTCTATGTACAAGAATATAACTACTATAATACTGCTCCTATGTACAAGAATATAAATACTATAATACTGCCCCCTATGTACAAGAATATAACTACTATAATACTGCCCCCTATGTACAAGAATACAACTACTATAATAATGCCCCCTATGTACAAGAATATGACTACTATAATACTGTCTCCTAAGTGCAAGAATATAACTACTATAATACTGCCTACTATGTACAAGAATATAACTACCATAATACTGCTCCTATGTACAAGAATATAACTACTATAATACTGCCTCCTATGTACAAGAATATAACTACTATAATACTTCCCTCTATGTACAAGAATATAACTACTATAATACTGTCCCCTATGTACAAGAATATAACTACTATAATACTGCCCCCTATGTAAAAGAATATAACTACTATAATACTGCCCCCTATGTACAAGAATATAATTACTATAATACTGCCCCCTATGTACAAGAATATAACTAATATAATACTGCCCCCTATGTACAAGAATACAACTACAATAATAATGCCCTCTATGTACAAGAATATTACTACGATAACACTGCCTCCTATGTACAAGACTATAACTACTATAATACTGCCCCCCTATGTACAAGAATATAACTACTATAATACTGCCCCTTATGTACAAGAATATAACTACTATAATACTGCTCCCTATGTACAAGAATATAACTACTATAATACTGTCTCCTATGTACAAGAATATAACTACTATAATACTGCTCCCTATGTACAAGACTATAACTACTATAATACTGCCCCCTATGTACAAGAATATAACTACTATAATACTGCCTCCAATGTACAAGAATATAACTACTATAATACTGCCCCCTATGTACAAGAATATAACTACTATAATACTGCCTCCTATGTACAAGAATATAACTACTATAATACTGCCTCCTATGTACAAGAATATAACTACCATAATACTGCTCCTATGTACAAGAATATAACTACTATAATACTGCCTCCTATGTACAAGAATATATCTACTATAATACTTCCCTCTATGTACAAGAATATAACTACTATAATACTTCCCTCTATGTACAAGAATATAACTACTGTAATACTGCCTCCTATGTACAAGAATATAACTACTATAATACTTCCCTCTATGTACAAGAATATAACTACTATAATACTGTCCCCTATGTACAAGAATATAACTACTATAATACTGCCTCCTATGTACAAGAATATAACTGCTATAATACTGCCCCCTATGTACAAGAATATAATTACTATAATACTGCCCCCTATGTACAAGAATATAACTAATATAATACTGCCCCCTATGTACAAGAATACAACTACAATAATAATGCCCTCTATGTACAAGAATATTACTACGATAACACTGCCTCCTATGTACAAGACTATAACTACTATAATACTGCCCCCCTATGTACAAGAATATAACTACTATAATACTGCCCCTTATGTACAAGAATATAACTACTATAATACTGCTCCCTATGTACAAGAATATAACTACTATAATACTGTCTCCTATGTACAAGAATATAACTACTATAATACTGCTCCCTATGTACAAGACTATAACTACTATAATACTGCCCCCTATGTACAAGAATATAACTACTATAATACTGCCTCCAATGTACAAGAATATAACTACTATAATACTGCCCCCAATGTACAAGAATATAACTACTATAATACTGCCTCCTATGTACAAGAATATAACTACTATAATACTGCCTCCTATGTACAAGAATATAACTACCATAATACTGCTCCTATGTACAAGAATATAACTACTATAATACTGCCTCCTATGTACAAGAATATATCTACTATAATACTTCCCTCTATGTACAAGAATATAACTACTATAATACTTCCCTCTATGTACAAGAATATAACTACTATAATACTGCCTCCTATGTACAAGAATATAACTACTATAATACTTCCCTCTATGTACAAGAATATAACTACTATAATACTGTCCCCTATGTACAAGAATATAACTACTATAATACTGCCTCCTATGTACAAGAATATAACTGCTATAATACTGCCCCTATGTACAAGAATATAACTACTATAATACTGCCCCCTATGTACAAGAATATAACTACTATAATACTGCCCCTATGTACAAGAATATAACTACTATAATAATGCCCTCTATGTACAAGAATATAACTACTATAATACTGCTCCTATGTACAAGAATAAAATTACTATAATACTGCCCCCTATGTACAAGAATATAACTACTATAATACTGCCCCCTATGTACAAGAATACAACTACTATAATACTGCTCCCTATGTACAAGAATATAACTACTATAATAATGCCCCCTATGTATAAGAATATAACTACTATAATACTGCCCCCTATGTACAAGAATATAACTACCATAATACTGCTCCTATGTACAAGAATATAACTACTATAATACTGCCTCCTATGTACAAGAATATAACTACTATAATACTTCCCTCTATGTACAAGAATATAACTACTATAATACTGTCCCCTATGTACAAGAATATAACTACTATAATACTTCCTCCTATGTACAAGAATATAACTGCTATAATACTGCCCCTATGTACAAGAATATAACTACTATAATACTGCTCCTATGTACAAGAATATAACTACTATAATACTGCCTCCTATGTACAAGAATATAACTACTATAATACTTCCCTCTATGTACAAGAATATAACTACTATAATACTGTCCCCTATGTACAAGAATATAACTACTATAATACTTCCTCCTATGTACAAGAATATAACTGCTATAATACTGCCCCTATGTACAAGAATATAACTGCTATAATACTGCCTCCTATGTACAAGAATATAACTACTATAATACTTCCCTCTATGTACAAGAATATAACTACTATAATACTGTCCCCTATGTACAAGAATATAACTACTATAATACTTCCTCCTATGTACAAGAATATAACTGCTATAATACTGCCCCTATGTACAAGAATATAACTACCATAATACTGCTCCTATGTACAAGAATATAACTACTATAATACTGTCTCCTAGCTACAAGAATATAACTACTATAATACTGACCCTATATACAAGAATATAACTATTATAATACTACCTGCTATGTACAAGGATATAACTACTATAATACTGCCCCTATGCACTAGAATATAACTACTATAATACTGCTCCTATGCACAAGAATATAACTACTATAATACTGTCCCTTATATACAATAATATAACTACTATAATGCTGACCCCTATGTACAAGACTATAACTACTAAAATACTGCCTCTATGTACAAGAATATAACTACTATAATACTGCTCCCTATGTACAACAATATAACTACTATAATACTGCCCCCTATGTTCAAGAATATATCTACTATAATACTGCCACCTATGTACAAGAATATAACTACTATAATACTGCCACTATGTACAAGAATATAACTATTATAATACTGCCTCCTATGTACAAGAATATAACTACTATAATACTGCTCCTATGTACAAGAATATAACAACTATAATACTGCCCCTATGTACAACAATATAACTGCTATAATACTTTCCCCTATATTCAAGAATATAACTACTATAATGCTGCCCCCTATGTACAAGAATATAACTACTATAATACTTCTCGTATGTACAAGACTATAACTACTATAATACTGCTCCCTATGTACAAGACTATAACTACTATAATACTGCCCCCTATGTACTAGAATATAACTACTATAATACTGCCTCCTGCGTACAAGAATATAACTACTATAATACTGCCCCATGTACAAGAATATAACTACTATAATACTGCTCCCTATGTACAAGAATATAACTACTATAATACTGCTCCTATGTACAAGAATATAACTACTATAATACTGCCCCCTATGTACAAGAATATAACTACTATAATACTGCCCTCTATGTACAAGAATATAACTACTATAATACTGCCCCTATGTACAAGAATATAACTACTATAATACTGCCCCCTATGTACAAGAATATAACTACTATAATACTGCTCCCTATGTACAAGAATATAACTACTATAATACTGCCTCCTATGTACAAGAATATAACTACTATAATACTGCTCCCTATGTACAAGAATATAACTACTATAATACTGCCTCCTATGTACAAGAATATAACTACTATAATACTGCCCCTATGTACAAGAATATAACTACTATAATACTGCCCCCTATGTACAAGAATATAACTACTATAACACTGCCCCCTATGTACAAGAATATAACTACTATAATAGTGCCCCCTAGGTACAAGAATATAACTACTATATTACTGCCCCCTATGTACAAGAAAATAACTACTATAATACTGCCCCCTATGTACAAGAATATAACTACTATAATACTGCCCCATATGTACAAGAATATAACTACTATAATACTGCCTCCTATGTACAAGAATATAACTACTATAATACTGCTCCTATGTACAAGAATATAACTACTATAATACTGCTCCTATGTACAAGAATATAACTACTATAATACTGCCCCCTATGTACAAGAATATAACTACTATTATACTGCCCCCTATGTACAAGAATATAACTACTATAATACTGCCCCCTATGTACAAGAATATAACTACTATAATACTGCTCCTATGTACAAGACTATAACTACTATAATACTGCCCCTATGTACAAGAATATAACTACTATAATACTGCCCCCTATGTACAAGAATATAACTACTATAATACTGCTCTCTATGTACATGAATATAACTACTATAATACTGCTCTCTATGTACAAGAATATAACTACTATAATACTGCCCCTATGTACAAGAATATAACTACTATAATACTGCCCCTATGTACAAGAATATAACTACTGTAATACTGCCCCCTATGTACAAGAATATAACCTCTATAATACTGCCCTCTATGTACAAGAATATAACTACTATAATACTGCCCCTAAGTACAAGAATATAAGTACTATAATACTGCGCAGAGGGGCGGAGAGGAGGCAGAGAGGGGGCGGGAGCTCAGTTCCTGCTCCTGGCTCTTCCCTCCTCCCCCCACCCCCTGCAGATAAGGACGACATATATCGGCTCGATATACGGTCGTCTGAATCCAGCCTAAACTTGTTGATTCATACTGAAATTCGCGGATTTAAATGTACTTTATAGGATTCTCTAAGACCCCCTTTTTGTGTACGGTCACTTGTATTCAGCTTTACCCCATATATTTTCCTCATCAGGGAGCAGTTTGGGATGAAATCAGTATCCCTACTCGTTAGTATAAGCGGAGGTTACGTCTGCCTTTCACTAGATTCTACTAGATTTATTATGCAATGTTAGTTGTTTTTGCCTTTGTTCCTCTTATGTGCCAATATATGGATTCCTTTCATTCCGTGGGTCTGACATCTAATCCTTTGTGGCTCCTTCTGCTTTCATGCCCTTTCAGTTATAGATATCGTATTTGTATACATGATTAGATATTGTGTTTGTGTAGCGCCCACCATATTGTTTGCTTCCCAACTTTAGATACATTGGCGCTGTGACTATATGGGGGGCAACCAGAGGCCTAACTTGAAGCTTCTGGGCCCCAATGCAAAACCTGTAACAGGGCCCTGAACTATAATGCTTTATTCATAGTACTGGGATCTCTATATGGAGAAGAGAAGCCTTATGGGCCCCTTAAGTCTCTGGGGCCCGGGTGCAACCGCATCCTCTATAGTTACGCCTCTGGGTATAAGAGTTTGCTGTCTTGCATGAGCATTAAAGGGGTTGTCCCGAGGCAGCAAGTGGGTCTATACACTTCTGTATGGCCATAATAATGCACTTTGTAATATACATTGTGCATTAATTATGAGCCATACAGAAGTTATAAAAAGTTTTTTACTTACCTGCTCCGTTGCTGGCGTCCTCGTTCCCATGGAGCCGACTAATTTTCGCCCTCCGATGGCCAAATTAGCCGCGCTTGCGCAGTCCGGGTCTTCTGCTCTCTTCAATGGAGCCGCTCGTGCAGAATGCCGGCTCCGTGTAGCTCCGCCCCGTCACGTGCCGATTCCAGCCAATCAGGAGGCTGGAATCGGCAGTGGACCGCACAGAAGAGCTGCGGTCCACGAAGACAGAGGATCCCGGCGGCCATCTTCAGCGGTAAGTATTGAAGTCACCGGAGCGCGGGGATTAAGGTAAGCGCTCCGGTAAACTTTCTTTACTTCCCTGCATCGGGGTTGTCTCGCGCCGAACGGGGGGGGGGTTGAAAAAAAAAAACCCGTTTCGGCGCGGGACAACCCCTTTAAGCATGTAAGTTTTTTGGAAGGAGGGGGGGGGGATTATATTTGTGATGTGGCAGAAGTGCCATTGGGCCCTAAGCTGGCTAGTGCTGCCCCCTAGAGCTATACTACTCTTTATGCGAGTGAATTGCATTCTTTCTGGTCCGTGACCCGGGTTTTTTTTAATGTTCCCTCTTATTACTGGTAAATAGTGGAGAAGTGAGCAAATCTCTGCAATGTCGGTCTATTGCATGAATCAGACCTGCAACGGTTGTCTATTTGGTTGCACATTAGTGGAAAGCCTTTAGCAGAAGTGACCGAAGAGTGTAAAGACAGACTACTGATGTAACGGCCGCTCTGCGCCACGACTTTAGTGTCTACACGCAATCAGTCCAAGCTCTGAAACTGGAATTTTTGCCATGGCCTTTTCTATTCAGAATCTGCCACATCCCCACCCCGACTTCTCCAGTTGACTGATCCTTGAGTAAACGGTGTCATATACACTGGTCGTCGCTATATCAGAGACCCCATATAGTAACACGTTGGGCCTCATTTGGCATTCAGAACTGCAGCAATTCTTCATGGTGCAGATTTCAGTAGTGGAAAACCATTCTGCAAGAATATCGGCCCCTGCGGACAGGAAGCTTCTTGTAGTTGCTGCATCCATTCATGCTGCTTGTGTCAAATTCTGACCCCCCATTGGCACGATGCAACACAAATCTGGCCAGGGGATGTTTTTCCGCTGCTCAGTGATACAAGTTTTGCACTCATTTGCCCACCAGAGTCTTGCCTGTTTCCCTGCTGTTATATGCTATCCGTGCAACGTAACAGCAAGTTGTGCGTGTGGACCGGTTAGTTGGAGCCCCAGTGTTAGAAGCAAATGCACCGCTGACCCGGCCCCGGCTAGTCTAGCACTGATGACCCGGCCCCGGCTAGTCTAGCACCGATGACCCGGCCCCGGCTAGTCTAGCACTGATGACCCGGCCCCGGCTAGTCTAGCACTGATGACCCGGCCCCGGCTAGTCTAGCACTGATGACCCGGCCCCGGCTAGTCTAGCACTGATGACCCGGCCCCGGCTAGTCAAGCACTGATGACCCGGCCCCGGCTAGTCAAGCACTGATGACCCGGCCCCGGCAAGTCTAGCACCGATGACCCGGCCCCGGCTAGTCTAGCACCGATGACCCGGCCCCGGCTAGTCTAGCACTGATGACCGGGCCTCGTTGGAAGTCGCTCAGATCGCTGGATTTTCCCAACTAACGTGGATTCCCGATGTAACTGATCCACGGAAAATTTGTGATTTTCTGCTGCACTCCGGGGTCACGGGGAGAATTTCCATACAAGGAAGCGTCAAATATGAAAGGACCGGGGGTCTAACATGTGCCTGTAAATGTTAGTTCTCGCTTTGTAACTGTGACTGGGGGGCAGTCATTTCCTGGGGTGATGTAAAAGTTGTGCCGTGTGCGCGGAGTCAATCATACCCCCCCCCCCCCATTACTGTTCTTCTTAAGCCTACAACATGATCCTCACCTCCTCCTTCCCCTCTCACAGCCACTAATGGCCCTTTTACATGGCACAATCATCGTTCAGATTCTCGCTGGATCGTAATTCATTCGTCAATCAGTATCTGCAGCCATAAGGATCAAACGACATTCGGCCCGTATAAAGAGGCAGTTGCTCATTTTTAAATGAGGGCCTGTTTACTGTGAATGGAGGCAGGTGGCCAAACGATCTCCGGAGTAATCTGCCTCCATTCAATGAGCGATATTTGCTCCTTTGTGAAAGCTGGGGTGACTGTTGGGCCTTGCAGCGCCTGCCAGTTGTCTCATGTAAAACGACCCTAAGGGAGAGATCCTGCAGCTGCATCTCCCTCCTTCCCCTCCTTCTTGTCTTCTTAATGTTTTTTTGTGTGACTGGTGTTTTTTTTTTTTACAGAGAGCCTTTAAGGAAGAAGAGGAGAACTACCATCCGCTGAAATGAGAAGAAGAGGCTGCTTTTTCCTCCTAAGGGTGGCTTCACACAAGCGTGTGCATGTGTGTACATATGTGCATGCCCCTGTACGTGCAAAATCACGTGTGTATGCAGGTCCGTGCATTGTCTTCAATGGAGCCATGGCTGCTGACGGCGGCTCCTTTGAAAACAATGGTCTGCCGCCACCCCGTAATTGTTTTTCAGGGAAGAGCTTTAAATATAAGCTCTTCCCTAAAAAACAAACATATATATATATATATATATATATATATACACACTCGCCTAACCTGCCGCTGCAGTGTCTCCCGTGGGGATGAAGAACACATCTGCCACATGTCAATCAGAAGCAGCTGTCTGTGATTGGCTGAGCACCTCAGCCAATCACAAGCAGCTCTTTCAGCAGGTGGGGATTGTAAATCCCCGCCTGATCAAAGAACTGCATCACAGAGCCGGGGACAGCACAGAGAGGATGTGGCTGAGCCCTGGCAACTGAAGG
The DNA here is from genome assembly GCA_035609135.1 of Eleutherodactylus coqui. Lineage (NCBI taxonomy): Eukaryota > Metazoa > Chordata > Amphibia > Anura > Eleutherodactylidae > Eleutherodactylus > Eleutherodactylus coqui. Next base: position 33,142,491 of record CM069405.1, read on the forward strand.
AAGGTGAGTATGTGGTGTTTATTATTTTTTTTACACTACTTTGCCCTGTTTTACAGGGAAGGGCTTATATTTAAAGCTGGATCCCCCACCGCAGCTGTCATGTGTGACAGCTGTGGTAAGGAATTCTTTATTCCCCGCGGGGATTTAGAATTCCTTTGCCACATCTGTCACATCTGTGACAGGTGCAGCAGGGAATTCTTTATTCCCCGCGGGGATGAAGAATACATCTGCCGCATGTGGCAGATGTGCTCTTCATCCCCGCGGGGAACATGGCAGCGGAGGACAGGTAAGTATATATATATGTATACATACGTACATACATACACCAAAATGGTTGATTTTCAAGGAAGAGCTTATATTTAAAGCTCTTCCTTGAAAAATATTTGGGTGTCGGCAGACAATTGTCTTCAATGGAGCCGCTGGCAGCAGACACGGCTCCATTGAAGACAATGCATGCATTCCCTATGGTGCCGCATGTCCTATCTTTGCAGGTGCATGCCTGTAAAGCACAGTCATGTAAACACACCATAGGGAATACATTGCTTGTAATAGGCGCGTGTTTTTATGCACATTTACGCACATGACTCCATCTCAGTAATAATTCCCGTGCATGCCTCCATCTCAGTATTAATACTAGTGGATTCCTCCATCTCAGTAATAATACTAGTGGATGCCTCCATCCCCGTAATAATACTAGTGCATGCCTCCATCCCCGTAATAATACTAGTGCATGCCTCCATCTCAGTAATAATACTAGTGGATGCCTCCATCCCAGTAATAATACTAGTGGATTCCTCCATCTCAGTAATAATACTAGTGGATGCCTCCATCCCAGTAATAATACTAGTGCATGCCTCCATCCCAGTAATAATTCTAGTGCATGCCTCCATCTCAGTAATATTTCTTGTGCACACCTGCATCCCAGTAATAATTCCCATGCATGCCTCCATCTCAGTAATAATTCCCATGCATGCCTCCATCTCAGTAATAATTCCCATGTATGCCCCTATCTCAGTAATAATTCCTGTGCATGCCTCCATATCAGTAATAATACTTGTGCATGCCTCCATCTCATTAATTATTTCCGTGCATGCCTCCATCTCAGTAATAATTCCTGTGCATGCCTCCATCTCAGTAATAATTCCTGTGCATGCCTCCATCTCAGTAATAATTCCCGTGCATGCCTCCATCTCAGTAATAATTCCCGTGCATGCCTCCATCTCAGTAATTATTTCCGTGCATGCCTCCATCTCAGTAATTATTCCCGTGCATGCCTCCATCTCAGTAATTATTCCCATGCATGCCTCCATCTCAGTAATTATTCCCGTGCATGCCTCCATCTCAGTAATTATTCCCGTGCATGCCTCCATCTCAGTAATTATTTCCGTGCATGCCTCCATCTCAGTAATTATTTCCGTGCATGCCTCCATCCCAGTAATAATTCCCATGCACGCCTCCATCTCAGTAATAATTCCTATGCATGCCTCCATCTCAGTAATAATTCCCATGTATGCCTCCATCTCAGTAATAATTCCCGTGCATGCCTCCATCTCAGTAATAATTCCCGTGCATGCCTCCATCTCAGTAATTATTTCCGTGCATGCCTCCATCTCAGTAATTATTTCCGTGCATGCCTCCATCTCAGTAATAATTCCTGTGCATGCCTCCATCTCAGTAATAATTCCCGTGCATGCCTCCATCCCAGTAATAATTCCTGTGCATGCCTCCATCTCAGTAATTATTTCCGTGCATGCCTCCATCTCAGTAATTATTTCCGTGCATGCCTCCATCTCAGTAATAATTCCTGTGCATGCCTCCATCTCAGTAATAATTCCCGTGCATGCCTCCATCCCAGTAATAATTCCTGTGCATGCCTCCATCTCAGTAATTATTCCCGTGCATGCCTCCATCTCAGTAATTATTTCCGTGCATGCCTCCATCTCAGTAATAATTCCCATGCATGCCTCCATCTCAGTAATAATTCATGTGCTTGCCTCCATCTCAGTAATAATTCCCGTGCATGCCTCCATCTCAGTAATAATACTTGTGCATGCCTCCATCTCATTAATTATTCCCGTACATGCATCCATCTCAGTAATAATACCCGTGCATGCCTCCATCTCAGTAATTATTCCCGTTCATGCCTCCATCTCAGTAATTATTCCCGTGCATGCCTCCATCTCAGTAATTATTCCCGTGCATGCCTCCATCTCAGTAATTATTCCCGTGCATGCCTCCATCTCAGTAATTATTTCCGTGCATGCCTCCAACTCAGTAATTATTCCCGTGCACACCTCCATCCCAGTAATAATTCCCATGCATGCCTCCATCTCAGTAATTATTCCCGTGCATGCCTCCATCTCAGTAATAATACTTGTGCATGCCTCCATTTCAGTAATTATTTCCGTGCATGCCTCCATCTCAGTAATAATTCCGTGCATGCCTCCATCCCAGTAATAATTCCTGTGCATGCCTCCATCTCAGTAATTATTCCCGTGCATGCCTCCATCTCAGTAATTATTCCCGTGCATGCCTCCATCTCAGTAATTATTTCCGTGCATGCCTCCATCTCAGTAATTATTCCCGTGCACACCTCCATCCCAGTAATAATTCCCATGCATGCCTCCATCTCAGTAATAATTCCGAACATGCATGCCTCCATCTCAGTAATAATTCCCATGTATGCCTCTATCTCAGTAATAATTCCCGTGCATGCCTCCATCTCAGTAATAATACTTGTGCATGCCTCCATCTCAGTAATTATTTCCGTGCATGCCTCCATCTCAGTAATTATTCCCGTGCATGCCTCCAACTCAGTAATAATTTCCATGCATGCCTCCATCTCAGTAATTATTCCCGTGCATGCCTCCATCTCAGTAATTATTTCCGTGCATGCCTCCATCCCAGTAATTATTCCCGTGCATGCCGCCATCTCAGTAATTATTTCCGTGCATGCCTCCATCTCAGTAATAATTACCGTGCATGCCTCCATCTCAGTAATAATACCAGCGGATGCCTCCTTCTCTGTAATAATACCAGTACATACCTCCATCTCAGTAATTATTTCCGTGCATGCCTCCATCTCAGTAATAATGGCTTCTCCACAGTAATAGTGTCCCCTTTTATGCAGTAAAATAACCCCCGTGTACGCACCCCTTTCTCTCCCACCACTGTGGTCAATGCTGCCCGCTAGGTAGTATGATCACATGATCACTGCAGCCAATCCCCCCACCCACAGTGATTAGCCGCAGAGTCCACGTGCCACGGTAGATGATGTGCCTGAACAATCTGAAACGGAGCAGGGAACAAGAGCGGTACAGACCAATGAAGAGGTGAAGCAAAAGGGATCAATATAAGCCTTTTTTTACATTTTGCTCCACTCCTGACATCCGTACGGTACGTTTCCTATCACCCCAAACACCCAGGAAAGCCCCACCAGGTCTAGGACAGTTGGGGGACATGCTGTAGCTATAGGGGTGTAGAGATATTTATACTCCTGGCTGTGATTGCTAACACGTAGTAGGTGGGAGACCCTTCCCAATTGGGCACTGTATCCCAGGAACTTCGTGTTACACCTATGATATGCCACAGAAGCTGCTACAAGCGTTGGGTACAAGCCACCTATGATGATTATACCAGTGCTGCCCACTTTAATGCCTCTTCTCAATGTGCCCTCATCCAAGTGCCACGGAAGCAGTGGGTTGCAGAATGGACAAGTTTTTCGTACTTTCAATGCTACATAATTTCTGATCGACACTCACTGTTATAACGCATGCATCGCATATCCGTATCAGTGAGAGGAGGCACTTTGAATTACAGTTACAACTACCCCATAGTCATACTCCATATTACATTCTGAATGGACCACAGCATGACAACCTTGCAGTATAACGCACCGTAGGTGCCAGAGTACATCAGAGTACTGCATCACCGAGGACTCAACATGCAGTAGGTGAAAAGAGACGTCTCTCATACACTATGTCACATCTTGTACCAGTGCATAATACCGCTACTCTAAGTGCCTTGTACTCCTGTTACAATGTATCACATAGTCACTTCACACACAGAGCCCTGCATAATATTTTCTATTCTGCTACTAAACATCACACTTCCCGTATTCCTTGTATCACAGTCCCTGGGGAGAAACTCCCTCAGTGGCATCAGTCCATCATAGTCCCCATAGTGTGCTCAGTATTGCGTCAGAGCGGTTTCATATCCTGCAGCCTTTCTCGGTGCTTTCAGGTTTATAGCATTTTCATCTGCTTCAGGACGAAGTCTCGGCAGGATGGGAGCCTGCCATCCTTCCATACTGCTTTGGCCCCGGCCTCATCAGGGTCCTCATTTTCAGCCCTCTAGTCATCAGGGCTGCTTCAGTGGCCTCCTCCTGCACTGCCCCCTGTGTACTCTTGTGATGCAGCTGTAATAACTTATATGACCCAGATGGCTGCCAGGACATCACCTGGGAGCCGGGTTTAGTTCCCATTAGTCTCAGCACAGAGGAGTCCTAGTGAATTCCAAGACCTTTCTGGTGGTGCCAAGGGTCCTTTTTACTCCCCAGTCACAAAATCACAGCAAATAATCATGTGACCTCTGTCTCTGAAGGTCTTTGTATATATACTCTAGTATTGGCAGACACATCAAAAAGCGTTTTACCCTTTGCATTCCCCCTTGTCCCATCATTACCTCCTAACAAGTGTTTAGAAACCTCCTCAGTCACCTGAAATATACCAGTAAGGATTGATTGGTGGCGGCTGGGTGTGCAGCTGCACCAGCATGTGAGACTGCATGCTGTGAGAGGGGAGGAGGGAGCTGAGAAGTCATTTGATTGGGATGTGTGGGCAGAAGGAAACAGCAAAGGAAGGGCAAACATCACACCAGGAGGAACTTGTGCTCGCAGAAAGCATGGAAGAAAAGCCGCACAAAGAAACCCCATATTTGCTGGTACTGCACATCATGCCTCTACGTCTTGTACATATATGCTGACAGCTAAAGGAACGAGCATCGCTCAGTGCATGGAGGTGGAGGGGTCCGGGGGAACGTTCCAGCCCACCCGCCTCCGTTCACATTAAACTGGCCATTGGTCATAAGTAATACCGCCTATTTCCACGAGGCGGTACGTCGCGTCGTCTTCTGCATGCAGAAACTAAATAATGAATGAGAAGCGAAGGAATTCTCATTCGTCTTTCAGTCGGGGCGTTTACACTGAACGATAATCGTCGATTTATTCGCTCATGTAAAAGGGCCCTAAGGCAAAATAATTTTTTATTTTGCTTGGCAAAGACTAGGCTTTAGCTTGCAGAGACATGGCATATAACTGTAACAAACCCTCAGCTGTGATATGCATTACATTTTCTCAACCCAAATGTCCACATTCACTGACAGCAAACAGATACTGAAACACAACTCTGCCCCACTTCTGATCCCTTGTAGTAGCTTTTTGATCAGCGTGACGATTATGATGGTCATTACCGTTGCGTGTCTACGGGCTGCCCCCTTCTTCAGGCTCCAGTGAGGACATCCCATCACAGAGACATGTGACTGCTGCAGCCAAACACTGGCTGCATGTAACTCAGGTTCAGACGGTAATTGGCTGCAACGTTTTTTAAGCCGTGACCACCCCTTTATTGAAAAACGCCTACCAAAAAGTCAGGGTCGCCCCCAAGCCTCTATGCTGCCTGAGGCAAAGTGTGAAATGGCGCCCTCCCACAAAAATAATAGTCCTTTTACTGGCATTGAAAGCACCAATACACAAGATACCTAACATGTATTTAAACCATTGGGACTTATCTGAAGTGATAGAGAAATAGAGCCCTCAGTAGTGGCCCCAATAGTAACTGTCCCCCTTATTGGCTTCAGTAGTAATAGTGCCTCCATTAGGGGCGTCAATAGTAAATGCCCCCTTTAGTTGCCCCAGTAGTAATACTGACTCCATTAGGAGCCCCAGCAGTAATAGTGGCCCCACAGTGGCCCAAGTAGTATTAATGTCCCTGGAGCTCCAGCTGGGCGGCAACCTGACAGGAACTTTAGTTGTGTTCCTGCATGCAGGGGGATTAGATAGGGGTCACTGACTCAGCAGTGGCGGCTCCTGGTGAACCAGAGCTGCAGACTAAGTTTAATGCCTGTTGGGTTGTCACCTACCCAGGTCCCAGTTGGCAATTTTTTACCAGCCATTAATAAGACCAGTAAAAAAAAAAATTTTCAGCAGGGTCACAACCGACCACCCCCCTGAGGTCCTACAGACTGCCTCCTCCTGAGGCAGCAGTGTCAGGTCACCTCATGGTAGGGGCGCCCCTGCAAAAAGTTACTACTTACTAAACTTAATTTTCAAACAAACAATAAATGTCTGTACATTCCCTGCAAAATTGTAGAACTTTCTTCTATAGAATGATTCTTCCTTATTTCCATCAGATTTAAAAACCCCTTTAACCCTTTCCAATCCACTGTCTGACGTCTTAAAACATTATAATTCTAGGCTGTACAGCTCCAATGTTGGAAAACGTCCGTCGGGGTTCTCTTACTGTATATTGCCAGCCTCTCTGCTGTCGGAGCCTATCCAACGTGTCACCTCATGCAGTACTGACTTTAGCCAGCAGATAGCGCCATTGTATAATGGCAGAAAAAGAGTAAGCCCCCTAGGAAAACCAGGATAGAAATTGGATTGGAAAGGGTTAAGATGCAGCTGATGCATTGCACATTGTGGGTGGTGGAGATGGCAGCCATATGCTGTTACAATATAGAATCAGTACTGTAACAGACAAACACTACAGAACAGGTCATTCATTAATGGGTGTGGCCTAATATTGGGGTCGGGGCCAAGTAAGAGGATACTAATCCCTACCTGAACTAACGACCTTCCTTTCCCCTTGCTGCGCTTCTTAGTAGTTCTACACAAATCCTGGACTGCACAGCAACAACCTGTCTAATATTAAACCTCCGCCGGCGGTCACATCCAGATAATTGGTCGTGAAATGCAAAGATCCTGATTCAAATGTGCAAATTGGGTGAGAAAACACATTTATCAGGAGTTCTGGTGAGATGCTGACAATCTGACACCGCGGCTGACAAGAGAACGTTGTGTAAGCACCGCCGCAATGATAAGAAGTTGGGGGGTTCGCCAGCTGGCGCCGTTAAATAATGGGGAACTCTGGTATCCCGAGTATTGAGGCTCCACCCATCCATCAGTGTGGGGCTATAATGACTTCCTGCTGAGCTTGATACACACAGAAGGCTTTCCGAATAAGATGAGCTGCAGTGTAAAGTATGAGGGCCAGAGACAATGGATGAGTGTAGCAAAAATGAAACAAAGGTTCCATTTCAGATTACTTCTGAATCATCAGACGCTGTGGGTCAAAGTACAGAACATCTCTCTCTGCTGTTTGGAAGACAGGCTGTACAATTCCAGTAGTTCGGTCTACAAGTCCCATTGACCCGGCATGCACTCAGACATGAGGACCAAAGCCCTGGGCTTCAGAAGTGGACTGCTGGGTGCAAACCATCAGAAAACTTTATCCAAGATGTCTGCTTAAAGGGGCTCTAAATTCCTTTTGCATGTAGATTTCAAACCTATTGTCCTCATACAGAGGAAGGGAGATAAACTAGAAGCTTTCAGGCAATATGCAAGGAAAATATAGACAATATACACTGAATGGCCCCTTTATTAGAGCCCCGGCCCTCTCAGACTCGCACTTTCCTATATGCAAATTAGATCTGTGACCCCAGAGGTGCAGCATAAAATCGGTTTTTAATGGATCAGTTTAAGTGTGACTCCACATAATACGAAATCCTGCGATCGGAGCGACTTCCAATGAGACCTAGTCATCGTTGCTAGACTAGCTGGGATTTCATTGACAACCTTGTGGGGGTTTCTCATGCAGCGGTGTGCAGAGTATACTGAGAATGGTGTGATTGAAGAAAACATCCAGCAGAAGGGGATCCTATTGACATAACAACTCATCGTCGAAAGGGGTCAGAGGAGGATGTCAGGAATCATTCTAATCAATAGGGATTGCACAGTCAGGAACAGCTAAATACAATGCTGGAGCTCTAACTAATGTGTTTGAATGCTCAACTCATCCTCCCTTAGCACGGATGGGCTACACCAGGGGATGACCAGCTCACGTGCGATTGTGGCGAGGGTAGAAGCAGTACTCATATAAACTAAATAGCTGACTGGGGTGGGGGGAAGCTACTGTACTCTTTTGACAAATGTACTCTTTTGAGACTCTATAGCAAATTACTTGGACCCTCTCAGCACTGATCAGAAACATATGAGCTGCACTAAACTTTTGCCCCCAACTGGGACTATTTAGTGGCTGCAAACACACCCATTAGATTCCACGAGTTAAAGGATTTTCCCCAATACAGATAGATACCCAACAGTAGGGTTGACCATCGATGCATGCTCAGCAGGTTCAGACTGCTATGACCCTCACCAATCAGCACTAGTGATATGGAATGGGAGGAGCCTTCAGGGGTGTTGAGGCTCATGAACTTATATTGGCACTGTCTGTCAGCTGCCGTACGAGAAGGGTTAATTTTTTTTTCTCACCGTGAGAAAGAACTGTGTCATTTTCCTCAACTCTCTAATGATGTGATGAACGCTACCAGAACAAAATGATCACTCGCTCGGTACGGTGGGCGTCTGCTGCTACATGACTCACTGTGCATCTTGGAAGCAGCCGATGTAACCGTCTATCTATATGCAGTTGGGTAAAAACAACATAACAAACAGTGTTTTTGGCAAATGGTGGTGATGTGAGAGTAGCGCCCCATCCCAAAACCAGACCACTCCCGCAACCATCTTCACATGCTTCCCCGTTCCTATGACCACAGAGCAGCTGGCGCCGGGAAGTAGAATGAGATACAAGTCCTTATGGCGGAATCACTTATACAGAAGGCGCTTGGAAACTAGGAACTGATTAATGAAGCCTGAAGGACAATGCTGATTGTAACAGATCATATTAATCGGGATACCAATATATCTGTGCAGGACAATCATGTACTATCCAGTCATTCACACATTCTTCTACATAGGAGGCAGTATTATAGTAGTTATATGCTTGTACATAGGGGGCAGTATTATAGTAGTTATATACTTGTACATAGGGGCAGTATTATAGTAGTTATATTCTTGTACATAGGGGGCAGTATTATAGTAGTTATATTCTTGTACATAGGGGCAGTATTATAGTAGTTATATTCTTGTACATAGGGGGCAGTATTATAGTAGTTATATTCTTGTACATAGGGGGCAGTATTATAGTAGTTATATTCTTGTACATAGGAGCAGTATTATAGTAGTTATATTCTTGTACATAGGAGGCAGTATTATAGCAGTTATATTCTTGTATATAGGGGGCAGTATTACAGTAGTTATATTCTTGTACATAGAGGGCAGTATTATAGTAGTTATATTCTTGTACATAGGGGGCAGCATTATAGTAGTTACATTCTTATACATAGGAGCAGTATTATAGTAGTTATATTCTTGTACATAGGGGCAGTATTATAGTAGTTATATTCTTGTACATAGGGAGCAGTATTATAGTAGTTATATTCTTGTACATAGGGGCAGTATTATAGTAGTTATATTCTTGTACATAGGAGGCAGTATTATAGTAGTTATATTCTTGTACATAGGAGGCAGTATTATAGTAGTTATATTCTTGTACATAGGAGCAGTATTATAGTAGTTATATTCTTGTACATAGGGGGCAGTATTATAGTAGTTGTACATAGGGGGCAGTGTTATAGTAGTTATATTCTTGTACATAGGGGGCAGTATTATAGTAGGTATATTCTTGTACATAGGGGGAAATATTATAGTAGTTATATTCTTGACATAGGAGCAGTATTATAGTAGTTATCGTCTTGAATATAGCAGACTGATCACCTATTTAATTATACTGAGGTGTGCATGTACGTGAGACAGTTATTTATTAGCTTCTATTGGATTATACTGTTTTAGACATAATTATCATAAATATAAATAGACTAAGAAAATTGAACATTATTGAATTACTATGTAACCGGTTTACTCTCGCGCTTTGTATTCTTGTTTCATATTACTGTTTATATTGCTTCCTGCTGCTTTGTGTCTTTCATGTCATACGCAGGGCTTTTATTACACATGGAATGCTGCTATACAAACCTCTAATTTCCTTCAAAGTAAAATGCACCTTGGAGCTACATCCAGAACACAAGTATCCAGAGTCCGTTACATAGGAAAGAAAGGAGCTGCACACACCTAGAGCCGCGGGCGGTATCCCTGGGTTGCCAGTGTTTTTCTGTGTCAGCACATGGGGACGGGCGGGGAGGACAGGACAGAACTGGTGTTTCCACTGTCTGGAATTTGCCTCTGGGCCAGAGAATATCTGATCTACTAGATCCTGACTCTTTCATGGTTATTGAGAGGTCAGTCATTGCAGAAGGAGAAGTGAATACACGCTATGTTGAGAAAAGTATTGGGACATAGAAGGTGATGAAATTCGATTTTATTCACATTTTTCAGTCCGGTGTTGGGCCTCCTTTGGCCTCAATGACTGCAGTAACCTTCTGCGGCTGCTTTTCACCAAATTGCCATAGTTGTGTGAAGGGATTTGCCTCCATTTCTCAAGGAGAGCTTCAGTTAATGATGCAAGTGATGATGGGTATGTTGCATGCTCGGATACGGTGTTCTAATTTGTCCCATAAATGCTCGATGGGACTGAGATCTGGACTTTGGGCTGGGCAATTAAGTCTGCAGACTTTCTGCTCATCAAACCAAGCCTCAACACTGTTTGCTCTATGACATGGTGCTCGGTCATGTTGGTTGAGCTGTACCAGAGTATTGTCACATGATAGGTGATGCCATACTGTCCAGAATGTCCTGTACCCATTGGTGGTGTCGAGGGTGGACTTCACTGTTCAGACAATGTAGTCACGTATTCACCGCTCTCCAGATGACCACCACACCCGAGTGCAGCCATCCGATCAGAAGATGGTGTACTGTGATTCATCTGACCACAACACTTGCTTCCACCCACTTACAGTCCGAAACTCCGAGCCCCATCGCAAGTGCCGCTGTGTATTCACTGCTGCGATGATGTGTGCAGCCGCTCGTCCATGGTAACCGTTCATATGCCGTTCCGTACGGAGGGTTCTGGTACTAAAGGATGTTCCAATGTTCTGTGAGACTCCCTGAGAGAGGCTAGACAACGTGTGTGATGTCTTCACAGATCATACAAGGCTTCGTTGTCCACGTTCTGTCAGTTTTCGAGGTCTCCCTGAGCGTGGCTGCATTGCACACACCAGTTAGTCTCCCAATAATATGGCCAACTGTGAACCTTGGAAAGACCAGAAATGCTGCGATGTCTCTTACTGATTCGTGGGTGACATCCCCCCACCAAACCCCGTTGTCAGCTCTACACCTGATGACATCCCCCCACCAGACCCCGTTGTCAGCTCTACACTTGGTGACATCCCCCCACAAGACCCCGTTGTTAGCTCTACACCTGGTGACATCCCCTCACCAGACACCTTTGTCAGCTTTACAGCTGGTGACATCCCCTCACCAGACACCTTTGTCAGCTCTACACCTGGTGACATCCCCCCACCAGACCCCGTTGTCAGCTCTACAACTGGTGACATCCCCCCACCGGACCCCATTGTCAGCTCTACAACTGGTGACATCCCCCCACCGGACCCCATTGTCAGCTCTACACCTGGTGACATCTCCCACCAGACCCAGTTGTCGGCTCTACACCTGGTGACATCCCCCCACCAGACCCCATTGTCGGCTCTACACCTGGTGACATCCCACCACCAGACCCCGTTGTCGGCTCTACACCTGGTGACATCCCACCACCAGACCCCGTTATCAGCTCTGCACCTGGTGAAATCCCCCCATCAGACCCCATTGTCAGCTCTACACCTGGTGACATCTCCCACCAGACCCAGTTGTCAGCTCTACATCTGCTGACATCCCCCTACCAGACCCCGTTGTCGGCTCTACACCTGGTGACATCCCACCACCAGACCCCGTTATCAGCTCTACACCTGGTGCCATTTCACCAGCAGACCCCGTTGTCAGCTCTACACCTGGTGACATCCCCCCACCAGACCCCGTTGTCAGCTCTACACCTGGTGACATCCCACTACCAGACCCCGTTGTCAGCTCTACAACTGGTGACATCCCACCACCGGATCCCATTGTCAGCTCTACACCAGGTGACATCCCTCCACCAGACCCCGTTGTCAGATCTACACCTGGTGACATCCCCCCCACCAGACCCTGTTGTCGGCTCTACACCTGGTGACATCCCCCCACCGGACCCCATTGTCAGTTCTATACCTGTTGACATCCCCCCCTACCAGACCCCGTTGTCAGCTCTACACCTGGTGACATCCCCCCACCGGACCCCATTGTCAGTTCTATACCTGTTGACATCCCCCCACAAGACCCCGTTGTCGGCTCTACACCTGGTGACATCCCACCACCAGACCCTGTTATCAGCTCTACACCTGGTGAAATCCCCCCATCAGACCCCATTGTCAGCTCTACACCTGGTGACATCTCCCACCAGACCCAGTTGTCGGCTCTACATCTGGTGACATCCCACTACCAGACCCCGTTGTCGGCTCTACACCTGGTGACATCCCACCACCAGACCCCGTTATCAGCTCTACACCTGGTGCCATTTCACCAGCAGACCCCGTTGTCAGCACTACACCTCGTGCCATTTCACCAGCAAACCCCGTTGTCAGCTCTACACCTCGTGACATCCCACCACCAGACCCTGTTGTCAGCTCTACACCTGGTGACATCCCCCCACCAGACCCTGTTGTCAGCTCTACACCTGGTGACATCCCCCCACCAGACCCTGTTGTCAGCTCTACACCTGGTGACATCCCACCACCAGACCCCGTTGTCAGCTCTACACCTGGTGACATCCCACCACCAGTCCCCATTGTCATCTCTACACCTGGTGACATCCCACCACCAGACCCCGTTGTCAGCTCTACACCTGGTGACATCTGATGGTTTCTGTACTGGGATATACCTGTGTGATATCCTCCTTTACACTCACACATCCGATTTGTATATTCTTCATCTGACAGCACAGGACGGTGGGGGCCCAATACTTTTGTCAACATAGTGTACAAACTCTAATATACATTTTAAGGGGTTCATTGAGTAATAATTAGAGTCCAGTCTCTCCATAGTGTCAGCCATATATTGTAACAACTTTCCTTTGTGGCTGATAGAGCAGCACCCCATGCAGCGGACCCCAATAGGATGTCCATATACCTTATTATATATCCCATCTACTTAAAAAGGAAGCTGTCAGCACTTTCAAACCTACTAAACTGTCTGCAGCAGCAGATTGCTCGGTTACAGCTCTTTCCAACAATAACTTTGTTATGCTAGTAAGAGACACCATACCTGCAGAAAACCTGTGGGAACGCATCCCCGCACCCAGCAGCCTCCTTGGAAGACCTGGGCTAAGGGACGTTATATTGCACACATGGGTGAATTTACCTGCTCTACGGGGTTGGAAACTTTTGCTGAGATAAAAAAGTTGCAAACAAAGGAATCGTTGTGCCACATGAGTCATTATATGAGCCGATATCCGAAGACTGGATTCAGTAGTGACATGTATGGCCCACAGATGGCAGCAACACATCTCACAAAAGAGGCTGGAAAAGTAATGAAAAACAGTCGGAGGGTCAATTTTCTTCTAAGTCACATGACTGTTTATAAAAAGAGCACGTTAGAGAGGCAGAGTCTCTCAGAAGCAAAGATGGGAAGAGGTCACCAATCTGTAAAAAACTGCATCTAGCTTTTACCCACTAGCTATATTTTTCCCTGCGATGCGACAGCCAGGGGGGAAACTATAGAGGATGCAGGGGATGTGGTTACACCCAGGCCCCGGAGCCTTAGGGGGCCCATAAGGCCTCTCTTCTCCATATAGGGAGCCCAGTACTATGAATAAAGCATTACAGTTGGGGACCCTGTTACAGGTTTTGCATTGGGGCCCAGGAGCTTCAAGTTACGCCTCTGGCGACAGCGATGATTATGAAACCAATGGTTATCAATGATTTTTCACTCCAGCTTTGCATTGCAGAGAAGAAATCTGTGACATCGCTCAGTGTTTTCAATGGGGCCGGCAGCAGCAGCGCTAGCCCCAGAGAATACATAGGGAGTATATTGCTGCCTTCTGCCACAGCTGTGACAGCTGTGGCAGGGGTTTTCTACACTCCCACAGGGATGAAGGAATCCTCTGCCACAGCTGTGACAGAAGTCAGCAATATTATGCCATTGCTTTCAATGGGGTTGGTGCTGCTGCTGACCCCATTGAAAGCAGTGGGTTGTAGGCAACCCGGTCCCTGCGGGGATGAAGGAAAGCCCTGCCACAGCTGTGACAGAAGTCAGCAATATACTCCCTATGTTTTCAGTGGGGCTATCCCTGCTGCTGCCGCCCCGTTGAAAACACCGAGCGATATCACAGCGCTTTTCTTGCGCTGCAAGGCGAGTGTTTTCACTCGCTCTCGCAGCGCAAGAAATAAAAATGCTAGTAGGTAAAAGCCCTAGAATATTGAGGAACAAATTCAGAAAAAACATTGAAGACTTCCTATTGTGAAGACTTTGCATATCCCCCCATCTACAGCTCCTAATATCATCAAAAGGTTCAGAGCATCTGGAGAAATTCATGTGCACAAGGGACAAGATCAATGGTTACTATCGGATGCTTAAATCTATGGGTCCTCAGGCGTCAGTGCATTAAAAGCAGGCGTGATTCTGTAATGCAATCACTGCATGGACTTAGGAATACTTGCAGAAATCATTGTCTGAGAACACAGTTCCCGGGGTATTCCACAAATACAAGTGAAAGCTACATCATGCTTTTACACAGGAACGATCATCGCTCAGTGAAGAAGACAGTAATGACTGCCTGTTTCCATTGACCGATCACTTGTTCAGTTTTCTGCTTGCAGAAATTGAACCAATTCTCTTTTGTTGTTCAGTCGGGGCATTTACACTGAACGATGGTCGTTCACATCCCCGCTGCAGTGGACCACGTTATCGGCCCGCATAAAAGGGGCCCTTAGAAATTTGAAACAAAAGAATTCTCCACTTGGCCACTAGAGGCCAGACTCAGCTCTTGAAACAACATGACAGCAGTTATAACTCAACTATCGATAATGGCATAAACATCTCCAGACAGATTATCGTAGAATCAGATTTTTTTCCCCCAAAGCTGGACATCTCAGCCGCTGATCACAGGGTAGGTCATGCCAGGAGAAAAAGGTAAGGAAGGACGAGTTTGTACAGGTCACTGGGAAAATGCATGGAATTGTAGTTAGCAACTTTTTTCAACTTTTTAAAGTTTTTGAGAATCTTTTTGATACAATGTCACAAGTGTCACATTTCCAGCGTAACAAAAAAAAAAGCTCATCAGGCCAGAGAATAATCCTAGAAAGGCTCTCATGCAGGGGAATAATGCGGTTATTACAAGCCCGGGATAAAATAACAGCCCGTCTGTATGGGATCCGGACAATCTGCAAGCATCAAACTGCTTCATGCTCTTCTATTGAAGGTTAAGATTACTTTTATAGACAATGATGCCCGTCAATCTGTTAGCAACCAGCGGGCAGCTGAAGCATCACATTCCACTGTGGTTGACCAAATAGAACGAGGAGGGGGGTGCAGCACACGGGAGGGGTAGGGTGAGCAATGGTGGTGGGAAATACAAACCTAAAGGCACATTGCAGGGGTCCAATCTAGACCCCAATGTAAGAAGTACAGTATTCATTATAGCAACACCAGGACTACTTCTATGCATTTTGCGTAGCGTCTCTTAGGCCGCTTTCACACCTGCACTGGAATCGAATGGACACCATTGACAATAATAGGGTCTGTTCATTTCTTGCACCCATCCGCCATATTTACCAGATGAAAAGTCCTATTTTTTGGCCGGCATTTCATGCCCGATCTGCGCTGGAGGCCCTGAACGGAGATGTGGATACAGCCGTACTGGAGGATGGTATTGGGAACCGGTGGGTTATTGGTGTGCCTTAAACATTCATTACACCAAATGTTATATGGGTGGGGGTCCAACAGCTGCGGTTGGCTGCAAGATTTCGGTCTATCCCAAGTCCTTCTTGCTTGTATGGCTACGAAGTAGCAGGGGGGTCCCAAGTCCTAGGGGTCGGTCGGTGTTCCAGAAGCCAGATGTCCAACCCAACCAGCTAATATTGATTGCTGTTTATAGAGCAACATGTTTATATACAGGAAGGGTATAGAGATGTATCCTACCTATAGACTCTTCTGTATGTGTAAACCTTAATAATGTGGGTCCCTAAATAACCCCCCCTCCCCCCTGACTAACAATATATGGACTTCAACCTGTGTCTCCCCAGCTGCTGCAGAACGTCTTCTCCCATCATGGAGAGTCACAGGTAGGAGACCACTGACCCCCCCAACAGTACCCACAGGTGGAGGAGATTTCCATTTATGAGGATCCTTGCTTTTAATATTGCAGATTTGTGCAGCTGTAAACGTGATTTGGTACTTGTAAAACACGTGATGTCGAGCTGGATTTGTATTTTGCAACATACAATTGCAACAGATAAGCCTTTGTATCGTTTCCCCTCCCGCCTACATTTGTATCATATTACGTGCTACATCTGCAGCTCCTACTTGCCCCTGCAGACGGAGTCCCAATAGGAGATCCGTCAGTGAGGCCGACCACAACTCGGGTTTTCAGCTTCTCTCTTATTTCCTGGACTTTATATCAGCTACACTAACTTCTGACCATAAGAAAGATAAGCTTTGCCAAAGGAGCTGATAAGAAGGTGCAGGAGAGGAGGGAGCAGAAGGGAACCAAGCCGTCATCCAGCCTCACTCACGGAGTTTCTATTTAGACTTAGGTCAGGCTCACACAGGTGTGTTGTCATTGGGCAAGCGCAATTTTCCTGTGTACGGCGCACGATGCCACAAGTCTGTTGCTTTGTATTGGGCCACTCACAACAGTGTCTTATATGGGCACTAGAGATGAGCGAGTATACTCGCTAAAGGCAATTGCTCGAGCAAGCATTGCCTTTAGCAAGTATCTCCCCGATCGAGACAGAAGGTTCGGGCGCCGGCGCGGGGGAGCGGTGAGTAGCGGAGATCTCCCCTCCGTTCCTCCCCGCTCTCCCCCGCAGCTCCCTGCCCGCTGCCGGCACCCATTGAAATGGCTAATTAGTCTAATGAGTTCAGGATGTGTACTTTTCCTGTGCAATAACGCAGCTTATCACGCATCTCTGCGCATCCCCATTGACTTCTATGGGGACATTTGATGCGCAAATGTGCAGATAAAAAGAGCACGCTGCGTGTTTTTCTGCACAATCAAAATGTGCGCGAAAATTGCGTGCATCTGAACGGATCCATTCCGAATTCAGTAGGTTCTATTCACTGCATATTGTGCGTGAAAATAGTCCCCAGATGAAACCGGAATAAAGATAAAAAGGATTTGCAGAATGAAAAGTCCCATGAAAGTCTATGGGAGAGTAAAAAACGCAGTGACTATGGTTATTACATATGTGTTTACTACAGGAGACAGCGTTGAAAAAAAGGGGACATGAATTGGGCCTTCCACAACTTTTTGGGTGCTCGTTAAAAACGCAATCAATTCGCGCCAAAAACACATCAGCTATAGACGCAGTGAAAACACAGCTTTTTTCATCAAGTCCTTAGACTGCAGTGTCTATATACCGTGATAGGTAGAAGCTGCAGACGACAAACTGCGCAAAATCTCTAAATTAAACCTTATTGCAAAAATGATTGTCAGCCCAAAACACATCAAGTGAAAATAACTGGTGTCGTTAAACCACGTGCTACTGCGCCGGCTGCTATACAATAGGAAGAAGCTCCTTCCGTTATCGGGCCTCACAATCTGACTTCTCACAATCACTGCGGCAGATCAGCATCTCAGGAAGGGTTTCTCACATGTGACTCAACAGATAGAAACACTTGAAAGACTCAATGAACGTCAGAGCTGATGCCACGTGATGTGTAAATGTTACCGTCACAGCGCACCCCGAGGGGAAGTCCCATCGCTGCCGGCACAGCACAGGCCCAAACTGTGCAGGAACATACAAGCTCATGTCTGAGAGGTGTTCCCACTCCCATTCACTTCTGTGGGAGTCACAGACACAGCGTTTGGCCCCTCGTAGAGCCGGGATGCAGCGGCCAGTGGTGGGACAGGGTCATTGGCCAAACTCTCCAGCTTGGCACAACTTTCTGTTTAGCCCCATTTCTCCTACTAGGTTCACCATGCTGCTTCTTTGGCCTTCCTAACCTCGGAACACTCTTTTTTGCTCAATGACTTGGGCCTCTTCAGCCAACCATCTTCTACCATTTGTCTCCATGACCCATCATCCTCCTCTTTAGCTAAACATTGTCTACCATCTGCCTCGTCTTCTATTAACTACTTCCTTGGCCTACTATCGTATGCATGTTCAGCCCACCATCTTCTACCATGTGCCTCCATGGCCCAACATTTTCTGCCAACTGTTTCTGCGGTCTTCCATCTTCTACAAGCTACTTTTTTGGTCCACCATTTTCCTCTTTAGTTGACCATCCTTTAACATCTGCCTTTATGGTCTTTCAGCTTCTACAATGGGGGGTTTTAGTTAACTATAAACTTAACTGAAGCAACCAGTTGAAAATTAGTTTCTACCTCATGGATGTTTTAGCCTTTCTCTGGATCAACATTGGGGGAGAGGGGGGGGGGGGGGGGTAATTGGTTGAACTGGATGGACAGAGGTATTTTTCCAGCCTAACATACTATGTTACCATCTGCTTCTTTGGCTCAACATCTTCTACCAAGTGCCCCAATGGCCTTTCATTTTCTACCATGTACTTCTTTGGCCCACCTTTTCCTGCTCTCTGCCTTTATGGCTCTGGCCCACTTGCAACTGCCGCTTTGCCCCACCATTATCTGCTTTGTCCCACCATTATTCTACTATCTGTCTTCATGACCTTTCATCTTCTACCACCACCTTGTTGGTCCACCAACTCCTTTGAGCCGCCTCCATCTTCTCCAAACTCCCCTTTAGCTTAGACTTTTATTGCATCTGCTTCTTCGGTCCCCATCTGGTTCCAAAGAACTTTGTCTAATCACGTTTTTCACCTTAGTGATTTGAGAAGTAATTTGCAATTCATCTCACGAGTTTACTTGAGGGAAATGTTTACCTTCCCAGTAACCGCATGCAGCATTTCATTATTACAGCTCATTTCTCCACCTGTAGAACTTTTGCTTTGGTATTAGGAAATAGCATTTCTCCTTTGGAGATAGAATCACATTAATCCTAAATGTCACCGCTTAACACTTTCCGAAATGTAGTCCCGTCACTGTTTACCAGCCATTATTGCGATACGACGGGCTGATTGTTACTTTTTGTAGCAGTAGAAGTAGAAAACATGATATTTACAGCACTTATCGCCAAACTGCACGCACGGAAGTGAGGAACACGATTTGTTCTCATGTGGTCGACTAGCAGGTGATTTCGATCTCCATAGTTAAGTTATTTCTCTGACCTCAGGTGGTGCAGCCGTCTGCGTCAGCCATATTCCAAGGCACAGTCTATATATTATGGGTTTACAGTCTTCCCTGGCCCTAATATACTAACGACCCATTGACCAATACCCACCGCCTCTATCAGGAACAACTGACTTGTAAGATGATAAAAACCAGACAAATGAGTAGCGATGAGCGAACTATTCACAATTTTTGCCCAAATTTTGGTTCCATCCAAATTAGTTCGAACCAGACCAAAACTTCCCCAATATCCATAAAAAATGGTGCATAACATGGTGGTGGAATTTTAGTGGGTTCGGCCAAGATGAAACACCCAAGGTTTGGGTTTGCACCAAACTGAACTTTTAGCAAAGTTGGACCAGAAACAGGATTCAACTGTTTGGGTTTAATCAACACTACAAATGGACAATTCTCATCCAGTGCTACCTATTGGAAGGTAGCTACCTACACTCTTGTGGTGCTTTCTACAAGCAGAAACATTACTACCCTCATAAGGAGGTATATTGAACCACAGATTCAGGATACTATGCCACAGAAGGAGACACCAACCCTCCAGACTCACCAACCCTCACCAACCCTCCGGACATTGTTGGCCACCCACTTAGACAATCAGAAACTTAATGTTCACTGATGAGGGGCAATAATCCTGAAACAGTTGTCTACATAGGAGTTTCCAGATTTACATCCTTACTCATGTTCAAGACCTATTAAAAGGATATCGATTCATAGAGCAGCTATCTTCCAACAGGTGGCGCTGTGGAGGATTATTCCATCACTCATTGGCATAGCTTTTTCCCAGCAAGCATTGCATGACCTATAAGACTCTACATTCTTGTTGTGCTCTCCACAAGGACAAACGTTACCCACAGACCCCCCCACCCCCACCCCCACCCCACCCCACCTCATAAAGCTAAGGCAAATGATAATATATTGTATAGCTTTTATCAATTTCTTAGGAGGTCAGGGAGTCGGGTGTTGTGGACGGGCTTGATGGGGGAATCTTCTGGGAATCAGATATCAATGTATCGGGCGCGGAAGCTGATTACTGCCCATTGGATGCCGCCGCCCCGACAGAAGGGGGTTTTATCATAAAAATAAGAGGGGTTCTATCCTTGGAAAGGGGATTTATGAAAGAAGTAGCTTTTTGACTAAGTTTGAGGAAGATGGTTGGATATCTATAATGGAGAGTTATATATATAATAGAGGTATCATAGAAAAGCTGATGGGATGTGGAGGGGTGAGGAGAGGGGAAGTTTGTGTGAGTTCAACTCTGTTTTGTTGGTGATGGGGAGATTATGATTTGTTTGAATATAGTTCTGATTGATTGTATTGCTAGGCTGGGAAATGATATATTTTGTGTAGATTATACTTATGTATGTACAAATGGGCAGAAATTAGGGAGTAATTGTATTAAAAATATATAAATTTCAATAAAAATGATTAAATCAGATCATTTTTTATTGAAGTTTATATTTTGACCCTTCCATTTAAAGAACTAGATTTGCCCCTTCAAAAAGTCTACCTTGCTGTGGCATAATCACTTTGGGGTGTAGGAAGGCGCTGTTGGGAGCAATTGAGATGGCCATATTACATAGTAACATAGTTCGTTAGGCCGAATGAAGACAATGTCCATCTAGTCCAGCCTGTTTATCCTCCTGTGTTGTTGATCCAGAGGAAGGCAAAAAAACCCCAAGAGCAGAAGCCAAATAGCCCTTTTGGGGAAAAAATTCCTTCCCGACTCCCTAATGGCAATCAGACTGTTCCCTGGATCAACCCCTAATAGTTCCTACCTGCCTGTAAACCCGGATTAACAATTAACCTAAGATTTATATCCTGTAATATCCTTCCACTCTAGAAAGACATCAAGTCCATCTTAAACTCCTCTATGGATTTTGCCATCACCACATCCTCAGGCAGAGAGTTCCACAGTCTCACTGCTCTTACAGTAAAGAACCCCCTTCTGTGTTGGTGATGAAACCTGCTTTCTTCTAGATGTAGAGGATGCCCTCTTGTTACCGTCGTAGTCCTGGGTGTAAACAAATCATGGGAGAGATCCTTGTATTGTCCCCTCATGTATTTATACATAGTTATTTGGTCGCCCCTTAGCCATCTTTTTTCCGGGGTGAATAATCCCAGTTTTGGTGCCTCTCTGGGTATTCCAGTCCCGTCATTCCATGTACTAGCTTAGTCGCTCTTCTTTGAACCCCTCCAGCACTGTAACATCTTTCCTGAGCTCCGGTGACCAGAACTGTGCGCAGTATTCCATGTGGGGCCTGACAAGTGCCTTATATAGTGGGGGGATAATGTTCTCGTCCTTCACCCCTATACCTCTTTTAATGCACCCCAAGACTCTATTAGGCTTTGCAGCAGCTGACTGGCATTGGTTACTCCAGTTTAGTCTACAGTCCACTAGTACCCCCAGGTCTTTTTCCATATCACTTTTCCCTCGCTGTACCCCATTTAGTGTATATTGGTGACATCCGTTTCTCCTGCCCATGTGCATAACCTTACATTTATCAACATTGAACTTCAGTTGCCATTTTTCTGCCCAAGCCCCCAGCTTATCTAGCTTGATCATTAAGTTGCGCAGAAACGAACATAACTGAGACAACAACAGTGAAGACTCAAAAAAACTTTCTGACTAGAGCTGCAGTTTTTCAGGAGTGCTTCGAATTGTGCAACTTCTGAGTATTGGCGGATCGCCCTATCAGGACCATCTTTGTAGGAGTCCGCAGGTTACGTGACTTTCCATCAATCAATAATACAAGCAGATTCTCAGCTCTTCGCTTGGATGCAAATACTTTGTCATGTTTTCCACTGAGGTAGCGATCTTTTTGAATTGGTATTAAAGGGGTTTTCCGGGACTAAGAAGTTGTTGCTCGTCTGTCTAGTACCTGCTAAACTACAAGGAGGGGGCGGCTGGCTGCCCCTTCAGTAAGGTAGGAGCTGACTCAGTAATCTGATTTTGTTGGCCTATCCTATGGAACGGTGGGAGGTATTGATTTTTGCGGGATCAGTTGATACCATTTTGGTGGTAAGTAGAGATGAGCGAGTATACTCGCTAAGGCACATTACTCGAGCGAGTAGTGCTTTAGCCGAGTATCCTCCCGCTCGTCTCTAAGGAGTCGGGGGCCGGCGCGGGTGACAGGTGAGTTGCGATGGGGAGATAGGGAGAGAGGGATCTCCCCTCCGTTCCTCCCCGCTCTCCCCCGCCGCTCCCCACCCCCCAAATCTTTAGAGATGAGCGGGGAGATACTCGGCTAAGGCACTACTCGCTCGAGGAATGTGCCTTAGCGAGTATACTCGCACATCTCTAGTGGTAAGTGATGGGTTTTCATTGCATTTTTTTGCACAATAGACGAAAAACAGCTATTTTGGCATCGTTTTTTTTTATATTGCAGTATAAATAAGAAAATAACTTTATTCTTTGGATCTATAGGATTAGAGAAAAACTAATTATATATTTCTTATTACTTTGGAACAGTAAAAGCCCTAAATAACATAAATTATAATAGTATGCGCATCACCACCTTCCACGACCCGCAACATTGTTATTGCTTCGCCATATAAGCTCTAGAAGGCCTTGTTTTTAATGAGATAGGCTGTAGTTTCCTTTCGGACCATTTTGGGGTATATGCAACTTTTTGATACCTTTTTATTGTGTTTATTGGGAGATGGGTGAAGGAAAAATATCAATTTTCACATTTAAAAAAAAAAATTGCTGCATTCATGATGTGAAATAATGGACATAATATCTTTATATTTCACTATGTGATAGACCCGCCTGTTCATCCTGGAATGAGCCCAGCATCACATTCTTATGAAAGCTGTCCAAAAGAAAATCTGTGTGGCCCCACAGCAACCAATCACAGTGCAGCTTTCATTTTACCTCAGCGGTATATGAAATGAAAGCTGAGCTGTGATTGGTTGCTATCGGCATTTTTTCCCTCCAAGGGACTTGATGTGATTGTTGGATCGCTGGTATAGTATACTTCTCACCGATTAGCAACAGACCTGTCGGAGACGGGTCAGATAGGCTGGCACGCCTGGCAGATCCAGAGGACTTAATGAGGCTTCCATTGGAATCCATCGGCACCCCGTGTCACACTGCAGGATGCCCATGGATGACAAGAAGGTGCTCCCTCCCCGTCACCCGCTTACGTGCCGTCATTACCATTGATCACGGCATTTAAGGGGTAAACTGTCGGGAACAGAGATGTCTCCGTTTCCGGCCACCAGTGCAGGGTCCCAGCTGCCAGCTGACCCCCGGGACCCGTTCCCTCCCTGTATGGCATTCCCGTGCCAAGCTGCCATAAAAATCCGGAATATTTTACTGAACGGAGGGGTAATTAGCGCTTTCACTCCCTGGATGTACTTTACGCATTACGTAAACATAAACCGGAGGTCCCACAGTAATACCAGGTATCTCCGCCCCATATTCTGCAACACCGTAGGTAGGGGGACATTTCTCACCTCCCTCGGAGGGACGAGGCCCTTTGTACGATCCGGTGACTCCCATCTCAGTAGTAATCCTCCGCACTCCAGCGTCGTACTCTGTACTATTTCTCCAAGGTCCGCAGGATCATTTCCTCGTGGCTGAATGCACCGCAGGCGCCAAAGTACATCCTACGTTTCTCAGCGCTCCGCCTCACTGCGGGCTCACGCACTGCAGGTGCGAACAGGCGTCTCATGTACATTTCCCTCTCGCATAGCGTTGTTAACTCCGAAGTGTCCAGTCCCCATCATAGCACACCGCATCAATGAACCTTATAACCCCTATCAGTCCCAGCACAATTACAACCCCCAGTCCATAAGTGTCTGTCATAGTCAGTGTGCGCACATTACGGAGACTATCGTGTTGACCGCTTTTACGCCATTCCTGCAGCTTTCGCCATTCCCAGGTCTTCGGTGCTGTCAGCAGCTTTCAGGGGCCGAGTACCCTGTAAGAACGGAGACCCCTCTCCTTCCAGCAGTCTCTCTCGGCCCCAGGGTCATCAGGGCGCATTGTCTCTTGTGAGCTGCCATCCCCCAGCATGAGGGCAGGGCTAGCTCCCCACTCACTGGCTGCCGCCACGAACCCCACGGCCCTCCTTTACTGCCACACAAAAAGTGGTACTCAGCAGCACCCACCTGCTGCTCCCGGCCTCCGTGTCTCCAGCCCTTTTATTTGCCCCCTGTAGGGCACCAGAATCTCCCGCACTTCCCGCTGGGGAGAGGGCGGGGCTTCACACAGGAGGATCATTGCTCATGGGATGGAGGTGGAGGGGCCCGGGGATCATTCCAGCCGCTCGCCTCCATTCACAGTAAACAGGCAGTTGTTTTTAGATGGACTACCTATTTACTCACTCCGATCGTTATTTCAGTTTCACGCCTGTGCGATCCGAACAATGAATGAACTTTCCTTAGTTGTTCAGACTCGCCGGCATTTACACAGAACGATTATCCTATAGATGCCCGTGATATAAGAGCCCTTAGTCCAGCTGCAAGGCATGTTAGAAGCTCTGGCACTGACTAATGAGAAGGTTACCTCCCTATAGGTGGCGCTGTGGAGGAACTTCTCCATCCCCTCTTTGCATATTATTTTCCCAGGGAGCATTGCATGGCCTCTACAAGACTCCTTACACCAACCTGGCACTCTCCTCAAGGATAAACTTTATTCCCCCAGATCCCCGCAGAGCTTAAAGGCACTTTGACGGGCTGATAGTTGCCCAAATAGTCGCTCAAACAAGTGATTACGGGCAATTGTCGGCCTGTGTAACCCCGGCCCCCTGTCTGTATAAGGAATGACATCCTTTGTGCGCCCGCAGCCACTGTGTCTCCTTCATGCAATGTGGTCATAGTACAGGAAGTCATTGACAGCGGAGGAGGAGTAGAGGCGTCAGGCTGTGTATAGCGGTATACAGTGTGTGCAGCAGATTACAAGATAGTACATACTACGGTAGCTCCAAGCTCCAACCGTGAAGCAGATGACCCTTCCAAATGGAGTCAATGGACCTAGAGGGGTATTCCAACAATTTTTTTTTTGTTTTACAGTTTTTACCCATCCACTAGATCCCTTCTCCCATTTCTGGATGCGTGGCTTTGACTCCATTCATCCCAAGGGCGCAGACAGACAGCCATTGAAATGAATGGAGCGGTGTTGATGAAAGTTGAGCATAGCGCTCGGCTTTCTGCATGCATCATTGAAATGGAGCCAAAACCGTGCATGTGCGACCAGCAACCCATTCTAGAAATGAGAGACGGGATCCTGCACTGTGAAATGGGGGTAAACACAAGTCCCCCATTCTGGGATCCAGTGGATGGGTGAAAACTGAAAAAAATGCCCCATTACCAGAATACCCCTTTATGTCCAGTGTTACGGTACTTTCACACAAGCGGAATTAGCCGGCAATACGAATCCATATCTACACCTTAATCCGCCGCTGGGAATTCCGTACCGACCACCCCCCCCCCCCCCCCCCAAGTCTCATTGCAGATATCAATGTGGAATTGAATTCAAAATGAAGCCAAATTTCAATTCAGCATCCAAATCTGCACGGAGCCATGTGGATTTTGGTGCCTAATTCACTGCGTCTTGCGGTGCGTCCTGCAGGCTAACTCATCCCTCCCTTAGTGTGCATCAATAGTCTCCAACTTGGGACTATGTAGCAAAAACTACAACTCCCATCATGCCCTCGCTGTGCATCTATATGAACTTTGGCAGCTCCTAGTACAATGTAGAAATCTTGCCTATCATTGTAGACAGAGCGACTGGGGGGAGGATCCTGCTGCAGGCAGTTGTCTTACAGACAAGTCTGAGCTGATGTTTATGAGCACCTGTGGAGCTTGCTGACCTCCTGGGACACATAGAAGCCTTTAGGGGAGCTTGGCTGACCTCCTGGGACACATAGAAGACTTTAGGGGAGCTTAGCTGACCTCCTGGGACACATTGAAGACTTTAGGGGAGCTTGGCTGACCTCCTGGGACACATTGAAGACTTTAGGGGAGCTTGGCTGACCTCCTGGGACACATTGCAGACTTTAGGGGAGCTTGGCTGACCTCCTGGGACACATTGAAGACTTTAGGGGAGCTTGGCTGACCTCCTGGGACACATAGAAGACTTTAGGGGAAGTTCCTGACCTCCTGGGACACATAGAAGACTTTAGGGGAGCTTGGCTGACCTCCTGGGACACATTGAAGACTTTAGGGGAGCTTGGCGGACCTCCTGGGACACATAGAAGACTTTAGGGGAGCTTGGCGGACCTCCTGGGACACATAGAAGACTTTAGGGGAGCTTGGCGGACCTCCTGGGACACATAGAAGACTTTAGGGGAGCTTGGCGGACCTCCTGGGACACATAGAAGACTTTAGGGGAGCTTGGCGGACCTCCTGGGACACATAGAAGACTTTAGGGGAGCTTGGCGGACCTCCTGGGACACATAGAAGACTTTAGGGGAGCTTGGCGGACCTCCTGGGACACATTGAAGACTTGTAGGGGAGGTTGCCTGACTTCCTGGGACACATTAAACACTTCTATGGTTTTCTTGCAGTTTTGGTAAAGAAAGTGGGCTCATTACCGGGGCGTTCTATCAATGCCTGAAGAGTGTCATAGAGTGTCAATGACCGCTTCCTCTCAGCCCTCTCCATTGAAGTCTAAGGGAGTTGCAGAATCAGCGCATTAAGGACTGTTCTCCTTCGAGGACCCGCTGCCACTTCTGGGTCCTTCATGGCATCTCTACTCCTACAGCCATTTCTAGATTTTGTCTGTGAACGTTAATCAGGTCCCATTAATACGAATTTGATATGAAATCTTCCCATTCGCTGACAGCAAGCAGAGATTAGGACAAGAATTAGGAAACTGAAAGTTTATTAAAAAGTAGCTTCATGTACCTAAAGTTATAACCCCGTAAAGAAGTTTCACAAAGACTTCATCTACAACTCTACGCCTCCCGCGGCTCGTGAAATAGTCATTAACCCTCCAGCTGCCGCTAACCTCCACAAAGGAAGTGAGACAAGATTGCCCTGGGGCTGCACATTCCTTCCTGATTGTCAGGTTGCCTCCGCCATGACGTGCGCACGCATCCCGATGCTATTCCTACAGCTGGGGAGCAACGGTACCATCAGGAAATCCCAGCGACCGCAACTACTGTTTTTCCTCCAAAATAAGACAGTGTCTTATATTAATTTTTGTTCAAAAAGGTTTAACTTTTTTACATGTATAGCTGCCTGGACACTATTTAAATTGACTTTTTTAATTAACTGTTAGCAGGGCTTAATTTTGGAGTAAGGCTTATATTTCAAGCATCCTCAAAAAGCCTGAAAAATCATTTTGTATCCCCAAAAATTCTGGAAAATCATGCTATGTCTTATTTTCAGGTTATGTCTTATTTTCAGGGAAACAGGGTATATCCGAGACGCACAAGATCAGCGGCAAAACACTGAAGAAAAAAAAAAATCATATGAGGTCGTGACCTGGATGGAGCTCTGTAGGTTGTGTCCGCTCCTCCTTACTAGACCCACCGAGGACAGACCGGAGATGTGCGCCATTGTCCTTTGGCGGTAGTTGTGCGTCTGCTGCATCCATAGGGACCAATTATAAAGCTAGTGCTACACGGTGAGCTCGTTGATGGATAGATAGGAGTGAGGATTTTTTTGAAGGTGGAAGGAAAAAACTAAAATTAAAAGGGCCGCGGTCCTTACGCTAATTGCACGAGGGGTGAGCGCGATATCAGGCCAAGAAACTGGGCCCGATATCACGTTCATCAGCGTGCGTTTTACCCGCAGATGCAGGGCGATTTTTAGGCAAAAATGTCTCACATCGCTTCTGTAAAATTCCGGTCCTCTCACGGAGGTTTTAGGCGCAGAAGAGGATTAGAAGCGTCTCCCACTGATTTCATCGCATGTATTTAAGGTCCCATTGAAATCAATAGGCGATGCATTCCGAAGAACACGGAAAAAATAGAACATGCCACAATTTTTTTCCTCGCCGCATCACTGTGAGGGAGAACACGGCTCCCGGGTATGACTGCATTCAAAAGAACGGCGTTCATAGTCGCACGATTTTTGTGGATCTCGCAACACACAAAACTCGAGCGAGATTGGCGCTTGTGTGAAAGCAGCCTGAAGAGGTGAAACCACCATTCACTTACATGATAATGTACATTGTGCAAATCCTGCAGAGATCGCACCCATAACCCCTTCCTCTCATCCCCATGCTATATATACACATGTGCTATATACTGGATGTACTGCATGCAGTCCACTGTATATAAAACGGGCTCATGCGCCAAACCTGCCCCATGCATGGCAGGTATGGGGCTGTCATTGACAGCTGACACCCATAAGCGACATCTCTAACCGCAGCTGTTAAGCCTTTAAATGCTGCTGTGATTTCTGACAGTGGCATTTAAATGTCCTGAACAGCCCCCCATGGTAAGATGGCGAGGGCGCTGTCTGGGTGTCATGGCAGCCTGGGGCTTCTATCTCAAAAGAAAAACTATGGTCGTTTGTGGGAATATCAGATCTGCCAAATATGCCTCAATGATCCTTGGTTGTGAAAGGGTTAAGCTGTAGTGCAAAATCTGCAGCAAATGCCCCCCTAATGCCATCTATAGCGCTGCTGCCCTGGTATGGCACAAGGACCTTCAGTGCCACCTCGATCACTCTGGTCTGGGTGCAACTTGACAAGATGGCGAAGATTGGAACATGTCAGGGTGCGTTCACACGGGGCGAGCGTTACGTGCGACCGATATCACGCCTGAGAAAAACCACATTGCTTTCAATGGGTTTATTCACGTGGGCGATTCTTCTATCGGACCAAAATTGAAAAATTGCTGCATGTCTTATTTTTGGGCAATGCCGTGTCAGGATCCGCCATTACTGCCTATGGCAAAATATAATATATTTTCTTGCAACGTGCATCACACTCGCAGTAGAAATCGCAGGATTGCAAATGTGCTATGAAACTCAGACCGATAGGGCGCTCGCCCGTGTGAACGCACCTTCAGGCTGCATGCAGGATGTTGGGGAGCCACGGCTTCTGTTTGGCAACCTGCATCCCCCCAAACCAAGAACCACCTGAACTGTCCGCGAACGTGAGACGCCCGGAGGCTGAACCGCCTCCATGGGAGCCGCATGTATGTGCCGCATCTGCTATGTATGTCTGAGTTCTGCGCGGGTTCTGATGAGCCGGTGTGGCGGTTGCGGGCGCAGCTGGCGGTTGGGTTCAGCATACATCCCAGGCTTTACCCAGAAGTTATATTTAGGTCTCTGCTGGTTTAGATGAAGGTTTCTGTGAAACAGGAAGTATAAATAGAGAAAGACACAAAGTAGCGACTGCTGTGTGATACAATGTAACAACGCAACACCCACCCATTCATTGTTACTGCGGCACACATCACATCATGTAATGTTACCGCATGGCACTACAGGATGGAAGCCTTAGAAGAGGTTACGTGTGATACTGACTGCTGAGCTTCTGTATCTAATCCCATAATGTGTGATACTGACTGCTAAACTGCTGTATCTAATCCCATCACATGTGATACTGACTGCTGAGCTTCCATATCTAATCCCATCATGTATGATACTGTCTGCTGAGCTTCTGTATCCAACCCCATCACATGTGATACTGACTGCTGAGCTTCTGTATCTAATCCCATAATGTGTGATACTGACTGCTAAACTGCTGTATCTAATCCCATCACGTGTTATACTGACTGCTGAGCTTCTGTATCTAATACCATCACGTGTGATACTGACTGCTGGGCTTTTGTATCTAATACCATCACGTGTGATACCGACTGCTGGGCTTCTGTATCTAACCCCATCACATGTGATACTGACTGCTGAGCTTCTGTATCTAATCCCATCACGTTTGATACTGACTGCTGATCTTTCCTATCTAATCCCCTCATGTATGATACTGACAGCTGAGCTTCTGTGTCTAATCCCATCGTGTGTGGTACTGACTGCTGGGCTTCTGTATCTAATCCTATCACTTGTGATACGGACAGCTGAGCTTCCGTATCTAATCCTATCACTTGTGATAAGGACAGCTGAGCTTCTGTATCTAATCCCATCGTGTGTGATACTGACTGCTGAGCTTCTGTATCTAATCCCATCACCGGTGATACTGACTGCTGGGCTTCTGTATCTAATCCCATCATGTATTATACTGACTGCTAAACTGCTGTATCTAATCCTATCACATGTGATAATAATTGCTGAGCTTCTGTATCTAATCCCATCACGTGTGATACTGACTGCTGAGCTTCTGTATCTAAATCTATTATGCACAATATTGTTTGCTGAGCTTCTGTATCTAATCCTATGTGTGATACCGTGTCTCAGCAGATTATATCTTCTCCTATCAAGTGTGATACTGTCAGCTGAGCTGTTGTATCTAAGATAACTGTGTGTGATACGATCTTTGGGAGTTATACAGCCTGCTGAGCTAAGTAGCTAATCCTATAATGTGTGATTTATGTAAAGGTACAGAATAGAAATGCAGTAGGAGGCCCTCAGCAGTGAAGTAGTTAACTCCAGTCCTCCGCCTCGGTCTTCCGCATTGTCATGCTGGAGCTTCCTCCTCATTATATGACACCGTTTATTGATCGCCGTACTGACAGGTGACTCTGGGTATTATGGGGGACACAGAGGTCTTAGTACATCTGCCACACAGGCAGTCTCTATAGAAACTCCGCATCCCGCTGCCTATAGGGACATGCACCCTTTCATCTCCAGAGGAATGGGCCTAATTCTCTAAACTGCACACATATGATATACAAGACCTCAACTGGAAAGTAAGACCCCACAACACACCTATGCAGACCCCATACAACGCAGTGAAATCTGCCTGACGATCCCTGAGCAATCTCATATCCATTATAACCCTCTACACTTGTTACACTGTAATAAATATGGCGCCATTCACTCTATAATCTATGATCATTAAACCAGTCCAATTCAAGAGTCCTCTGTCTAAAACATAACATTGCTTTACCTCTACAGGCCATGGTGGAGAGGAATAGGGAAATGAGGGCGTCCTATATTGGACATCTCCTAGAAGGTGACGAATGATATAGGTAGGTGATGTAGGTACATAATCAACCTTGTATCACTTTGTATGCAATGTATACAAGTATAGAGTATCAACTGCCCAATACAATACATGCTCAACAACCGGCCAGTGCATCTCATGTCACCTATATACACTTATGGCCAGAGGGTGAGAAAACAAAGCCATCTACTGGCACATTATTCCATGGCAAAAACATAAGACACTCTTGCTATTCTGTATACTGCATGGAAGATACAATGTATCAGTTCTGCTTATATGTTCAACAAGCCACTGTAGTATAAGTCACCTATATACCCTTACAGCTAGAGGGTGAAATAACAACAATACAACCGCTGGCATATTATACCATAGCATAAAGTACAGGAAGCCCTTGTTATTGTATATTGCATGGCAGATACAAAGTGGCAGCTCTTTTAGTTTTTTCATGTTTAATAGCCAGTGCAGTTAAACCCATCTATGTACCCTTACATGTAGAGGGTGAAGACACAGCAACACAACTTCTGGCACATCAGACTATGAAATTAGGTATAACATATCCCTCTTATTTCCATACTGTATGGTAGATACAAAGTAGCAGCCATGTTACTGGTGGGCTAAACTCACCTATAGACCCTTATACCCAGAGGGTGAAGATACAGTAACATAACTGCTGGCACAATAGATCATGGCATTACATATGCAGATGTAGCAATCGTTAACATGGCTGGTAGATTGATTTACACCATTGTACTACATTGTAGTTAAATTATTATGATGCGTTACATATCAAGTTAAAATTTGCTATATCTGTAAGACATTCTTGTTTTATTGAACATTGCATGATAGATACAAGGTACTGTATCAGCTTTACTTGGGCCTTCATAATAAACAACCAATGCAGCTAAACTCACCTATATATCCTAACACCAAGAGGGTGAAATACAACAATAGCACTGCTGATATATTAACCCTTTCCAATCCACTGTCTGACCTCTGAAGACATTATGATTTAAGGCTGTACAGCTCCGAAGTTGGAAGACGCCCGTCGGGGTTCTCTTACTGTATATTACCAGCCTCTCCGCTATCGGAGCCTATCCAACGTGTCACCTCATGCAGTACTGGCTTTAGCCAGCAGATAGCGCTGTTGTATAATGGCAGAAAAAGAGTAAGCCCCCTAGGAAAACCAGGATTCAAATTGGATTGGAAAGGGTTAATCCAATGCTTAAAGTATAACACAAGCCTTTTAAATATATAATGCATGACAGATACAAGATAGCAGCTCCGTTAGTGATTTCTTGGTTCAACAACCAGTGCAGCTCTACTCACCTGTATACCCTTATAACTAGAGGGTGAAGGCACACTAACATAACTGCTGGCACAGTTGATCAGGGCATTACACATACAATGCTCTGGTTGTTTTGAACGTTGCATGATGGATACAAAGTCCTGTATCAGCTTTTGCCTGAGTCTTCATATGTTCTTCAAGCCAAAGCAACTCAAGTCATCTATATACCTTTACAGCTAGAGGGTGAAATGACAACAATACTACTGCTGGCACATTAAACCATGCATAAGAGCAAACACTGCCTTGTTATTGGTATACTGCAAGA
Organism: Eleutherodactylus coqui; assembly: GCA_035609135.1. Classification (NCBI taxonomy): domain Eukaryota; kingdom Metazoa; phylum Chordata; class Amphibia; order Anura; family Eleutherodactylidae; genus Eleutherodactylus; species Eleutherodactylus coqui. Next base: position 33,175,706 of record CM069405.1, read on the forward strand.
TAGATACAAAGTAGCAGCCATATCAGTGGTTTCTTGTTCAAAACCATCACCGCTAAACGCACCAACATATCCTAACTAGAGGGTGAAGATACAATAACACGACTACTGGCACAATAGATCAGGGCATTACACATGCAATGCACTTGTTTTGAACATTGCATGATGGATACAAAGTAATGTGTCAGCTTTACTTGAGCTTCCATGTTCAGCAACCGATACATTCTTCTTTCCACAACCTTCTGCGACTAATCGCAGAACAAACAAACAGCTGCAAATTACAATGTAATCAAAAGCACCAACCACCTGTTACAGAGTAATGTGTGCAATAAACTACATATACCTATATCCCAAAAGTAAGAACCGATACATACTGTCCAGTGCGCTATATGGCGACATAAGATATCACATTATATATAATCATGATTTCCAACCCGTCGCTCTCCAGCTGTTGCAAAACTACAACTCCCAACATACCCCGACAGCTGAGTTCACCTATATACCCAACATACCCCGACAGCTGAGTTCACCTATATACCCAACATACCCCGACAGCTGAGTTCACCTATATACCCATATATCTAATGGGTGAAGGGAGATACAATAACATAACTACCTACTGGCACAATAGACCAGGGCATTACACATGCAACGCTCTTGGTGTTTTGAACATTGCCTGATAGATATCAGGATACTGTATCCGTTTTGCTAGAGGGTATAATCTCAACAATACAACTTCTGGCACCTTAAGCCATGGCATCAAGTAGAAGACGCCCCTGTTTGTATATTGCATCATAGATATAAAGTATTGGAGCAGCTCTCTTAGTGGTTTCTTGGTCAACAGCTAGTACAGCTAAAAACTCACCTGTATACCCTTTGACCTAGAGGGTGAGACCACTACAACACAACCCCTGGCACATTAACCCAGGGCATAAAGTTGGTATTTGTGCTTTGTATATTAGATACAAAGTTTCCGTTTTGCTTGTGCCTACATGTTCAACAAGCCCGTGCAGCTGCATATGCAACAGTATCAGGAGACTAATGCGGAAGACACCCTTGTTACACTGTTTAGTATGGTAGATACAAAGTATCAGCTCTGCATGGTGTAGCACATGTCCAATAAGCCACCATGGCTCATGTCACCTATATAGACTAACATAAGAGAGTACAGAATGACTGCAGTATTGGGCAACATAAAGCAGCCCCCTATAAATGATCCCTTCTGCCTATGACAAACTGCTCTATGAACATAGGGAAGGAATGAGTTAATACCTGTGACTAATCGCAGAACAAACAAACAGCTGCAAATTACAATGTAATCAGAAGCACCAACCACCTGTTACAGAGTAATGTGTGCAATAAACTACATATACCTATATCCCGAAAGTAAGAACCGATACATACTGTCCAGTGCGTTATATGGTGACATAAGATATCACATTATATATAATCATGATTTCCAACCCGCCGCTCTCCAGCTGTTGCAAAACTACAACTCCCAACATACCCCGACAGCAAGTCAGTGCGACTCAAGAAACTAATCCCCCAAGGCGAAGTAAACCAGCAGGAGGGTAAATAAGAAACCATGACACTACACGTCCGCCGCCCTTCTGCACTGTCTTCTATACTTCAGCCTACAGCTATGCAAGATTAGCAAACCACAGCAACTTGCGGAAGCTGTAGACAATTTGTGGCCACCATCAACATGTCACAATGTAAAGCTTCAAAAGTCAATATTGACTCTAAAGTATCAAGTCTTCCATGTTCAGCGCAGCCATGCCAACTGTGGTTTACATCGAGGCAGCTCAAAACTTGGATCCAAAGGGAGAATGAATGTTGCTGGCACAGTATACAGTGACATAAGGAGCCTTACCTGTAATCTCCTTCGCTGGTGCTGTCTGTTGGAGTGTGGCGATGGAATGTGGCAGTGGGCAGGTGTGCCGGCGCTCCTCCTCCTCTCTGCTACCGAAGAGCTAGGAGGTCCCCACAGAGCAAGCACACACCCCGGATTACTCAACACACTTCCTTATCTCATGCCTGTAAGAGAAGAATGTAAGGGCAGCTCTGCCATCTCTAGCAAGGAAGTGGCAGCAGCAGCTTCAAATACACTGTGATACATAATAACATAGTATGTTAGGCTGAAGGGAGACAATGTCCATCCAGTTCAGACTGTTTCCACCCCCCCATCCCCTCCTTGTTGATCCAGAGGAAGGCAAAAAACCAATGAGGCAGAAGACAGAAGTATTGGGACATGGAAGAGGATAACATTTAATTTTATTAGCATTTTTGAGTCCGGTGTTGGCCACCTTTGGCCTCAATGACTGCAGTAACCCTCATAGGCTACTTTCCACCAAATTCCCATAGTTGTGTGGAGGGATTTGCCTTCATTCCTCGAGGAGAGCTTAAAACAGTGATGCAAGAGATGATGGGCATGTTGAGCAGGCATGGATACGGCGTTCTAGTTGGTCTCAAAAATGCTCAGTAGGAATGAGATCCAAACTTTGAGCCGGCTAATGAAGTTTGCAGACATTCTGCTCCTCCACACTGCATGCCATATGACATGGTGCTTGGCCACGTTGGTAGAGACCAAGGTACTGCCACAGGGTAGGTGATGCCACATTGTCCAGAATGTCTCTCAGCCAATTGGTGTTGAGGGTGGACTTCACTATAATCAATGGCCCTAGTCCCTCCCAGCAGAAGCACCCCCACACCATAACAGAACTTCCTCCAAACTTCACTGTTTGTAGAATGTAGAAACCACTCTCCAGGCAACCGCCACACTCACGTGCAGCCATCCGATCTGAAGATGCTATACTTTGATTCATCTGTCCACAACACTTGCTTCCACCTATTTACAGTCCATCACTCCAAGGCGCCGCTGTGCATTCACTGCTGTGATATTGTGTGCAGCCACTCATCCATGGTAACCCTTCACATGCCGTTACCTAAGGAGGATTCTGGTACTAACGGATGTCCCAATGGCCTGCGAGACCTCCTGAGCGAGGGCAGAAGATGAGTGTGATGCCTTCACAACTCATACAAGGCTTCGTAGCCCATGTTCTGTCAGTCTACAAGGTATCCTGAAAGCACACACCGGATGGTCTCCATCTCCCAATAACATGGACAGGTATTATTGTATCTTGACGCCACCAGAAGTGTGGGTGGTGTCAAGATACTAGGTGTTTGACAGGGGGTTGACACCCCGTTCCTGAAAGGCTCTTATTTGTCCCCCTCACAGCAGGTCCTGGAACTCAGCAATGCACAGTGGTCTCCTCAAGTGAGTATATCGTGTCTGCTGCTGGACCCGCTGTGACTGTAGGCGGCAGTGGCCTCCCCCCAGCAGTGATGCACTGACGGAAGTGTCACCACCCTTGGCGGCGGCTTCTCCCTGTCACTCTTCCCGGTGGCACTGTAGCCGCCAGCGTCTGCGGCCTCCCGGCTGCAGCGCTTCGCTGACTGAGGCCAGCACTGCACTGCCGCCTGTGTCCCCGGATGTTTTGCGGTTAGGCTGACATTTTTTCTGTTACATGCAACTGTTTTCAGTGAATACTGTAAATCTAACAGGTGCACTAATACCTAGCCGTCAAGGCAAAAATCACTACACACTGTTCTGCTAAGACCTTTGAGAAGTCAACAATCAGGAGCTAGGGGTGTGACAGGGGCGTTCCTGCATCCAAACCCTGTCAAACACCGAGCTTCCGGTGGCGTCAAGATACAATATCACATAGCCCACAGGGAAATCTGGGCGGTCCCAAACTGCTGTGATGTCCCTTACTGATTGGTTGCTAAAATCCCACCACTGGACCCCGTTGTCAGTTCTATGCCTGGGGGCATCCCCCAGCCAGCCCCCGTTGTCAGCTCTACACCTAGTGACATCCCACCACCAGACCCCGTTGTCAGCTCTACACCTGGTGACATCCCACCAAGAGACGCAGTTGTCAGCTCTACACCTGGTGACATCCCCCCACCAGACCCATTGTCAGCTCGACACCTGGTGACATCTCCCCACCAGACCCCATTGTCAGCTCTACACCTGGTGACATGCTCCTGCCACACCCCATTGTCAGCTCTACACCTGGTGACATCCCACCACCAGACCCCGTTGTCAGTTCTACACCTGGGGGCATCCCCCCACCAGACCCCGTTGTCAGCTCTACACCTGGTGACATCTCCCCACCAGACCCTGCTGTCAGCTCTACACCTGGTGACATCCTCCTGCCAGACCCCATTGTCAGCTCTACACCTGGTGACATCCCACCACCAGACCTTGTTGTCAGCTGTACACCTGGTGACATCCCCTCGCCAGACCCCATTGTCAGCTGTACACCTGGTGACATCCCACCACCAGACCCCGTTGTCAGCTCTACACCTGGTGACAGCCCCTCGCCAGACCCCGTTGTCAGCTCTACACCTGGTGACATCCCACCACCAGACCCCGTTGTCAGCTCTACACCTGGTGACAGCCCACCACCAGACCCCGTTTCCAGCTCTACACCTGGTACCATCCTCCCACCAGACCCGTTATCAGCTCTACATCTGGTGACATCTCCCCACCAGACGTTGCTCTCAGCTGTACACCTGGTGACATCCCTCTGCCAGACCCCATTGTCAGCTCTACACCTGGTGAAATCCCCCTGCCAGACCCCATTGTCAGCTCTACACAGTGACATCCCACCACCAGACCCCGTTGTCAGCTCTACACCTGGTGACATCCCTCCACCAGACCCCGTTGTCAGCTCTACACCTGGTGACATCCCTCCACCAGACCCCGTTGTCAGCTCTACACCTGGTGACATTCCACCACCAGATCCCGTTCTCAGCTGTACACCTGGTGACATCCCACCACCAGACCTCGTTGTCAGCTCTACAGCTGGTGACATCCCACCACTAGACCTCGTTGTCAGCTCTAAACCTGGTGACATCCCACCATCAGATCCTTTTGTCAGCTCTACACCTGGTGACATCCCACCACCAGACCTCGTTGTCAGCTCTACAGCTGGTGACATCCCACCACTAGACCTCGTTGTCAGCTCTAAACCTGGTGACATCCCACCATCAGATCCTTTTGTCAGCTCTACACCTGGTGACATCCCACCACCAGACCCCGTTGTCAGCTCTACACCTGGTGACATCCCACCATCAGACCCCGTTGTCAGCTCTACACCTGGTGACATCCCCCCACCAGACCCCGTTGTCAGCTCTACACCTGGGGATATCCCCTCGCCAGACCTCATTCTTGATCATTGCTATGTAATTTTCATTCATCTGTTGAATTACAAAGCTTTACGGACTGCAGACTGGCATCGCTTGGGGTCTAACTAGGGGTGTAGCTATAAGAGTGCAGTGGTGCCAACCCAGACCTGGTTACTGAGAGTGGTCCAGAAGCCTGTATGATGTAGCGCTGCACACTTGCACAAAACCCATCGAGGTTGGATTTTTTTGACTTGCAAGTTACATTTGGGGCAAACTGTGACTTTTGATAAAGCTATAATTGCTAACAGTCACCAGGTAGCCCAACAACACATGAGAAATGGTAGCCGACACAAATTTTGCATTGCGGCTCTGGAGCCCCAAGTTACATGTTCAGAGATGCGATTTTCTCCCAGGAAGTCTGCATGGCACCCAACTCGAAGGAGAGATGTAAAAGTTTTTATTGTAATCTTTACTGGTTCATGAATAGAATAGCGGAGCTACAGTGCAGACTGACACAAAATGCGTAGAGAAGGAGAAGATGAGCATTTCTATTGGACTGCAGTAAAGATTTTTGCCATCTGACTGCTACAATTGTGCAAGAAAATTGATAAAACGGATGTATTTCCACAGCTCTATGGATTTGCATTGGCGTACCCACTCATGCATTTTTCACGCATGTACATAAGTCAATTGTCCAACATAAATATACAGAAAATACAAGATACATGGGTATTCGCTGCATATTCATGCATAACATCAATGGGGCCGACTGCTGGATATTTTTGCACATGTGAAAAACGCAAAGCATGCGCAACAGTTTCGGTCCATCAAAAAGGTTGTGTATGCTCGGACCGCAGCTACATACAGCTGTGAGAATTAGCCCTCAGTTCTGACTTGTCACGGGCAATCAAGACAACCTGCAGCGGCGAGATCACACAAGACAGGTCGTGCAGCAGGAAGAAGAACCCCTAGTGGCCGAGGTGACAGCTGCACTCACACCGGGCGCCCGCTTATAGAAATGGCAAAATGCAACAGTAACTGGCAGCACAGAATAAGGGAGGAAACATATACTTCAAGACACGTTACATTCTTCACCTCAAGCCAAGTGCGAAACGGTGGTGAAATAGTCACACATTTAAGCTAACACATGAGAAAATCTGATGCATCAGAATACAGAACACTAGAAAGGATGATGTGATTGTCATACAGTGAGAAGTAGAAGACGACAAAGGGAAGTGATAACTAACAAAGCAGATGACCACTTAACAACAGAATAACCAACCAAATATATCTACCATATCCCCATTAACAAATGGCCTGAGAAAGTAGAGAGTACAAATGTACTACAGCACAACTCTCTAATAATATGTCCAAATGTATAGCTGCCATAATACTGACCCTTATATCCAGGTATATAGCTACTTTAATACTGCCCACCATGTTTAACTGTATAGTGGCTATGACACTGCCGCCCATGTCCAAGAATATAACTACTATAATACTGCCCCCTATGTAAAATAATATAAATACTATAATACTGCCCCCTATGTACAAGAATATAACTACTATCATACTGCTCCCTATGTGCAAGAATATAACTACTATAATACTGCCCCCTATGTAAAAGAATATAAATACTATAATACTGCCTCCTATGTACAAGAATATAACTACTATAATACTGCCTCCTATGTACAAGAATATAACTACTATAATACTGCTCCTATGTACAAGAATATAACTACTATAATACTGCCAACTATGTAAAAGAATATAACAACTATAATACTGCTCCCTATGTACAAGAATATAACTACTATAATACTGCCTCCTATGTACAAGAATATAACTACTATAATACTGCTCCTATGTACAAGAATATAACTACTATAATACTGCCCCCTATGTACAAGACTATAACTACTATAATACTGCTCCTATGTACAAGAATATAACTACTATAATACTGCCCCCTATATACAAGAATATAACTACTATAATACTGCCCCCTATGTACAAGAATATAACTACTATAATACTGCCCCCTATGTACAAGAATATAACTACTATAATACTACCCCCTATGTACAAGAATATAACTACTATAATACTGCCTTCTATGTACAAGAATATAACTACTATAATACTGCCCCCTATGTACAAGAATATAACTACTATAATACTACCCCCTATGTACAAGAATATAACTACTATAATACTGCCTTCTATGTACAAGAATATAACTACTATAATACTGCCTCCTATGTACAAGAATATAACTACTATAATACTACCCCCTATGTACAAGAATATAACTACTATAATACTACCCCCTATGTACAAGAATATAACTACTATAATACTACCTCCTATGTACAAGAATATAACTACTATAATACTGCCTTCTATGTACAAGAATATAACTACTATAATACTGCCCCCTATGTACAAGAATATAACTACTATAATACTGCTCCCTATGTTAAAGAATATAACTACTATAATACTGCCTCCTATGTAAAAGAATATAACAACTATAATACTGCTCCCTATGTACAAGAATATAAGTAATATAATACTGCTCCTATGTACAAGAATATAACTACTATAATACTGCCCCCTATGTACAGGAATATAACTACTATAATACTGCCTCCTATGTACAAGAATATAACTACTATAATACTGCTGCTATGTACAAGAATATAACTACTATAATACTGCCTCCAATGTAAAAGAATATAACAACTATAATACTGCTCCCTATGTACAAGAATATAACTAAAATAATACTGCCCCCTATGTACAAGAATATAACTACTGTAATACTGCCCCCTATATACAAGAATATAACTACTATAATACTGCCCCCTATGTACAGGAATATAACTACTATAATACTGCCCCCTATGTACAAGAATACAACTACTATAATACTGCCCTCTATGTACAAGAATATAACTATTAGAATACTGGACCCTATGTACAGGAATATAACTACTATAATACTGCCTCCTATGTACAAGAATATAACTACTATAATACTGCCCCCTATGTATAAGAATATAACTATTAGAATACTGGACCCTATGTACAGGAATATAACTACTATAATACTGCCTCCTATGTACAAGAATATAACTACTATAATACTGCCCCCTATGTACAAGAATATAACTACTAGAATACTGGACCCTATGTACAGGAATATAACTACTATAATACTGCCTCCTATGTACAAGAATATAACTACTATAATTCTGCCCCCCTATGTACAAGAATATAACTACTACAATACTGCTTCCTATGTACAAGAATATAACTACTATAATACTGTCCCCTATGTACAAGAATATAACTACTATAATACTGCCCCCTAGGTACAAGAACATAACTATTCTAATATTGCCCCCCTATGAACAAGAATATAACTATTATAATACTGCCCCCTGTGTACAAGAATATACCTACTATAATACTGTCCCCATATGTACAAGAATATAACTACTATAATACTGCTCCCTATGTTAAAGAATATAACTACTATAATACTGCCTCCTATGTAAAAGAATATAACAACTATAATACTGCTCCCTATGTACAAGAATATAAGTAATATAATACTGCTCCTATGTACAAGTATATAACTACTATAATACTGCCCCCTATGTACAAGAATATAACTACTATAATACTACCCCCTATGTACAAGAATATAACTACTATAATACTGCCTTCTATGTACAAGAATATAACTACTATAATACTGCCCCCTATGTACAAGAATATAACTACTATAATACTACCCCCTATGTACAAGAATATAACTACTATAATACTGCCTTCTATGTACAAGAATATAACTACTATAATACTGCCTCCTATGTACAAGAATATAACTACTATAATACTACCCCCTATGTACAAGAATATAACTACTATAATACTACCCCCTATGTACAAGAATATAACTACTATAATACTACCTCCTATGTACAAGAATATAACTACTATAATACTGCCTTCTATGTACAAGAATATAACTACTATAATACTGCCCCCTATGTACAAGAATATAACTACTATAATACTGCTCCCTATGTTAAAGAATATAACTACTATAATACTGCCTCCTATGTAAAAGAATATAACAACTATAATACTGCTCCCTATGTACAAGAATATAAGTAATATAATACTGCTCCTATGTACAAGAATATAACTACTATAATACTGCCCCCTATGTACAGGAATATAACTACTATAATACTGCCTCCTATGTACAAGAATATAACTACTATAATACTGCTGCTATGTACAAGAATATAACTACTATAATACTGCCTCCAATGTAAAAGAATATAACAACTATAATACTGCTCCCTATGTACAAGAATATAACTAAAATAATACTGCCCCCTATGTACAAGAATATAACTACTGTAATACTGCCCCCTATATACAAGAATATAACTACTATAATACTGCCCCCTATGTACAGGAATATAACTACTATAATACTGCCCCCTATGTACAAGAATACAACTACTATAATACTGCCCTCTATGTACAAGAATATAACTATTAGAATACTGGACCCTATGTACAGGAATATAACTACTATAATACTGCCTCCTATGTACAAGAATATAACTACTATAATACTGCCCCCTATGTATAAGAATATAACTATTAGAATACTGGACCCTATGTACAGGAATATAACTACTATAATACTGCCTCCTATGTACAAGAATATAACTACTATAATACTGCCCCCTATGTACAAGAATATAACTACTAGAATACTGGACCCTATGTACAGGAATATAACTACTATAATACTGCCTCCTATGTACAAGAATATAACTACTATAATTCTGCCCCCCTATGTACAAGAATATAACTACTACAATACTGCTTCCTATGTACAAGAATATAACTACTATAATACTGTCCCCTATGTACAAGAATATAACTACTATAATACTGCCCCCTAGGTACAAGAACATAACTATTCTAATATTGCCCCCCTATGAACAAGAATATAACTATTATAATACTGCCCCCTGTGTACAAGAATATACCTACTATAATACTGTCCCCATATGTACAAGAATATAACTACTATAATACTGCTCCCTATGTTAAAGAATATAACTACTATAATACTGCCTCCTATGTAAAAGAATATAACAACTATAATACTGCTCCCTATGTACAAGAATATAAGTAATATAATACTGCTCCTATGTACAAGAATATAACTACTATAATACTGCCCCCTATGTACAGGAATATAACTACTATAATACTGCCTCCTATGTACAAGAATATAACTACTATAATACTGCTGCTATGTACAAGAATATAACTACTATAATACTGCCTCCAATGTAAAAGAATATAACAACTATAATACTGCTCCCTATGTACAAGAATATAACTAAAATAATACTGCCCCCTATGTACAAGAATATAACTACTGTAATACTGCCCCCTATATACAAGAATATAACTACTATAATACTGCCCCCTATGTACAGGAATATAACTACTATAATACTGCCCCCTATGTACAAGAATATAACTACTATAATACTGCCCCCTAAGTAAAGGAATATAACTACTATAATACTGCCTCCTATGTACAAGAATATAACTACTATAATACTGCCCCCTATGTACAAGAATATAACTATTAGAATACTGGACCCTATGTACAGGAATATAACTACTATAATACTGCCCCCTATGTACAAGAATATAACTACTAGAATACTGGACCCTATGTACAGGAATATAACTACTATAATACTGCCTCCTATGTACAAGAATATAACTACTATAATACTGCCCCCTATGTACAAGAATATAACTACTATAATTCTGCCCCCCTATGTACAAGAATATAACTACTATAATACTGTCCCCTATGTACAAGAATATAACTACTATAACACTGCCCCCTAGGTACAAGAACATAACTATTATAATATTGCCCCCCTATGAACAAGAATATAACTATTATAATACTGCCCCCTGTGTACAAGAATATACCTACTATAATACTGTCCCCTATGTACAAGAATATAACTACTGTAATACAGCTCCATATGTACAAGAATATAACTACTATAATACTACCCCTATGTACAAGAATATTACTACTATAATACTGCTCCTATGTACAAGAATATAACTACTATAATACTACCCCCTATGTACAAGAATATAACTACTATAATACTGCTCCTATGTACAAGAATATAACTACTATAATACTGCTCCTATGTACAAGAATATAACTACTATAATACTGCTCAATATGTACAAGAATATAACTACTATAATTCTACCCCCCTATGTACAAGAATATAACTACTATAATACTGCTCCTATGTACAAGAATATAACTACTATAATACTGCTCAATATGTACTAGAATATAACTACTATAATTCTACCCCCCTATGTACAAGAGTATAACTACTATAATACTGTCCCCTATGTACAAGAATATAACTACTATAATACCGCCCCCTATGTACAAGAATATATAACTACTATAATATTGCCTACTATGTACAAGAATATAACGACTATAATACTGCCCCCTATGTACAAGAGTATAACTACTATAATACTGTCCCCTATGTACAAGAATATAACTACTATAATAGTGCCCCCTAGGTACAACAACATAACTATTATGATATTGCCCCCCTATGTACAAGAATATAACTACTATAATACTGCTCCCTATTTACAAGAATATAACTACTATAATACTGCTCCTATGTACAAGAATATGACTACCATAATACTGCCCCCTATGTACAAGAATATAACTACTATAATACTGCCCCCTATGTACAAGAATATAACTACTATAATACTGCCCCCTATGTACAAGAATATAACTACTATAATACTGCCTCCCTAGGTACAAGAATATAACTACTATAATACTGCTCCTATGTACAAGAATATAACTACTATAATACTGCCTCCTATGTACAAGAATATAACTGCTATAATACTGCCCCCTATGTACGAGAATATAACTACTATAATACTGCCTCCTATGTACAAGAATATAACTACTATAATACTGCCCCCTATGTACGAGAATATAACTACTATAATACTGCTCCTATGTACAAGAATATAACTACTATAATACTGCCGCCTAGGTGCAAGAATATAACTACTATAATACTGCCCCCTATGTACAAGAATATAACTACTATAATACTGCCTCCTATGTACAAGAACATAACTATTAAACTGCTACCCCCTATTTACAAGAATATAACTACTATAATGCTGCCCCCTATGTACAAGAATATAACTACTATAATACTGCCTCCTATGAACAAGAATATAACTACTGTAATACTTCCCCCTATGTACAAGAATATAACTGCTATAATACTGCCCCCTATGTACAAGAATATAACTACTATACTACTGCCCCCTATGTACAAGAATATAACTACTATAATACTGCCCCCTATGTACAAGAATATAACTACTATAATACTGCCTCGTATGTACAAGAATATAACTACTATAATACTGCCCTCTATGTACAAGAATATAACTACTATAATACTACTACGTACAAGAATATAACTACTATAATACTGCCCCCTATGTACAAAAATATAACTAATATAATACTGCCCCCTATGTACAAGAATATAACTACTATAATACTGCCTCCTATGTACATGAATATAACTAATATAATACTACTCCATATGTACAAGAATATAACTACTATAATACTGCCCCCATGTACAAGAATTTAACTACTATAATACTGCTCCATATGTACAAGAATATAACTACTATAATACTGATCCATATGTACAAGAATATAACTACTATAATACTGATCCATATGTACAAGAATATAACTACTATAATACTGATCCATATGTACAAGAATATAACTACTATAATACTGCTCCATATGTACAAGAATATAACTACTATAATACTTCTCCCTATGTACAAGAATATAACTACTATAATACTGCCCCCTATGTACAAGGATATAACTACTCTAATACTGCCCCCTATGTACAAGAATATAACTACTATTATACTGCCCCCTATGTACAAGAATATAACTACTATAATACTGCCTCCTATGTGCAAGAATATAACTACTATAATACTGGCCCATATGTACAAGAATATAACTACTATAATACTGCCTCCTATGTGCAAGAATATAACTACTATAATACTGCCCCTATGTACAAGAATATAACTACTATAATACAGCTCCTATGCACAAGAATATAACTACTATAATACTGCCTCCTATGTGCAAGAATATAACTACTATAATACTGCTCCTATGTGCAAGAATATAACTACTATAACACTGCCCCCTATGTACAAGAATATAACTACTATAATTCCGCCCCCTATGTACAAGAATATAACTACTATAATACTGCCCCCTATGTACAGGAATATAACTACTATAATACTGCCTCCTATGTACAAGAATATAACTACTATAATACTGCTGCTATGTACAAGAATATAACTACTATAATACTGCCTCCAATGTAAAAGAATATAACAACTATAATACTGCTCCCTATGTACAAGAATATAACTAAAATAATACTGCCCCCTATGTACAAGAATATAACTACTGTAATACTGCCCCCTATATACAAGAATATAACTACTATAATACTGCCCCCTATGTACAGGAATATAACTACTATAATACTGCCCCCTATGTACAAGAATATAACTACTATAATACTGCCCCCTAAGTAAAGGAATATAACTACTATAATACTGCCTCCTATGTACAAGAATATAACTACTATAATACTGCCCCCTATGTACAAGAATATAACTATTAGAATACTGGACCCTATGTACAGGAATATAACTACTATAATACTGCCCCCTATGTACAAGAATATAACTACTAGAATACTGGACCCTATGTACAGGAATATAACTACTATAATACTGCCTCCTATGTACAAGAATATAACTACTATAATACTGCCCCCTATGTACAAGAATATAACTACTATAATTCTGCCCCCCTATGTACAAGAATATAACTACTATAATACTGTCCCCTATGTACAAGAATATAACTACTATAATACTGCCCCCTAGGTACAAGAACATAACTATTATAATATTGCCCCCCTATGAGCAAGAATATAACTATTATAATACTGCCCCCTGTGTACAAGAATATACCTACTATAATACTGTCCCCTATGTACAAGAATATAACTACTGTAATACAGCTCCATATGTACAAGAATATAACTACTATAATACTACCCCTATGTACAAGAATATTACTACTATAATACTGCCCCTTATGTACAAGAATATAACTACTATAATACTACCCCCTATGTACAAGAATATAACTACTATAATACTGCTCCTATGTACAAGAATATAACTACTATAATACTGCTCCTATGTACAAGAATATAACTACTATAATACTGCTCAATATGTACAAGAATATAACTACTATAATTCTACCCCCCTATGTACAAGAATATAACTACTATAATACTGCTCCTATGTACAAGAATATAACTACTATAATACTGCTCAATATGTACAAGAATATAACTACTATAATACTGCTCCTATGTACAAGAATATAACTACTATAATACTGCCTCCTATGTACAAGAATATAACTGCTATAATACTGCCCCCTATGTACGAGAATATAACTACTATAATACTGCCTCCTATGTACAAGAATATAACTACTATAATACTGCCCCCTATGTACGAGAATATAACTACTATAATACTGCTCCTATGTAGAAGAATATAACTACTATAATACTGCCGCCTAGGTGCAAGAATATAACTACTATAATACTGCCCCCTATGTACAAGAATATAACTACTATAATACTGCCTCCTATGTACAAGAACATAACTATTAAACTGCTACCCCCTATTTACAAGAATATAACTACTATAATGCTGCCCCCTATGTACAAGATTATAACTACTATAATACTGCCTCCTATGAACAAGAATATAACTACTGTAATACTTCCCCCTATGTACAAGAATATAACTGCTATAATACTGCCCCCTATGTACAAGAATATAACTACTATACTACTGCCCCCTATGTACAAGAATATAACTACTATAATACTGCCCCCTATGTACAAGAATATAACTACTATAATACTGCCTCGTATGTACAAGAATATAACTACTATAATACTGCCCTCTATGTACAAGAATATAACTACTATAATACTACTATGTACAAGAATATAACTACTATAATACTGCCCCCTATGTACAAAAATATAACTAATATAATACTGCCCCCTATGTACAAGAATATAACTACTATAATACTGCCTCCTATGTACATGAATATAACTAATATAATACTACTCCATATGTACAAGAATATAACTACTATAATACTGCCCCCATGTACAAGAATTTAACTACTATAATACTGCTCCATATGTACAAGAATATAACTACTATAATACTGATCCATATGTACAAGAATATAACTACTATAATACTGATCCATATGTACAAGAATATAACTACTATAATACTGATCCATATGTACAAGAATATAACTACTATAATACTGCTCCATATGTACAAGAATATAACTACTATAATACTTCTCCCTATGTACAAGAATATAACTACTATAATACTGCCCCCTATGTACAAGGATATAACTACTCTAATACTGCCCCCTATGTACAAGAATATAACTACTATTATACTGCCCCCTATGTACAAGAATATAACTACTATAATACTGCCTCCTATGTGCAAGAATATAACTACTATAATACTGGCCCATATGTACAAGAATATAACTACTATAATACTGCCTCCTATGTGCAAGAATATAACTACTATAATACTGCCCCTATGTACAAGAATATAACTACTATAATACTGCTCCTATGTACAAGAATATAACTACTATAATACTGCCTCCTATGTGCAAGAATATAACTACTATAATACTGCTCCTATGTGCAAGAATATAACTACTATAACACTGCCCCCTATGTACAAGAATATAACTACTATAATTCCGCCCCCTATGTACAAGAATATAACTACTATAATACTGCCTCCTATGTACAAGAATATAACTACTATAATACTGCCCCCTATGTACAAGAATATAACTACTATAATACTGCCTCCTATGTACAAGAATATAACTACTATAATACTGCCCTCTTTGTACAAGAATATACCTACTATAATACTGCCCCCTATGTACAAGAATATAACTACTATAATACTGCCCCCTATGTACAAGAATATAACTACTATAATACTGCCTCCCTATGTACAAGAATATAACTACTATAATACTGCCCCCTGTGTACAAGAATAAACCTACTATAATACTGTCCCCTATGTACAAGAATATAACTACTATAATACTGCTCCATATGTACAAGAATTTACCTACTATAATACAGTCCCCTATGCACAAGAATATAACTATTATAATACTGCCCCCTGTGTACAAGAATATACCTACTATAATACTGTCCCCTATGTACAAGAATATAACTACTGTAATACAGCTCCATATGTACAAGAATATAACTACTATAATACTACCCCTATGTACAAGAATATAACTACTATAATACTGCCCCCTATGTACAAGAATATAACTACTATAATACTGCCCCCTATGTACAAGAATATAACTACTATAATACTGCCTCCTATGTACAAGAATATAACTACTATAATACTGCTCAATATGTACAAGAATATAGTTACTATAATACTGCCTCCTATGTACAAGAATATAACTACTATGATACTGCCCCCTATGTACAAGAATATACCTACTATAATACTGCCCCCCTATGTACAAGAATATAACTACTATAATACTGCCCCCCATGTACAAGAATATAACTACTATAAGACTGCCCCCTTTGTACAAGAATATACCTACTATAATACTGCCCCCCTATGTACAAGAATATAACTACTATAATACTGCCCCCCATGTACAAGAATATAACTACTATAATACTTTCCCCTATGTACAAGAATATAACTACTATAATACTGTCCCCTATATACAAGAATATAACTACTATAATACTGCCCCCTAGGTACAAGAACATAACTATTATAATACTGCCCCCCTATGTACAAGAATAAAACTATTATAATACTGCCCCCTGTGTACAAGAATATAACTACTATAATACTTTCCCCTATGTACAAGAATATAACTACTATAATACTGCCCCCTATGTACAAGAATATAACTACTATAATACTGCTCCATATGTACAAGAATATAACTACTATAATACTGATCCATATGTAGAAGAATATAACTACTATAATACTGATCCATATGTACAAGAATATAACTACTATAATACTTCTCCCTATGTACAAGAATATAACTACTATAATACTGCCCCCTATGTACAAGAATTTAACTACTATAATACTGCCCCCTATGTACAAGGATATAACTACTCTAATACTGCCCCCTATGTACAAGAATATAACTACTATACTACTGCCCCCTATGTACAAGAATATAACTACTATAATACTGCCCCCTATGTACAAGAATATAACTACTATAATACTGCCCCCTATGTACAAGAATATAACTACTATAATACTGCCCCCTATGTACAAGAATATAACTACTATAATACTGCCCCGTATGTACAAGAATATAACTACTATAATACTGCTCCCTATGTACAAGAATATAACTACTATAATACTGCCCCCTATGTACAAGAATATAACTACTATAATACTGCCCCCTATGTACAAGAATATAACTACTATAATACTGCTCCCTATGTACAAGAATATATCTACTATAATACAGCCCATATGTACAAGAATATAACTACTATAATACTGCCCCCTATGTACAAGAATATAACTACTATAATACCGTCCCCCATGTACAAGAATATAACTACTATAATACTGCCCCCTATGTTCAAGAATATAACTACTATAATACTGCCCCCTAGGTACAAGAACATAACTATTATAATACTGCCCCCCTATGTACAAGAACCTAACTATTATAATACTGCCCCCTATGGACATAATGGAATATGAAGTCTTTTAAACACATCTGACTTCCATCCTTAAGCAACATTACATTATCCTTTCCAAATAGGAAAAAATATTATTTCTCGCTCTGTCCGTCTTGTCTTAAGTCTCTGATTATATGACTGCTGGTCCAGTATAATCCTACATCTGATAATCCAGAAAGTCTTATAATGCAACAATAATTTTTTTCGCACAACTGCAACATAATGTGGAACTTCCCCAAACCAGAAGCGGAAGTGGAAGCAGAGAGGCAAGGAGGGAGTCCCTCTAATTACAACACATGGTAAGCGGTCATCTGGAAGTTCTGGTTCCTAGTAAGAAGTTCCTATATACATAATCGCGCTCTTATAGTTGTTATTTTGCTACAAACCTCGTCCTGCAGCTCCATCTCAGGCAGATCTGTAATGATGAGAGTTGTGGTGATTGGATGAACGGTCTGGACCACTAGTAGAGAGGGGCGTCTGACCAGACTGTTAGGAGGTGTTGGGACTAGTGGTTGTGTGAGGGCACACAAGGTGACCAGGCTCAGGACGCCCCCTACAGACCACCAGTAGAGAGGAGCGTCTGACCAGACTGTTAGGGGGTGTTGGGACCAGTGGATGTGTGAGGGCACACAAGGTGACTGGGCTCAGGATGCCCCCTACAGACCACCAGTAGAGAGGAGCGTCTGACCAGACTGTTAGGAGGTGTTGGGACCAGTGGTTGTGTAAGGGCACACAAGGTGACCGGGCTCAGGATGCCCCCTACAGACCACTGGTAGAGAGGAGCATCTGACCAGACTGTCAGAGGGTGTTGGGACTAGTGGGTCTGTGAGGCACACAAGGTGACCGGGCTCAGCATGCCCCCTACAGACCACTGGTAGAGAGGAGCATACGACCAGACTGTTAGGAGGTGTTGGGGCCAGTGGATGTGTGAGGGCACACAAGTCGACCGGGCTCACGACGCCCTCTACAGACCACCAGTACAGAGAGCATCTGACCAGACTGGTAGGGGGTGTTGGGACCAGTGGGTGTGTGAGGGCACACAAGGTGACCGGGCTCACGACGCCCTCTACAGACCACCAGTACAGAGTAGCATCTGACCAGACTGTTAGGAGGTGTTGGGACCAGTGGATGTGTGAGGGCACACAAGGCGACCGGGCTCACGACTCCCTCTACAGACCACCAGTACAGAGGAGCATCTAACCAGACTGGTAGGAGGTGTTGGGACCAGTGGATGTGTGAGGGCACACAAGGCAACTGGGCCCAGGGTGCCCTCTACAGACCACCAGTAGAGAGAAGTGTCTGATCATTCGACAAGCACCAGCAGCTTCAACTGCTTTGTTGTCCGCCATCCAGAGACAGGGGGCGCCATCGTTACACACCTGTGTCTGTCTTGGCTGAAGGACATTTGGTCTCACGGCACCATTACATGTACGGCCTCTGACCCCTACTGTCACCTCCATTACAGTTTTATCACCAATAGAATAAGTATGGGACACCAACCTCAATAGCGTATAAGTTTTTCCTATCTTGTATAACATCTTGTATCCAAGCTAGAGGCAGTAGAACAGGGTACTAGAGCCTCTATGCCCACCCATATCACATTTTGTATTCAAGCTAGAGGCGGTACAACAGGGTACTAGAGGCTCCATGCCCACCCGTATAACATCTTGTTTCCAAGCTAGAGAGGATATATCTGGGTACGGGAAACCTCCATGTCCACCTGTATCACATTTGTATCCAAGCTAGAGACTTCCCAACAGGGTACTAGAGCCTCCATGCCTACCTGTATCACATCTTGTATCCAAGCTAGAGGCGGTACAACAGGGTACTAGAGCCTCCATGCACATTCGTATCACATTTTGTATCCAAGCTAGAGGCGGTACAACAGGGTACTAGAGCCTCCGTGCCCATCCATATCACATCTTGTATACAGGCTAGAGGCGGTACGACAGCGTACTAGAACCTCCATGCCCACAGGTATCACATCTTGTATCCAAGCTAGAGGTAGTACAACAGGGTACAACAGTCTCCATGCTTGCCCATATCACACCTTGTATCTAAGCTAGAGGCAGTACAACGGGGTACTAGAGCCTCCATGCCCCCCGTATTACATATTATATCCAAGCTAATAAGTATGGGACACCAACCTCAATAACGTATACGTTTTTCCGATCTAGTGGCTCAGTTATAGCTAATGCAGGATACCACACAGAACCTGTGTGCCTCCAAGCCCTCCCGTATATCATCTTGTATCCAAGCTAGGGGCAGTACAACAGGGTACTAGAGCCTCCATGCCCTCCTGTAACACATCTTGTATCCAAGCTAGAGGCGGTACAACAGGGTACTAGAGCCTCCATGCCAACATCTGATCTGGTATCTAAGCTAGAAGTGGTACAACAGGGTACTAGAGCCTCCTTGCCCACTCGTATCACATCTTGTATCCAAGTTAGAGGCAGTACAATAGGGTACTAGAGCCTCCATGCCCGCCTGTATCACATCTTGTATCCAAGCTAGAGGCGGTACAACAGGGTACTAGAGCCTCCATGCCCGCCTATATCACATCTTGTATCCCAGCTAGAGGCGGTACAACAGGATACTAGAGCCTCCATGCCTGCCTGTATCACATCTTGTATCCAAGCTGGAGGTGGTACAACAGGGTACTAGAGCCTCCATGCCTGCCTGTATCACATCTTGTACCCAAGCTAGAGGCGGTACAGCAGGGTACTAGAGCCTCCATGCCCCCGTATCACATCTTGTATCCAAGCTAGAGGCGGTACAGCAGGGTACTAGAGCCTCCCTACAAGGGGTCGGTTCGCCATAATAAATGCCCCCTCTGCTCTGATATTGGAATCACTTACATCAACGTTACAATCACAGAGAGAAAGATTCTTTCCAACAGCTTCTAGGGAGGGATGTATATATTTTTTGTATACACTCCTGCTAGGGGACGGATTGGTTTCGGGAGTGTACTCTCCTATGACCACCTGATAATCCGGCTCCATCATCTCCCTCTGATGAAGGAATAGAAGAACCTTATTGTAATTTATAGATCTCACAGTATTGTTTCTCTGCGGCTGTCTGTGTCGCCACCTGCTGGATGGTCTTGGGTATCGCATTGTGGTCGGGTTTGCTAATTTTGGACTTGAGGGCTAGACAGTTTTTGACATTGTGGTTGATGCTGGTGTGGAGGTGCTCAGGTCGGTGTCTGAGGCGCTCGGCGCTCGTTAGTCTGTTTGCATTAGTGTTTAATAACTAAATATGGTGTTTACACGCTCGGCCCCAACATGACGGACGCGCTGCTGGAGGAGCTTCTGAGTAAACCGTATCAACCCCAGTAACAAGTGTAACGCAGGTCACCTGTCACACGTATGTGAGAAGCAGAGGACACGGGAATGGCGCAGGGGAGAAGAAAAACACACGTGTGCAACACAAACACGGGCGTGCAGACGTGCGCAACATATACACAGGCGGCGCAGACGTGCGCAACACAAACACAGGCGGCGCAGACGTGCGCAACACAAACACGGGCGGGGCAGACGTGCGCAACGCAAACACGGGCGTGCAGACGTGCGCAACACAAACACAGGCGGCGCAGACGTGCGCGACGCAAAAACACAGGCGGCGCAGACGTGCGCGACACAAACACAGGCGGCGCAGACGTGCGCGACGCAAACACAGGCGGCGCAGACGTGCGCGACGCAAACACAGGCGGCGCAGACGTGCGCGACACACACACAGGCGGCGCAGACGTGCGCAACACAAACACAGGCGGCGCAGACGTGTGCAATCACTGCACTTCACACCGACCAACACTGCACGGAGCGGAGGAGTAAGGCTGGGGATGTGAAAGGTAGGAGGTTCAGCCTGGTGTGGTGCCTACATAATGCATTTAGTCCACAGCCAGGGCCCCTAGCTGCTGCCGCACCGCACCGCACAACACAACACCACAAGCACGCACACACTCAGGGCCCCCTGGTACCACACTACACACACACACAGCCAGGACCCCCAGGTATCACACTACACACACACACACACACACAGCCAGGACCCCCAGGTATCACACTACACACACACAGCCAGGACCCCCAGGTATCACACTACACACACACACACACAGCCAGGACCCCCAGGTATCACACTACACACACACAGCCAGGACCCCCAGGTATCACACTACACACACACAGCCAGGACCCCCAGGTATCACACTACACACACACACACAGCAAGGACCCCCAGGTATCACACTACACACACACACAGCCAGGACCCCCAGGTATCACACTACACACACACACAGCCAGGACCCCCAGGTATCACACTACACACACACACACAGCAAGGACCCCCAGGTATCACACTACACTACACACACAGCCAGGACCCCCAGGTATCACACTACACACACACACAGCCAGGACCCCCAGGTATCACACTACACACACACACAGCCAGGACCCCCAGGTATCACACTACACACACACACAGCCAGGACCCCCAGGTATCACACTACACACACACACAGCCAGGACCCCCAGGTATCACACTACACACACACACAGCCAGGACCCCCAGGTATCACACTACACACACACACAGCCAGGACCCCCAGGTATCACACTACACACACACACAGCCAGGACCCCCAGGTATCACACTACACACACACACAGCCAGGACCCCCAGGTATCACACTACACACACACACAGCCAGGACCCCCAGGTATCACACTACACACACACACAGCCAGGACCCCCAGGTATCACACTACACACACACACAGCCAGGACCCCCAGGTATCACACTACACACACACAGCCAGGACCCCCAGGTATCACACTACACACACACAGCCAGGACCCCCAGGTATCACACTACACACACACAGCCAGGACCCCCAGGTATCACACTACACACACACACAGCCAGGACCCCCAGGTATCACACTACACACACACACAGCCAGGACCCCCAGGTATCACACTACACACACACACAGCCAGGACCCCCAGGTATCACACTACACACACACAGCCAGGACCCCCAGGTATCACACTACACACACACAGCCAGGACCCCCAGGTATCACACTACACACACACAGCCAGGACCCCCAGGTATCACACTACACACACACACAGCCAGGACCCCCAGGTATCACACTACACACACACACACAGCCAGGACCCCCAGGTATCACACTACACACACACACACAGCCAGGACCCCCAGGTATCACACTACACACACACACACACAGCCAGGACCCCCAGGTATCACACTACACACACACAGCCAGGACCCCCAGGTATCACACTACACACACACACACAGCCAGGACCCCCAGGTATCACACTACACACACACACACAGCCAGGACCCCCAGGTATCACACTACACACACACACAGCCAGGACCCCCAGGTATCACACTACATCACACTACACACACACACAGCCAGGACCCCCAGGTATCACACTACACACACACACAGCCAGGACCCCCCAGGTATCACACTACACACACACACAGCCAGGACCCCCAGGTATCACACTACACACACACACAGCCAGGACCCCCAGGTATCACACTACACACACACACAGCCAGGACCCCCAGGTATCACACTACACACACACACAGCCAGGACCCCCAGGTATCACACTACACACACACACAGCCAGGACCCCCAGGTATCACACTACACACACACACAGCCAGGACCCCCAGGTATCACACTACACACACACACAGCCAGGACCCCCAGGTATCACACTACACACACACACAGCCAGGACCCCCAGGTATCACACTACACACACACACAGCCAGGACCCCCAGGTATCACACTACACACACACACAGCCAGGACCCCCAGGTATCACACTACACACACACACAGCCAGGACCCCCAGGTATCACACTACACACACACACAGCCAGGACCCCCAGGTATCACACTACACACACACACAGCCAGGACCCCCAGGTATCACACTACACACACACACAGCCAGGACCCCCAGGTATCACACTACACACACACAGCCAGGACCCCCAGGTATCACACTACACACACACACAGCCAGGACCCCCAGGTATCACACTACACACACACACAGCCAGGACCCCCAGGTATCACACTACACACACACACACAGCCAGGACCCCCAGGTATCACACTACACACACACACAGCCAGGACCCCCAGGTATCACACTACACACACACACACACAGCCAGGACCCCCAGGTATCACACTACACACACACAGCCAGGACCCCCAGGTATCACACTACACACACACACACAGCCAGGACCCCCAGGTATCACACTACACACACACACACAGCCAGGACCCCCAGGTATCACACTACACACACACACACAGCCAGGACCCCCAGGTATCACACTACACACACACACAGCCAGGACCCCCAGGTATCACACTACACACACACACAGCCAGGACCCCCAGGTATCACACTACACACACACACAGCCAGGACCCCCAGGTATCACACTACACACACACACAGCCAGGACCCCCAGGTATCACACTACACACACACACACACACAGCCAGGACCCCCAGGTATCACACTACACACACACACACACACACAGCCAGGACCCCCAGGTATCACACTACACACACACACACAGCCAGGACCCCCAGGTATCACACTACACACACACACACAGCCAGGACCCCCAGGTATCACACTACACACACACACACAGCCAGGACCCCCAGGTATCACACTACACACACACAGCCAGGACCCCCAGGTATCACACTACACACACACAGCCAGGACCCCCAGGTATCACACTACACACACACACACAGCCAGGACCCCCAGGTATCACACTACACACACACACACAGCCAGGACCCCCAGGTATCA
Organism: Eleutherodactylus coqui; assembly: GCA_035609135.1. NCBI lineage: Eukaryota > Metazoa > Chordata > Amphibia > Anura > Eleutherodactylidae > Eleutherodactylus > Eleutherodactylus coqui. The sequence goes on from CM069405.1 coordinate 33,200,962, forward strand.
CACTACACACACACACACACAGCCAGGACCCCCAGGTATCACACTACACACACACAGCCAGGACCCCCAGGTATCACACTACACACACACACACACAGCCAGGACCCCCAGGTATCACACTACACACACACAGCCAGGACCCCCAGGTATCACACTACACACACACACACAGCCAGGACCCCCAGGTATCACACTACACACACACACAGCCAGGACCCCCAGGTATCACACTACACACACACACAGCCAGGACCCCCAGGTATCACACTACACACACACACAGCCAGGACCCCCAGGTATCACACTACACACACACACAGCCAGGACCCCCAGGTATCACACTACACACACACACAGCCAGGACCCCCAGGTATCACACTACACACACACACAGCCAGGACCCCCAGGTATCACACTACACACACACACAGCCAGGACCCCCAGGTATCACACTACACACACACACAGCCAGGACCCCCAGGTATCACACTACACACACACACAGCCAGGACCCCCAGGTATCACACTACACACACACACAGCCAGGACCCCCAGGTATCACACTACACACACACACACACACACAGCCAGGACCCCCAGGTATCACACTACACACACACACAGCCAGGACCCCCAGGTATCACACTACACACACACACAGCCAGGACCCCCAGGTATCACACTACACACACACAGCCAGGACCCCCAGGTATCACACTACACACACACAGCCAGGACCCCCAGGTATCACACTACACACACACAGCCAGGACCCCCAGGTATCACACTACACACACACAGCCAGGACCCCCAGGTATCACACTACACACACACAGCCAGGACCCCCAGGTATCACACTACACACACACAGCCAGGACCCCCAGGTATCACACTACACACACACACACAGCCAGGACCCCCAGGTATCACACTACAAACACACACACAGCCAGGACCCCCAGGTATCACACTACACACACACACACAGCCAGGACCCCCAGGTATCACACTACACACACACACACAGCCAGGACCCCCAGGTATCACACTACACACACACACACACAGCCAGGACCCCCAGGTATCACACTACACACACACACACAGCCAGGACCCCCAGGTATCACACTACACACACACACACAGCCAGGACCCCCAGGTATCACACTACACACACACACACAGCCAGGACCCCCAGGTATCACACTACACACACACACACAGCCAGGACCCCCAGGTATCACACTACACACACACACACAGCCAGGACCCCCAGGTATCACACTACACACACACACACAGCCAGGACCCCCAGGTATCACACTACACACACACACACAGCCAGGACCCCCAGGTATCACACTACACACACACACACAGCCAGGACCCCCAGGTATCACACTACACACACACACACAGCCAGGACCCCCAGGTATCACACTACACACACACAGCCAGGACCCCCAGGTATCACACTACACACACACACAGCCAGGACCCCCAGGTATCACACTACACACACACACAGCCAGGACCCCCAGGTATCACACTACACACACACACAGCCAGGACCCCCAGGTATCACACTACACACACACAGCCAGGACCCCCAGGTATCACACTACACACACACACAGCCAGGACCCCCAGGTATCACACTACACACACACACAGCCAGGACCCCCAGGTATCACACTACACACACACACAGCCAGGACCCCCAGGTATCACACTACACACACAGCCAGGACCCCCAGGTATCACACTACACACACAGCCAGGACCCCCAGGTATCACACTACACACACACACACAGCCAGGACCCCCAGGTATCACACTACACACACAGCCAGGACCCCCAGGTATCACACTACACTAACACAGCCAGGACCCCCAGGTATCACACTACACACACACACACAGCCAGGACCCCCAGGTATCACACTACACACACACAGCCAGGACCCCCAGGTATCACACTACACACACACACAGCCAGGACCCCCAGGTATCACACTACACACACACACAGCCAGGACCCCCAGGTATCACACTACACACACACACAGCCAGGACCCCCAGGTATCACACTACACACACACACAGCCAGGACCCCCAGGTATCACACTACACACACACACAGCCAGGACCCCCAGGTATCACACTACACACACACACAGCCAGGACCCCCAGGTATCACACTACACACACACACAGCCAGGACCCCCAGGTATCACACTACACACACACACAGCCAGGACCCCCAGGTATCACACTACACACACACACAGCCAGGACCCCCAGGTATCACACTACACACACACACAGCCAGGACCCCCAGGTATCACACTACACACACACACAGCCAGGACCCCCAGGTATCACACTACACACACACACAGCCAGGACCCCCAGGTATCACACTACACACACACACAGCCAGGACCCCCAGGTATCACACTACACACACACACAGCCAGGACCCCCAGGTATCACACTACACACACACACAGCCAGGACCCCCAGGTATCACACTACACACACACACAGCCAGGACCCCCAGGTATCACACTACACACACACACAGCCAGGACCCCCAGGTATCACACTACACACACACACAGCCAGGACCCCCAGGTATCACACTACACACACACACAGCCAGGACCCCCAGGTATCACACTACACACACACACAGCCAGGACCCCCAGGTATCACACTACACACACACACACAGCCAGGACCCCCAGGTATCACACTACACACACACACACAGCCAGGACCCCCAGGTATCACACTACACACACACACACACAGCCAGGACCCCCAGGTATCACACTACACACACACAGCCAGGACCCCCAGGTATCACACTACACACACACAGCCAGGACCCCCAGGTATCACACTACACACACACAGCCAGGACCCCCAGGTATCACACTACACACACACAGCCAGGACCCCCAGGTATCACACTACACACACACAGCCAGGACCCCCAGGTATCACACTACACACACACAGCCAGGACCCCCAGGTATCACACTACACACACACAGCCAGGACCCCCAGGTATCACACTACACACACACAGCCAGGACCCCCAGGTATCACACTACACACACACAGCCAGGACCCCCAGGTATCACACTACACACACAGCCAGGACCCCCAGGTATCACACTACACACACACAGCCAGGACCCCCAGGTATCACACTACACACACACAGCCAGGACCCCCAGGTATCACACTACACACACACACACAGCCAGGACCCCCAGGTATCACACTACACACACACACACAGCCAGGACCCCCAGGTATCACACTACACACACACAGCCAGGACCCCCAGGTATCACACTACACACACACAGCCAGGACCCCCAGGTATCACACTACACTAACACAGACAGGACCCCCAGGTATCACACTACACTAACACAGACAGGACCCCCAGGTATCACACTACACTAACACAGACAGGACCCCCAGGTACCACACTACACACACAGCCAGGACCCCCAGGTATCACACTACACACACACACACACACAGCCAGGACCCCCAGGTATCACACTACACACACAGCCAGGACCCCCAGGTATCACACTACACACACACACACACACACAGCCAGAACCCCCAGGTATCACACTACACACACACAGCCAGGACCCCCAGGTATCACACTACACACACACAGCCAGGACCCCCAGGTATCACACTACACACACACACAGCCAGGACCCCCAGGTATCACACTACACACACACACACAGCAAGGACCCCCAGGTATCACACTACACACACACACAGCCAGGACCCCCAGGTATCACACTACACACACACAGCCAGGACCCCCAGGTATCACACTACACACACACAGCCAGGACCCCCAGGTATCACACTACACACACACAGCCAGGACCCCCAGGTATCACACTACACACACACACACACAGCCAGGACCCCCAGGTATCACACTACACACACACAGCAAGGACCCCCAGGTATCACACTACACACACACAGCCAGGACCCCCAGGTATCACACTACACACACACAGCCAGGACCCCCAGGTATCACACTACACACACACACACAGCCAGGACCCCCAGGTATCACACTACACACACACACACAGCCAGGACCCCCAGGTATCACACTACACACACACACACACAGCCAGGGCCCCCAGGTATCACACTACACACACACACACAGGGCCCCCGGGTACCGCACTATACACAAGACTCCCATTATGTCATCTGGTCACACATCGGACCACCAGAGTCCCCCACAATAGATCACAGTACACATTATAGCACCCCAGATGGCACAAACAGCAACACAAGAGATCACTGCAGTCTCAGTGCCAGCCAGTAATATCCCAACGACAGCCCACTCCTTGCCTATGGTTTCCATACTCCCATGGCCCTGGCTCCTGACTGTTTCTTCCTGAGTGGTGCCTGCATGTGAGCTGAAGGCAGCAACACTGTGATACCGCCACCTGCTGGCCACAATAATCCAGTGTCCTCTAACAAGTGAGAAGATGATGATTATAAAGCGCTATTGAAGGCGCACAAAAATCAGGCACTTTTTTCCAGCATATGTAAAAAATATATAGATTTCTCTGTGATTTTTTTTTGAGCCGGGAGAAAAGCCGTAAATTGTTAACCGCTGCAAATCAGACGGGCATGGGCAAATTACAGCAGGGATAGACTTCATCAGTCCGCAGCATCTCTGACGCCCGCTCCATGGGACTGTACCCCTAGACAGAGGCGGAACATGAAGCACCTGGGCGCATATATCTATATTACGCTCAAGCTCGGCACTAACAACCAATCAGGTTGCTGGAATTGTGAATCAGAACCAATGAGGTTGCTGGAATTGCTGCATAGTACTGAGCTTGAGAGGAGCAGGCTAATATGCCTCCTGGGCCCCAATATAAACCCCCCAACTATAATGCTTTATTCATAGTACTGGGCTCCCTATATGGAGAAGAGAGGCCTTATGGGCCCCCTAAGGCTCCTGGGCACTTTTTAAACACAACACAGAAATAAACACAGTGATGTCATAGTGTAGGGATGATAAACACAGTGATATCACAGTACAGATATAATAAGCACAGTGATGTCACAGTACAGAGATAATAAGCACAGTGATGTCACAGTACAGGGATGATAAACACAGTGATGTCACAGTACTGGGATAATAAACAGTGATGTCACAGTACAGAGATAATAAGCACAGTGATGTCACAGTACAGGGATAATAAGCACAGTGATGTCACAGTACAGGGATAATAAACACAGTGATATCACAGTACAGATATAATAAGCACAGTGATGTCACAGTACAGAGATAATAAGCACAGTGATGTCACAGTACAGAGATAATAAGCACAGTGATGTCACAGTACAGGGATGATAAACACAGTGATGTCACAGTACTGGGATAATAAACACAGTGATGTCACAGTACAGGAATAATAAACACAGTGATGTCACAGTGCAGGGATGATAAACACAGTGATGTCACAGTACAGGGATAATAAACACAGTGATGTCACAGTGCAGGGATGATAAACACAGTGATGTCACAGTACAGGGATAATAAACACAGTGATGTCACAGTGCAGGGATGATACACAGAGTGTTGTCCAAGTACAGGTATAATAAATACAATGATATCACAGCACAGAGATAAACAGTGATGTCACAGTACAGGGATAGTAAGCACAATGATGTTACAGTACAGAGATAATAAACACAATGATGTCACATTACAAGGATAATACACACAGTTATGTCACAGTACAGGGATAGACACAGTAATCTCACAGTACAGGGATAATAAACAGTGATGTCACAGTACAGGGAACACAATGAAGTCACAGTACAGAGACAATAAACACAGTGATGTCACAGTGAAGGGATAAAACACACAGTGATGTCATAGTACAGAGGTAATAAACACAATGATAATCACAGTACAAGAATAATACACACAGTGATGTTACAGTACAGGGATAATAAACACAATTATGTCACAGTACAAATATCATAAACGCAGTGATGTCACAGTACAGGGATAATAAACACAATGATGTCACAGTACAGGGATAATAAACACAGTGATGTCACAGAACAGAGATAATAAACACAGTGATGTCACAGTACATGGATAATAAATGGAATGATGTCACAGTACAGAGATAATAAACACAGTGATGTCACAGTACAGGGGTAATAAACACAATGATGCCACAGTACAGGGGTAATAAACACAGTGATGCCACAGTTCAGACATAATAAACACAGTGATGTCACAGTACAGGGATAATAAACACAATGATGTCACAGTACAGGGATAATAAACACAATGATGTCAGAGTACATGGATAATAAATGGAATGATGTCACAGTACAGAGATAATAAACACAGTGATGTCACAGTACAGGGGTAATAAACACAGTGATGCCACAGTTCAGACATAATAAACACAGTGATGTCACAGTACAGGGATAATAAACACAGTGATGCCACAGTACAGACATAATAAACACAGTAATGCCACAGTTCAGAGATGATAAACACAGTGATGTCACAGTACAGGGATAATAAACACAGTGATATCACAGTACAGATATAATAAGCACAGTGATGTCACAGTACAGAGATAATAAGCACAGTGATGTCACAGTACAGGGATGATAAATACAGTGATGTCACAGTACTGGGATAATAAACAGTGATGTCACAGTACAGGGATAATAAGCACAGTGATGTCACAGTACAGGGATAATAAACACAGTGATATCACAGTACAGATATAATAAGCACAGTGATGTCACAGTACAGAGATAATAAGCACAGTGATGTCACAGTACAGAGATAATAAGCACAGTGATGTCACAGTACAGGGATGATAAACACAGTGATGTCACAGTACTGGGATAATAAACACAGTGATGTCACAGTACAGGAATAATAAACACAGTGATGTCACAGTGCAGGGATGATAAACACAGTGATGTCACAGTACAGGGATAATAAACACAGTGATGTCACAGTGCAGGGATGATAAACACAGTGATGTCACAGTACAGGGATAATAAACACAGTGATGTCACAGTGCAGGGATGATACACAGAGTGTTGTCCAAGTACAGGTATAATAAATACAATGATATCACAGCACAGAGATAAACAGTGATGTCATAGTACAGGGATAGTAAGCACAATGATGTTACAGTACAGAGATAATAAACACAATGATGTCACATTACAAGGATAATACACACAGTTATGTCACAGTACAGGGATAGACACAGTAATCTCACAGTACAGGGATAATAAACAGTGATGTCACAGTACAGGGAACACAATGAAGTCACAGTACAGAGACAATAAACACAGTGATGTCACAGTGAAGGGATAAAACACACAGTGATGTCATAGTACAGAGGTAATAAACACAATGATAATCACAGTACAAGAATAATACACACAGTGATGTTACAGTACAGGGATAATAAACACAATTATGTCACAGTACAAATATCATAAACGCAGTGATGTCACAGTACAGGGATAATAAACACAATGATGTCACAGTACAGGGATAATAAACACAGTGATGTCACAGAACAGAGATAATAAACACAGTGATGTCACAGTACATGGATAATAAATGGAATGATGTCACAGTACAGGGGTAATAAACACAATGATGCCACAGTACAGGGGTAATAAACACAGTGATGCCACAGTTCAGACATAATAAACACAGTGATGTCACAGTACAGGGATAATAAACACAATGATGTCACAGTACAGGGATAATAAACACAATGATGTCAGAGTACATGGATAATAAATGGAATGATGTCACAGTACAGAGATAATAAACACAGTGATGTCACAGTACAGGGGTAATAAACACAGTGATGCCACAGTTCAGACATAATAAACACAGTAATGCCACAGTTCAGAGATGATAAACACAGTGATGTCACAGTACAGGGATAATAAACACAGTGATGCCACAGTTCAGACATAATAAACACAGTGATGTCACAGTACAGGGATAATAAACACAGTGATGCCACAGTTCAGACATAATAAACACAGTAATGCCACAGTTCAGAGATGATAAACACAGTGATGTCACAGTACAGGGATAATAAACACAGTAATGCCACAGTTCAGGGATGATAAACACAGTGATGTCACAGTACAGGGGTAATAACCACAATTATGTCACAGTACAGGGATAATAAACACAGTGATGTCACAGTACAGAGATAATAAGCGCAGTGATGTCACAGTACAGGCATAATAAACACAGTGATGTCACAGTACAGAGATAATAGGCGCAGTGATGTCACAGTACAGGCATAATAAACACAGTGATGTCACAGTACAGGGATAATAAACACAATGATATCACAGTACAGGGATAATAAACACAGTGATGTCACAGTACAGAGATAATAGGCGCAGTGATGTCACAGTACAGGCATAATAAACACAGTGATGTCACAGTACAGGGATAATAAACACAGTGATATCACAGTACAGGGATAATAAACACAGTGATATTCCAAAAATGGGTCAAAAAGTAAATCTAGAAACTACAGGCTGGTAAGTCTGACTTCTATTGTGGATAAAACGTTTGAAGGGTTTCTAAGAGATGCTATCCTGGAGGACCTGAAGGATAAATAGCTGTATAGCTCTATATCAGCATTGGTTTATGAGAGATTGCTCCTGTCAAACTAACCTGATCAGCTTCTATGAGGAGGTAAGTTGTAGACTTGAGAGTCACTGGATCTTGTGTATCTGGACTTTCCCAAAGTGTTTGATACTGTGCTGCAAAGAAGGCTGGTATATAGAATGAGAATGCTTGGTCTGGGGGAAAATGTGTGTAAGTGGGTAAGTAACTGGTCAGTTATAGAAAGCAGAGGGAGGTTATAAATAGTACATACTCTGATTGGGTCACCATTACTAGTGGGGTACCAGAGGGGGCAGTATAGGCGGGGGTTACAGTTACTAGTTTGGTACCACAGGGAGGAGTATTGGTGGGGGTCACCGTTACTAGTGGGGTACCACAGGGGGCCGTATAGGTGGGGGTCCCAGTTACTAGTTTGGTACCACAGGGAGGAGTATTGGCGGGGGTCACCGTTACTAGTGGGGTACCACAGGGGGCCGTATAGGTGGGGGTCACAGTTGCTAGTTTGATACCACAGGGGGCAGTTTTAGAGAGGGTCACCGTTACTAGTGGGGTACCACAAGGGGCAGTATGGGTGGGGTCACCATTACTAGTGGGGTACAACAGGGAGTAGTATTGGAGAGGTTACTAGTGGGGTACCACAAGGGGCAGTATTGGAGTGGTCACTGTTACTAATGAAGTACCGCAGGTGCCAGTTTTGGAGGGGTCACCGTTACTAGTGGGTTACCACCGGGGGCAGTATTGAAGAGGGTGACCATTACTCTTGAGGTACCACAGGGGGCAGTATTAGAGGGGGTCACCGTTACTAGTGGGGTACCACAGGGGGTAGTGAGGGTGGGATCACCCTGACTAGTGGGGTACAACACGGAGTAGTATTGAAGAGGATACTAGTGGGGTATCACAGGGGGCAGTATTGGAGGGGTCACTGTAACTAATGGGGTACCACAGGGGGAAGTATTGGAGAGGTCACTGTTAGTAGTGGGGTACCACAGGGGGCAGTATTGGAGAGGGTCAGCATTACTATTGAGGTACCACAGGGGGCAGTATTAGAGGGTGTCACCGTTACTAGTGGGGCACCACAGGGGGCAGTATGGGTGGGGTCACCTTTAGTAGTGGGATACAACAGGGAGTAGTATTGGAGAGGTTACTAGTGGGGTACCTAGTGGGGTACCACAGGGGGCAGTATTGGAGGGGTCACTGTTACTAATGGGGTACCACAGGGGGCAGTATTGGAGAGGGTCACCATTACTATTGAGGTACCACAGGGGGCAGTATTAGAGGGGGTCACCATTACTATTGAGGTACCACAGGGGGCAATATTAGAGGGGGTCACCATTACTAGTGGGGCACCACAGGGGGCAGTATGGGTGGGGTCAACTTTACTAGTGGGATACAACAGGGAGTAGTATTGGAGAGGTTACTAGTGGGGTACCACAGAGGGCAGTATTGGAGGGGTCACTGTTACTAATGGGGTACCACAGGGGCCAGTATTTGAGAGGGTCACCATTACTATTGAGGTACCACAGGGGGCAGTATTAGAGGGTGTCACCGTTACTAGTGGGGCACCACAGGGGGCAGTATGGGTGGGGTCACCTTTAGTAGTGGGATACAACAGTGAGTAGTATTGGAGAGGTTACTAGTGGGGTACCTAGTGGGGTACCACAGGGGGCAGTATTGGAGGGGTCACTGTTACTAATGGGGTACCACAGGGGGCAATATTGGAGAGGGTCACCATTACTATTGAGGTACTACAGGGGGCAGTAATAGAGGGGATCACCGTTACTAGTGGTGCATCACAAAGGGCAGTATGGGTGGGATCACCTTTACTAGTGGGATACAACAGGGAGTAGCACTGGAGAGGTTACTAGTGGGGTATCAGAGGGGGCAGTATAGGTGGGTGTCACCATTACTAGTTTGGTACCACAGGGGGCAATATTGGAGAGGGTCACTGTTACCAGTGGGGCACCACAAGGGGCAGTATGGGTGGGGTCACCTTTACTAGTGGGATACAACAGGGAGTAGTATTGGGGAGGTTACTAGTGGGGTACCACAGGGGGCAGTATTGGGCCATACTCTTTATAATATATTTATTAATGACCGGGTAGATGGATTGTGCAGTAAAATATCAATATTTGCAGATGATACAAAACTATATAAAGTAATTAACACAAGAGGAAAGAATGTGGTTACATATAGATCTGTATATGGGTGCAGTTGGAACTGGATAAGTTGGGGCAGAAAAGTGTCAGATGACGTGTAACACTGATAAATGTGCGGTTCTGCACATGGGCAGAGGAAATACATGTCACCATTACACTAAATGGGAAACCACTGGGAACACTGACATGGAGAAGGACTTGGGGGTTTTAGTTAACTGTAAGCTTAAAGAGGTTGTCCCGGAAAGCAAGTGGGGTTAAGCACTTCTGTATGGCCATATTAATGCACTTTGTAATATACATCATGCATTAAATATTGGCCATACAGAAGTTATACACTTACCCCCTCCGGTGTTGGCGTCCCCGTCTCCCTGGCGCCGACCGAAGCCTTCTTCTGCCTGGATTAGACGCACTTGCGCAGTCTGCTTCTTCTGTCCCGCTGAAGGGGCCACACAGGTCGTCTGCGCATGCGCAGAAAACCTCTGCGGCGCGAGCACGCCGGAGCGGGGGGGGGGGGGTATATAACTTCTGTATGGCCAATATTTAATGCACGATGTATATTACAAAGTGCATTTATATGGCCATACAGAAGTGTTTAACCCCACTTGCTTTCGCGAGACAACTCCTTTAACTGAAGCAACCAGCGTCAGGCAGCTGCTGCAAAGGCAGTAGGATCATGGGGGGCATCAGAAGAGGTCTAGGGGCACATGATGAAAACATTGTTCTTCCTCTTTACAAGTCACATCACTGGTCAGACCACACATGGAATATTGTGGACAGTTTTGGGCAGCGACAGAGGCGTAACTATAGAGGGTGCAGGGGATGCGGTTGCACCCGGGCCCAGGAGCCTTAGAGGGCCCCTAAGGCCTCTCTTCTCCATATAGGGAGCCCAGTACTATGAAAAAAAGCATTATAGTTGGGGGCCCTGTTACAGATTTTGCATCCGGGCCCAGAAGCTTCAAGTTACGTCTCTGGTCAGCGATACTCAGAAAGGACATATCAGAGTTTAAGCGGGTACAAAGGCGGCAAGTAATAAATGGCATGGGTGGACTACCATACCCACAGAGGTTATCACAATTAGGATGTTTTAGTTTAGAATAAAGATGGCTGAGGGGAAACCTAATAACTATATATAGATATATCAGGGGTCAATACAGAGCTCTCTCCCATCATCTATTTATATCCAGGACTGTAACAAGGGGGCGCTCTAATAACTATATATAGATATATCAGGGGTCAATACAGAGATCTCTCCCATCATCTATTTATATCCAGGACTGTAACAAGGGGGCGCTCTAATAACTATGTATAGATATATCAGGAGACAATACAGAGATCTCCCCATCATCTATTTATACCCAGGACTGTAACAAGGGGGCGCTCTAATAACTATGTATAATATATCAGGAGACAGTACAGAGATCCCTCCCATCATCTATTATACCCAGGACAGTAACAAGGGGGCATTCTAATAACTATGTATAATATATCAGGGGACAATACAGAAATCTCTCCCATCATCTATTTATACCCAGAACAATAACAAGGGGGCGCTCTAATAACTATGCATAAATATATCAGGGCTCAGTACAGAGATCTATCCCATCATCTATTATACCCAGGACAGTAACAAGGGGGTGCTCTAATAACTATGTATAGATATATCAGGGGACAATACAGAGATCTCTCCCATCATCTATTATACCCAGGACTGTAACAAGGGGGCGCTCTAATAAATATGTATAGATATATCAGGGGACAATGCAGAGATCTCCCCCACCATCTATTTATACCCAGGACTGTAACAAGGGGGTGCTCTAATAACTATGTATAGATATATCAGGAGACAATACAGAGATCTCCCCATCATCTATTTATACCCAGGACTGTAACAAGGGGGCGCTCTAATAACTATGTATAAATATATCAGGATACAATACAGAGATCTCTCCCATCATCTATTTATACCCAGGACAATAACAAGGCGGTGCTGTAATAACTATGTATAAATATAGCAGGGGACAATACAGAGATCTCTCCCATCATCTATTTTTACTCAGGACTGTAACAAGGTGGCGCTCTAATAACTATTAATAAATATATTAGGGGACAATACAGAGATCTCTCCCATCATCTATTATACCCAGGACTGTAACAAGGAGGCGCTCTAATAACTATGTATAATATATCAGAGGACAATGCAGAGATCTCTCCCATCATCTATTATACCTAGGACTGTAACAAGGGGGTGCTCTAATAACTATGTATAGATATATCAGGGGTCAGTACAGAGATCTCTCCCATCATCTATTATACCCAGGACTGTAACAAGGGGGCACTCTAATAACTATGTATGGCTATATCAGGGGTCAGTACAGAGATCTCTCCCACCATCTATATATACCCAGGACTATAATAAGAGGGCGCTCTAATAACTATATAGATGTATCAGAGGACAATACAGAGATTTCTCTCATCATCTATTTATACCCAGGACTGTAACAAGGGGGCGCTCTAATAACTATGTATGGCTATATCAGGGGTCAGTACAAAGATCTCTCCCACCATCTATATATACCCAGGACTGTAACAAGGGGGCGCTCTAATAACTATATAGATGTATCAGGGGACAATACAGAGATCTCTCCCATCATCTATTTATACCCAGGACTGTAACAAGGGGGCGCTCTAATAACTATGTATAGATATATCAGGGCTCAGTACAGAGATCTTTCCCATCATCTATTATACCCAGGACTGTAACAAGGGGGTGCTCAAATAACTATGTAAAAATATATCTGTAGACAATACAGAGATCTCTCCCATCATTTATTAGACCCAGGATTGTAACAAAGGGGCACTCTAATAACTATGTATAGATATATCAGGGGACAACACAGAGATCTCTCCTATCATCTATTTATACCCAGGACTGTAACAAAGAGGTGCTCTAATAACTATGTATAATATATCAGGGGACAATACAGAGATCTCTCCTATCATCTATTTATACCCAGGACTGTAACAAGGAGGTGCTGTAATAACTATGTATAAATATTTCAGGAAACAATACAGAGATCTCTCCCATCATCTATTATACCCAGGATTGTAACAAGGGGGCGCTCTAATAACTATGCATAATATATCACGGGACAAAACAGAGATGTCTCCCATCATCTATTTATACCCAGGACTGTAACAAGGGGGCGCTCTAAAAACTATGCATAGATATATCAGGGGACAATACAGAGATCTCTCCTATCATATATTTATACACACGGCTGTAACAAGGGGGCGCTCCAATAATTATGTATAAATTTATCAAGGGACAATACAGAGATCTCTCCCATCATCTATTTTTACCCAGGACTGTAACAAGAGGGTGTTCTAATAACTATGTATAGATATATCAGGGGACAATACAGAGATCTCTCCCACCATCTATATATACCCAGGACTGTAACAAGGGGGCGCTCTAATAACTATGTATAAATATATCAGGAGACAATACAGAGATCTCTCCCATCATCTATTATACCCAGAACTGTAACAAGGGGTCGCTCTAATAACTATCTATAAATATGTCAGAGGACAATACAGAGATCTCTCTCATCATCTATTATACCTAGGACTGTAACAAGGGGGCACTCTAATAACTATGTATAGATATATCAGGGGACAATACAGAGATCTATTTATACCCAGGACTGTGACTGTAACATAAGTCAACCTCTATGTCGAGAGGAAAGAAGATTTCTACACCGACATAGAAGGGGCTTCTTTACGGTAAGAGCAGTTAGACTGTGGAACTCTCTGCCTGAGGACGTGATGATGGCAAATTCGATAGAAGAGTACAAGATGGGCCGGGATGCCTTTCTTGAGCGATACATTATTATATGTTATAGTGACTGATTACTTCAGAAGGGTCGTGATCCGGGCATTATTCTGATTGCCAGATTGATTTCGGTAAGGAATTTGTTTTCCTCTAAAATGGGGAAATTGGCTTCTACCTCATTGGGTTTTTTTGCTTTAGTCTGGATTAACATTGGGGGGTAATAGGCTGAAGTGAATGGCCATGTCTTTTTCAGCCTTACATACTATGTCACAGAATGTAGATAGTAAACACAGTGATGTTACTGTACATTATATTGTATCAATCCAATAGATGACAGCTATGACCCACCATGGTGGGTGCTGAGAGCCTCCTGGTTTAGGACGTAGTGTTTGGTCTGGTTGGTCCTCTGATTCTATTTAGCGGTCTTGCATGAAGTCTGACTTTTTCTGCTACACAATATCTGGCCTGAGGTCTGAATTAGCTTTGCTGTCTAGTTTGGGTGTCTTTATTAAAGGGATTGTGTCAATATGCACAACCCCTTTTAGAATGTGGGGCCAGGGGTGATCAGCTTATTGCCCCAGGTCCTGCTCCGAGCAACCCCAGAAAACAGCTGATTTTGCAACGGCAAGCCGCAGCCAGCAGTCCTGTAATTACAATTATGGCACACGGTCCGCATACAATCTCTGTTCCTGCCATAGCGGAGGGACCCTGCTTTATGATCCTCATGTGCTCTACTAGGTCATATGAACAGAGAATACCATCTTCGCACAACCCCTATAAATTTGCGGTCTGCTATGGTGTCGGAATTAATTTTTGGGGTCTGGTCTTAGGTTTAAATCTATTTGTGCAGCAGCCCAGACCTAGGAGGGGTTAAGCAGAGAGGGAAGCAAAGATGGCAGTCACAGTGGCTCTAATGCACCTCCTGGCAAGGTAGTAAATGTTGTGGTGCTACACAGTGGCAACTTTGGCTGTTCATACTGTGACATACCTGCAGGATCAGGCAGGGTAAGATGGTGATAAGCTAGTGGGGCGCTACCCGCCAAGTCGGGTAGGGGAAGATGTCGTTTTGTTGTGAGACCAATTCGTATATGGGTAGGGACTAGAGATGAGCGAGCACCAAAATGCTCGGGTGCTCGTTACTCGAGTCGAACTTTCAGTGATGCTCGAGAGTTCGTTTCGAGTAACGAACCCCATTGAAGTCAATGGGTGACTCGAGCATTTTTGTATATCGCCGATGCTCGCTAAGGTTTTCATTTGTGAAAATCTGCAAAACACAAGAAAGTGATGGAAACGACACAGAAACGAATAGGGCAGGCGAGGAGCTACATTTTGGGCTGCATCTCAAGTTCCCAGGTCCCACTATTAAGCCACAATAGCGGCAAGAGTGAGACCCCCCCCCCCCCACTGTCAGCGTAAAGATCGTTCTCCTCTGCCACAGCTGTAACAGCTGTGGCAGAGAAGAACGATGTTAGCCCATTGAATTCAATGGAGCCGGCAATACAGCCGGCTCTATTGAAAGCAATGGGTTGCCGGCTACGCGGGATGAATTGTCGGGAAGGGCTTAAATATATAAGCCCTTCCCTACAATTCATCCAAAAATGTGTAAAAATAAAAAATATATATATACTTACCTGGTCCCGTCAGAACGATGTTAGCCCATTGAATTCAATGGAGACGGCAATACAGCCGACTCCATTGAAAGCAATGGGCTGCCGGCGATCACGGGATGAATTGTCGGGAAGGGGTTAAATATATAAGCCCTTCCCTGCAATTCATCCAGAAATGTGTAAAAATAAAAAATATATATATACTTACCTGGTCCCGGCAGACGGAGTTCAGCGCGGCAGGCTGCAGTTCTCCTGAACTGCTCTGAACAGCTGTGAGTAGTATTCAGCAGCCGGGGATTTAAAATCCCCGCCTGCTGAATGAGATTGGTCACAGCCTGACCAATCAGAGGCATCTCATTCAGCAGGCGGGGATTTTAAATCCCCGGCTGCTGAATACTACTCACAGCTGTTCAGAGCAGTTCAGGAGAACTGCAGCCTGCCGCGCTGAACTCCGTCTGCCGGGACCAGGTGAGTATATAAATATTTTTTATTTTTACACATTTCTGGATGAATTGCAGGGAAGGGCTTATATATTTAACCCCTTCCCGACAATTCATCCCGCGATCGCCGGCAGCCCATTGCTTTCAATGGAGTCAGCTGTATTGCCGACTCCATTGAATTCAATGGTCAGTGCTCGTTTAATCGAGACGAGTACCGCGTGGTGCTCGTCTCAAGTAACGAGCATCTCGAGCACCCTAATACTCGAACGAGCATCAAGCTCGGACGAGTATGCTCGCTCATCTCTAGTAGGGACCCGTTCCAAACAAAAAATAATATTTATAAAAAGTGCAGAGCTAAACAAAAATGGGGGTAGTAGTCCTTGCCTGGAGTGTATAGTGTGGTACCTCAGTGCAAATCTTATAGATGGTGTAGATGGTGGGAAGTGACTCCAGGAAACAGAATTTAGCTGGTAAAACATTTTATTGGCAGGGAGAGGGTTCTTTACTTGGCAGCAGTTACACAACTTGAACTACATTTACTTGAGGTAGACAACACAACTTGACATTAGAAAAACACTTGGGTTAGACTTGAGAGGTGAGGGTTGGCTTTCCCCTTCTTGTACCCCTTACTTTACACTACAGCTTTACTTCTATGGCTGGGATAACAAAGAACTGACTGTTTTCTGATTTGCTTGCTTGACTAGCTTATTGCTGTAGTCTTCTCCTGGCCAAACTCCATTACTTTTCTTTCTCTGTCTCTCTCTGCTACTAACTCTCTAGAACAACTTGTCCTTGGTTACTCAAACTTTTGATGTTCCACTTCCCATTGCACTGGCTTTCTCCTTGTTCCTCCCGGCCTCTCTCAGCAATTGGAAGACTGACTTAACTCCGCCCACTCCCTCTTTTTATAATGGGAATCTAAGCTACCAACATCTAAGCTATCTACTCTTTGCTAAGTCTGGTTAAACACTCCCCTGACTGTTGCTAGCTGACCACGCCGGGTACTGGAGGATATTGCCAGAACACATGTTACAGTGAGGAATATGAACAATAACATCATAAAGTTTCACTCTTATTATACATCACACGTCAACCTAATTCCAAGACCATAGTCAACACAGAAAGTGCAAAAGTACCCATCTCTGGGGTACTACATTTGCTTTGGTCTAGAGCTTGTGAATTGGTTGCAGAAATGAGTGGCCAAACGTATCTTTGGCAGCAAACCTTGCAGTGGTCCAGAGAAGTCGTCATGATGGTCTGGGCCATGGGAAGAAAAGGAAAGAGAATGTCTACATTCAAAGAAGATGCCACCTGTGCTCACTGAATGTAATTATGCATACTGCCTGTGAATATATCTGATCACTGCTGTACTCTTTTTTTTATAGTCTGCAGGGTGCTAATTCTCTGTATAGACCTCGTATATATCTACTACTATATGGTCACTATATGGTGGTATTATTGTTTATATTGATGTTAGCATAGTGATAGCTGTCAGGCAAACAGATGTGGATCCACCTTGCCACACAATGGTCTGACTTGGGTTATCTGGGGTGGTAGCTCCGGGAGAACTCTGTTTTTCATGCTTGACTCCATCGAAATAGGATGTCGTGTTTGCTGCAGGGTCCCCAAGCTGTTACACGCACAGATAGTCCCACTTATGTGGCAAATGTCAGGTGGGAGATGGAATTAGGGAGCGAACACTGACCCTATAAGAGAGGGGGTGTAAGCATGGATGAGCTCTATAGTCAGAGGCCTTGGAGCAAGCATAGACAGAGCAGTGTTTTGTCACATGTGACCGACAGCGGCACACACCCCTCCAAGTAGGTGAGCAGCAGTGACACACCGTGACAGAAGAGTACTACTCCCTTACACCTTTCTGTGACCGTGTGATGAGGTGTTTCGCTTTCACTGTCATACTTACAAAGGGATTGCCACTCTTTTTGAACCCCAATCAGACTACACAGAGTTTGTTTGTAGTCTGTCACCATGGAGACACATAAATCTGCATAGGAGCTGTAGACACAAATTTTAAGGAGAACTCCTATATTTACATAATTACTTAATTATTGATGAACCAGCTAATGCATTGAACCCATGAAGAAAGTTTGATTGGGATAGTTTACACATCCTTCCAACATTGACAATGGGGTGTAGCGTGATTGATATTCGCTTCCCAACTTTCTTTCTATTGTATCTGTGTAGTATAATGAGATTAATAAAGTGTCACCCAAATGTCCATATCAGCTTGCCACTCTGGATATTGGTAAAGCTGAACTCCTTAGTATTTGTAATTTCCTCTTCCTCACTCACATCTGAGAGGTCTCTGATATGCATTTGGCTTCAGGTCGTCTTTGATCATTATGGCAATAAAGTTACCCAGGAACGGGGAGGGGGGGGGGGATTAATTACCCCCTGCCAGCGAGGTTGACACCACTGGTATTTCCCACAGACATCTTCGCTCGAAGATTCAAATCAGAAGAATATCTCTTAATAGGAATAATTGGTTGCGTGAAGGTCCTAGCCCAATATGAATTATGTTTTCTGAATCGGGCGGGACAGCCGATTAAAATGCATCTAAACACATTAAGGCGTGGGCCCCATAAAACCCCAAAATGGCGTATCCATGTACCGAGTATAATTTCTGGGCCATGCTTTGTATTGCTGAGTAGATAAAATCATGACCGCAAATGTGAGAGGCATATATATATATATATATATATATATATATATATATATATATATATATTTTCCTGATCAGAGGATCTCCTGCAGAGTTTTGGCTGAAATTGGGAATTGTGCTTTTTTTTTTACAGGAATCTATGTTTCCACCCTACCCCACCCTGATTGACCTCAGAGGTGGTGGGGAAGATGTATTCTGGGGAAACCATCGGAGATACGCCACAGCGTATGGACTGTTCCACTTCTTCCTGTGACTCCGCACAAATCAGAACCTTGGGCCGAGAATCCCAAATCTGGTATCTCTGTTATTTTCTCCTTGATTTATTTTAAATACTGACTGTTGTGTATGCCTGTAAACCTTATCTCTATTGTAGCATGCTTTTCTGCATATTTGTGTGTGTGTATATATATATATATATATATATATATATATTTAGAACTGCTAGTCTTTTTTAGAAAAAATCTGCAATTTATTAGTCAAACTTTGTCCTTTTTAAAACAAACCACAAATCCAAAAAATGTGTTCATAATTCATAGTCTGGGTTCCAGCTTACCTTTAAAAGCTGGTGGTGGCAGCATGTGTGTGTGGGTATTGCAGAGAGCTCAAGGCATTAGACCAGATCAGGGGGTGATTTGAGCTTTTGTTCTGCATGCCTGCAGAAGCCTGGGACAGCTGGGTACAAATCTGCCTGTATTCTAATGACTCCGCTTGCAACCCCACTATGGTAGAGTGATCGATCGAAGCTCTGTCATGACAAGTTGTCATAGCGGCAAGCACTCTCGGAGTAGGCGTTCTGTCACAAATCGGGACCGGAGGCGGGATCGGTCGGGTCCCCCATCTCTCTCCCTGACAATGTGCTTATGAGGGGGTCCTGAGTGGAATAAACCCTTCTACAATGCCCACATACCCTAATATATAGAAGCGAAGCTAATCAGATTCCACCGCAGTCATGATCCGGAGTGCTTGTCACGTCCCAGAGAAAAAGTCACAGATGAGAAAGAGCAACTGACCCTCACCCAAGCCAAGCATCAAATTCAGTTGCTAAGCAACATGGTCACATGATTTGTATTATCTGAGTCCTGTCGGTATAGGAAATTGTTATAGACAAAGAGACATTGTACATTCCTATCAGACGCCAAAGAATAAAACCTCGCCCCCACATAACAGGTATCCTGGAAGACGACTCATAGAGGAGACATGAACTAGTACGCAACTTTGAGTCACTAGGTAACTTTATCACCTTTATTAACTCTTTAACAACTAAAACGTTATTTACATAGTGCATATACAGATTCATTATCAGAATATCAGAATCAATCCCACCCTAAGAGTATACATATATATACACTCATTGTCAGTAACATCCCTCCGCTAGAAAAAGTTGTTAGCATCAGATGAAACTTTCTTTGTGTGATTGTAACATTATTATAAGTAAAAGCATCATGTTTGGTGGAGAACCGACCCTTGTAGGAAGGCTCTAGTACCCTGTTGTACCGTCTCCAGCTTGGATACAAGATGTGGTATGGGTGGGCATGGACGCTCTAGTACCCTGTTGTACCGCCTCTAGCTTGGATACAAGATGTGATACGGGCATGGAGGCTCTAGTACCCTGTTGTACCACCTATAGCTTGGATACATGATGGGATACGGGGGGCATGGAGGCTCTAGTACCCTGCTGTAACACCTCTAGCTTGTATACAAGATGTGATACGGGCGGGCATGGAGGCTCTAGTACCCTGTTGTACCGCCTCTAGCTTGGATACAAGATGTGATACAGGGGGCATGGAGGCTCTAGTACCCTGTTGTACCGTCTCCAGCTTGGATACAAGATGTGATACAGGTGGGCATGGAGGCTCTAGTACCCTGTTGTACCGCCTCTAGCTTGTATACAAGATGTGATACAGGGGGCATGGGGGCTCTAGTACCCTGTTGTACCGCCTGTAGCTTGGATACAAGTTGTGATACGGGCAGGCATGGAGGCTCTAGTACCCTCTTGTAGTGCCTCTAGCTTGGATAGAAGATGTGATACAGGCGGGCATGGAGGCTCTAGTACCCTGTTGTACCACCTATAGCTTGGATACATGATGGGATACGGGGGGCATGGAGGCTCTAGTACCCTGTTGTACCACCTCTAGCTTGCATACAGGATGTGATATAGGCAGCCATGGAGGCTCTCATATCCTATTGTACCACCTCTAGCTTGGACACAAGATATTATACGGTGGTCTGTAGGTGGTATCCTGAGCCCGGTCACCTTGTGTGCTCTCACACATCCACTGGTCCCAACACCCCCTAACTGTCTGGTCAGACGCTCCTCTCTACTGGTGGTCTGTAGGGGGCGCCCCGAGCCTTGTGTGCCCTCACACATTCACTGGACAGTCTAAACAGAAAGGCCGGTGGGGGACATCAATCCGACCATCCAGCTTCTCACATCCCAATAATGCGCCCCTCTCAGACTCTGGTAACGGGGTGAAATCCCCTCTCTGCGTCGTAGAGGCGTCTAGTGGCCAACAAGCTCTACACAAGCGGAAGAAGAGGTCACTACACACAAGGAGCCTCCGAGAGCCTCTTATAGGCCAAGGGGGGGAACCACTTTTAGGGCCTCCGGTGACAAGACCGTTCATCTAATCGCCACAACTCCCATCATTACAGATCTGCCTGAGATGGAGCCGCAGGACGGGTTTGTAGCATAATAATTCCTTCTAGATGATTTGTTTTTACAAGGATTGTATTACATATCACTGTATGGGTTCTGTTCCCATTGGGGCTCACAATCTAAATTCACCCATCAGTATGTTTTTGGGGTGTGGAAGAAACCAAGAGGAAACCCACACAAATAGGCTCCCTGCACACGGGATTTCCTGCAGAATTTCCACCCGTGCCCGTCTGCATAGGATTGCATTACAAAACTCGCGCAGAAAACAAATCGCGGCATGTTCTATTTCTGTGCGGGTCTCACAGAGGCCCGCACAGAAATGTCTCTACCGATGCGCCCTCTCCACCCTACACATGCGCCAGCTGGGCGGCAGCCGGCACATCACAGAGCAGAGCAGACGTGGAAACAGGTGAGCTGCACTGCTCACAGCAGGGAAGCGGGCCGGATCCCACTGCGAGAATTACCCCCCGGACGTCTGCAGGCAGCCATACAGAGAGAACATACAAACTCCTCAAACCCAGGACCCCAGCACTGCAAGGCCATAGTGTCCTAACTGCTGAGCTTGCTAGAAGCGGCCCAAGAAAAAAACATCCCCAGCTGTTGGCTATAATCTGCACTGGAAGTTGGCAGGAAGTGTTTAATTGCCTGCAGCACCCCCACAGGGGAAATTAAGTATTACTCAGGTCCCATTAAAATCAATGTTTTGCAATGCAGTCTTTTTATAACCACTCTACCTACATTCTTCTTAAAAGTTGAGGGTCCTGTAGAGTGGATATGAAAGTGAGTTTTCTAAACCAGTCAGGTCTTTGTATGGAGCAGGGGTCGATCCCACTCCACACAATGCGGGTGTAGGCTGTCCTCGACAGATTGCAGATTGCCTATGAAGCCATGGCTGTGCCTGTCAGATTATAGTGTAATCTAATACTGTGGTATTACACTATACTGCAGGAGTGATCAAACCATCACAAATTCAACACCCCCATTAGGACTAAAAACGTAATAAAAGTTTAATAAAAAATATATTTGGTATTGCTGCAATCTATCAAAGTAACACATTATTTATCCTACATGATGAACGTTTTCGATAAAAATTTACAATTTCAAAATTGGACTTTTTTGGTCACCCCCGTCTCCAAAACAAAAAAATTGAATAAAAAGCAATCAAAATCGTATGTACGCCAAAATGGAATCTGTAAAAAAAAAATCAGGACTTTCCACAAAAAATGAACCCTCATTGCCCGCTGTGCTAACCCACTAGTAACGGTAACCCCTACAATACTGCCCTCTATGGTACCCCACTAGTAACATCTGCAATACTGCCCCCAGTGATGACCTAATCAGAGTATGTACCATTTATAACCCCCCTCTGCTTTCTATCACTGACCAGTTACTTACCCACTTACACACATTCTCGCCCAAACCAAGCATTCTCATTCTTTATACCAATCTTTTATGCAGCACAGTATCAAACACTTTCGGAAAGTCCAGATACACAAGATCTAGTGACTCTCTCCAATCCAGTCTAGAACTTACCTCCTCATAGAAGCTTATCAAGTTGGTTTGACAGAAGCGATCTCTCATAAACCCGTGCTGATACGGAGTTACACAGCTATTGTCCTTGAGGTCCTTCAGGATGGCATCTCTTAGAAACCCTTCAAATATTTTACCCACAATAGAAGTCAGACTTACCAGCCTGTAGTTTCCTGATTCACTTTGTGACCCCTCTTTGAATATCAGCACCACATGGGCTATGCGCCAATCCAGTGAAACAGATTCTGTCACTATAGAATACTTAAATATAAGAAACAAGGGTCTGTGTATCACATTACTTAATTCCCTTAGAACCCAGGGGTGTATGCCATCAGGACCTGGTTATTTGTCTATTTTAATCGTTTTAAGACAACTCTGCCCTTCTTGCTGGCTTAGACTGGTTTCATTTAGTAGAGAGTTTACTTACTCAGTCTGTATCTCACCTGACAGTTCATTTTCCTCACTGAATACATTGGATAAATAAACTAGTTAATAGATTTGCTTTCTCCTTATCACCTTCTACGTATCTTTCCTCCTTACTTTTTAAAGGGCCAACACTTTCCATTTTTATCTTTTTAATATTTATATAGTTGAAGAGAGAAATAGAAAGAGAAAAGAGAGAAGAGAAAGAGGAGAGTGTAAAGGGAACAAGTCAGAGAGAAAGAAACAGAGGAGAAAGCAGGAGTGAGAAGGGAGAGAGGATATTTTATTATGTCTCCTTTTAGCAGCTTGGTTCACAATGACATAATAATAACCAGGTAACCATGACCATGGTGGGGTTACTGCAGCTGTCTTCTTTACGCCCCCTGTAAGAACTAGTTGGGACTGACTGCAACTTTATTAACCAGCAATTCCTCTGACAATGACCTACAAAGCAAAGACAGCTGTCCAAAATACAGTACAAGAAACCCTGCTGTTCCACAACACATACACTAGATGGCAGCAGTAGGCAGCATAAAACATTATAACCCCTAATCCGCGGATGCGCTCTCGCTGTCTGGAGATGAATTGCCCCACTCTTCTGACTAAGAGCTCCACCGTCCTTTCACCTCTAGAAAGAAGAACAACCACCTCCATCTGCACAGTACATTGTTATTATAGTAAAATAGAAGCCATTGCAGGTTGAAGTCATCCAGCAGGACCAGAAAACTGTGAAATACAATTTTTTTTTTCATAGAAAATATTCTGCATTCCTTTTTTCCTATGAAAAATGAAACGTTTAACGGAATGAAAAAATGACTATTTTGGTGGCTTAATGAATGACCCATAAAATGAAGTGTGCTTGATACTGATGTCACCGCCATAAGTTACATCATAAGTTATATAATGAAAATTAAGCCCCTCCCACCCACCTCCTAACCCAATAAAAAAATACTTGCCCCCCCCCCCAAAAAAAAAAACAACAATATGAACACTAAAAAATGTGCAAGTGGAAAATACAACCCAACCCACAAATGGTATTAGTGTATCTTGACGCCACCATGAATTCCTGGTGGAGTCAAGATTGACAAAAGGAGACGCTCCCTGATGCTGATTGGCTGCAAAGGGGTGTTAATCATCAGGTCCTGCAAGGCCACTAAATTGTCATACTAAGTGTATAGAGCGGCCGCTGCCGCCGCGCAGACCCACTACAAAGTTATTTGACCTGCGGTGCTCCACAAGCAGTGGCCGCTGCCCCACAGCCCCAGGACACACACTTCCTGCAGCGGTGGCACACAAGCACCAACCCTGAAAATGTCGGCAGCCCATACCCGAAGTCTGAGTGGAGTGGCCGTGACGGAGCTCTGTTGCTGGCGGCGCTACGGATCCCTGTGCAGCACGGGACATCATTAGCAGCGTCTGCAGCACCGGTGGAACATGCGTTGTAAGTATGGCCCGGGGAACTGCCGTAATGGAGCATGCAGGCGGCGGCCAGTTCGGAACACTCAAGCGGCTACACGACGGCTGCACAGACGGAAGACACTGGCACCAGTGCTCACGGAGCCCTCGTCCTCCGGCCGGCAGGAAGGCATCCCCCACACTAGCAGCCCGGCGACCACTGGTGAGCGAGTTTATTGTGGAAGCCTCTGCATTGCTTGTTGCTGTCCCTGGTGGTTTAGGGTGAGGGTAGCTTTTCTTCATACAGCTCATAATGTAACGCTACATAGAGACATTACCCTCACCCTAATCCACCTCTGCCGGCTACAAGGAATGCACACTGTGCAGGTAGGACCTTCAAGGCTTGACCCTATCGGGAGCTAGGGGTGTGAGAGGGGCGTTCCTCCTGTCAAATCCCTAGCTTCCGGTGGCGTCAAGATACACTAATACCCCCACAGATAATAAGCCCTCATACTGCTACATGGATATTCAACTGTTTTCTTTAAAAATGTGCTTTTATTGTGCAAAAATAGTAAACAATTTTAAAATCTCTATAAATTCGGTATCGCAGTAATCGTGCCAATCAGATAAGAAAGTTTTTATGTTGTTTTATCCAAATGGCGACCGCTGTAAAAGCAAGACCCAGAAACAACGGCGGAATCTCTGGAGGTTTTTTCCATCTTCCCCCATAAAATGTTTATAAACGTTCTACAACAGATTTTATGTATCCAAGACTGCGGCCCTTAAAATATATAACTTGTCCGAAAAAAGCCCTCATATGGCAACAAGTTATGTATCTTGAAATGTGATGGTGCAAATCTCTTGGTCTTTAAGGCACAAAGTAGTCTGGTGACTAAGGGGTTAAGCAACTGACATGTTACCATCAAGTACCTAGGTTCTATGTACTGCTGACTAAAACGCAAGAATAGCGCAATCTTGTGAACCGTCTGTAGTGACAGAGATACCTTTGTATTTCGCCAACATGTGAATTCCCCGCAGATGTGGAGAATTTCTATGTCGAAACCGCCATGCATGATTTCGTGGATGTAGCCGCGGTGGAGGATCATGGATTTTCTTCCACTGCTTTCAATGGGGAAACCTCACAATGCATCACACTGCATGTACGTAACATGTAGTGCAATGCTGCCACCGGCCCCACAGAGTGTAGGGTCGCTGTGAGCGGGAAGATTGCTGGGTTTAGCCGGGTCTAGCTGCTCGGAGGACATCGCTAGACCGCACGCAGTTTTACACTTAGTAACATCTTATAGGTTACAGATGGCTGCACATCCAAGTGAAAGAATGTATCAAGTGGAACCACAAGGCTCTGTCCTAGGCCCAGTGTTGGTCAACATTTTTATAACTAATCTGGAGGAGGAAATTGAGGAGAAACTGATCAAATTTGCCACCGACACAAAGCTAGGAGGGATAGCTAACACTAGGGAGGAGAAAGAGAGTATTCAGAAAGATCTAGACTGTTACGTCCACTTCTTAAATGAACTGCAAAAACTGCGAAATGGACTTCATACTCGCGGACAGGCGAACTTAGACAGAACTGCGGAACTGCAAACTAGACTCCATCCACACAGACAGACATATACCAAAAACTGAACAAACCTTCCATACCTACATGCATAACCAGATGGAAATGCTAGAGAATGGATGAAGCATTTGTTTATATTTTGGCCAAGATACTTAAGCCCGCAAGCCCACTTTAAGGCTCTTCGTGGTCTCACGGCTCCCTATACTAACAAGACAAATAACCCAAGGAAACCTGCCTGCCCGCAAGGCGATCGTCCCAATAGGAACGCCGCCACATTGGAAGCTAAGGACCTAACTTGACCAGAGATGGTAAACGATCCAAGCAGCAAAGGACACAGTGTAGTGGCCCAGAGTTAATGGGGCCAATCCATAATGTTAAATGTTTGTGTTGTGCAATGGTATTGTCAGTGTCAGTGCATTTGATGTGTATTGCACCTCTGCAGCACTGAATGGGTTAACATCTGAAAATGTATCATGTTGTATGTCATGTGATCTTGTGATATATATATATATATATATATATATATATATATATATATATATATATGTTGGTGAGGATGCTAGAAAGAGAAATTTCCAACCTGCAAGTTGGTTAGCAAGAGGAAGTTAACGAGTGAGCCACACAGCCACTGTCTGGTCTGTGTGGTCCAGAATGGAAGAAGCTGAGAGGTACCCTCCAGCTTAGCCTGGGACTGCTTCACCCAGGATGTGCCGGTGCCTCCATCTGCACTGAGACAGAGACAGAGAGAGAGAGAGAGAGAGAGGGGTACACCAGAGAAGTAATGACTGGTAGAGAGTTGGATAGAGAGAGTTGCCGGGAGCAGGATCGTACAGATAACTAGGACTGTCGATTGTCTGGGATACCCCGAGAAGCCTCCCTGTCACACAACCCTCCAAATATTGTATTTGAGCCAATTTGCTGTTACAAGATGGATTGTAATAAAGTTGAAGTAAACGGACATTACCAACCGTTCCCAGTTTGTCCAGAATGTTTTCCCTGTGTGTGGACTATTTTATTCGAGATATTGGAGTTCGCCATGGAGGATGGAATGGTGGTGTCACATGTGACCAGAAGACTACAGGGTACCTCTGGTTACATTCCCTGTGATCTCCTCCTGTCAGTAACGTGGTCGGGTCCTGGGCTACCCCCCAGGGGAGGAAATGGTGGAGCCCCGTGACTAGGCCGTTATCTACCCCGCCATCTCCTCAGCTGTGGGCCCACTCCTTGGATGCTGCACACAGTTCACACCAACACAGCATGGAACGCATACCCAACAGGACTGTTCACACCACATGTCTAGCAATCAGCTAAGACACAATTCTGGGATGTATTAAGAGAAGCATAGAGTCTAGATCACGTGAGGTCATTATGCCCCTCTACTCTTCCTTAGTCAGACCTCATCTGGAATACTGGGTCCAGTTCTGGGCAGCCCACTTAAAAGAAGACCTACAAACTGGAGCAAGTTCAGAGAAGAGTTACCAGGATGGTGAGCGGTCTGCAAATCATGTCCTATGAGGAACGGTTTAAGGATCTGGAAATGTTTAGCTTGCAGAAGAGAAGGCCGAGAGGAGACTTAATAGCTGCCTACAAATATCTGAAGGACTGTCACAGTGCAGAGGGATCAGCCCTATTCTCATCTGTACAAGGAAAGACTAGAAGCAATGGGATGGAACTGAAATGGAGGAGACACGGATTAGATATTAGACAGTGAGGGGATCAATGAGTGGAACAGGTTAACATGGGAGGTGGTGAGTTCTCCTTCAATGGAAGTGTTCAATCAAAGGCTGGACAAATATCTGTCTGGGATGATTTAGTGAATCCTGCATTGAGCAGAGGATCAGACCCGATGACCCTGGAGGCCCCTTCCAACTCTACCATTCTATGATTCTATGAAAACCATGGGTCCTGTGACGTGAGAGCACTCACAAAATAGAACATGCTGCAAATTGTTTCCTGCATCGCGGTGCCATGCAGGAAGATATCGCTCATGTGTATAACCCCATTCAAAAGATTTATTCGCCCATGTAAAGGCGACCTAAGGCTTGCTCGATACCCAAGTCAACGTTTAACCCATGCCTTGCCACCAAAGCACTCAGTCTGCGAAAAAGGGTTCAAGCACCAGAAGCTTGCCAAGTATTCAGTGTCCTCAAGGCTAACTCTATTCCATACATCAGGCCTGCTGACTATCTACCTTTAATCTTGTCAGTGTGCACACCTACGGTTTTAATGAGGCTGGTCTCACATACAATTCAATGTGCTGGAGTTACCGCTTCGACTGACCCAAGGCAATCCGGCAGCCTGGTACAGGGGCAGGAGGGCTACTGCCCTCTGCTGGTGCAGGCCGCTTGTTGGCCTTTCCCAAACAGCCAGCAGCTTATCACTTTCTCCTTTAGCACCCCTGCAGCACCTCTGGCTCCATGTCTACTCTATGTACACTGTGTGCCTTCTTTATAGCACAGCACATTCTTTTATAGGGTGCTGGCAGGTGCAGTGTGCAGTACTTTCTAGATGTTTCTGAATGATCCATGTCTGTATTGTGCCTCTGTATTGTCAGTGTCTTCTATGTGAGTGAATATAATGTGTATTGCATAGCTGCAGCACTAAATTGGTTACTGTCTTGGTTATGTCTGATAAATGTATATTTTTGTATGTCATGTGACCTTGTTATATGGTTACAAGGTGCATGAGTGTAATAAAGAGACTCCTGTTTTAGAAAGCCTTTTTGCTGCTGAGACTTTATGTTTTATTTCTTTCTAAGAGACTCCCATTTGGGAGACTTTCTTCTTGAACTTTGTCTTGTTCCCTTTGTTTTCCCAAATAACTTCAAAGTTATTCTACATCTGCAACCCCCCAGAGGGGTGACCATAGGCACCTGTTTAACGGGAAGAGCTGGGAGGGATAAGTGCTGACGTGTCACAGGGGCACTTACCATGCTCTGGTCCCGGTATGAGGGTTAAAATTCTAAGTGCAACACCAATCGGGCCCACCCCACTTGCCCCGTTGCCGGCCGTAAGAAGAGACACCACACACAGGAGTCTGGTCTAGCTCCTCACACGGGAGAAAAAACTGCGCCCTTTATTACAGATTACATGAGATCTTATACATTCTGCCCCCCTCACCACCAAGGGGTGATGGGCTTATAACCATATATGGGCAGTCCGGTTTTCTGGCCTGAGACAGTGAAAATTATGTACATGGTTGAACATCTTGATATGGGCTTCTGGGAAAACAGCCAAGTACATGCGTCCTTGCGTCTGGTTCGGTATCTTCTCTGAATTTCTAGAACATCTTCTTGCAAAGCCTTGGGATATCTGATGTAAGGTGACATTTAAGTTTTTTCTCATTTGGAATTGAATAAAACTTGCATATAGGTATAAAAGGATAAAGAACATATGGCAATATATATATATACCCTCACACCGGAGGGATGACACTTAGCCAAAGCCAGTGTAGATTCCGACCGAGCTTTGAGACTCTTTTGGCTGGGAATGTCCCACACACCATAGGGAGGTAGGGAGGATACACAGGAACAATACGGCCCTATATTCCACGTTATCTATATGTCACCGATCCTGGAATTGGGAGCATTCCAGAAGAGGAAAAGGGTAAGAGTCACTCCACATAAACTCTGGCAGACAAATTTCTAAAGAAGACGGCTTAGCCTAGATACACCCTGCCTAGCATCCGCATGGCTGTCACAATTAAATACCTCTGTGCGGTGATCCTAATGAAGGACGGCCGCACAGGAAAAATGCCTGTGTTGTGAATAAGTACCTGTTTTAGTAAACTGAGGTAGTGCGCTCTCTTTCTGGAAGGGACTCACTCCTTTCACATCCACTCACCAGACTCTATAGGATGTCGCTCTTCTTCCTTCATCTTCACCTACATGGAAGCTAAAGGTGCTTCCATGCAGCTCTGTGTTACAACTCTCTCCTCCTGAAGATGGACTCCTTTCCCGCTCTCAGGCACTCACATTTATCCCCTCGCTTGTACCACATGACACAGTAGGATAGATACATTCAGCAGCAGACAGAGCTGACAGGCAATATTTTTTATTACAGTTAACCCTTCAGGTGCTGCAGCTGTGCAACACACAAACATAAAATGACATGACAGCTTTGCACAGTGCATCCACATAAGACAATATATGTATGACATTTATGGAGGGGACCAGGATGGTCTTCTGGGACACTACATGTCCCCACAAAGTTTATTTTACTTGCTCAATATAACAATGTTGCTTTGAATAATTTAATATTGTTTGCTAAAGTTTAAAGTAACGTTAAAATGTTTAAGCTTTTATGCAGGAGGAAGCGTATAAAGTAAAATTTTTGCATTGAAGAAATGTGTATGCCTGCATAGAGTATGTATGATTCTCTGAGTGAGACAGTCAGTCTAGACATTACCCTACTAGTCAACAAAAAGCTCTAGTGTCTGTCTGCAATTCTTATCTGTTTCAAGGAATGTAGCCTTGCTATCATTTTGTTCTCTTTAGTTAGTTCAGTTGGGGGTATAGACTTCAAGTTACTGCCCTTCAGAAGGTCTCTGAGAAGTAATTGTAATTCCACTTACCCTTCATTGTTCTTGCCTACCAATCATCTCTCTCCAATTTATGTGTAGTCACAGTGATGTAGTCCTTTCTTTTGTCTTTGTGAAGAAGAATTATGTAAGGGCCCCATAGCTCATGTTAGTACATCCTGGACTCCGTTCAGCCTAACACTTGTCTGTATTGTATGGCCATACCACTACTTTCATAATGCTGTCATTTATTACACTGCACATAGAAAGTGACATCTTAGGTAGTCTGAGTACACCAGGATGGGTAAAGCTCTGAGTAGCAACTGGAACGGGGAGTTGGTGTTTACAGGTTTCACCTTGCACACTCGGTGATTGTGTAGATAATTCAAAATGCTAACAAGTAGAATACTGAGGAATTCCCACTCCGGAACATACACCCTGCCTTAAGAGGCGCTGGGGTCAGCTTATTCTTAAGTAGGGGGGGGGGGGGGGACTGTAGTGTACAGAACTTTCTAGATGTTTCTGAATGATCCATGTATGTCTTGTGCCTATGTATTGTCAGTGTTTTCTATGTGAGGGAATTTGGTGTGTATTGCATAACTACAGCATTGATTAGGTTACTGTCTTGGTTATGTCTGGAAGTTAGAGATGAGCGAACGTACTCGGTAAAGCACTACTCGTCCGAGTAATGTGCTTTATCCGAGTATCTCCCCGCTCGTCCTGAAAGATTCGGGGAGCTGCAGGGGAGAGCGGGGAGGAACGGAGGGGAGATCTCTCTCTCCTTCTCTCCCGCCCGCTCTGCCCCGCTCCCCGCCACAACTCACCTGTCAGCAGCGGCGCTCCCCGAATCTTTCAGGACGAGCGGGGAGGTACTCGGATAAAGCACATTACTCGGACGAGTAGTGCTTTACCGAGTACGTTCGCTCATCTCTACTGGAAGTGTATATTTTTGTATGTCACGTGATCTTGTTTTATATATGTGGTTGCAAGGTGCATGAGAGAGGTCTTTCTGTCAGTCTTCTACTTGGTGTGATGCGGATAGGAGTCTGTCTGCACACAGACACCTTTAGTCTGTGTGTATGGAAGAGGAAGAGAGAATAACGTGTGTGCCCTGTGCCCTTCCACCCAGTCCTCTACGCTGAAGACCAGGAGAAACTGGAAGTCTACGAGAGCCCACCATGCAGCGCTGAGTGCTTTTCCTAACATGTGACTGGTAGAGAGTTTGAGAGTGAAAGAAGAGTAGCCGGGACAAGAAACCCACAGATAACTTGACCTGTGGAACTCCTCTGTCATCCTGTGATTCCTCCCTGACACACCACGAATCCTCCTGCACCAGTGTCCTGATGGTGGATGTAAATTGTGTTGGACTGTTTCCAAGTTGTTCAAGTTTATTCCCCAAGAAAAAGAGCTTTACCGACCTTTCCCAGTTCAGCCTTTAAAAGTCAACTCTGTGTGTGGACTCTTTATTACACCTGCTTGAATTCACTGCACAGGACGGAATGGTGGCATCACCCGCGACAAAGACTGCAGGAAACCACAGTTGGGTTACCCCCATTTAATTGCCTGCCCACGGTTCATTGGACAGGTCTCCTTGCTACCCTCAGGGTGGGGAGATGGAAGAGCCCCGTGACAAGGCCCAATCTCTGCCCCGCTGTCTCCTAGGTTAAGGGCCCGCTCCTTGGATGCTACACAGGGCGCAGAGAAACTCCTGAACCTTTAGGACCAGGGGGTAGAGCTTAGTTCTTCGGTGTTGACAAGTACTATGAATTTGTGGCACCTCCAAATGTCTGACTATGCTGACATGCACCTGAATTTGTCACATGGCTCTGATCAGGAGAAATCATCATGATGGTCTGGGCTGGATGGAGAAGAAAAAGAAAGAGATGTTTAGAATCAGAGAAGACATAGCCTGTGAACACTGGATTTTTACAGGATCTGTCACCTCTCCTGTTATAGTAAATTCTTAATGGACCTAATGGAAAACTGGGTGCTCCCATTTCCTCTGCCCTTTGAATGTTTCCCTACATAGTCTGATAGTGTCAGTGATGAATGGAGACTGTCAGTATATAAGGACATAGACCCTATATTAAGGGAATGGTAACACCCAGTTAACAATGCTAGCATAGAAAGGTGGTGCTGTCAATAGACTGTGTGGCAGGCTGGCATTGGGGAAGGGCGCGACAGCCCAGAGCCTATGGTCTACTTCCCCCGTCCCTGACAATAATCCTTCATAGACATTTTGTGCAGCTTACATTAAATTGCCGACGTGTCTTCCTTTGTCTTATATCACTCGTCGCAGAATCCGCAGCGTTGGGTTACCATAGAAACAGGAATTCCAGTTACCACGACAACCTGATGCTCTGGACTGGGTGTTCTCCTCAGTAATGTCGGTTTATTTCAGGATATATCTTCTTGCCACCCTGTAGCCAGCAAAGAATGTCCTTGATGAGTAGTTGAGCAGTTTTTTGCTAAGTTCAATATGGGGTGATCTGGAAGACCATCATTTGGGACCCTCATCAATATTCTGGAGCAGAGAGGGACTACAAAAAGTTTCTCTCTTTTTCTCTCTCTCTCTCTCTCTCTCTTTGACAGACCCAAATGTCCTCTCATTACATAGACAGACCATTGATTTCAATGAGAACTGTGTAATACCTCCTTTTGCCTGTGGGGGCAGTGCAGTAGAATTGAAGACTCACTGTCAGGTTCTCTTACATATAGTAGCAGATTGCTCTTAGTTCTCCCACGTACTCATTATAATGCTTAACAGGGCATGATGACTATGAGACAGTCCCATGTGCCACATTGTCATTTTGAACCACTCCCAAGGGCCACAATGAACTTAAAAGGATATTATCATCTGAGACCTTTATGGCCTATCAAAAGTATCAGTGCAGGTTCCATCTCAAGGACTCCCAGCTGTAGGGAAAATGGGTGTCTCTCCTTGCAAATCACTGCAGTTAGAAGGTGGGGGGCTCAGATATGACTATTAGTACCACCCCCTACCTGCTCCTGTACTACCCATCACCCTCTTCTCCCATCTTTCTTATCTGAAAGCTACATGTGAGCAGCCATACACCAACAGGCATTTTAATATCCAGATGGGGGGGGGGGGGCTCATGGAATGGCATCACTGGTCACATGGGGCTCCTGGGACACAGGTTGTGCCCCCTTGGTTTAAAGAGAATGTACCATCAGAAACTGATGTCTTATATAAATCAAGTTTTTATGTAGTTTTAAAGAATTGTTGATTGGTGATTTTTTAACATTTTTCATGTCACAATTCTAAAATCCTGCAGTTCTCACACTGACCACTAGTCCTAATAATAGTCTGACATTTCTTGTTCTGTAGAGCAAACATCTCAGCAGTCATCTAATTATCATCACAGGCAGGATTACACTGAAAGGTGATACCAATATAAGGTGATGTCACCGCTCACCTCCCATAAAAGTTTACAGGTGATGGCCACAGCTCACCTCCTCACATCTCTGCACGGGTCATAAAGCATGCCCACAACACTCTCCCATAGAAGTGTATAGGGGATGTTACAGCTCACCTCTGCCCCCTTCCTGCATAAGTCACAGAGCATGCCCACAACACTCCGCTATACACGTCTCTGGGTGATGGTCACAGCTTCCCTCCTTCCATCTCTATATAGTTCACAGAGCATGCCCATAGCACTCTCCCATAGAAGACTGGGCAATGGTCACAGCTCATCTCCTGACCTCCCTGCACAGAGCATGCCCACAAAACTCCAACATAGTAGTCAATGAATCCCCTCCTGTCTGTTGTATCTATGGCCCATCAGGCTGTAAAGTATATCTGCTGTAAAGTATATCTCTTAATGTTATATATTGCAATGAAGCAAGATGGTCACCCCCGCAGTCATGTACAGACAAGATGGCTGCCCCCATAGTCATGTAAAGATGTCCGTCCCCACAGTCATATACAGACAAGATGTCCATTCCCACACTCATGTACAGATAAGATGGCCGTGCCCACAGTCATGTACAGACAAGATGGCCACCCCCACAGTCATGTACAAACAAAATGGCTACCCCCACAGTCATGCACAGACAAGATGGCTGACCCTACAGTCATATACATACAAGATGGCTGACCCTACAGTCATATACATACAAGATGGCTGACCCTACAGTCATGCACAGAAAAGTTAGCCACCCCTACAGTCATGTATAGACAAGATAGCCACCCCCCCAGTCATGCACAGACAAGATGGCCACCCCCAGAGTCATGTACAGACAAGATGGCCACCCCCACAGTCATGTACAGACAAGATGGCCGCCCCCAGAGTCATGTACAGGCAAGGTGGATGCCCTACAGTCATGCACAGACAAGATAGCCGCCCCTACAGTCATGAACAGACAAGATGGCTGCCCCTACAGTCATGTACATACAAGGTGGCTGCCCCTACAGTCATGCACAGACAAAATGGCCACCCCCAGAGTCATGTACAGACAAAATAGCCACCCCCAGAGTCATGTACAGACAAGATGGCCGCCCCCAGAGTCATGTACAGACAAGATGGCCACCCCCACAGTCATGTACAGACAAGATGGCCGCCCCCAGAGTCATGTACAGGCAAGGTGGATGCCCTACAGTCATGCACAGACAAGATAGCCGCCCCTACAGTCATGAACAGACAAGATGGCTGCCCCTACAGTCATGTACATACAAGGTGGCTGCCCCTACAGTCATGCACAGACAAAATAGCTGCCCCTACAGTCATGTACATGCAAGGTGGCTGCCCCTACAGACATGCACAGACAAGATGGCCACCCCCACAGTTATGTACCGCCAAGATGACCACCCCAAAGTCATATACAGACAAGATGGCTGCTCCCACAGTCATGTACATGCAAGGTAGTTGCCCCTACAGTCATGTACAGACAAGATGGCCACCCCTATAGTTATATACAGACAAGATGGCCGCCCCTACAGTCATGTACAGACAAGATGGCCGCCCCTACAGTCATGTACATACAAAGTGGCTGCCCCTACAGTCAAGTACAAACGAGGGAATTAAAATTAGACCTCTGCTATCAGTCATTGAATCAGAATTTCCATGCGCTGAACGCTTGTCCTGGTCATGTGATCACAGGTGAACGGCTCAATACAATGGCGTGCTCTGATAACTGGACTGTAACTGTGATCAGCCGGCATATTGTCCGCGGCTGAGGCTGCGCTGAGGATCCGCGCGTAGATTAGCCACATTTCACACTATTTCACTGATACTTGCCACGACAGGACATAAAGGTACATACTGAGCCTGGCCCGGGCTCACAGCCTGAGGGTTGGTTGTGTTCTGCGGGACGAGTTGTACTCCTCAGTGGATCTATTTAATGTACCATGGAATGTACTGAAAAACTTCTGAGTGGTGTAAAATGGAAAAAAATAAAACAATTCGGCCATCTTTGGCGGCTCTTGTTTCTGCGGCATGCACACTGCGGCAAAAATGCCCTGATTCTGCGGGTCACTGCGGTCTCTTTGATACCAAACTTATCGGCTTCTGACCCTCATTTCGGTGTTGTATATATATATTTTTTTCGGACAGCGTTCACTGAGCGGGACAAATAATGCGTTACTTTGATAGATTGGACTTTTACGGAAGCAGCGATACAATATATATATTTTTAGTATTTTTTATAAATATGGGAACATTTTTTTAAAGACTTTTATTACCTTTTTTTTTTTTTTAATAATTAATAAAACTTTTTTTGACCCACTTACATTTTTTTTTACCATTGATCGCTCCTCCGGTATAATTTAATACCATGGTCTGCCTGGTAGCCTGACAGCGGCATTTACAGGGTTAACAGAGGCTGTCGGCGATCAGTCATTCTATTCCGAGTGTATAACAGCCGACACTAGATTGTACTCCTCCATAGATGATGTTGCCTTGCAGAGATGGGCCGGACCTTAGTAGCGCCCCCCTGTGCCACTAGGTGTGAGGCTCTCCTTACACGATGCCAGGATGAGTGTATTAGTGATGCAGAGGAGGATGCGAGCAGCTGGCGCGGCGTTGCTGCATGGCATGCAGTCATCTCTATTATTATGCAGCGGGCATCGCCGCCC
Organism: Eleutherodactylus coqui; assembly: GCA_035609135.1. NCBI lineage: Eukaryota > Metazoa > Chordata > Amphibia > Anura > Eleutherodactylidae > Eleutherodactylus > Eleutherodactylus coqui. The sequence continues at coordinate 33,238,618 of CM069405.1, forward strand.
TGAGCTCATTGTCATGTGACACACTCCGTGAGCAGAATGGGAGAGGGTCTCGTTGTATCTGCAGCCGGAGACACCCATGATGTAACCGGAGTCTGCGCCACATCTGGGGGCAGCAATGCTGAGAAGGAGAGTGATGTCATCAGCTGCTGCAGCACATTGCAGATTTATAGAGGGGGGGAGCTATGATGTCACCACAAACCAATGGGGGCCGGGTGATGCCTCCCCATTAACTCCTTCCTGGGGTCTAAATACATCATTACTTCCAATTATAGATGGGTGTAATCTGCTCCATACTGCACTGACTGTGAGGGAGGCGGCACTGCTGGGATACAAGCCACAGCGGCAGAGAGAAAGGTCACAGCCCAAACCATATATATATACACAGACACACCAGACACACACCTACACTGTATATACCAGACATACACCTCATACACATACAGTATGTACCAGACATACACCTCATACACATATATACCAGGTATACACCTCATACACATACAGTATATACCAAACATACACCTCATACACATACAGTATGTCCCAGACATACACCTCATACACATACAGTATATACCAGACATACACCTCATACACATACAGTATGTATCAGACATACACCTCATACACATATATACCAGGTATACACCTCATACACATACAGTATATACCAGACATACACCTCATACACATACAGTATGTATCAGACATACACCTCATACACATATATACCAGGTATACACCTCATACACATACAGTATATACCAGACATACACCTCATACACATACAGTATGTATCAGACATACACCTCATACACATATATACCAGACATACACCTCATACAGATACAGTATATACCAGACATACACCTCATACACATATATACCAGGTATACACCTCATACACATACAGTATATACCAGACATACACCTCATATAGATATAGTGTATATACCAGACATACACCTCATACACATACAGTATGTATCAGACATACACCTCATACACATATATACCAGACATACACCTCATACAGATACAGTATATACCAGACATACACCTCATGCACATATATACCAGACATACACCTCATACACATATATACCAGGTATACACCTCATACAGATACAGTATATACCAGACATACACCTCATACACATACAGTATATACCAGACATACACCTCATACACATACAGTATGTACCAGACATACACCTCATGCACATATATACCAGACATACACCTCATACACATATATACCAGGTATACACCTCATACAGATACAGTATATACCAGACATACACCTCATACACATACAGTATGTCCCAGACATACACCTCATACACATACAGTATGTACCAGACATACACCTCATACAGATACAGTATATACCAGACATACACCTATACACATACAGTATATACCAGACATACACCTCATACACATATATACCAGACATACACCTCATACATATATATATATACCAGACATACACCTCATACACATATCTACCAGACATACACCTCATACACATATATACCAGACATACACCTCATACACATACAGTATGTACCAGACATACACCTCATACAGATACAGTATATACCAGACATACACTTCATACACATATATACCAGGTATACACCTCATACAGATACAGTATATACCAGACATACACCTCATACACATACAGTATGTCCCAGACATACACCTCATACAGATACAGTATATACCAGACATACACCTCATACACATACAGTATGTACCAGACATACACCTCATACAGATACAGTATATACCAGACATACACTTCATACACATATATACCAGGTATACACCTCATACAGATACAGTATATACCAGACATACACCTCATACACATACAGTATGTCCCAGACATACACCTCATACAGATACAGTATATACCAGACATACACCTCATACACATACAGTATATACCAGGCATACACCTCATACACATACAGTATGTACCAGACATACACCTCATACAGATACAGTATATACCAGACATACACCTCATACACATATATACCAGATATACACCTCATACAGATACAGTATATACCAGACATACACCTCATACACATACAGTATATACCAGACATACACCTCATACACATATATACCAGGTATACACCTCATACAGATACAGTATATACCAGACATACACCTCATACACATACAGTATATACCAGACATACACCTCATACACATATATACCAGGTATACACCTCATACAGATACAGTATATACCAGACATACACCTCATACACATACAGTATGTCCCAGACATACACCTCATACAGATACAGTATATACCAGACATACACCTATACACATACAGTATATACCAGACATACACCTCATACACATATATACCAGACATACACCTCATACATATATATATATACCAGACATACACCTCATACACATATATACCAGACATACACCTCATACACATACAGTATGTACCAGACATACACCTCATACAGATACAGTATATACCAGATATACACCTCATACACATATAGTATATACCAGACATACACCTCATACAGATTTAGTGTATATACCAGACATACACTTCATACACATATATACCAGACATACACTTCATACACATATATACCAGATATACACCTCATACACATATATACCAGACATACACCTCATACACACATATACCAGACATACACCTCATGCACATATATACCAGGCATACACCTCATACAGATACAGTATATACCAGATATACACCTCATACACATATAGTATATACCAGACATACACCTCATACAGATTTAGTGTATATACCAGACATACATCTCATACACAAAAAGTATGTACCAGACATACACTCATACACATATATACCAGATATACACCTCATACACATACAGTATATACCAAACATACACCTCATACATATATACACAATACACGCACCCATACAGATTCATACTGTTTGTACCTGACATACATCAATACACATATATATTATACATATACCCATACACATCCATACACACGTATACCAGATATAGATACTGGACATTCACACACATATATACTAAGCATTTGTACTAGAAAATACACTCACCCCTTCTTCTGTTCTTTCCCCCATGTTTTGCGCGGTGTCTCACCCTTCCCTTCGTGTATTTGTGCACGTTCCATAGACTTCTGTGGGACTTTTGCAGGAAATTTGAGCAGCTCCAGTCCTATTTTTTCCTGCACATTTGCACCCTAAGGGCTCCACAGAAGTCTATGGAAAGTGCGCAAATACACACTCAATATACGCACTAAAGCCCAATATGGTGAAAAAAATAACACATCTGAACCTCATTAGGCTAAATAGCCTTTTAGGCTGTGGAAGGGGTGTGTTGTGCACGTGTGAACTGGCCCTCTATACACAGTATAGAGCACACATGCATCCATACACACCCATATATATATATACAGTATAGAGCATACATACATCCATATAAACACACACACAAATATATATATATATATATATATATATATATATATATATATACACACACAGTATAACGCATACATGCACCCATATATATACAGTATAGAGCACACATGTATCCATATACACCCATACATATACAGTATAGAGCATACATACACCCATATACACACACATACATACAGTATAGAGCATACATACACCCACATACTCATATATATATATATATATATATATATATATATATATATATATATATACAGTATAGAGCACACATGCATCCATCTACACCCATATATATACAGTATAGAGCATACATACACCTATATATATATATATATTCACAGTATAGAGCATACATGCACCCATATACACCCATATATACAGTATAGAGCACACATGCACCCATATACACCCATATATACAGTATAGAGCACACATGCACCCATATACACCCATATATACAGTATAGAGCACACATGCACCCATATACACCCATACATATTCAGTATAAAGCATACATATTAAGGATTGAGCATTAAATACACCTATATACACCCATATATTCCCTATAGAACATACATACACACACACACACACACACACACACACACACACACACATATATATATATATATATATATATATATATATATACAGTATAGAGCATACATACACTCATAATCACCCATATATATACAGTATAAAGCATACATGCCCCCATATATATACAGTATAGAACACATGCATCCATATACACACATACATATACAGTATGGAGCACACATGCATCCATACACACATATATATATATATATATATATATATATATATATATATATATATATATATATATATATATATATATATATATATATATATATATATATACACACACACACAGTATAGAGCATACATACACCCATACACACACACCTATATATATATATATATATATATATATACACAGTATAAAGCATACATGCCCCCATATATATACATTATAGAGCACACATGCATCCATATGCACCCATACATATAAAGTATGGAGCACATATGCATCCACACACACACACACACACAGTATTGAGCATATACACACCCATATATATAGTATAGAGCAGACATACACCAACATCTATAGGAACAAAAACAGACTAACCAGTAAAGCACACAGCCGGTGTACAATATTACAGAATATGTTCATGTTGATCTAAGATAGGTTTACGAAATGTGATCCATTTTTCCCAAACCCCCAGATATTTGTGCTGCTGTGCTTCCAGCGTACAATTAGAGGGCTGCTTCTACGTCTGCATTGGGGATTCTGCTTCCACCGCTTTCCTCCCAGCTCCCCGGTTTTGGGATGCAGGATTTTGTCCTCTGGTATCTGCAGCCGGACCTGCGATGGGACCTCAGACCTGACTGATACAGGAAATGAATTCACTTTTTCCAGTTTTTTGCTAGGAGGGATTTTGCAACTACTAAAATAAGAAAAGTTGCAGCTGTATCAGCTAATCCTGAGGTGACCAGATTTTCCCAGGGTCAAAGTGGGACAAAGGGGTGTGGTCAGGGGCGGGGCTTATCACAATGTATGATTTTACCTGTGTCACTGTAAAAAGTACAGGGAGTTTAAAAAAAGACAGGAAGCAAATTCCACATCTGATAAATAGTCAAAATCCGTACCACTGGTGCGGATTTTGACTGGAAATACTAAGTGGCGCTCCCCCTCACTTTCTCCAAAAGCTTCCCCGGCTTCTAGTTCCCAGCGGCCTGTAGGGGCCTCACCTGGCCAGCGGCGCCGCCGCAGCTGACCAGCATCACCTGACTAGGTAGCTGGGAACTGGAAAACAGGAGTGCTTACAGCGAGAAGCCTTCGGAGGAGGTGAGGGGAGCGCTGCATGGTATGTAATCAGCTTCGGGTACGCGGCTGATTTCCAGTCAAAGTCTCTTCCATAGAAGACATAATATCTGTAGTCTAATTCCATGTATGAAAAAATACTGGCAATCCAACAAGGAAGGCGAGACTCGTTATCCGCCTAAATGGAGTACATGGCATGTACAATTTCCGTCACTCATAGAATTTGCAGCACCTCTCCACATCCTTCCCCAACAAATATCTGTAAAAGTGGTAAATGTTGGTTACTGGTTTGTAGTCATTGTTAAATATTCCAATATCCTACAGAAAAACTGACAGCGATGGATACAGACCGATATCATAATGCAGCAATGTGTCTGACTTACATTGTGTCTATAATTGTACTTACTATGCTTTCTAATTTCTCCTGTTACCCTCTAAACTTTCCCCCTGTTACCCTATAAACTTTCCCCCTGTTACCCTATAAACTTTCCCCCTGTTACCCTCTAAACTTTCTCCTGTTACCCTCTAAACTTTCTCCTGTTACCCTCTAAACTTCCCCATGTTACCCTCTAAACTCTCTCCTGGTACCCCCTAAACTTTCTCCTGTTACCCTCTAAACTTCCTTCTGTTACCCTCAAGGCTTTCCCCCTGTTACCCTTTAAACTTTCTCCTTTTACTCTTTAAACTTTCTCACTGTTACCCTCTAAACATTCTCCTGTTACCCTCTAAACTTTCCCCCTGTTACCCTCTAAACTTTCCCCCTGTTACCCTCTAAACTTTCCCCATGTTACCCTCTTAACATTCCCCCTGTTACCCTCTTAACATTCCCCCTGTTACCCGCTAAACTTTCCCTCTGTTACCCTCTAAACTTCCCCCTGTTACCCTCTAAACGTTCTCCTGTTACCCTCACTTTCCCCCAGCTACCCTTTAAACTTTCCCCCTGTTACCCACTAAACTTTCTCACTGTTACCCTCTAAACATTCTCCTGTTACCCTCTAAACTTTCCCCCTGTTACACTCTAAACATTCCTCCTGTCACCCTCGAACTTTTCCCCGTTACACCCTCTAGATTTTCCCCCTGTTACCCTCTAAATTTTCCCCCTGTTACCCTCTAAACTTTCTCGCTGTTACCCTCTAAACTTACTCACTGTTACCCTCTAAACTTTCTCCTGTTACCCTCTAAACTTTCCCCTTGTTACTCTCTAAATTCTCTCCTGTTTCCCTCTAAACTTTCTCCTGTTACCCTCTAAACTTTCTCCTGTTACCCTCTAAACTTCCTTCTGTTACCCTCAAAGCTTTCCCCCTGTTACCCTTTAGGGCTCATGTCCACGGGCAAAATGTGATTTAAAATCCGCAGCGGATCTCCCGCGCGCGGATCCGCATCCCATAGGGATGCATTGACCACCCGCGGGTAGATAAATACCCGCGGATCGTCAATAAAAGGCATTTAAAAAAAAATGGAGCATGAAAAAATCCGGACCATGCTCCATTTTCATGCGGGTCTCCCGCGGGGACGGCTCCCGCGGGCTTCTATTGAAGCCTATGGAAGCCGTCCGGATCCGCGGGACACAAAAATCATATTTTACTCACCCGCTCCGGTTCTTCTCTTCTCCGCGGCGCCATCTTCTCTCAGCCGCGGCCGGATCATTTTGCTTCGGCCCGGCGCATGCGCGGGCACGTCACCGACGTCATCGTGCACATCCGCCGAGCCGAAGAATGAAGATCCGGCCGCGACGAGAGAAGATGACGCCGCCGCGAAGAGAAGAAACGGAGCGGATCGGAGGTAAGTTTATTCTCATTTATTTGCATTTTCAGCGCTCATGTCCGCGGGGCAGGAGGGACCCGCTGCAGATTCTACATGTAGAATCTGCAGCGGATCTGATTTTCCCCGTGGACATGAGGCCTTAAACTTTCTCCTTTTACCCTTTAAACTTTCCCCCTGTTACACTCTAAACATTCCTCCTGTCACCCTCGAACTTTTCCCCGTTACACCCTCTAGATTTTCCCCCTGTTACCCTCTAAATTTTCCCCCTGTTACCCTCTAAACTTTCTCGCTGTTACCCTCTAAACTTACTCACTGTTACCCTCTAAACATTCTCCAGTCACCTTCGAAACTTTCCCCGTTAACCTCTAAACTTTCCGCCTGTTACCCTTGAAACTTTCCGCCTGTTACCTTCTGAACATTTCCCCTGTTACCCTCTAAACATTCCCCCTGTTACCCTCTAAACTTTCTTCTGTTACCCTCAAAACGTACTCCTGTCGCCCAGTAAACTTTTCCCCTGGTAAAATCTAAAAACTTTCTCCTGTTACCCTTTAAACTTTCTCCTGTTACTCTCTAAACTTTCTCCTGTTACCCTCTAAACTTTCCCCTTTTACCCTCTAAGCTTTCTCCTATTACCCTCGAAATTTTCTCCTGTCACCCTCAAAACCTTCTCCTGTCACCCTCGAAACCTTCCCCCTGTTACACTCTAAACATTCCCCCTGTTACCCTTTAAACTTTCACGCTGTCACCCTCTAAACTTCCTCCTGTTACCCTTTAAACTTTCCCTCTGTTACCCTCTAAACTTCCCCCTGTTGCTCTCTAACCTCCCCCCTGTTACCCTCACTTTCCCCCAGTTACCCAATAAACTTTCTCCTGTTACCCTCAAAACCTACTCCTGTCACACTGTAACCTTTTCCCATGTTAACCTCTAAAAACCTTCTCCTGTTACCCTCTAAACGTTCTCCTGTTACCCTCTAAATGTTCTCCTGTTACCCTCTAAACTTTCTCCTGTTACCCTCTAATCTTTCCCCCTGTTACCCTCTAAACTTTCTCCTGTTACCCTCAAAACCTTCTCCTGTCACCCTGTAAACTTTCCCCCTGTTAACTTCTAAACTTTCTCCTGTTACCCTCACTTTCCCCCGTTACCTTTAAACTTTCCCCCTGTTACCCTTAAACTTTCTCCTGTTCCCCTTTAAACTTTCCCCTGTTACCCTCTAAGCTTTCCCCCTGTTACCCTCTAAGCTTTCTTCTGTTACCCTCTAAACTTTCTCCTGTTACCCTCTAAACTTTCCCACTGTTACCCTCTAAACTTTCCCACTGTTACCCTCTAAACTTTCCCCCTGTTACCCTCTAAACTTTCCCCCTGTTACCCTCTAAACTTTCCCCCTGTTACCCTCTAAACTTTCCCCCTGTTACCCTCTAAACTTTCCCCCTGTTACCCTCTAAACTTTCCCCCTGTTACCCTCTAAACTTTCCCCCTGTTACCCTCTAAACTTTCCCCCTGTTACCCTCTAAACTTTCCCCCTGTTACCCTCTAAACTTTCCCCCTGTTACCCTCTAACTTTCCCCCTGTTACCCTCTAAACTTTCCCCCTGTTACCCTCTAAACTTTTTCCTGTTACCCTCTAAACTTTCTCCTATTCCCCTTTAAACTTTCCCCCTGTTACACTCTAAACTTTCTCCTGTTTCCCTCTAAACTTTCTCCTGTTACCCTTTAAACTTTCTCCTGTTTCCCTCTAAACTTCCTCATGTTACCCTCTAAATTCTCCCCTGTTACCGTCTAAACTTTCCGCCTGTTACCCTCTAAACTTTCTCCTGTTACCCTCTAAACTTTCCCCCTGTTACCCTCTAAACTTTCCCCCTGTTACCCAATTAACTTTCCCCCTGTTACCCTCTAAACTTTCCCCCTGTTACCCTCTAAATTTCCCCCTGTTACCCTCTAAACTTTCCCCCTGTTACCCTCTAAACTTTCTCCTGTTTCCCTCTAAACTTTCTCCTGTTACCCTTTAAACTTTCTCCTGTTTCCCTCTAAACTTCCTCATGTTACCCTCTAAATTCTCCCCTGTTACCGTCTAAACTTTCCGCCTGTTACCCTCTAAACTTTCTCCTGTTACCCTCTAAACTTTCCCCCTGTTACCCTCTAAACTTTCCCCCTGTTACCCAATTAACTTTCCCCCTGTTACCCTCTAAATTTCCCCCTGTTACCCTCTAAATTTCCCCCTGTTACCCTCTAAACTTTCCCCCTGTTACCCTCTAAACTTTTTCCTGTTACCCTCTAAACTTTCTCCTATTCCCCTTTAAACTTTCCCCCTGTTACACTCTAAACTTTCTCCTGTTTCCCTCTAAGCTTTCTCCTGTTACCCTTTAAACTTTCTCCTGTTTCCCTCTAAACTTCCTCATGTTACCCTCTAAATTCTCCCCTGTTACCGTCTAAGCTTTACGCCTGTTACCCTCTAAACTTTCTCCTGTTACCCTCTAAACTTTCTCCTGTTACCCTCTAAACTTTCTCCTGTTACCCTCTAAACTTCCCCATGTTACCCTCTAAACTCTCTCCTGGTACCCCCTAAACTTTCTCCTGTTACCCTCTAAACTTCCTTCTGTTACCCTCAAAGCTTTCCCCCTGTTACCCTTTAAACTTTCTCCTTTTACCCTTTAAACTTTCCCCCTGTTACCCACTAAACTTTCTCACTGTTACCCTCTAAACATTCTCCTGTTACCCTCTAAACTTTCCCCCTGTTAACCGCTAAACTTTCTCCTGTTACCCTCTAAACTTTCCCCCTGTTACCCTCTTAACATTCCCCCTGTTACCCGCTAAACTTTCCCTCTGTTACCCTCTAAACTTCCCCCTGTTACTCTCTAAACTTCCCCGTTACCCTCTAAACGTTCTCCTGTTACCCTCTAAACTTTCTCCTGTTACCCTCTAAACTTTCTCCTGTTACCCTCTAAACTTTCCCCCTGTTACCCTCTAAACTTTCTCTTTGTGCTTCTTATCCATTCTGCTAGGGGTTTCGTAACTAACATGAAAATTAATGGTGACAGTGGACAACCTCGCTGGGTACCACTGGAAATATCAAAGGCTTTTGAGATAGAACCTGAAGCTGTTACAGCGGCAGAAGCTGTAGACAACAAAGCCATAATGGATGTATGGGCTGTACCTGTAATGCTGAATTTGTGAAGCACTGCACTCAAATACCCCCAGTGGGCTCCTCCGCATCCAGGGAAAGAAGCAGAGAAGACATCCGAGTGCTCTCAACATAATTAATAATGTTAACAAGGCGGCGGGCACCGTGCGCTGAGACCATGCCTTTAACAAGTCCTCCATATCTGTCACTTTCAAACGCAATGCTCAAACTTCCTCTCCCAAAGCATTGTTCTTATCTGCCAACTAGTTATGCGCTGTTGGAAATTCTGCCATTTTTGATTCCATATGGGGGGTGCGCTCTCCCAATGTTGAGAATTCAGCTTGTAGGGTTTCAAAAGTGGTATTAATGTCTTTTTGTAACCTTTATGTGAGTTCAGAGAGCCTGCTATTGAGGGAGTCCTCGGAGACCGGTTTAATAGGTATAGAGAGACATCACTGTTGCATGCGTTGAATTGGAGTTTTGGAGGGAGAGTCTGTGTTTTCAAAGATCCCATGTACAACCTCACTTAAGGAGATGGAACAATCTCCCTTATTTGCATATTACCCAGAGGAGCATGCATGGCCTTATGAGCCTCCTTACTCACCTTCTTGGTGCTCTCCCTTAGGAGAAAATATAGCATTCCAGACCAACCTCACCTAAGTAACAGCCTCAACCACCATCTGACCGAAGGAGAGGGTTCCAGGAGGAGGATAGGGAGGCTTCACCCGGGTGCCTGGTGAGGAGGAGGATGAAGACCCCTGTGGGAAGGCTGGAGAAGGTATCAGGCTGTTCTCCATTACAACGCTTGGCCACCTGCCGGCGTCATTTGGAGACTGCGTGAGGGGAAGAGCTCCATGAGCTGGACAGAGCTCACCCTTTTCTTGGATTTTCCCTTACTGCAAGTGAAGAGTGGTCTTTATTCAGCTCAGTCTGTCCGGGCTGCACAAGGTCTCTTAGACTGCTTCTCTTAGGGCTTCCACTCATTTCCACTCCCTATAGAAGTCTATGGAAGATGCACAAATGTGCAATTCTGTGAAGAATAGAACACATCTGGAACTCATTAGGCCAGGCTCATATGAGAGGATTTGTATTGCAGAATCCTTGGTTGTCATCTGCGCAGAGGATCTGCAGCAAATTGCACTCATTAAAAGGCATGTCCTTTGTCTTTTTCCTCTATACCCGTGGATATGAATTGTGTAATGCACGAGTGGTGGAAAAACCACAGCATGCTCTATTTTGGTGCGGAATCTGCGCAGACAGCCTTCATTGAAGTCAATGGACGCCGTCTGACCCGAAGCAGCCCATCCGTAATCAACGTTGCAAATGGGCCGTGGGTACCAAATATTTAGAAAAAAAATCTGTACTGCTTGCAACCACCTATGAGCTTTCGCAGCCATCCACAATACAGATTTTGCAGGTATGTGGGGTCACCAGCCAGGGTCACACCCGGCCTAAGGGTTATAATTGTCTGTCTGCCTTCTTTGGCTAATTGCCATTTTTCTTGCATTATGATAGTAATGAGGTCGGTCCTGAAGAACATAACTGCCCAAGTCCTGCCCTGGAGGGTGTAATGTCATCTGTTCTATCACTGGTTATATAGAATCAGAGGGTTTGAAAGTAATCTACAAACGTTGGGACACCTGTCGGAATAGTTTGCATCCAATTTCATACCATAATTCGCTTTCTGTGCTGCAGAGCAGCTGTCCGTGATGTCATCCCTACCAAAGCCCATTGGTTTTAAATCATAAATTCAAACTGCCGATATTTTTCAGGATTTTCATATTATTTTTCAGATTTTTAACTTACTTTTGAACCTTTGAACAATTTCACATTATTTGCTGGACTTGAGCTGTGTTAGGGCGGCATCCCATGAGAATATGTGCAAAACGCATACCACAGCACAATTTTTTTTGGTTGTGAATGTTGCGCTATTTTGCGCATATCTTCACATTTAAATGTACTTTTCGTGGTGACCACATGGGTGCGCCACACAGCTGCACTCTGAGTTAAAGGCTATTTAAGATAATTTAGTCCCCAGTGTGTTCTTTTGCTTGTGAAATTGCATAGTGTATTGCGCAATTGTGTGGATCTCAGGTGCGCATTTGTGCACACCTATGGGGCCTTAGGAGTCTACGGGAGGTGCGCAAATGTGCAATACACTGCACAATGCAGCGGGGAAAAGAACACATTGGAAACTAATTAGACTGTTGGTATTGGAGCAGGCACTTTACGCAAATTGTATATGATTCCCTGCAGCGCCAAATGAACATTTGTTTAAGGATTGCTGCTCTCACACACACGCTCATATAACCGCTCATGTGCCACGTAGAGCCACACATGCATTCATACACTCTGGGGGGGATTGATCATCAGGGGAATTCTTGACGCCAGTTTTGTGACAGCTTTTTTTCTCTTCTCTAGCTTAAAGATGCGCCAAATTTATGAAGCGAGGCACGATGTTAGTAAATTTATTGCATCTTTAACCCCTTAAGGACGCGGCCCCTTTTTTCTTCTCATTTTTGTTTTTTCCTCCCCACTTTTAAAAATTCATAACCCTTTTATCTATCCATCAGCGTAGCTGTCTGAGGGCTCGTTGTTTTTTGCGCATGTTTAGAATACACGCACGCTCATTCAGATGAGGGTTTTGCGCGTGATAAAAAGTAGGATCTGCTCTATGTTTCTGCATTTTGTGCAGCAAAGGCTCCCATAGAAGTCTATGGGAGGTGGGCAAATACGAAAGGGGATGCGTAAAGCACTGCGCAAAACCGCGGGGAAAAGAACACATCTGGACCTTATTAATCCACTGGGCCGTGTCATGCGCAAATACGCTGTAACAAGCATTTTTGCACATGCGCTCGTGTGAAGCCGCCCTTACTGTGGGGAAAAGCATGCAATAAAAACTTATGCGTGAAAAACGTGCGACAATCTCATGAGTATGGAAAGAAAATAGCTTGAAAATTGCATGTAAATGGTCAGTTTTTCCCAAATCCCACTCGTCCATGTGAACACAGCCTCAGATACTGCTACAGCTCTCCCAGCAGTCCTATGTAAAATGATGCATTCAGCCCTGCTACATATCCAGCATTCTGCACAACCCCAGGCACACACTGAGCCCGACACGCAGGGTGGCATCGCAGCCATAGAGCAGCAGTGGGGTGCGGATCTGGGACGCTGCTTTATAGTGACACCAGGGGAAATGTGTGCAGAACAGCTGCAGTGCTGAATTATTCATCCTCCGGAGCTGCGCTGCTATTGTACTCTGTGTATTGTTCTAGAGAATAGGAGGAGGAGGAGTGAGGGGGCCCTGCTGATGAGTATATACAGAGCTGCTGGGGTCACTGTCCATGGTGCTGAGTGCTGCATGTACATCACTCCAGCAATGCAACTTTTTAATACACTTTGTGTACTTTTTTTTTCAGTTCAGTAAGAATATCAAGATTCCTGTGAAGGAGAACATTTCCATTCAGAGGCAGTAATCCTGCACACAGCTCATCCTGCTCTCAGCTGAGTGGTGATACAATTACATCCAGTGCAGACAATGCTCTGTGAGCTCAACAGCCCAGACTCCTGACTGATACATTGTCGTATGCAGTCCTGCTCTCATCTGAGAAGTGGATACAATTGTATCTAGTGTAGACAATGCTCTGTGAGCTCAACAGCCCAGACTCCAGACTGATACATTGTGCACATATGCAGTCCTGTTCTCAGCTGATAAGTGGATTCAGTTATATTCAGTGTACACAATACTCTGTGAGCTCAACAGCCCAGACTGCAGACTGATACATTGTACATAGCTGGTCCTGTTCTCAGCAGAGAAGTGGGTACAATTGTATCTAGTGAAGACAATGCTCTGTGAGCTCAATAGCCCCAACTTCAAATTGATACATTCTATTAATGTAGTCCTGCTCTCAACTGAGAAAGGGATACAATTGTATCTAGAGTAGATAATGCACTGTGAGCTAAAGGGACTTTTCAAAGAGGATGGATTAGGCTGCACGATGCTCCGTAAGCTGCAGTAAATTTCACAACACAATCCGCAGCCTACCTGCAGATCTTGATGCAGAATTGAAAATGGCTAAAAGTCTGCCTGTAATTCCGCATCAAAATACACCATTATAGCAGTGCATTTTGGTATGGAATGTTGCAGTTGCAATGTAAAACCCCGAACAGCATGTACTCTAAACTGACACATTGTACAAAGCTAATCCTGCTCTCAGGGCCTCCGACTAGACAATGCTCTGTAAGCTCAACACATCAGCAACAGCTGCACAAATCTCTTCACTAGTTTGCAATAATGTATCAGTCTAGAGCCTAGGCTACTGAGCTCACAGAGTAATGACTGCAATGGATATAGCATACACATCTTAGATGAGGGCAGGAGTAGCTATGTGCAAAGTATCAGTCTGGATTCCGGGCTATTTAGCCCACAGAGCATTGTCTACACTAGATACAATTTCATCTAATTCTCAGTTAAAAGCAGGATTACATATGTACACTGTATTAGTTTGGATTTCAGCCTGTTGAGCTCACAGAGCATTATGTACACAAGAGATAATTGTAGTCACTTCTTAGCTGTGAGAAGGATGAGCTGTGCACAATGTATTAGTCTGGAATCTGGGCTGTTTAGCTCATAGAGCATTTTCTACACTAGATAGAATTGTGTCAACTTCTCAGTTGAGAGCACGGCTACATATGTACAATATATCATTCTGAAGTGCAAGCTGCTTAGTTCACAGAGCATGGTCCAAAGAAGATAAAATTATATCTACTTCTCAGCTGAGGGCAGGACTACATAAATACAATATATCAGTCTAGAGGAGGAACTGTTGAGCTCACAGAGCATTGTATATAGTGGATCATTTATAAATGATCTGGAGGAGGGAATTGATGGGAAACTGATCAAATGTGCCGACAACACAAAGCTAGGAGGGATGACTAACACTAGGGAAGAAAGAGAGTATTCAAAAAGATCTAGAAAAGCTTGAACAGTGGGCGGCGACTAACAGAATGGTATTTAACAGGGAGAAGTGCAAAGTCCTGCATCTGGGCAAGAAAAATGAAAAAAAGCACATATACAATGGCAGGAATTGGGTTAAACAGCAGCACATGTGAAAAAGACTTGGGTATACTAATAGATCATAGACTGAACATGAGTCAACAATGTGATGCAGCAGCCAAAAAGGCAAACACAATTCTGGGATGTATTAGGAGAAGCATAGAGTCTAGATCACGTGAGGTCATTATCCCCTCTACTCTTCCCTAGTCAGACCTCATCTGGAATACTGTGTCTAGTTCTGGGCACCCCACTTTAAAGAAGACATCGACAAACAGGAGCAAGTTCAGAGAAGAGTTACCAAGATGGTGAGCGGTCTGCAAATCATGTCCTATGAGGAACGGCTAAAGGATCTGGGAATGTTTAGCTTCGAAGAAAGAAGGCTGAGAGGAGACTTAATAGCTGTCTACAAATATCTGAAGGGCTGTCACAGTGCAGAGGGATCAGCCCTATTCTCATCTGCACAAGGAAAGACTAGAAGCAATGGGATGAAACTGAAAGGGAGGAGACACAAATTAGATAGTAGACAGTGAGGGTGATCAATGAGTGGAACAGGTTACCACGGGAGGTGGGGAGTTCTCCTTCAATGGAAGTGTTCAAACAAAGGCTGGACAGACATCTGTCTGAGATGATTTAGTGAATCCTGCGCTGAGCAGGGGGTTGGAGCCGATGACCCTGGAGCTCCCTTCCAACTCTACTATTCTATGATTCTATGAAAGAACTGTTTTCACTTCTCAGCTGAGAGCAGGACTAACTATATACAATGTATTAGTCTGAAGTTCAGGACGTTGAGCTCGCAGAGCATTGTCAACACTGAATACAATTGTATTCACTTCTCAGCTGAGCGCAGGATGAGTTACTTACAGGATTACCTGTTCATGTAAGCAAGAGTGTTCTCATTCACTGACAGCAAACTAATATCTAGAAAATGTTGAGGAATTAAAATAGAAAGGGGGAAGTCATCAAGCCACTTAGATCAGTTTTCTTCAATGAACTTCCAAATTTTGACAAATGCCACATTCTTAATAAAATTTGCAACTTTTAAAAATGTTCTGCCGCTCTCACCAATTTTTTATTTAAAGCAGCCCTCCAGTTTTAGTGCAAGATTCTGTCATGGGTTATTGAAGGGCGGAGCTGTATGTCATGCAGTTGCTCTTCTCTGCTTCCCCTCCAATCTAGCCTTTCCAAACACCATTTTTGGCTGTCCAGCATAGCTGCAGAAATTTTCTATGTAATGCGCACTGTGCACTGCTCTCTGATTGGCCAGCACAGATCACATGAACAACTCTGGCCATTCAGAGAGCAAATGTAATACATTAGTAGTCTAACACTATCAATACACAGTGGAAAATTAGGTAATCTGAAGATTGCATCGGCCACCCTGAAATGACTAAAACAGGACCTGGATCACTAAAACAGGACCTGCAGTGGTATTTCTCTGCCTTCACTTTGATCCACTGGATCAGTGGATCAGAGTGAAGGCAGAGAAATACCACTGCAGATGATATACTGCCCTCCGCCTCCCCTTCCTATCCGGGGGGTGGGGCTTAGCTCAGGATTTATACCGTGGCATAACTTATAAATTAAATCTCTGTTGGCACATACCAGGTGTAGATTTGATTTGACGTGTGCCTCTTAATAAATTTGTTGCAACCTACTTCAACATACTTAGATTTAAGACATATGAGATTCAGTCTTAAAAAGTCACCCTCAAAGTACTTCACATATAAAGTTGTAGAGCACTCTCTAAGCCACGCCCCCATCCATACCACTTTTCAAAAGCAACACCAAAATGGAAAAGATGCAAAGATGACTACAATTATTGTCTTAAACACTCCGCCCCTAAAGGAAGTTGTCATTTGGTACAAAACTCGTCTTGCAGTTCCATATCAGCAGATCTGTAAATAATGGGAGTTGTGGTGATTAGATGAACGGTCTTATCACTGGAGGACCTAAAAGTGGTTGCCCCCTTGTCCTATAAGAGGCTCTCGAAGGCTCCTTGTGTGTAGTGACCTCTTCCTCTGCTTGTAGAGCTTTTTTGAGCACTAGACGCCTCTACGACGTAGGAAAGAGATTTCACACCGTTACCAGAAAGGGGCGCATTATTGGGATGTGAGAAGCTGGATGGCCGTATCTATGAATTGTCCCCTACTGTGCCGTTCTGGCCAGACTGTTAGGGGGTGTTGGGACCAGTGGATGTGTGAGGGCACACAAGGTGACTGGGCTCAGGACCCTTGACAGACCACCAGTAGAGAGGAGTGTCTGACCAGACTGTTAGGGGCTGTTGGGGCCATTGGATGGGAGCATACAAGGTGACTGGGGTAAGGAAGCCCCCTACAAACCACCAGTAGAGAGGAGCGCCTGACCAGACTGTTAGGAAGTGTTGGGACCAGTGGATGGGGGCACACAAGATGACTGGGCTCAGGACCCTTGACAGACAACCAGTAGAGAGGAGCGTCTGACCAGACTGTTAGGAGGTGTTAGGACCAGTGGATGGGGGAACAAGGTGACCAGGCTGAGGACGCCCCCTACAGACCACCAGTAGAGAGGAGCGTCTGACAAGACCGTTAGGAGGTGTTGAGACCAGTGGATGTGTGAGGGCACAGAAGGTGACCGGGCTGAGGACGCCCCCTACAGACCACCAGTAGAGAGGAGCGTCTGACCAGACTGTTAGGGGGTGTTAAACCAATGGATGTGTGGGGGAACACAAGGTGACCGAGCTCAGGACGCCCCTTACAGACCACTAGTAGAGAGTAGTGTCTGACCAGACTGTTAGGGGGTGTTGGGACCAGTGGATTCGTGAGGGCACACAAGGTGACTGGGCTCAGGATGTCCCCTACAGATCACCAGTAGAGAGGACCATCTGACCAGTCTGTTAGAAGATGCTGGGACCAGTGGATGTGTGAGGGCACACAAGGTGACCGAGCTCAGGATGCCCCCTACAGATCACCAGTAGAGAGGACCATCTGACCAGTCTGTTAGGAGGTGTTGGGACCAGTGGATGTGTGAGGGCACACAAGGTGACTGGCCTCAGGACCCCCGACAGACCACCAGTAGAGAGAAGCATCTGATCATCCAACAAGCTCCAGCAGCTCCAACTTTTTTATTGTCCACCATCCAGACACAGGAGGTGCCATACTTACACCCCTGTGTCTGTCTGAATCTTTTCCAGGCCCTTGGCTGAAGGACATTTGGTCTCACGCCCCCATTAAATGTACAGCCTCTGACACCCCCACCATCGCCTCTGTTTGCAGTGGTGTCATGAACGATGAAACTGGACGCTGCGGATGGGAACCGGGTTGTCTTCAGCCATGAATCCAGGTTTAGTTTGGGCGCTGACGACGGCCACGTTTATGCCTGGAGACCTCAGGGTGAGCGCCTGAATCCTGCCTTTACTGTCCATCGGCACTCTGCCCCCTGCTAGTGTGATGGTCTGGGGGGACATTGTATACGACAGTCAGTCCCCCCTAGTAGTGGTACGAGGGGCAATGACAGCTCACTGATATGTTCAGAATATCATGCAAGTGTCACACACCGCTCTGCTACATACATTTTTTATCGCCCTCTACTGGTTTAGGATTTGTGATGTCACCGTCTTGTGATCAAGGGCGTAGCTAAGAGACGGTAACATCATCACAGGTCCTGTCAGCACATAGCTGCTGTCAGGCTCTGTATGGTTTATGCTTTAGGACCTGTGATGACATCACCATCATGTGATCAGGGGGGAGCAAGTAACACACTCATAGACTCACGAACAAGTGGTCATTAGTAGAGATGAGCGAGCATACTCGTCCGAACTTGATGCTCGTTCGAGTATTAGGGTGCTCGAGATGCTCGTTACTCGAGACGAGCACCACGCGGTACTCATCTCGATTAAACGAGCACTGACCATTGAATTCAATGGAGCCGGCAATACAGCCGGCTCCATTGAAAGCAATGGGCTGCCAGCGATCGCAGGATGAATTGTCGGGAAGGGCTTAAATATATAAGCCCTTCCCTGCAATTCATCCAGAAATGTGTAAAAATAAAAAATATATATATACTGACCTTGTCCCGGCAGACGGAGTTCAGCTCGGCCGGCCTGCAGTGGGTGTAAAGGGGGTGTGAGTCAGACATGCCCCTGATTGGCTCAGCGCTGAGCCAATCAGAGGCAGGTCTCACTCACACCCATTCATGAATTCATGAATGGGTGAGTGAGTGCTGCCTCTGATTGGCTCAGGGGCAGCTTTCAGCTGAATGTCAGCTGAAGCCCTTCCCGACAATTCATCCCCGATCGCCTGCAGCCCATTGCTTTCTATGGAGCTGGCTATATTGCCGGCTCCATTGAATTCAATGGGCTAACATCGTTCTTCTCTGCCACAGCTGTTACAGCTGTGGCAGAGGAGAACGATCTTTACGCTGACAGTGCGGGGGGGGGGGGGGGTTGTCTCACTCTTGCCACTATTGTGGCTTAATAGTGGGACCTGGGAACTTGAGATGCAGCCCAACATGTAGCCCCTCGCCTGCCCTATCTGGTTCTGTGTCGATCGCATCACTTTCTTGAATTTCTCAGGTTTTCACAAATGAAAACCTTAGCGAGCATCGGCGATATACAAAAATGCTCGGGTCGCCCATTGACTTCAATCGGGTTCGTTACTCGAAACGTTCTCTCGAGCATCAAAAAGTTTGACTCGAGTAACGAGCACTCGAGCATTTTGGTGCTCGCTCATCTCTAGTCATTAGCAATTTGATTACAGTAGTTATATTCTTGTACATAGGGGCTGTATTATAGTAGTTATATTCTTGCACATAGGGGGCAGTATTATAGTAGTTGTATTCTTGTACATAGGAGCAGTATTATAGTAGTTATATTCTTGCACATAGGGGGCAGTATTATAGTAGTTATTTTCTTGTAGATAGGACACAGTATTATAGTAGTTATATTCCTGTACACAGCAGGCAGTATTATAGTAGTTATATTCTTGTACATAGGGGGCAGTATTATAGTAGTTATATTCTTGTACATAGGGGGCAGTATTATAGTAGTTATATTCTTGTACATAGGGGGCAGTATTATAGTAGTTATATTCATGTACATAGGGGGCAGTATTATAGTAGTTATATTCTTGTACATAGGGAGCAGTATTATAGTTGTTATATTTTTGTACATAGGGGCAGTATTATAGTAGTTATATTCTTGTACATAGGGGGCAGTATTATAGTAGTTATATTCTTGTACATAGGAGCAGTATTATAGTAGTTATATTCTTGTACATAAGGAGCAGTATTATAGTAGTTATATTCTTGTACATAGCAGGCAGTATTATACTAGTTATATTCTTGTACATAGGGGGCAGTATTATAGTAGTTATATTCTTGTACATAGGGGGCAGTATTATAGCAGTTATATTCTTGTACTTAGGGGGCAGGATTATGGTAGTTATACTCTTGTACATAGGAGGCAGTATTATAGTAGTTATATTCTTGTACATAGGGGGCAGTATTATAGTAGTTATATTCTTGTACATAGGGGGCAGTATTATAGTAGATATATTTTTGTACATGGGGAGCAGTATTATAGTAGTTATATTCTTGTACATAGGAGGCAGTATTATATAGGTTATATTCTTGTACATGGGGAGCAGTATTATAGTAGTTATATTCTTGTACATAAGGGGCAGTATTATAGTAGTTATATTTTTGTACACAGGGGCAGTATTATAGTAGTTCTTTTCTTGTACATAGGATGCAGTATTATAGTAATTATATTCTTGTACGTAAGGGGTAGTATTATAGTAGTTATATTCTTGTACATAGGGGGCAGTGTTATAGTAGTTATATTCTTGTACATAAGGACAGCATTATAGTAGTTATATTCTTGTACATAAGGGCAGTATTATAATAGTTATATTTTTGTATATAGGTGGCAGTATTATAGTAGTTATATTTTTGTGCATAGGGGCAGTATTATAGTAGTTATATTCTTTTACATAGGGAGTAGTATTCTAGTAGCTATATTCTTGTACATAGGAGGCAGTATTATAGTAGTTATATTCTTGTACATAGGGTGCCATATTATAATAGTTATATTCGTGTAATAGGGGGCAGTAATATAGTAGTTGTACTCTTGTACATAGGGGGCAGTTTTATAGTAGTTATATTCTTGTACATAGGGTGCAGTATTATAATAATTATATTCGTGTACATAGGGGGCTGTAATATAGTAGTTATACTCTTGTACATAGGGGGCAGTATTATAGTAGTTATATTCATGTACATAGGGGGCAGTATTATAGTAGTTATATTCTTGTACATACGAGGCAGTATTATAATAGTTATATTCGTGTACATAGGGGGCTATAATATAGTTGTTTTATTCTTGTACATAGGAGCAGTATTATAGTAGTTATATTCATGTAAATAGGGGGCAGTATTATAGTAGATATAGTCTTGTACATAGGAGACAGTATTATTACAGTTATATTCTTGTACACAGGAGGCAGTATTATAGGAGTTATATACTTGTACATAGGAGGCAGTAATATAGTAGTTATATTCTTGTACATAGGGGCAGGATTATAGTAGTTATATTCTTGTACATAGGAGGCAGTGTTATAGTAGTTATATTCTTGTACATAGGGTGCAGTATTATAGTAGTTATATTCTTGTACATAGAGTGCAGTATTATAGTAGTTATATTCTTGTACATAGGGGGCAGTATTATAGTAGTTATATTCTTGAACATAGGGGGCAGTATTATAGTAGTTATATTCTTGTACATAGGGGCAGTATTAGAGTAGTTATATTCTTGTACATAGGAGGCAGTATTATAGTAGTTATATTCTTGTACATAGGGGGCAGGATTATAGTAGTTATATTCTTGTACATAGGGGGCAGGATTATAGTAGTTATATTCTTGTACATAGGGGGCAGTATTATAGTAGTTATATTCTTGTACATAGGAGGCAGTATTATAGTAGTTATATTCTTGTACATAGGGGGCAGGATTATAGTAGTTATATTCTTGTACATAGGGGGCAGGATTATAGTAGTTATATTCTTGTACATAGGGGGCAGGATTATAGTAGATATATTCTTGTACATAGGGGGCAGGATTATAGTAGTTATATTCTTGTACATAGGAGGCAGTATTATAGTAGTTATATTCTTGTTCATAGGGGGCAGTATTATAGTAGTTATATTCTTGTACATAGGGGGTAGTATTATAGTAGTTATATTCTTGTACATAGGAGCAGTATTATAGTAGTTATATTCTTGTACATAGGAGGCAGTATTATAGTAGTTATATTCTTGTTCATAGGGGGCAGTATTATAGTAGTTATATTCTTGTACATAGGGGGTAGTATTATAGTAGTTATATTCTTGTACATAGGAGCAGTATTATAGTAGTTATATTCTTGTACATAGGGGGCAGGATTATAGTAGTTATATTCTTGTACATAGGGGGCAGGATTATAGTAGTTATATTCTTGTACATAGGGGGCAGGATTATAGTAGATATATTTTTGTACATGGGGAGCAGTATTATAGTAGTTATATTCTTGTACATAGGAGGCAGTATTATAGTAGTTATATTCTTGTTCATAGGGGGTAGTATTATAGTAGTTATATTCTTGTACATAGGAGCAGTATTATAGTAGTTATATTCTTGTACACAGGGGCAGTATTATAGTAGTTATATTCTTGTACATAGGGGCAGTATTATAGTAGTTATATTCTTGTACATAGGGGGGCAGTATTATAGTAGTTATATTCTTGTACATAGGAGCAGTATTATAGTAGTTATATTCTTGTACATAGGGAGCAGTATTATAGTAGTTATATTCTTGTACATAGCAGGCAGTATTATACTAGTTATATTCTTGTACATAGGGGGCAGTATTATAGTAGTTATATTCTTGTACATAGGGGGCAGTATTATAGCAGTTATATTCTTGTACTTAGGGGGCAGGATTATGGTAGTTATACTCTTGTACATAGGAGGCAGTATTATAGTAGTTATATTCTTGTACATAGGGGGCAGAATTATAGTAGTTATATTCTTGTACATAGGGGGCAGTATTATAGTAGATATATTTTTGTACATGGGGAGCAGTATTATAGTAGTTATATTCTTGTACATAGGAGGCAGTATTATAGAGGTTATATTCTTGTACATGGGGAGCAGTATTATAGTAGTTATATTCTTGTACATAAGGGGCAGTATTATAGTAGTTATATTTTTGTACACAGGGGCAGTATTATAGTAGTTCTTTTCTTGTACATAGGATGCAGTATTATAGTAGTTATATTCTTGTACATAGGGGGCAGTGTTATAGTAGTTATATTCTTGTACATAAGGACAGCATTATAGTAGTTATATTATTGTACATAAGGGCAGTATTATAATAGTTATATTTTTGTATATAGGTGGCAGTATTATAGTAGTTATATTTTTGTGCATAGGGGCAGTATTATAGTAGTTATATTCTTGTACATAGGGTGCCGTATTATAATAGTTATATTCGTGTAATAGGGGGCAGTAATATAGTAGTTGTACTCTTGTACATAGGGGGCAGTTTTATAGTAGTTATATTCTTGTACATAGGAGGCAGTATTATAGTAGTTATATTCTTGTACATAGGGGGCAGTATTATAGTAGTTATATTCTTGTACATAGGGTGCAGTATTATAATAATTATATTCGTGTACATAGGGGGCTGTAATATAGTAGTTATACTCTTGTACATAGGGGGCAGTATTATAGTAGTTATATTCTTTTACATAGGGAGTAGTATTCTAGTAGCTATATTCTTGTACATAGGAGGCAGTATTATAGTAGTTATATTCTTGTACATAGGGTGCCGTATTATAATAGTTATATTCGTGTAATAGGGGGCAGTAATATAGTAGTTGTACTCTTGTACATAGGGGGCAGTTTTATAGTAGTTATATTCTTGTACATAGGGTGCAGTATTATAATAATTATATTCGTGTACATAGGGGGCTGTAATATAGTAGTTATACTCTTGTACATAGGGGGCAGTATTATAGTAGTTATATTCATGTACATAGGGGGCAGTATTATAGTAGTTATATTCTTGTACATAGGAGGCAGTATTATAATAGTTATATTCGTGTACATAGGGGGCTATAATATAGTTGTTTTATTCTTGTACATAGGAGCAGTATTATAGTAGTTATATTCATGTAAATAGGGGGCAGTATTATAGTAGATATAGTCTTGTACATAGGAGACAGTATTATTACAGTTATATTCTTGTACACAGGAGGCAGTATTATAGGAGTTATATACTTGTACATAGGAGGCAGTATTATAGTAGTTATATTCTTGTACATAGGGGCAGGATTATAGTAGTTATATTCTTGTACATAGGAGGCAGTGTTATAGTAGTTATATTCTTGTACATAGGGTGCAGTATTATAGTAGTTATATTCTTGTACATAGAGTGCAGTATTATAGTAGTTATATTCTTGTACATAGGGGGCAGTATTATAGTAGTTATATTCTTGAACATAGGGGGCAGTATTATAGTAGTTATATTCTTGTACATAGGGGCAGTATTATAGTAGTTATATTCTTGTACATAGGAGGCAGTATTATAGTAGTTATATTCTTGTACATAGGGGGCAGGATTATAGAAGTTATATTCTTGTACATAGGGGGCAGGATTATAGTAGTTATATTCTTGTACATAGGGGGCAGTATTATAGTAGTTATATTCTTGTACATAGGAGGCAGTATTATAGTAGTTATATTCTTGTACATAGGGGGCAGGATTATAGTAGTTATATTCTTGTACATAGGGGGCAGGATTATAGTAGTTATATTCTTGTACATAGGGGGCAGTATTATAGTAGATATATTCTTGTACATAGGGGGCAGGATTATAGTAGTTATATTCTTGTACATAGGAGGCAGTATTATAGTAGTTATATTCTTGTTCATAGGGGGCAGTATTATAGTAGTTATATTCTTGTACATAGGGGGTAGTATTATAGTAGTTATATTCTTGTACATAGGAGCAGTATTATAGTAGTTATATTCTTGTACATAGGAGGCAGTATTATAGTAGTTATATTCTTGTTCATATGGGGCAGTATTATAGTAGTTATATTCTTGTACATAGGGGGTAGTATTATAGTAGTTATATTCTTGTACATAGGAGCAGTATTATAGTAGTTATATTCTTGTACATAGGGGGCAGGATTATAGTAGTTATATTCTTGTACATAGGGGGCAGTATTATAGTAGTTACATTCTTGTACATAGGAGCAGTATTATAGTAGTTATATTCTTGTACATAGGGGGCAGGATTATAGTAGTTATATTCTTGTACATAGGGGGCAGGATTATAGTAGATATATTTTTGTACATGGGGAGCAGTATTATAGTAGTTATATTCTTGTACATAGGAGGCAGTATTATAGTAGTTATATTCTTGTTCATAGGGGGTAGTATTATAGTAGTTATATTCTTGTACATAGGAGCAGTATTATAGTAGTTATATTCTTGTACACAGGGGCAGTATTATAGTAGTTATATTCTTGTACATAGGGGCAGTATTATAGTAGTTATATTCTTGTACATAGGGGGGCAGTATTATAGTAGTTATATTCTTGTACATAGGAGGCAGTATTATAGTAGTTATATTCTTGTACATAGCGGTTTGTATTATAGAAGTTATATTGCTATACATAGAGGTCAGTTACTATATGTATTCTGAAATCTGTACTGTCACTAATGCCAGGGTAAATAATTGCATATAAATCTATTATTGATTGTTTTTTCCTGGCACATATTAAGCTTTGCGAAGTTTTACATCCTTCGGATGTATTCAGGTTTGAGATGAGAAATATCAGGTCATGTGAATGATATATCATGAAGTCATCGCTGGCCTGTCTTAGCAGAGTACAGCGGATCACACAATATATATCTCTGCCATCATTCTTCTTCCTGTATTTTATCTCAGCGAGCCAGAACTGAATGAGTCAGGGAATCACATCGATGATCTCATTCATTATACATCATTCCTGCACAATATTAATTGACTGTATTCCCAGTAATGTCTCCTTATTTCCTCATCCGGATCAATTTAAAAACAATCCCAAATGTAAATTTTAACGACTTTACAAATACACATAAAAAGCACACACGGTATTAGAATGTTGCATGTGCTGGTACATTAATGTGTGCGCATTAGACCTTGGGAGGTAATGGCTTGGGATACAACTTATCTTCCAGTGCACCTTGGAGCACACAAGACTGCTAGTCAGGTGTCTATGATCATTATCGCCTAATGTCTTCAGAAATCCAACTATAAAAAAGGGGTGGAGCTAACAAATTATTGTAATAAGTTTAATATAAACCCTATAAGGCTATACTCTAACCCCCCACCCCATGTGAAACAATGGATATAAGACTCTACTAAGTGATGCACATTCAATGCAATGGCTCAGCATGAAGTGATTGCAGGCGGTTTATTCACATTATCAGGCAGTAGTCACAGTTTTGTAAAAGTTTCATGGAAGTGACAACAAAAATCCCGTGTGAGTCTGCACCCCTATAAAGCTAATCTATTCAACTTGATATAGTTAGTTAAATGCAGATCATTTGTATACTATGCATATGTTCTTGACTCTGGTGGCAGCTGGCTTTATTGCCATCTTACTGCCATCATAGCGCCATCTTACTGCCACAACAGGGTAATGTAGACAATGTCCCTGTAACTTAGAATTGGTGAATTGTTTCAAACTGTATCTCCAGGCCTTTGATATCGCTTTGTATCCTTTTCACTGATCCCTACTCTTAACTTTTTGGACCACTCTCTTGGCTTAGATATATTTCTAACATGCAATCAAACATCACAGTCAACAAAGCTCTCACTAGTCCAGGTGTTTGATATTTTTTATCTCAACCACACCTGATGCAACTAATGAAGCCCTTGATTAGTTGTATCAGGTGTGCTTGAGATAACATCTGATTTGCAAATGTGTGCTCTTATGAAGGATTCTAAATAGGGGATAAATAATTCTGACACTGCTGTGGTCATTGAAAGTGGCATTTTATGCTAAATTTGGAGAAACCCCCTGCTATATTAGTTGTGTTGACCTACTTAAAATTTCATTTTTTATTTTTTTGCAAACAACTGTAAGTTCGTGCATTGGGGAAATAAACCTAATTAGTATTGGGGGCTGAATAATTTTAATTGCAAATGTATGTATCATCTTTACACTGGGGACAGAACTCATAATATCAAGTGATGTAAAGTTCTGCATAAGATGTATGTGATATTCTCTACAATTCGGCCTCCTTTCCCCGGACGGATTTCCGCCACGTTATTCGCAGCGAAAATCCGCTGCGTTGCCCACAGCTATTAGGTTCTATTTAACCTAATAGCTCAGTGCTCACGGTGCGGAATACCACCGTGGAATTCTGCACCGTGAAATCTCCCGTCCCCACCCGTGGCATGCTCTATTTGCCACAGGTGTATGCGCGGACGGCTTCCATTGCAGTCAATGGAAGCCGTCTATTCACGCTATCTTCCGCTGTAGCACAGCGGAAGATAGCGTGAAATCGCCTCTCCGCCTACTGCCGGCGCGTCATGTGACGCGGTGGGCGTGTCATGTGACGTGGCCGACGTGTCACATGACGCAGTGGCGCGTCACGCCGAAGCGTCATGCGGGAGCGAGGACGCCGGATCCGCAGGTAAGTTTGGGGGTCTCTTGGGGGCGCCGTGACAGGCTCCGCCGCGGAATTCCGCCGTGGAGCCCGTCACGGCCGTGTGCAGCCAGCCTTAAAGATGATTCTATATTTGTACAACTTGTGTAAGTTATGCATTTCCTATATATAGTGATATGTAGCATACTGGTATAACCTGTGCATTGTCTTCGTATAATAACATATGTACAGCTGCTATAAGTTATACATCTCCCTGTATATAGTGCTATGGAGCATGGTGGTATAACCTGGGCATCTCATGTATATAATTATACTAGCTGATATACCCGGCTTCGCCCGAGTTAATTTGGTACTGGTGTTTATCTGGTGTTCACATGGAAAATCTTTTGAATAATGGAGTTGGGACCCATTAGCTTTTCCTATTTATGACATAATCAATGCTCCTGCCAAATTTCACGTTTCTATGACACCGGAAAGTGAGAAAATTACATTCCGCACGTAAAATTTGGATGCTAATTCTTTTGCGCATAGAATTGAATAATCGAGTTGGGACCCATTAGCTTTTCCTATTTATGACATAATCAATGCTCGTGCCAAATTTTAAGTTTCTATGACATTGGGAACTGAGAGATTTAGGTTATGTACGTTAAATTTCGACGCCAATTCTTTTGCGCTAGAATTGAATAATCGAGTTGGGACCCAATTACTTTTCCTATTTTGGAGATAATCGATGCTTGCGCCAAAATTCATGTTTCTACGACATCGGGAAGTTGGAGAACTTTTGGCGAGTCAGTCAGTGAGTCAGTCAGTGAGTCAGTGAGGGCTTTCGTCTTTATATATATAGATATGTACAGCTGGTATAAGTTATGCATCTCCTGTATATAGTGATTTGGACCATGCTGGTATAACCTAGGTATATACTGTATATAATTATATATGTGCAGCTGCTATATGTTACACATCTCCTGTATATAGTGATATGGAGCATGCTGGTATAACCTGGGCATATAATTATATATGTACAGCTGGTATAAGTTATACATCTCCTGTATATAGTGCTATGGAGCATGCTGATATAACCTGGGTATCTCCTGAATATAATTATATATCTATAGCTGATATAAGTTATACATCTCCTGTATATAGTGCTATGGAGCATGCTGGTATAACCTGGGTATCTCCTGTATATAATTATATGTGTACAGCTGGTATAAGTTATACATCTCCTGTATATAGTGGTATGGAGCATGCTGGTATAACCTGGGTATCTCCAGTATATAATTATATATGTACAGCTGGTATAAGTTATACATCTCCTGTATATAGTAATATGGAGCATGCTGGTATAACCTGGGTATCTCCTGTATATAATTATATATGTACAGCTGGTATAAGTTATACATCCTGTATATAGTGATATGGAGCATGCTGGTATAACCTGGGTATCTCCTGTATATAATTATATATGTACAGCTGGTATAAGTTATACATCCTGTATATAGTGATATGGAGCATGCTGGTATAACCTGGGTATCTCCTGTATATAATTATATATGTACAGCTGGTATAAGTTATACATCCTGTATATAGTGATATGGAGCATGCTGGTATAACCTGGGTATCTTCTCTTTTCAATTATGTATCTACAGCCCTCAAATTAGCTATTTATAGTCAATAGGTGACAGACTGTATGGTGGCTGTAATAGCGGCTATAATGTTTTCACCAATCATGTGTGTTATGTATAGATATAACTATATTTTGTATCATTTCGGACGGAGTTGCTCTTTATATCTGCGCTGATATGGACACTGATGGTGTGATTCAGACCATTATATATATTCTAACATATTACTTTACTAAAACATTAATTAGACGATTATCTCTTATTATTATCAATAATGGTGTCTGATCAGAGTGTAATAAACAGATAGATGATGTAATATAAGCTGAGGATGTTCTCTCCCGCACGTCCCATATCTCACAGGTGAAGCCTGGTGTTTTTTGCCTGATGTGATGGAGGAGAAGGGTTTCTATGTGACATCATCCTTTTCCTACAGTACAAGCAGCGCGTTGGGCAGCCTGAGCTTCCCCAGAATAAAGCTGCCCAATCCGAGGGCTGGGACGCCCAGCCAATGAGAGAGCTCAGAAATGATGTCATGGGGAGAGCCGAGCACTGGTACTGATGCTGCCTCCGTCTCTACCAGGGACTTCATTCAGGGAGTTGAGCTGATCGGAGCGCAGTGTTCTACCAGACAAAGGTGAGTGACGCCGAGGCTTTACCTTACAAGAAGGGGGGCTCACCTGTGCATTATATGCTAGAGATCCAATGAAAAAATAAAAGAAATATTAGGACATTTTTGAATTTTATTTATTTTTTTTAAATATATATATTTTTAAAATTTTGTTTTTTTTTGGATTTCAAAAATTTTTCCGAAATTTGCTTTTATTTCTTCATTCGAAGCAAAAACAACCAAATTCGTGCGCTTTTCTTCAACAAAACATTTTTTTAAACGAATTCTAAAAAAAAAAAGCATTTACTTGATATTTTTGAATTTCATAAAATCACAAAAAAAATTTAATTTTTTTGTTTTTGTGTTAATCATTCTCGGCTTGTTGTAAGGTTGTAATATATATGTATTTACTGCTTGTATTGTATATTGTGCTATTCTGCTATTCCCCATGCGCTATACCTGTATACAGCGCTCTCATCACCTGTATGAATAACACTAGGCGTCTGGAGGGTGGCAGGGGGTAAATTAGGGCACACAGCTGGGTGCAGCTTTGCTCGGAGATCAGAAACCAACCCCATGTGTCTTGTGTCAACTGCTCCCTTCACATGGAGATGTCTGGGAACCGTGGTAGACATTACCTCATTGTCTGGAAAGGGTTAAACAGACGGAAAGGCAATGCTGTGTGGGGATGTTATCGATTTTTAGGGTCTCCGACGCTATTTCCTCTTTTTATCATCTGACATGGCATATTGTGCCTGGTGCCTTTATATGCTGGTAGACTGCGTGATACAGTCTCTATAGATACAGCTGATATTGGCAATGGGTAACACCCATCCTCCGCTGAAGACCCTTCCCTTATATCTTCTGGGACTTGTGTGCGCTCCAAAATGAACCGTGTATAATGAGGTGGATGCGATGAATAATACAGGAGTCTGTGCATATATAGTGATGTAATGGTAAGAGGCAGTGAGAGGCGCTATATTTCCCCCCCCCCCCTCACCTACAGCATGCAACCACGTATATGGCACAGCATATTACACTACAGTACAGTCATTGCTCATATCGACCAATCAATGTCCTAATTATCATTGATGATGTCATACAGACCCGATGACTTCATCAGATAGCATATATATCACTGAGGTTGGAGGTACTGATGTCATCTGCACCAGTATCCAAAAAATCATTGCAATTTATGGATGCATCTCCACCCTATGAATAGAAACGGATGACCTCATGGAGGCACGAGGCACCGCTCCAAGCATTGACTCACTGACACCTAGGAAAGTGGAGGGAAGCCTTATCCTATAGGTAACGTCTACCCGAAGGACCCCATACAACCCCATATTGATGCCACCAAACCCTTTGGATTCCTCCAGTAGATTTCTGCTTCCGCATGGGAAGAAATGGGAAAATACAGATGTTTTTAGGAAAACCCATCAGCCGACCGCTCTTCCTCTGGCTGATAGACCCAAGCACATGGCACGTAAGTCAGATGACAAGAATGTGGTCACCTGACAGCTGATGAGGTCACATCCGCTTTATGCGCAGCTTCCGGAAAAACGTATCAACCACAAGTCCCTCTAACCCGGATAATAATATTAAGAAGGAATTTTTTTTTTTTTATTACAAGAAATAGAAGTTTTGGGTTTCTTTTCTCCAGTTAGTTTATTATTTTTATTCTTTTATTTATTTATTGTGCCGCAAGAAAATATCAAATCGATCCAAATAGAATATAAAAAAATAATAATAAATATAAAATCTATAAAAAAAATAAAACAAAACATTGAAATGAAATATATAACAAAATACAAAAAAAAATGTAAAAACAAAAACACAACAGAAAACGATACAAAATGATATAAACTCCCTGATGGAGAGAATGCAGCGATCTCCTGGTGCAGATGGCGCCACAAAACTGGTTTACTTGGTTTGCCCCACATTTATCATGCAGTTTTGGAAACTCTTTATGACTGAGGGACCTTTTACACGCAACTAAATATGACATCCATGAATTTCAGCCCAAATTCCGCACGGCTAACTGCGAATTGTGGGGGAGAATTGCAGGCAGGATTCTAATATTTTCAATTTTGCCCCAAATCCACACATTAGCAGGGCCGATTTGGGGGCTAAAGATTCGGCATGAGGACTTATTCTGCACTGCTGTGGCATAATATTCTATCCTGTGTAAAAGATCCCTCATCCAACAAAGGGGTGTGGCCTAAATGTGCCCAAAACGTTTGGGCAAACGAAGCCAACTGGTATGAAGTAAGGCTAGACAGTCTAAGGATACACTGCGCCTGTCTTGGCATATAATTCTGTACATATGGCGCCCACATTGCATGTTTTTTTTCCGCATTGGACACGACCTCTTCTTCTCCAGTCGCTTTGTACAACGTTGCAACAAATGTTGAGACTTTTTACAAAGTTGCAATTCTTATATCTGTCTTTGACCCGCCCTCCACTCAAGCCCCGCCCACTTTTCTAAATACCTTGGAGAAGTCAAAGAAGAAACATCATTTTTTTGGGCTGGAAGTCGATAGTGAATCTATCTAAATTGATCTGTGCCAAAAAAAACTTATGTTGGAGTTCTGGCCCAATGCCAATCATGAGATTACCAAATATTATTATATATATATATAATTATATTTTTTTTACTTGGACTTTTAGACCTTTGTGAATTTCAATCCAAAAATTGCATTAAAAAATTGTGCGTCTGAATATAAAGAGTTGTAGTTCCACAGCAGGCCACTGGAGGCCGCCAGCTTGGACTGTAGGATCCCCTGTGAATGACTTCTGATAAACACAGTGACATCACTTCTCATCTGCGCCTCTTTCTTCCCATACAATGAATCACATGTTCCCTTCCAGCACAACATCCACCAGAAGGTGCTGAGCCCTCACCAAGGACTGCGGAGGACAGATAACGTATTGTCACCCGCTCAGCGCCCAACGCTCCGCTTTGGCTCTTTTCTTTGTTTTGTGGTATAAATAAGAGCCAAGGGGCACCAGGAGATCCCGATACAGCGAGGGGCACTTACTAAATCACCCCAGAGGGGGGAAAGAAATGGTATAGAAGCATCTGAATCTCTGTGCCTAATAAACCGGGGAAAAATATGCTTTTTCTATGTGATGGGAACGGGGGCTATCTATCTATCTATCTCATATCTATCTATCTATCTATCTATCTATCTATCTATCTATTTATCTATCTATCTATCTATCTCATATCTATCTATCAATCACCTATCTATCTATCTATATCTATCTATCTCATATCTATCATCTATCACATATCTATCTATCTCCTATCTATCTATTTATCTATCTATCTCATACCTATCTTTCTCCTATCTATCTATCTATCTATCTATCTATCTATCCCATATCTATCTATCTATCTCCTATCTATCTATCTATCTCCTATCTATCTATCTCATATCTAACTATCTATCGATCTATCTATTTATCTATCTCTCTATCTCATATCTATCTATCTCATATCTATCTATCTATCTATCTATCTCATATCTCTCTCTCTCTCATATCTATCTATCTATCTCATATCTATCTATCTATCTCATATCTATCTATCTATCTATCTCATATCTATCTATCTATCTATCTCATATCTATCTATCTCATATCTATCCATCTATCTCATATCTATCTATCTAATATCTATCCATGTATCTCCTATATATCTCCCATCTATATATCTCATATCTATCTATCTATCTATCTATCTATCTATCTCATATCTATCTATCTATCTATCTATCTCATATCTATCTCATATCTATCTCATATCTATCTCATATCTATCTATCTATCTATCTATCACATATCTATCTCATATCTATGTATCTCATATCTATCTATCTATCTATCTATCTATCTCATATCTATCTATCTCATATCTATCTATCTATCACATATCTATCTATCTATCTATCTATCTATCTATCTATCCATGTATCTCATATCTATCACATATCTATCTATCTATCACATATCTATCTATCTATCTCATATCTATCTATCTATCTATCTCATATCTATCTATCTATCTCATATCTATCTCATATCTATCTCATATCTATCTATCTATCTATCTATCTCATATGTATCTATCTATCTATCTATCTATCTCATATCTATCTCATATCTATCTATCTATCTATCTATCTATCACATATCTATCTCATATCTATCTATCTCCTATCTATCTATCTATCTATCTATCTATCTATCTATCTATCTATCTATCTCATATCTTTTTGTTTCCTGTCTGTCTTTGGATCTTTTCCATAAGGTTAGGCTCCCTAGATTTTGTTATTCCAAGATGAAGTCAAAGCACAAACAATATGCAATTAGAATAAGCCGGACCCCGACTGCTACTGGGTTTTGCCCTAGTTCATCATCTGTTCACTTCTTAGCGGTGTCTAAAAATTACTGTGCCTAACATCTTGGGATTTGCAGGCAGCTGCTGCAGACACATCACAAGGACACCGGAGTCTGGTATTAGACGGGGGTTAGGACAGTATTTATTTCACTGAGATGGAAGCAAAAGATCTTTTTCTAGTACAAATTCTTGATTACTACAATACATCCTAATTGCGTGTCCACAAATTCCTGAATTGTCTTTAAATTGTTTCACTTTGCTTTTTTAATTAACAGGTGATATACCTCAATCAACTGACCTCAGAGAACACCAATCAGGAACCTCAGCATCATGACTCTTGCCGGTAAGGACCATAGATAGATAGACAGATAGACAGATAGAGAGATAGATATGAGATAAATGGACAGATATTAGATAGATAGATAGATAGATAGATAGATAGATAGATAGATAGATAGATAGATATGAGATAGATAGATAGATATTAGATAGATATTAGATAGATAGATATGAGATAGATAGATATGAGATATGAGATAGATATTAGATAGATAGATAGATATGAGATAGATATTAGATAGATAGGTATGAGATAAATGGATAGATATTACATAGATAGATAGATACATGTGAGATAGATAGATAGATAGATAGATAGATAGATAGATATGAGATAGATAGATAGATATGAGATATGAGATAAATGGATAGATAGATAGATAGATAGATAGATATGAGATAGATAGATAGATATGAGATATGAGATAAATGGATAGATAGATAGATAGATAGATAGATAGATATGAGATAGATAGATAGATAGATAGATAGATAGATAGATAGATAGATAGATAGGCATGAGATAGATAGATAGATATGAGATAGATATTAGATAGATAGATAGATATGAGATAAATGGATAGATATTACATAGATAGATACATGTGAGATAGATAGATAGATAGATAGATATGAGATAGATAGATAGGAGATAGATAGATAGATAGATAGGAGATGGATAGATAGATAGGAGATGGATAGATAGGAGATAGATAGATATGAGATAGATAGATAGATAGGAGATAGATAGATAGATAGATAGATAGATATGAGATAGATAGATATGAGATAGATACATAGATAGATAGATAGATAGATATGAGATGGATAGATAGATAAATATATAGATATTAGATAGATAGATGCCAGTATGAGATAGATAGGAGATAGATAGATATGAGATAGATAGATAGATAGGAGATAGATAGATAGATAGATATGAGATAGATACACACGTTTCCAAAGCCAAAAAGAAAACCCCAGCGCTCGCGGATTCCCAGGATATTAACGGACCCAAATGTCCATGGAATATAAATTATATTGTTATTATAATAGACGTTAACTACGCGTTTCGGCGGACTGGACCGCCCTCTTCAAGCTTTGGCTTTGCAAACGTGTGTATACAAACAGCCGGATTTGGGCTGCCTCCCCGATGATCGCTCTCCGGTGAACACCGGATAGAAAGTCCCAGGTTAATAGTACAAGCGAACGAGGATATAGGTGCCGGTGGATCCTCCAGGTAGGGGATCTTACCGAGCACCAGGTGAGTGCTTCCAGTATTCACGTTTAAACCTTGAAATTTATTACGAGTGAGTAGGCGCTGATCCTGTTCTATGAGATAGATAGATAGATATGAGATGGATAGATATAAGATAGATAGATAGATATGAGATGGATAGATATAAGATAGATAGATAGATAGATAGATAGATAGATAGATAGATAGATAGATAGATATGAGATAGATAGATAGATATGAGAGAGATAGATATAAGATAGATAGATAGATAGATAGATATAAGATAGATAGATAGATATGAGATGGATAGATATAAGATAGATAGATAGATAGATAGATAGAGACATAGATATGAGAGAGATAGATAGATATGAGATGGATGGATAGATAGATAGATAGATATGAGATAGATAGATAGGAGATAGATAGATATGAGATGGATAGATATAAGATAGATAGATATGAGATAGATAGATAGATATGTGATAGATAGATATGTGATAGATAGATATGAGATAGATGGATAGATATAAGATAGATAGATAGATAGATAGATAGATAGATAGATAGATAGATAGATAGATAGATATGAGATAGATAGATAGATAGATAGATAGATAAATATATAGATATTAGATAGATAGATGCTAGTATGAGATAGATAGATATGAGATAGATAGATAGATAGATAGGAGATAGATATGAGATAGATAGATAGATATGAGATGGATAGATAGATAGATAGATATGAGATGGATAGATAGATAAATATATAGATATTAGATAGATAGATGCCAGTATGAGATAGATAGATAGATAGATAGATAGATAGATATGAGATAGATAGATAGATAGATAGATAGATAGATAGATAGATAGATAGATAGGAGATAGATATGAGATAGATAGATAGATATGAGATGGATAGATAGATAGATATGAGATGGATAGATAGATAAATATATAGATATTAGATAGATAGATGCCAGTATGAGATAGATAGATAGATAGATAGATATGAGATAGATAGATATGAGATAGATAGATTGATAGATATGAGATAGATAGATATGAGATAGATAGATAGATAGATATGAGATAGATAGATATGAGATAGATAGATATGAGATAGATAGATAGATATGAGATAGATAGATAGATAGATAGATAGATGGAAGATAGCTAGATAGATATGAGATAGATAGATAGATAGATAGATAGATAGATAGATAGATAGATAGATAGATAGATATGAGATAGATAGATAGATAGATAGATAGATAGATAGATAGATAGATAGGTGCCAGTATGAGATAGATAGATAATTTTCCCATACAGATGAAAGGATAACCTGGATTTCATTTATGCCCTGCAGCCTACAAGGAGAAGATTAAGGAGCTTCCTCTAGTGTCTCTTTTCTGTTCCTGTTTCCTCTCCGATCCCTCAAAGAAGCAAACGTACAAATATGATGGTGAGTAGCAGCGGAGAAAGCAGAACTCATTTTAGACAAAATTGGGTTTTTTGAACAGAAATCCTAAAGGGGCCTCCACATGAGTACAGGGCTTCCTGATAGTATAGCTGCACCACCCGGCCGCTACTGCCTGCGGGCATAAATAAGTATGGTTATTATTACCCCAGAACCATATATGGTAATACAAGATAGAAGGACCACAGTAACTAGTAGTGATACTTGGTACAAATTGTGTACTGTGGCCTAATAGCATCAGTGATCACCTCAATGACTAGTGATGATATTTCAAAAGAAGGTCGGTATACCACATTTCGTCAAAAAGGTAATTTCAGTCCAAATTAATTTGAAGCAAACCCAATCTTCACCAAAACCTCTAAAAGTGGTGGAAGAAAAATAAGAAGATGAAGAAGAGGAAGTAGGAAGAATAATTTTAGTGGGTTCGGCCGAGCTCAACCACTCGAGGTTCGGGTTCACTCCAAACTGAACGTTTTGCAAAGTTTGCCCTGAAACACAGTTATACTGTTTTGGTTCACTCAACACTATCTATGGCACTGCTGTCTCCAACTTGAGGAGCAAACTCAATGCCCCAATGCAACTGGACCCCTGTCTAGCATAGAACAAGCCCGAATGTGGCTCTTCCCTACAAAGCATCATGCTCTTCTATCTGAGGACCAGGGAAGGCTGGTTTAGTGTGATTTAGTTTTTTATTGCCTACTAATGCCATAATTATATATGAATCTTGATTCTCATTACAGCAGACACTGTGGACCTCACGTGGTGCGTTATCTCAGACATGGAAGTCATAGAGTTAAATAAGAGAGCCTCAGGGCATGCCTTTGAAGTAATCCTAAAGCCACCTTCATTCGATGTAGTCCCAGAGTTGAACGCTTCCCTCCCACAGCGACGAGACCCGTCCCTGGAAGAGATTCAGAAAAGACTTGAGGCAGCAGAAGAAAGACGCAAGGTGAATACATGTTCCCTCTGAATAACTAGGACACACAATGGACCTGGGGCATACAGTAGCCAGTAATGAACCATTTGGGTTAATTAAACATATTGGGTAACCCTCTTAGAGTGTGTTTAGCTAATATTAGGGCTCGGGACTCCCGCATCACTAGCTAAAGTCATGGGTCAAATTTGGTGTAGCTTTTGACAGTAGAGAACTATGACATGGATGTCCATGAATGCACTATGTTCTTCCTGCAGTAAATGGGGGAGAGGTGCCTGCTCATGACCTGGAGATGGACAACCTGCGGCTCCCATGCAGAAAGAGCCAAACATCCTCATTTAGAGCATACCATAGTCAAATTAAAATGAATTGGTGCCTCAGTTTAGCTTGAGTCCTAATGCCACAATCACTAGTAAAGAACTATCAAATTTGGATAGTCTAGAGTTCTTCATCCGATCTTTGAAGCCCAAGACTGGATATCACCAGTTTACCAAAATCGTACATTTCCATGCTTTCTGGCATAACTTCATAAAATCTGAACTTAGAAGTAAAGATGAGTAAAGAACCAAACAAAACACTGATGTGTCTTATACCGGTGAGACTGACATTACTCTGTTCTTGCTTTATACAGTGTCAGGAGGCCGAGCTTCTCAAGCACTTGGCAGAGAAAAGGGAACATGAACGTGAAGTCATCCAGAAAGCGATAGAAGAACACAACAATTTCAGCAAAATGGCGAAGGAAAAACTAACACAGAAAATGGAAGTGAACAAGGAGAACAGGGATGCTCACTTAGCTGCTATGCTCGAACGTCTGCAGGAGAAGGTTAGTTAAAGGTTAGTTAAAGTGCTAACAATATGTTTTTCACTTTCGTTTAGGTCAATGTCTTCTTGTGTCCTCGAATGCCTAAGGGGTATAGAGTCTACAAAACTTCTGGTGGCTTATGCTACCAGTATAGTACTATACTTGATGACAATTTGAGGAATTGCCTACCTACAATCATCAACTGCTACTAAATTACGTCACAAGCCACGCAGTTGGGTCATACATTCCAAGCGT
Source organism: Eleutherodactylus coqui (assembly GCA_035609135.1). Taxonomy (NCBI): domain Eukaryota; kingdom Metazoa; phylum Chordata; class Amphibia; order Anura; family Eleutherodactylidae; genus Eleutherodactylus; species Eleutherodactylus coqui. The sequence goes on from CM069405.1 coordinate 33,278,285, forward strand.
AGGTGTTGACCAACATATTTGGTGAAGATGGCAATTGGATGTCCATGACATCTCTCTAGTCAGTGGAGATGGTACTTTGACAACACTTAATTGGTCCCTGTGGTACATTTTTTAGCCTGTTACAACCATTATGTGCAACTCCATCATGATCTAACCAGTGGAGGCCAATAGACTCCTGACTGGTCATGTTAAATTAATGGGCTTGCTTCATTGATCCTGGCTCTGAACTGGTGTAGTCTTGATCATCTCAGTTCTCACCATGATGAAATGAGGCACAATTACGTTCTTCACTTCCATTCAAGTCGATGTCTTCTTATTCCCTCGAATTGGTATAGAGTCTATAAAGCTAGTGGTGGCTTATGGTGCATGGTACTATGACTGATGGCAACTTTAAGGAATTGTCTACCTAGAAACATCAACCATTACTAAATTACTGCACAAACCTAGGAATTAGGTCATACCTTCCAAGTCTAGGTCTTGACTAACGTTTTTGGTAACAGCAACAACCACTGGAGATGGTGGTTTGAGAACACCTAATTGGTCGTTATAGTCCAATTTTTGTCTATCACAACCATTATATGCAAACTCCATCATGACCTAATTACGGAGGACAACAGGCTGCTGACTGGTCCATTAATTGAATGGACTTGCTTCATTGATCTTGGCGGTGAGCTGGTGTAGTGCTTATCATCTCAGCTCTCATCACCCTGGCTATATGAAATGAGGCACAGTTGCACAAATTGTTTGGTTTTACCCCTTAAAAACACCATAAAACACCCTTGCTTTGGTTCCAGGGGGCAACAAGTCATCAGATAGGTCCTAATAGCAAATCACAAGATGGATTCCAATGCTACCCATCTTCTACTAACAAGCATATTATCTCTTTCGCAGGACAAACATGCAGATGAAGTAAGGAAAAACAAAGAACTTAAGGAAGAAGCTTCGAGGTAGAAGGTGATGATAACAACTTTCACAATTTGGAGTGAGGATCCCCACAAGGTGCCCGAGCGGCGCAGCACAATGTTAAGGGACTGAGACTCTCTTTTGCTTTGTTTGTTTGTGAATGTCAAGAGATGACCGGCAAAGCCACTTTTTTTAAGACAGCTTAGGGCGGGCATTGGGATGATGTAACGGGAAGGGTTGGCCATCTCATCTGCAAGTCCTAAAAAGAGTTATACCCATGAACCCTTGCCTTCAACATTAACTCCATGTCAATGCGTTTAATCAGAATCCATATAGTAGCTTCCTGTGATGGGGAAAGCGCTGGTGGTTTTTTGGCTACTGTAGCGCAGATGAACCAACCGATCTCTGTGTCTGCAATAGACAGGGCTGTTTATTGGCACTAATTTTCTATGTCTACCATTATGTCATCAATACATCCGTTAATATCAGGTTATCCTTCTGCCTCTGTGTCGTTACTCAACAATCTGTGTCTATAGAAGTAGCAGGGCTCTACCTGTATGATATAATGGGATCTCTACATGGTCTACAGCTCTCATCGGACACTGCCTTCTATGGTTTTATGCCTGGGCTGAGCCAAGACCACAGACAACATGACCTCACTGTGTAGGCCCTGCCGTAGTCATAGCTGTGTTCAGAGTCAGGTAGGACAGAGTTTGGCTTTACCAAAAAGTCTATAGTTACCATATGGACCAATGAAGGCACTTTCCTAAAGTACTATAGATTGATGGGCGATGCAAAAGAAAGTACACCATAAAATCAATGTTTCCTACTGCAAAAGTCTTCTTTGCTAGACTGTACTACCTTACGAAAAAGACACTTGAAAATAGTGTGCTGTGCTGTTAGGTGGCTCACTTCATATATCTCACGATCCACTACTTGCTCATGTACTACCTTACCCCTTAAAGAGTTTGACCGGTTATAAACTATTTATCGCCAAACTTCAGGACAGGCCATCCATAGTAGATTGATGGTTGTCCATCATCCAGGATCCCCGCCCTCATGCACTGTATTCTTTTCTGTAGGAGGCAGACTGGTCCATTCTTACTGCAGTGGCCATGCTTGGTATTGCAGGCATTGAAGTAAATGGGAACTTGACCTGCAGTAGGAATGGAGCTGTCTGCTTCCTGTAGAAACCAGCTCAGTGCAGGAGAGCTGCAGCCAGCGAACAGCTGATCAGCAACAGTCCTAGGCAATAGACACCCTTCAATCTACTATTGATGACCTGTCCTGAGGATAGGTCATATATAGAATACAGCTGGACAACCCCTTTAAACTGTTTGATGATCATAACTATATGGTACGGTGGAAGAATATTTGGGAATATTTGGGACATATTGCTAACTTAGCATGTACTAATAGATAATTATTAAGTGATGACACTTGAAGGAAGGGGAACTGCAATACCAAACACTACCCATGCATAAGAGCGGTGCTGTTCCTCGTGAGAAAGTCCAAGCCTTTTTTCAGCTCCTGGAAAACCCCCAAATATGTCAAAAACTGTTAATAATTGCCTAGTAATTAGTAATCGCTTCCATATGCCTTGTGATGAGCAGATATCATTACATTTTTTGTTGGAAGAGAAATTTCCAATTGATTATAAGAAAATCCTTGCTGTTCCATAAGATGCCCAAGACACTATTAATGCTGTACGGAAAGTACCAAGGATTAGGAGATACGTGCAACTCAATTCAACTGGACCATTTAGGTCATAATAAGCAATATTTGCAAAAGTTGGGTTCGGCAAGTTCAATGAATTTCGGCAAAAAGTTTGGTTCAGTCCATATTAGTTTGAACCGAACCGTAACTTCAACCAATGCCAGTAAAACTGGTGTATAAGACACTCCAAAGCCACATAAGTCCTGTATAACACTCCTAGGTCACCAAGGAGGGTCTAAGAATTTGTGAGCAAAGCTAACGAAGAAAAAGAAGAAAAAAGGAAGAAAAAGAAGCTAAAAGTTCATTTTTCCTTATTTTGTTTTCTTTCTATTTCCTTATTTTCCCTTCTTCTCCTTTTTACTCTTTCTTTTTCTTTCTTTTTTCTTTTTTTTTTTCTTTTACCTACTTTTCCCTTCCTCTTTCTTCTTCTTTCTCCTTCTTTTCAAGGGATCGTCCAAGACGAAGCATCCAAAGTTCAGATTCTCACCAAGCCGAATTTTTAGTAAAGTTTAACCAGAATCAGGGTTCTACTGTTTCAGCCGCACATGTGAGAGCCTGGCTGTGCCAGTGGATGCTCTAGTACTCTTTGGGTCGGTCCAGTCCTTACATTTACCTTGTTTCTAGATGCAAACACTATGACTGGGCCACCCACTAACAGCTGTAGAGGTAAGAATAGAAGAGGTACGGCCAGGGTGAATACAGGCAGACAAAGGTGAAAAGTTAAAAAAGTTTAAAAGTTTCAGGAAATGGAACCTGCTGAGAGTTGTAGTTCACTTTAGCACTACACAGTTACCCTACGGACAAATGCTCTGGCCAGGCAAAACAACCATAAAGCTAAGCATAGAATACTCATTACAAACTGTGAAATCATGAATTAGAACCAAAGCTTATGATAAGTTCTTCAACAAGCAACAGAAAAGTTGTCTGTAGACTGCTGTTCACCTGGGGAATGAGTGATGGAATTATCCTCCATAGAGTCACCTATTGGAAGGTACCTTCTCTATGAGTCGATATCTGACCTAGTGATGTAAGCCAAGACCAGAACAGCCAGACAGCTATTTTGAGGTTCTTGCCCCTCATTGGTTATCAGTAGAGTTCAGGTTGGCTGTGTGAGATTGGTGAGAAGCCATCAATGTGAGCCCTAGGAGTAATGTTTCTCCTGTTAAAGAGGTCAGATATTGACTCATAGGGTAGTCTACTTCCAATAGCTGGTGCTGTGGAGGATAATTCCATCACTCATTAACATGGTGCTTTCCCAAGGAGCATTGCATGGCCTATAAGACTCCCTACAATGTTGTGGTGATTTCTACAAGGGGAAACATTACTCCCTGGACTCCTATTGATGGCCCCTCACTTAGCCAATGAGAACCCTGCTGTACACTGATGAGGGGCAAGAACCCTGAAACAGCTGTACGTACGTGGGTATTCTGGCTTGCCTTGTGGCTCTAATGATGTTGCAAGGCCTGTTACAAGGTCAGATATTAACTCACAGGGTAGCTACCTTCTGATAAGTGGTGTTGTGGTGGATTATTCCATCATCCATTTGGATAGCTTTTCCCCAGAAAGCATTGCTTCGCCTATAAGATTCCCTATACGCTTGTGGTGCTCTCCTCAGTACCTCCTCAGCTTCACCTAGCGAGATCACTGCCACTAGTTCTCCCTCTAAATATCTTAGCCAAGGCATCATGGCTTGTTGGCACCAGCACTTAAGGCACATGCCACTGCCAGCCACCTAGTTACACCTCTACACCACGTGGCCAATAGATAGCCATGCTAGGTAGATCTCAAAAGGAACAGTAATTAAACTGTAGAGTCAGGATATGTCTATACTTAAAGGAACTGTCCAGTTGAGCAGTCACTTTGGATGTGATGACTGGACCTATGTTCCTGACGTCCTTTCTTCTCTTGGCTAGTAGAATCCTGCCAGTAGACTTTGCAATGAATTTCAGACATCTGTTTCCCTCAGTTGACAAAGTAAGTGAGGCAGAAGTCAACAACCATAGTAATGTTTGTAATTAGATGTCGGGGTTATACAGTTTGCTGTGGGCGACCATGTGACTTAGTACGTCTACCTACGGCATCCCAGAATGCTCTATTGCAGAGCAATAGCACACGTTACCACCTATAAACTAAAACAATGTAGCATTTAACAGAACAAAGGGGCCCATGATTTGCACACTAATACATGGACTTCATACAATGTGTAATTATTCAATACCCTTCTTATGGAGAGACTTTGATCTGAATTTCATAAATTTTCTGCAACTCTGTCTGGGTTTCAATTTCCACCAGCGTACAACTGTAGTGGCCAGATGTTGTTGGTCCCTCCATAAGGGTCATACATGTTATGTCCTTTGTGTAGATGCGCTGTGCAAACTGTCTAGTCTCTTGTGATGTGTATTGCACAGTTGCTGCAAATGAGAGGTTAATGTCTGCATGAGACTGGGAGATGCCTGCAAAGGTGTCAATATTGGCCTAGTCAAGAGATCTATGTTGTCTATACGTATGAGTGTCAGAGAGCAAAGAGATATTCCATCATCTTCTGGGTTCCTGAGAGAGAGTGCCAGCCACATAGGGATATCTTCAACCCTCATGTGGTGAAGAGATAGAGGAAGAAGAGAGGTTTCCTGACTACTCCGATGCCAGGAGCCAAAAGTGAGTGAGGACAAGTTAGGGAGAGATTGAGTGAGCGAGAAGAGACGGCCAAGACCACTGTGCAGAGGTACTGTTCTGTGAGAGTGTCTGTGGAGTGACCCTACCCCTTTCCTCCTCTAAAGAGTTCCCCGTCCAGGAGCAGTTCCTTGCAGATAACTGTGACTGCAGGACCGGTGTCCTCCTGTGCTTCCTCCCTGACCTCTAATCTTCTGTTTTCCTGCACCAGTGTATGCTTAAGTGTATCCTGATTAGTTCCAAGTAAAGTTTTGCCAGGCCCTGACCGTTCTCAGGGCCCTGAGGCACATTATACAGTCTGTGGCTCATTTATTTAGCACCATGGGTCATTCCGGTGGGTAACAGAACGCCGGAGTCACCTCTGAAAACCTTATCTCCTGTTCCTATGTTTTTTGGTCATCCCTCTCCTAGGGGTGTCCGGAAGACGCCCAGCGCTGCTCTGGCCGAAGCTACATGTGTCCCTCCGGGAGGGAGCCTGGTAAGTGCCACAGGGATAAGTGACCACTCTATCCTCCCAGCTCCTCAACATATGCCCTGTGTCTGGAGTCACCCTACAGGACGCTGCACAAACTCTATATACCCAAAACTGAAGCCAAGACAAGAACCCACAGGCAAGACGACATTAAGACCACTGAGCCACCATGTTACCTAGACAAAACTTGGAGTGAATATCTGTTACCACTACAAGCATGCACACAAATGAGGTGCCCCATATGGCTTCTATGGGTCGCTTGGAGAGAAGGCATCGTTTCACATGCAATTTCCATCTTTTATTACCGGAGAACTGCATTCTTGGCAAGCAAAGGGGTGGTGAATTCAGGGGTGCCCCAAGCCTTTATGCTACCTGAGGTGAAGTGTGAATTGGTGCCCCCATCCCCTGCAAAAAAAACACTCATTTTACAGACATTGAAAGTGTTGATACACAAGATACCCAACACATCTTTGCACCAATGAAACTTCAAGACTTGTCTGCAGTGACAAAGTAGTAGTGCTCCCAATAGTGGCCCCAATAGTTAGTGACCTTCTTAGTGCCCCCAATAGTAACTCCTTTAATGGCTCAGTAGTTATAGTGATCCCATTAGTGGCTGCAGTAGTAATTTTTACCCTCATAGTAGCCCTAGTAGTAATAGTGACCACCATAGCGGCTCTAGTATTTATATTGTCCCATATAGTGACCCCATTAGTGGCTTCAGTAGTAATCATGAGCAGTTAGTGGACGCAGTAGTAATAGCGCTCCATTAGTGGTCCCAGTAGTTATAGTAACCCCATTAGTGTCTCCAGTAGTAATAGTGACCCTTATACAGGCCCCAGTGATAATAGTGCCCCCATACTGGCTCCAGTGATAATAGTGCCCCCATACTGGCTCCAGTGATAATAGTGTCCCCATAGTGGCTCCAATAGTAGGAGTGACCCCCATAGTGGTCTCCGGCAGTAATACTGACCATCTATAGTGGCCCTAGTAGTAATAGTGACCCTTATACTGGCCTCAGTGATAAGTGTCCTCATAGTGGCTCCAATAGTAGGAGTGAGCCCCATAGTGGTCTCTGGCAGTAATACTGACCATCTATAGTGGCTCTAGTAGTAATAGTGATCCCCATAGTGGCTTCAGTAGTAATCATGACGAGTCAGTAGACGCAGTAGTAATAGCACTCCATTAGTGGCCCCAGTGGTTATAGTAACCCCATTAGTGTCTCCAGTAGTAATAGTGACCACCATAGCTGCTCTAGTATATATATATAGTCCCATATAGTGACCCCATTAGTGGCTTCAGTAGTAATCATGACCAGTTAGTAGACACAGTAGTAATAGCGCTCCATTAGTGGCCCCAGTTGTTATAGTAACCCCATTAGTGTCTCCAGTAGTAATAGTGACCCTTATACTGGCCCCAGTGATAATAGTGTCCTCATAGTGGCTCCAATAGTAGGAGTGACCCCCATAGTGGTCTCTGCAGTAATACTGACCATCTATAGTGGCCCGAGTAGTAATAGTGATCCCCATAGGGGCCTCAGCATTATTAATGACCCCATAGTGGTCCCGGTAGTAATAGTGTTCTGAGGGTTATAAGGTGGGGTAAGGAACACCGGACCCTTCTGTCCTGCATTGCAAAAATTGGCATCTTAATAAGAAGCCAAGTTTGATCTTCACAATGAGCCCCTCTGTTCTGTGCCGTTGATTACATCCCTTCTGTCCATTATCTGGACATACGGAAGAACCTTCCTATCTGCAGCCGTCACATGGAGTATATAGTCTATGCCTCATTTAACTGAAGCCTTCTAATCCTCCTCTAAAGCATGCCCTCTGCTTCATCCACACTTAGTAAAGTAGATTTAGCAGATTAAACCCAATTAGGGGTATTACGAGTCAGACCGTAGCTTTCACCTGCATTGACCTGATTCATTTACACTTCCCCAGTGTGTGTCAAGATATAAACAACAGGGCCGAAAGTATGTGCCCCCTTCTAATTAGTCTGTGTGGACGTACAGCATGAATTATGCATACAGCCATGAAACCTACATTGGAAGAACTGTAACCACCCGAGGAACATATGAGGCATTGGGGGATGTTGGGGGAGCACTATTCAACTAAATACGTAGAGCCATGGGTGAAGTTGGGGGAAGCAGAAACAAAGGTCACAGGAAGAGAAATCCTAAAGTGTTAGACTCCTCTGACCTTCAGAACTGCAACAATTCGCATGCTGTAGGTTTCACTAGGTGTTGAAATGGTTCTGCAGGAATATCGGCCCCTGCGGACAGGAAGCTTCTTGTAGTTGCTGCAGATTAGATAGAGGAGCTGACATGTTCTGACCGGCTGACAGGAAGGGGTCAGCGATTCATGCTGCTTGTGCCAAATTCTGACCTCCCATCAGCACGGGGCAACAGAGATCTGGATCCATCTGACCAGGGGATGTTTTTCTGCTGCTCAGTGATACAATATTTGCGCTCTTTTGCCTGCTGGAGTCTCGTCTTTCTCTTAGACACAATGGCGCTGGAACTGGTCATCTGTTGTTATAGTCATCCGTGATAAGGAACAGCGAATTACATGTTTGGACAAGTTTGTTCGAGCTCCAGTGTTGTATTCGGCTACTCCTGACTGCTGTGCTTGTTGGTCAGAACGATTCCTGACATCCTCCTCTGACCCCTTTCAATGATGAGTTGTTTCGGTCCACAGATCCCCTTTTGCTGGATGTTTTGCCTCATTCACGCCATTGATATACTTTCCACATCATTATGCAAGAAAACCCCACAAGATTTGATATGTATGCTGAGATCCTAAAAGTGCTCCTTAAAGGGGTTGTGCCACTTAAAAAAAAAAGTAGCTGGGCATGGCACGAAAAACCCATAATCACCTCTCTTCATTTTCCCCGGGAAACAGCTAAAAGCGGCTCTGGCTCCCAGGATGTATATTTGGCAGAAGTCATGTGACTGCTGCAGCCGATCAGAGGCTGCAGCATCACAGCCTGTTCTCCTGGCATCAGCGCTCACATCCGGGTGCTATAATGCCAGTAGCTCAGGACAATGATGCTGCAGCCTCCGATTGGCTGCAGTGATCACCTGACTTCTGCCGTATGTACCGAGAGCTGGAGGGTATTATCCCTTTTGATATTTTGTGTCATGTCTGGCTGTTAAAAAAATGTAAAGTGGAACAACTATTCTAAAGAAAAACTTAGAAATAAAAAAAAACTGGACTCAGTAAGAGCGATTGTATCTTATCCTTCTACACTGTTACAGTACGTTCTACATTATAGCAACTCCTGCCTTAAAGCAGCTCTAAGACATCAGGCTCTATAATAGGTGCAAACCTTGTGACAAACGGAGCCAGCGGGAGAGATGTATTATATACCCCCTGGTTATGAGGCATCACGGGGCACAGCTAGAATAAAGAAGTGTTTCAAATCAATTTAACTATTTATGACCCAGGATAATGGATGCTATCCTCATTATAACATAATGTGTTGACCGGTAGACCCTTCTCCCAAATCTATTATTGTCACCATGATTATATCATCCCTTTTCCAATGCAGTATACCTAGAGTACGTAGAAAGTGTCACTGATGTACATATAGAAATTATAGAAATCCACATATATAGACACTATGTATATACAGTATATATGAAACTGATGTATATGCAAAAAGACAAGATCGTGACAACTGCTGGAAATGGTGTAAACACCATCAAAATGAACAATGAAGAGATTGATGCTGTAGAAGATTACATGTTCATCGGGTCCAAGATAAATCAGATAAGAATGGAGAATGAGGTTCAGAGATTAAACAAAGAACAGCACCGGGCTGGGTGGATTGGCTAGGAATGGACAAGATCTGGAAAAGTAGAGACATCACTCTCAGAACCGAGTGCTACTTAGTAAACACAATAATTTTTCCCATTGCAACTTCTGCTTCTAAAAGATGGACACTGAGAAGGATGACAGGAGGAAATAGACACGTCTGAGTCCTGGAGCTGGAGAAGAACGCATCAGGTCCCCTGGACAGAGAGAATCACTAACAAGGAAGTACTAGATACTGTCAAGCCAAAATCAAAAAAACAAAAGCTATAATACTGCCTCCTATGTACAAGAATATAACTACTATAATGCTGCCCCCTATGTACAAGAATATAACTACTATAATACTGCTCCCTATGTACAAGAATATAAGTACTATAATACTGCTCCCTATGTACAAGGATATAACTACTATAATACTGCCCGCTATGTACAAGAATAGAACTACTATAATACTACCTCCTATGTACAAGAATATAACTACTATAATACTGCCCCTATGTACAAGAATATAACTACTATAATACTGCCCCTATGTACAAGAATATAACTACTATAATACTGCCCCTATGTACAAGAATATAACTACTATAATACTGCCCCCAATGTACAAGAATATAACTACTATAATACTGCCCCCAATGTACAAGAATATAACTACTATAATACTGTCCCCTATGTACAAGAATATAACTACTATAATACTGCTCCCTATGTACAAGAATATAACTACTATAACACTGCTCCCTATGTACAAGAATATAACTACTATATTACTGCCCCCTATGTACAAGAATATAACTACTATAATACTGCTCCCTATGTACAAGAATATAACTACTATAATACTGCCCCTATGTACAAGAATATAACTACTATAATACTGCCCCTATGTACAAGAATATAGCTACTATAATACTGCCTCCTATGTACAAGAATATAACTACTATAATACTGCTCCCTATGTACAAGAATATAACTACTATAATACTGCCCCTATGTACAAGAATATAACTACTATAATACTGCCCCTATGTACAAGAATATAACTACTATAATACTGCTCCCTATGTACAAGAATATAACTACTATATTACTGCCCCCTATGTACAAGAATATAACTACTATAATACTGCTCCCATGTACAAGAATATAACTACTATAACACTGCTCCCATGTACAAGAATATAACTACTATAACACTGCTCCCTATGTACAAGAATATAACTACTATAACACTGCTCCCTATGTACAAGAATATAACTACTATAACACTGCTCCCTATGTACAAGAATATAACTACTATAATACTGCTCCCTATGTACAAGAATATAACTACTATAACACTGCTCCCTATGTACAAGAATATAACTACTATAACACTGCTCCCTATGTACAAGAATATAACTACTATAACACTGCTCCCTATGTACAAGAATATAACTACTATAATACTGCTCCCTATGTACAAGAATATAACTACTATAACACTGCTCCCTATGTACAAGAATATAACTACTATAACACTGCTCCCTATGTACAAGAATATAACTACTATAACACTGCTCCCTATGTACAAGAATATAACTACTATAATACTGCCCCCTATGTACAAGAATATAACTACTATAACACTGCCCCCTATGTACAAGAATATAACTACTATAATACTGCCCCCTGTGTACAAGGATATAACTACTATAATACTGCCCACTATGTACAAGAATATAACTACTATAATACTGCCCTCTATGTACAAGAATATAACTACTATAACACTGCTCCCTATGTACAAGAATATAACTACTATAACACTGCTCCCTATGTACAAGAATATAACTACTATAACACTGCTCCCTATGTACAAGAATATAACTACTATAATACTGCTCCCTATGTACAAGAATATAACTACTATAATACTGCCCCCTGTGTACAAGGATATAACTACTATAATACTGCCCACTATGTACAAGAATATAACTACTATAATACTGCCCACTATGTACAAGAATATAACTACTATAATACTGCCCTCTATGTACAAGAATATAACTACTATAATACTGCTCCCATGTACAAGAATATAACTACTATAACACTGCTCCCTATGTACAAGAATATAACTACTATAATACTGCCTCCTATGTACAAGAATATAACTACTATAATACTGCTCCCATGTACAAGAATATAACTACTATAATACTGCCCCCTATGTACAAGAATATAACTACTATAATACTGCCCCCTATTTACAAGAATATAACTACTATAATACTGACCCCTATGTACAAGAATATAACTACTATAATACTGCCCCCTATGTACAAGAATATAACTACTAAAATACTGCCCCCTATGTACAAGAATATAACTAATATAATACTACCCCCTATGTACAAGAATATAACTACTATAATACTGCCCCCTATGTACAAGAATATAACTATTATAATACTGCTCCTATGTACAAGAATATAACTACTATAATACTGCCCCCTATGTACAAGGGTATAACTACTATAATACTGCCTCCTATGTACAAGAATATAACTACTATAATACTGCCCCTATGTACAAGAATATAACTACTATAATACTGCCCCCTATGTACAAGAATATAACTACAATAATACTGCCTCCTATGTACAAAAATATAACTACTATAATACTGCCCCCTATGTACAAGAATATAACTACTATAATACTGCCCCTATGTATAATAATATAACTACTATAATACTGCCTCCTATTACAAGAATATAACTACTATAATACTGCCCCTATGTACAAGAATATAACTACTATAATACTGCCTCCTATGTACAAAAATATAACTACTATAATACTGCCCCCGATGTACAAGAATATAACTACTATAATACTGCCTCCTATGTACAAGAATATAAGTACTATAATACTGCACCCTATGTACAAGAATATAACTACTATAATACTGCCTCCTATGTACAAAAATATAACTACTATAATACTGCCCCCTATGTATAAGAATATAACTACTATAATACTGCCCCCTATGTACAAGAATATAACTACTATAATACTGCCTCCTATGTACAAGAATATAACTACTATAATACTGCCTCCTATGTACAAGAATATAACTACTATAATACTGCCCCCTATGTACAAGAATATAACTACTATAATACTGCCCCCTATGTACAAGAATATAACTACTATAATACTGCCTCCTATATACAAGAATATAACTACTATAGTACTGCCCCCTATGTACAAGAATATAACCTATGTACAATAAGAAATCTGATTGATACTTACATCAAGTAGGTTACATTCTTATTGATCAACCACATATTGTACAGTGATGTTGTTCTAATGAAGTTAACTGTCAGACAGATATATTTTCACATTTATTGTGAAAAACATTGAGAAAAATCGCCAAGAGATTTACTTTCAAGAAGAACTTTCTATTCAACAAAGAATTACTATGGAAGACCGATGAGTGTCCATCCATAAACCAACGTCTTGCCCTTACTGTTATGCTGAGGGGGTGATAGTTCCCAATATAAAACTATTTCCCTCCAAGCACTAATTGGACGTTTTTGTAACAGTCTCTGTTGTGGCCCACGTGGATATGTTTGTGTGTTCTTGAACCCTGACCAGGTGACCATTTCAAGGTGTACAGTACTACGACCCTGTGCTGGGTGGAATGTGGGCGTCTGTGAGGACAAGAAGCAAACATGAGCTGGTGGTGCCAGGTTGGCCTGGTTATGCCGCCTCCCTCACACAAGCACTGTGAGCGTTAAACACAAAGACTACTGAGTGTCCACAGAGCCAGAGAGGCTGATAGTTAAGTACAAAATAACCAAAGAGGTCTGCTAATAAGGGACTGTGAGACTAACGTTCCCTGCAACTCAACTTAGTGACTGCATTTATGAGATGTTTGATAATTGGCAACAAGCCTGTACTTGTGCCTTCTTGTTTCTTAGGGTAGTTTCACATGGGCGTTAGAAGAAAATCACGGCAAAATCAGCATTCGGTTACATTTTGCTCCATCTGTATGCCACAGCATAAGCCCTAGAATGGCTGCAGATATTTCAGCTGGAGAGTAAAAGGGTAGAAAAGAAGGGCAGTGCCAAGTATTTACACAATCGGCCACCCCTGGAATATACATTACAAAACCGGGAAAGTTGAAATTCAAAAGACAAATGAAAAACGTAAAATCTGTACAGTCCTAGAAGTACAACTAAAAGGGACCCTGAGAGTCTCATGGTGACGTATGAAGGTGGAAAGTTCTAGGCCGGATCATCATGGAGACTTTCTTGAGTAATAGTCTGTGTTCTTCCAGCTGTACCACACAATTCCATCGGGTCCCATCGTCTTACGTCCTTTGACATATTTTCCACCCTAGTAAAAGGCAAAAATAATTAAAAAAAACATAAAATACTGTACAAAAAACAGACAATCCAGTGATTTGAATGGCAATTGTGTTATACTTTATTTCCCCTGTAGGGGTGCTGCAGGAAAATTGAACATTTACTGCAACAGATAACTGCAAATCCCTGGAGGACGCAGTAGGGTCACACTTTTTTGTTTAACATAATGTCAAGAGACCTGTTACATTTGTTTAAGGTGCAAGTACAGCGACCCTCACAAACCTCACCAACATGCCAAGCCACGATAATGTCCATAATGGCTAACATATTTTAACAATTAAACAAGGAAAAAACAGATATAGGAGGTGGAACACTCTCCCTAACCAACTTCAGCTTGGCAGACCCTGCCTGAAGCAGGGTGATCGTCCCGTTAAGGACAGCCCGACATTTCTAACCTAGGGGACCTGTCCCTGCATAAAAGATAGGAAAGGGTATATATATATAGTAGTTGGAAATGCTAACAGGGCTAGGCAAATAAACAAAGCAAATAAGAGTCCACTGCCACACCAAACACCTCAGATGGGACAACAATCAGACCGACATCAGGGTTCAGGCATCTAACAAATGGGACAAAAAGTACTTGCTTTATATGTCCAGCAAAGTTCCTGATGAAGGATGAAAAGACAAGGCATGACTCAGACATCCAAAGAACCTTTGAATTGAGGGGACAGACAGGAAATGACTAGGGCGGGCGACCACCATCGGATGGAGGGGACAGACAGGGCATGGTTCTGGTGTCCAGCAAATCTTCAGAAGGACGAGACAGACAGGACATGACTCAGGGCATCCAGCAAACCTTCAGATAGTGGGGGATCAGACAAGACAGGACTCAGGCATCCAACTACCATGCAACATAGGGAATAGACAGGACTAGACTCAGCTGTCTGACCACCTTTTGGCAGGTCAGACAAATAGGACGAGACTCAGATGTCTGGTTACCATCAGATAGGTGGCACAAACAGGATAGGACTTAAACTAGACAAACAGACAGACTTCCACAAAGTATGCATGCACACATGGGAATAGCTGGTACCTATGTGGGACTGGAATAAATACACACCACCTATGGCTGGTCGGTCAGCTAGGGGGATTCACCTCACTATAGACCAATTAGTTCATACACCACTGGAGATGTTGAAGCAGAGAAGAAATGAACATTAAACACTGAGGAAATCCCAACAGATGACACCTAAGGGAACTTCTGCAGGAACACCAAGGAATTTCCGATAGATGAGTCCAAAGGAACTCTGCAGTGACAGTCAAGAGGCACTCCTCAGCACTCAGAGTTATAAATCCATTACTAGTACCTGATAGCAGCTGGCATGCCGCAACAGGACCCTTCTAAAGAGTAGGCATTTCCAAGGCTAAGTACCCATGTAAAGTCATGTGAAAGTTGGGAAGTTTTGGGGACAAATCCCAAGCAGGATTATAAGTTAGAAAATTAGGTGATTATCTCTGTGTGAAATGCCATGGTGTCCAAAAATGGGTATTACCCAAAACCTATTACCTAAGAGACCATGGTATCTCAGAAGTGGCTGAATGGAAAGTCCTGGCAACAAGTGTTCAATTTCCCTGCAGTGCCTCCACAGGAGATATAAAGTATTGCACAGCTTTTGCTGAAATTATTGAGCTTTCAGTATATGCTCCGGACATGTTAGGTCCTCCAGAGAAATGTAACTGGCTCTGATTGGTTGACATTACTTTCCCGCCACTGTTAGTGGATATGATTGTCTACTATTTAGCATAGAAGATCCGTCTAGGCTTGGTTTGTCCATCCAAAAACATTAAAAAGTATTTCCTCTTTGTATGTTTTCTGATGTGGATTTTATGATTGTCTAGATCATCGCTAGATGATCTATAGTGCGGGTATTGACCAAGTGTAAATCAGAACCTGAATAGGTGGTTTGGTTTCAAAATGCCCAAGTGGGACCCTAAGTGTGGAATGGACAGTCACTGAGACTGACACACCACTATATTGTCAACCTCCAGCAATATTGAGGGTCATATAATGATCTGCAAACTACTGCTGTGCACCTCAGGATGGATTATATGGGACTTATCTGAACCTCAAGTGTTCACAGGCCTAATTACCCCTTATAGTCATGGCAGATCCGTGAGACTCCACTTACCACATAGTAAACACCATTGAGGTTGGAGTAAAAGCACTGATAGTACCACCAGCCCCCATGAGAGATGTCCGCACACAGATTCTATTTATCTGAACCTCAAGTGTTCACAGGCCTAATTACCCCTTATAGTCATGGCAGATCCGTGAAAGATCACTTACCACATAGTAAACACCATTGAGGTTGGAGTAAAAGCACTGATAGTACCACCAGCCCCCATGAGAGATGTCCGCACATAGATTCCCAGACCTTGGAACGCTGAAACTTCTTTTATCGTGGTACCAAGCAAATGAGTCCTGGGCCGTCCCGTTGGGCGCGGACACGTGGAGCCGGTAGTGGTTGGCTTCACTCTCTATGCTACAAGGAACATAAGAAAAGAAACAAAGAAGCAGATTCAAGAAATCCTATACGCCAGATGGTGTGCAATAGTCGAAAATTACAATGCATGGAGTAGTTTGTGAGTTTTGGCCTTTTTAAATTGGCTTCTGTCGCAAATGGGTAGGGCTAAGCAAAACTGGGTGTGTCTACGTGCGACCTGTCAGATTTACTATAATTTATACCAGAAACTGACATAAATTATAGCTGAAACCTATCTGTCTCATATGTAACTATCTAACATCTATTAATCTATATCTATCTCATATTTAACTATCTATATCTATCCCATATCTATCTCATATCTATCTATTTATCTATCTCATATCTATCTCAGATCTATCAATCTGTCTATCTGTCTTATATCAATCTATCTATCTCATAGACCTATCTATCTATTTCACTAATATTTATCTATCTCATATCTATATATCCCAGATCTATCAATCTGTCCATCTGTCTTCTATCAATTTATCTATCTATCTATATTGATCTATCTATCTCATATCTAGCAATGTATCTATATCTGTCTTATATCTATATCTATCTATAGCTATATCCTATCTTTCTTTTTATCTATCTATCTATATATCTTATATCTATCCATCATTTATCTATCTATTTATCTATCTATCATCTATCTGTCTTCTATCAATCTATGTATCTATCTATCTATCTCATATCTATCTTTCCTATCTATCTATCTATCTATCTCATATCTATCTTTCCTATCTATCTATCTATCTCATATCTATCACAGATCTATTTATGTCTATCTATCTTTATCTCATATCTATCTATCTATCTATCTATCTATCTATCTTTATGTCATATCTATCTATCTATCTATCTATCTATCTATCTCATATCTATCTATCTATCTATCTATCTATCTATCTATCTATCTATCCCATATCTATCTATCTCATATCTATCTATCTATCTATCTATCTATCAATCACATATCTATCTATCTCATATCTATCTATCTATCTACCTATCTATCTATCTCATATCTCTCTATCTATCTCATATCTATCTATCTATCTCATATCTATCTATCTCATATCTCTCTATCTATCTCATATCTATCTATCTATCTATCCCATATCTATCTATCTATCTCATATCTATCTATCTATCTATCTATCTATCACATATCTATCTATCTCATATCTATCTATCTATCTCATATCTCTCTATCTCTCTTTCTATCTATCACATATCTATCTATCTCATATCTCTCTATCTCTCTTTCTATCTATCTATCTGTCACATATCTATCTATCTCATATCTATCTATCTATCTCATATCTATCTATGTATGTATGTATCTATCTATCTATCTCATAGACCTATCTATCTATTTCTCTAATATTTATCTATCTCATATCTATATATCCCAGATCTATCAATCTGTCCATCTGTCTTCTATCAATTTATCTATCTATCTATATTGATCTATCTATCTCATATCTAGCAATGTATCTATATCTGTCTTATATCTATATCTATCTATAGCTATATCCTATCTTTCTTTTTATCTATCTATCTATATATCTTATATCTATCCATCATTTATCTATCTATTTATCTATCTATCATCTATCTGTCTTCTATCAATCTATGTATCTATCTATCTATCTCATATCTATCTTTCCTATCTATCTATCTATCTCATATCTATCTTTCCTATCTATCTATCTATCTATCTCATATCTATCACAGATCTATTTATGTCTATCTATCTTTATCTCATATCTATCTATCTATCTATCTATCTATCTATCTATCTATCTATCTTTATGTCATATCTATCTATCTATCTATCTATCTCATATCTATCTATCTATATATCTATCTATCTATCTCATATCTATCTATCTATCTACCTATCTATCTATCTCATATCTCTATCTATCTCATATCTATCTATCTATCTATCTATCCCATATCTATCTATCTATCTCATATCTATCTATCTATCTATCACATATCTATCTATCTCATATCTATCTATCTATCTATCTCATATCTATCTATCTATCTCATATCTCTCTATCTCTCTTTCTATCTATCACATATCTATCTATCTCATATCTCTCTATCTCTCTTTCTATCTATCTATCTGTCACATATCTATCTATCTCATATCTATCTATCTATCTCATATCTATCTATGTATGTATGTATCTATCTATCTATCTCATATCTATGTATCTATCTATCTATCTATCTATCTCCTATCTATCTATCTCATATCTATCTATCTATCTATCTATCTCATATCTATCTATGTATCTATCTAGCTATCTCATATCTATCTATCTATCTATCTCATATCTATCTATCTATCTCATATCTGTCTATAACTGAACAAACAATAGTGCCCCCTACAGTACAATTACATTTTTTACATTTTTATCTTTGTCTTGTTACTTACCTGAACTCCCTGTAGAGGACGTATTTGTGCTCCCCATCCCAGTCCTCCATATCAATCCTCAGTGAGAATCCTCCCCGACTGGTGATTTTGTGGATATTCTCATTTCCTATCCAGAATTCACTCTTCAGGTCACCAAATCCTTCTTTGTATTCCTTCCAGGTGCGGTTGAAGCTGATTGATCCATCCCGACGTCTCTGTATCACTGTCCACCCCCCTCCTAATAGGATAATAGGGAGAAAATAATATAGTCAATGTATGTTCATGGGGGAATGTTCTACAATGAAGCTGCTTATACAGCAGCCATATTAGAGAATTCTGTGGTTTCACTGGTAGCAGCTGAAGAGTATCCGCTTTAGACAATGCTTCAAATCAACAGTAAGCTGATCAAATATTTCCCATTGGTGGGAACCTCAGTGATCAGCGTGGTGGAGAGCTGAAACTAGGATTTTTATTTTCTCTGCAGCACCCCCACAGGGAAAATGAGGTATTACATACTTGAGTCTTCAGGGTGAGAGATGCTCTTTATAGTCACTTCCTTATCTATATATATAAAGACGAAAGCCCTCACTGACTGACTCACAAATTTGGCACGGGCATTGAATATGTAATAAATAGGAAAAGCTAATTGGTTCCAACTCAATTAGTCAATTCCAAGCGCAAAAGAATTAGCATCCAAATTTTACGTACAGAATCTAATTTTCTCACTTCCCGGTGTCATAGAAACTCAAAATTTGGAACGGGCATTGATTATGTCATAAATAGGAAAAGCTAATGGATCCCAACCCGATTATTCAATTCTATGCGCAAAAGAATTAGCGTCCAAATTTTACGTACGGAATGTAATTTTCTCACTTTCCGGTGCCATAGGAACATGAAATTTGGCACGAGCATTGATTATGTCATAAATAGGAAAAGCTAATGGGTCCCAACTCGATTATTCAATTCTATGCGCAAAAGAATTAGCGTCCAAATTTTACGTACGGAATGCAATTTTCTCACTTTCCAGTGTCATAGAAACGTGAAATTTGGCACGAGCATTGATTATGTCATAAATAGGAAAAGCTAATGGGTCCCAACTCGATTATTTAATTCTATGTGCAAAAGAATTAGCGTCCAAATTTTACGTACGGAATCTAATTCTCTCACTTCTTGGTGTCATAGAAACATGAAATTTGGAACGGGCATTGATTATGTCATAAATAGGAAACGGTAATGGGTCCCAACTCGATTATTCAATTCTAAGTGCAAAAGAATTAGCGTCCACATTTTACGTACAAAATCTAATTCTCTCACTTCCCAATGTAATAGAAACTTGAAATTTGGCACAAGCATTGATTATGTCATAAATAGGAAAAGTTATTGGGTCCCAAGTCGACTATTCAATTCTAAGTGCAAAAGTATTAGCGTCCAAATTTTACATATGGAATCTAATTCTCTCACTTCCTGATGTCATTTTATATAAAGGAAACGTCGCATGGTTACCTCCACGTGGTGTTTCCTGGGTAACGCAGAGAACTATGCAAAATGGTGAACATATGTTTTTCCGGTATCTCTAAAGTAACCACGACTTCATAAGATTTTCCGTGTGAACTTCAGATAAACACCAGTACCAAATTAACTCGGGCGAAGCCGGGTATATCAGCTAGTCTAATAAATAAAGGTCTTGAATGAAGGATTCACAGCTTTAACTCAGAATGTTTCCTAATAATATTTTAAAATGGTTTTTTTAAGCTAAAAGGGGGTTTCCGGGACTAAACTATTAATGACCTATCCTTAGGAGAGGTCATCAATAGCTGATTGGCAGGGGTCTGCTACTCGGGATCCTTGCAGATCAGCGCATGAAGACGCCGTGGGTTTGTGCTGAGCACTGTGGCCTCTTTTTATTGGTCACATGGCTTGAAAGCAGCTCAGTCCCATTCACATGAATGGGATTGAGCTGCAATACCAGGCACAGCCCTTAAACAATGTATGGCTCTGTGTCTGGTATGGACTGAATTGACATGCTGACCCTAAGCTTGCTGTCACTTCAATCAGCTGATTGGTGGGAATCCCGAGTGGCAACCTCCTCACTAATCAGCTATTGATGACTGATCCTGAGAATAGGTGATCTATAGTTTACTCCCTGAAAACCCCTTTTAAATCCAGACCTAGCAAATCCATCAGTAATATCTGACTTTATTACTTTTTTTGCTGTATTTTTAGTTCCTAGGCTGCTTAATGATGGTTTCCAGGCAGGAACCTGACATTTTACACTTTGCACTAAATTAGAACAAACTAAACAGAAAAAAGTGGCAAATGAAATGTTAGCTGTCATATTGGCTGACTACATGGCCAATGTAAAGCCTGTCTAATGTAGTCACCTATGAGCTGACTGCAGGAGATAGACGCTACAGTGAACCACATGTAGTAACACAGCGTATACTGTAGTCCCCTTAAATACTGGGCCAGTAGTGTGACATCTAAGGGTATATAGTCAGTTACATAGAAGCACCTTTCACCTGTTTACCTTGTGTCTCCATGTCACAGAACACCTCTAACGGGCTTCCACCACTAGATGGCATTATGGTATAGACGCCGGAGCTGCGGATCCCGTTGTAGTAGAGGTTGGAGCAGTCGGAGTGACAGGGCTTGGTCTGCTTCATAGCTGCTGATGGATAAAAATGCTGAAAATCATCCAAATGGTCAGAAGGAAAATCACGCAGGAGATAGATAAATAGATAGATAGAGAGAGAGAGAGATATGAGATAGATAGATAGATAGATAGATAGATAGATATGAGAGAGAAAGAGAGAGAGATATATGAGATAGATAGATGGATATGAGTAGATAGATAGAAAGATAGATAGATAGATAGATAGATAGATAGATAGATAGATAGATGATAGATAGATAGATAGATAGATAGATAAATAGATAGATAGAGATATGAGATAGATAAATAGATAGATATGAGAGAGAGAGAGAGATATGAGAGAGATAGATAGATAGATAGATATGAGATTGATAGATATGAGATAGATATGTGATAGATATGAGATAGATAGATAGATAGATAGATATGTGATAGATAAATATGTGATAGAGAGATAGATAGATATGTGATAGATAGACAGACAGACAGACAGACAGACAGATAGATAGATAGATAGATATGAGATAAATAGATATGTGATAGATAGACTTGAGATAGATAGATAGATAGATATGTGATAGATAGACATGAGATAGATAGATAGATAGATAGATAGATAGATAGATAGATAGATAGATGCTAGATATGAGATAGATAGCTATGTGATAGATGATAGATGGATAGATAGATAGATATGAGATAGATAGATATGAGAGAGAGAGGGGAATGAGATAGATAGATGGATATGAGATAGATAGATAGATGGATATAAGATAGATAGATATGAGATAAATAGATATGTGATAGATAGACGTGAGATAGATAGATAGAGATGAGATAGATAGATATGTGATCGATAGATAGATAGATAGATAGATAGATAGATAGATAGATATGAGATAAATAGATATGTGATAGATAGACTTGAGATAGATAGATAGATATGTGATAGATAGACATGAGATAGATAGATATGTGATAGATAGATAGATGCTAGATATGAGATAGATAGCTATGTGATAGATGATCGATGGATAGATAGATAGATATGAGATAGTTAGATAGATATGAGAGAGAGAGATATGAGATAGATAGATGGATATGAGATAAATAGATATGTGATAGATAGACGTGAGATAGATAGATAGATAGATAGAGATGAGATAGATGGATAGATAGATATGTGATAGATAGATAGATAGATGCTAGATATGAGATAGATAGCTATGTGATAGATAGATAGATAGATAGATAGATGCTAGATATGAGATATATAGCTATGTGATAGACAGATAGATAGATAGATAGATAGATAGATAGATGCATTGATAGATATGTGATAGATAGAAATGAGATAGATAGATATGAGATAGATAGGTATGAGATAGATAGATAGATATGTGATAGATAGATAGATATGTGATAGATAGACATGAGATAGATAGATAGCTAGATAGATAGATAGATAGATAGACATGAGATAGATAGATAGATATGTGATAGATATGAGATAGATAGATAGATAGAGATGAGATAGATGGATAGATAGATATGTGATAGATAGATAGATAGATGCTAGATATGAGATAGATAGCTATGTGATAGATAGATAGATAGATGCTAGATATGAGATATATAGCTATGTGATAGATAGATAGATAGATAGATAGATAGATAGATAGATAGATGCATTGATAGATATGTGATAGATAGAAATGAGATAGATAGATATGAGATAGATAGGTATGAGATAGATAGATAGATAGATATGAGATAGATATGTGATAGATAGATAGATATGTGATAGATAGACATGAGATAGATAGATAGCTAGATAGATAGACATGTGATAGATAGACATGAGATAGATAGATAGATATGTGATAGATATGAGATAGATAGATAGATAGATAGATAGATAGATAGATAGATAGATATAAGATAGATAGATATGGGATAGATAGATATGAGCAGATAGATATGTGATAGATATATCGTTCTGTCTAAACGCGCTGACATCGTGCACTGTTTGTGAACTATTCATTCATCGCTCATTTCTAGCAAGCTAGAAATGAGCGGTGAGCCTTATCAGTGCCGCACGCTGATTTTCTCAGTGAGCGGCACTGATAGCATTCCTTGCAGCTGGTATCAGCTGACAGGTCCGAGAACAAAGGAGCTGTATACAGAAGACAGCGCTCCAGCTGTCTTTTGCGTATCCCACTCGGAGTGCTCAGCTGCATACAGAAGACAGAGCTCCAGTTGTCTTCTGCATACCCTGCTCAAAGCGCTCAGCTGTATACTAGCTGAGTGCTCCGATAACACAGCAGCTGTATACAGAAGACACTGTCTTCTGTATACAGGGGGAGTCTTCATTTACACATTAATAAGCTCTTAAGTAGCTAATTAGCTACTTAAGAGCTTATGCAAAGTGAACGCTCAAAACTGTCACTCAAACTGCTGTTTGAGCAAATTTTGAGCGATCATCTTGCCGTGTAAATGCACACAACGATTATCGCTCAAAAGATTGCGCGATAATCGTTGTGTCCAAATGGGCCTTTAGACTGCTCGACTGTCAGACGAGAACATTCACCTGAACACTGCTTTGCTCAATTTCAGTATTTCCATATAAAAGCACAAGTAAACACCCACACATTCATCAGCTAATCATGTGTTTTCTGCAAGCATTATCAGGCTATCGGCTCCACATCTTACCGTGTAAACAGTGTGAACGAGTGCTGACCGACATGCTCATCGTCAGCTAGCGCTCGTTTATGCAGGCAGATGAGCTGCTCATGTAAAACGACACATTTGAGTCTAGGAGCACCACACCCCATGACTGCCCTCCATCATACCTGCTGCCTGTGGTGGTCTCTGAGCTCTCAGCGCTGCCGGTATAGGACAGGTTGAGTTCCAGGTGGCTCCGTCCAGCAGCAGCGACAGGTTCCGGACCTGAGCTTGGATGTCATAGATAAAGGTGGCCTGTAGGCGCTGCAGGGTGCTGCTCTCACTGGCCCATATCTCCAGGCTCTGCACCCTGTGTGCCAGGGAGGAGTTGTAGCTCCCTACTTCAGGCTGCGGAGACAACATGGTGGGTCCATTTATTGACTGTAATCACATCCTCAATATACATCCATTATTTTTGGGACTATAACTCTATTCTCCTAACCTGGAGTGCAAAGACCTAGAACTAAACTAAACATGCTGACTACCTAAAGCCACCACTAGGGGAGTTCAGAAACTTACTTTATACATAGCACAGTATGCAATAAACTCTTCAGCTCCCTCTAGTGGTGGCTGCAGGCAGCCAAGAAAAATGAATGACACTTTTACTGTAAACCACCACTGATAATAGTACTACTTACAGCTGGCACTACTGTGTATAGGGGGACACTCTGCTGGCTATGAAGATATTATTAATTGGGGATGCACTCTGACACTCCATTCATTTCAGTGGGACTGTCGCCTGACCAATACAATTTTTAGCTATCTCTTCAACGCATTCCTGACATGTGCTGCACATGTACGGCCCACATCATGTATCATTATATAGAGTGGGTTTGTGGACTGAATCTACTCCATACATAAATGGAGATAACTCAGATCGTGGCATTAAACCCTTTAACTCCTTGAGTGGCACGCCCGGAAATTTTCCGGGACGAGCTCCACTGCCCATAGCGATATAGCCCGGAAGATTTCCGGGCTATGTATCACTATGGAAGCTACAGAGCACAATGCCACAAGCTGTGGCAGTGTGCTCTGCCTGCACAGACCAACACTGAGCACTGCAGGACTTTGAATTAAGAAGCAGGGAGATAATGCCGATCTGCCGGCAATCTCCCGCTTTTAATTTTAAACTCCTGCACTAGTTTGTATACAGGTTGCCATAGAGACCATCGGCTTGTCAGAAGCAAGCATGGTCTCTGTGGCAGGGAAAGCTGGTGCTAGGCTGTTAGAGGACAACCAGGCACCAGCTCTTACAGCAGAGATCAGAGAAAACCTCCGATCTCTGCTGTGTTAACCCTTTACATGCTGCAGTCTATGTGACTGCAGCATGTAAAGGGCTGACAGAGGGAGGGGGCTCCCTCTGTCAGAGAACAGCCAGGCACCAGCTCTTACAGCAGAGATCAGAGAAAACTTCTGATCTCTGCTGTGTTAACTCTTTACATGCTGCAGTCTATGTGACTGCAGCATGTAAAGGACTGTCACAATCGGAACCCCTGAATGTGATCAGGGGGTCCTGATGGGTCTCTGTGGAAGTCCCCTAAAGGGACAAAAAAAAAAGTAAAAATTTATTTAAAAAATAAAAAACAAAAACACTTGTCTCCCTTAACTTTAAAAATAAAGTTACACATGTGGTATTCCTGCGTCATAATGACACAGAGAAGGAAGTTAGTACATTATTTAACCCCTTAATGACACAGCCCCTTTTTTTTCTTTTTTCCCCATTTCTTTTTTTCCTCCCCCCGTTTAAAAAATCATAACTCCTTTATTTATTCATCGACGTCGCTGTATGAGGGCTTGTTTTTTGCGGGTAGAATTGGAAGAGCTGTAGTACTTGTATTTTTTTAGACATTAAATTTTTTTAAAATTATTTTCTGCTGCATCTTCTGCGCGCAATAACTTTTTTATTTTTCCATCGACGTACTTGAGCAAGGGCTCATTTTTTGCGGGATCTCCTGTAGTTTACGTCAGTACTAACTTAGAATACATGAGACTTTTTGATCGCTTTTTATTGCATTTTTCTGGGAGACAGGGTGACTGAAAAAGTGCATTTGTGGCGTTCTTTATTTTTTTTTTCGAACTACGTTCACCGTGCGGGGTAAATAATGTACTATTTTGATAGATCCGTCATTTACGGACATGGTGATAACAAATATGTATTTTTCTTTTATGATTTAGATTTTTTATTATAGATATGGCAAAAAGAGGGTGATTTTAACTTTTATTACTTTTTTTGTGAAAAAGTCGTGAAAAAGAAAAAAAAACTATTACAATTTGGTATTGGCGTAATCGTACCGGCCTGTAGAATTACAGTAATAGATTATTTATACTGCTCAGAGAATGCAGTGCAAAATAAAAATAAAAAACATGCCAGAATTACAGATTTTGTTAATCTTGCCACTAGAAAAAAATTGAATAAAAAGCGATCACAATTTTACATGTTCGAAAAAATTAGATAAATAAACGACTAGAGTTCATCCCGCTATAAACACGGCCTTCTGGGGCGATGGCAATGGTAAAAAAAATTATTACGGCTTTTGGAATGTGGCGACACAAAAGCAAACCTTTAAGAAAAAAACAATGTTTTAAATGTACAAAAATAGCGAAACCTAAAAACTGTATAAACTTGGTATCGCCGGAATCGTGCCGACTCAGAGAATAATGATATCACACTATTAATTCTGCACGCTGAACGCCATAAGAATGAAATCCAAAAAACAATTGGCAAAATTTCTTTTTTTCCCCCCAATCTCCCTACAAATTTTTTTATAAAAGTTATGCAATACATTATATATACCCAAACATGATGCCATCAAAAAGTACAACTTGTTCCGCAAAAAACAAGCCCTCATACAGCCGTGTCAATGGAAAAATGAAAAAGTTATGGCTCTTGGAACGTGACTTCAAAATTAGTTGAAATTAAACGATTAGACCATTTAAAAAACCTGCCCTGGTGGGTCTGACAGGGTGGTAGGAAACCCACCACTCAAGGGGTTAAATGCCGCTGTTAATCCTGACAGTAGCATTAAATGTCTGAACAGCCTCCCTGCGATGAGATTGTGAGATTCCATTCGGCTGCCATAGCAGTCTGCAGCCTTCTGAAGGCCTGGGGCACCTCTTAATAGGATGTCCATGAGAATAGAGTATAATGCAATACCATGATATTGCTGTAAACTGTATAAGTGATCAAGCACTCACAAGTTCAAGTCTAAAAAAGTAAAAATAAGGAAAATATTTGAAATCATTAAATTTTTAAAAAATAATTACAAGCAAAAAACATTTTCACAGTTGTCACATGAAAAAAATTGAAAGAAAAAAAAAATTGGTAGCACTGTGCCTATAAAAGCCCAATTTATTAAAATATCACATGGGTAATGCTGCCATTAAAAAAAAAACATACAGTCCCAGAATTGAGTGTTTTTGGTCTCCTCATCTCCAAGAAAAAAATTAAAGATAAAGAGATCAAAAAGTCATATCTAACCCAAAATGGTATCAATCGAAATAAAAGGTCACCTTGCAAAAAACAAGCCGTTTCTCAGCTGCATCGATGGAAAAACTAAAAAAATTATGGGGGCCACAAAATGGCGGTAGAAAGCTAATTTTTATTACTACTTGTATTTTTTAAATCGTATTCCATTAAAAAAAAAACTACATAAATTTGTTATTGCTGTAATCACACGGACCCACAGAATAAGGCCTCCTGTCCACGGGCCATTTTTCACTGCGTTTACTGCGGCGATAATCCGCCGCGGGGAACGCAGTGAACGCTCTCTATAGACTACTATGGAAAGCGCAGCCCCCCTATCCACAAGCAGAGGATCATAGCGATTCTCCGCTCGCGGGATTTAAAGTTGTCAGATAGGCTCAGAGCGGAGAGTGGTCACCTCTCCCCCCCCGGTGGTGGCTTACACGGCGGAAATCTGCCGTGGGATATCGCTACGCCCGTGGAAAGGAGCCCTTAAGATGTCATTTTTAATGCACCGTGAATGCCGTAAAAAACACCCCCTATTTTGGCCAGCCAGCAGAATCTGACCTCTGTTAACCTCCTCTGCTTAGCATAGGGTCATTTGATTAATTAGGCAATAATTAGGAACAATCTTCTAAACGTTTTTCATTGCAGTCATGCAGTGCTGCACTATGGCCTCAAGGTGTCCCTATTTCGTATCAGAACCTTTACCTGATGTTCCAGGACCCTGAGGCGATGTCGGTGGTTCCTGAGCTCTTCCTGAAGTTCGGCTATGAGCTCCCTCATCTGCAGAATGTCCTGCTTCCTCTCGGCGTTCTCATGGAGCCAGTAAGACACCTCGTCGCTACAACGGAAAATATCCGGACAGCGCTGTCCATCCTGTTGAGGCAGTATGGCAATAATCTTACACTTTCCGTTTGCCAGGACTTGATTGCTATATTCACCACAACCTCGAAACGCGGAATCTCCGTGAGTTGTATATTGGGGTGGCTGATGGGAGTGGTGGTCATTCAGAGCTACCATGCTTTGTATTAGTGGCCATATGAAGACAGACGTGAGCAGTGGAGCAGCCATTTAGAAATTGACTCAAGTCATTTAAGCCATGGAGCGAATGTGGAGACTAGGATGGAGCAATATCCCAGATAGGGGAGTCGATGAGAATGTTTGGCTTTGGTGCCGGTATCACCAGTCCCTTCTGTGCCGTTGTATCATATGGAAACCCAAAGAGTCACCTGGAAGGGTAAAATAGAAGAAACCAAGAGTAGAGTCACTCAGAGACTTACATGACACTATGGAGGACAAAACAGAAGCAGGGTCACAAAGGAATCACTAAAAGGGTTGTCCCATTATAACAAACCCTATTCATTTGCCCTATTAGCCCTGCCTAAATACCCCCAGTACCCAGCAGAGGCCTAACAGACATAAGAGAGGTCTGAGATCATGTGGCAGGGTCTATTCAAGATCAGTGACCAGAGTGCTGTCAACGCAGCGCAGTAATAAGAGGCAATGAAAGGCTCTGGACGATGGGGGCCGAAGCTGGTGAACCAAGAGGGCCAAAAAAGACATAGCCCGCATGAAAGGAGAGTGAGGCTCCATTTACATAGGGATTTGGTCCCAACGTAGATGACGACTAATTGGATCCGTAACATTGAAATCTGCCAGATATGTGAGGCCGGGCTACAGAGACAGACGGACAGACGTGACTAGTGATTAGGTGTCGATATGTACACTGGTAATGTGGGGGTTGACATGGTGTACTGGTTATGCAATGATTAAGGCTGTACAGGTATTGCAGGGCACTTCGTGGAGGCGCTACGCACAATACAGAAGCTATAATATGGAAATAATGTACCGCATTCAGTGCGTCTATACTTGGTGCGTGGAGGTCGTAAGTAGGCCGAGTGCTGAAAGTATGTATAGATGCAATACCACAGTTCTCCTGTAGTGGCCACTGCAGGAGAAATATGCACCCAAGCAGAGGTAACTCATTACCCCGCGGTTTCTGCTGACAGAACCTCCTTCCAGCTCTTTGAGGTCATATGTTTCAGCAATGACCATTGCAAATAGAGGCAATTTCCCAGTTGACCCAATTGCACCACTATAACCATGAGTTTTACCGAGTAAATAGACCAAGTGTTGCTTCACTCCTATGTGCTCCTAGTTCATGCAAGTGATGGAGTAGCTTCCATATCTATTGCTAGAAGGGCTCAGGAAAGTTATACTGGGAGTGTAAATGAACTGGAACAGGATGCCACGGGAGGTGGTAAGTTCTCCTTCCATGGAAGTCTTCAAAGGCTGGACAGATATCTGTCTGGGATGATTTAGTGATCCTGCACTGAGCAGGGGGTTGGACTCGATGACCCAGGAGGTCCCTTCCAACTCCACCAGTCTATGATTTCAATGGACTATGCCTAAAACAGGCAGGATGTCTTCTACTACCTCCCATCCTGCTTTATTTAGTTGTCCAAACCCATTGATTTTGACAAGGGCAGATCACTTTCTAAAGTGTATGGTGGCTATTCAATGTTTCCCCAATAGATATGTCAGGGAAAAGAAGGATTGGAGATATTGAATTTCAACACCTGATTCTTATATTTTCCAAGGCCTCTGCCACCAAAGCTTTCTGGCGGCAACTTAAAGGCCCTTTTACACGCAACGATTATTGCTCAAAATTTGTTAAAATGATGGCTTTTGAGTATAATCGTTGTGTGTAAATGCTACCATCGTACACTTTTCGTTTGAACAAGGATTTTTAGTTCAGCATAAAAACCATCATACAGACCACACGCTGGGAGCAGGAGATAACATTGTATTCTCTGTGCAGCCCCTGGCTGATCAATAGATCTAATTACAGAGCTCAGACCTCCTTCTGAGTTCTGAAACAGCTCCTGGAGGCTCATTTGCATGCAAATGAAACTGATAAAGTACTAAAGGGGAATAGTGCCCGTTAGTACTTTATGCAAAATGATCACTCAAAATTGTCAATCTCCGTATCTTTTGAACGAATTTTGAGTGATCATCTTTGCGTATAAATGGGGTTTAAGTCTCTAAACACACGAACACTTGTCTAAGCCAAGGAGGAGTCGGCAAAACTACTATTGGCCAAATGAACATTCAATCACAAACTGTTATAAGTATATGGGGACCTTTACTTTTATAACCAGTCAGATCAAGAATGGGCAAGAAAGCAAAAGGGGTGTTGTGGTCATGGCGAAATCATAACATGTGAGCCTCTTCCCAAAAGTTTGTGAACCGACAAGGATAGTATCATATAGGTATCGCTCCAACACAAGATGTCCCTGCAGCTTCAGGCCAAGTATTTTTGGTTTTGCAGAATGTTCCAGGATGTTTCTAGTGGAAAATTGTATTCTGAGAATCGGTAACAATTATGTGAATCAACTGAATTCAAGAAGTTTATGAAATAAGGAGTCTCATAGAAAGGGCCCCAATCAAACCAGGATGGAGGATGTTAACGAATGGCATTGAAGCCCACGATGTGACACCTTTTAAGCTGTCCCTACTTGATTTTCTGCTAATTTAGGACACAATGAGGAGGATGGAGGACCCTTGTAACCCAGGTGACTTTAAAAAAGGCTTTTTCGAGTTAATTTTTTACAAATATTCAGCATAGACCATCATCACTGGTCAATCTGCAGCACAAAAGGCCTCGTACACATTAATGTCAATCGGCTTTTAAGAGGAAATCTCCGTGAATTTCAAAAGGGTCATAAACTTTTGCTCTTTCTGAAGGGGCTTTTTATCTCATTTCAATTAACTTTAAGTGCTCTTTATCCAAGGCTGATTGTAACAATAAGTGCAACTGACAAAGGCCTATATTAGTTGGACTAGATAGATCTGTCTGGTCCTGCACTCTTCGAGGGCTACTTTATCCAATTAAAGGGTCAATAAAAATCTCAAAATTAGGTCCATTTTCGACTCTGTAAGATCAAAAAATAAACATGGGATATGGGAAACAGGTGATGTCAGACTTATAGATATTTTCTGTAACTATCCTCTATCGATTTTTGGTCTGTATGTTGCCCTTATTGATGATCAATGCAAAGACCACCACTGGAGACTTGCCATCCTTTAAAAGATCTGCCTTTAGTAATAGAGTACCATTAGGCATTATAAAGGGTCATCATTAAGGGTGGACTACACATAGACTATGAGATTTGTGTAGGGGGACATTAATAGCATAGAATATTCCATATCAGATGTTTTGGCAGCCCCGTAGACTTGAATGAAGACATTAATTTGTTCTCATCTGGATGAGGCAGTGGTTACCCACTGCACCTGGCAGTGCCACTACCAATCAACTGAAAGAAGGGCCATAGCACTTCAGAGATTGTTTACCAAGTTTACCAATAAGAGTGCCATACTTCTGGTAGCCGCTGTGCCTGGGACTGTAGCCACTGCCAAAAGTATGGAGTCACACATTTCTTCTGTCACCACTGGAGTCTTCCAACCCTCAAGATATTTTGGCCCTTGGGGCAATCACTGCCAGTAGACGTATCTGTAACTGCCACTACTATGGTGGCCCTATGGATAGAGATGCCAATGAGTATTTAATCGCTTTCTTATTTTAAGGCACTTCCATAAAAAGACGTTTGCACTTTGAAAAAACTCCTTAACGCACGATGAAATAAATATATGTCATGGATTGCCTTGTCGGAAGACCCCACGCTGTACATTTACATCAATGGGAGCCCAACAGTGATGAAGAGCTGTTCTCCTCCTGGAGATCAGGGGAACCTCTAGCCTGTAGATGCCACAGTCAGTAGTGACACACATTCATCTTTTCATCAGCCTCAGGGCTCTTTCCCACGAGCGTACATCGGCCCGCCGTTTTCACCGTCAGACGATATATGCTGTGATCTGATGCATTGGATTCAAATGCATCAGATCACATGGCCATATTCCCGCGATGTAAAAGTGCCCGGCTTGCCAATATAGCAGCGGGTGTTTTTACGCCGGGCCTAAAAGATAGTCCTGGAACTATCTTTTGGGCCGGAATATGTCGGCCACTGCATGGGCTCCTATGGGAGCCAATGACAGTGGCAGGAGAGGGGAGGTAGGAGGGAGATTAGCAGCGTGACTGCTAAACTCTTTCCCTCTTCTCTCCTCCCCACCGGCTGATTCCAATAAGAGAGGGAAGGGATGGGGCAGAGCTAAGAGCCGCCCAGTCCCGCCTCCTCCCATTGCTGGCTGCAGACAAGGGGCGGGATAGGGGCAGAGCTAAGTTTGTGAGAGTGATAAAAAACTTTCTTACTTTTGAATTGAAATTAAATATCTTCTGTCTGTTGAACTTTCATTGTGACATTTTTGTCTACCATCTACTAACTAACGTAAGCCTGATATTTCCATCTGGGTGTATGGTATTCCTATTATCCTTGGCATCACACTTGTCATCTTGGGGTCATATGTGATTCCAATCATTTCTTCGCTCCCCATAATCAATCACTTGCTCACTCGTGTCACCTGCACACCAAAAGAAAATTTACACGGGACGACTGTCGGGCAAACGATGTCCGACACTCATCCCTCGCATGTACTCGCTCCTATGCTGTTGCACAGGAGCGAGTATCATTGGCTTACAGCGGGGCATCTGCAGGAGATTTCACTCCTCGCTCTCCCCCGCCCCTCTCCATTCACTTAACATAGAGGCTGATTGCACTGAACGATCATCAATCAGCTCATCATTCATCGCTTAGGCTGCATAAAATCCTGAACACTGATCGCTCAGTGTAAACAGCAGCCGTTCAGTACTGAACAGCCACTTTTTTAAGTGAATGGAGAGGGGCGGGGGAGAGCGAGGAGAGAAATCTTTTGCAGCCGCCCCAGCCCTCTGCTGGCCGCTCTGTCAGAGAGCCAGCGATACTCGCTCCTGTGCAAAAGCGAGGGAGTGACTATGTCCGGGGATGAGTGGCAGGCATCGTTTGCCCGACATTCATCCTGTGTAAATGGGGCTTTAAGTGTGTCCTAAAACACATCTCTATAGTGAGGCCAATCACATCACCTAATGTAACTCTTCTCCATTTACCCCTCTTCTACATTCTCCATCAGACCCCCATCACTGTATCCCCATCGCCCGTACACCCTAATACACCTCATATCTCTACATACATAGATAGCAGCTGCTGACGGCTCATACAGCTTTATGTATATCACCTGATTTATATGTTCGGCAATCATACAGATCAAGCTCTGCTGCCTCGTGTCCCTGTATGTCCTCATAGATTGCAAGCTTTTGTGTCCCCCTTTTTTCTCATAGGATGTAAGCTCTTGTATTAGACATCTATAATCTCCATTATTATAATAAAAATGAGAATAAAGTCATGTTATCAATATTAAACCACAAAGCAACGTAACCCAATATACAATTATCCCATTGTATACAATATAAACCCATTGCATAATGTAATATCCATTATAAATGTGGCGTCACGTTCTCTCCTACCCAATAGGAGTCCAATATTTCCTCTTCCACCAATGTTGACCTCTTAGGGGCTTCTCTCCGGTGAGACGGTGTTCTCTCTGTAAGTGAGGAGTGTTTTTTGCCCGCTGTGCCCCCAGTGATCACCATACGGGACCAGTATTATGGTATAAGGGCGAGTAATCCTCTTGTAAGATTCCCAGTTACTTATCTGTGTATCATCCCTCCGCAGGAGACCAGAGACCTGAACTAATCCAGATCAACACGAGAAGCAACTAATCTCCATGCAGGCGTGTGTAATACAGAGATACACCATAGACTTTGTGAAGTCTCACATTTTCAGAGGTTTTGCATAAACTGGTGGGCCCATCAATGTGTTCTGTAAAGGGTTCTACCGAAATGATAAATTATCCCCTGTGGGTCACACCACTAAGATACTCGCCAATCTCTAAAATGGGACTCCCATGTCCTGCTCTCCTGTCACTTTCTGCCCGCAGTGGTGTCAATGCAAATGGAGCGCTGGCTGACCATGCGTGGTCAACGCTCCATTCAATAGGGCTCCCGTTCAGCTATCTCATCAGTCCCATCAAAAGTGAATGGAGCGCTAATGTGCTTGAAAGACCAGCCCTCCATTCGGTCACTTCCTCTATGTAGGGAGAGCAGTAAACCTGCAGTGAGGAGGATGGGAGACCTGGCTCCCGCACCCTTGAAATCGGTGGTAGTCTCAACAGAGACCCGCACCAATCAGCAAATAAATCTCTATCCTGTGGACTAGAAAACTTGTAGTCTTGGTACAACCCCCTTTTTGTTTTCTCCTCCTGACTTTTAAAAAAGTCATAACTTTTTTATTTTTTCATCAAGGTAGCTAAGAGCTTGTATTTTATGGGATGACTAATGGAACACATCCAGAAGATCCAGCTCCCAATGTGGAAGTGAATTGGAGCTGGCACTCACAGCCCATCTCTGCTGCCCCGATGCCACTAGTCAGACCAGTGACGTAGTCGTAATTACTTTTTCTATGCCCCTGTGGGGTGACAAAAAGAATCTCAAATGTTCAGCATGGTTGGCAGACCAGATGGTGTTTAGCAGCAGTTGGGAGAGAAGACGGGGACCGGCAACTGATGTGGCGACTTCCATGATGACAGACATATGCTGGGGGTGCAGCGCTGGAGGAACAGACAACAAAGGGTCCCGATGTTCCGGGGCCAAAGTTTGAAACAGGCCGCGTGGAAGAAAAGGGAGCCTCCCTTCCTGCAATGGGCTTGGACCTTGAAGGAGACTCTGACAATGCTAGGGCAATAAGAAATCAGGGACGAAAATTTATGTGCAATGTCGGTTCACATCTAAGGTGCTTTTGAGTCTACTATGAACAGGTCTCCAAAACTTGGTGATGTACCCTGGCATCTTCAGTGTATTAGGGCTATGAGGTTAGTTATGCCGTGGATTTTCAAAAGTTAGTACTGAGTACAATGAGAAGTATGGAGCACTATAACTATAGTAACGAGAGAAGTTGTCAGACAACGTGATCCCCTTATATGGACATGCGTAGATATATGAGTCTGACTTCCAGTTATAAGTTACGCAATGTTTAAAGTACCAATATCCTCCTGGTGTGATGGTGATGCAGTGTATTATGATAACCTCAGTGGAAGAGAGTCCAGGGAGTTGGGCAGGGTAACAGTTAACTCACGTTTATTCCGCATCCAGATAATGAAGGGTCAACGTCCATGACAATCTAGTTCCTCAAAGTCAGTCTTAAAGGTGGTGGCTGGGAGTGCTGCTGCCTCTCTATCTGTTGCATACTGCTGATCAAGCTTTTTCACCACGACTGTCAAAATATCTTCAGTCTACACGGAGCGCCTTTCTCCTCCCAAGTCAGATCCAGAAATGGCGGTTAGGAACTCCGAGGATCTGTCCCCTATACCAGCTGACCTGCTCCACATCACTATCTGCTCTCTTCCTCTGCTGTACTTAATATGACATTTATGAGACATTACAAGCACTCTGGTTCTTCCCATCAGCTTAGGGCTGATTGACTTAGTTGGGAGGTGAGAACCAGCTGAATCACTGAGGCTGTTTCATCCCTTTCTAAAGTGGACTCAAACCCCCAGCTTCAAGTCTGAGCATCAGCAAAGTCTATTAGAGACACATGTACACACATTTTGCACACAGATTTTTCCAAATTCCAGAAATGTCCAAATTAGCTTATTAGCTGCTGCAGCATGGGAACGACACATCATAGAGACGACCCAGAGCCGCCAGCGGTACACGAGCGCGGAATCAGGAGAGGAATTAGCTTATATATTAGACCTAAAAAAAATAATTTTTCAGTCAGTACAAGATCCAGCCTGTGTACGGGTGCATGTTTTGCGGGAACACATGTACTTCTCATTCGTACTATTTTGGGTACAAATTACTTTTTTATCGCTTTATTTTCCATTTTTTAGGAGGTAGGATTTGCAAAAAACTACAATTCTGGAATTTTTCTTTTCTTTTTACGACGTTTGCCATTCGGTATAAATGACATAATTCTGCAGTTCAATACGCAATTTTATAATTGTTAGGGCTTATTCACACGAGCGTATATCGGCTGATATACGCTGCCATATGATGCACGGACTCGGCGTATATGCTGTCTGCCCCTTCCCTCCCCCTCGCCGGCTCTCTGAAAGGGAAGGAGGCAGGATGGGGCGGAAGATAGTCTGCAGAGCTTATCTCTGCCCCTGTCCTGCCCCCTCCCATTGTAAACAGCAGCAAGGGGCGGAGAGGGGGCAGGATGTGGGCGGAGATAAGCTCTGCCCCCATACCACCCCTCCCATTGCAAACAGTGGCAAGGGGCGATGAGGAGAAGAGAAGGGGGAGGGAGCTTAGTAGCCACACTGCAAGAACATGGAAGCGATGCCGTGTTGTGTGCAATGCTAGTCACGCCCAAGAATCTCTAGCTCAACTCCCTATCGCCCGTGTAGATAGTACACTGCATTACTTATGTAGTACAGTGTACTAAGCCTTTGACAGCAGCCTACTAGACTCTGCTAGAGACAGGATCTGGTCGGCTCGGTGGCATGGCAGACACTGGCAATCCATCGGCACAATTGCATCGTGGAGTGCGGATGGGTAACTTGTGGAGAAGCATGTAAGTGGTTAAATGATCTGGATCCAAGAGTTCTCAGCTCCCAGCCATTAGAGCAGGAGCCTGGCAGTCAATACATAGCTAAACCTTGGCTCTTCCTAAAATGGGAGGCCTGTACTGTGTTATACCGGAAATGCCTTAAAAAGGAAGATGTGCAGGTGTAAAGCCCATTAGCGACTACCCTAATAGTGTATTGGTGGTCACTAATGGGTTACTACAGGTTTAACAATATGTGTTTGGACGATGCTTTCTTCTCCTTCTCTAATGCTAAAACATTTGTTTTGGATAGTGTGAGTGTTGTCCCTGAACTCCATTTTGTTTTAACCCTTAATATGCCATTATAGAAGTATGCGCTCTGCTTTACTCATACAAATTCTGTGTATAACCACAGGGTGAAATGATTAAATTCTGGTTGACTTTGGTGTGTGCAACACTTAGCTTGGAAAGAGATGACACCGCTATGCACTATGGAAAGAAGACAAGCCGGTGTAGGCCGTGTGATGGAATATGTTCTGCAGGGTACTTAGGTCCTGGCATCATGTGGATGTGACACGTACCACCTACTTAGGATTCTACAGACAGGTATCCCCCTCGTGGAAGCAGGATTCCCTAATGGCAGCATCCGCTCTCAGCAGGATAATGCACACGGCCGCACTGCAGAAACCACTCAGAAGCATGACAAAGAGATCAAGGTGATGACTTAGCCCCAAATTTTCGCAGATCTCAATTCTATCACACATCTGCGGGACCTGCTGGATAGGACCAACCCATGGAGATGGCACCAGAACTTACAGGACATAGGGTGGTATCTCACCAGCGCCCAGGGTTCTGCTTTCCTGCTCCGTTCAGGGATGGAGCCGCACAGCGTTGGACAGACCCCACTGAATATAATAGGGTCCATTCAGATTCCCCTCAGCTGCCCAGATTTTAGCCGGAAAAAAAAATGCTTTTTCTTTCAATATTTTGTGCCCCCCTATGTACAAGAATATAACTGATGTGGTAATGCAGCTTTTAGGGGAGTTTTAAAGGAATTCCATATAATGTTTCATCATCTGATCCAAATTGTATGTGAGAAGTTGTGTACACAAATCACTGACACATGACACCAGCTAGTATCATACGACAATGAAGCTCCTCTGCTTTATTACATCATCACGGTACAAATCTACCCCAGATTACGCAGAAGAAATATACACCCCCTTCCAGTAATCATAAGAACTCATGATTGGCTCTAGGTGCTAATGGCTTAAAATATGTTAACACTTTAAGGTGTGTGTTACTAATAAGCATATGATTCCTAAGAAACAAAACTTAAAAGGGAATATAGGATTATTCCGTGTTCATTGTTCTAATAGCTTCTATGCGAATGGAGAGGGTCAGAAATACTATAATACTGCTCGTATGTACAATAATATAACTACTATAATACTGTCTCCTGCGTACAAGAATATAACTACTATAATACTGCCCCCTGTGTACAAGAATATAACTACTATAATACTGCCTCCGATGTACAAGAATATAACTACTATAATACTGCCTCCTATGTACAAGAATATAACTACTATAATACTGCTTCCTATGTACAAGTATATAACTACTATAATACTGCCTCCTATGTACAAGAATATAACTACTATAATACTACCGCCTATGTGCAAGAATATAACTACTATAATACTGCGCACTATGTACAAGAATACAACTACTATAATACTGCCCCCTATGTACAAGAATATAACTACTATAATACTGCTGCTATGTACAAGAATATAACTGCTATAATACTGTCCCCTATGTACAAGAATATAACTACTATAATACTGCCTCCATGTACAAGAATATAACTACTATAATACTGCCCCCTATGCACAAAAATATAACTACTATAATACTGCCTCTATGTACAAGAATATAACTACTATAATACTGCCCACTTTGTACAAGAATATAACTACTATAATACTGCTCCTATGTACAAGAATATAACTACTATAATACTGCCCCCTATGTACAAGAAAATAACTACTATAATACTGTCCCCTATGTACAAGAATATAACTACTATAATACTTCTCGTATGTACAAGAATATAACTACTATAATACTGCCCCTATGTACAAGAATATAACTACTATAATACTGCCCCTATGTACAAGAATATAACTACTATAATACTGCCCCTATGTACGAGAATATAACTACTATAATACTGCTCCAATGTACAAGTATATAACTACTATAATACTGCCCCTATGTAAGAGAATATAACTACTATAATACTGCTTCCTATGTACAAGAATATAACTACTATAATACTGCTCCTATGTACAAGAATATTACTACTATAATATTGCCCCCTATGTACAAGAATATAACTACTATAATACTGCTCCCTATGTACAAGAATATAACTACTATAACACTGCCCTCTATGTACAAGAATATAACTACTGTAATACTGCTCCTATGTACAAGAATATAACTACTATAATACTGCCCCTATGTACAACAATATGACTACTATAATACTGCTGCTATGCACAAGAATACAACTAGTATAATACTGCTGCTATGTACAAGAATATACCTACTATAATACTGCCCCCTATGTACAAGAATATAACTACTATAATACTGCCCCCTATGTACTAGAAGATAACTACTATAAAACTGCTCCTATGTACAAGAATATAACTACTATAATACTGCCCCCTATGTACAAGAATATAACTACTATAATACTGCCTCTATGTACAAGAATATTACTATTATAATACTGCCCGCTATGTACAAGAATATAACTACTATAATACTGCCCCCTATGTACAAGAATATAACTACTATAATTCTGCCCCCTATCTACAAGAATATAACTACTGTAATACTGCGTACTATGTACAAGAATATACCTACTATAATACTGCCCCCTATGTACAAGAATATTACTACTATAATTCTGCCCCGTATGTACAAGAATATAACTACTATAATACTGCCTCTATGTACAATAATATAACTACTATAATACTGCCCCCTATGAACAAGAATATAACTACTATAATACTGCCCCCTATGTACAAGAATATAACTACTATAATACTGCCCCAATGTACTAGAATATAACTACAATAATACTGCCCCCTATGTACAAGAATATAACTACTATAATACTGCCTCCTATATACAAGAATATAACTACTATAATAGTGCCCCCTATGTAAAAGAATGAAACTACTATAATACTGTTTTCTGTGTACAAGAATATAACTACTATAATACTGCGCCTATGTACAAGAATATAACTACTATAATACTGCCTCTGTGTACAAGAATATAATTACTATAATACTGCCCCCTATGTACAAGAATATAACTACTATAATACTGCCCCCTTTGTACAAGAATATAACTACTATAATTCTGCCCCCTATGTACAAGAATATAACTACTATAATACTGTCCCTATGTACTAGATTATAACTACTATAATACTGCTGCCATGTACAAGAATATAACTACTATAATACTGCCCCCTATGTACAAGAATATAACTACTATAATACTGCCCCCTATGTACAAGAATATAACTACGGTACTATAATACTGCTCCTGTGTACAAGAATATAACTACTATAATACTGCCCCCTATGCACAAGAATATAACTACGGTACTATAATACTGCTCCTGTGTACAAGAATATAACTACTATATTACTGCCCCCTATGTACAAGAATATAACTACTATAATACTGCTCCTATGTATAACTACTATAATACTGCCACCTATGTACAAGAATATAAATACTATAATACTGCTCCTATGTACAAGAATATAACTACTATAATACTGCCCCCTATGTACAAGAATATAACTACTATAATACAGCTCCCTATATACAAGAATATAACTACTATAATACTGCTCCTATGTACAATAATATAACTACTATAAAACTGTCTACTGTGTACAAGAATATAACTACTATAATACTGCCCCCTTTGTGCAAGAATATACCTACTACAATATTGCCTCTATGTACAAGAATATAACTACTATAATACTCCCCCCTATTTACAAGAATATAACTACTGTAATACTGCCCCCTATGTACAAGAATATAACTACTATAATTCTGCCCCCTATGTAAAAGAATATAACTACTTTAATACTGCGCACTATGTACAATAATATAACTACTATAATACTGTCTCCTGTGTACAAGAATATAACTACTGTAATACTGCTCCTGTGTACAAGAATATAACTACTATAATACTGCTCCCTATGTACAAGAATATAACTACTATAATACTGCCTCCTATATACAAGAATATAACTACTATAATACTGCCTCCTATATACAAGAATTTAACTACTATAATACTGCCCTCTATGTACAAGAAAATAACTACTGTAATACTGCCCCCTATGTACAAGAATAAAACTACTATAATACTGCCCCCTAAGTACAAGAATATAACTTCTATAATACAGACCCCTGTGTACAAGAATATAACTACTATAATACTGCCCCCTATGTACACGAATATAACTACTATAATACTGCCCCCTATGTACAAGAATATAACTACTATAATACTGCCCTCTATGTACAAGACTATAACTACTATAATACTGCCCCCCATATGTACAAGAGTATAACTACTATAATACTGCCCCCTATGTACAAGACTATACCTACTATAATACTGCCCCCTATATACAAAACAAAAAACTACTATAATACTGCCCCCTATGTACAAGAATAAAGCTTCTATAATACTGTCCCCTATGAGCAAGAATATAACTACTATAATACTGCCCCCCTATGTACAAGAATATAACTGCTATAATACTGCCTCCAATGTACAAGACTATAACTACTATAATACTGCCCCCAATGTAAAAGAATATAACTACTATAATACTGCCCCCTATGTACAAGAATAAAGCTTCTATAATACTGTCCCCTATGAGCAAGAATATAACTACTATAATACTGCCCCCCTATGTACAAGAATATAACTGCTATAATACTGCCTCCAATGTACAAGACTATAACTACTATAATACTGCCCCCCATATGTACAAGAGTATAACTACTATAATACTGCCCCCTATGTACAAGACTATACCTACTATAATACTGCCCCCTATATACAAAAAAAACTACTATAATACTGCCCCCTATGTACAAGAATAAAGCTTCTATAATACTGTCCCCTATGAGCAAGAATATAACTACTATAATACTACCCCCTATGTACAAGAATATAACTGCTATAATACTGTCCCCTATATACAAGAATATAACTACTATAATACTGTCCTCTATGTACAAGAATATAACTACTATAATACTGGCCCCTATGTACAAGAATATAACTACTATAATACTGCCCCCTATGTACAAGAATATAACTACTATAATACTGCTCCTATGTACAATAATATAACTACTATAAAACTGTCTACTGTGTACAAGAATATAACAACTATAATACTGCCCCCTTTGTGCAAGAATATACCTACTACAATATTGCCTCTATGTACAAGAATATAACTACTATAATACTCCCCCCTATTTACAAGAATATAACTACTGTAATACTGCCCCCTATGTACAAGAATATAACTACTATAATTCTGCCCCCTATGTACAAGAATATAACTACTGTAATACTGCCATCTATGTACAATAATATAACTACTATAATACTGTCTCCTGTGTACAAGAATATAACTACTGTAATACTGCTCCTGTGTACAAGAATATAACCACTATAATACTGCTCCTATGTATAAGAATATAACTACTATAAAACTGCCCCCTATGTACAAGAATATAACTACTATAATACTGCCTCCTATGTACAAGAATATAACTACTATAATACTGCCTGCTATCTACAAGAATATAACTACTATAATACTGCCCTCTATGTACAAGAAAATAACTACTGTAATACTGCCCCCTATGTACAAGAATATAACTACTATAATACTGCCCCCTAAGTACAAGAATATAACTTCTATAATACAGACCCCTGTGTACAAGAATATAACTACTATAATACTGCCCCCTATGTACA
Organism: Eleutherodactylus coqui; assembly: GCA_035609135.1. Lineage (NCBI taxonomy): Eukaryota > Metazoa > Chordata > Amphibia > Anura > Eleutherodactylidae > Eleutherodactylus > Eleutherodactylus coqui. The sequence goes on from CM069405.1 coordinate 33,321,708, forward strand.
CGAATATAACTACTATAATACTGCCCCCTATGTACAAGAATATAACTACTATAATACTGCCCTCTATGTACAAGCCTATAACTACTATAATACTGCACCCCATATGTACAAGATTATAACTACTATAATACTGCCCCCTATGTACAAGACTATACCTACTATAATACTGCCCCCTATATACAAAACAAAACGACTATAATACTGCCCCCTATGTACAAGAATAAAGCTTTTATAATACTGACCCCTATGAGCAAGAATGTAACTACTATAATACTGCCCCACTATGTACAAGAATATAACTGCTATAATACTGCCTCCAATGTACAAGACTATAACTACTATAATACTGCCCCCAATGTAAAAGAATATAACTACTATAATACTGCCCCTATGTACAAGAATATAACTACTATAATACTGCCCCTTATGTACAAGAATATAACTACTATAATACTGCACCTGTGTACACGAATATAACTATTATAATACTACTCCTATGTACAAGAATATAACTACTATAATACTGCCATCTATGTACAAGAATATAACTACTATAATACTGCCCCCTATATACAAGAATATAACTACTATAATACTGTCCTCTATGTACAGGAATATAACTACTATAATATTGGCCCCTATGTACAAGAATATAACTAGTATAATACTGCCCCCTATGTACAAGAATATAACTACTATAATACTGCCCTTCTTGTACAAGAATATAACTACTATATAACTGCTCCTATGTACAAGAATATAACTACTATAATACTGCCTCCGATGTACACGAATATAATTACTATAATACATCATCCGATGTACAAGAATATAACTACTATAATACTGCGCACTATGTACAAGAATATAACTACTATAATACTGCCCCCTATGCACAAGAATATAACTACTATAATACTGCCCCTATGTACAAGAATATAACTACTATAATACTGCCTCTATGTACAAGAATATAACTACTATAATACTGCCCCCTATGTACAAGAATATAACTACTATAATACTGCCCCTATGTACAAGAATATAACTACTATAATACTGCCTCTATGTACAAGAATATAACTACTATAATACTGCCCCCTATGTACAAGAATATAACTACTATAATACTGCCACTTATGTACAAGAATATAACTACTATAATTTTGCCCCCTATGTACAAGAATATAAATACTGTAATACGGCGCACTATGTACATGAATATAACTACTATAATACTACTCCCTATTTACAAGAATATAACTACTATAATACTGCCCGCTAAGTACAAGAATATAACTGCTATAATTCTGCCCCCTATGTACAAGAATATAACTACTATAATACTGCCCCACTATGTACAAGAATATAACTACTATAATACTGCTCCTATGTACAAGAATATAACTACTATAATACTGCCCGCTATGTACAAAAATATAACTTCTATAATTCTGCCCCCTATGTACAAGAATATAACTACTATAATACTGCCCCACTATGTACAAGAATATAACTACTATAATACTGCTCCTATGTACAAGAATATAACTACTATAATACTGCCTCCTACATACAAGAATATAACTACTATAATACTTCTCGTATGTACAAGAATATAACTACTATAATACTGCCCCTATGTACCAGAATATAACTACTATAATACTGCCCCTATGTACAAGAATATAACTACTATAATACTGCCCCTATGTACGAGAATATAACTACTATAATACTGCTCCAATGTACAAGTATATAACTACTATAATACTGCCCCTATGTACGAGAATATAACTACTATAATACTGCCCCCTATGTACAAGAATATAACTACTATAATATTGCCCCTTATGTACAAGAATATAACTACTGTAATACTGTGCACTATGAATACAAATATAACTACTATAGTAGTGCTCCCTATGTACAAGAATATAACTAGTATAATACTGCCCACTATGTACAAGAATATAACTACTATAATACTGCTGCTATGTACAAGAATACAACTAGTATAATACTGCTGCTATGTACAAGAATATACCTACTATAATACTGCCCCCTATGTACAAGAATATAACTACTATAATACTGCCCCCTATGTACTAGAGGATAACTACTATAAAACTGCTCCTATGTACAATAATATAACTACTATAATACTGCTCTCTGTGTACAAGAATATACCTACTGTAATACTGCCCCCTATGTACAAGAATATAACTACTTTAACACTGCGTACTATGTACAAGAATATACCTACTATAATACTGCCCCCTATGTACAAGAATATAACTACTATAATTCTGCCCCGTATGTACAAGAATATAACTACTATAATTCTGCCCCCTATGTACAAGAATATAACTACTATAATACTGCCCCCTATGTTCAAGAATATAACTACTATAATACTGCCCCCCTATGTACAAGAATATAACTACTATAATACTGCCCCCTATGTACAGGAATATAACTACTATAATACTGCCTCCTATGTACAAGAATATAACTACTATAATACTGCCCCCTATGTACAAGAATATAACTACTATAATACTGCCCCCTATGTACAAGAATATAACTACTATAATACTGCCCCTATGTACAAGAATATAACTACTATAATACTGCCCCCCATGTACAAGAATATAACTACTATAATACTGCCCCCTATGTACAAGAATATAACTACTATAATACTGCCCCCTATGGACAAGAATATAACTACTATAATACTGCCCCTATGTACAAGAAGATAACTACTATAATACTGCCCCCTATGTACAAGAATATAACTACTATAATACTGCCCCCTATGTACAGGAATATAACTACTATAATAATGTCCCTTAAAGTGCTATCCCTGTTTCTATGGATACCCAGTTGGTATATTTAGTAATGAACCGTTTGCTTTACCCTTCTTCCCTGAATGCTAATGATGATGGTTTGGCTCTTGACATCTATCTTTCTCTTCATGGATGAAATTCAGTCCTAGAAACCCAATAATAACAGAGTGTTTCTATATATTTTCGCTCTAGTGCAGTTCATATAATCTGCTCTCCACTCATTATGCTTGTAATAGTTTAATACTACTAATTACTGTGACATTCTGAGGAGGTCGGTCAATAGTGTTTATCATTCCAACATGTCTAGGACATGGTGATCTCTCTTATGTGTCTTCAGTAATCTTTCGGCAGAGATCCGGCACAGAGGCATGTATGAGCCGTTTTTCAGTCTGATCCCCGATGCTGTACTGCAGGATAGGCTCAGTGTGGAGAAGCAGACAAGAAAGTGCGCACCAAAGGTTCCAGGAACTGCAGTAATCGCCACAGCATTCAGTTCTCAAGCAATGTATGACCAAGATGGCAGCCACAAAGGAGACCACAATGCCCCAAAGGGTCTAACCAGCGCAGCTCATGACCCTCTGATCTATAAGAGACTCTTCTCCTGCCAGACCTCTCAGGCCACGTACAATAACATGTTCTCCTATCACCACTGAGACCTCTGATATCAGTCCAACTCACTCTATCTTTAGCACCTCTCTAATGCATGGCTGTCTCCAACTCTGCACTCCGGTACTAGTCCTAGAATACTTATGGGGAATTTCTATTTCTGGACTGTTCCATTGAAAACTGTGGCTTTCACAGGTAGGGCATTGTAAATGCACTGGACTGAAGCTCCCCTGGTCTGGACTGAAGCTCCCCTGGGGTCACGTGATCAGGGATCGGGTGCCCCTAATGTGAGGTATAAATGCACACGAGCTAGGAACTGCAGCCATGCCTCTCTCTGTTTTAGGGTTAGGGTCTTGGGTTCTCCAGAGACAGAAATGTAGCTGCTCTCTGCCCGGACTACACAATCAAGGATAAGGGATCCTGTGCTTAGAGCTTTGAACCCCCGCTATGACCCAGATTGGAGAATTGCTCAATAAGAGTAGTTCCCGTTGTAGCAAACTTTGTGCCAACCTGTTTTTACTGGACAGCCATTCTGTAATCCTACATTTCTAGAAATACACTATGTTGGCAGAATTATTGAGACACACATAGAAAGTGATGAAATTTAATTTTATTCGCATTTTTCAGTCCGGTGTTGGGCTACCTTTGGCCTCAGTGACTGTAGTAGCCCTTCTATGCGGTTTTCCACCAAATTCTGATAGATGTATGGAGGAATTTGACTCCATTCCTCAAGGAGAGCTTCAGATAGTGATGCAGGGATGATGGATATGTTGGGCGAACGGATAGTTCGTTCGTCCTAAAGATGTTCGATGGGATTGAGATCCAGACTTTGGGCCAGCCAATAACATTTGCAGATGCTCGGCTAGTCAAACCAAGCCTCAATACTGCGTGCTGTAGGACATGGTGCTTGGTCATGTTAGTAGAGACACAGAGCTGTACCCAATACTGTCATAGGGTAGGTGATGCCACATTGTCCAGAATGTCTCTGTACCCATTGATATTGAAGATGGACTTCACTATAACCAATGGCCCTAGTCCTTCCCAGCAGAACCACCCCACACCATAACAGAACCTCCTACAAACCTCACTGTTGGGATGATGCAGTCGGTTAGAAACCACTTTCCAGACAGCTGCTACATGCAAGTGCGACCATCTGATCGGAAGATGGTGTATGGTGATGTAGCTGTCTACAATGCTGGCTTCTACTCACTTACAGCCCGGCGCTCCAAGCCCCATTGCAGGCACCACTGTGCATTCACTGCAGTGATGTTATGTGCAGTCGCCCATGTATGGTATCCCTTCACATGCCATTCTCTACGGATTGGTCTGGTGCTAATGGCTGTTCCAATGTCCTGTGAGACCTGCTGAGCGAGTGTTTTCGTAGATAATGTGTGTGATGCCTTCACAGCTTGTGCAACGGTTCGTTGTTCACGTTCTGTCAGTTTATGAGGTCCTCCTGAATGTGGCCTCACCGCACACACCGGATGGTTTCCATTTCCAAATAACATTGCCACAAGTGGAGTGGACTTTGTAAGGACCAAAAGCACTGTGATGTCCCGTACTGATTGGTTCCTCAGATGATATCCCACCACCAGACCCCATTGTAAGCTCTACCCCTTTTGGCATCTGATGCTTTCTGTACAAGGATATGATGCGTGATCCTCTCCTTTATACCTAATGCTCACACATCCGATTTTCATATCATCCTCACCTGACATAACAGGATTGGTGGGTGGGGGGCCAATACTTTTGTCAACATAGTGTACTTGGACCGTTGCTACTTTACCCAGCAAAATCAGCTGATTGCTGGAGGTGCCAAAAACAGGACCTGGGGTGGTCAGCTGTTCAACCTGAACCCCACATTCAGGGAGGGGTTGTAGATGTTGGCACAACCCTCTTTAAAATGGGTATTTAAAAATGGGTTTCATATGTTAGAGAACCCTTTGAAATCACCTATTGACTGATGAGGTCACTGGGTCATGCAACCAAACGTAAATGGACATAAGATTGGAGACCATCTTCGGAGTCTGGAGTCTAATATTCTATCCCATGAAATCATCAGGTACATAGTTCACAGCTGTTGGACCAAAAGAGGGGCCATGACTGACTAGTTTTGGAAAGTAGAGGAACAAGTAGAAATCACTACTGAGCTCAGGAGACTTGCTAGATTGGTTACATAATCTTCATTCCTCCTCTAGACATCAAGAAATGACTCTTCAGGTTTCTGATGGACGCGATTGCATCTCATATTGCTACCTGGTAATAGTTCAATAAAGGAATCATTCTAGGATCAATATGAAATGAAAATGGAAATTTCAGGGACCTGAATGCTGAAAACAAGTAAGTTCTCCACTGTTGTAGAACCTGACAGGTTTGCCCTTTGCTTCTGCATGTTAATTATATAGACTGGAAAACTGGAACAAGTGAAAAATAGGTTAAAAGTCGAGATAAAGAACGTAAAATAGCAAAATGGTGAAAAGTCCGTTCAGAGATTTTAATCAATGAACACAACGCTGGGGGGGGGGGGGGGGGGGGGCTGTTTACTCTCCATCGAAGGTGCCACAGTCATCGGGATGAGTCATCAATTTTTTGTCTACTTTCGCGTCCATTATTATTTTCCATAATCCAATGTACCTGAAAATCCAAAAGGAGAATCTTGTTTCTCCAGAGTATCTCGTCTTCTGTTTGGGTGCCTCAAGTTATATTGTCATCCCCTTCTTCTTTTCCCTCCAGCTCTTCTGAATGTAAATGTTTTGCTCATGGTTTCCTCATAATATACCCTGGATAGGAAAACCCTTGATATTTTTGCTTCAAGTAGAATGTCTGGGTTGATTTGGTCAATATCGAAGAACAAGGTTCTGAACCATTAGGACTTTGCTTTTTCTTATCCCTTCATCTTGTATAGTCCCTTGTATGCCCTATTAGCAAAGGTGTAGCTATAGGAAGTCACTGTGGTCCAAAATGCGATCAGACCTTTAAGACAAAGCATCTCAGAGGCTCCCCTCACCACACTAAGGTTGACTGCACTGTTACTTCTTTTATAACTTTCCTACCTCCTTCTTGTGACATCTGTAAGCTTATGGTGTATCTTGATGAACTCTCCTCCTTGGCCCTGTATCCTGCTATCTGATGTTCTGACTAACCATAGTAGAGGAAACCAAGACACACGACATGTGGATGAAGTAGGCAACTCTTGAAACAAGTAATAGTGCAGCCAGAGAGGATCTTGGGTCGGCACGAATGGGATACCATTTCCTTTTTGAGTGCATGAATGAGGCACAATAACTTTATGAAGAGCATAAAGGCGGTACTGTTCCTTGTGGGGGTACTAAGTGGGCATTATTATTTTTTGTAGCACCCAAAAAAGCCCTATTACCTAAACAGGCAGCATTATTACTTTGTGGGGGACACAAGGTGGGCACTATTTCCTTGTGGGGCATTAAGAGGGCATTATTAGTTTGTGGGGGCATAAATGAGGCACTATTATTTTGTGGGGCACTAATGAGGCATAATTTATAAAGGGTACAAAAGTGGCATTATTACCTTGTATGAGCACTAAGTGGGCACTATTACCTTGTGGGGTACCAATAATTTTTGACGGGCACTATTACCTTGTAGGGTTACAAATAAGGCACTGTCACCATGTGAGCACTATGAGTGAATTATGTGTGTGGACACAAAGGGGGCACTATTACCTTATGGGGCACTAAGGTGGCACTATTACTTTGTGGGAGGTACTATTACTGTTATAAAATTGTATAACTATATTATATACAATATTCAAGTTGTCATCTTATGAGAAGATATTTTTATGTTCATCACAGTTATAAATAATTTCCTGCTAATAGGATCCCCTATAAATGTCCAAACTCATTACAGGAAAGCCTGTTATCAGAACATTGAATACTAACCTGAAACTGGACAAACAACCATAGACTTCATATGACCCTGGTGACTCATTCTGTTCTCCAGAGTCAGATAAGTACGCTCCGTGCCCCTTTGACTGACAGATCTTCGGTCAAAAATGCAAAATCAATTTGTCATCTCAAAAGCCAAAATGGAGAATTCTGGAGGAACATTTTGTATTAAGAGCCTTGAGGGTTGAAGCCTTCTCTGCCTCCAAATTGGCCATCGTACTTATTTTCTGTCCTTGCCATGTTTATTATTGGAAGGAGGGAGTAAAATAATTGAGCTCTGTTGGGTGATCTATATGGAAAATCAAGTGATTTGTAAGTATTCAGCTATAAGTGTATAATCTCATAAAGTGGACAATTACTAAGATAGACAAATGCTAAGATAAGAAACCATTTCAACCGCCTGAAATACCGACATTAATATTACAGGAAACGTTCTAGCATTCTGTAATCTTAGTGGTAAATTGAATGCTCCATAGCAGGTCCCTTGGGGTCAGTGGTACACTCAACATCATGAGCTTAGCAGTAAATCGAGCATCCAACACTGGGTTTTGAGTGGTCTGTGGGGAATCAACACCCTGGTAGTCAGTGGTACATTTAATACCCTTGTTGGAAAAGTTAACATTAGCACTGGGTCCCTGTTGGTCAGTGGTGCACCGGGCACCAGCTGGCTTTTGGTACAATCAACACCTTGAGTAAATCAAGCTTTCATCACTGAAAGCCTGGTGATCAGTGGAACAGTCAACATCATGAGATTGGTGAACATTCGGCACCGGGTTTCACCGACAGTCAGAGGAATATTTTCCTTCTGTACAGTCTAGTGTGTGGGTTGGTAGCCCCAAGGTTCCAGGTGATCATTTGAATTAGTTGATGTGATTTAAAGTGTATGTGGGGACCATAAGTTAAATTATCTGCTATCGGGACGGTAGCACCATTGCCTGGAGTCTATGAGGAGTAGGTTAAGTCAACTGATTTTGAGTCAGTGAATAAGTTGGTTCCCCTGATATTGAAAAGATTTTAGGGCTAAAACAATTATGGCGTAACCATTGGATACCGAGCATTGGAACCTCGGAGGATCAAGAAAATAAGTCAGGATTTAGTAGTTAGACCTACTCTGATGACACTTGAATAGCGCATCCTAGGTCTTCTTTACAAAAACTCTTTAACTGTAGCTTTTTTCCCCAACAGTCATTAATTCTATCAACCCCTTTTTTATTGAAGTTAATGTCTTTTAATACATTTGGCAAAAGTTTAAAGGGGTTTTCCAAGAAAGTTTTATTGATGACCTTTCCTCCGGTTAGGTCATCAACAGTTGTTCCGGTGCCCGATGTCACCGGCAAGACAAACAGAGTATGGACCAGAAGCAGATGACTCCAACCTCTGTGTAGTGGCCGGCTCTGGTAATTGCAGGTGTAGCTTTCATTGACTTTAGTGAGAGCTGTGCCTGCAATTAGCCGTGCCTGCCACTACGCAAAGGTTGGAGTAATCTGCTTACACTCTGCACTCTGTCTTTTGTCGGTGACAGTGGGCGCTGGAACAACTGGTTGGATGGGGTCCTGACAGCAGATCCCAGCTGATCAACTATTGATGACCCTTCCGGCTGCGGCTCTTTTTTGTTTTCCACTTACAAAAGATCATTAACTCTTATTTTTCCAGGGACATCGTTACATGAGGGCTTGTTTTTTGCAAGACACGTTGTATTTTCACTGATACCATAAAACGTACTATATAATATACTGAAAAACTTTGAACCATTTCTGCGAGGGGGGGGGGGGTTTAAAAATAAACTGCGCAATTTTTAACGAGCGTTTGCTTTTATGATGTTCACAATGCAGTAAAAATTACATATTGATATTCTTCGGTGGGTCAGTATGATTACAGCGATACCTAATTTATAGTTTTTGAATGTAGTACAACTTAGAAAAACAAAAAAACACCTTTTAAAAGACAAAATTTTCCTTCTGTTGTCATGTATTGACCCCAAGAACTTTTTTTATTTTTGCGTTGATTGGGTTGTTTAGAGCAGTGACCTGTATGTCGTTTTTACTCATACCACTTTGGGGTACAATTGACTTTTGGATAATTTTTTTTTTCCATTTTTTCTGGCATTGCATATGTTTTTTTTTTCTGATCCTCTTCACTGTGCGGGATTAATAATGTGATATTTTAATAATCTGGACTTTTGCAGATGCAGTGCTACCGAATTTTTATTTATTTTTTCTTTTTCTTATTTTTTTGATGAGATAACTAGGAAAAGGGGCGTGGCGTTAAAACCTTTTCGACTATTTATTTTTTCTAATATTTAATTTAAAAAAAAGTTAAACTTATTTTAAATTTTTTTAGTCCCTAGAGGGGACTTGAACTTGTGATTGTTTGACTGCTCATACAATATAATGCAATACTGCAGTATTGCATCATACTGCATCCTGACAGGCAAGTCTAGCAGGACATGTTGCAGGCTCGCCTTGATAGGCATTCATTGACGGTATCCCTGGGGCCTTCAGTAGGTCCCAGGCTTCCATAACAACTGAACTGCCCTACAACCTGATCGCACTGCAGGGGGGCCATTCAGTGCCCCCAAATGTTGATTGGGGCATTCAAATGCTGCTATCGGTATTGACATTGGCACTTAAAGGTTTAACAGCCACGATCAGAGGGTGTCGGCCCTCAAAGATGGCTGACAGTGTTTCTCTAGCAGGCTTGACTCTGTAGATTGCTCCATACACAGATGCTTAGCGTGTGCCATACATGTATAGTACATATTGGGAAGGGGATAATGAACACTAGCTCTAGTTGTGGCGCTAGGCAGGGGATTTGGAGCTCTGCATTATAAAAATGGAGCATATTTGGTGCAGAATGATATTAGATATTAACACTTGCATGCCACAATCTTACCCGACCTTTTAATTTAAGGGTCGGACTGACGTAAGAAGATGAAATAAACATGTGATGAAACATTGAATTGACACCTGCTCTGGGAGTGACTCATACAGTCTAAAATCCATACCTAGATTAAGGGGTGACAACCGATTGGTTCAACCTAATTGGAAACCGGTCATTGGGGTGGTCATATGTCATCTGCTATTTGACACTTAATTCCCACTGAAAAGGCGCTAATTCTCCGTTAACCTGAACGATGGAAATTGGAAAAAAAATGCCATGGAAAAGGCAAAAGGCTAATCCTCGCGTTTCAGGGGGATATCAAATACATAGAAGCTGCTAATTATTTGTTGGCTTCTTCTATGCAACTTTATACCTTGACTGATTCCCTCCAGAAAACGTCACTTGTTAATGAGTCCACCTCTAGACTGGGAGGTATAAAAAGACCTGTTGTAGTGGCAGCTCAGCCAGAAGAAGCAAGAAGTACCAAGAGGTTGGACAAAAACACGGAAACAGCAACAGGTAAGAAAGCAAACAACATCTGCTCTGTCTGGGTCTGAGGTATTGACTTCCCTGCGTATTGCATGAGTCTGATTTAGCTTTCACCATTATATTGTATCTAATCTTCTTATTTACTCTATGACATCATATTATATTGCATTATATCATGACCTTCTGTTCTTATATCATCAGTAGATTACATCCTGGTTTTATATCTCTCATGTATATTCTGTTACATTATACAATTATTATCTTCTGCTCTTATATCATTATATTATATTATGTTATATTACGCTTAGGTGATTTTAATTGTAAACACAAAACAAAAATAAAGAAAATATATTATTATTATTGAGGGATTTTTCACTTTTGTTTGTTTTTTGGTTTATTTTTCTTTAAACTTTGGAGTGCTTCTATCGTAAAAAAAAACAGGTCTTTGGGTAATTTACATTTAAAGGAACTTACATATTTGTTATTCTATAGTCTGTTAAGCTCTGATGATACTTTTTAAAATTTTTAATACTTTAAAAAAACATCAATATTACTATTTGATCTTTTCTTGTTTCTTTTTTTAATTTTTGTTAAAGGATGCTTCTGTATTATTATACTTTTGCACAGTGAACTTTAGAATAAAATAGACATATTTCTGTTAGGCTGAGTAAAAAAAAAAATAAAACAGATAGATAGATATATAGATAGATATATAGATAGGAGATAGATAGATAGATAGATAGATAGATAGATAGATAGATATGAGATAGATAGAAGATAGATATGAGATGGATAGATAGATAGATAGATAGATAGATATGAGATAGATAGATAGATAGATAGATAGATAGATAGATAGATAGATAGATAGATAGATAGATATGAGATAGATAGATATGAGATAGATAGATAGATAGGAGATAGATAGATAGATAGATAGATAGATAGATAGATATGAGATGGATAGATATGAGATAGATAGATAGATAGAAAGATAGGATATAGCTATAGATAGATATAGATAGATATGATAATGATATAGCTACATTGCTAGATATGAGATGGATAGATAGATATGAGATAGATACACAGCTAGATTCATAGTAGACAGACAGATTGATACATATGAGATAGAGAAATAGATATGAGATAGATAAATAGAAATAAAGATAGGAGATAGCTATAGATAGATATAAATACATTGCTAGATATGCGAAGGATAGATAGATCGATAAAGATAGATAGATAGATAGATAGATATGGGATAGATAGATAGAAATGAGATAGATAGATAGATAGATAGATAGATAGATAGATAGATAGATAGATAGATAGATAGATATATAAATAGATATGAGATAGATTAGATGTGAAATAGATAGATAGATAGATATGAGATAGCTATAGATAGATATGAGATAGATAGATAGATATGAGATAGATAGATAGATAGATAGATAGATAGATAGATAGATATGGGATAGATAGATAGATAGATAGATAGATAGATAGATAGATAGATAGATAGATAGATAGATCTGAGATGGATAGATAGATATGAGGTAGATAGATAGATATGAGATGGATAGATAGAAATGAGATGGATAGATAGATAGATATGAGATAGATAGATAGATATGAGATAGATAGATAGATAGATAGATAGATAGATAGGAGATAGGAGATAGATAGATAGATAGATATGAGATGGATAGATAGAAATGAGAAAGATAGATAGATATAGATATAGATAGCTATAGATAGATAGATAGATATGAGATAGATAGATAGAAATGAGATAGATAGATATTAGATAGATAGATAGATAGATAGATAGGAGATAGATAGATGTGAAATAGATAGATAGATAGATAGATAGATAGATAGATGTGAGACAGATAGATATGAGATAGAAAGATAGATAGATAGATAGATATGAGATACATGGATGGATAGATAGATAGATATGAGATACATGGATGGATGGATAGATAGATAGATATGAGATACATGGATGGATGGATAGATAGATAGATAGATAGATAGATAGATAGATATTAGATACATGGATGGATAGATAGATAGATATGAGATAGATAGATATGAGATAGATAAATAGATAAGAGATAGATAAATTGATAGATGACAGATAGAAAGAAAGATAGCTTTAGATGTCTATAGATAGATATGAGAATGATATAGATGCATTGCTAGATATGAGATAATAGATAGATAGATGATAGGTAGATAGATAGAAAATAGATAGACAGATTGATAGTTCTGAGATATTTAGATATGAGATAGATATAGATACATTGCTAGATATGAGATGGATAGATAAATATGAGATAGATACATAGATAGATTGATAGTAGACAGATAGATAGATATGAGATAGATAGATATGAGATAGATAGATATGAGATAGATAGATAGATAGATTGATAGTAGACAGATAGACAGATTGATACATATGAGATAGATAAATATAGATAGAGAAATAGATATGAGATAGATAGATATGAAAGAGATAGATAGATGTGAGATAGATAGATAGATAGATATGAGACAGATAGATAGATACGAGATAGATAGATATGAGATAGATAGATAGATAGATAGATAGATATGAGATAGATAGATAGATATGAGACAGATAGATAGATATGAGATAGATAGATAGATAGATAGATAGATAGGAGATAGATAGATAGATATGAGATAGATAGATATGAGATAGATAGATAGATAGATAGATAGATAAATAGATAGATATGAGACAGATAGATAGATATGATATAGATAGATAGATAAATAGATAGATATGAGATAGATATCAGATAGATAGATAGATATGAGAGAGATAGATAGGAGATAGATAGATAGGAGATAGATAGATTGATAGATAAGAGATAGATAGATAGATAAATAGATAGATATGAGATAGATAGATATCAGATAGATAGATATGAGATAGATATCAGATAGATAGATATGAGAGAGATAGATAGGAGATAGATAGGAGATAGATAGATTGATAGATAAGAGATAGATAGATAGATAAATAGATAGATAGTAGAGATGAGCGAACGTACTCGTTACGAGTACTTACGCACCCGAGTACCGCCATTTTCGAGTACTTCAGTACTCGCGCGCAAAGATTCGGGGGGCGGCGTGGCGGCACGGGGGGTAGCAGTGGGGAGTGGGGGGGAGAGGGAGAGAGAGAGGGCTCCCCCCTGTTCCCCGCTGCTACCCCCCGCACCGCCACGCCTCTCCCCGCCCCCCGGCGCCCCCCGAATCTTTGCGCGCGAGTACTGAAGTACTCGAAAATGGCGGTACTCGGGTGCGTAAGTACTCGAAACGAGTACGTTCGCTCATCTCTAATAGATAGATAAATACGTACATAATTACATAGTATGGTTTGAAAAATACCTTTGTCAACCAAGTTCATTAGGGGATGGGGGAGTCTGTAGATGAAGGCGTGAGGATAAATTTTAGAACTATATTATTTTTAGATATAAAGGCAAGATGAATACTCAGTTCCTACAATCTGCATTGAACACACTGATTTTAATGTGGATTTCTCCCTTTATATTAAGAGTTGAAATTTGCACTTAAAATTCTCAGCATAAGGGTGTATTCACACGACCGTGTGCTGTACATAGGTGCACACAAAACCGCGCACCCATGTACGTGCACAAACACGTGTGAATGCAGGTCCATGCCCCATTGAGCGCAATAGGATGCCGGCAGCCTCTGCAGGGATTTTCAGTAAAGGGCTTGAAATATAAGCCCTTCCCTGAAAATCACCCGTAGTTTGTGTAAAAAATAAATTAAGAAAAAAAATTATACATATATACACTCCCCTCTCCCCTGCTGCTGTGTAAATATTCTGTAGGGAGTTCCCTTGTCACTGAACACTGTGACAGCTGTGGCAGAGGATTTCTTCATCCCTGCGGGATTGAATTCTATGAATGGCCAAGTGTTGCCTGCGATTGGCTGAGTGCTATACCAATCATAGGCTGCACTCAGCTGTCCTTCAATGAAAGGCTGAGTGCTGCCTGTGATTGGCTGAGTGCTCAGCCAATCAGATACAGCCCTTTCAACCCTTTTAAATCCTCGTCTGATGAAACAGAGTCAGAGCAGTGCAGGGAGAAGACAGGCTGGACGCGCCTGAGCCCTGGCAGCTGAGCAGAGGTGAGCATATATTTTTTTAATTTTTAACAAATTCTAGGAATGATTTTCAGGAAAGGGCTTATATTTAAAGGCCTTCCCTGAAAATCCCTGCAGGGCTTGCTGACAGCCCATTGCTTTCAATGGGACTGCAGAAGCGCTGGTCCCATTGAAAGCAATGGGAGAACATCGCGATCCTCTGCCACAGCTGTGGCAGGGGATTCTTTACAGTGCTGTCACAGTGTTCAGTGTCAAGGGTCTCCCCGCAGGGAATATTTACACGCACCATGCACGCAGGTCCTATATTTTACAGGTATGTGCATTTGCACGCCTATAAAACACGGACATGTGAACACACCATAGGGAACCAATGGTTCTAATAGACGCGCGGTTTTGTGCGCACAATTGTGAATTCTCGCGCTCGTCTGAGTTCACCCTAAATCCACAATGAAATCTGCACAACAAAACCTGCATTTTCCATGTGGATTCTGACAAGGAGGTCGGTGCCGAAAGCTACAGTTGATTTGCATCGAAATCTCACAAAAGTGTTCCATGCTGATTTTGGTACAAATTTTGACTCAGATTTCACCCCATCATTGGAAAGGGTAAAATCTGCGCTGACAGACCTCAGTATAAATCCATTCAAAATCCCAACCAAAATCCTCAATAGATTTGCATCAAAATTACTAAAATCTGCATGAATTTTGGTGAAGATCCATATCCGCCCCAACTCCAATGTGTGCGAAGGTAGCCTAAAAGTTAATAAGTATTTGACCATAAAAAAAATTCGGAATGAAATAAAAGCATCAAATCGTATTATTGTTGAGGGATATTAATGCAGTTCTCGAACTAAAAGCTATTCAGTAGTCACTACCCGTCTCAGTAGTCCCTACCCGTCAATGCCCTCTACCGTAGGTTGGCGCAGCCTTTTTTAAATTAAATTCCTTTGATTAAATTATGAACTTTTGGTGCGGGTAGACCTTTGACTTTCTTACTGTCATCCCTCTACTTCTCATCAGTGGACCCCACAGCAGAATTAAAATTGGCCACATACAAAACTGGTCATACACATTAGAGTGGTAGATTGCACAGTTATCACACACGATATATTGGCTGGCTGGCTGATCAGTAGGATGGGCCAGTTATCTAAGGTACATGTGGCTGGGTCAATTGGGAGGAATAAGTGTAAGCAGAATAGGTTTTTGGGGACCAGATATCTAAAGTGCAGGGCAGCTTTATGGTATAAGGGAGTTACCACCCAGGACAGAAGGGTCTGGTGTTTGTTTTTCCCTCCACACCCTTTCCATGACCCTTGATCCAGTTGCTCAAGGGTCATTGAGGTTCCTCTGGATAGGGGAATCTTTCACAGGTTCTCATCCTCCAAAAGCAAAAGGAATGGGCGGAACAAGGGTTGGGCATAGGTCACCGCCTTTCTCACCAAAAAATATCCTTATGTCCTCTGTATCAGTAAGCTGATTAATTGCACTGAAACTATGTAATGCTTCATTTCTCCTGTAGAGGCGCTGCAGGAAAATTGAACCCCACAGGTTCCAGCTGATTAAATGGGGTCTTGGCAGTGCAATCAGCTTGTTTGGATCCATTTAACCAATGGTTTGTCCAAAGTGGAGATCCTCAATAAGGAGGTTTTACTTGTGAATGAATCCTATATAGGAAGTAAAACATAAGCAACAGGAGTTATTTTTCTAACTTCTTTTCTAAGATTGAAATGTTCCAAACATGGCTACTTGTCCTGCATATAAAGACCTTTGTCTCATGATTGACTTGTGCTGATCCCAGTCCAACCTGCTGGTCTAGTCCTTCACTTGTCCCAGGCATTTACTGAGCTTAGTAAAATTTTACTTTTTGTTATTATTCACAATATGACCATCTTTAGGTAGGGTTCACACAAGGCGGATTCCCGTCGGAAATCTCGCGGTTTGGCCGCAGCAAAAACCGTGAGATTTCCGCCGTGAGAACCGCCGCGGCGGCTTTGAAGCGGCCCGGCCGCTTGCTTTTCCGTTGCGGCCGGCGTTCCCATAGAGGAGAGCGCGGCCGCGACGTAAATAAAAAGAAAAAACGACTGTAAACGGCTAATCCCGAGATTAGCGGCTGCGGGCGGTTTTGCCGCGGGCGGATCTGCTGCGGCAAAACCACGGCAAATTCGCCCTGTGTGAACCCAGCCTTATGTTTCACAGATTTTCTCGATCTTCAACTTAAAGAGTGTTGTATCAAGACTCAAAGCTAGCCCCTAATAGAGGTAACTGTATGATCAGTGTGGATCCGACCCCTGGAATCCCCACCAATCCCAAGCATCGGCATCCCAACAGTTATGGCACCATTCATTTTACTGACAGCACTGGAAATGACTGAGAACTTGAAATTGGCAATTTCCAGCACTGTTATTGCTATGAATGAAGTGGTGCCACACCTATATGACCTCCTCTCCTTTATGTGGGAACCTGAGGACCCTGTGCTCAGGATTGCTGTGGATCCCAGCAGTCGGACATGCTCGATCATAAAGTTATCTCCTCTTGTGTAGGTAGGGAATAACTTTAAATCTTGGTACAACCCCTTTAGTTCAAGAAACCATGAGAGATTAGGGCCTTCCAACATAAAAGTCTGGAAAGAGCTATGGTCTACAAAAGTGGATCTAAGTTGAACAAAAGTTGAACTTTAGACCCTAACACCATCTTGATAGTTATTCAAACCCTAGATATTACTTTATCGTGTTTTATGTCCCATCAAAACCATGGTTCTTATCTAAAACCCAACCACAATGACCCCATAATTAACCTTCTTTCTAATCGTAATTCTATGATAGTGACCTCATTGACTATAAGCCACCTACTCTGTAACTCCCAACCCAACACGTTAGTTGAGTATTCAAAAAGAGCTCCCTTCTACCCAAGGGTTCTGATACAAGATAATCTTATATTTGACCAACTAAGCACTTACATTATTGTCATAGAGGTTCCAATTTCTATTTAATGGAATAACCATGAGAAGATCAGAAGTCGTGATCTGTTTTATGTAAGGAAATCTAAAGTTTTCATTTCTTGACTTTGCTTTTAGGTTTTGAGAGGTCATGAAAGACCTCATTATTTGCTCTTCATAGGTAGCAGTTTTTAATTGTGCCGTGTTTTACATTGCTTCATTCCAGCCATCCTGCCTGATAATGTTGCGGCCAGGCTGGAGCCGTATCCTGACAATACTTGGGATGTTTATATTTTATGTCGGTGAGGTCCAGAGTCAGTGCTGGGAGAGCAATAAATGTACAGATCTGAACAGTGAGGAAGGAATACTGGTAAGAACCATCTACAGACCATGGTCCAAAGAATCATCGTAATCTACTGATATATATCCCATCATCTATCATCCATCATTACTTATATAAATCCCCTCAATCAGAGACAAACCAAGAGGTGGGCAAATAAGCCAACTCTCCTGGACACACATGGCATAGGGGGCAAATTTGATTATGTTTTTGGCTCCTTCAAGACTTTCAACTATCTTTACCGGAAGGGGGTGGTCAAACACATTTATAGTATTTCAACATGGAGATCACTAAGATGTTTGAACCTTCATCTCAACTTTATAGTCACACTCAGAGTTTCCATCAGTTTTCCTATAATCATGTAAATGTTCTTTGTTTCCAACAGGAATGTATTAAAGCCTGTAAGATGGACTTGTCTGCAGAGTCACCAGTGTTTCCCGGGAATGGGCACATGCAACCACTCTCTGAAAACGTCAGGAAGTACGTCATGAGTCATTTCCGCTGGGATAGGTTTGGCAGACGGAATAGTACTGGTAGTGATAGCAACAATGCAGGTTACAAACGGGAAGATATAGCCAACTATCCCATATTTAACTTGTTTCCCACTAGTGACAACGAAAACGCACAAGATGTCAATTTGGAAGAAGCTTTGGACAGGCAAGACAACAAGCGGGCATATTCGATGGAACACTTCCGATGGGGCAAACCAGTTGGTAAGAAAAGGCGACCTGTCAAGGTTTTCCAAAGTGATGTTGATAATGCTGAGGAAGAGTCATCAGAAAACTACCCAGAGGACAGAAGAGAGGTGTCTGTAGAGTTTGACTACCCTGATATCAACTCTGAAGAAGACATGGATGACAGCGAGATGATGGAGCACCCAGTTAAAAGAAATCGGAAGTATAAAATGCATCATTTTCGATGGGAAGGTCCTCCCAAGGACAAAAGATATGGAGGATTCATGACCCCCGAGCGCAGTCAGACACCACTAATGACTCTATTTAGAAATGCCATTATTAAAAATGCCCACAAAAAAGGTCAATAGGATCGAAGAGTTTCCACATAAAACGTCCTTCAGGTGAAACCAGCATGTCTTTTCTAGGGTCCAATATCCACCCTATGATCAACTTCTATGAGTCTATTTTGTAGTTAGCCGCATATCCCACCCCTTTAATTTATGTTCTGTCACTTTTTGTTTTTTAATGTTCTGCACAAAGTTAGCAAAGTCTGAGATGAGAGACCTGCAGCAGCATTGTACATAAGGAAATGGTACAGCAGATATTTCTATCGGTGAATCTCTAGTTTACCGTTTGCTAAATTATTTTCATATCTGACCAAAATGTACAATAATGTAAATGAATGGGAGAATAAACATTTACAATCTTACTGGCTACCAGTCTATTCTTTCTGTTCCTCATCACATTATACCTCTACCTCTTAAAGTGACCAATAGAGATGAGCGAGCCTACTCGGCCACGCCCCTTTTTTGCCCGAGTGCCATGATTTTCGAGTACTTCCGTACTCGGGCAAAAAGATTCGGGGGGCGCCGTGGGTGAGTGGGGGGTTGCAGCAAGGAGTGGGGGGGGAGAGGGAGAGAGAGAGGGCTCCCCCCTGTTCCCCGCTGCTCGCCCAACACCAGCCCTGAGCAACGTGTATAATGCTCCCTAAGAGGAATAGGATCCCTGTTTAATACTCTCAGAGACAGGGTATACAGCTTTAATGGCTCTTAGACTGCATTATACACCAGTTTTAAGGGTTTTGGTGAACTTGTAGTTCGGTTCTAACTAATTTGGACCAAAGCAAACTTTTTGCAAGTTTACTAATCCCTACTTCCAGTGCTAAAACATGTGTGACAATATTTTTGTGCACATAACTAGGCATTTTCTCTAACCGGGAAGACAAATTTCCCCCAATGTTGTCAAATTTAAAGAGGTTGCCTAGTTGAAAACTATTGATGACCTATCCACAGGATAGGCCACTAGTAGTAGATTGGTGGAGGTCCACCGTCCAAGACCTCCTCTGATCAGCTGTTCACCATGCTGGTGTGCTTATGCACTGAACGGATTTCTGCAGGAAGCAGACAGCTCTATTTCAACTGCAGTGGACAGGCTTGGTATTCCATGCAAAGTTCAAATTCACTTCAATTGCAATATTATCTGTAGTATTAAGCCTGTCCACTGCAGTGGGAATGGAGCTGTCTGCTTCCTAAAAAAATAAGCTTAATCCACAAGCACACAGGACTGGTGAGCAGCTGGTAGGTGGGGTCCCAGGCAGCAGACCATTGAAGATCTACCATTGATGGCCTATCCTGTGGATAGTTCATTGATAGTTTCCAACTGGACAACCCTTTAATGTAGATTTAACCAGTTACACCTCACAGTCTTTACCTGTGTATCGCTCTGGAGGAGTCCATTTTCTCTGACCCTCCTTCTCCTCTTCCAGTGATAAGCATGTTTGACAATAATTCTGGGTGAAGAAGGATGGTTAGCAACTTCTTCTCGAAGGGCAACTTCTCCCAGTCCTCGCTCTTTAGTGTAGACTTGATTGGCTACACTTCACAATCTTTACCGAAGCCCCAACCTTTCAACCAATCCATATCCAAATTAAAGTCATCTATATATCCCCTTGAGGAGCCCATTTTCCCTCATCCACCATCCCCTTGCTCTGCTAAAGCATGTGTTACAATAATTTTGTGAAAAGGAGAAAAGACTCAAATGTGATGTGAAATGAGCCAAACAAACACGTCCAGAGATGAACAAATTCTTAAAACACAGTAGTAAGAGCACCTAGAAATATACTACTGGCCCCTAAGCTATTGGGTTATCTTATGTATATACCTTGCTAACATGAGATAGGTATGAGATTATAAGGGGTTCATTTATTTGCACTCAATCAACCTGCCCCTCATCTTCTAAGCTGGCTTCAGATTAAGGATAGATTGCTTCAGAGGCGTAACTTGAAGCTCCCGGGCCCCAATGCAAAACCTGGAACGGGGCCCCCAACTATAATGCTTTATTCATAGTACTGGGCTTCCTATATGGAGAAGAGAGGCCTTATGGGCCCCTTAAGACTCCTGGGTCGGGGTGCAACTGCATCCTCTATAGTTACGCCCCTGGATTGCTTCAACAAGGCTACACACTGAGACACACAACTTGCTGCCTTGTACAACTGAGCTATGGGCCGTACGCTACAGTCAATGCTTTCCAGCAGTCAGAGAGGCAACAGAAAGGCTCTTATAGGTATAAGGAAAAAAAAGAAGGGGAAGTTATACAAAGTTTATGCAAGCAAAAAAATGCTTGGACACTTTTCTATAAGTCGTTAGAGTCTCTTCTACTTCCTTAGGGGGCAAGAAGTAACATGGGTTGCACTTAAGCCTGAGATCTAACCTTCGAAACTTCTCATCATCTAAGTCCTTAAGGTACCTTTACACGGGGCAATTATTGAAAACAGCAAATTCAGGCTATAGATGTCCCATGTATAAGCAACCACCGATAGAGAAATTGCTGACTTGTCATCAAGGGCTGGCTAGAACATTTTAGCCTGAGGGGAAAACACCCAGCACTGGCACATAGGTAGCAGCCCACCCCAATGGTGGAAATATGCGGTGCAGCTGGCCACAGCCAGCAAAACCATGGCCACATACATTATTGGCAAAATTGTCAATGGGTGCCACTATATTGACATATCTCCAGCGTGTTCAGTACTGTAATGTAGGTGAAGCATCTTTGGATGTCTGTTGGGGGGACCCCGATTTACAGAGCTGCAGGAGGAGGTGAATCCTTTGTCACAGTCTCTCTAGCTGTAGTCCCTGCAGTTTTGTTTTCTCAGTGACATCGGTTCTGGCACATTATGGAGCTGCCTCCTTTCTTTTACCGCTGTCCCTCTCTAACAAGAACAGATTCTCCAGGACACGTCTCACATGGCTCCCCAAGCCGACTCCTCACTCCTTTGTCCGCTCTCTCCCCCAGCAATACAGTCTCTCTTAGGGCTCAGTACTACTGGAATTGCTCTCCAGCTTGCAGCTCTCTATGATCTCAAGTTCTCCAGATTTCCCCCCTGACCTCTGCAGCCAATGGGAAGTCACATACAACAAACTGCAGTAATGTATGACAGCCAGCAGAGGTCACCCTTATACCATCCAGATTACATAACTATAAGAACCATAACAGAGCTTATTACAGCACAAACCCGAACCTGGGCTTCCTCCTTACAAAAAGTTACCATTAGTCTTTAGATCTAACCCTTAGTCCCTGGGTCTGATTTCCAGAGCTGCCATTAGGTCATGAGATTAGGTTTTCCATGAATGGACAACAAGATGATAAGAAGGAGGAGGGTTATGATTATTAGCTGATTGTCCTTTACTTTACCCTCCGTGATTCCTTAGTCGGAAGGATGAGATGTCCATTTGTTCATCTTTTGAAGTTCATGCAGACCAAACTTAGGAGCTAGAGGTGACTATATTTTGCTTCAAGATCACTCCCAGGCTCCAACTCCATAACACTGGTTTTGTTGTGTTACTAATTGTTATGGATTGGGAATGTGGACCCACCGGGCTAACCATCCAGCCTGGCTTTTGGACTGGACTGGGTGACTGGTAGCTAATCACAGCAGAAGTAGTACCTACAGATGAGTAACAGGCCCTGTGGTAAGCAGGCAGATGGAAGGGGCCCTGCCTACAAGCAGGGTAATCGCCCTGAAAAGGACGGCCGCATGCTGGAACCTTGGGACTGACTAGCCCTGACCGAGAACAGGGATGAGGTACTGAAACACAGAAATGAAGACACTGCACAGAACTAACTTACTACAGAGATGAGAATGAAGCACAGACAAAAAGGAAATGGACACACATTCAGAGCACAAGGCAAAGGTACAAGCGGAATAAGCAAATAAAGGTCAAAATAGACTTGAACAGTCAACAGACAGAAGACCTAGCAGTGGAGTGACACAGAGGAAAACACACCACTGCTAGGTATGTTGTCTGTTGACTGTTCAAGTCTATTTTGACCTTTATCTGCTTATCCCATTTGTTCCTTTGCCTTTGCATTATTGTCAGAATGCTCACCCTGCTTACAGGCAGGGCTTTTCTCCTAGCCCATTTCAGTTTAGGATGAGACCCCCATCTCCCATAGCCTGTCAGAAGACATCAGTCTTTACCTATACTTGCTATTCCTTGTACCTCTCCTGCTCACGGATCGGACGGACTCGCAGCATCGTGCTCCAACACCTCTGTCCACCAGGATCAGCAGCTAACCTCACCATTCCAGGATGATGGCCCAGAAGGTAAATTAGCACAGTGGGTCCACACCCGTCAGCTGTAACACTAATCTTGGTGTGGTACGGAAATATCTATTCTCATCTCCCCAACCCTGTGAATTTAATGAACACAATTTGGCATTGTTGAAAGGAAACAACACTTTCTGAGTTTCTGCATTGGGTTGAGTTAAGAGCCTGGGCATCTCGGGATAAAATAAAAATAAATAAATCTTGTTATTTGTACAGACCCAACTCATTCCACAGCGCTTTCAGGTAATTTATTTACTACCCACTAAGTCATTTTACCGACTACCTGAGACATGCAGGGATGGAACTCCTAACCTTAGGATTGTATTTCTGCTGCTTTAGCACTCTGCACCACACAAGGCTCTGTGGATCCAGACAATGACAGACGGAGACGAAGGCAGCATATTCTTTTCTATAACCTTACTGAACTTAGTTGAAGCCCCTTTGGCAGTGATTCCAGTGTCCACTCTTCTTGGGTATGATGCCACAAGGTCTGCACACCTGGATTTGGGCATTTTCTGCCATTCATCTCTGCAGATCCTCTCAGGTTGTCAAGTTGGATGGGGGCCGTCTGTGGACAGCCATTCTCAGGTC
The DNA here is from genome assembly GCA_035609135.1 of Eleutherodactylus coqui. Lineage (NCBI taxonomy): Eukaryota > Metazoa > Chordata > Amphibia > Anura > Eleutherodactylidae > Eleutherodactylus > Eleutherodactylus coqui. The sequence goes on from CM069405.1 coordinate 33,345,770, forward strand.
TCTCCAGAGATGTTCAATACGGTTCAAGTCAGGGCTTTGGCTGGACCACTCAAGGACATTCACAGAGTTGTCCCTAAGCCACACTGTGTTGTCTTGGCTGTGTGCTTAGGGTCAGTATCTTGTTGGAAGTTAAACCTTCTGCCCAGTCTGAGGTCCCTTGTGCTCTGGGTCAGGCTTTCATTAAGGATATCTCTGTACTTCATTCCATTCAGCTTTCCATCAGCCCTAACCATTCTCCCTCTCCGACAGCAAGATGCTGCCACCACCAGGCCTCACTGTATGGATGGTATTGGGCAGGTGATGAGCAGCGCCTGGTTTCCTCCAGACGTATCGCTTAGAATTGATGCAAAAAAAATGACATCTTGGGTTTATCAGACCAGACTTTAGATACTTTTTGGTAACTCCAGGCGACTCTTATGTGTCTCACTGAGGAGAGGCTTCTTTCTGGCTGCTCTGCCCAGATTGGTGGAGTGCGGCAGTAATGGAAGTTTCTCCCATCTGCACACAGGATCTTTGGAGCTCAGCCAGAGTGACTATTGGGTTCTTGGTCATCTCTCTTACCAAGGTCTTTCTCCCCCGATTACTTCGCTTGGTGTGTTGGCAACTCTAGGAAGAGTCCTGGTTGTTCTTCTTCCATGTAAGAATTATGGAGGACGCTGGGCTCTTGGGAACTTTCAGTGCAGCAGAATGTTTTTGTAGCTTCCCTAGATCTGCGCCTCCACACAATCCTGTCTGAGCTCTAAAGGCAGTTTTGTCCTCCTCATGGCTTGGTTTTGGCTCTGATACGCATTGTGAGCTGTGAGAGCTTATATAGACAGGGGGGCGTCTTTTAAAATGTTGTCCAATCAACTGAATTTCACACCGGTGACTCCAATAAAGGTGTAGAAACATCTTAAAGATGGGAAAGAGAAATGGGAAGCCCCAAGAGCTAAATTTTAAGTGTCATACCAAAGGGTGTGAATACTTATGTCAATGCAAAATGTTAGTTTTTCATTTTTAAGAAGTTTACAAAGATTTCTAACATTCTGTTGTCACTTATATGCTGAGTGCAGAATAATACAAGCCTACAACATAACTAAATTTTTAAAACAGTGAAAGACATTGCAGATACACTGTGTGTGTATATATATATATATATATATATATATATATATACATACATACAGTATATATATATATATATATATATATATATATATATATATATATATATACACACACACAGCACATACACACAATGAATGGCCCCTTTATTAGAGGCCGAGTCCTTTCATGATTGGCGCTTTCCTGTATGGAAATTCTTCCCGTGACCCTGGAGTGCAGCATAAAATCACTGTTCTGTGGATCAGTTTCAGTATATATTCACTTTAGTTTGGAAAATCAAGCAATCTAAGTGTCTTCTCACGAGGCCCGGTCATCGGGGCTAGACTAGCTGGCGCCAGGATGTGACAGCTGTGGCAGAGGAAAGCGATGTTCTACCATTGAATTTAATGGGGCCGGCGCTACAGCCAGCTCCATTGAAAGCAATAGGTTGCCGACAAGCCCTGCAGTGATTTTCAGGGGAGGGCTTTAAGCCCTTCCCTGAAAATCATCCCTAAAATGTGTAAAAAATAAAAAAATATATACTCCCCTCTCCGCAGCTGCCAGGGCTCAGCCGCGTCCAGCCGGGTCTTCTCCTTAAAATCCCCGCCTGCTGAAAGGGCTGCCTCTGATTGGCTGAGCACTGTGACCAATTAAAAGGAGCTCTCAGATATTGAATGACAGCTGAGAGCTGCCTGTGATTGGTCCCTGTGCTCAGCCAATCAGAGGCAGCACTCACCCATTCATTGAATTCAATGGGAGAACATTGCCCTCCTCTGCCACAGCTGTCACAGCTGTGCCAGAGGATCGCGAACTTCACTGTATGTTCTCAATGGAGTCGGCGCTGCTGCTGCTGGCCCCATTGAGCACAAGGTGAAACCCCTGAATGTGACAGCATCCAGGGGTTTCACATCCAAAAAAGGATGCCACTGTTACCTGCGTTTTAAAATCTGCTGCCCTATATTTACCGCTGCTCACAAAAATGTGCAGTGGTAAATATAGGGCATCTGACCGCTGCCATTGAAAAGCATTGGTTCTATATAGATGTGGATTGCAAATGCAGGTAACATGCGCACATAAAAGCGCCCATGTGACTGAGCCCTTATTGGGCATAGAGAATATACATTAAATAGGTAAATTGAATTATAAATTAAATTCATTACAATAAAAATATATATTAACCCATTAACCCATTCCCGCTGCAGGGCATAAGTTTACGTCCTGGGAGCGGGGTACTTCCCGCAACAGGGCGTAAACTTACGTCCTGGAGATAGCGCGGGATCACATATGATCCAGCGCTATCCCACAGCGGGAGCCGGCTGTCAGTCACAGCCGGCGTCTCGCTGCAACAGCGGGGGGACATAGGAGATGCGCCCGCCACTGTTAACCCCTTCCCTGCCGCGATCTAAGTAGATCGCGGCAGGGAAAGAGTTCACAGAGGGAGCGCGGCTCCCTCTGTGTCTCCGGCCGGAATTCGCGATGTCATCGCGAGAGCCCGGCCTGTCACCATGGCAACAGGACGCCAGACACTGGCGTCCTGTATTGCCTATGCCTGAGATCGCTGTATGAGCAATAAGGCATGGGAGAGCAGTAGCTCTGCCATGCCTTATGACAGCGATCATCAGGGCAGTGGTTAAAGTCCCTCAGAGGGACACAAACAGTGTAAAAAAAAGACAGATTTAAAAAATGAATTAAACAAAAATGTAAAAAAAAAGAGTAAAAAAAACATTTTTTATGCTTTTTCTCAGATTAGCATAAAAAAAGGTAAAAAAAATTAAAACCCCACATATTTGGTATTGTCGCGTCCGTAACGATGCGTACAATAAGTTGCACATGCTTTTGACTGTGCACGGGAAAAAACGCTTAAAAAAAAGCTAAAAAACTGAGGCAAAATGCTCATTTTTAGCATTTTGCCTCACTAAAAACGCAATAAAAGTGATCAAAAAAGACGTATGAACGCCAAAATGGTACCAATAAAATCTACAGCTTGTCTCGCAAATAATAAGCCCTCATAGAGCTCTGTAGATCAAAAAATAAAAAAGTTACGGGACTTTGAATGCAGCAATTTAGAATAGAAAAAAGATTTCCAAAAAAAAGGGTTTTTATTGCAGAAAAGTGGGAAAACCTAAAAAAAATGTTAGAATTTTGGTATCGTTGTAACCGTACCGGTCTGCAGAAAAAATGGAAAGTCTCATTTATGCTGCATGATTAACGGTGTAAAAAAAAAATAAAAAAATCTATGGCAGAATTGATGCGTTTTCTCTCTCTGCTATCATTAAAAAAAAAAAAAAAAATTTTACAAAATAGTCTATGTACCCAAAATTGGCATCGATAAACACTACAGTTCGCCACGCAAAAAACAAGCCCTCATACAGCCGCGTCGACGGAAAAATAAAAAAGTTATGGCTTTTGATAAACGGAGAAGAAAATCCGCCAAAAATTGTTGCGTCCTTAAGCCCAAAATAGGCCATGTCATGAAGGGGTTAAGGACCAGGAGCAGTAAATATATGACGCCTGGTCCTGGGCTTAAAACACCGCCGATAGTAAAATTACGTCAGCGCTTTAAGCCTCCTGCTTCTGCAATCAATTAGAGGCAGGACGGGTCATCAGCTGTTAATGACAGCTGATAACCCGGAGAAGAAGATAGGAGGGGTTTTTAACCCTTCCTGCCTTTTCCTTCACCGAGTACACAGCGCTCAAGGAGCACTGTGTACTAGAAAGTGAAAGTGCAGTGACTGCCAGGGTTACCTGCTACAGCAGAGCTGGAGGGTCATACTAGACCCTGGCCAGCTTTGCCAGTGACTAATGTCACTACAGGGGTTGCTTTCCCCTGTAACTGGGGCTCCTATGGATGCCCCAGCTACAGTGGGAAAGTGTCAAATTTTTTAAAAAATGGCACCCAGAGATCTTATGTGACGTCATGCGGGACACAGATAGTAAGAACATGATTACATACATCAGTAAAACAAAATAACAGAATAAAACAACAATCTATATATATAAAATTGAATGTATGTCTGTCTGCGTGCGTGCGTGTCTGCGTGCGTGTCTGCGTGCGTGTCTGTTTGTCCTTTATGCGCTACTACACCATTCATCCGATCGCCATGAAACTTTGGGAAGTTGTTAAGTACACTCCTGGGAAGATTATAGGCATAGTACAAATATCCTACGATAAATGGCGCGCGAGCGTCGTCGAAAGTTACGCCCCCCCCCGCGTAGATCGAATAAGTAAGCCACCTGCTATTGTGATGTCATCACTGATGTCATCAACATCGGACGCCCTTGAACATGCCCCAACATGTTCTATAAAGCTGCATTGTGATGTCATTAAGGCTCTATTATGACACGTACAGCTTGGAACCACTAGAGCACGCCAGCCAATTACCATTGGAGTTGGAAGTGGGTAAACAAGTACTAGGATATCTTCCTAAGAAGCCACAGCAGCCGGATAAATTGTATGTTCCACCCAACAGCTATTTTATTCAGCCCGCAAGGGGGAAGCAACGGCCTACAAAATCTCATTCAGGTAGGTAGGTTCAGTTCTTGGAGGTTGGGGAATGCTTATGGGCAAGGCCTTATGTCTCATCCCAACTCGATTATTCAATTCTAAGCGCAAAAAAATTAGCGTCCAAATTTTATGTACGGAATTTAATTCTCTCACTTCCCAATGTCATAGAAACTTGAAATTTGGCACGAGCATTGATTATGTCATAAATAGGAAAAGTTAATGGGTCCCAACTCGATTATTCAATTCAAAGCGCCAAAGAATTAGCGTTCAAATTTTACGTACGGAATCTAATTCTCTCATTTCCTGATGTCATAGATAGATAGATAGATAGATAGATAGATAGATAGATAGATAGACTGTATGCAATAACCCTGATAGATAGATAGATAGATAGATAGATAGATAGATAGATAGATAGATAGATAGATAGACAGTATGCAATGACACGTACAGCTTGAAACCATAAATACTAGAGCACGCCAGCCATTTACAGTAAGTCTCCATTGGAGTTGGAAGTGGGCAAACATGTACTAGGCTGTCTTCCCAAGAAGCCACAGCAGCCGGATAAATTGGATGTTCCACACAACGGCTATTTTATTCAGCCTGCAAGGGGGAAGCAGCGGCCTACAAAACCTCAGTGGTCGCTGCTGCCGTCATCTAGATATATAAAAACAAATGTATGTATGTATGTCTGTCTTCGCAGCAACGCGCGACGGGTACGCTAGTATTTACATAAAAAAGAAAACACAAAACAGACGCCAACCAAAAACGTCGCTATAAGCGCCCTATAAACCAAAACCATACATACTATATATCAAAATGTCTGAAACAAATAGAGGAACCCATTCCCATACTTTATTTTAGTGTAAATAGACCAAAAAGAAAATAACTCTAAATGTTAAAAAAAATCATTTATTTAGCATTTTACCCCCAATAAAACAAAAAAATGGGGAAAAAAAAGTCAGTAAAAAAAGATATTTAAAGAATCGCCCTATATGTCATGGGAAAAAAAAAGCTGTAAAAATAATTTTGGTAGCTAAAGGAAACAAAATAGGGCAGTAAAACCGCCACATGGGTAAAATCCCTAAAAAGTGTCTGGTCCTTAAGGCAAAAAGCAGCCTGGTCCTTAAGGGGTTAATATTATCAAGAAATTTAAAAAAAAATTAGATTGTTTTCTAAAACCTCATTTAGGCCATTAGGTGTCAGAGTTTGCAGACGAAAGAGCCAGAACATCTCCTTGCGGCGGAGGTCGGTTATAGAATTGAAGGGCACAAGATCAAGAGGGGTTACCTTTAATCTGATAGTTACAGTTGTGTTCTTCACCCAAATGCCTGGATACACAATGGTGCAGAAGCTTCTTTTTCAGTCCTGCCGACCTATGTTTTTCCACATGGACATTCAGTGAGATATATGGCCCTCTCTGCTTCACATGTGATACGTTGTTGTATGTAAACAAAACCCTTCAGAACATCCCAGCCCCTCCAATCCCACAAATTATAATAAATTACAAATACTAAGAATAGGTCAAAACAATACAGCCTACAACTGTGGGAAGAAGAAATGTATCTGCTGCCCGTTCATCACGCATGAAAGATACAAAGTAGAACAGGGAGGCGAAATTATTTACCCACAACAGCGTATCACATGTGAAGCAGAGAGGGTCATATATCTCACTGAATGTCCATGTGGAAACAGATACATAGGCAGCAGGGGCATAACTAAAGGCTCAGGGGCCCTGATGCAAAAGGTGAGCTGGGGCCCCCCCTCTATCTGTATCTGTACCCGTACCCATACCTAAACCATGCTGCACAGAGGCATAACTTCTCCCAATGCAAAACCTGTAACAGGGCCCCCCCCAGCTATAATGCTTTATTAATAGTACTGGGCTCCCTATATGGAGAAGAGAGGCCTTATGGGCCCCCCAAGGCTCCTGGGCCCGGGTGCAACCGCATCCCCCTGCATCCTCTATAGTTACACCCCTGATAGGCAGGACTAAAAGCAAAGTCTGGACTCGCATTAGTAGGCATAGGCCTAATATAAAATAGAAGCTTCTGCAACATTGTGTATCTAGGTGTTTTGGTGGAGAACACAACTGTAACTATCCAGAATTAAAGGTAACCCCTCTTACTTCTATAACTTTAATGTATTATTCAATGTACCTCTGTAACGTATATCCTCTACGCCCGATAAGTAGCCCCCCATGCAAGGGCGTCACTATAGAGGATGCGGTTGCACCCGGGGCCAAGGAGCCTTAGTGGGCCCATAAGGCCTCTCTTCTCCATATAGGGAGCCCAGTACTATGAATAAAGCATTATAGTTGGGGGCCCTGTTACAGGTTTTGCATCGGGGCCCAGAAGCTTCAAGTTACGCCTCTGCCCCCATGTATATAGCTTTATTGTCATTTTTTATATTTTATTTACACTTCTCTCTATTCTTAACCTTTATTTACACATAGATGATTCTTTAGTAATTCTTTATTGATTCTTATCATTAATAATCTGTAGTCTGGAGGCTTCCATCTACTTATCAGTTTGAACTATTAATTGATTTTATTAACGAGTATCCATTGCTGTCTGTGCTCACAATGATGCTAGTTATAATACAGATAGGACTCTTGGCGGATGGTATAATAGGTGCTCCTTGTTCTTCAGTCTGAATCTACAAACTGTTATAATGACAGAGTGGAATAAGCAGCGTGCGTCCTGTTGGACAAGTACTCACATGGGGATTCCCCTCCCCACTGAGGACGTCAGGCAGAGACACACGGCATCTTCTGCTGGTAGATACATGAATAGGTTAGTATATATATATACTTGTGTTGTGCACTGGGACTCTTTATGTTAAAGCTTGAAAAAGGCATATTGCGTTTTGCCGAAACGCGTTGCTTTTAGGATTACTTATCATAAAATGGTTACAGAACCATAAAACCCAGAGGAACTTTTAAAATGGAACAATACTAATTTCCACAAGAGCGAGGAGTCTTTTACTTTATTTTCCTGCGGCCTTCCAATAGGTGGCGCTGCAGATATATTGTCTCATCTTTCTAATCTTAAAGGAACAGTAAACCTGGAAATGAAGAGTAAAAGTAAAGGGAAAAGACTCAGATTGCTCCATCTTCATTGGATGTGGCTTTGCCAAACTTCCCTAGCCTGCTCTTTTACTACAGACAGAGTGGGGAAGGGCTCCTGCTGCAGCCAGTTGCCTTACAGTAGGATTTGATCTGCAGTTTAGGAGAAGATGTAGGGATAAATGGCTGCTGTAATACAGCATGCATGGATTTTTCCTCTCTGTGGGACAGTATGGGCTGATAGCTGACGATGAGTGCCACATTAAGGATCCATCATAAGATGATCTGTAATATAGCTGAGTGCATGAGGCGTTATCCTAGACCTTTAGGGCTCATGCACATGTGTGTCATCAGTGCTGGCACACCATGTTGCTCCTATTGGGCTTGTGGGGCAGGGGAGCCAATGGTTGAATTGTTCTGTCCCCCTACTACAATGACTCGCTGGATGCCCTTACCCCACAGTACTACTAGATGCCATGCTGCTTCATGCGGAATACAGTTTAACCTCCCATTTCTGACACTTTACTGTATTAAGAGGAGGAATAATTGGGCCATGTACTGCGTTGAGCCATGTGGCTTCTGGCAGTGCTGTCAGTTGGTCAGTTCAGCTGCTTTTGGCTGGAGACGAGAGGGCTCAAGTACACAGGGGAGGGCACTATAATTTTAGGGGGTCAAAGAGGGGGACACTATAACTTTGATGGGGCTAAAGAGGGGGGTATTATAACTTGAGACGTGGAGGGGACACTATAACTTTGAAGGGAACAGAAGGGGGCACTATAGGTTTGAGGGGTGAAGAGGGGGCACTAATAATTTGTGGAGTCACAGAGGGAGAACTAGAACTATGAGTATACTTAAAGGGGGCACACTATTACTTTGTGGGGCTACAGAGGGGGCACTATGGGAGAGTAAAGAGAATGGCACTGGGGGTAGCAGCAGAATGAGGAAGAGTGCAGAGATGAATAATAATGGCTGAAAGAATTCTTCATGGCAGTCTGGAGCCAGATAGAGAAAAAAAGACAAAAAATAGACATCAGCAATCAGAGAAGGCGTCACCTGTAATCAGTATCACTGTGTAGGGCTGCTATTAAATGTGACTGTATAGTTTAGAGGTATACTAGGGCTGAGCTGCTGTGTCGGAGCCCATCGCATTCTGAAAGTTGTTTATAGATACACTGACTCCTATATATATATAGATTTTTTTTTTTTTGGGGGGGGGCGCAATTCTGGCTCTTGCTATCCAGCCCACCACTAATCCACCTCCACTTAGTTGTGGCTATTCATGACATCGTCGGGGGATGCAATTTTTCAGAAATTGATACAAATTGTTTGAGTTGTACTTGGAGGGGTCTGTAATTGCTCATAAAAAGAATTCGGGCTGAGCGTTACGGCGGAGATAAATACTTCCATCCTCTTACTCCGCGAGTGCCTCCGGCTCAAGTACAAGATGACAGCAAGAAAACCAGATATGTCATGATTGCAGAGAACGATGTAATGAGGGGAGTCTGGGAATTCTGGATGTAAGAGTGTCCTCCAACATTCTGCACAGTCCTCCAGCGAGAGGATATTTGGGCGGCGCTATCAGAGCTCCATACTTGTGTTTTTCAGGTTATTTATGGATCTGTTCATAAAACACTCCAAAAAGTTTACTCAAAGAGGAGAATTAGAAGATTAAAGGGGTTTTCTGGGACTAAAAAAAACAAATTAGCCACTGGGAACGGTGGTAGGAGGGCATATGCATGTAGAACAGCGGCCGCAGCGCACATCAGAGAGCACATGGGCTCCAGGCATGTGTGGGCTGGTCGGCATGGACAGTGCGCACTGCATGTCCCATTCTTGTCTTTTTTCGGACATGTTTTTCATAAAAACCATTGATCCATGTGCAAAATCGCCAGTGTGTATAGTTTCAAAGGCTATAACGGATCCATATGCTATTCGCGGAATAGACGGACAGCACGAAAATTCACCAGTCTGAATGAGGCCTAACAGAAATAAGCCATGCTCAGCTCCTTAAATGAGCCCATTGTCAGTACGGGCGCCCCAGTCTGCCCTGCTCTGATCCCGGAAGAAGCCGCAGCGCCATTCATTATGCAGGTGACTGCTCAGCCAATTACCGGCTTCAGTGGTGATTGTACCATGTAAGGCATTTGACTGTTGAAGCCTGTGATTGGTTGAATGATCATGGGCACAATGAATGACACATGACTGCTGCAGTTTCTTCCGGAATTGGAGTCGCGCCTCCTATACTGAAAGGGGAGACACTTAAGGAGGTAAGTATACAATGTTTTCTTATTTTACGCCATTTCCTGCCCCAAATATTTTTTTCAGTCACTCAATATCCTTTTTTTGGTGGCCATTCCCATATCGCACATATAATAAGCAGTGAATAGAACCCATTAATTATAAAGGGTTCTTTCACACTTGCGTATGCTTTTCATGTGATGTTCAAAAAATACGTAGCATTTTCCATTTTGGCGCCTTGCAATGGGCCATTGAAGTGAACGGCCTGCGCAAATACACAGGAGACCTGCATATTCAATGTGTATTTGCTCAGCAAATCAATGGGATATTCTGCATTCTTTTTTGCATGTGCAAATACTCAGTGTATGTACATGGACAAAAAACAGCCGGAGCGGGCGACATACAGATGTGATTGTCGGTCATATTTACGTATACTCCCATGTGAGCGAGCCCTAAGCTTGGGCTGCCCCCAACAGAAATTGGTTATGTGGCCACGAAGGAAGTGCCAGCTGATTACAGCCATAGGCTCCCTCACACTGACGGTAAGCCCCATGGTTGGCACTGCTTGTTGCACACATTTTTCACCTGCGTGATATGTAATGCTAATAGCCCATTGATTTCTATTGGGCCATGCACATAAAAACGTACCATGTCCTATTTTGGTGTGTAATACGCATTTATATAGACTATGGGTGATTTTATCTACTCAGCGATACTGTTGCAGCAGTGCTAAGATCGCTGCCGGATTGACTAAGTCCAGTGCGGGTTTTAGACATGTTTCTGCACCTTCTAGCTCAGTAGGTTTGACACAATGTAGTCATATCTGTGGGTATTTAGCTGGGTATTTACCTGGGCTGATACTGAGCTAAGGTGCTGTGAATTACCAGTTGATCGCTGTCTGAGCTGGTAGTAAGTGGCTCCCGTGGACAGCGTGGTCTCCACTGTGACATGAACAGAAGACGGCTCCATGTGTTGCAGCTTCACCACCAGGTAAGTGTGGCGTTTCATTTGAGTTTCCTTTTGGGGTATGCCTTGTCCTTTATTTTGTTGGCCAAGTAGGGTTACTTAAGGTCCCAGGAACAAGTGCAGGCCCGCATCTATCGAAGCGATCAGTCTGCCGTGCTAGGCAGGGCCCTCTCCCTCATTGTCACGTATTTAGGGAAAGACTTCCCGTTTATTTTGCATTGTTTACTTCAGTTGCTGCACTTTGGGCTATTATTGAGCATAATTGCAGGTGCTGGTGCAGCATGTCATTTGCAGATGTAACAGATACCAAGACAGACACTGGAATTATACCCAGGTACGTGTTTATGCCATTTGGGGGTGTTCTGTGGCCTGCACTTATATGAGTTTAGATGCCAAGCTCCAGCGGAGCAGTTTCCCATTGGCGCCTGCGGCACTATGCAGCCGAGAGGGTTATGATTCACTATGGTGAAATTCCGCCCATAGAGGTATGGCTGCAGCTTCTGAAGAGACCACATGATAGCTAAGCACTCTTTTTCTATGGTGCCACCTCTCTGGGCAGAAGCTTGCGGCTCAGATATAGCACCGAGTGCTGCTACCCGCCAGAGTTTACTTGACATAAGACAGCACCCAGTCCATATGTGCTCGCGTCGGTCTGCACTACAAGCCTCTTGGTGAAGTCTGGTGCCTGCAGAGCTGAAGAGTGGGACAGAGAAGCCATTGGGGCTGCAAAGGAACATTCACAATTTGTGGTCCAGTACACTATCTAAAGCAATTTTTCTTGGTCAGGTCAGTGAGAAGCTTGGTTTTGGGGGTAGGCCATGGCAGGATGGCATCCACCTTCTCGGGCTCTGGCTTTAGCATTCCCCCTCCTACTCGGTGCCCTAGGTACTGCATCTTGTGCATGCCAATCTGGCACTTTCTAGGCTTCATGGTCAGCCCTGGATCTGCCTGAGCACCCCTGCTAGGTGATCTAAGTGTTCCTCTTAAGTGGGACTGAAGATTCCAATATCATCCAAGTATACAATCGTACACTCTCCAAGCCCCTCAAGCAGCTGATCCACCAAGCATTGAGTGATGAAGGCAGACCTCTCCTGTGCTTCTGTGGTCACGGGTATCTGCCCATACCCGTGACTCAGATCCATAATGGTAATGTACTAGGCCCTGGCCAGCTTGTCCAATAACTCATCAATGCAGGGCATCAGATAAGCATTGGACACCGTGGTGGCGTTCGACCTCCTGTAGTCGACACAGAACTGGGTTGTTCGGTCCTTCTTTGGTACCAGGACTACAGGGGAGGCCCATGCACTCTGGGATTTCTGGATGATGCCCAGATGCAACATCTCCTCAATCTCCCAATTCATATTCACCTGCACCTCCAGGGAAACTCGGTAGGCAGGCTGCCTAACATGGGGTGGTTTCCAGTGTTCGTTCACATGGTGAATGGTCAAATGGGTCCTCCCTAGTTTACCAGTGAAGGTGGGTAGAAAGGGGAGCAGGAGCTCCTGCAGTTGGGACTTCTGGTCCCTAGAGAGATGCGGGTTGAAATCTGTGCCCTCAATGGATCCGCCTGCCTGAGCTGTGGCTAGCAGATCAACTTGGATCTCTGCTTCACCTCCTTCAGAAACGCTGCACGAGGGCAAGGCACATGCCCCCAGTTAATGATGAGCCTTCATCATATTTACGTGGAAGACTCTATGCTTCTTCCAAGTGTGACCAATAGTGAACACGTAGTTCACCTCATTAAGTCGCTGGTGTACGAGTTTTGTGCCTTTCCAAGCAGCCTGGAGCTTGTTTTAGGTTAGTGTGACTAAGACCCACACCTTCTGGCCCACCTCCTAAGCTCTTTCTCTAGCGTTCCGATTGTACCACTGTTTTTGGCTGGCTTGGGCCTGCTCCATGTTCTCGTACACCAGCTGGGTTAAGAAATGCGTTTTGTCACAGAGCTGCGTGACATAGTCAATGACTGACACTTCAGAGGTGACCAGTTCTCCTTCCCAGGATTCTCTTACCAGAGCCAGGGGTCCTTGTACCCACCTTCCATACAAGAGCTCAAAGGGGGGGAGAACCCTGTTGAGGCCTGAGGTACCTCTCTGTTAGCAAATAGCAGGCTTAGGAGATACTGTTGGGACTCAATCAACATCTTGAGCATTTGTTTCAGGGTGCCATTGAACTACCGTAGTTACACAGACCATTAGGCTGTGGTTCATGCGGGATGGCTACCAGATATTGCACCTGCATCTTCTTACAGAGGCACTGCATTAGGCTGGGCATAAACTGGGGCCCCTGATCGATAAGCATCACCCTGGGAAATCCTACACGAGAGAATATGGCTTTCAGGGTGTCTTCCACCTTCTCAGTCCACATGGAAGACAGGGCCATGGCCTCAAGGTACCGCATGGCATAGTCAACTATGGTCAGGATGTAGAGTTTCTCAGAGCTGTTGGGAATAGCCAGAGGCTCAATGACGTCCACATCAACACTTTGGAAAGGCTCCCCAATAATTGGCAAAGAAACCGAGGAGGCCTTTGGGGTGGGCCACAATTTCCTTATCCTTTGTAACGTCATACATAACCGGCCACGGTTGGCTATGTCAGTCCCCATCTTAGGCCAGTAGAAGTGGTGGGCTAGCCGGTCTTTGGTTATAGCAACCCCCGAGTGTCAGCGGAATGTCATGGGAGACTCGGAGCAACTCTCCCTAAACTACAAGTTGTGTTTCTCTCAGCCAGTCCTGCTGGGGTTTACATAGGATGGTTTCCCCCCGTATAGCCTCCCTTGGTCCCAGAAGACACTCTCCTTGTCAAACTTGGAGGAAGTCTTCATCCCTTAATGCCCCCAGGCTGTCATCTGTATGTACAGCAGCCTGAAATTGCTGGCTAGATGCAGCCAGAAGGAATCTTAAGGCTAGGTCCCTGCTGGGATTTTCCAGGGCAGGGTCTGGGCTATCATCAGTACCACTTGCCCCCCTAGATGAGGGGGGAAAGTGTCCGGAAGGCATAGGGGTCCCTGCGTTCTGGGCCCTCTGGCTGTGAGCAACAGCAAGTATCCCAGCTGGATTCTGGGGAGATACCACCTTTCCCCATTCAGCCGGGCCTACTTCTGGTTCAGTGTTGCTTACCAGTCGGACTTCACCTGTCGCATCACACCATGCAATGGTACATACAGGCTCTGGTACAGCTCACATTGCTACCATATCTTGCACCACTGTCCATACTTATTACCAGAGGTATAGGGGGATCCTCAGTGACATCACATATGGGTGTGACATCACTGAGTTTTGCTGTGTCACAGGATACCTCAACATCATTACGCTGCACCAGTTCAGTGAGCTCAAGAGTAGCGCACACTACATTCTTGTTATTCTCATTACACCCCTCTAGAGCATCACTGACCTCTGCAGGGTCTCCCCGCACCCCAATCCAAGTAGACCCAGGCTATGGGCATAATGGGGATGTCACCCCCACGATGTCACCCCCACTTCTTTAATGATCTGAGTTTTCCTAGGGATGATATCTTTGGGGAAAATGAGTTCAGGGCGGATGAGAGTCATGCAGCCCCACAATCATAGTCTTTCCCACAGTGACTGTTTGCAGGTTGTCCGTGTCCTTTCTACCATCCCAAGCTACTAGTAGAATACCTGCTGTAGGCCCAAGGGGCTTGAAGAAGGGAGCCTTCTTCCTGTCAGGGCAGGTGGTGCTGACATGGGCCACTTTGTTGCAGGAAAAACATCTATGGGTATCCATAGGAGGCCTGGAGGTGGGAGAGGAAGCAGACCCTCCTGAGGATCTAGGGACAAGGTGGAGGGTTTGGTCAGCTTACCCCCTCTCCAGCTCATTCTGGATTTCCGCAGATTCGCATGTGATGCTACAAAATCACACGACCTTGTAGCATCTGCTACTGTCAAAGTTGCATCGCATCAGAGAGGAAGGCTCCATAGGGAAACATGGGCTACAAAACCTCGCGTGTCGTGAGCATATCGCTGGACCCGCGAGGTTTGTGTGTCGTTTTGTAGCATGCTACAAAACATCTCATGTGTGAAGGAACCAATAGGAAATAGGCTTCTCATACATGCGATTTGTAGCATCGTAGCAAAGCTACAAAATCGTGTGACTTTGTCGCCCGTGTGAAGGAGGCCTTTATCTTCTGCAGCCTCTCTTGGTTAAGCTGTTTCTAAAGTGAATTCTTTGTGCCCGAGAACATAATAGAGAACAATTTTTTCCGCGCCAAGAAAAGACCAAGCGATGGAAATATCACAAGAAGGGAGAAGAAAGAAGCGGCAGCAAAAGACAAAGGAGACTGAGGATAAATAGTCTCCATAGGAGAAAAACACCAGGAAGATGGAAGACAATCAGCGGACATGAATAATCTAACCATGGCGAGAATGGCGCTGCGTCTGTCTCACCCAACATTGTTTATTACGTATACACTATATCAAGCCGCAGGTGACAAGAGTAACATTTATAGTGAAAAGGGCACGAAGAGGCAAAACCATTAATAAGAAAACAAAACATTGCAGAAAACCAAGAGTCCGCGTCTTCAGGATGTAATCCGACTCACAGAAGGACGTCCGGAAATAGGAATAAAGTGCGCAGACGAACGTCAAAGACAGCGAAGAATAACGTAACAGCTTTATCAAATGTTTATAGTGAGATAATGCAAAAGGGTTTACTTCTATAGAGTTGTTTGGTCGGGATAGATAAATGAGACAGAGATAGAGAGAGAAAGAAATAGATGATATATATATATATAGAGAGAGAAATAAATAGATATGAGACAGATAGATAGAGAAATAGATGATTAATATATATATATATATATATATATATATATATAGAGAGAGAGAGAGAGAGAGAGAGAGAGAGAGAGAGAGAGAGAGAGAGAGAGAGAGAGAGAGAGAGAGAGAGAGAAATTGATGATTATATGTATATATATATATATATATATATATATATATATATATATATATAGAGAGAGAGAGAGAGAGAGAGAGAGAGAGAGAGAGAGAGAGAGAGAGAGAGAGAGAGAGAGAGAGAGAGAGAGAGAGAGAGAGAGAGAGAGAGAGATAGAGAGAGAGAGAGAGAGAGAGAGAGAGAGAGAGAGAGAGAGAGAGAGAGAGAGAGAGATAAATAGATATGAGACAGATCGATAGATAAGTGATCGGTAGGATAGATAGAGATAGATATAGAAGATAGATTAGATAGATACATAGATAAATGATCGGTAGATAGATAGATGATCGATACATATATAGGAGTTAGGTATGAGAGAAAGATAGATAGATGGATAGATAGAGATAAGATAGATGGATATTAGATAGATAGATATGAGACAGATTGATACGTAGATAGATAAATAGATATGTAGATAGATAAATGAGATAGATAGATAGAAAGATATGAGAGAGAGAGAGAGAGATAGATAGGTGATAGATAGATAGGAGATAGATATGAAAGATAGATGTGAGATAGATAGATAGAGAGAAAGATATAAGAGAGATAGGTAATAGATAGATAGATAGATGTGAGATAGATATGAGATAGATAGATAGATGGATGGATGGATGGATGGATGGATGGATGGATGGATAGATAGATAGATAGATAGATATGTAGATAGATAAATGACATAGATAGATAGAAAGAGAGAGAGAGAGAGATAGATAGGTGATAGATATGAAAGATAGATATGAGATAGATAGATAGAAAGATATAAGAGAGATAGGTAATAGATAGATAGATGTGAGATAGATATGAGATAGATAGATATGAGATAGATAGATAGATAGATATGAGATAGATAGATAGATAGAAATATATGAGAGAGATAGGTAATAGATAGAGATGAGCGAACACGTTCGGCTCCGCCCCTTTTTCGCCCGAACACCGAACTTTGCGAACACTTCAGTGTTCGGGCGAAAAAGTTCGGGGGCCGCCGTGGCAGCGCGGGGGGGTGCGGCGGGGAGTGGGGGGGAGAGGGAGAGAGAGAGGGCTCCCCCCTGTTCCCCGCTACTGCCGCCCGCGCCGCCGCGCATCTCCCCGCCCCCCGGCGGCACCCGGACACTTACGCGCGAACACTGCAGTGTTCGGCAAAGCCGGTGTCCGGGTGCGGATGTGTCCGTAACGGACACGTTCGCTCATCCCTAGTAATAGATAGATGTGAGATAGATATGAGATAGATAGATATGATATAAATAGATAGATATGTGATAGATATGAGATAGATAGATGGATGGATAGATAGATATAAGGTAGATAGATATGTGATAGATATGAGATAGATAGATATGTGATAGATATGAGATAGATAGATATGAGATAGATAGATATGAGGTAGATAGATATGCAATAGATAGATATGAGGTAGATAGATATGCAATAGATAGATATGAGGTAGATAGATATGCGATAGATATGAGGTAGATAGATATGCGATAGATATGAGGTAGATAGATATGCGATAGATATGAGATAGATGGATGGATAGATATGAGGTAGATAGATATGTGATAGATATGAGATAGATAGATATGCGATAGATAGATATGCGATAGATAGATATGCGATAGATATGAGGTAGATAGATATGCGATAGATATGAGATAGATGGATGGATAGATATGAGGTAGATAGATATGTGATAGATATGAGATAGATAGATATGAGATAGATAGATATGCGATAGATAGATATGAGGTAGATAGATATGCGATAGATAGATAGATAGATAGATAGATAGATAGATAGATAGATAGATAGATAGATAGATAGATAGATATGAGATAGATAGATATGCGATAGATAGATATGAGGTAGATAGATATGCGATAGATAGATAGATAGATAGATAGATAGATAGATAGATAGATAGATAGATAGATAGATATGAGATAGATACATGTGATAGATATGAGATAGATATGAGATAGATAATAATATAATAATAATCTTTATTTGTATAGCGCCAACATATTCCGCAGCGCTTCGATAGATAGATATGAGGTAGATAGATATGCGATAGATATGAGATAGATATGCGATAGATATGAGATAGATAGATAGATATTGAGATAGATATGAGGTAGATAGATATGCGATAGATACATAGATAGATAGATATGAGGCAGATAGATAGATATGAGATAGATAGATATGAGATAGATATGAGGTAGATAGATATGCGATAGATAGATAGCTATGAGATAGATAGATAAATACAGATATTTTGTATAACTTACCGTAAAATCTCTTTCTCGTCGCGTTCATTGGGGGCCACAGCCTAGACCATGGGATATAGCCACTGCCCTAGGAGGCGACACTAAGCAAAAAAGTGTTAGCTCCTCCCCACCTGGCTATATCCCCCCTGCAGGCACTCAGCTAATTAGTCTGTCTGCAAGCAGTAGGAAGCCAGTGGGAGTAAGATTATACATATTATGTTTTATACATACCAAAACTCTTTGGCACAATTTTCTGCCGAACCATGACCGAAGAACAGAAAGTTCCAGCAACCGCCTAAATAAATAAGGGGTGGGTGCTGTGGCCCCCAATGAACGCGACGAGAAAGAGATTTTACGGTAAGTTATACCAAAAATATCTGTTTCTCGTCCGTATCATTGGGGGCCACAGCCTAGACCAGTGTTGGCGAACCTATGGCACGCGTGCCGGGGAGGGCACGCGGAGTCCTTTCTGCCGGCACGCGTGCTGTTCGCTGATATCACCCGGCCGTCGGCACTGCAGAGAGAGCTTCCTGCCCTGTCAAACGTAAGGCAGGGCAGCGCTGACTGCAGAGTGAACTTGATTGCCGGCACGCGCGGTCTTCTAGCAGCTCCTCGTACCCCCCCCCCCCCCCGCCCCTCCACACATCAGGCCAATGGGAGCGCTTCCTTACTCCCCTGTCACTCCTATAGCGGGAGATTTAAATAAAGCCCAGACGGCAGCGGAGGTGAAGGAGATGCCGGCACACGCAGGCTGTTGTCTGCTCCTCATATCCCCGCCCCTCCGCACAGCAGCCCAATGGGAGCGCTTTCTACCTCCCATGTCAGAAGTAGTGCGGGGATTTCCAATGCAGAGCCGACAACAGCCTTCGCTCAGTGACTGCCTGTGGTGAGAGAAGCAGAGCAGAGCTTCAGCAGTAAAGAAGAGGTTTAAAAGAAGATCCTTGCTGCCTGGGTTAAAGTAAGAAGCGAACAGCAGTTACTGCAAAGATAACTGCTAAACACTTCAGTTCACCGCTACACACATAAACACGGGCGTTTTGGCATTGCGGTGTCCGCCTCCGGATTCCGCAATGCAAATACTGCACATAGACATGCTGTTGGAAATCAGTTTTCCATGTCGCCGAGCGAAAATCAATTGCGACTTTTCGCTCGCGGATGGAAAATCGCAGCATGTTGTATTTTGGCCGCCTGCAGACGGGCGGGTCGGATCCGGCAGCGAGAATTCTCGCCGCGGGATCCGACCCGAGCACCTGCAGGGACCAGTGCGTACGCACCCGCGCCCCGCAGCTCCGGCTGTTTGATGTGCTGGCTTGCTGGGCAGACCGGATCCGGCAGCGGGTGAGTGACATTTCTGCGAGCCCTGCACAGAAATAGAGCGTGCCGCAATTTGTTTGCTGCGCGATATTTCTCTCGGCCAAACCGCGGCCGTCTGCATAGGATTGCGTTTGTTAACGCAATCCTATGCAGGCTTCCAGCAGCGGAAATTCCGCGGGAAATCCCACCGCAGAATTTCCGCTCATGTGCAGGCGGCCTTTGGCAGAACGCACACAGGTGGATTTGCATTGTGGAGTCCACAGCGGGCGTCCACCTCCGAACTCCACAGCAAATACCGCCCCATAGCATGCTGGGGAAATACGTGGTTTCACTTCCATGAGCAGAAATTGATTGCGATTTTCCGCTCGCGGAAGAGAAATCACAGCATGCAGCGATTCTGTGAGGGCTACGCACGGATGGCTTCCATTGAAGTCAATGGAAGCAGCTTGTCCTGCGGCCATTCCGCAGTCATAATTACAGAATGGCCGCAGGACCTGCGTCAGCGCGGCATAATCTGTACTGCGCATGCATGCTGGCTGGTAGAGCCGCAATACAGATTATGAAGAACCCGGATAGGTACGCGGGGATCACTGGCGAGGCACAGGGTTGATTCCGCTGCGGGATCTGACCCGGCTATGTGCAGGTGGCTCAAAGTTCACGTTTAACCCTGTAATGACGTGGACTCGTTTTTTTTCCCCATTTTCGTTTTTTCCTTTTCCCTTTTAAAAATCATAACTCCTTTATTTATCCATCGACGTTGCTGTATGAGGGCTTGTTTTTTGCGGGACGAGTTGGTCAGTACGATTACAATGATACCAAACTTGTATAGTTTTTTTTGCTGTACTACTTTTATCTTTTTGTAAAGACATCTAATTTTGTAAAATTATTTTCTGCCGCCATCATCTGCGCACAATAACTTTTTAATTTTTCCATCAACGTAGTTGTGCGAGGGCTCATTTCTTGCGAGATGTCCAGTAGTTTATTTTAGTATCATTTCGGAATACATACGACTTTTTGATCGCTTTTTATTGCATTTTTTTCTGGGAGACAGGGTGA
The DNA here is from genome assembly GCA_035609135.1 of Eleutherodactylus coqui. Lineage (NCBI taxonomy): Eukaryota > Metazoa > Chordata > Amphibia > Anura > Eleutherodactylidae > Eleutherodactylus > Eleutherodactylus coqui. Next base: position 33,366,209 of record CM069405.1, read on the forward strand.
CTGAAAGTGCATTTCTGGCGTTCTTTTTTTTAAATTTTTTCGGATGACGGTCACCATGTGGGGTAAATAATGTGCTACTTTGATGGACGCGCATCCAAAAAGCAGTTAAAATCTGCACGCTGTCTATTTTGAAGCGGCCCTGTCCTTTTTAGAACGACGGAGGTAAAATCATACGTCGTGATAAGCCCCGCCCCCTGACATGTTGGCACTTTGCGATAAATATGTGGGTTTTAGGTCGCAGTTTGGGCACTCGGACTCCAAAAGGTTCGCCATCACTGGCCTAGACCATGGGACGTCCACAAGCAGTCCCGAAAACAATATATTGGGTGGGCATTCAAAGTTCGGCTGTGCGGTCAACGACCGCCGTCTGCAAGCTCTTCCGGCCAAGAGCGGCGTCAGATGATGCAGCTGTGTGGACCTTATAAAATTTTGAGAACATATGTAAGGAAGTCCAGGTGGCTGCCTTACCCTCCTGAAGGGCTGAGGCTCCGTGACGGACTGCCCGGTAAGCCCCTACCGCCCGTGTGGAGCGGGCCGTAACCCGACATGGCGGCAAGCGCCCTGAGGTGCGATACGTCTCTGTTATCAGGGACCTTATCCATTTGGATAGGGTGACTTTTGAGGCTGCCAAGCCCCTTCGGGTCCCCTTCGGAATAACGAAGAGGGTGTCGGTCCTACGAAACGTCTTTGTTCTTTTCACATAGATCCTCAGCGCCCTTACCACGACCAAGGTGGTGCAGCATTTTTTTATTTTATTTTATTTTTTTTTCCTTTTTGCGTACTGGATCTGGACAAAAAGAAGGCAAGACAATTTTCTTCATTAGTCTGAAAACTGAGATACCACCTTTGGTAGTAACTCGGGTGATGGCCTCAGCACCACTTTGTCCTGGTGGACGGTCCTATATGGCGCCTGTATAGACAAAGCCGCCAGCTCCGAGACCCTACGGATTGACGTAATGGCGACGAGGAATACCACCTTCCAGGTCAGTAGTCGCATAGAAATCTCCTTCAGCGGCTCAAACGGCTGGCCCGTCATAGTGTCCAACACGAGATTAAGGTCCCAAGTTTGGACCGGGGGTTTAAACGGGGGTGTCGTATGGGCGACTCCTTGCAGGAATGTACGTACTGCCATCCTCTTTGCGATTGGCTTTTGGAACAGTACCGTTAATGCCGACACCTGTCCCCTTAACGAGCCTACCCTCAATCCTACCTCGAGGCCTGATTGTAGGAATGCAAGAATTCTGGCCACCGACAATTGTATCGGTTGTACCCGCCCCTCCTCACACAGGTGAAGAAGCGCTTCTCAGACTCTACAATAAATTGCAGATGAGGCTGGTTTTCCGGCCCGTATCATAGTCTGGCTAACCTTCTCCGAATAGTCCTTCCTCCTCCACACCTCGGTCTCAACGGCCAAGCCGTCAAATGTAGAGACTTGGAATTTGGGTGTAGAAAAAAAGGCCCCTGAGATAGCAGGTCTCTTTGCTCTGGAGGATGCCACGGTGTGTCGAACCGCATTTCTATGATGGTCGCGTACTAGCTTCTTCTTGGCCAGTCTGGTGCTATTAATCTTGCTGATCATCCTTCCTGCTTGATTTTCCCTAGGATCCTCGGTATGAGAGGAATGGGTGGAAATAAGTATAGGAGCTTGTACTCCTCCCACGAAATGGTCAGCGCATCCGCTGCCACTGCTTGTGGATCCCGCGCTCGGGACATAAACGAGCGTCGCTAGTAATTTAGTCGGGACGCCCTGAGGTCCACGTCTGGCGAGCCCCACTTCCGGCATATCGTCCGAAATACTTCTGGGTGCAGCCCCCATTCGCCGGGATCCACTGTTTCTCGTCTTAGGTAATCCGCCACCCAGTTATCTCTATTCCGGGCAATGTAGACTGCGGACATCGAGCTCAGATGCTTCTCCGCCCACGTTAGTATGCCTGTTACCTCGCTCATTACCGACACGCTCCTTGTTCCTCCTTGTCGGTTGACATAGGCCACCGCTGTGGTGTTGTCCGTTTGAACGCGTACCTTTTTTTCTCTTGAGATTGGGCCCGAAGTGTCGGAGAGTCAGGTAGATGGCCCGCAACTCTAGGATGTTTATATGTAGCCTTGTCTCTTTTTGCGACCACACTCCTTGAACAGACTGGTCCCCTAGTGTTCCGCCCCAACCTGAAGGGCTGGCGTCCGTCGTCACTACTGTCCAGCGACTTGGGCTCAAAGGCCATCCCGCCTGAAGCCTCCCAGGTTCCCGGCACCACTTCAGTGACTTTTGGACTTGAGGGGTTATCTGGATTTGCTGTTCCAGGGTCATCCGGAACCCACTCCAGCGTGCCGATATCAGGTGTTGTAGTTTCCTTGACTGGAACTGGGCGAACGGAACCGCCTCGAATGCTGCCCCATCTGGCCCAGGGTAGCCATTCTGAGGGTTAACGGTTTCCCCTGTATTAGGGACCGGACCCCCTGCCGGAGCTTGTCTACCTTTGCTTGAGGTAGTCGGACCCGGTGCTGGCTGGTATCGAATATCATGCCCAATACTCCAAGTGTTGCGTCGGTATTCGGCATGATTTTTCGCGGTTCACTATCCAGCCGAATTCTTCTAGAATCTTCATCGTGACGTGTAAGCTTTTGATGTTGCCATCCCCCGACGGTGCCTTTATTAGTATATCGTCCAGGTATGGAATGGCTGATATACCTTCCGCCTGGAGCGGCGCCATCACTGCTGCTAGTACCTTCGTAAAGACCCTTGGAGAGGTAGACAGGCCGAATGGCAGCGCGTAAACTGAAAATGCCTTCCCTGTGTTTCGAAACGAAGGAATTTTTGGTGTGTTTCCCGAATCGGGATATGGAGATAAGCGTCCTTGACATCTATTGAGGACAGCAATTCGCCCGGTTGCATGGAGGTTATCACGGACTTGATTGGCTACATCCGGAAATGTTTTGTTCTGATGAATTGGTTCAACCTCCTAAAATCCAGCACCGGTCTCACTCTGCCGTCCTTTTTTGGTACTAGAAAAAAGATTCGAATAGAACCCTTGCCTCTCTTGTGCCCCCGGTACCGGTTTCACAACCCCCTGTGCCAGAAGGTTCCGCACTGCCTGCTGTCGGTTGGCTACTCCTTCCGGGGGGCTGTTTCTGCGGTTCCCCCGGTCCAGCTGGAGCCTCTGGTCCTGACGCTTGGATGCTGTCGGAAGTCGACGCTGGTGTACCATACGATCTCGCGGCGTTGGTGACCCGGCAGGTGCTGTGGCAGGGACTGCTGCGGAGTTATTACTGCTGCTGGTGCCCGAGACAGGAGGTGCTGCTGCTGTCCGGGTGCTTTCTCTGTTGCAGAAGGAAACTGCAGAGGAAAACTGCAGGGCTGCAGGGCTGCACGGCTGGAAGGCTGCTGTGTGCTTCAGAGAGCTGCAGGTGCTGGGCTCAGAGGTGTAGCAACTGAAGTGTCCCAGGAGCGCGGCCATTGCTCTGTCCGGCGGACTTTTTAACTCACCCCGGTCGGAAGGGGCGTGGCCTGGCCCGGAAGCGTCCCCGCGACCCGGAAGTGACGCTTTCCGGCCGTGACGACGGCGCTCCGCCCCCCGGAGCGCCGTGCCCGGAAGTGGCCTGCCGGCCGCCGCCCCGGCGTCCTGCAACACGCAAGCTTCTATCCCTGGGCGGGAGAGCTGCCGCCGCCTTTGCCGCTGCCGGTGCCCTGATGCTCCTTAAGGTATGCGCTGTCTGCGCCGGAATACTTGCCGCGCCGTTTATAGTCCCAAGGGGGGTGTCTTCCTGGGAGCCACAGCCTGCCTTGCGTCGACCACTCCAGCAGTGCTGCCCCCTACGCGTCACCGTTAGTGCGCTACTCCAGGGAGGGGGAGCCCTATGGCTGGCGGGTAACCGACTCAGATGCGCATTGCATGGTCGGGCCCCTTTTTCTTCTCTGGGTGAGACGCCGCAGTAGTGGTGGAGACACCCCCTGCCTGCGTCTCCCCCGGGAGGCCAGTAGAGCCAGGGAAAAGCCCCGACTCCCCAGATTCCCGCGAATAGCTCTTTCCACGTCTGCCTCCTAGCAGACACTAAGCTAAAGACTAATTAGCTGAGTGCCTGCAGGGGGGATATAGCCAGGTGGGGAGGAGCTAACACTTTTTTGCTTAGTGTCGCCTCCTAGGGCAGTGGCTATATCCCATGGTCTAGGCTGTGGCCCCCAATGATACGGACGAGAAAGATAGATATGAGATAGATAGATATGAGGTAGATAGATATGCGATAGATAGATATGCGATAGATAGATATGCGATAGATAGATATGCGATAGATAGATAGATAGATAGATAGATAGATAGATAGATATGCGATAGATAGATAGATAGCTATGAGATAGATAGATAAATAGATAGATATGAGATAGATAGATATGAGATAGATATGAGGTAGATAGATAGATATGAGATAAATATATAGATATGCGATAGATAGATAGATAGATAGATATGCGATAGATAGATATGAGATAGATATGAGATAGATATATAGATATGAGATAGATAGATAGATATGAGATAGTTATATAGATAGGAGATAGATAGATATGAGATAGATATGAGGTAGATAGATATGTGATAGATATGCGATAGATAGATATGAGATAGATAGATAGATAGATATGAGATAGATAGACATGAGATAGATATGAGATAGATAGTTATGAGATAGATAGATAGATAGATAGATAGATAGATAGATAGATAGATAGATAGATAGATAGATAGGAGATAGATATATAGATATGAGATAGATAGATATGAGATAGATATGAGGTAGATAGATATGTGATAGATATGCGATAGATAGATATGAGATAGATAGATAGATATGAGATAGATAGACATGAGATAGATAGTTATGAGATAGATAGTTATGAGATAGATAGATATGCGATAGATGATAGATAGATATAAGCTGACTTGCTTTCAGCACAAGGTTTTTTTCCCAGTTAGATGAAACGATAGTCGTCCACACAACCGCACGAGCTGTGCCGTCACCGCTAGGTTGCTGATGCTCATGGAGAGCATTTAGGCAGGCAGATCCCCGCTGGCTTCACTCTCAGTGCTTCATTCTATGTGAAACGCTGAGTGTTTACACTTAGAGAGAAGTCAACGATGATTTTTGAAATCCAGTGCTCAGTGCCTGATGGCTGCGTACTTCAACAAGACAATTATCGCACAAATTCGTTCATCCTGTGTAAATGGCCCTTTTGTCAGAGCACATTGGCATCATCCGCACCCAGTGTGGCGATCTCATGGATTAGTCGTTTGTAGTAATCATGCAGTTGCCGTTGGGTTCTACTTAAAGGGGTTTACCAAGATTACAAGTTATCCACTATCCCGTGTAACTTGCTGATCAGTGGGGGTCTCACCACTGAGGCCAATCTTGAGAAGGGTCCCATGTCCCTCGTCCTCCTCACTGTGGGCTTACTGGACCTCTCACAGTGAGGAGAAGACTGAATGGAGTGCTGGTCGTGCACGCTGGTCGAGACTGCAGAGATAGCCGAGCAGCAAGCCTCGGGGGCTTCCATCGGCCCCATTGAAATGCACGTCCGGCACCTTCATGCTGACATCACTGCGTTTGGAGAAGCGACTCTGCAGTGACAGGCAGAGGGTGACACGGAACCCCTGTTCTTGAGATCAGCAGGGGTCTCAGCGGTGAGATAGGATGTAAGTTGAAATTTTTGTACAACCCCTTTACTTACACTAAAGGTGACCATACGCATTTAATTATCAGATGAAGCTTTCCAATTTTGGGAGTACCAGCTGCCCAATTAATGTCATGTTGGTATTCTGACATCTCTGGCAGCTGCTTATCTGCCGTAAGAAGAAAGGATTGGGCATGTTGAAATCAGCATGCCTGATCCTTTCTCTCCTGACAACAGATGTCGGAGATTAGAAGGATCTGCCAGTTCAATAGCACATAATCTATATGGTTAGAGACAAAGATGTGTCGATCATCTACAATCGGGATCTAGATAAAGATTCTGCACAAGCCCACATTTTCCTTAGAAGCCCAACACAAAACTTTATTGATCACAAGATACAAACAATGTACAGTGGTCATGAGTCAGCCTACACGTCATCTACAAATGGAGCAGCAGTTATTAACAATGACCGATATCTACAAGGTAAAACACATGGGTGACACCCGGGGCGGGGGGGAAGGGGTCCACAACGGATGAGGCCGGACAATTATCACGTAGGTGGTGACACATCCTTGCGGCAGGCACATTTTATCTTATGTCATGTGGCTTTAGACACTACAGGGTAGATACATTTAACAGCTGCCATGAACACCCTGAAAAAATTAAAGGGGAACTTAAAGAGACAGCACCCCCTTTTTCAACATAACTGTGACTGTGCTAGCTACTCTGTGATCTGGGGACTTTAGTCCTTTATTGTGCCACGTAGATGCAAGGTGCAAGTTGCATGCTAACAGCCAAGGGTAGTCTGGCATCCACGAAAAGTAGTGGGTAGTGTAGCGATAATGAGGACCTGCGGAGGTGCCGGGCCACATCCATAATGAGTGGCCATCGTTCAAATCAAATGGCAGTGGCCATCCTGCGCAAATAGTGTAGCGGTGCCTGGCGGTCTATGCTAAAAATGTAGCGCACCAGCCTTCAACTGTATGGCAGAGAGTAGCCCCTCAAAGTAGTACAAGTGAAAGCTGGAAGTTACTTTGGCATAACCCAATTTAGTGGAACCTGTGGTGTATCTGGAGGTTCCAGGCTCCAGTGTTAGGGCTGCTCTGGAACGGTAGGTAGAGGGGCCATAGCTATGTCCACATATACTGTATAGTATATATGCTTTTTAGACATTAAAGGGGAGAGGCAAACTGAAATACCTGAGAGCCAAGAAGGGACAAGCAGACTCACAATCACTACTACCCATCTCCTACCATAGTAGTTCATTTCTGGTCTACAATGGCGACACATCTAGTAAAAGTGACTTCAAGGGGACATCCACCCAACTTCTATGGAATATCCACCCAACATCAAAGGGATGTCCACCCAACTTCAAAGGAATTTCTAGCCAACTTCAATAGGATGTCCAACCAACTTCAAAAGGGATGTCCACTCAACTTCAAGGAGATGTCCACCCAACTTTAAAGGGATTTCTACCCAACTTCAATGGGATGTCCACCCAGCTTCAAGGAGATGTCTACCCAGCTTCAAAAGGATGTCCGCTAAGCTTCAAGTGGATGTCCACATAGCTTCAAGTGGATGTCAACCCAGCTTCAAGGGGATGTACACATAGCTTAAAAGGGATGTCAACTTAGCTGAAGACATCTTGAGGTTATTGAGCAATAGTCCTCTAAATCACAACAAGTTCCTTAACATGGGTATAAAGGGGGTTGTAATCTCTTCATTCTATCACCATGTGTTGTTTTCTTCTGATGTCAGTCAGTTTAGCCTAACCTTTTCTCCCAAACACCTAACATCCAGCATTCATGTTTTAGAAGCTATCATTGAGTCACAGAGTCACTCAGGCATCAGAGAAATGCGCGGCCTCCATTTGCTCCTTACAGATTAATGTCTGCTCTATGGTCGCCTAGGAAAGAAAAGCTAAAAACAATCAGGTATGTCACAGACAACCTACCTAATATGGGAGCTACTGATGATTGCTGCTCAGCCTCCCAAGACTGCCAGCAAACTTCCATACGCTCAACAGGGCATAAGAAGTAGGGGTTGTCTGATGGAACGTATGATGTTAATAGGATTTCAAGTCCTATGGGGCCATTGTAACAGCACAGCGAAGAGACAGTTGCCACTGGATCCATTACTTGGAGTTGGCAGCTTTATACATACATATGTATTTATTGAGTTACATCCTGTATTATACTCCAGAGCTGCACTCACTATTCTGCTGGTGGAGTCACTGTGTACATACATTACTTATCCTGTACTGATCCTGAGTTACATCCTGTATTATACTCTAGAGCTGCACTCACTAGTCTGACTCCAGTAGCAAAATAGTGAGTACAGCTCTGGAGTATAATACCGGATGTAACTCAGGATCAGTACAGGATAAGTAATGTATGTACACAGTGACTCTACCAGCAGAAGAGTGAGTGCAGCTCTGGAGTATAATACAAGATGTGACTCAGGATCAGTACAGGATAAGTGACTCCACCAGCAGAATAGTGAGTGCAGCTCTGGAGTATAATACAGGATGTAACCAGGATCAGTACAGGATAAGTAATGTATTTACACAGTGACTCCACCAGCAGAATAGTGAGTGCAGCTCTGGGGTATAATACAAGATGTAACTCAGGATCAGTACAGGATAAGTAATGTATGTACACAGTGACTCCACCAGCAGATTAGTGAGTGGAGATCTGGAGTATAATACAGGATGTAACTCAGGATCAGTACAGGATAAGTAATGTATGTACACAGTGACTCTACCAGCAGAAGAGTGAGTGCAGCTCTGGAGTATAATACAAGATGTGACTCAGGATCAGTACAGGATAAGTGACTCCACCAGCAGAATAGTGAGTGCAGCTCTGGAGTATAATACAGGATGTAACCAGGATCAGTACAGGATAAGTAATGTATTTACACAGTGACTCCACCAGCAGATTAGTGAGTGGAGATCTGGAGTATAATACAGGATGTAACTCAGGATCAGTACAGGATAAGTAATGTATGTACACAGTGACTCCACCAGCAGAATAGTGAGTGCAGCTCTGGAGTATAATACAGGATGTAACTCAGGATCAGTACAGGATAAGTAATGTATGTACACAGTGACTCTACCAGCAGAATAGTGAGTGCAGCTCTGGAGTATAATACAGGATGTAACTCAGGATCAGAACAGGATAAGTAATGTATGTACACAGTGACTCCACCAGCAGAATAGTGAGTGCAGCTCTGGAGTATAATACAGGATAAGGAACTATACAAATATTTATAAAGTGGCTATGAATATGTAATACATATATTGTAATGTGACAACTACCTAGCCACTCCTCCCACTTTCTGAAATGTATCATACATATAGCTGTTCAGGAAAGGCTTTTAGAAGATCCCCCAATGGGCACAGGTCTGACACAATAATGAGCCCCAAAGGTTCAGCAGAAGAGAAACCCATTTGGAGGGGACTTTGAATCTAATTACTTTCTACTAGGGTCAACGTCTTATGGCATGATTCAGAGTAAGGTCAACTAATCTATCACTTGGTGCAATGATAACAAGAACGGGAACGTTGGGCTCTTAATCATCTCCTTTGGTGGGCCCAAGAAGCTGAAGTCCACCACTGGGTTAAGACCAAGAAGCTGAGGTCCACCACTGGGTGAAGACCAAGAAGCTGAGATCCACCACTGGGTGAAGACCAAGAAGCTGAGGTCCACCACTGGGTGAAGACCAAGAAGCTGAGGTCCACCACTGGGTGAAGACCAAGAAGCTGAGGTCCACCACTGGGTGAAGACCAAGAAGCTGAAGTCCACCACTGGGTGAAGACCAAGAAGCTGAAGTCCACCACTGGGTGAAGACCAAGAAGCTGAAGTCCACCACTGGGTGAAGACCAAGAAGCTGAAGTCCACCACTGGGTGAAGACCAAGAAGCTGAAGTCCACCACTGGGTGAAGACCATAGTAATTTCTGAACTCATTTTCTGTTGACGATGGTCATGGTGGAAATGTACTGTACATTAGCTATGGGGCCTTACTCCCTTCCCTATATCTACGTTTGTCAACCTTGGGCAAGATGGACCTCCAATTCTCGACCCCCCTCCCAATTTGTTTCTCATAAGAACCCCAATAAATTTCACTAATCATTTAATAGCGGCAACATAATGTTAGGAGGTGGGCATAATGACAACTTCAGAACTTTCTGACTCCGTATCTCCAAGGCCAGTAGAGCCTTCCATCTATTAGACTCTGCTGCCATGAACATGCCGCCAAGGTACCCGGTAAACCTTCCCACTCATCGCCGTCTTTTAAGCTCCAGAATCCTGGATGAAGACGCACCTCTGGTTTATGCCTTAAAAACAACAAACTAAAGCAACTCCAAAAAGCTGGAAGTCTCAATCTCACAGAGACGTTCTTCAGACTCCACAATCCATGCGGTCTACCGAGCCTTGGTTCGGCTGAGCACCCAGCTTGCTTAGACATGTCCTATGGTGGTACTTCCATACATACATAGGGAATAGGACATGACTCGCTAGCCTTCATGCAGGACCATGATGAGGGTGGTGGAGCACTGCTTTGGGCTAATGGTTTGGAGGAATATTTAAGGGATTTCTCATGATGATAAACTTAAATCGCTCTGGCTGTACAGGAAGTCATACAGGAACGATGCAGCATAACGCATGGAGAGGACATCCACGGGGTTTAGTGCAAACAGAACATTATATCCGGGCATGATCTTGCACGAGGTGCGGCTGGAAGAAGAGGGTAACCCCGGTGCAGGGTCTCAGTACTACAGGTCTCTCGGAGAGAGAGGAATATGCTGTAGAGCGGGACACGTCGCAGGTGGCGATTGGTCGATGGGCGATCAGTAGACGCACAGATCAGGAAATTTCATCTCATACACGGGGATGGAGTGGTTCTGGGACTGGCCGTATGCAGCCGTGATGGTGCCAGAGGGACTCGGTGGAGGACTAAAAAAAGAGAAAGAGCAGAAAATATGTCAAATATTGTGGTAACTACAAAAGTTTTAAAGGAAGGGGCTTTAAAGGCCCAGTCTGGTCAAAACACATTTGTCCATCCCAGCCCCCCTCACCCGTTTGTCTGTCACACTTTGGAAGTCCCCTCTATGTATTCCAGTTACTTCCCTGCAGTGCAGCCCCCTGTCAGAACCTTATCAGACAGCATGCTAATGATGCATCAGCCCAGTTTTATTTGAGAATGGGAGGGACAATTTAATTATTATTAAATCATTATCTTCCACATTCACCTAAATAAGTTACAGCCCACTAATATACAGTCCGAAGGATGAGCTGTGATCTCCTCTATTATGCCTGCGTGACAGGAGCTGTGTTATCATCAGCAGTAACTGTGAAAGTAGTGCCTGTGTCCACCTCTAAGCAGTTCCAGTGTCAGATCCATGTAAAAGCATCCCACAGACTGAGAAACTGACTAGAAAACAAGTCCTTAACCCCAAGAAGATCTAAGCTGCTCAAAACGGAGATCACATGACCATCTGAGCAGAAGGAGGCTGGGAGATTTAGACAGACAGTGATAACTAAGCAAGATAACACTAGCTCACTTATATACTATGGGGGAAATAATGAATGAAAAAAAATCACTGAAATGGCCCTTTAAGAATAAGGGAAGGCACAAAAAGGGCTGGAAGGGGATCAGAGGCTGTTGGGGTGAAGCTTTTGGTGTATCAATAGTGATTCCAAATGATACTTTATAGAAAAAAATGGGGACTTGATGGATAAAGTTACTTTAGTGGTCAGAGTATTTGGTTGCGCCTAGACATGACCCAACCAACAGCTCCTCTATGTGTCTGGACTGATCTGCCTCCCTGACTGTTTTTCCCGTTCTGGCATTGCAGTGAAAACTAGAGGGAAAGCGATGCCAGAACTGACCCCCTGGCATACCATGGCGGTTCATGGCATACCATGCAGCAGTTCAAATGCCTGCATGCAGCGCTTCTCCTTCCGGTCTTCTGAGCTGGATCTGCGACGGGACCTGCGGCCGGAGGTTCTGACGCACATGTGAAACCGGCCTAAGATAGACTTTTGAAAAGACTCCGGCCCCTTTCACATGGACGGCAGCTGTGTTTCTGCGATTTCTGTGCAATTTAGCTTTATTTTCTCATGGGGATATCACGAGATTTTTTTTGGGGGGGAAAGCTTGAAATATAAGCCCTACCCCGATAATAAGTCCTGGCTGCATGTAAAAACAACCAAAACAATACATTACCTAATGGATGCTGTCTGCTCCACCGCACTTCTCCCAAAGCTCTTGTTTGCAGTCTTCAGCCGCCACTTCCGGGTCCGGGCGTTCATAAATCCCGACTTCAGGAAGCACTGGCTCTGATTGGTTCTCGAGCGCCACGGCTCAGCCAATCTATGCAGTGCTCGATAAATCAAACACAGCTAATCAACGCAGCGCTCGATGAACTAATCAAAGCCATTTAATGCAGCGCTCCATGAACCAATCACAGCCATTCAATGCAGCGTTCGATGAACCAATCACAGCCATTCAATGCAGCGCTCCATGAACCAATCACAGCCATTCAATGCAGCGCTCCATGAACCAATCGCAGCCAAACAATGCAGCGCTCGATGAACCAATCATAGCTCTCGCATTGAATGTCTGTGATTGCTTCACCAAGAGCTGCATTGATTGGTTCTCGAGTGCTGCAGCTCAGCCAATCAGAGTCAGTGCTTCCTGGAGGCGGGATTTATGAACCCTCTAACCAGGAAGCAGCGGCTGAAGACTGCAAACAAGTGTGTCGGAGCTTGGGGAGGAGACGTGCGGTGGAGCGGACAGCGCCTGTTAGGTGATGTATTGTTTTCTTTTTTTTTATGCAGTTAGGGCTTATTTTAGGGGAAACCGAAGGACTTCCTACTGTTAAAGTAGCATCGCAACGCATGAAAGCAACGATTTCATGTGATGCAACACAAAGGAAGGCTAGCTGTCACATCGCAAGAAAATTGCGCGATTTTGTCACTTGTGTGAAAGTGGCCTCATTCTAGGGCGATATATGGGGAATCTCGTTACACACAGTCACTCACCGTATGGTCAGCTCAAAGATTTGGTTCAGTTTGCTCTGCAGCAGAGATGCCTTGAAAAGAAGAGATCACAGGTGAGAGGTGAGCGGACGTGAGCGCCATTCACTGACATGTAATATTGCATAACCTCCAGTGCTATCACAGGAGAGAGGTGAGTGGACTTGAGCACCATTCACTGACATGTAACATTACATAACCTTCAGTTGTATCACAGGATGGTGGATATGTAATCACAGCTGGTGCTGAACTTGGCAGATACCCCATATGTGAGATATTGGCCACCACTGTATATCCTCCCCTCCCCAACAACACTTTAAATACTGTATTGTATATTATGACGTCATATAATATCCTCTGGTCACATCCAAAGCAGCATTCACCATTCTGCAACTTACCTTATATCCCATAATGCACTACCAAAACCCTCCATGACAGATTTAACCCTATAGAGACACTGAACAGGTAGGGAGTGACAGGAACATTCAGGCCTGTGCACACTGAGCACTGACAATAAACTTAAGGAATGTTTGAGTGCAGCTTTGGATGTGACCAGAGAAGAATACAGTATATTATATAAATACTAACACTTTCTGGACCGTATGTGACATTATGCAGAAATCTATGAAATATCTTACCCTGGCTCCACAATGTGCAGCGATCTCTTCAAATGGAGCCTTCTGGAACTTCTCCACCACCTGCCTCCGCCGCTCCCGCTCCTGTTCCTCCACCGCTACACTATCCACTGTACAGGGTTGAACGCAGAGAAGTGTTAGTTTAGACGGGTTAATTGGTAGCTGGCAACGAGTGTTCACATTTCCCGCAGCGCCCCCAGAGGTGAAATAGAGCATTACATAATACACACAAGTTAAAATGTATGTTTTGCAGAGGAATACTACACAGAGCAGTTCAGGAGAACTGCCGGCTGGACGCAGCTGAACTCCGTCTGTAGGGAAAAGGTGATTATACTTTTTTTTTATTATTATTATTTTTTTTTTTTTACACATTTTAGGATGGTTTTCAGGGAAGGGCTTATATTTTTACGCCCTTCCCGAAAATTCATCCCGCGTTCGCCGGCAGCCCATTGCTTTCAATGGAGCCGGCTGTATTGCCGGCTCCATTGAATTCAATGGGCGAACATCGTTCTCCTCTGCCACAGCTGTGGCAGTGGATAGCGGGCAGTCCGGGGCGGTTTCACTGAAAACGCTGCTAGGTGCAGCTTTTTCAGCGAATCGTTGGCCCTGGTCACGCGATTTGCGGATGCGCATGCGTTATCTCACACAATATAGTACAACAGACGTGTAAAGCAGTTTTCTTAGTAGACTTTGCGTTTTAATTCCTTGTCAGTGAATGGAGACATCCTTGCTTACATCCTCAGGCTGCAGGGACTTACTCTTACCTATGGCTTTTTTCAGAGTTTCGAATGTTATTTCTTCTGCTGGAGCTTTCTGAAAAGAGAGAATATGAGAACTGTTACTAAGGCAGCCCGTGACAGCAGCACAGAGTACTTAAGGGCCATAGTCTGCTGATCTAGGAGTTCACACACTGCGGGTTGGGCAGGCTCCACAGCAGCCCAGAGTATTGTAAGAGAGGAGTGGGCTTGTCCTGTGAGGGGTTACAGACTGAGGGTAGGCTGCTGTCACATCTGCGCTAGGAGAAAGAGGGGGGAATCTCCTGGCCCAACAGATCTGTCTTATGGCGGAACCGAACAACGCCAACAGTATCTATGGTATGTGGTTGGTTGTGGTACAGTATTCACTGAGCTATCCCGGTGCTATATTTATGGCATGAGCTTGGTCCTGGTGCTGTATTTATGATATGAGCTTGGTTCTAGTATAGTATTCACTAAGCTGTTCTGGTGCTGTATTTATGGTATGGCCTTGGTTCTCGTATAGTTTTCACTGAGCTGTTTAATGCTGTATTTATATGAGCTTGGTTTTGCTACAGTATTCACTATGCTGCTCTGGGGCTGTATTTATGGTATGGGCTTGGTTCTGGTGCTGTATTTATGCATTAAGATCGGTTCTGGTACAATATTCACTGAGCTGTTCTGGTGTGGGTATCCTGTTATCTTGCTGCTTTCAGCAGAATACAGACAGACTGTCTATCAGAAACTGTGAAAGTATATATCTTTTTCTTCTTATGACTGGGGTGTGGAGGGGGCAAAAGAAAAAACACACACACAGAGCCATATAAGGCAGCAACAAGAATCATAGAATTGTAGAGTTGGAAGGGACCTCCAGGGTCATCAGGTCCGAACCCCTGCTCAGTGCAGAATTCACTAAATCATCCCAGACAGATGTCTGTCCAGCCTTTGCTTAAACACTTCCATTGAAGGAGAACTCCCCACCTCCTGTGGTAACCTGTTCCACTCATTGATGCACTGTCTAATATCTAATTTGTGTCTCCTCCCTTTCAGTTTCATCTCATTGCTTCTAGTCTTTCCTTGTACAGATGAGAATAGGGCTGATCCCTCTGCACTGTGACAGCCCTTCAGATATTTGTAGACAGCTATTAAGTCTCCTCTCAGCTAAACATTCCCAGATCCTTTAACCGTTCCTCATAGGACATGATTTGCAGACTGCTCACCATCTTGATAACTCTTCTCTGAACTTGCTCCAGTTTGTCTGTCTTTTTTAAAGTGGGGTGCCTAGAACTGGACACAGTATTCCAGATGAGGTCTGACTAATGAAGAGTAGAGGGAGATAATGACCTCACGTGATCTAGACTCTATGCTTCTCTTAATATATCCCAGAATTGTGTTTGCCTTTTTGGCTGCTGCATCACATTGTTGACTCATGTTCAGTCTGTGATCTATTAGTATACCCAAGTCTTTTTCACATGTGCTGCTGCTTAGCCCAATTCCTCCCATTCTGTATGTGTTTTTTTTTCTTTTTCTTGCCCAGATGTAGGACTTTGCATTTCTCCTTGTTAAATATCATTCTGTTAGTCGCCGCCCACTGTTCAAGCGTTTCTAGATATTTTTGAATACTCTCTCTTTTCTAGTGTTAGCTATCCCTCCTAGCCATCCCTCCTTGGCAAATTTGATCAGTTTCCCATCAATTCCCTCCTCCAGATCAATGTTGAACAACACTGGGCCTAGGACAGAGCCTTGTGGTTCCCCACTTGATACATTCTTCCACTTGGATGTGCAGCTATTTACGACCACTCTTTGAGTACGATCACTCAGCCAGCTGTGAATCCACCTAACAGTTGCCTTGTCAATCCCATATTTGGTCATTTTCAATAAGTATGGTATGAGATACTTTGTCAATTGCTTTACTAAAGTCAAGATATACTATATCCACCGCATTTCACTGATCAACCCAGTCAGTGATTCTGTGATAGAAGGAAATTATAGATTCATCTGGCATGACTTCTTTGTTACAAACCCATGCTGGCCTTGGTTAATTACTCCATTTTATCCCAGTACTTGCATACATGCTGTTTAATAATTTGTTCAAAGATCTTTCCCAGTATAGAAGTCAGGCTTACAGGCCTGTAGTTTCCGGGATCCACCTTCTTCTCTTTTTTGAAGATAGGGACAACATTTGGCGAGTGGTTCAGCAATTAACTCTGCTGCTTCCTTTAGTATCCTAGGATGTAATTCATCTGGACCTTGAGACTTGAATTCATTTAAGTTAGCTAAGCGTTCCCTCACCATCTCTCTGCTTATAGATATAGCCTGCATTTGTTTATTCCCCCAATAGCACAGGGAAGATCAGTTGATGTTCCATCTACTTTCTGAGAGAAAACAGATACAAAATAGGAATTTAAAAGTTCATCATTCTTAACCAATTCACCATTTTCATCTTGTAAGCATCCAATAGCATCTTTGACTTTTCTTTTGCTTTTGACCCCCCAAAATCCTTTTTTATTGCTTTTGGCCTCTGTTGCAAGCCTCACTTCATTATTGGCTTTAGCTTTTCTGACACTTGCCCTACAGTTTTTGCAGACTGCATTATATTCTTCTTTAGATATTCCCCCTCTCTTTCCATTTGATAAATATATTTTTCTTTGTTTTTAACATGTGTGCAAGGTCTGTGTTCATCCATCCTGGTCTCACTAAATGCTTCCCATTCTACCTTCTTTTAGAGATTGTTAACGATTGTGCTTTGAGAATCTCATTTCACAATATTTCCCAACCTTCTTGGACATTTCTGTCCTTAAGAACATCCAGCCATTGGATTCTTCCGATCCTCTTTCTGAGTTCATTAAAATCTGCCTTTCTGAATTTCAATCCCTTTTTAACCAAAATTCCAGTATAGCATGACCACTGCCTCCTAAGGACTCAGCCACCCGTACCTCCTCAACCATTCCCTCCCTGTTGGTAAGCATTAGGTCCAAGATAGCAGATCCCCTTGTTTTCTCTTCTACCTTTTGGAAGATAAAGTTGTCAGCAAGAGCGGATAAGAATTTGTTGGATCCATTACTTTTACCTGGGATAGATTCCCAACAAATGTCTGGATCGGTAAAATCTCCCATAATCACTATGTTGTGCTTTTTTTGAGATCTTAGCCATCTGATGTAGAAAGACTTCATCACTATCTTCTGCTTGTCCAGGCGGCCTATAGTAAATGCCTACAATGGTGTCCTTTCTGTTGTTCTCTTCTTGTATTCTCACCCAAACAGTTTCTATAGAACTCCCAGCTCTAAAGCTTGAATCTTTGTGGAGATGAATGTTTTCTAACATACAACACAACACCTCCCCCCTTTTTTAGGTTTGTTTCTTATAAATAAGTTGTATCCCTCAAGCCTTGTATTCCAATCATGTGTATCATTCTACCAAGTTTCCGTGATGCCTATGACATCATATCTCTCTTCCTGTGTTAGGAGCTCCAATTCTCCTTGTTTTTTTCCCATGCTCTGTGCATTTGTGCAGAAACATTTTAGTTTGTGATCGGTGTCTCTTGCTCCTCTACTTTCCTTCTGAAAGTAACTTCAAGAAAATACTTGAAGTTACTTGTGTACAATGGTGCTTCCTCATTGCTATGAGCGGACTGATGTACTCTCTGGTAGCACTTCACCATTATCTCTCCTCATCCATGGACATGTATTGCTATGCTCTATGTCAATAGCTCAGTGAAAGCACCTCACCTCCTCCTTCTCTGGGCTGTTCCTGGACTCTACTTCCACTTGCAGAGACATTGTCTCCCCAATGCTCTTCCTTTTAGACAAGCGGTCTTCATCTACAAGACAATGGGAGATGTCTTAAGTGTCCTTGGAAGAAAATGAAGGAACGCTAATGTAAAGTAATAGGCATTCAATGACAAGGATTAATGGATGGTCAAAACAAACAGGGGCAGAAGATGAAGGATGAAGAAACAAAAAAGAAAAGAACATTTAAGAAAAAGTCCATTCTCTTAGTAAGATAATAAAAAAGGACAGTGCTGTGGATGTAGATATCAGATCCGCAGTCCATATACTAGTTAACATATAAGGCACCTCCATATTAAAAGTTGCATTTTCTTCCCACAATTCTTTGCACAGCGCAGGTAACCACCTCTGTTCCACAAAAGGATGTATGTTAGGTGTCACTTTCTAGACTACCTCCAGAGGGAGGAAGGGGATAGACTTGTCATCTCCTCATTTTTCATATGCAAATTAGTCAGGGGAGATACTGGCTCTCCTTGAAGAGACTCCATGGTTCAGTGCTCCATGGGAAAAATGTATGCAAATTAGCTTATGTCACTTGGAACCACAAACTCCTGCAAAAGGAAGAGCAACCATCTGTAGGTAGACTGTTTGGGGTTCCTGCGTCTCATCAGTACAGAGCAGGGTACTGCTTGGCTGGATTAGATGCCTTAAGTCCTATTCACACAGTTTTTCTGCCATGAACCCGTCCTGCAATCCACGTCTATGTAAACTCCCATTGAATCCACACCGCGCAAAAAATGGGCTATACTGGGCTATTCCGTATCATTTCATATCATGTGAATGGGGACTTAAAAGGGGTTGTGTCAAGTTATAAAGCTATCCCTTAGCCACAGGATGAAGAATATCTTTATGATCGGTGGGGGTTTGATTTTTAGGACCCCCACGGATCTTGAATACAGTTGAGGACGTGCAGGCACACTGCTATTCCATTTATTTCAATGACAGTGCCCGAGATTGCCGAAGCGCTTGAACTAAGTCATCTCCACCGATATTGCTGAAATGAATGGACTGTTGGCGTGCCTGCAGGACCTCTGCTCCACTCACTGGGATCGGTGGGGGTCCCAGTGGTCAGATCCCCACGATCATAATTTTTCCCCTATCCCGTAGATAGGAGATAACTTTATGACTTGGAACAACAACTTTAAGGTCACTTTTTCCTTTGGAGGAGTCTCTGCTTTGGTTGGCATGAGCCAAATTGCATACATTTTTCCCATGAATCATTGCACTCGACCACGGAGTCTCTTCAATGAGAGCCAGTACCTCCCCTGAGTAATTCCTCATACAAAGACAAGCATCGAAATGAACTAGAAATGCAGTGGGCATTATAGGAAAAGTTTTAGCCAAACTTTCAAGAGGCCCCGGCAGGAAGGGCCTTAGGGAGGAAACTAAAACTTTAATTTGCGGCAGCATTGGCCTTCGATGGCCTTCTGCAAGGTGAAGGCCATCATTCTCAGGTAATATCTTCTGCAGTCACCCGAGTCATGGCAGGAGAGGACTTACCTGTCAGCTGTGGAACATAGGGAGTACTCAGCCGATCCGAATTATAGCCACTTCCTCCCAGCACTTCACTGACTTTACTCTGCAGGAAGAGCAGCTCAGTCTCAATGTGATCCGCGCTCTTCGACCACCTGAAGAACAGTTTTCGAGGCATGTTAGTTTATATGTATGTGTGTGTGTGTGTATACACACACACACACACACACACACATCTATATGTATAAAGACGAAAGCCCTGACTGACTGACTGACTCACTCACTCACTGACTCACTCACTCGCCACTAATTCTCCAACTTCCCAATGTCATAGAAACATGAAATTTGGCACAAGCATAGATTATGTCCAAAATAGAAAAAGCTAATGGGTCCCAATTCGATTATTCAATTGTAACGCAAAAGAATTAGCGTCCAAATTTTACGTGCGGAATCTAATTCTCTCACTTCCCGATGCAACATATAATTACACAAATTTTTACTGCACAAATGTGAAATTTGCCATGACCATTCTTTGCGTACTAAATATTGGAAATTTAAAGGGTTGGAACTTGATTATTCAATCCTATGCCTAAAAGTAAGTGACCCCCTATGTAATGTAACTAATAACACACATTTGTACTGCACAAACTTGAAATTTGGCATGAGCATTCCTATGTTATGTAACTAATAACATATCTGTACCCCGTAATATATGAGACAGTTATCCTCTCGGCAAAACAAAACGCATTTATCTAAAGTAACCACGACTTCATAAGATTTTCCGTGTGAACACCGGATAAACACCAGTACCAAATTAACTCGGGCGAAGCCGGGTATATCAGCTAGTTATATATATATGGTGGAAGCCCTCACTGATTGACTCGCCACTACTTCTCTAACTTCCCGATGTCGTACAAACATGAAATTTGGCAGGAGCATTCTTTAGGTCCTAAATAGGAAAAATAAAGGGGTCACAACTCGAAAATTCAATACTAATTGCAAAAGTATTGGCGCCCCTGAGTCATGTACCAAATCTAATTCTCTAACTGCCTAATGTGGTATAAACATGAAATTCGTCCATTCTTATATATAGATAGAGGATCAGTCTCTGGTAGACACACAATATATTGGGGCACTCTCTTGCTGATGCTATATTTAGGGGACTCTCTCTTGCTGACGCTATGTTTAGGGGGGCACTCTCTTGCTGACACTATGTTTAGGGGTGCACTCTTTTGCTGACACTATATTTAGGGCAGCACTCTCTTGCTGACACTATATTTAGGGCAGCACTCTCTTGCTGACACTATGTTTACGTCGGCATTCTCTTGCTGACACTATGTTAAGGGCGGCACTCTCTTGCTGACACTATGTTAGGGCGGCACTCTCTTGCTGACACTATATTTAGGGGACACTCTCTTGCTGACACTATATTTAGGGGACACTCTCTTGCTGACACTGTAATTAGGGGACACTCTCTTGCTGACACTGTAATTAGGGGACACTCTCCTGCTAACACTATATTTAGGGGACACTCTCCTGCTGACACTATGTTTAGGGCGGCACTCTCTTGCTGACACTATATTTAGGGCGGCACTCTCTTGCTGACACTATGTATAGGGGGGCACTCTCTTGCTGACACTATATTTAGGGGACACTCTCTTGCTGACACTATGTTTAGGGCGGCACTTTCTTGCTGACACTATGTTTAGGACGGCACTCTCTTGCTGACACTGTTTAGGGCGGCACTCTCTTGCTGACACTGTATTTAGGGGACACTCTCTTGATGAAACTATATTTAGGGGACACTCTCCTGCTGACACTGTATTTAGGGGACACTCTCCTGCTGACACTGTATTTAGGGGACACTCTCCTGCTGACGCTATGCTTAGGGGACACTCTCTTGCTGACACTATGTTTAGGGGACACTCTTGCTGACACTATGTTTAGGGTGGCACTTTCTTGCTGACGCTATCTTAAGGGGACACTCTCTTGCTGACACTATGTTTAGGGGACACTCTTGCTGACACTATGTTTAGGGCGGCACTCTCTTGCTGACGCTATCTTAAGGGGACACTCTCTTGCTGACACTATGTTTAGGGGACACTCTTGCTGACACTATGTTTAGGGGACACTCTTGCTGACGCTATCTTAAGGGGACACTCTCTTGCTGACGCTATGTTTAGGGGGGCACTCTCTTGCTGACACTATGTTCAGGGCGGCACTCTCTTGCTGACACTGTTCAGGGCGGCACTCTCTTGCTGACACTGTTCAGGGCGGCACTCTCTTGCTGACACTATGTTTAGGGCGGCACTCTCTTGCTGACACTATATTTAGGGGACACAGTATATGCAGGAACTCTGGAAGATACGGTATATGCAGGCATTCTAGAAGACACACTTTATGTAGCACTCTAGAAGACACAGTATATGCAGCACTCTAGAAGACATAGTATATGCAGGCACTCTGGAATACACGGTATAGACAGGCACTCTAGAAGACAAAGTATATGCAGGCACTCTAGACCAGTGTTCCCCAACTCCAGTCCTCAGGGACCCCCAACAGGTCAGGTCTTCAGGATTTCCTCAGTGTTGCACAGGTGATGTAATTATTGTCGGTGCCTCAGACATTACCACAGGTGTTCTTACCATAGGATATCCTGAAAACATGACCTGTTGGTGGTCCCTGAGGACTGAAGTTGGGGACCCCTGATCTAGAAGACAGGGTATATGCAGGCACACCAGAAGACACGGTATAGGCAGGCATTCTAGAAGACACACTTTATGCAGCACTCTAGAAGACACGGTATATGCAGGCACTCTAGAAGACACGGTATATGCAGGCACTCTAGAAGACACGGTATAGGCAGGCACTCTAGAAGACAGGGTATATGCAGGCACACCAGAAGACACGGTATAGGCAGGCACTCTATAATGCACGGCATATGCAGCACTCTAGAAGGCACAGATTATGCAGGCATTCTAGAAGTCACAGTAAATGCAAGCACTGTAAAGGACAGTATATGCAGGCACTCTAGAAGACACAGTATATGCTGCTCTCTAGAAGGCACGGTATACGCAACACTCTAGAAGACACGATATATGCAGGCACTCTAGAAGACATGGTATATGCAGGCACTCTAGAAGACACGGTATATGCAGGCACTCTAGAAGACACGGTATATGCAGGCACTCTAGAAGACACGGTATAGGCAGGCATTCTAGAAGTCAGGGTACATGCAAGCACTGTAAAAGACACAGTATATGCAGGCACTCTAGAAGATACACTTTATGCAGGCACTCTAGAAGACACGGTATATACAGGCACTCTAGAACATACGGTATATGCAGGCACTCTATATGCAGGTACTCTAGAAGTCACGGTATATGCAGGCACTCTCAGGTCAGATCTATGTATGTAGGCACTCTTGAGCAGACACGGTGCATAACTAGTACTATCTGCAGGCACAATATCGGGGGCTCTCTAGCAGACATTGTGTGTGTTTGCAGGCACTGTAATTGGGCATTTTGGGTAGTTGTGGTACACACTGGGCATATATGGGATCTCTGGCAGGCACTACATATGCAGGCTCTCTCTAGCAGACCCTGATGCGGTTTTGCTTCCGATTCGCCACAGATTTTACCTTCTCATTTAAAAGGGTGAAACCCACGGCGAATATCTGCAGCATATATTGACTTGTGTGGATGTAAAATCACCATCACAGGTCATTGTACGCTGCAAATAAGGAAGAAGGAACAATACCTCTGCAGCGCCCCCTACTGGATGGCAGCATTCCTTCACATCAATGTCAGACCCTTTATACAGATCTTTAGAACAATGATTGGGAATTGAAAACCAAAAGCCAGAACCCATACACAGACAGCTGTTACGGGGAGTTTGCCCCTCATCAGTGTGCAGTAGGTTTCTGGCCGGTGAGAGGCCAATGACACAAGTGGGGAGGGTATCCTCTCTGAAACCCCATCCATGCTGCTCTACTGTATGATGCTGCAGACCCTCCACAGCCAGCTGAGCCGTGGAATATTCCCATCTCCGCAGTACATGAACTTATCCTGACAAGCAGGAACACAACGCTACGCTGGCTGCGAGAACGGGGGGATTAGCTATTAAATTTGTGGGCATCTTCTGGAAGACACTTGTACCCCACTCTACTGCTGCAAGGGGGCACTCTAGCACTGTGTATAGAGGCAGGAGCACTCTGACTAGCACTGTGTATAGAGGCAGGAGCACTCTGACTAGCACTGTGTATAGAGGCAGGAGCACTCTGACTAGCACTGTGTATAGAGGCAGGAGCACTCTGACTAGCACTGTGTATAGAGGTACTCTATAGGGGTGCACATTAGCACTCTATCACTGTGTATAAAGGCACTCTCTAGGGGTGTACATTAGCACTTTATCACTTTGTATAGTGGTACTCGGTAGGGGTGCACATTAGCACTCTATCACTGTCTATTGAGGTACTCTCTAGGGTTGTACATTAGACATGTGACACATGCATGTAGCAGAGCTGTGCGTGTGACGTGCATGTAGCAGAGCTGTGTATTTGTGACGTGCATGTAGCAGAGCTGTGTATTTGTGACGTGCATGTAGCAGAGCTGTGTATTTGTGACGTGCATGTAGCAGAGCTGTGTGTGACGTGCATGTAGCAGAGCTCTGTGTGACGTGCATGTAGCAGAGCTCTGTGTGACGTGCATGTAGCAGAGCTCTGTGTGACGTGCATGTAGCAGAGCTCTGTGTGTGTGACGTGCATGTAGTAGAGCTCTGTGTGTGTGACGTGCATGTAGTAGAGCTCTGTGTGTGTGACGTACATGTAGTAGAGTTCTGTGTGTGACACATGCATGTAGCAGAGTTCTGTGTGTGACGCGTGCATGTAGCAGATCTGTGTGTGTCTGACGTGTATGTAGCAGAGCTGTGTGTGTGACGTGTATGTAGCAGAGCTGTGTGTGTGACGTGTATGTAGCAGAGTTGTGTGTTTGTGGCGTGCATGTAGTAGAGCTCTGTGTATGGCACGTGCATGTAGCAGATCTGTGTGTGAGTGACATGCATGTAGCAGAGCTGTGTGGTGCACTGCGCTACCAGAAAAACTGGCACTATAATTTCCTAATAATTACTAGTAGATACTGTATATTGAGAGCTCTCTGGCTGACATTGTTTATGGTGAGGTGCCCCCTGATATATCTGACTCCAGGATGCCTCCCATACGCAGCACAGTGTGTACTGGGGTCATGCAACATGCGTTATGCGGCTAGGATGCCAAGGCACCTCGTCCTGCTCCTGATCTGACCTGACTGATGGACTTCACAGATCAACCATGTGACAGCTGGCAGCCTATAGCTGCCATTAATGGCATCATTCTAAAAGCTATATAAAAAATTATAGCAAATTATTCTTAAAAACAATTTAAATCCACTAAACAAAAGACCTTACGCCCTCTCTTTATACCCCTTTTGAGTTATTCAAGTCATCTTTTTTGTTCTTCACATCCAAAATACTACTGGCTGCCTGCGGTCAGTCATGTGACACAAGGCTCCCGCTCTTTTACTGCCAACTCCCACAATGCACTGCTCTCTGATAGCAGGAAACTAACAGAAACCTGATTCTAGCTTTGGAAGTGAACAGAGAAGAAAATACAGCAAAGTATTTTCCAAGTCTCTTCCCACTTCCTGCTGATTCCTGCCGCCCGCTGAGCCGTCCCATAAGTATGACTTGCAGGTCGCCGTGGACGCGGGGCGACATTGTGATGCAGCCTCCGTCCTGCCGCACTTAGCACTGACTCTCCATAAGGAATACACATGAAATGGCATCTGAAGATGGAGACTAATAGAGATAAGGCACAAGGATGACCCATTAGAGGAGGCGAGGGGCAAAGGCTGTTCTTAAGAGCTTAAAAGCTAAGTGGCACAACGGCCGCCAAAGTGGATGAGTGGGAAGTAGCCATTAATAGACATTACGGCTCTCGGGGACCAGAAGTGGACGGAGGATGAGTCAATGTTTATAAGTTGCAGTGACAATCGGCCGCTTGTGTTCCAGAAGAGACTATTGCTGTGATGTCATGGCTGCCTATTAACGACGCTCAGGCGGCAATGGCGGTAAAGGGACAACGTGTTCCAACTCTGAGAATACAAGCTACTCCATCCAGTCATTAGGAGCCATGTTTACGCTAATCTAAGTGACAACCCCTTGTGGGGCTGTAATGGCGGCCATATCGGGTGACAGTTGACAGAACAGTAAATTATCTTTCGGGGGGGTTCTTGATTTGGTCATTATTGAGTCACCTGGGTTTCTCCACGAAGATGTCTTCCGGTAGTAGATAGGAGCCATCTTTTTGTCGCATTTCTATCACCTAGGATGTGAGAAATGAGGAGATATCAGTAATGGTTCCTACTAACAGACTTACCGTTTTACTATTCTAGCACAGCTCCATGCATTGCTCCTAGGGGATATTAGCGGGATATTAGCGGGATGGCAGCCGACGGAGCTTGTACTGCAGCCCATGGAGGTTGTGCGGCACGTATTAGTGAGTCGTACAGGCTTGGTGCTGCCCATATACATTTGTGTTGAACAGTCCGACTATCTCATGTGTTTTTAGGTCTTCCCACTCTCCCCTGACTGCAGCTGTCGGGGAAAAGAAGGATCGGACATATTGGATTTCAAGATAGTCTACTGTGTGTCCACGCAGGAGGGATGAACGGCAGCAGCTTACCCCCCTCTGCCCGTTGACATGACACGCACGCTCAGCCAAGGGGATGTGCTGCAGACAACCATGAGAACGTATCTTGAGATGGACGATCCTTCGTCCCACATACAGTCTGAATTGGCTTGTATGGAGACCATTTAAATAAAGATCATGGGAGAGGTCATGACCCCGAGTGTGATCTTGTTGATCGGCGCTCATCATCTGGATCAGATTGAGCCATGTAAAAGTACATTAACCCTTTGGCGATTGTATGGAGCGGGCTAGGCTCCTTACACAGCGGCTGTCAGCTTTGGCACAGGAGTCGCAATCATAAATAACTCCAATCCTGGTTGCTGACCATTTAAATGCCACGACCAATTCTGGCAGCAGCATTTAAATGTCTGGCCATTTGGGTGCTATGCCAACCTGGGGCTTCCTGCAAAAATACTGCAATGCTGAAGTATTGCAGTATATTGTATAAGCAATCCCAAGTGAAAAGTGGGCAGTTGTCCAAGAACCCTATTTACTAAAGGTGCCTTAGGAATGGAACCGCAGGAACGCATTTCATTTGGGCACCGTGTGGTGGCACTATGTGAGCTCTACATTGCTGAGTGTGTCTAAAATGCCATACTGAGGGCCTTACCTTGCTTGTTGCAGTATAAGCTGGCCCAGCTACGACCTTAAAGGTAGAATATATTTAGCCATCCTTACAGCGACCCTCTGGTTTCAGGACAAAATTCTGACTGAGGACGGGAGGGAATTATATTACCTGCAGCTGTTCTTCTCTGCCATCCCTCTGATCCACCTCTTATGGGTCCCGTTTTGGGCCATCCAAGATGGCCAATGCAATCTTCAGACTACCTAATCCCCACAGTGCACTATCAGTGCACTGTATCTGATCTCTGATTGGCCAGAGCTGGTCAAGTGATCAGTATCGGCTAATCAGAGAGCAATGCACAGAGTGCATTAGGTAGTTAGAAAATTGCTGTTGCCACCTTGGATGGCCAAAAATGGGGCCTGGAGTGCGCAGATTGGAGGGACGGCAGAGAAGAACAACTGCACGTAATTTACTGCCCCTCCTGTCCTGGAGCAGAGTTTTGGCCCAAAATCGGAGGGTCGCTTTAAAGATGATCTGTCAGCATCACGGACATGTCTGTTTTAGTAAATGCCTGTAGTCTCAATTAAACAACACTTCCTGAGCCCATTTTCTTCAAACTCTTAGATGTCACATCCCTCTGTTGTTCCTCCTGAAAATGTATTACTGTTTCCATAGACAAAGCAGTGTGCCCATGCCCAGTCTGACACTGCCAGCACTGATGGGGCAGATGTTCTTGCCACACAAGTACTTTTACGTTCTCACCCCTGAGGTGGGAGGTAGAGCATAATCTACACCCTGTATCATTCAGTGTCTGACCTCGTGGATGTGCTGGCAGAAGGCGGGTACTGTGGTGAGTTGGCTGATGAGGTTCAGATAGGCGGCACACAGGGCATGCAGGGCGCAGCGATTGTATGCAGGAAGATTGTCGTCGTTACTCAGAGCCAGGTCCTGGGAAGAAATGAATCATCACAATCATTTAATAAAAAACGAAAATCGAGAATTTCCAACTTTTCGTGAAAACTAAATATGAATTAAGCCACATTGATATCGAATTGTATGTGAAGGGAAACAAGGTCGTTGGCTTGTAGGAGGAGCTTGAAACAAGAATCTATGGGGCGTCACGTCTCATCAGTGTGACTGCGTGGGCACTCCGGTGCCAGCGGACATGTACAACCCTCCTGCTAGAATTACAACAGTGATGGTCCAGTAAAGCCAGGTTGTGTGTCGGAACCCCAATGCCAAATTAATATAAAGGCCCCCAAATCCTCATTAAAGCGCAGTCTTCGTGCCTCTAGGACACCAGGGATGGCCACTCTGCCTTTTCTCCGGTCAAGTTATTGGGACTTCAACAATCCTGACATTTATGGACAAGCTATAAACTGTGATGGGTGTGAAGAACAGATATCCTACGGCCATATACTTAGTACTGCATTCAAAGGACCCCCAAATTGGTTTGTGCTGTATTTATATTATTATCTTGCTTCAGCTGTTGTGTATATGTATTGACCTTGGTTTTGGTACTGTATATATGTACAGACCTTCATTCTGGTGATAAATTTATGTTATGAGCTTTGTTCTAGTGCTGTATATATGGACAGAACTTTATTCTGGTTGCTGAATTTATGTTATGAGCTTGATTCTGGTTATGTATTTATATGTTCAGTTTAGTTCTGGTGCTGTATTTATGTTATGAGCTTTGTTCCAGTGCTGTATTTATGGTATGAGCTTGGTTCTGGTCTTGTACTGTACTGACCTTCATTTTGGTGCTGAATTTATATTATGAGCTTGGTTCTGGTGCTGTATTTATGCTACGAGCTTGGTTCCAGTGCTGTATTTATGTTATGAGCTTGATTCCAGTGCTGTATTTGTGTTATGAGCTTGGTTTTGGTCTTGTACTGTACTGACCTTCATTTTGGTGCTGAATTTATATTATGAGGTTGGCTCTGGTGCCGTATTTATGTTATGAGCTTGATTCTGGTGTGTGTATTCCGCTATCTTGCTGCTTTTTGAACAAGTGCAGTGTGTGTGTATATGTATATCTACTAATGGGGAAGGGGGTGAATTGCACACACTTTGCCATCTAACCTAGGGCTGGCACTGTTGATACATCACACAAGGTTCCTACCTGCACTGCTAAGACTAGGCGGATGAGATCCACGACCACCTCCTCATTGGCCAGTTCGATGCTGATCATCACCAGCAGAGCGTACAAAGCCTCGTAGTGCGTCTGGACATTGCAAGGGTCATTGCAGCTCAGGTAGATGTGCCGATACAACTGCTGAGAATGCTGGAGAACAAAAGCAAAGCATTATGGGAAGAGATTAGAGGTTTTATAAAGAGAAATCGGGGACGTTTAAGAGATACTGTACTGTAGGGGATATAGTATTAATACACCAGAAGACTGTGGAGCATTTATCTAACCACAATCTATTAGGCTGGGTACCCCGAGAGCTAACTGGAAAGCTGAATGCTGCTTTTGGTGTGACTAGAGCATAACAAATCATGCAACTGAAGCAGGGTGTCTGCGAAGAAAGGGGCCGAGTATGTGTAAGATGCACAAAAGGAGATGCAATGTGGACAAAGAGCACTTACTGCATTCCCCCACACTATTATAGTCTGAAATCCACCTCCTGTTTTATTTAATACGCGAATCCACTATGCTTTACACTGCAGCTCTGTTTGTTTAGATTAAATGCTGTGTCTAAGTGTCTAAGGTATGCGGCTCAGGTGAGCACCACAGGCACTACTCAGACCTGTGACTTTATGTTCAACGGTCACATGCCCTAGGAGCAGCTTAGTCCCATTCAAGGTCAAGGGATTGAGCTGCTATACCAGGCACAGCCTGAGAGCCACAGCCACTTCAATTAGCTGACCAGCGAGGGTCCTGAGTAGTGGAACCCCACAAATCAGGACCCTTGCTGATAGGCCATCAATAGATTAGTCCCAGAAAACCCCTCTAAAAAAGTTTTCCAGGGTTAGGAAAACATGGACACTTTCTTTCAAAATTGGTGCCACGACTGTTCAAAGGTTGTGTCTGGTATTCCAGTTACATTAAATAGAGCTGAGCTGCAATACCAGACACAACCTGTAGACAGTTGCGGGGCTGTTTTTGGAAGAAAGCAGTCATATTTTCTATTCCTCCTCTTTAATGATGTAGTAAACCACAGCATACCTTCTTCATGAAGAGTGTGTCTTGTCTGGAACACTTGTCCACTTTGAGCTTCAATACAGCGATGTCCGGAACAGTGCTAGAGCCGAATCAACAGCAAACGTCAGTAAACCAAATGGCACTAATACGGCTATAAAATATTATTCATAGACTTGTAGTTTTTCTATCCACACAACAGACTTCTACACCCTAAACTTGAATGGGAACTTTGCCTGTAATACCAAGCATGACCACTGCAGTGGGAACAGAGCTGTCTGCTTCCTGCAGAAATCAACTCAGTGCACAAGCGCATTGGCCCAACAAACAGCTGATTGGCAGGGATCCCAGAGAGTTGCACGTCCACCAATCTACTACTGATGGCCTTTCCTGAGAATAGGCCAGCACTAGTTTACAACTGGACAATCCCTTTAAATAGGGCATTCCATTAGAGCAACCACTGCTCATATATGCAATTAGAGTATATATGTGTCATAATGGGGCTTCCCCACGTTTACGAGTCTCTGATAAGTAGCAGCCACTCCGGATCTGACAGACTCGATTTGTCCATGTATCACATTCATTCCACTGTAATTCTGGCATCTTTTTTTAAGCTTCTGTCCCATGAGGGGGCTTGAACTTGCAATCCTTTGATCACTTACATAATACACTTCAGTACTTCTGTATTGCAGGGTATTATGTCTGTGAGTGTTGCACTGATAGGTAACATTTTCAGCAGGGCAAAGAGGCTCTTACATAAGGCAGACCTCTGGCCCTCGGTAAGACCTCCATGGCATAGCAACTCATCAGCATCCCTCAATTGCCTCACAAGAGCAGTGTTGTCTTCCGGCTCATTCACATGGGTTTAGGTCCATGTATAAAGAACTGTTTCACTGCCTGGTTTTGCACGCGTTTCCTGGTTTTATGCATTTTTGTTGTGTATGTGGGTTTTTTTTGCATCTGCGTTTTATCCGTTTTTGGGGTATTTCAAAAACCATAACTTTTTTATTTGTCCGTCCTCATGGTCGTATGACAGCTTTTTTTGGCGCGGTGAGCTGTAGTTTGTATTGGTACCACTCTGGGGGACACATAATGTATTGGAAAACTTGTATTATTTTTTTTGGAGGTGCAGGGAGAGAAAACGCATCAATTCTGACATTGTTTGTTTTTTTTGACAGTGTTAATTATGCAGCATAAACGGCATGACTCATTTTCTCTGCAGTTATGACAATTCCAAAATTAATATTTTTTTAGGTTTTTTTCACTTTTGCACAATAAAAACCCTTTTTTTACATATTCGAATTCAAAGTCCCATACCTTCTTTATTTTCCCATAGATGGAGCTATTTGAGGGCTTTTTTTTCTGTGACGAGCGGTAGTTTTTATTGCTACCATTTTGGGGTACATAAATCTTTTTTATCCCATTTATTGCGTTTTTTGGCAAAATGAAGATCATGAGTGTTTTTTAGGGTTTTTTTTTTTTTTTACAATTTTTGCCAAGCAGGATAAATGGTGTGTTCAATATATTGTACAGGTTGTTACGGATACAATGATATCAAACGGGTGTTTTTCTTTTTACATTTTTTTAATACAAAGGAACATAACTAGGGATGAGCGAGTATACTTGCTAAGGCACTACTCACTCGAGTAATGACGAGTATCTCCCTGCTCATCCCTGAAGATTCGGGGGCTGGCGCGGGGCGGGGAGCTGCGGGGGAGAGCGGGGAGGAACGGAGGGGAGATCTCTCTCTCCCTCTCTCCCGCCCGCTCTCCCCTGCTCCCCGCCGCAACTCACCTGTCAGCTCCCGAATCTTCAGGGACGAGCGGGGAGATACTCGGCTAAGGCACATTACTCGAGCGAGTAGTGCTTTAGCGAGTATGCTCACTCATCCCTAAACATAACCAAAAAGGGTCTTTTTTGTCACATTTTTTAAAAACGGTTTTGATTTTCTTACATTTTTTTACGTCCCCACATGGGACTTGAACCATAAATGCTCTGATCACTATGATAATGTATTGCAGTACTTCTGGGCAGCAATGCTATATCACTCACAATAGCAATCACGGGCCGTGGCAGACACATAGAGTTGGCAGGGACCTTCAGAGTCGTCTGGTCCCTACACCAGTGCATCACGGCCGCTTGTCATGGCAGCCCATAGCACACTCCCGCTGTGAACCCCTTACATGCTGCGATGTACATCGATTGCATCATGTTAGGAGTTAAGAGCGGGAATCGATGTTCTATCAGTCACAGCCAGCTCCCGCTGTGGGATGTACTCCCCAGCCAAGCGGTAAACTTACGTCCTGTGGCATTAAGGGGTTAAAGTAATATACGGAGCCACATACGTGGATATCATATTCATGAACATGAGGTTGCCATAGACCCGCCCCCGAGGTACCTGATGGATGAAAACTTGTGTCTGCTATCATGGCGATCAATCAAGGATACGAGAATCTCCAAGACGAAGAGTCTTAACTCTGCATCTTCCATCAGGGTGGGGGAAAGCAGCGGGTCCAGGAAGGAGCTGGGTAAGGCGGTCAGCATATTGCTGCACTGGAATCCCAAGGACACCTTGTAATGTCACAAAGAGAAAAGTTGTCAGAGCTCCGCCCCTTTTACAAGACGTCTGCACACAATCATTAGTAGTAAGACTACCATTATAGATTACAGGACTCTACAGGTGACCGACTGTAGATGTAGCAGAGCTGAATGTGTTATTTCTGTTGTGCGCTGGGTTAATGTAATGCAGTCGGTTTATCTGTGGGAATCTACAGAATGTCATATCGCCTATAGTCGTTCCAAATGGCAAACTCAGCTCTGCTACAGCTACAGAAAAGTAATCCAATGCCGTTTGAAGCTGGCCTAAGGCCTC
Organism: Eleutherodactylus coqui; assembly: GCA_035609135.1. Classification (NCBI taxonomy): domain Eukaryota; kingdom Metazoa; phylum Chordata; class Amphibia; order Anura; family Eleutherodactylidae; genus Eleutherodactylus; species Eleutherodactylus coqui. Next base: position 33,398,848 of record CM069405.1, read on the forward strand.
ATGTCCACGGGCAAAATCAGATCCGCTGCAGATTCTACATGTAGAATCTGCAGCGGGTCCCTCCTGCCCCGCGGACATGAGCGCCGAAAATAGCAATTTAAAAGTATTTACCTATCCGGCGCGGGCGGAGAATGTCAGCTGTTCCTCACGGCCGGATCTTCATTTTCGGCCGGCGGATGAATTCCTGACGCCGGCGGCACGTCGCCGGCACGTCGTCGACGTGCCGCGCGCATGCGCCGGGCACATCCGCCGAGCCGAAGCAAGGAAGATCCGGCCGTGAGGAACAGCTGACATTCCGCGCCCGCGCCGGATAGGTAAATACTTTAAATTCCTATTTTAGGTCTCCCGCGGATCCGGACGGCTTCCATAGGCTTCAATAGAAGCCCGCGGGAGCCGTCCCCGCGGGAGACCCGCATGAAAATGGAGCATGGTCCAGATTTTTTCATGCTCCATTTTTTTTTAAATCACTTTTATTGACGATCCGCGGGTATTTATGTACCCGCGGGTGGTCAATGCATCCCTATGGGGTGCGGATCCGCGCGCGGGAGATCCGCTGCGGATTTTAAATGTCATTTTGCCCGTGGACATGAGCCCTTAGGCCTCATGTCCACGGGCAAAATATGATTTAGGATCCGCAGCGGATCTCCCGCGTGCGGATCCGCATCCCATAGGGATGCATTGACCACCCGCGGGTAGATAAATACCCGCGGATCGTCAATAAAAGGGATTTTAAAAAAAATGGAGCATGGAAAAATCCGGACCATGCTCCATTTTCGTGCGGGTCTCCCGCGGGGACGGCTCCCGCGGGCTTCTATTGAAGCCTATGGAAGCCGTCCGGATCCGCGGGAGACCTAAAATAGGAATTTAAAGTATTTACCATCCGGCGCGGGCGGGGAAGGTCAGCTGTTCCTCACGGCCGCATCTTCCTTGCTTCGGCTCGGCGGATGTGCCCGGCGCATGCGCGCGGCACGTCGGCGACGTGCCGGCGACGTGCCGCCGGCGTCAGGAATTCATCCGCCGGCCGAAGATGAAGATCCGGCCGTGAGGAACAGCTGATGTTCTCCGCCCGCGCCGGATGGTAAATACTTTTAAATTCTTATTTTCGGCGCTCATGTCCGCGGGGCAGGAGGGACCCGCTGCAGATTCTACATGTAGAATCTGTAGCGGATCTGATTTTCCCCGTGGACATGAGGCCTAAGGCTAAGTACACGCTTGCATATAAACAACATCCGTGTTACGTCTGTACGAAACAGACGTTTTTTTTCATATGAGTGCAGCTCTGCGTGGCCCCTGTATTCGCTCTGTGGGTTTTTTCCTAAACTGAAACAAGCCCAATTCTTTTTTTCTGCGTCTTTAACCCTTCACGGCCAAGGACGTACCGGTACGTTCTGCGGCCACGGGGTATGTATGAAAAGAGGTTGCAATGCAACCTCTCTTCATACAGTGCGGGCGTCAGCTGTTTATAACAGCTGACACCCGCGGGCAATAGGTGGCTTGATAGACTGCCTGTCAAAAAGCAGTATGACGTAATGCTATAGCATTACGTCATACTGCAGGAGCGATCAAAGCATCGCATGTTAAAGTCCCCCAGGGGGACTTCAAAGTAAAGTTAAAAAAAATCAATAAAGTTTTTTTTAATTGAAAAAAATAAAAAAAGTTGTAAAAGTTTAAATCACCCCCCTTTTGCCATATTAAAAAATCTAAATCAGAAAATAAAAATATGTATTTGGTATCGCCGCGTCCGTAAAAGTCCGAACTATCAAAGTAGTGCATTATTTTTCCTGCACGGTGAACGTCGTCCGAAAAAAAAATAAAGAACGCCAGAAATGCACTTTTTTAGTTACCCTGTCTCCCAGAAAAAACGCAATAAAAAGCAATCAAAAAGTCATATGTATTCCAAAATGGTACTATCAGAAACTACAGGACATCCTGCAAAAAATGAGCCCTCGCTCAATGACGTCGACAGAAAAATAAAAACGTTATCGCGCGCACAAAATGACCGCAGAAAATAATTGAAAAAAATGTAATGTCTTTGAAAACAAAAAAGAGTAGTATAGTAAAAAAAAAACTATACAAGTTCGGTATCGTAGTAATCGTACCGACCCATAGAATAAAGTTATCATGTCGATTTTGTTGCCGTTTGTGCGCCGTAGAAGCAAGACGCACTAAAAATGGCGAAATGTCGTTTTTTTTTTTTCATTTTACTCCACTTAGAATTTTTTTAAAGTTTTTCAGCACATTATATGGTACTTTAAATAGCACCATTGAAAAATACAACTTGTCCCGCAAAAAACAAGCCCTCATACAGCGATGTCGATGGATAAATAAAGGAGTTACGATTTTTTTTAAAGGGGGGAGGAAAAAAGGAGAATGGAAAAAGAAAAATGGCCGCGTCATTAAGGAGTTAAAGAAAAGACAAAAAAACAAGGTTCAGCACACGGACTCTTTCCCCTTCTTTTTCCTTTTTTCACAAGAAGGTAAAAAAGAAGGAGGAAAAAGAACTTTAGCAAGTTAGGTAGAGACTAAACGCTCAAGGTTCGGGTTCACGCCAAACCAAACTTTCAGCAAAGACCTACCTGAAACAGTGTTCGCTCAACACAAACTAGCCCCACACAGTGCCCACAGTGTGCCATACAGTGCCAACAAAGCACCAGCAACAGGTGACTGCAAGGTTTTGGTGACGACTGAAGATTCAGAAGACAGTATGACAGAAGACTCCCTCATTCTGAACCCTACAGCGATGGTGGATCCTCTATGGCTAAATAGTCGTGACGTAAGTACCTGCAGGAGAGACTTGAGCAGCATGATCTGGATCAGACGGTTCCTGCTTTCCCTGAGTAGTAAACAAGAAGAATCGGGTTAGTCTGCAACAAACAACCACAGTGCATCCCCCCAAATGTACTAATACAGAGGGGGCGGAACTGGAGTCACGGGAAGCACCGGGTACCCCTTTCTTGCCTTTGCCAATCACAGACTGACTCAAGTTAAGAGACCTGATGGGATGAGGGAAGATCTGAAGGCGTTCATCACTTGCAGCCATTCACACTAGGGCCTCATTTCCACAGGCGGATCGGATTCCGCATGCGGGTGCCCGCAGCGGAATGCGACCCTGCCTGCGGCTGAGGACACTGCGGGTCTTCTACTTACCGGTCTATTTCCTTCACTGCGGATGTGTGCGGAATTACTGGCTGGTGCACCGCTGCACATGCGCAGTGGAGGATTTTTTTTTTTATAAACTCCTGCTTTCCCATGGAATCCGCGGCCTGTCTGCAATTCAATTGCGGATGGGCTGCGGATCAGACGGCTTCCATTGGCTTCAATGGAAGCCATCCATGCGGGATCTGCACTGAAATGGAGCATGCTGCGATTTTTTTTCCGTACTAAAAGGTCCAAAATCAATTCCGCATGCTTTAGTTCATTTGCAGACGCCCATGTTTCCCTGCCTGCGGCTTGATTGTCGATTCTTCTGCGCAGGTGACTGGCGCGGATTTCGCTAATGAAATCCGACCATGGACATTGGGTCTAAAGCTTTAGGGTTACTAGAGCGATGTGGTAGGCACTATTATGTGGAAACTAGGGCAGGAAATATTACAAGTGCCTTGCGGGTGTCACTATCATGTGGGAACTGGGGGAAGCTTTATTGTAAGAGCTCTGTGACTGGCACTATTATGGGGGAACTCTGGCAAGCACCGTTATAAGAGTGCAGTATGATGTAATACAAAAGTATTACATCATACCGCGATTTCACAGGCAATCAGGCCATGTCACAGGCAATCTGCAATGGCACCCCGCAATCTCATCGATTGGGGTATTTAAAAGGTTAACAGCTGCGATTAGTAGCGGTGTTGATCAGAGCTGTTTCGGGTGGGTGTTGACTGTAAGAAACAGCCGGCATCCGCAGGATTGACCCCTGGAACCACCTCCATACAAACCCCGAACCACCATGACGAAAATGTACGTCATGGAGAGTTAAATGTTGCTGTCGATTCTGGGAGCAGAGTTTAAATGTCCTGATCTATCAAAATTTACATGGCACCCCTCCACGATGAGATTGCAGGCTGTCATGGCAGCCTGGGGCCTTCTGGAGGCCCCCTGTGCTGCCATGATTATTTGCCTATTAAGATGTTCCTGTGGCACGTCTTATCAGGATGCCTTTCAAAACACAGTCTAATGCAATACGGTAGTTTCTAGTAAAAAAAAAAACACTTTCTCAGTTGTTACATAACAAAAAAAAATTGTATTTCTTAAAATGTTGCATTATTTATCTTGAATGGTGCATGCTATCAGAGAAAAAAATATGCAATGCCAGAAGTTCAGATTTTTTAAAAGTGGAGATCCCAGAAGGGCGGAATGTGACCTGAACGCAGGAGCATCCATGGTTACTGCTCATGAAAGGGCTAAACACCTCATTCCTCATGCCAGTCCTCTCTGCCAATCACCTGTGGGTATGAAGGTTCACCACTGGCACACGCTAGAGGGCATCTCTTACCCTGCTTTTCCATGCTCCATCGGATGATGCATTGAAGGAAGCGGCACTTTTCCCATTATGAATAGCATGACCTCCGACCTCTGGTACGCAGGAAGGGTGCTGGCAAATGATCCTGCAAAACATCACATCAGATATGGTAATTTGTTACACACCAAGTACAAACAATGGGGTAAACCCCAGACATCCCATAATTAACTTTATGTAACAAAAAGCCACATCATGAAAGTCATATTGATGGTCCGACAGCATAGATGCCGGCTGCATGTAGAAATACATTGGGTCCAAGTCACCACCCAGTCCTCGGTTTCAAGAAAACGTTGTCATTGCATGAGCAATCACTATTGAAAGGAAGGAATGGGAAATGTACTAGTCAGAGCGCTCATTTGGGACATATATGTATTTGGTGCCCCCTGCTGGAGGTTCTTTTTTATTAACAAGTCAATCTTTCCATAGTACAGTATACCGCAATCCAGTAATGCAGATCCTCTATGTACACAGACTTGGGAGTTATGACATCTACTGACTGCTTCAGTATTACCACTTGTACTCCAGAACATCACCAACTGTCTGTCTGCTGTCTCTAACACTATGTCCTCTCTCTACCTAAAACTAAACCTCTCTAAAACTGACCTACTGGTGTTTCCACCCTCCACTAACCGCCCTCATCCTGACATCTCCATCTCAGTGTGTGGCGCCACCATAACTCCCAGCGCGCCCGCTGCCTTGGGGTCATATTCGACTCTGATCTCTCCTTTACCCCCTACATCCAATCTCTGGCCCGAACACATCAGCTGCACCTCAAGAACATCGCAAGAATCCGCTCTTTTCTCACTATAGATGCGTTAAAAACGCTTACTGTTGCCTTCATCCACTCCCGGCTCGATTATTGCAACTCGTTTCTGATCGGCCTCCCCCACACCAGACTCTACCCTCTCCAATCCATCCTGAATGCGGCAGCCAGGCTCATCTTCCTGTCCAGCCGCTACTCGGACGCCTCTGCCCTGTGCCGGTCACTGCACTGGCTGCCCGTTAAATACAAAATTCAGTTTAAACTCGCTACCTTCATCCACAAAGCCCTCCATAGCGCAGCGCCCCCCTATATCGCCTCCCTCATATCAATCCATCACCCAGCCCGGGCTCTCCGCTCTGCTAACGAAACCAGACTGAGCGCTGCTTTAATTCGAACGTCTCATTCCCGCCTCCAAGACTTCTCCAGAGCAGCACCGGTCCTCTGGAACGCACTACCAAAGGCTACCCGAGCAATCCAGGACTCGCAGAACTTCAGGCGTGCTCTAAAAATGCACCTCTTCAGGGAGGCATACCGAATTCCCTAAACAAACTCCTCTGTACTCCGCCTGATAACATGCTCCCTGACCTACTGACTGCAATCCCTGCTAGCCATCATAAAGCGCTCCTGCTGTCATACCGATTCTGCCGTCACACGGCTAAATGTCTGACCATTGTCTATGTGTATAGCATCTCTCACTCTCCACCTCGCCATACCGCGCACATCTCCAGCCCCTTTACCCTCTGTATCACCCCATTACTTGTAGTATGTAAGCTCGTTGGAGCAGGACCCGCACCCCTACTGTTTCCATCAAATGATTACTATGTAACCATGGTTCTGTAATGTTTGTACTTTTGTCTCTCTGTATTCCCCCCGTCTATGTAAGCGCTTCGGAATATGTTGGCGCTATACAAATAAAGTTTACTATTATTATTGTATTCAGTATTATCAATATTGTCCATGGAAGAAGTTGTACTTTGGCGCATACTTGATTAATTTGTTTGGTGGCACGTAGGGGGTGCTGTGGTTTGGACTCTGCTAAAGGCACATTACTGGAGGAAGAATCTGCATATCATGCCTGTCTTCATTTTGCTGAGTTGTAACTATTCTTCACTTTTTAATGTTTGAGCATGTTAATATTAAACTCAGTCACATGATATACAGACAGACTAGAGGTCAGTCACATGATATACAGATAGACTAGAGGTCAGTCACATGAAGTACAGGTAGACTAGAGGTCAGTCACATGAAGTACAGTCAGGCTAGAGGTCAGTCACATGACTTACAGATAGACTAGAGGTCAGTCACCCGAAGTACAGGTAGACTAGAGGTCAGTCACATGAAGTACAGTTAGGCTAGAGGTCAGTCACCCGAAGTACAGGTAGACTAGAGGTCAGTCACATGACTTACAGATAGACTAGAGGTCAGTCACATGACTTACAGATAGACTAGAGGTCAGTCACCCAAAGTACAGTTAGGCTAGAGGTCAGTCACCCGAAGTATAGGTAGACTAGAGGTCAGTCACATGACTTACAGATAGACTAGAGGTCAGTCACATGACTTACAGATAGACTAGAGGTCAGTCACCCGAAGTACAGTTAGGCTAGAGGTCAGTCACCCGAAGCATAGGTAGAATAGAGGTCAGTCACATGACTTACAGATAGACTAGAGGTCAATCACATGACTTACAGATAGACTAGAGGTCAATCACATGACTTACAGATAGACTAGAGGTCAGTCACCCGAAGTACAGGTAGACTAGAGGTCAGTCACATGAAGTACAGGTAGACTAGAGGTCAGTCACATGAAGTACAGGTAGACTAGAGGTCAGTCACATGACTTACAGATAGACTAGAGGTCAATCACCCGAAGTACAGGTAGACTAGAGGTCAGTCACATGAAGTACAGGTAGACTAGAGGTCAGTCACATGACTTACAGATAGACTAGAGGTCAGTCACATGACTTACAGATAGACTAGAGGTCAGTCACCCGAAGTACAGGTAGACTAGAGGTCAGTCACCCGAAGTACAGGTAGACTAGAGGTCAGTCACATGAAGTACAGGTAGACTAGAGGTCAGTCACATGACTTACAGATAGACTAGAGGTCAGTCACCCGAAGTACAGGTAGACTAGAGGTCAGTCACCCGAAGTACAGGTAGACTAGAGGTCAGTCACATGAAGTACAGGTAGACTAGAGGTCAGTCACATGAAGTACTGTTAAGCTAGTGGTCAGTCACCCTAAGTACAAGTACAGATAGTCCCCTACTTGCGAACATTCGACTTACGAATTTCGCTAGATACGAACTATCTGTCCTGCACGGTATGATGTAATGCTATGGCATTACATCATACTGTGCAGGGACCGGGCAGGCTTCTATCAAGCCTGATAGAACCCAGTCCGGTCAGATCGCGGGACACTGTGCGGTTGCTAGGCAGCCAGGGGCCTTCTGAAAGGCCCTAGGGCTGTCTATGCAGAGCGCGTATCAAGCTGTGCGCTCTCATCGTGGGACGCTGTACGGGCCCCCTGAACGTCGGGTGCAGGCTGTTTCTTACAGCGGGCACCCGGCGGCAGCAGTTCCGACGAACCGCGCCGCTCGTCAGAACTGTTAACACTCTAAATACCGCTGTCAGAGCGGTATTTAAAGTGTTAACAGTTCTGACGAGCGGCGCGGCTTGTCGGAACTCCTGCCGCCGGGTGCCCGCTGTAAGAACAGCCGGCACCCGACGTTGTATGGAGCGGGATCCACCCGCGATCCCGCTCCATACTACCATTTGTTCAGACTTGCGAACAAATCGACTTGCGAACAGGCTCCTGAAACGGAACCTGTTCGCAAGTCGGGGACTATCTGTAGACTAGAGGTCAGTCACACAATGTACAGGTAGACAAAAGATCAGTCACATGAAGTACAGTTAGGCTAGAGGCCAGTCACCCTAAATACAAGTAGACTAGAGGTCAGTCATGTGATGTACAAATAGACTAGAGGTCAGTCACATGAAGTACAGTTAGGCTAGAGGCCAGTCACCCTAAATACAAGTAGACTAGAGGTCAGTCATGTGATGTACAAATAGACTAGAGGTCAGTCACATGAAGTACAGTTAGGCTAGAGGTCAGTCACATGACTTACAGTTAGACTAGAGGTCAGTCACATGACTTACAGATAGACTAGAGGTCAGTCACATGACTTACAGATAGACTTGAGGTCAGTCATGTGATGTACAAATAGACTAGAGGTCAGTCACATGACTTACAGATAGACTAGAGGTCAGTCACCAGAAGTACAGGTAGACTAGAGGTCAGTCACATGACTTACAGATAGACTAGAGGTCAGTCACCAGAAGTACAGGTAGACTAGAAGTCAGTCACATGACTTACAGATAGACTAGAGGTCAGTCACCCGAAGTACAGGTAGACTAGAGGTCAGTCATCCGAAGTACAGGTAGACTAGAGGTCAGTCACATGAAGTACAGGTAGACTAGAGGTCAGTCACATGAAGTACTGTTAGGCTAGTGGTCAGTCACCCTAAGTACAAGTAGACTAGAGGTCAGTCACCCTAAGTACAGGTAGACAAAAGATCAGTCACATGAAGTATAGTTAGGCTAGAGGCCAGTCACCATAGATACAAGTAGACTAGAGGCCAGTCATGTGATGTACAAATAGACTAGAGGTCAGTCACCAGAAGTACAGGTAGACTAGAAGTCAGTCACATGACTTACAGATAGACTAGAGGTCAGTCACCCGAAGTACAGGTAGACTAGAGGTCAGTCACCCGAAGTACAGGTAGACTAGAGGTCAGTCACATGAAGTACAGGTAGACTAGAGGTCAGTCACATGAAGTACTGTTAGGCTAGTGGTCAGTCACCCTAAGTACAAGTAGACTAGAGGTCAGTCACCCTAAGTACAGGTAGACAAAAGATCAGTCACATGAAGTATAGTTAGGCTAGAGGCCAGTCACCATAAATACAAGTAGACTAGAGGCCAGTCATGTGATGTACAAATAGACTAGAGGTCAGTCACCAGAAGTACAGGTAGACTAGAGGTCAGTCACACGAAGTATCGATAGACTGCAGGTCAGTCACTTGAAATACAGGTACACTACAGGTCAGCCACAAGATGTCAGGCACATGAAGTATGGACAGACTATGGGTCTTCCATGCAAAGTCCCGGTATACTAGGTGTCAATCTCATGAAGTACAGCTAGACTAGAGGTCAGCCACAGGATGTACAGACAGACTACAGGTCAGCCACATTATGATCTGGTATGTGGCTGTACAGGTAGACTAGAAATAAATCATATGAAGTACAGGTAGGCTAGAGGTCCATCACATGATGTACAGGTAGACTAGAAATAAATCATATGAAGTACAGGTAGGCTAGAGGTCCATCACATGATGTACAGGTAGACTAGAGATCAGTCATGTGATGTACAGGTAGACTAGAGGTCAGTCATGTGATGTACAGGTAGACTAGGGGTAGAGGTACATGTAGGCTAGAGGTCAGTCACATGATGTACAGTTAGGCTAGAGGTCAGTCACATGAAGTGCAGGCAGGTTAGAGGTCAGTCACATGAAGTGAAGGCAGGCTAAAGGTCAGTCACACGATGTACAGGTAGACAAGAGGTCAGTCACATGATGTACAGGCAGGCTAGAGGTCAGTCACCTGATGTACAGGTAGACTACTGGTCAGTCACATGAAGTGCAGGCAGACTATAGGTCAGTTATATGATGTACAGGCAGGCTAGAGGTCAGTCACATGAAGTGCAGGCAGACTAGAGGTCAGTCATATGATGTACAGGCAGGCTAGAGGTTAGTCACATGAAGTGCAGGCAGATTACAGGTCAGTCACATGATGTACTTGTAGACTAGAGGTCAGTCACATGATGTACAGGTAGACAAGAGGTCATGTATAGTACAGGTAGACCAGAAGGCAGTCACATAATGGTACAGGTAGATTAGAGGTCAGTCACGTGATGTACTTGTAGACTAGAGGTCAGTCACATGATGTACAGGCAGGCTAGAGGTTAGTCACATGAAGTGCAGGCAGACTACTGGTCAGTCATATGATGTACAGTTAGGCTAGAGGTCAGTCACATGAAGTGCAGGCAGACTAGAGCTCAGTTATATGATGTACAGGCAGGCTAGAGGTCAGTCACATGAAGTGCAGGCAGACTAGAGGTCAGTCATATGATGTACAGGCAGGCTAGAGGTTAGTCACATGAAGTGCAGGCAGACTACTGGTCAATCATATGATGTACAGGCAGGCTAGAGGTTAGTCACATGAAGTGCAGGCAGACTACTGGTCAGTCATATGATGTACAGGCAGGCTAGAGGTTAGTCACATGAAGTGCAGGCAGATTAGAGGTCAGTCACGTGATGTACTTGTAGACTAGAGGTCAGTCACATGATGTACAGGTAGACAAGAGGTCATGTATAGTACAGGTAGACCAGAAGGCAGTCACATAATGGTACAGGTAGATTAGAGGTCGTCACATGATGTGTTGTATTACCGCCATATACCTATGGTTTTGATGACGGCCTCCTGGAACATCCTCTCCTCGTGCTCCTTGATTATCTTGGTCCCGATGTTGACCGCTGAGTCGTAGCTGCCAGTCAGCTCATAGTCAATACTTAGCCGTAGCTGTCTGAGCAGCGTGTTAAACACTTCCAGCACTGTGGGACCTGCAGACGGCACAGACACGGACATGTAATCTACATTACTGCACCACACCAGGGAGGGAGAACCTGGAAGGCTGTATGTAGCAGTGCTCAGCCTGTCCATGAAGAAGGGATGAGCCTGCATATAGCAACTTACATAGTGCTGTCAATGGTTTCCAGTTCAGTGTGTACACTACCCCACTAGATGACCAACATAACTCAGCTACATCCGTAAACATACTGAAGTAGTCATACACTGAGATACATACCCACTGATCCAGTGGCTGCAATCACAGCGGCTTCAGACAGCACCTCCACAATGCCAGCCCGGACAGTGGCGGCACTTTTACTGTTGGCATCTAGGTGGCTCAGTAGTTGCTGTATCACCAGGTGAGAATGCTGCGGCTGGAAAGTGACAAGTTTTTGGTGCATCAGTTTTAGCGTGAATTCACATTAGAATTGGGAAAATTGAGTGAGCGGAGATATGGATACCGTCAAAAAGGTCTCCATTCATAACACTGAAATCATTAATTACATTTAAAACGGTTGCCCAATTGTAAACTGTTTATGGCCTATCAGCAGGATGGGTCATCAATAGTAGATTGACAGTGGTACATTGCCAGGGCCCCACACAAATCAGCTGTTCACTGGGCTTTGTGCACTGAGCTGTTTCCTGCAGGAAGCAGACAGCTCTGTTCTCACTGCAGTGGCCAGGCTTGGTATTGCAGCCCCAGCTCACATTGAAGAGAAAGGGAACTTGGTCTGCAATACCAAGCCTGGCCACTGCAGTGGTAACAGACCCATCTACTTCCTGTAGAAATCAGTTCACTGCATGAACACACTGACCAGCAAACAGTCTAAAGGCCCATTTACACGCAACTGTTATCTATCAAAATTAATTCAAATGATGGTATATGAGCGAGAATCATTGCGTGTAAAAGTTGTCATCATTCACTCTTCGGCTGAACAAGGATTTTAAAGTGAGCCTAAAATCCATCCTTCAGCCCGAGAGAGCTAACAAGGACTGCACGCTGTGTTCTCCACGGGAGTCGGAGATAACATTGTATTCTGCCGACAGCTCGTTCCAGAACAATGGAGCTGTGTGCAGAGCTCAGACCACATGCTGTGCTCTGCAAACAGCTCCTGGAGACCCTTTTACATGCAAATGAGGATTATAAAGTGTTAATGGACATTTGTGTCTATTAACACTTTATCCAAAACGATTGCTAAAACTGTCAGTCTTTCAATCGTTTGAAAGATTGTTTTTGTGTGTAAATGGACCTTAATATTGATGGCCTTTCCTGCTGATACTGTATTTCCCTGAAAATAAGACCTACTCCAAAAATAAGTCCAACCCTGTTTTCAGGGGACGCTTGAAATATAAGCGCCCTCCAAAAATAAGACCTAGCTACACTAGCTAAAAAAAAACACACAATACTCACCTCATGGCCGGCATCTGTGTCCCCCGCTATGGTCTCCGGCTGTGATTGGATTGAGCGCCAGCCAATCACAGCCAGCGCTCGATAAACCAATCAAAGCCATTCAGTGATGTCATTCACTGAATGGCTGTGAATGATCGAGCGCCAGCTGGGATTGGCTGGCGCTCGATCCAATCACAGCGCTTACTTCCTGGAGTTGGGAGAATTCAAAGCCCGGTTTACCAGAGAGAGATGACAGTGGGGGGCATTACAGAGCAGCCCGCCGCACCGCCGGGGAAACCATCGCTGGCTGCGAGGTGAGTATGCGCCCCCTCCCCCCGAAAATAAGACACTGTGCCTCTTTTGAGGTAAAATGTAATATAAGACAGAGTCTTATTTTAGGGGAAACACGGTAGTAGCTGTAGTAGTTAACTCCTTTGACCCCTCTAATCTTGAACGTATCTCATTACTAGTGATTACCGTATGTTCGGTTCTTACCTGTATTGAGTACATGATGATCTTAAAACATCGTATGGCAAAGACCTTGGGCTCCCACAGGGAATGGTTATCAAGGTGCCTGAAGAAATGCAAATTAAAGAGTCAGTCCCACATGTGGCCAGGAGGGGGCATTTATATAACATCAGATTACTATATGTAACACTTTAGAAACTTCTTGTATGTGGAAGGAATTCTGTACAGCAGCTGAACGTCCATATAACTGATACATTGGATGATAAGGAAATGATACATCAGATAACAGGTCGGCCCCTCCCCCTTTTAAAGGGACAACATAAATCAGTCACATCTCTCCATCTTGGGGGGAAATCGCCCACATGCTGATGAATGAGTGGCGGTATGCTCACATGAGTACAGGTTTGATGGCGTTCTTGATGTTCCCGTAGGCCGCCCTCCCCAGCAGCTCCCTCAGGCAGCGCTCGGCCAGTTCTGCTGGGATTTCCTTCTCTTTCTCTGTGTTCTGCAGCGGTGATGGTGACCGACTGAAAGTATGAAAAGAACCATTATGACCACAAGGTGTCACTGTTTACTCACAATAATCCAGTGTGAGGAGTTTTCTATAGAGTTTTTTTTTTTTGTTTTTTGCTTTTTTTTTTTTATAGATGGTTGGCACAATGCAGCATATGTTGGCATAAATGCACAAATGGATTCAAAAGGGCAATTCCACCCGTGCATGACTGCAGCATAAAAGAGGGATGCTTTGGGCAAGGTCCAGATTGGGATCTCAGTCTGGCACCGTTAATTTTGAGGCGCTGTCCCCATTAGATGACCCTTTCCATATGGCGATAATAGCCATGCAGAAGGGTGATGCAAAAAGTAGCACTTGCTTTGGAGTACTACATGATGTTTTTACTGTGGATCCCCCACTGATAACAGCTGATCATAGGGGGGTCTCATTCGCTGCAGTGCCAATAAGTAAGACCCTCTGTGATCAGATAGTCAGGGCTGACTCGAATACACAACCGTAGGGCTAAGAGCTGTAATTCTAGGGGGGATTTAGAAGCACTTTTAGCGACCCCAACATGGGTTGACAGCCCCGTTCCCATACTGTTATCCATGGGGTATTCATTCGCTGTCCCTCATTTCCCCTCCTCCAGCTTACGGTGCAGATCATGCACTTTGAATTTCAACAGAGGTCGGAATTGCACTTTAATTTTTCATGCAGCCAATTACAGACTCTGCGGGGGCTCAAGATACATAACTGCAACCTGCAGAGCCGGTAATTAAGTTTAGACACGATGATGGTTGACAACCTGGTTCTCATGCTTTGATGCAGGAAAGGAGGACAGCTGCAAATGGGGTAACCACCTCTGGGGCCGCGCAGCAGCTACAGACCCCAGGTAGGCGAATTCTAGCTAAGACTGAACCATTGGGTTATTCGTGTAAAATCTCCAATGTCCTCGTCCTCTTTGGGCAAGTTGCTAAAAATTCTAAGCTGGTGACCAATATGGCCGCCATCGTCACCCAGCTTTCTCTTAAACCATGAACTAGAATTTTAAGAACTTGTCTGAAGAGGACGGCTCTGCGGGTGACTTCTTTGGAAAGCTCTACAAATAGAAAGAAAATGGAATAAAACAAAGACGGAAGCTTTGAAGGTCTTTTTGAACAAAAATATGTCAGTAAGAAGTGGAAGGAGATTTAGTGAAGAAGATGGCAAGAGGTAGGGAAGGCAAGAGGGACACCAAACAGTCATCCGGAGCAGAAGGTGGAGAATCATAAACTGTCCATACACATAGGTAGAAGTCGTATGGATAATTGGCCATGAGATCTTTTTGTGGATAGCAACCCTAAAAATATTCCCAACATCATGGCCCCTTATAGTCCCAGTCATGCCATGACAGTCCCCTTTAGAAGACACAGGGCTGTCTTCTACTTCGTGAGGCCTCTTTGCACAGTGTTTGGGATGAATCTGGGGTTATTGCTCCATATGCCACCTGCTTTTTACTCTACATGGGTTGAGCATGATATAATCAGCATTGACTTGTCTTGTGCTCTGTTGGGCCAAATCCCAAAGCTAAGAGGACGCCCCTAAATCTTGTCTGCTGAGGCCAAATGAGTTGGGTTGAGTTGAGGCACCAGTACAGTAGACCAGACTGAGAACCTTCTATTTTTGGTGGAGGGGGTTTGGATCATAAATTTATATTTATTTTTTCCATCTTGTGCACCTTCACATGTAGGTTTACCAACAGAGAGATGCATTGAAGGAAACGTTCTTGATCTATCATGGGTTAAGCATCTTACATATAAGATCTCCTACCAATAGTTGGCTCGAAAAATTCATCATCTTGAATTCATAAACATATTATGGCTCCTTATAGTCATGGCATTGGCAAATCTCTTATAGCAGTCCTTCTTCAAGACATAGGACTGTCCTCTTTGCATGGTGCTTGGGATGGACTTATAGTTATTTGGCCATGTGTGACCGACATCTTGCTCTGGGGATGTTGAACACGACACAGTCACCTTTGGCTTGTCCTGAGCTCTATCAGAAGTGATACTGGGTCAAACCCAATGATCAAGAGTACTCCACCTATACCTTCTCAAATGGGCTGCCAAGGTTGTGAAACAGTTGTGTTTCCAGTCTTGTCTACTTTAGTAAAACCTCCAATCAATCCAAGAACCATCCGTCTTTTCTGGGAGGGGGAGGGGGAGGGAGGGGTGGTCAGATCATTGATTGATTTTTTTCCCCCCCATTTTCTGAACCTTCACATGTACGTTGGCCACCATAGAGACACATGGAAGGAAATGTTCTTGAGCATCTAATGTGTGTAAGATCTCCTAACACTGCCCTCTTCAAGACACAGGACTGTCCTCTTCTTCATGTGGCCTCTTTGCATGGTGCTTGAGGCAGACTTAATAGTTATTGTGCCATCTATCACCCTCGCTTTTGCGCTAGGGGACTGGGCACGACACAACCAACTTCAGCTTGTCTCAAGCTCTTTGGAAAGAAAAATTTGCTCAAACCTCATGGCCAAGAGGACATCCCTAAATCTTTCCAAATGGGCCATAGAAGCCAGTAAAGAGTGGGTCTTAGTGGAGCTCCACTACACTAGACAAGACTGAGGAACACAAGAACATCCATTTTTTAGGAGATCTGGATCATAGATTTATTTTTTTCCCCATCTTGTGCACCTTCACATGTAGGTTTGCCAACAGGGAGTTGTATAGAAGGGAATGTTGTTAATCTATCATGGGTTCAACATCTTGCATATAAGATCTCTTACTAGAAGTTGGCCGAAATGTTCAAATTCGGCACTGTGGCTGACTTCTATCTTGAGAGTATGGGCAGCTTAAGACATTCAAAACCAAGGAAGGGTCCACATCAGAATCAGGGACATATAACCGGAGAAAATGGACAATCAGAAAGTACAAGCAGTGATGGCCTACATGATGGAGACAAACACAAGACCGTCCTGAGGACCTGAGGACGTACCTCAAGGCTCTTCCACCTAGGACAGCCCCTTTTCCCTTCAGGATAATCCCTCCAGTACTCTGTGGCTGCCAGGTCTTAGCTTCACCCAGGACAATGGTGAAGGATGAGACGGGTAAGGCACACAGGTTCATATACAGAGGAGAACCGACAGAGCTACGGATGCAAGAAATAAACAAGTACAGAAGAAGAAAAAGAAGAAGAGTGGCTGAACAAGCACAAGCAAAAAAAGACAAGAATGAGTGCAAAGAGTGCAGAAAAGGAGCAGAAGGCAGAATATAAGGACTAGTTAGTACCTGAGCAGCTGAGACCAGGGTCAGGTCAAAACAAAATAGCAGATAGTATTAGTAATGGTGGTCTCTTGGTGGAGCTCCATGTCCGAGTGTCAGTCTAAAAGTGTCCAGTACATGCAGTGATTTTCCATAGGTTTCTAGTGGCACGTGGCCTAACAGAATGAGAAGACCAGATGGCGGCCGGTAATCAGCGGAGAACCGCTGGAAGTTCGAGCGCCCTAATATGATGCTGAGTAACTCTGCATATCGTCTGCTTCACTTATCTTGTCCAGATCTTGAGTTATTATGTCTTATACATCAGTCATATCCAGAGCTGCATGCACAATTCTGCTGCTTTACATAGTAGCGTGACAACTGCTTATCTCTCTATAGACCCCTGCTTGTTCAGTGTCTGCAAAAAGCATTCACTAAGAGCTCATACACATGACTGTATTACAGACCCATACAGAACTACAATATGGCGCTAATAGCTTGCTTTGGGCACATACTGAACCTCCATGTCCGATGCTCCGCATGCATAATACTCCATCGCATGCCGAACAAATGGGCATCACTTCAAGGGGAGAATATGGTGCCTCACAAAAGCACTATATGGCGGAGTGTCGCATGCCTATGGATCTGCACAGGGTATTGGTGTGTGCATGGGTTTTTAAGTGGTGTATTGTGGTTGCCTGCAGGATTTCACATCTCCCATTTTAGTATCCTGCTGGTTCAGTGTCTGCACAGAACTTACTTCAGTGATATTTATTGTGGGGTGTGCATGGTTTCTCATGCCCTGCAGGAGTCTGCAGGTTCAGTGTCTACACAAAGCACATTCTGACATGGTTCACCAGAAGAACTGCAGGATTTTAATTTTCTTTCTAGTCCCGTTAGTTCAGTGTCTACACAAAGCATAATATTATAATGTGGTTCCTTGTGGAAAGTGCAGTATCTTACCTCTCTTTATAGTTCCCTGCTGGTTCAGTGTCTGTACAAAGCATAGTGTAATGAGGTTGACTGTGGAAGCAGCCTGATTTAACATACCCTACAGTTATCTGCTAGTTCTGTGGCTGCACAAAGTATACCCTATGTGGTTTATCATATAAACAGTAGGTTTTTACATTTTCTCTAATTCCCTGCTGGTTCAGTGTCTGCACAAGACTTACCTCTCTTTATAGTTCCCTGCTGGTTCAGTGTCTAAACAAAGCATAGTGTAATGAGGTCGACTGTGGAAACTGCTGTATATCACATACTCCACAAAGCAAACCCTGATGTGGTTCTTCATATAAACAGCAGGATTTTACATTTTCTCTAATTCTCTTCTGGTTCAGTGTCTGCACAAGGCCCACTCTAATAAGGTTCATTGTAGAAACTGCAGTATTTCACATATTCTACAGCTGTCTGCTGGCTCATTGTCTGCACAAGCTATACTATGAAGTTCTTCATCAGAGGAACAGCAGGACTTTACTTCTCCCTATCATTCCCTGCTAGTTCAGTGTCTGCACAATGCATACTATAACACAGTCCATGGTAAGGAATATAAAATTTAAAGGGGTTGTCCGAGTTATGAAAGGGTTGCCTAAGTGGTCCTCATGGTGTAAAATAAAAAAAGCTGATACTCACCTCTCTCCGCTCCTCACTCATCCCCTGCTGGCAGCTCCAGACTCTGCTATGTTGTTAGTTTACAGGCTTCGGTCAGCCTGTGGTATGCAGTAAACCCGCCACTGCCAATGACAGAGTTCAGTGACAATTGCTTTGTAGCGCAGGATGACGTCAGCAGGGAAATCGGAGCCGACGGCGGGGGACGAGTGGGGAAGTGGAGAGTTGTATCAACTGGTTTGTTATTTTACACTATGGGGGACCCCTTAGGCTGCCCTTTCATAATTCAGATACCCCCTTTAAGGTGTCTTATAGCTGTCTGCTGCTTCAGTGTCTGCAAAAAGTACACTCTGATTGGTTCATTTTTGTAGCATTGTCTCCTTGATGTATAAAAAATATCTTCCATAGCGTATTACTAAACATCATATGTTGTCAGATAATCTGTGAGGGTTGTGCCTGTTAGCATTGACTCCAAGTAGCAGCCACCAAAAAGATGTGGATGTAAATGGTGAAAAGACATGGTGTGACCATAATCATTACAAGATAAGTACAGCAACACAGGAAAATGTATGTAGATTCTGAAACAATGAGTAAGGATGAACTGATCTGTTTAAAAGTAGAGCTCAGCGCCAGTCAGGAGCCACATAAAGCCATCCAGAGATAACTATAGGCTAGGTGGAAGGCAATTAAAGGTAGAGGCCCTCGGTTTGTAAGCTTGCTTATACCACCATATCAATAGAAATACCATATGGAACCAGAACTATACCGGTGAGGCCAGGAGTCTTAAGGTGTGGCCGAACTATGGCGACTAATCTACTTCCCCCGCTGGTGTAATGCATCACCTTTCTGTTTCTTCCACCTGCTGGAGGTTATAAAGTAATGATGGCACAATCTTATCCATGTGTTGGGGATCCCAGATGTTGGCCTGAAGTTCGTCATTAACGGTTTTCCTGACGACTCCCTGAAGGCCTTTAATTCCTGCCATTCGGATCCTTGAAACAACAAGAATACAAGAGAGATTAATACGAAGATCTAAGACATAAAATAGAACTGTCAGGCGGATCAAATAATATAAAGAAGAAATAGATAGATAGATAGATAGATAGATAGATAGATAGATAGATAGATAGATAGATAGATAGATAGATAGATAGATAGATAGATATGAGATAGATAGATAGATATGAGATAGATAGATAGATAGGAGATAGATAGATAGATATGAGATAGATATGAGATAGATAGATATGAGATAGATAGATATGAGATAGATAGATAGATAGATAGATATGAGATAGATAGATAGATATGAGATAGATAGATAGATATGAGATAGATAGATAGATATGAGATAGATAGATAGATATGAGATAGATATGAGATAGATAGATAGATAGATAGATATGAGATAGATAGATAGATAGATAGATAGATAGATAAATAGATATGAGATAGATAGATAGATAGATAGATAGATAGATATGAGATAGATAGATAGATATGAGATAGATAGATATGAGATAGATATTAGATAGATATGAGATAGATAGATAGATAGATAGATAGATAGATAGATAGATAGATAGATAGATATTAGATAGATATTAGATAGATAGATATTAGATAGATATGAGATAGATAGATAGATATGAGATAGATATGAGATAGATAGATAGATAGATATGAGATAGATAGATAGATAGATATGAGATAGATAGATATGAGATAGATAGATAGATAGATATGAGATAGATAGATAGATAGATAGATATTAGATAGATATGAGATAGATATGAGATAGATAGATAGATAGATAGATATGAGATAGATAGATAGATAGATAGATATGAGATAGATAGATATGAGATAGATAGATAGATATGAGATAGATAGATAGATATGAGATAGATATGAGATAGATAGATAGATATGAGATAGATAGATAGATAGATAGATAGATATGAGATAGATAGATAGATAGATAGATATGAGATAGATAGATAGATAGATATGAGATAGATAGATAGATAGATAGATAGATATGAGATAGATAGATAGATAGATAGATAGATAGATAGATAGATAGATATGAGATAGATAGATAGATATGAGATAGATAGATATGAGATAGATATTAGATAGATATGAGATAGATAGATAGATAGATAGATATTAGATAGATATGAGATAGATAGATATTAGATAGATATGAGATAGATAGATAGATAGATATGAGATAGATAGATAGATAGATAGATATGAGATAGATAGATAGATAGATATGAGATAGATAGATATGAGATAGATAGATAGATAGATATGAGATAGATAGATAAATAGATAGATAGATAGATAGATATTAGATAGATATGAGATAGATAGATAGATAGATAGATATGAGATAGATAGATAGATAGATATGAGATAGATAGATAGATATTAGATAGATATGAGATAGATAGATAGATAGATAGATATGAGATAGATATGAGATAGATAGATAGATAGATAGATATGAGATAGATAGAAAGATAGATGTGAGATAGATAGATAGATAGATAGATAGATAGATAGATAGATATGAGATAGATAGATAGATAGATAGATAGATAGATAGATAGATAGATATGAGATAGATAGAAAGATAGATAGATATGAGATAGATAGAAAGATAGATGTGAGATAGATAGATAGATAGATAGATAGATATGAGAGATATGAGATAGATAGACAGACAGACGGAGAATATGAGTATGATATGCCATTGACTTCTATACCCTTTACTTCTGATGTGTGTTTATCCCCCAAACTCTCGGCCTCTAACCCTCAATAATGTTCATTGCCGGCCGGAAGAAATGCAACCCATGTGGTCACACAGGGCGCCGATCACCAGCTTGTAGGGGAGCGCACCAGGCAGATGTAGGCTAGGGCCGATCTTCCTCTTTAAGTCTGCCTACCCTAATGATCTTCCTCCGTGTGGCAGTGTCCTGTGTCCTGTGGATCTACATAAATCGTCCCCTTGGATCTATCTCCTCCCCTCTTGTATTCTGAGGCGCTGCTGTCAGTCCATCAGCGCCCCAAAGATAATCACTTAGTTCTGCACTTGTATTTATGTACTGAGTTTCGTTCTGGTATTGTGTCTATGTACTAAGGTTACTATTACTGATCTAAATTCAGGTACAATACAGTATTTATAACATGACCTTGGTTCTGGTGCTGTATTTATGTTATGGGCTTGGTTCGGGTGCTGTATTTATGTTATGGGCTTGGTTCGGGTGCTGTATTTATGTTATGGGCTTGGTTCGGGTGCTGTATTTATATTATGGGCTTGGTTCGGGTGCTGTATTTATGTTATGGGCTTGGTTCGGGTGCTGTATTTATGTTATGGGCTTGGTTCGGGTGCTGTATTTATGTTATGGGCTTGGTTCGGGTGCTGTATTTATGTTATGGGCTTGGTTCAGGTGCTGTATTTATGTTATGGTCTTGGTTCGGGTGCTGTATTTATGTTATGGGCTTGGTTCGGGTGCTGTATTTATGTTATGGGCTTGGTTCGGGTGCTGCATTTATGTTATGGTCTTGGTTCGGGTGCTGCATTTATGTTATGGTCTTGGTTCGGGTGCTGTATTTATGTACTGAGCTGTTTTGTATGCTGCTATCTGGCGGTTTTCTGCACAAGCAGAATACAGGTAGATTGTCTATCAGTGTAATATGTATTTTTTCTTACAATGTTTATGTGGCTCTGCCAATAAAGCTTCTTAGACTTTGATATGAGAAGACAGGCAGGCAGACCAACCAACTGACCTCACGATTAGGTGGCACAATGTCCTGGGTATATCAAACTCCTTTTTGCCAGAAAAATATACCCTATGCAAGCATTGTTACGGTCATGAAAAATAGGTCATTTAAAACTACCAGAAGCCGGAACTCCAACCTGCTGGCCCCCGGGGATTGTATCATTAAATGACTTTACCTACTGAGACCCAAAGCAATAAACTTCAGGGACCAGGACACTTAACTATTGGACCACACAAAATAAGACTGAAAACCAGTTGACCCCAAGACCTGTGAAGCTGAACACCTCAATTAGAAACTGAGTTACCAGTCCACCAGGCACCAGGGAATATGGCCTTAAACTGCATGACGTCTGGGAATGTGACACTAAACCACTGGATGCCAAGGAATCAGATACTTCCGGACAAACAAGACTAAATCAGTGGACACCAGGGACCGGGTCAGCAAGAGCCGGAACACTGAGCTCCATTAAACCACTCAACATCTAACCAATGGGTGCAAACCTGGGAATCCAGGAGGACATCAAGAACTGTGAAACTAAACCCCTGCAAGTTAGAGACTGTGCACCAATCCACTAGACACCAGGGCCGCTGCCACCAAACCACTCCATACCAGGGAGTAGGACACTTAACTCCTGGACAAACTGGACTGTAAGGCTTATAACTCCGGGACTGGGGCACTGACTGATGGTTGCACCAGGGGCACTAAACCTCAAGGCCAGGATAAGACATCTTAGGATTTACTTTGTCCTTATCTCCATATCCTCATAGCTGGAGTGACACATCTCACTGAAGCGGGACACAAAGAAATCGTAGCTGCGGTGGTAGGACGGGGTGTCCTCTTCAATGTTGGCAAACTTGACAAACTGGAGGGCGAAACAACAAGATCAGATTACTGTGATTATACTAAATACACGGCGTCATACATGCGGCAGCGCTACAAAGATCCTGGGGAATGGTTTTACATTTCTGCATCGATGTAGCAGTAAGTGGGGGATATTCATCAAAGGATGGAGGGGGGAAGGTAAAGAGAAGGAAAGAAATGGAAGGGAAAAAGAAGGAAGCAAAGGGAAGTGGATAGAACGGTGAAGAGGACAGAGGCCGAATGCAATAAGAAGGAAGGAAATAGAAATGTAAAGAAAAGAAATGGGGAAGGGGAAAAGAAGAAAAAAAGGAAAGGAACACAAAAGGGAAAAAGAAGGAAGTAAATGGAAGGGGTAGGGAACAGAAAGGTAAAAGGAAGAGAAGGGGTAGGGAACAGAAAGGTAAAAGGAAGAGAAGGGGTAGGGAACAGAAAGGTAAAAGGAAGAGAAGGGGTAGGGAACAGAAAGGTAAAAGGAAGAGAAGGGGTAGGGAACAGAAAGGTAAAAGGAAGGGAATAGAGATGAGCGAGCACCAAAATGCTCGGGTGCTCGTTACTCGAGTCGAACTTTCAGTGATGCTCGAGAGTTCGTTTCGAGTAACAAACCCCATTGAAGTCAATGGGCGACTTGAGCATTTTTGTATATCGCCGATACTCGCTAAGGTTTTCATTGGTGAAAATCTTAGCAAATCACCAAAGTCATGAAAAAAACACAGAAATGGATAGGGAAGGCGAGGAGCAACATGCAGGGCTGCATTTCGGGCTCCGAGGTCTCACTATTAAGCCACAATAGTGGCAAGAGTGAGACCCCCCCCCCACACTGTCAGCATAAAGATCGTTCTCCTTGCCACAGCTGTAACAGCTGTGGCAGAGAAGAACGATGTTAGCCCATTGAATTCAATAATGGGTGGGTGCTGCCTCTGTCATTCAGCTGAGAGCTCCCCCTGATTGGTCCCTGCACTGAGCCCATCAGAAGCAGCACTCACTCACCCATTCATGAATTCATGAATGGGTGTGAGTGAGAGCTGCCTCTGATTGGTCAGGCTGTGACCAATCAGAGGCAGCTCATTCAGCATGCGGGGCTTTTAAATCCCCGGCTGCTGAATACTACTCAGAGCAGTTCAGGAGAACTGACGGCCAGACGCGGCTGAACTCCGGCTGCAGCGGAAAGGTGAGTATACATTTTTGCTTTATTTTTACACATTTTAGGATGATTTTCAGGTAAGGGCTTATATTTTTAAGCCCTTCCCGAAAATTCATCCCGAACTCGCCGGCAGCCCATTGCTTTCAATGGAGGCGGCTGTATTGCCAGCTCCATTGAATTCAATGGTCAGTGCTCGTTTAATCCAGACGAGCACCGCGTGGTGCTCGTCTCGAGTAACGAGCATCTCGAGCACCCTAATACTCGAACGAGCATCAAGCTCAGACGAGTATGCTCGCTCATCTCTAGTAGGGAACAGAAAAGTAAAAGGAAGAGAAGGGGTAGGGAACAGAAAGGTAAAAGGAAGAGAAGGGGAAGGGAAAAAGGAAAGGGAATAAAAAGGGATTGGAAAAGTAAAGAGAGGAAGGAAGGAAGGAAGGAAGGAAGGAAGGAGAAAAAAAGGAAAGGGAATCCTCAGTTCACAATTCCCTAATCGCAAAACAGCCGTTAGTCCTCCATATGAATCTATCACACAACTGTCACTTTATAGGAACACATTGCAGCCTATTGACATGTTTAGAAACACAATGTGCAGGTAGCGCCCCCTGCTGGCAGTCAAACTATTAAGGCCCATTTACACAGAGTGATAATCGCTCAAAAAATGCTCAAAAGCCATCTTTTGAGCGATAAGTGTTGCATCTAAAAGCGCGACCATCGTGCACTGCCTAGTGATCGTTACATTCAAGCCAGCCTAAAAATCATCACAGGGTCTTATCAGGACCGCAGGCTGAGTTCTCCACGGGAAGTGCTGATAGCATTCTTTCAGCTATTTAATCCCTGTGAGAACAAAGGAGCTGAATGGAGATAAGAGCCCTGGGGCTATTAACTGCTTTCAGCTGAAGGCTTCATTTACATGCTAATAAGCTACTAAGTAGCTACTTAATAATTTAAGTAAAATGATCCCTCACAGCTGTCACTCAATCTGTCGTTTGAGCGATCATCGCTCCGTGTAAATGTGCCTTTACATAATACAATGTACTAAGAGCCTGGGACCAAAGGACTTCTTGTTAAATGTTTCCTCTTATCCAGTTATCACTTCACACACAGGACCAATTTCTAGATGACTCTTAAATCTCATACAGTATCAGCCCTCCACACAGCAGCAGAGAGAAGCGGCGCCGCTGATCTCTATGGAAATGTAAAATACATGTCAATGGAAAAATGATCAGCAACTCCAGCTTGCTCCATTCCCTAGCGATGTGTACGGTATTAGGAGATCCATCACCTGTCTCACCAGGGGGAGCCGGCTGCTTCTATATCCCTCCCCCATACTTTACACTGCAGCTCTGCATGTTCAGATTGGCTGCGGTACTAAAGCACCAGCTCAGCAGGAAGTTAGTACATGGAAATCTGCGTTCTGCAACTGTAAGGGAAGCGGTGATCCATCAGCCATTCATCTGCACCAGTACTCACAGAATTAGTCCCCAGGATCTGGAGGTTTGGCTTCTCGGACTCCAGGAGTTTGGCCACCATCTTCAGAAAACTCTCCACGAACAAGTTAATACTTTGGCAATGACAAGCCATCAGGAGCTGGTCGAGCGCCTCCATGGCGATGCAGACATAGCTAGGAGAGAGGGAGATGACGGTGAGAAACGTAGGGACCACTCACACAGGGGCGTACTGGCACTTATACCTGAATACGCTTATACCTGAATGAGCCCTGAGAGGAGGAACGAACAAACATGGCGCCCGCACTACGTCAAACCCTTATTCATGGGTGCTGTGAGCCTGCCCAGAGTCCATGACATCAGCCAAAAGGAAGGGTGGTCTACACGGGACCATGAAGGGAAAACACTCCAAGGGTCAGGGGTCGGACGGGGCATCACAGGTTTCGTCATCCAAAGCTGCATTCACAGTTCTGCTGTCCCCCACCTGTGATCGGCGCCCTCTACTGTTAGTTAGACACAGTACAGCCTGGTGTCTTACAGGTAACATAGTAACATAGTATGTAAGGCCGAATGAAGACAATGTCCATCTAGTTCAGCCTGTCTATCCTCCTGTGTTGTTGATCCAGAGGAAGGCAAAAAAAAACCCCAAGAGGCAGGAGCCAATTAGCCCAAGCAGCAAAAATGTAAATGCAGCTTTGAATGTGACTAGAGTACATCACAATGAAATTCCAGATTAGTACAAGATAGTTAAAAGCTAAATTATTAAACATTACATATATGAACATTTACCCCCTTCAGAGGTTCTGCAGCAGCTGAGGGGTGCATTACAGTGCCAGCCTCTGTGTAACTTCTATGCCCCTTCCATGTCAACCACATTTCTCACTAGTGTCAATCACCAAAAGTGCTAACCACAGCCCATCTATTGCCAATGACCAGCCACAAAGCCACCTTAGTGCTAGCCACAGCCCCTCGAATGCCAAGGAAAATGCCCCCAATAGTGGAAGCAACATCTCTTTACTGCCAGTCAGAAGTCACCCCCAATATGCCACCTGGTGACTTAAATACTTGCCCATGTGCCTACCAACTCAATGTTACCGCCTCTAATCTCATCAGCTCCACAGAAAGACATGCAATAGATGACTTAAGAGAGAAGAGCGGCGCCTGTGTGCCACTGATCACCTCTGCATAGTCCATGCTCTCTGTAACATCTCCGGCTGCCAGCAGTCACTACGGGTCAGCCATATACTGCTGGGAAATAGATCTCATGGTCCCCCCTCCATCGCTGGCGCTGCCAGGCTACCCTCGTAAATCCCAGGCCGGCCTTGGCATGGAGCGCGCCAGATCATAGAGATTATTATAAATTCTGCTCTGGAGAAGAGACATTATCACATGACCGCTGATATGATGTCTCTGGATAATGCAAGCGGCGCCAGAGAGCAGCAGTGATGAGAGTTATGGGGGTCATTCAGCGCAAATCATCAAGTTTTCAACCCGACCGTCTCCGATTTTCCTGAAATTTGGTCGGATGGTGGAGGGCATGAAGTGACTGACAGATGTAACATTGCCGCCTGCAGTGAGGCGCGGTGGTCATACAGCAGGGTGCAAGCGGGGGAAAATGGGGACATTTACGCTTATCGGGTCAACACAAAAAGTTCAGAACTTTGCTTCTAATTGCGGAGGACTTTCATGCTGCGCTCGTTGTGACACGGATGCGGCGAACGCTTCGTGAAGTAAAACACATGACATTCTTCATGTCAAGGTCAGATGGCGAGAACTCCGACCCCGAAGATATAGAACAGTGGGGAAATAAAGTACCTGACAGAGGGAAATACAATCTCTGCTTGGCGCAAGCTACATTTTGGGAAGATGAAAAAAAAAAAAAAAATGTACCCCCTCCCGATGCAGCACTTTTTTGTTTTCTTTTTTTTTTTTCACTTATCTATGGGGTTACATAGGACTGCAGGTAATATCTACTACTTTATCTGTCCAAAGAGACTTATCACTGTGTTGTCTGTGGGGTTACATAGGACTGCAGGGAACATCTACTATATTATCTGTACTCAGGCAATTATCACTGTGTTATCTGTGGGGTTACATAGGACTTCCAGTCACATCTACTACATTATCTGTACTCAGAAAGTTATCACTATGTTATCTGTGGGGTTACATGGGACTGCGGGGAACATCTACTATATTATCTGTACTCAGGCAGTTATCACTATGTTATCTGTGGGGTTACATGGGACTGCAGGGAACATCTACTATATTATCTGTACTCAGGCAGTTATCACTATGTTATCTGTGGGGTTACATAGGACTGCAGGGAACATCTACTATATAATCTGTACTCAGGCAGTTATGACTATGTTATCTGTGGGGTACATAGGACTGCTGGAAACATCTACTATATTATCTGTACTCAGGCAGTTATCACTATGTTATCTGTGGGGTTACATAGGACTGCAGGTCATATCTACTACATTACCATAAAGTTATCACAACCAACTACTACAGTCAGTAAACACCGGTAACAGTATCACATCACAGTGAAGTATTTACCATAACCTGACCTAGTGGAGCCCAGAGAGTTAAATAACATATTCAGCTCTGCTACATCCCTGCAAATAACTAGCGATAACTGTCCAGCATCCGGTATCACACCCTGTATCCCAGCGCCCGTCTCTTGCCAGAACCTCCCCCCAAACTTTTAGCAAATTCCATCAATATCCAAACACCTGGCACAGGCCGGGCGCTGCCAGCGGGCATCAGAGAGGCCGAATCAGCAGCTCCCGGCTCTGCAATGCAGGATATCTGCCAATGACCTACAAGACGCATGAGGGACGGTGTAGTGCGAGCGAGTACCTGCACCAGCAACTCATCTTCATGGATTGTGCGTAGGTCCGGGCACAGAGAACGGAGAGGCGGGCACCTCCAATGCTCAGAGCATCTGCAGGAGAGGACGGCAGCGGGCAGGATGTGCTGCTGAACAGATGTGTGCCGGGAGCCCAGGATTCCTGCACTAATCCACAATCTGAGGGCATTAGGACGGCCGGCTGATGGGTGGCCATTTATTAAGTAGAAAGCATTAAATCTCAGGATAGAAGAATGACCGGCGGGCGCAAACAGAGGCGCAGCCCCCCAATCACTGCGACCTTCCTGGGGATTACCAACACAATGTACACAGATTATCACACCACGATGAAGGGCATGGGATGGGCAAGAGGGATAGAGGGCAAGAGGGGTGGAGGGGCAAGAGGGGTAGAGGGGCATGAGGGAAAGAGGGGTAGAGGGCAAGAGGGGTGGAGGGGCAAGAGGGGTAGAGGGGCACAAGGGAAAGAGGGGTAGAGGGCAAGAGGGGTAGATGGGCACTAGGGAAAGAGGGGTAGAGGGGAAAGAGGGGCAGAGGGGCAAGAGGGGTAAGAGGGGCAATAAGGGAAAGAGGGGTAGAGGGCAAGAGGGGTAGAGGGGCAATAGGGGTAGAGGGGCACTAGGGAAAGAGGGGTATAGGGGAAAGAGGGGCAGAGGGGCAAGAGGGGTAGAGGGGCACTAGGGAAAGAGAAGTAGAGGGGAAAGAGGGGCAGAGGGGCAAGAGGGGTAGAGGGGCACTAGGGAAAGAGGAGTAGAGGGGCAAGAGGGGTAGAGGGGCAAGATGGGTAAAGAGGCTCTCCTGATGGGAGGTGCAGCGTATGTTCTGACCCAGAATCCGCATGGAATCTACGGAGATTCTGCATGAAATCCGCATCAGAGATGCCCGTTACTCCCAATACGATTTTTTTCATATGTGGATTTCAAATCCAGGTGCAGAAAAAATATTGACATCACTTTTCATGCGGATTCCGTGTCGGAAATTCCGCACGTAGATTTGCCCAAAAGGGCTTTTACCCACTAGCGTTTTTTTCTATGTGTTTTTCAAACACACGTGCGATTTTTGTAAGATGTGATTTTAACATTAGAAAGTCCCATTGGAAAAAACACAGCGATATCGCTGCGTTAAAAAAAAACGCTAACGGGTGTCAGCCCTGAGGGTAACATCCGCATGTACAGGGGCGAAACCTCAGCAGAAATACGCAGCTTAGGCGTCCTTCACACGAACATAAGCACATTTGTGCACACATCAGCGCAATTTGTACGCGCACCTTGCGTGGGTATTTTACTCTACATTTTCTACATTGCATGGCCCGTTCATTTGCGCGCGGCAAACAAAGACGCAGCGATTGGCTAATTAGTCTAATGATTTCAGATGTGTTCCAGTCTAATGATTGCAGAGTGGTCCCATCTTCTAGCGTATTTTCTGCACTTTTGCGCACCCACAATTGATTTCTATAGGAACCTTTGGTGCACAAATGCGCAAAAAAGTAAGTTCGACCTCACACGGGCATATTTACTAACGCTTCATTCTTACTTTCACTTTTGCGCATGCATCACGCGCGCACAAAAAAAAACAAAATGAGACAAGCTCTATTGTGGTGCACGTTTGCACACCAAAGGCACCATCGGTGTGTGCCAGTGCGCGCCCCATACCCGCGTAATTGTGCAATTGCGCCGATGTGAACGGACCCTGGCTGCACAAAAAGTACATTAAAATGCGCAAATATGTGCAACCCTTACTGAGCTAAAGGTCGCGCCTGCATGTGCGTTTTTAAGCTTCTGCTTCTGTAGGCCGCCCTAAAGCACGCTGCGGTTTTTTTGGCACGATCACGATGCACACGCAAAAAAACAAAAAAAAAACCATGAATGAACCCCTGGATATCAAATGGTTCTGCACTGTTCGTATCGCGGTTATGTAAATTTTCTGCGTGCGAATACGTCTGTGTGAATCTGTGTGAATGTTCTATTTTATCGTGGAATCTGTGACATAAAGCCCATTGTGCTCCGTGGTCGCGGATATACCGCAGCTCATACGCAACTACATTGTATACGGACTGCGGGCACCCGCGTCATCGCTAAGCGACAGTGCGGGAAATATAAACAAACAAAAAAAAAAACTGTACTGCGCCTGCGCAAGTACGTGATCATACGCAGTACATTTCGCGCCCGTACGCAGGGTCACAGCTGGAGTCAGTTGGCGGCCTCCACAAGCGGATTCCGCAGACGGCCGTGTGAGCCCGGCCTAACATTGGTCCACATAAAAACCGCATGCTACATGTTGATCTTTACGTGAATATTGGTGCGGAGGCGCGCTAAAATACGCCTCGTGTGAAAATAGTCCTAATGGGCTAGCAGGGTTACCATTTACAGGGGATTACGCCATTTTTATTTCCACTATTTCTATATTTTGGGGCGCTGCCCCATTATTAGTGATCCCCCAGTACTGATGGCGGGTTATACCCTTATCATGTGCCAGGCAATATACTCTAGCCAGCAGCATGGACGGCACTCCATTGCCTCATGATATTTAGCTGCCAGATCGTGTCATGAAGTCTGAGTTATGTCATGCCTTCTACTCTAGTCACAGCCAAAGCTGTATTCTGCTGCCTGCAGGAACCGGCACCCTCCTATAACCATACAAGCCTCATTTATCGTAGCGGTCTACAGGGAGATGTCCTTGTTGCCCCTAGCAACCAATCACAGCGCAGCTTTCACTGCTCATACTGCTGAGGTAAAATGTAAGCTGTGCTCTGATTGGTTGCTACGGGCAACAGACAGCTGTGGTAACTGAGGCCTACTGTGTTTACAGGGGAACCACTAGAATGGAAACTCCTTACATCTCCCACAATGCACTGCAAAAAACGCCACGGCTCACGCACCTTAACCCCTTAGTGACCACGCCTTAACGACCAACTCATTTTTCGGGTTTTTTTATCGCTGCGTTCCGAGACCCATAACTTGTTAATTCCTCCGTTGACGCGGCCGTACGAGGGCTGGTTTTTGTGGGACACGTTGTATTTATTAGTGGCATCATTTTTGCGGTAAACATTTATATATAACTTATATACATTTTTTTAGGGAGATCGGGAGTAAAAAATAAATTCTGCCATTTGTTTTTTTTGGGGGGGGGGGGGGGGGAATTTCTTTTTTGCGTCGTTCAGTGCGTAAAATAAGCGATGTGATGTCATTATTCTCCGGTCGGCACGATGCCGGCGATACCAGGTTTATATCGGTTTTTTTATATGTATTGACTTTTTTTTGTACACAAAAAACACTTATTTTTTAAAAAAGATTTGCTTTTCTGTCGCCGCATTCCAAGAGCCGCAGCATTCTTACCGCTGCATCCGCGGAGCTCTATGGGGACTTGTTGTTTTTTGCAGGATTGACTCTTTAGTTATCCAATTTTGGGAACATAAAACTTTTTGATTGCTTTTTATTCCATTTTTTTCTGGAGGCGAGATTAACAAAATCCGCAATTCTGGCCCGTTTTATTTTACGCGGTGTATAAATAATGTGTTCCATCGATTCTGCCGCTCGGTACAATTACTTCAATATATGTTTTTGGAATCTATATTTTTTTTCTTTATCGCTGCATTCAAAGACCTCGAAGATCCTTCTTTGTCGCCAGCGGCGCTGTGTGGGGGGGCTTTTCAAAATTATTTTTACACGGCAACGGTGGGGGGGGGGTTTGACATTTTTATTTTTATCACTTTTTTTTTACTATTTTTTTAAAACGTTAACTTTTTATTTTTGTCCCACTGGGGGACTTGAATATCATCGCATTTCATCATCCTTCTAATACACGGCTATACCTCAGTAAAGCAGTGTATAACAAAGCCTATGAAGCTTAGTCAGAGGCTGCGCCTCATAGGCCACCGAGGCCGGTAGACCCAGAGTCCATATTTAAGCCTCCAGGTGCCACAGCAATCCAGCGGGAGTGGCCTCCCTTTGTCAGCTTTTTCCATGCTGCAGTCTGACCAGAGCGGTCCAGCTGTGTTCTTCATCCCCCGCTCGGAGCACTCAGCTGTATAACAGCCGGGTGCTCCAAGCGGGGAACAGCTGGATGCAGAAGACAAGTGGGGCCACCCTGCTTGTCTTCTGCATCCTCTGCTCGGAGCGCTTGGTTGTATAACAGCCAGGCGCTCGTAGCGGGGAACAGCTGGATGCAGAAGACAAGCGGCCTCGCGTAAGGTGATCGCGCAACGTTTGAGCAATCACCTTGCGCTGTAAAAGCACACAACAATTATAATAATATAATTATATAAAATTCTATAATCGTTATGTCTAAACCGAGGCTTTAGTTTTCTCCTACATCAAATTACTGTATGCTATCTAATAAAATGTCTGCACTTCAGCACAGCAAGATCTCAGCTGACACCGAACAAGCAGAGAATGCTGGGAAATTTCAGCTCTGACGTGCAAATCTGTAGGGAGTGATCCGCAGTCTGGATGTAAGATATGACTTTATATGACCTGGTAGATAATGCAGTAGATGTGACCTGCAGTCCCATGTAATACCATAGACAGTACAGTGATAACTCTCCGAGTACAGATAATATAGTAGATGTGACCTGCAGTCCCATGTAATATCATAGACTGTACAGTGATAACTCTCTGAGTACAGATAATATAGAAGATGTGACCTGAAGTCCCATGTAATACCATAGACAGTACACAGTGATAACTCTCAGAGTACAGATAATATAGTAGATGTGACCTGCAGTCCCATGTAATACCATAGACAGTACACAGTGATAACTCTCTGAGTACAGATAATATAGTAGATGTGACCTGCAGTCCCATGTAATACCGTAGACAGTACACAGTGATAATTCTCAGAGTACAGATCATATAGTAGATGTGATCCGCAGTCTGGATGTAAAATATGACTTTATATGATCTGGCAGATAATGCAGTAGATGTGACATGCAGTCCCATGTAATACCATAGACAGTACACAGTGATAACTCTCTGAGTACAGATAACCTAGTAGATGTGACCTGCAGTCCCATGTAATACCATAGACAGTACACAGTAATAACTCTCTGAGTACAGATAATATAGTAGATGTGACCTGCAGTCCCATGTAATACCACAGACAGTACACAGTAATAACACTCTGAGTACAGATAATATAGTAGATGTAATCCGCAGTCTGTATGTAAAATATGACTTTATATGACCTGGCAGATAATGCAGTAGATGTGACCTGCAGTCCCATGTAATACCATAGACAGTACACAGTGATAACTTGCTGCTGCTCTGAACTCTCAGGACTAATTTTGATGAATTCCAGAACGGTGTGGCACTAGAGACACCTTATATAATAATATCCTTGGTGTAATTACTGCTTTGCTAGCCTATAAAGAAAATAAGAGGGGCACCTCCTCCTCCTCCTCCTCCGCTGCTACTTGCACCCTGTGTTATAATTGCAGAAAGCTTTTATCTGTTCTTATACATCATCGCAGCTCCGATCTTCTTGATGTTCTGCAGGATAATCCCACGAGAAAGTCTGAATATTTAGATTTGTTTAATCTATGGAAGCTAGACTCTATTGGTAAGTGGTTAACTTCTACTGAAGTAATAGTTGAGCCTGCGCTGGGCCCTTCACTCCAGGGGCCCCATAACATCCAGATGGGCTGCCCCTATGACACATATATCCTTGGGTCAGCTGGAATCATAAAGCTATAGTCACCATGTGATCCTGAATTTACAGTGAGTGATATAAGGGGTGGTGTTTGTACCCATAGCGGTGCCTGGACACATCTCTGCTGAGTCGCTCCGAGAGGTAGGCACCAATGCGGTCCAGTTTTTCTGGGGCTGAAAGTGCATAGAAGGTCAGCTTCTCCATGTTCGCTTTGACCAGGCCATCCTGCAGACGACACAAGGTAGACAATCACAAACTAATACAACATGATACAAAACTGTAGCTTAGAGATGCCAATATTGTCTTCTCCATTCTGCCTTAAGATAACAGAAGCCTGTTAGTTCCTCCTTCCCAGACAGCAGTGAATTGTGGGAGCTCAGATGACAGGGAAACACTTAGAGCTCATTTGTCATATATCTGCCAGCATAGCAGTGCTAACCCGCTGTCCAAGGGCCACCCCGACAGAATCTGAAGGGGTTTTGCAGGCAGTGCTGGCTGTCACAACCAGGAACACCGGGGTCGGAGCTGCGCCTGCAATTATGAACGCCAGCCGCCACACAGGGGTCTGAGCAGCGGCTTCTGCACCGACCCCGATGTATCCCAGCACTGACAGCTGGCGCTGCCTAGAAAACCCCTTTAAATGCAGTTTTGGATGTGACCAGGGAGGAAGAAACTTGTACTTTCCT
The DNA here is from genome assembly GCA_035609135.1 of Eleutherodactylus coqui. Classification (NCBI taxonomy): domain Eukaryota; kingdom Metazoa; phylum Chordata; class Amphibia; order Anura; family Eleutherodactylidae; genus Eleutherodactylus; species Eleutherodactylus coqui. Next base: position 33,433,455 of record CM069405.1, read on the forward strand.
TTTTCAGTACCCTTTATGTTAAGTTACTAAACTTTAACCCCTTCATGATGCGGCTCTTTTGGGCCTAAAGGACACTCTGATTTTCTGTTGTTGTATATTATAACAATCCGAAAGCCATAACTTTGTTTTTCCGCTGACGCGGTCACATGGGGCTCGTTTGTTTGTTCTTTGTGTAATGAGATGTAACTTTCTATGCCACTATTTTTGGTTCCCTACAAATTATTTTGACTTTTATTAACTCCTTCTGGGAGAATTGAGAGAAAAAAAAAGGAATTTTGTCTTTTTTTAGCATTTTGCGCAGCGCACTGTGAAGCATAACTAACGGGGGTCAGTACAACACAGCGATACCAAATGTATACGGTTTTTTTAGTTTTACTACTTTGCACAGTAAGAACAATGTAAAAATAATCTTAGTTTTTTTTGTGGGACTCTAATCTGTGCGCCAGAACATCGTGATTTTTCTGTAAGGAAGCTGCTTGTGTGGGCTGAGCATTCATCTGTATTTGTTACCATACGGCGGTACATACAACTCTCTCTCTATGCGTGTGGTGGAATATAATGTAAAATAGGGTAAAAGTACAATAGAATATACTGTAATAGAATAAAATCCAGTATAATATGATGTAATATAATATTATGTAGTGTATAGTGTGGTGTAATATAATATTATGTAGTGTATAGTGTGGTGTAATATAATATTCAGTATAATGTGCTATAATACAGCATGTGATATAATATATAATACAGTATAATGGGGTATAATATCTAAAATATGATAAAAGTACAATAGAATATACTGTAACAGAATACTATCCAGTATAATATGATGTAATATAATATTATGTAGTGTATAATGTGGTGTAATATAATATTCAGAATAATATGGTGTAATATAAGATAATGTCATATAATCCTGTGAAATACAATCCAGTCTAATGTGGTGCAGTATCATGTGGTGTGATATAATGTAAAATATGATTAAAGTACAATAGAATAAACTGTAATAGAATACCATCCAGTATAATATTATGTAGTGTATAACGTGGTGTAATATAATAGTCAGTATAATGTGGTGTAATAATAGACAATGACAGCTGAGCGGTATGTTCAGGGCATCCTGAGCCACATATATATAGTCCTTCTAGGGGAGGGATTAGTCTGACAGTGAGTGTGTAATACAGTATACTGTGGTACAATATAGCGTATAGTATATAATAGCTGCAGGCATGATAACTGGATCCCCCCCTCCCTTCCTCTATCACATTGTCCCTTCCGAGGACTGCTTCTTCCCCTGTGGCCCGGAGATCACTCAGCAGATTTGTGCTTTGCTCCTGACAGTAATGATGTGACGGTTTCCTCCTCCGACCTTCCAATGTCACCAGTGAAAACCGCCATCTACAGCGACTTGTGTGCAGATCCAAAGTCTCCCCTCACACAGATAACTCTAGCAGAAGATGCGCTCATCCCGTCCTACACAGTGCCCAGCGACTCACCGAGGGGGCGGCAGAGTAACGCCACAGGGGGAGAATGTGATGACTGTGCTACCATATCTCGCAGCATAGCAGCGCAGCATACTGTACATATACAGCAGCACAGGATAGTGCACATATACAGCAGCAGCACAGGATAGTGTACATATACAGCACAGTGCAGGGTACTGTACATATACAGCTGGAGCGCGGGATACTGTACATAAACAGCAGCAGTGCAGGATACTGTACATATACAGCAGCACAGGATAGTGCACATATACAGCACAGTGCAGGGTACTGTACATAAACAGCAGCTGCGCAGGATACTGTACATACACAGCCGCACCGCAGGATACTGTACTTACACAGCCGCACCGCAGGATACTGTACATACACAGCAGCAGCGCAGGATACTGTACATACACAGCAGCAGCGTGGGATACTGTACATATACAGCAGCAGCTCAGGATAGTGTACATATACAGCCACAGGGCAGGATACTTTACATATACAGCAGCAGCGTGGGATACTGTACATATACAGCAGCAGCACAGGATACTGTACATATACAGCAGCAGCGTGGGATACTGTACATATACAGCAGCAGCACAGGATACTGTACATATACAGCAGCACAGGATAGTGTACATATACAGCCGCAGGGCAGGATATTGTACATATACAGCCGCAGGGCAGGATATTGTACATATACAACAACAGCGCAGGATACTTTACATATACAGCAGCAGCGCAGGATACTGTACATATACAGCAGCAGAGTGGGATACTGTACATATACAGCAGCAGCGTGGGATACTGTACATATACAGCAGCAGCGCGGGATACTGTACATATACAGCAGCACAGGACAGTATACATATACAGCACAGTGCAGGATAGTGTACATATACAGCACAGTGCAGGGTACTGTACATACACAGCAGCAGCGCAGGATACTGTACATATACAGCACAGTGCAGGGTACTGTACATATACAGCAGCAGCACAGGATAGTGCACATATACAGCACAGTGCAGGGTACTGTACATATACAGCAGCAGTGCGGGATACTGGACATACACAGCAGCAGCGTGGGATAATGCACATAAACAGCAGCAGCGCAGGATACTGTACATATACAGCAGCAGCGTGGGATACTGTAATAAAAAACAGCAGTGCAGGATACTGGACATATACAGCAGCAGCACAGGATACTGTACATATACAGCAGCACAGGATAGTGTACATATACAGCACAGCACAGGATAGTGTACATATACAGCACAGTGCAGGATACTGTACATATACAGCAGTAGCGTGGGATACTGTACATATACAGCAGCAGCGTGGGATACTGTACATAAACAGCAGCAGTGCAGGATACTGTACATATACAGCACAGTGCAGGGTATTGTACATATAAAGCAGCAGCGCAGGATACTGTACATATACAGCAGCAGCGCAGGATACTGAACATATACAGCAGCAGTGCAGGATATTGTACATATACAGCAGCAGCGCAGGGTACTGCACATATACAGCAGCAGCGCAGGGTACTGCACATATACAGCAGCAGCGCAGGGTACTGGACATATACAACAACAGTGCAGGATACTTAACATATACAGCAGCAGTGCAGGATTCTGGACATATACAACAGCACAGGATTCTGGACATATTATTATAATAATGATAATCTTTATTTGTATAGCGCCACAGCGCTTTAAAGCATATAAAGCAGCAGAGCAGGATACTGTATATATACAGCAGCAGCGCAGGATATTGTACATATACCAATAGCAGAGGATATTGTACTTCTACAGCACAGTGCAGGATACTGTACATATACAGCAGCAGCGCAGAATAGTATACATATACAGCAGCAGTGTAGGGTACTGTACATATACAGCAGCAGCACAGGATACTGTACATATAAAGCAGCAGCACAGGATACTGTACATATAGAGCAGCAGCGCAGAATAGTGTACATATACAGCAGCTGCGCAGGATACTGGACATATACAGCAGCAGCGCAGAATAGTGTACATATTCAGCAGCTGCGCAGGATACTGTACATATACAGCAGCGCAGGATACTGGACATGTACAACAGCACAGGATACTGTACATATAATAATAATAATCTTTATTTGTATAGCGCCAACTTATTTCGCAGCTCTTTAAAGCATATAAAGCAGCAGCGCATGATACTGTACATATACAGCAGCAGTACAGGATAGTGTACATATACAGCAGCAGTGTAGGGTACTGGACATATACAGCAGCAGTGCAGGATACTGGACATATTCAGCAGCTACGCAGAATACTGTACATATACAGCAGCAGTGCAGAATATTGTACATATACAGCAGCAGCGCAGGATACTGTACATATACAACAGCACAGGATATTTTACATATAATAATAATAATAATTTTTTTTTGTATAGCGCCAACGTATTCCGCACGCTTTAAAGCACATAAAGCAGCAGCGCAGGATACTGTACATATACAGCAACAGCGCAGGATACTGTACATATACATCAGCAGCGCAGGGTACGCTACATACACCGCAACAGAGCACAGGATACCCATGCACAGCAGGACAGGATATACACACACACAGCAGATCTGTCAGGAGCTCCTGCACTCCAGGCAGCAGCTCTACCTGCTGAGCCATTCAGTCGAACAGTTCCCCTGCCTGACTTTAGCCTTGTTTCCAGCTCCTGCTAGCCAGTATCTGTTTTAGCTCCGCCCTGTTCCAGATTGGATATGCTATAAAACCCGGCCTTGTCGTTCCTTCCTTTGCATGTTTATTGACCCCTTAGCCTTTAACCCCTTAAGGACAAAGCTGTTTTGTACCTTAAGGACCAGACACTTTTTAGGGATTTTACCCATGTGGCGGTTTTACTGCTCCATTTTTTTTCCTTTAGCTATCAAAATTATTTTTGCCGCGTGTTTTTTTCCATGACATATAGGAATATTTTTTTTATATCTTTTTCATTAACTTTTTTTTCCGTTTTTTAGTTTTATTGGGGGTAAAAAGCTAAAAAAATCATTTTTTTTAATATTTATAATTTTTTTTAAAATTATTTTTATATTTACACTAAAATAAAGTATGGAAATGGGTTCCTCTATTTGTTTCGGACGTTTTGATATATAGTATGTATGGTTTTGGTTTATAGGGCGCATACGGCGACGGTTTTTGTTGGCGTCTGCTTTGTGTTATTCTCTTTCTTTTGTATGTATTGTTGTTTTATTCTGTTGTTTTGTTTTACTTATTTATGTAATTGTGTTTTTTACTATCTGTGTCCTCCGTGACGTCATACAAGACCTCTGGGGGACATTCACATATCTATTTTTCTTCTTTGAAATTTTCCCACTGTAGCTGGGGCGTCCATAGGAGCCCTAGTTACAGGGGAAAGCAACCCCTGTGGTGACATTAGTCACCTGCAGAGCTGCCAGGGTCTAGTCTGACCCTCCAGCTCTGCAGTAGCAGGGAATCCCGGGAGGTCACATGACCCCCCAAGGCTCCCGTAGTGAAAGTACATCTTACTTTACCTTTCCCCATACAGTGCTCATTGAGCACTGTATATCGGGGAAGCAGAAGGCAGGAAGGGTTAAAAACCCCTCCTGCCTTCTGCTCCGGGTTATCAGCTGTCACTAACAGCTGATAACCCGTTCCTGCTTCTGACTGATTGCAGAGACAGGAGACTTAGAGCACCGCCATAATTTTACTATCAGCGGTGCTCTAAGCCCAGGACCAGCGGCCGTAAATTTACTGTGGCTGGTCTTAAACGGGTTAAACCAGCTGCTTCCTATACCTGCTCCCTCTAAAGACGACTATTCTTCATGTACCGACCACTGGCTTGTTTCCTAACTACGCCTCTGCTGAAATCCTCTGTTTTGCATCGCCCTCTCCGTGTACGAACCCCCAACTTCCTGACCACGTTGCCCTCCCTTGCTGGCTACAACCTGGGACTCCAATCTAATGCCAGAATGTGACAAAAATAGGATATGCACACTCAGCAGCGCAGGATATGCACACTCCGCAATGCAGGGTATGCACACACAGCACCACAGGATATGCTCGCACAGCAGCGCAGGATATGCACACACAAGAAAGCAGGATATGCAAGCACAGCAGCGCAGGATATGCGTCCACAGCAGGATTTGCACATAGCACTGGATATGCACGCACAACAGCATAGGATACACTCATAGAATGGTAGAGTTGGAAGGGACCTGCAGGGTCATCGGGTCCGACTCCCTGCTCAGTGCAGGATTCACTAAATCATCCCAGACAGATATTTGTCCAGCCTTTGTTTGAACACTTCCATTGAAGGAGAACTCCCCACCTCCTGTGGTAACCTGTTCCACTCATTGATCCCCCTCACTGTCTAATACCTAATCTGTGTCTCCTCCCTTTCAGTTTCATCCCATTGCTTCTAGTCTTTCCTTGTGCAGATGAGAATAGGGCTGATCCCTCTGCACTGTGACAGCCCTTCAGATATTTGTAGACCGCTATTAAGTCTCCTCTCAGCCTTCTCTTCTGCAAGCTAAACATTCCCAGATCCTTTAACCGTTCCTCATAGGACATGATTTGCAGACCGCTCACCATCTTGGTAACTCTTCTCTGAACTTACTCTAGTTTGTCTATGTCTTTTTTAAAGTGGGGTGCCCAGAACTGGACACAGTATTCCAGATGAGGTCTGACTAAGGGCCCATTTAGACACAACGATTATCGCTCAAAATTCGCTCAAAAGCCATCTTTTGAGCGATAATCTTTGCATGTACATTTGCCCATCTTTCACTCTTCTGTCGAACAATGAATTTCAGTTCTGCATGAAATCCATCGTTTGGCAGAACAACGGATAAGACGGACCGCACGCTGTGCTCTGCCCGGGGAGTGCTGATAACAGCTGATTACATTGTCTCAGCTGTCAGCCCCGCGGCAGAACAAAGAGAATGTATTCAGGGAACAGCGGCTGGTCTGTTCCCTGAATACAGCTGCCGGCGGCTTACACGCTGCTAATTGGTACTAATAGGCATTTAGTGGTGTGCTTCAGTCTGTGATCTATTAGTATACCCAAGTCTTTTTCACATGTGCTGCATGTGGCATCACTGAAGCACATCATACACATAGTAGAGCCTGATATGCGCTGCATCTATAGGGGACACAATGCCGTGCAGCAGCCTGGATTTTTCACTAACAAACCGAAGAAATGAAAGGGAGTCTCCTTTTTTCACTTTTTAAAAAACGACACCGCTCTTATCCTCAGGCGGTAGTTAGTACTGCAGATCAGTTGCAATTAAGTGGATCCAGCTGCAATACCACATACAGCCTACAGATAAGAGTGGCGCTGTTTCTTGAAAATAAGAAAAAACTGACTGCACATGTCATCTATGCAAATTATAGTAGGATAGGAGGAATCCCCAGATAACCGCCCCGCTCACCTCTGAATCCTCCGGGAAGATATTGTCCACGAGTCGTTTGTAGCGAGGACGCAGCGCTCCACAGCAGCCACACACGCCTGCAGGAAGAACACAGCCATTAATATGGAGGACATGAGGAGAAATCTGGACTAGAGGAATAACCTGTGAGGGGAGCTTGAGTTCTACTACTATGACCACAGAGAAAAAGTCTAAAACAAGTAATAGCCAAAGGTCAGTGATAATAATTACAACCCTCGTTCCACTCTTCTACCGTGTGTCAGTCATGACTGCAGTTCTGGCATTCTATTCATGACTTGAAGCTCTTCCAAGCATATTTATTGGAAGGTGTTTTGTTTTTTAGGGTTGAAATAACCAGATTTTCTGTTGTGAATAGAAGCAGAGAGAACATGATGACACAGAACTCGGCAACACTGAACAGCTATGTAAAGGTAGGAACATTAGGGGTACTTAACACTTATGGCAGCTTCTGTGATGGATACATTGTTATGGGAGCTTCTGTGGATAATACATTATTATGGAAGGTTCTGTGGCGGATACATTATTATGGAAGGTTCTGCGGCGGATACATTGTTATTGAAGGTTCTGCGGCGGATACATTGTTATGGAAGGTTCTGTGGAGGATACTTTATTATGGAAGGTTCTATGGCGGATACATTGTTATCGAAGGTTCTGGGGCTGATACATTGTTATCGAAGGTTCTGCGGCAGATACATTGTTATGGAAGGTTCTGTGGTGGATACTTTATTATGGAAGGTTCTGAGGCGGATACATTGTTATCGAAGGTTCTGTGGAGGATACATTGTTATGGAAGGTTCTGTGGTGGATACTTTATTATGGAAGTTTCTGGGGCGGATACATTGTTATGGAATGTTCTGGGGCAGATATATTATTATGAAAGGTTCTGGGGTGGATACATTGTTATGGAAGGTTCTGCAGCGGATACATCGTTATGGAAGGTTCTGAGGCAGATACATTGTTATCAAAGGTTCTGTGGCAGATACAGTGTTATGGAAGGTTCTGCGGCGGATACATTGTTATGAAAGGTTCTGCGGCGGATACATTGTTATGGAAGGTTCTGCGGCAGATACATTATTATGGAAGGTTCTGCGGCGGATACATTGTTATGGAAGGTTCTGTGGAGGATACTTTATGGAAGGTTCTGAGGCGGATACATTGTTATGGAAGGTTCTGAGGTGGATACATTGTTATGGAAGGTTCTGTGGTGGATACATTGTTATCAAAGGTTCTGTGGAGGATACATTGCTATGGTAGGTTCTGTGGTGGATACTTTATTATGGAAGGTTCTGGGGCGGATACATTGTTATGGAATGTTCTGGGGCGGATATATTATTATGGAAGGTTCTGTGGCGGATACATTGTTATGGAAGGTTCTGAGGCAGATACATTGTTATCAAAGGTTCTGTGGCAGATACAGTGTTATGGAAGGTTCTGCGGCGGATACATTGTTATGGAAGGTTCTGCGGCAGATACATTATTATGGAAGGTTCTGCGGCGGATACATTGTTATGGAAGGTTCTGTGGAGGATACTTTATGGAAGGTTCTGAGGCGGATACATTGTTATGGAAGATTCTGAGGTGGATACATTGTTATGGAAGGTTCTGTGGCGGATACATTGTTATCAAAGGTTCTGTGGAGGATACATTGTTATGGTAGGTTCTGTGCTGGATACTTTATTATGGAAGGTTCTAGGGCGGATACATTGTTATGGAATGTTCTGCGGCGGATACATTGTTATGGAAGGTTCTGCGGCGGATACATTGTTATGGAAGGTTCTGCGGCAGATACATTATTATGGAAGGTTCTGCGGCGGATACATTGTTATGGAAGGTTCTGTGCAGGATACTTTATTATGGAAGGTTCTGAGGTGGATACATTATTATGGAAGGTTCTGAGGCGGATATATTGTTATGGAAGGTTCTGTGGAGGATACATTGTTATGGAAGGTTCTGTGGTGGATACTTTATTATGGAAGGTTCTGCGGCGGATACATTGTTATAGAATGCTCTGGGGCGGATATATTATTATGGAAGGTTCTGTGGCGGATACATTGTTATGGAAGGTTCTGAGGCGGATACATTGTTATGGAAGGTTCTGAGGCGGATACATTGTTATCAAAGGTTCTGCGGCGGATACAGTGTTATGGAAGGTTCTGCGGCGGATACATTGTTATGGAAGGTCTGCGGCGGATACATTGTTATGGAAGGTTCTGTGGCGGATACTTTATTATGGAAGGTTCTGAGGCGGATACATTGTTATCGAAGGTTCTGCGGCAGATACATTGTTATGGAAGGTTCTGTGGTGGATACTTTATTATGGAAGGTTCTGGGGCGGATACATTGTTATGGAATGTTCTGCGGCGGATATATTATTATGGAAGGTTCTGGGGCGGATACATTGTTATGGAAGGCTCTGAGGCGGATACATTGTTATCAAAGGTTCTGCGGCGGATACATTGTTATGGAAGGTTCTGCGGCGGATACATTGTTATGGAAGGTTCTGCGGCAGATTCATTATTATGGAAGGTTCTGCGGCGGATACATTGTTATGGAAGGTTCTGTGGAGGATACTTTATTATGGAAGGTTCTGAGGCGGATACATTAATATGGAAGGTTCTGAGGCGGATATATTGTTATGGAAGGTTCTGCGGCGGATACATTGTTATGGAAGGTTCTGCGGCAGATACATTATTATGGAAGGTTCTGCGGCGGATACATTGTTATGGAAGGTTCTGCGGCAGATACATTATTATGGAAGGTTCTGCGGCGGATACATTGTTCTGGAAGGTTCTGCGGCGGATATATTATTATGGAAGGTTCTGTGGCGGATACATTGTTCTGGAAGGTTCTGTGGCGGATATATTATTATGGAAGGTTCTGTGGTGGATACATTGTTATGGAAGGTTCTGTGGTGGATACCATGAACATTGATAAAGGTCCTACCTCTGAGTAGACACAGGGGAGGTGATTCCCACAAGTACTTAGGATACTCCTGTGATTCTCAACACTGGGTGCTGCTGTGAGGCGGGTATAGTGTGAATGAAGCCTTCACCCCCTGTATTATCTCCAGCACTCAGTGCCACACACTGCCAGCTATGTGTCACAGCCAGGTGATAACTCCCACATCACAATCTACTGAAGAATCCAAATGTTCAGCGACCACCTTCACCATAAGGGTGAGGATTTAACCCACGACTGGCTATAGCATAACCTACAACCACCTGAAAATATATCCCCCAACAACTGAAAACCTCATACTTCTTACAGCAGAGGATTTGCTACAATTGTATCCAGTGTTGACAATCCTCCTGGCTGCAGACTGATACATTGTAACAACCTATCAGGAAAGAGATTTGTGTTGCTGATGTGTTCAGTATAACTGCATAAAGCCTCGGCTGAGTAAAGTATTGGCTCAGTCCATGTTCACATTTACTGACAGCAAGCAGAGATCTTGAAAGTGATAGGAACTGAAACAGTATGTTAGAAAGTTGCAGTGGGTATTAAAGGGCCCTGTGTTTGCTCTCCCTCCACCGCTTGGTACTAGATGTTTACTTGCGGCATTCCCCTTTAAAAAAAACTCCCGTGATATTCCTTCTATCGGTCAGCATCGTCCTATATCTGTTCTCCGTAACGGCGAGCGGCGCGGACGAGCCATTAATCTACGGCAGACGCTGACTGCACAGGGCAGGGATATAAAACATGGCATGATGCATTAGTCTCAGCGCCCGCTGCTGTATTCATTCACGCCAGATTAATGCTTCTAGATGGGCAAGCGGAAAAAAAAGTCGCATGACCTGAAAATTACAGAAAGTCGCAATCATCCATCCACTACGTATATTATCCTGGGGCGACCATTGCGACAGCCCGTAAATGCCGCAGGATGAACGCACTCCTATCCATAAATACTCTGTGCTGCTGGGGACTCGGCTCTCTTCTACGCAGGTCTCAGTCTTCATTCTTTTCCTGCGAATGCGACGCCTGTCCATGCGATTTTAAAGCGTGTCTTCAACGCGCATGAAAATCGCATTTACCAATGAGTACAATACGATTTCTTTTGCTCCTGCAGAAAATAATGGGCGGTATCTCCCAAAAGATACGCCACGCGGCGACAGAAAGATCGATTACGTAAATAGAGCCAGAAGAAAAATCGTATTGCATTCGCAAAGCAAATATCAGAAGATAACGGGTGAGATCGCGCCGAAAAACAGAGAGAAAAATCCAAAAATGTAAAGACAGCCGTCGCAAAGAATGGCTTTGGCGCGTCTCGGAACGCATGAAACCTCGCGTGAGAATGATGTCCGTGTGAATACGGCCTCAGGGTGGATTCGTGCGGGCGAGCTTCATGCGCAATGTTTGACTGGTAGGAAGATGGTCAGAAATGGCGCGTCTAGGTGACCAACGGATTTACAGGATTTCATTCGCATGAGCATATTTTATTGGACAGAGTTGGAAAAAAAATCGTTGTACTTTTTTTTGGCAATTTTGCTAAAAAGACAAATTTTATGCAAGTGTGATGTGATCATTTTTAATATTGGAACATACAATTCGGACACACGTGAAGAACACGATTCAAAAATCGCATATTGTAAGGATGTGTTGTATCTAGAGATGAGCGAGCGTACTCGGAAAAGCACTACTCGCTCGAGTAATTTGCTTTATCCGAGTATCGCTGTGCTCGTCCCTGAAGATTCGGGTGCCGGCACGGAGCGGGGAGCTGCAGGGGAGAGCGGGGAGGAACGGAGGGGAGATCTTTCTCTCCCTCTCTCCCGCCCGCTCTCCCCTGCTCCCCGCTGCGACTCACCTGTCAGCCGCAGCGGCACCCGAATCTTCAGACCCGAGCACAGCGATACTCGGATAAAGCACATTACTCGAGCGAGTAGTGCTTATCCGAGTACGCTCGCTCATCTCTAGTTGTATCCTTATTGCAAAACGCATCCCGCTCGCAGCAAAAAAAGCAGGAGTGCGCGTGCGACATCAGTCTGCGCTTCTTGGAGACACAATTCCCGTGTGAATGCCTTGTCGGCGCTCCTTCACATTAGCGACGCGCATTTGTGCACGCCACGGCGCTACAGTTTTGCTGAGCGAACTATGCCTTTTTGAAAGGCATTTCTTATTTTACCGTACTTCTTGGAATGGCTAATTAGTTCCAGACGAGCTCTTTCTCCAGCGAAAATTAAGCGTACTACGCATCTTCTTTGCACGTCACGCCGTCAACATTTGCTGTGCGAATGCGCTTGAAAATAGAGCACGCGACTTTTTATTTTTTGGCGCAATGCAATTGTGAACAAACCAACTGAAATCAAGGGGTACTTTGCAGAAATGCGCGCACCGATCCGCCCGTGAAGAAGCTCGCAGTCTATGGCCTCCCACTTGTTTGCATTTAGCCGTGATCACAGGAGCGGACAGATCATCCCGCTACTGGCCTTACAGCCCCCCAGCTCCGGTGGTACAACAACTTCCAGCATGCTGGTCGCAGCAGTTGGGGCTGCAGTGTAGCATCCTGGCACCTTACTAAGCAGCCGTTCTGCCATCTTGGGAGTCGGTGGCACTTGGCATTCTGGTGGCAGCGGCCCATGTGACTGAGATTTGCTCCTTTACATTATTTCGATGCTTTTAAACCGCTTACTCAGCAGATCCGCTCTCGCAGATTTAGGTCACTGTCAGAGCTGATGGAAAGCTCCCCGGCCCGGGGGAAGGGATATGATCTGGACCAGGGGACACAGTCAGTAGTTTATGGGCGTTCAGGGGTGACACCTCAAGTGCTGCCAGGGGTACAAGAAATGCTTGGGCACATAGGGGTTAAAATATATGCAAATCTATAAATGATGTCAGCTCAACGGAGGTGCAAAGGGAGGAGCAATAAAGATAGGGAGGGGGTTGACAATACATTACAATGTCTTGATTCTAAAGAGAAAACATTAAATTTGCCCCTACGGACCAAATATAGAAGTCACCAAATACTTGTGGGTGAGGAGGGGGGGGGGGGGGCATACACCCAGCAAAACAGACATCACAACTGAAGGGCAAAAATGTTGTCCTCTGCCCATACATGGATCAACAGTCTGTATTATACTCAAGAGCTGCACTCTTAATTCTGCGAGAAACAGTAAGCAATCCTGTAGCCACCTCCACTTACATGAGCTCCAAGGGCAAATAAGGGGATTCTGTCCCAGGGTTCATGAGGTTTAAGCTGAGCTCCGAGTCCCGGAGGCGGGCCGCACTACCATCTCCACCTGCAGCATGCACAGTGACAGCATACACAAAAGGGGAGAGGCAGCTGTCAGTCTGCATGCTGCAGGCGGGGAGAAGCCACCACAGCCCACCTCTGTGACTCGGAGGTCAGCTCAGACTTCATAGACCAGGTAACAGATCCCTTCAATGTTTCTACATTGGACAGAAACTGCTGCTAAGATGGCACTTCACAGAATACAAACCACCAAAACTATTTCACTGCAGACACTGAGCAAGCATGGGATACTGGGAGAGTTCAGCTCTGAAGGTGCAAAATTCCTGGTGGTTATCAGTGGTACATGCATGAAAGCAGTATCTAACGTATATTCCAAGGAACTAAGCAATGACATTACTTGGAGTTCAGGTTCTGTGTATACATTAAATTTGCAGAGGGATGTGATTTTAGCTCTAGAACCTGCAGAGTTGTGAGTGCAGCTCTGGAGTATAATACAGGATGTAACTCAGGATCAGTACAGGATAAGTAATGTATGTACACAGTGACTCCACCAGCAGAATAGTGAGTGCAGCTCTGGAGTATAATACAGGATGTAACTCAGGATCAGTAAAGGATAAGTAATGTATGTACACAGTGACTCCACCAGCAGAATAGTGAGTGCAGCTCTGGGGTATAATACAGGATGTAACTCAGGGTCAGTACAGGGTAAGTAATGTATGTACACCGTAACTCCACTAGCAAAATAGTGAGTGCAGCTCTGTAGTATAATACAGGATGTAACTCAGGGTCAGTACAGGATAAGTAATGTATGTACACAGTGACTCCACCAGCAGAATAGTGAGTGCAGCTCTGGAGTATAATACAGGATGTAACTCAGGGTCAGTACAGGATAAGTAATGTATGTACACAGTGACCACCAGCGGAATAGTGAGGGCAGCTCTGGAGTATAATACAGGATGGAACTCAGGATCAGTACAGGATAAGTAATGTATGTACACAGTGACTCCACCAGCAGAATAGTGAGTGCAGCTCTGGAGTATAATATAGGATGTAACTCAGGAGCAGTACAGGATAAGTAATGTATGTACACAGTGACTCCACCAGCAGAATAGTGAGTGCAGCTCTGGAGTATAATACAGGATGTAACTCAGGATCAGTACAGGATAAGTAATGTATGTACACAGTGACTCTACCAGCAGAATAGTGAGTGCAGCTCTGGAGTATAATACAGGATGTAACTCAGGAGCAGTACAGGATAAGTAATGTATGTACACAGTGACTCCACCAGTAGAATAGTAAGTGCAGCTCTGGAGTATAATACAGGATATAACTCGGGATCAGTACAGGATAAGTAATGTATGTACACAGTGACTCCACCAGCAGAATAGTGAGTGCAGCTCTGGAGTATAATACAGGATGGAACTCAGGATCAGTACAGGATAAGTAATGTATGTACCGAGTGACTCCACCAGCAGAATAGTGAGTGCAGCTCTGGACTATAATACAGGATGGAACTCAGGATCAGTACAGGATAAGTAATGTATGTACACGGTGACTCCACCAGCAGAATAGTGAGTGCAGCTCTGGAGTATAATACAGGATATAAGTCAGTAGGACATACTGTGGGTGAATTGCATTCCAAGTCTTGAATTGTCTGACAGCGGTGCAGTGAGATGGAATTGCAATCAATTAGAATCCAAAGTCACATGGCCCAAAGTCGCCAACTGATTTTGAAGCACATTTTCAACTTTTGCTTAAATACCAGCAAGTACAGCCCCACTGTGACTAACTAGACGAACAATGGCCCATCTGTCTGCTCCCAACAACAAAGCCTCTCTGCGTTAATGCGAATAATTGCAAATTCAGTGCAAGAAAGTGATGGATTAGCAAAAAAAAATAAATGCCAGCACGTGCGGCGGAGGAGGAGGAAGCGTCTGGCGTATTCAGCCGCAAAACCCTAAACGTCAGCTGATCTAAACAAGCTCTCAGGGGTCCGGAACAGCTCAGCAGCAACTCAGCAGGGTCCGAGCTGGCACAGGCTGCTGATCACAACACAAGGCCTCTACAAGCTGCAGTGACTGGCATCAGAGGAGGTGGCGGTGGCACTCCAAACCCCCCACCCGCAGAGCAGCACAGCTGTGTGCATGGAACAGGCGCCCCAGATATCATCATCAACTTCAACCTTAATTAACTATCAGGAGAATTTTATGTGAAGCTTAATTATAAGAAAGATCTGATTAGATGACTCAGAAACTGGACCGAGGAAGAAAAAGAAACATCAGAGGAAGCAGAAGAGACAGGAATTATATTCACATGCTGCACATCCTGACACTTGAGAATATACACATTATGTACAAGACTATAACTATTATAATACTGCCTCTATGTACAAGAATATAACTACTATAACACTGCCCCCTATGTACAAGAATATAACTACTATAATACTGCCCCCTATGTACAAGAATATAACTACTATAACACTGCCCCATATGTATAAGAAAATAACTACTATAATACTGCCCCAAAGTACAAGAATATTACTACTATAATACTGCCCCCCTATGTACAAGAATATAACTACTATAACACTGCCCCATATGTATAAGAAAATAACTACTATAATACTGCCCCCTATGTACAAGAATATAACTACTATAACACTGCCCCATATGTATAAGAAAATAACTACTATAATACTGCCCCCTATGTACAAGAATATAACTACTATAACACTGCCCCATATGTATAAGAAAATAACTACTATAATACTGCCCCCTATGTACAAGAATATAACTACTATAATACTGGCTCCTATGTACAAGAATATAACTACTATAATACTGCCCCCCTATGTATAAGAATATAACTACTATAATACTGCCCCCTATGTACAAGAATATAACTACTATAATACTGGATCCTATGTACAAGAATATAACTACTATAATACTGTCCCTATGTACAAGAATATAACTACTATAATACTGCCCCCTATGTACAAGAATATAACTACTATAATACTGTTCCTATGTACAAGAATATAACTACTATAATACTGCCCCCTATGTACAAGAATATAACTACTATAATACTGCCCTCTATGTACAAGAATATAACTACTATAATACTGTCCCTATGTACAAGAATATAACTACTATAATACTGCCTCCTATGTACAAGAATATAACTACTATAATACTGTCCCTATGTACAAGAATATAACTACTATAATACTGCCCCCCTATGTACAAGAATATAACTACTATAATACTGTCCCTATGTACAAGAATATAACTACTATAATACTGCCCCCTATGTACAAGAATATAACTACTATAATACTGTTCCTATGTACAAGAATATAACTACTATAATACTGCCCCCTATGTACAAGAATATAACTACTATAATACTGCCCCCTATGTACAAGAATATAACTACTATAATACTGCCCCCTATGAACAAGAATATAACTACTATAATACTGCCCCCTATGTACAAGAATATAACTACTATAATACTGCCATCTATGTACAAGAATATAACTACTATAATACTGCCCCCTATGTACAAGAATATAACTACTATAATACTGCCCCCTATATACAAGAATATAACTACTATAATACTGCCCTCTATGTACAAGAATATAACTACTATAATACTGCCGCCTGTGTACAAGAATATAACTTCTATAATACTGCCCCCCTATGTACAAGAATATAACTGCTATAATACTGCCCCCTATGTACAAGAATATAACTACTATAATACTGTCCCTATGTAGAAGAATATAACTACCATAATACTGCCCCCTATATACAAGAATATAACTACTATAATACTGCCCCCTATGTACAAGAATATAACTACTATAATACTGCCCCCTATGAACAAGAATATAACTACTATAATACTGCCCCCTATGTACAAGAATATAACTACTATAATACTGCCCTCTATGTACAAGAATATAACTACTATAATACTGCCCCCCTATGTACAAGAATATAACTACTATAATACTGTTCCTATGTACAAGAATATAACTACTATAACACTGCCCCATATGTATAAGAAAATAACTACTATAATACTGCCCCCCTATGTATAAGAATATAACTACTATAATACTGCCCCCTATGTACAAGAATATAACTACTATAATACTGGCTCCTATGTACAAGAATATAACTACTATAATACTGTCCCTATGTACAAGAATATAACTACTATAATACTGCCCCCTATGTACAAGAATATAACTACTATAATACTGTTCCTATGTACAAGAATATAACTACTATAATACTGCCCCCTATGTACAAGAATATAACTACTATAATACTGCCCTCTATGTACAAGAATATAACTACTATAATACTGTCCCTATGTACAAGAATATAACTACTATAATACTGCCTCCTATGTACAAGAATATAACTACTATAATACTGTCCCTATGTACAAGAATATAACTACTATAATACTGCCCCCCTATGTACAAGAATATAACTACTATAATACTGTCCCTATGTACAAGAATATAACTACTATAATACTGCCCCCTATGTACAAGAATATAACTACTATAATACTGTTCCTATGTACAAGAATATAACTACTATAATACTGCCCCCTATGTACAAGAATATAACTACTATAATACTGCCCCCTATGTACAAGAATATAACTACTATAATACTGCCCCCTATGAACAAGAATATAACTACTATAATACTGCCCCCTATGTACAAGAATATAACTACTATAATACTGCCATCTATGTACAAGAATATAACTACTATAATAATGTTCCTATGTACAAGAATATAACTACTATAATACTGCCCCCTATGTACAAGAATATAACTACTATAATACTGCCCTCTATGTACAAGAATATAACTACTATAATACTGTCCCTATGTACAAGAATATAACTACTATAATGCTGCCCCCTATGTACAAGAATATAACTACTATAATACTGTCCCTATGTACAAGAATATAACTACTATAATACTGCCCCCCTATGTACAAGAATATAACTACTATAATACTGCCCCCTATGTACAAGAATATAACTACTATAATACTGGCTCCTATGTACAAGAATATAACTACTATAATACTGTTCCTATGTACAAGAATATAACTACTATAATACTGCCCCCTATGTACAAGAATATAACTACTATAATACTGCCCCCTATGTACAAGAATATAACTACTATAATACTGCCCTCTATGTACAAGAATATAACTACTATAATACTGTCCCTATGTACAAGAATATAACTACTATAATACTGCCCCCTATGTACAAGAATATAACTACTATAATACTGTCCCTATGTACAAGAATATAACTACTATAATACTGCCCCCCTATGTACAAGAATATAACTACTATAATACTGTCCCTATGTACAAGAATATAACTACTATAATACTGCCCCCTATGTACAAGAATATAACTACTATAATACTGCCCCCTATGTACAAGAATATAACTACTATAATACTGCCCCCTATATACAAGAATATAACTACTATAATACTGCCCTCTATGTACAAGAATATAACTACTATAATACTGCCGCCTGTGTACAAGAATATAACTTCTATAATACTGCCCCCCTATGTACAAGAATATAACTGCTATAATACTGCTCCTATGTACAAGAATATAACTACTATACTACTGCTCCTATATACAAGAATATAACTACTATAATACTGTCTGCTATGTACAAGAATATAACTACTATAATACTGCCCCCTATATACAAGAATATAACTACTATAATACTGCCCCCTATGTACAAGAATATAACTACTATAATACTGCTCCTATGTACAAGAATAGAACTACTATACTACTGCCCCCTATGTACAAGAATATAACTACTATAATACTGCCCCCTACGTACAAGAATATAACTTCTATAATACGGCCTCCTATGTACAAGAATATAACTACTATAATACTGCCCCCTACGTACAAGAATATAACTTCTATAATACGGCCTCCTATGTACAAGAATATAACTACTATAATACTGCCCCCTATGTACAAGAATATAACTACTATAATACTGCCCCCTATGTTGGAGACAGTATTATAATAGTTATATTCTTGTACAAACAAGGGCAGTATTATAGTAGTTATATTCTTGTACATTGGGAGCAGTATTATAGTAGTTATATTCTTGTACATAGGGGTAGTATTATAGTAGTCATATTCTTGTACATAGGGGGCAGTATTATAGTAGTCATATTCTTGTACATAAGGAGCAGTATTATAGTAGTTATATTCTTGTACAAATGGAGCAGTATTATAGTAGTTATATTCTTGTACATAGGAGGTAGCATTATAGCAGTTATATTCTTGTACATAGGAGGCAGTATTATAGTAGTTATATTCTGGTACATAGGGAGCAGTATTATAGTAGTTATATTCTTGTACATTGGGAGCAGTATTATAGTAGTTATATTCTTGTACATAGGGGTAGTATTATAGTAGTCATATTCTTGTACATAGGGGGCAGTATTATAGTAGTCATATTCTTGTACAAAGGGAGCAGTATTATAGTAGTTATATTCTTGTACATATGGAGCAGTATTATAGTAGTTATATTCTAGTACATATGGAGCAGTATTATAGTAGTTATATTCTTGTACATAGGAGGCAGTATTATAGTAGTTATATTCTTGTACATAGGAGCAGTATTATAGTAGTTATATTCTTGTACATAGGGGCAGTATTATAGTAGTTATATTCTTGTACATAGGGGGCAGTATTATAGTAGTTATATCCTTGTACATAGGAGCAGTATTATAGTAGTTATATTCTTGTACATAGGGGCAGTATTATAGTAGTTATATTCTTGTACATAGGGGGCAGTATTATAGTAGTTATATTCTTGTACATAGGGGCAGTATTATAGTAGTTATATTCTTGTACATAGGAGGCCGTATTATAGTAGTTATATTCTTGTACATAGGGGCAGTATTATAGTAGTTATAGTCTTGTACATAGGAGGCAGTATTATAGTAGTTATATTCTTGTACATAGGGGGCAGTATTATAGTAGTTATATTCTTGTACATACGAGCAGTATTATAGTAGTTATATTCTTGTGCATAGGGAGCAGTATTATAGTAGTTATATTCTTGTACATAGGGGGCAGTATTATAGTAGTTATATTCTTGTACATAGGGGGCAGTATTATAGTAGTTATATTCTTGTACATAGGGGGCAGTATTATAGTAGTTATAATCTTGTACATAGGAGCAGTATTATAGTAGTTATATTCTTGTACATAGGAGCAGTATTATAGTAGTTATATTCTTGTACATAGGGGACAGTATTATAGTAGTTATATTCTTGTGCATAGGGAGCAGTATTATAGTAGTTATATTCTTGTACATCGGAGGCAGTATTATAGTAGTTATATTCTTGTACATAGGGGGCAGTATTATAGTAGTTATATTCTTGTACATAGGAGCAGTATTATAGTAGTTATACTCTTGTACATAAAGGGCAGTATTATAGTAGTTATAATCTTGTACATAGGAGCAGTATTATAGTAGTTATATTCTTGTACATAGGAGCAGTAGTATAGTAGTTATACTCTTGTACATAGGGGGCAGTATTATAGTAGTTATATTCTGGTACATAGGGGGTAGTATTATAGTAGTTATATTCTTGTGCATAGGGAGCAGTATTATAGTAGTTATATTCTTGCATATAGGGGGCAGTATTATAGTAGTTATATTCTTGTACATAGGAAGCAGTATTATGGTAGTTATATTCTTGTACATAGGAGGCAGTATTATAGTAGTGATATTCCTGTACATAGAAGGCAGTATTATAGTAGTTATATTCTTGTACAAAGGAGGCAGTATTATAGTAGTTATATTCTTGTACATAGGGGGCAGTATTATAGTAGTTATATTCTTATACATATGGGGCAGTATTAGAGTAGTTATATTCTTGTACATAGGAGCAGTATTACAGTAGTTATATTCCTGTACATAGGAGGCAGTATTATAGTAGTTATATTCTTGTACATAGGAGCAGTATTATAGTAGTTATATTCTTGTACATAGGGGGCAGTATTATAGTAGTTATATTTTTGTACATAGGGGGCAGTATTATAGTAGTTATATTCTTGTACATAGGGAGCAGTATTATAGTAGTTATATTCTTGTACATAGGGGCAGTATTATACTAGTTATATTCTTGTACATAGGCGGCAGTATTATAGTAGTCATATTCTTGTACATAGGGGGCAGTATTATAGTATTTCTATTCTTGTACATTGGGGGCAGTATTATAGTAGTTATATTCTTGTACATAGGGGGCAGTATTATAGTAGTTATATTCTTGTACACAGGAGGCAGTATTATAGTAGTTATATTCTTGTACATAGGGGGCAGTATTATAGTAGTTATATTCTTGTACATAGGGGGCAGTATTATAGTAGTTATATTCTTGTACACAGGAGGCAGTATTATAGTAGTTATATTCTTGTACATAGTGGGCAGTATTATAGTAGTTATATTCTTGTACATAGGAGGCAGTATTATAGTAGTTATATTCTTGTACATAGGGGACAGTATTATAGTAGTTATATTCTTGTACATAGGAGCAGTATTATAGTAGTTATATTCTTGTACATAGGAGGCAGTATTATAGTAATTATATTCTTGTACATAGGAGGCAGTATTATAGTAGTTATATTCCTGTACATAGGGGCAGTATTATAGTAGTTATATTGTATATAGGGGGTAGTATTATAGTAGTTATATTCTTGTATGTAGGAGGCAGTATTATAGTAGTTATATTCTTGGACATAGGGGGCAGTATTATAGTAGTTATATTCTTGTACATAGGGGGCAGTATTATAGTAGTTATATTCTTGTACATAGGGGGCAGTATTATAGTAGTTACATTGTTGTACATAAGGGGCAGTATTATAGTTGTATATCAGACGGTATATGAGGAGTTAGCAGTTAACATGGAGAAGTCACAGTGTGAATATCGGACCAGTAGTATAATATAACATTACACTTGTCTGTCCTCATGTAGCCACTATTACCAGGAACTGGTGTAAGGATACATAACGCGGTATGACACAAGCTTGTGTAATGGAGACAGCTACATCTCAAGTCACCAATTTCTTCTTGATCAAGAGCCAGGTTTCAAATCTAAAGAGGAAATGATGTGAGCTGTAAACAGGAAATATTAGAGGTCCGCTCGCCTCGCGCCCCACATGCGTCAGGTGACCGGCATGGATGGAATTCATAAGTACACCAGCCATGCACTTCTAGGAAGCGTGAGGATTTATCAGAGAACGGCACATAGTATCCTCCGCCCTGAAAGCTATAGTGACAGTTAGCAACCTCAGTGGTAAACATGCAAACCATCTTCACCGTGACCCTAGTCTACGGTATTATTTCCTGGCAGCGGCAGTATGGCGTACGCGGTAGTCTGTGATGCTACACTGTACTTCACACAATATAAAGTAGCAGACCAAGGAAACAGTCAGCTAAAGGAGCGGCACAGGAATTAAAGGGGCGGTATCACTGTGCGGGGGGGGGGGGGGTTAATCCATCCCCTCCCCCACGCCTCATTATGGACTGAAGTTTTTTTCATGACTGGTAGCATGCGGATAGTAGTGGCTGCTGCAGATCTGTCAGCAGCAATGTGCTGATGGTTTCCAGGGAGGACTTTTTTACTATCCCCCACAAATAGCGTAAAATTCTAACAAGTACAGGGTCTACTCGTCCGCTTGACTGCTTGTTGACGGTTTCCAGGCGGTAGCAGCTTTATTTATTGCACAATTGAAAAAAAACTAAAGCCAAGAAAGCTAATCTGCTTGTTGACGGTTTCCATTATTCAAATGAGATATTTGACATGATGCGGAGTAAGACCGCCTGCACAGGTTGGATTCTACATGCGGGTCCCACAGCGGGATCCGACCCTGCGCCCGGCCGGTGACGCTGCGTACCTGTGCGGAATCTTCTTAATGACGCGGATCCGGTCACATTTTCACAATGATGATTGTGGTAGGACCGCGGGTCGGACGTCTTACAATGACTTTAATGGACGCCGTCCGCACGGACTGCGCCTATGAACAGAGCACGCTGCGATATTTCCCTCACGAGCGGAAAATAGCAATATTACTCCCACTCGTGTGCGTGAAGAATCGCGTTTCCGTAGCATGCCATGGGCGGTATTAGCTGCGGAGTCCAGAGGTGGGCGCCCGCCCCGAATCACGCAATGCAGATCCGGCCGCCTGCAGCCGGCCTATAACAGAGAAGGAAAGTCATAAAGATATTATGCTGCTGAGCAGATGTATCTAATCTTACCTTGTGTGATACTGCCTGCTGAGCTGTGTATCTAATCTTACCTTGTGTGATACTGTCTGCTGAGCTGTGTATCTAATCTTATCATGTATGATAGTCTGCTGAGCTGTGTATCTAATCTTACCTTGTGTGATACTGTCTGCTGAGCTGTGTATCTAATCTTATCATGTATGATAGTCTGCTGAGCTGTGTATCTAATCTTACCTTGTGTGATACTGTCTGCTGAGCTGTGTATCTAATCTTATCATGTATGATAGTCTGCTGAGCTGTGTATCTAATCTTACCTTGTGTGATACTGCCTGTGGAGGTGCTGTATCCAATCTTATCACGGTGCTACTGAGCTAATATATCTAAGCCTGCCCAGTGTGGCGTCAGCTGCTGTATCTAATCCTGCCATGCGTGATACTGTCTGCTGAACCATGTATCTAATCTTATCATGTGTGACACTGTCTGCTGAACCATGTATCTAATCCTATCATGTGTGATACTGTCTGCTGAACCATGTATCTAATCTTATCATGTGTGATACTGTTTGTTGAGCTGTGTATCTAATCTTATCATGTGTGATACTGTCTGCTGAGCTGTGTATCTAATCTTATCATGTGTGATACTGTCTGCTGAGCTGCACAGTTAATTTTATTGTGTTATACTGCCTGTTTAGCCACTGTATCTAATCCTATTATATGTGATACTGTCTACTGAGCTGTGTATCTAATCCTATCATCTTTGACACTATTGACTAAACAATGCTTCTAAACCCATCATGTGTGATACTCTTCGCTGATATGATCTTCTGAGCAGTGTATCTCAGCCTACCATGTGTAATATCATCTTGTGAGCAGTGTATCTCATCCTACCATGTGTGATACCATCTTCTGAGCAGTGTATCTCATCCTACCATGTATGATACCATCTTCTGAGCAGTGTATCTCAGCCTACCATGTGTGATACCATCTTCTGAGCAGTGTATCTCAGCCTACCATGTGTGATACTATCTTCTGAGCAGTGTATCTCAGCCTGCATGTGTGATACCATCTTCTGAGCAGTGTATCTCAGCCTGCATGTGTGATACCATCTTCTGAGCAGTGTATCTCATCCTACCATATGTGACACCATCTTCCGAGCAGTGTATCTCAGCCTACCATGTGTGATACTATCTTCTGAGCAGTGTATCCCATCCCACCATGTGTGATACCATCTTCTGAGCAGTGTATCTCAGCCTACCATGTGTGATACCATCTTCTGAGCAGTGTATCTCAGCCTACCATGTGTGATACAATCTTCTGAGCAGTGTATCTCATCCTACCATGTGTGATACCATCTTCTGAGCAGTGTATCTCAGCCTACCATGTGTGATACAATCTTCTGAGCAGTGTATCTCAGCCTACATGTGTGATACCATCTTCTGAGCAGTGTATCTCAGCCTACATGTGTGATACCATCTTCTGAGCAGTGTATCTCAGCCTACATGTGTGATACCATCTACTGAGCAGTGTATCTCATCTAACATACATCAGGGTGATGCTGGGATAGTTTAGCCCCTGATAACGAGTTCTTCCTTTGGTCACAACCTGCAGGATGTGATAACTGCGCTGTGGTGAGATGATAATCCATATGAGCCGCGCTCCACTCACAGGGAAGATGCTGCGTATTAAATTACCCTCAGAGCTGCGCTCGGGTCTGGAGCGTGTAAATTAAATCAAAGGCTGCTCATCAATGAGTAAAGCCCAGCCGTTAAGCACTAACGGTAATTACAGTTTTCATCTTAGTACAGTGACGCTGGGAGCATGTTAGAACACATCAGCGCGGACGCTGAATGCAGCTCTGGATGTGACTAGAGACTCGTTATACTCCAGTCACATTCAAAGCTGCATTCAAAATCCTACTATGCAAGTACAGTAAAGTATTTAAAAAGCCTAACCAGCAGATACAAAGTTGGATATGGCAGACAGTTAAAACAGATTTTGAAGCTCCTCCCCCTTATTGAGGCTCCTCCTCCCAATATATCTGCTGCAGTTTCCGGATAATCTTCCTTTGCTCGTTTCATGGCAGGGGATTCCTTCATCCCCGCGGGGAGTCCCCTCATCACTGACCAGAGACAGTGCTGTCACAGTGTTCAGTGACGAGGAGACCTTCGTGGAGCAGCTGCTCCAGTGAACGGGCAAAGTTCCATGCACTGCGCATATGAATCTGTGCCCATCCATGGGTTTTCCGCTCATCTGTGTAGCACTTTTTTTTTTCGCGCACGTAAGCGCGCAAAAACCCATGCCCGTCTGACCTCGCCCTTAGAGACAATACCTCCAATTTGGAGTGCCTGGTTATAGGTGGGGCCCCATGGAGAAGAGCTGCAGTGTAAAGTATGGGAGCAGAGCAGCTGTTTGAGCTTCTGAGACGTTACATAAATTTCAAACTACATCACAGTCCAATAGAAAAAGCAAAAAAGCTGGATTCGGTGATGTGATGAAATAAAACTGGTAGACTGTCACACACCTTTGGGTGTTCATCTGCCACCTTTCTGGTCTGGGAAAAGTTGAGTGGATTTAGGCAGATGGTTAAGTGTATTGCCTGCCAAGCAAAACTAATCCATATTCACTCAGCTACTTGTACCAGCGGGGCCTTTCATCCCATCTGTTACTTTTGGGTCCAGCAAGGAAGCTATTTGCAGGAGACCCCATTGTCTCCCGACCCCTCCAATACGCATTCTCTAGACTTGCTGACTGCGATTTCCCACCACTGAGATGGGACAAGGAAAACAATAATGGGGATTATTGGGTATTCCAAATACCAGCTCAACAGCAGGTATATTTTCAAAACCGTGAGTGTATCACGGACGCAGTGCATTCAGTCCCGTCGCTGTGCAACTTCCGGAAACCCACAAAATCGCGTACCTGCGAAGCTAATCGTCTGTCGCGTGTCATGTTGGGTATCCACATGTAGGAACATTCATGATATAAAAAATAGCAGCCACAGCTTCCCTATTGGAGGGCCTCCTGGGGAAACATGGTCGAAAAACTACTCAGCCAGCCGGCATCATAAGAGGACGCAGAGAGAGGAGCTGCAGTGTAAAGCACAGAGCGCATAGAGCAGAGCTAAGAGCAGCTGACACAGAATAATACAGAATTAAAGGGGTTGTCCAGAATTAGAAAAACATGGCTGCTTTCTTCCAAACACAGCGCCACCCTTGTCCGTGGGTTGTGACTGGTTATTGCAGCTCAGCTCCCATTCACTTCAATAAAGCTGAGCTGTAATACCACACACAACCCTATGGACACAGGTGGCGCTGTGCTTGTAAGAAAGTAGCCATGTTTTTCAACCCCTTTAAGGTAAAATGTTTGGATCTTCACCGAAATCTACTCAAAAGTGCAGCTCCTCCGCATCTTCCATCCTTCACTGGGAAAGGAGTTCTATAAGCGTCGCGCTGCGGAGCGCGGAGCCTGTCAGAGCGTCACCTGTAATCTGCAGATTACACACTGTCCTGACTCACTCCTCTCTGCTCTATCACGACTGCCATGCAAAACCCCCGTTTGCATACATTAACCTGCTCACTGCCAGGCTTCATGAGTCGCTGACCCCTTCCTGTCAGCCGGTCAGAACAGGTCAGCACCGCCATCTAATCTGCAGCGACTACAAGAAGCTTCCTGTCCGCAGGGGCCGATAATCCTGCAGAACAGTATGATCACCGTACCAGCTTCATATATACGCTGTGCTGTGTGCATGAGAATTATTAACCCACTAGACACCAGGGATATCAGTAACCACAAGACTCGGGGGATCTTACTAGCTCACTAAAACCAGGGATCAACCTACTAGATGCCGGGGATATTATTTATTAATCCTTCATGCACCAAACAGGTAATTACACAACACAATATTAGTGATTTCATTAGAACCACCGGACCAACAGGGATAATATAAAACCACTGGCCCACCAGGAATGGTTACTGGAACACCAGGCACATTACTAACCCACTGGACCACCAGGAATGGTTACTGGGTCGTAAGAGATAGTATTACACCACTAGACCACCAAGGCTCATTACTAGACCACCAAGAAAATGGTACTGGACCACCAGGGATATTATTACAGAACTGGACAATCAGGAATGTTTAAGGAACAACCAAGAATACTATTACACTATTAGGCTACCAGAGATGGTCATTGGACCACCAGAGATATTAATATACAAACAGACCACAAAGGATGGTTACTGGAACACCAGTGATATTATTACACCACTATACCCCCCAGGATAGTTACTGGACCACCACCTGGTAGTTCAGTAAACATCCCAAGGCATATATTATTATTACACCACTAGACCACAAGTGATGGCTACTGATATTATTATACCACTAAACCACCAAGGATATTTATTAGACCATCAGGGATATTATTACACCACTAGAACACTAGGGATGGCTACTGGACCACTAGGGACATTATTACACCACCAGGGATGATTATTAGACCATCAAGGATATTATTACACCACTGGGATTAGTATTTTATGCAGCAAACAAATAGAATATTAGTGATTTTAATTAAAACCACCAAACGATCAGGGATATTATTACACCACTAGACCACCAGAAATGGTTACTGGACCCATAAGGATATTATTACACCACTAGACTACCAGGAATACTTACTGGACCACCAGGGATGGCTACTGGACAACTAGGAACATTATTACACCACCTTGAATGCTTATTGGACCATCTAAGATATTATTACATCACTAGACCACCAGGGACGGTTACTGAACCACTAGAAATATTATTATACCACTGGACTAGCAGGAATTATTAGCCCACTAGATGCCAGGGATATTTTTTATTAGTCTTCTATGCAGCAAACATAATTAAACCAATAGAATATTAGTAATTTTAATTAAAAGAACCAAACGATGAGGGATATTATTACACCACTAGACCAACAGAGATGGTTACTGAACCCACAGGGAGATTATTAAACCACTAGACCACCAAAGATAGTTACTGGACCACTACGGATATTATTACATTACTGAACCATCAGGGATAGTTACTGGACTGCCATAGAAAGGATACTGAACCACCAAGGATATTATTACACCACTGGTCCACAAGGAGTGGTTAGTGAAGCACCAGAGATATTATTATACCACTAGACCACCAGGGATGTTTACTGGACCACCAGGAATATTATTACACCACTGGACAACCAGGAATGGTTACTCCACCACCATGAATGTTTAGTGGACCACTAGGAATGGTTACAAAACCACCAGGGATATTATTGCACCACTGCACCACCAGGAATGGTTACTGAACAACCAGGGATCTTATTACCCCACTGCACCACTATAGCATGCGTGGCCTTATCCTTGGGCTGTGTTCACATATTGAGGTTTTATCGCCATATTATTGCATCTTTGCTGAGAACATTGGAAACTACAAGAAACGGTAATAAAGCGCAACGTTAGACAAGTCAGCGACCTTAAAGAAACAGTCCCAGGAGTGCGAATACCTTTCCTAAAGCAATATATTACCTGCACTTTGCATTATGGGTTATGTCTTCCTTGATTTTTTGTCTTGTGTCATGGGAAGATGTTGGTACTGACTGAAGGTTATCCCCCTGATCCTCCCATATCTGCTCTTGGCCTTCTGCTCCATGGACACTTTCAGTCCTCGGCTTACTGTCTATAGGACAGCTCTTAAATACTGGTACTTTTGGCCGTTGTAGTACTGCAAGTCTCAGACTTCTCTACCAGCTGAGTGGCTCGTAGCAGTGGCTCTTTATGACTAATGTATTTGGACCTATAGGGGATTGTGCTCACCAGGCCAACCGACTCACTCATCATATCACAGCGGTGGCCGCCGCTCAATAAGAACACGTTAACCCCTTGTCGAACGCTCCTCGTGGCAACAAAAGTGGATCAGTTTGCACATTATGCACTTGTGTGACCCTCTATAAACTTCCCCGGGGTTGGAAAATCTATTATCTTATGTCTGGTGCCTGCAGCAAGCACAAACATGGTACAAGCAGCGCATAATAACAGTGCATTAAGCCTCATCCATCTGGAGCGCCGCCAGGACATGAGCAGCAGGATCCCCGAGCCTTTCACTCTTGGAGATCTTCCAGCAATGCCATTCATGCTCCACCTGTCATCCATTAATAAACTGCTCCATGTTCCAGAACACTATATACAGTATATACCGCATGCTCCTACTGCCGGGGGGCTTACCTTCTGAAACTGCGGTTCTAGTCTTATGGAAATGAAGCCTAATCATCGGATAATGAAAAGTTCTGTAACTTTCTAATAGACTTTGCGTTTCCATTCCTCCTCATTTTTAGGATCACTGCTTGTTGTCTGTGAACGGCAATCCTTCATCGAACGCTTCTCATAGTTGAGGATTTACAACAGTTGGAATCAATCAAGGCAAAACACATCAGCAGCACAGATTGCATTGCTGTTCTCATAGTTTGTTACAATGTATCACTGCGGGTGAAATGTATCAGAGTGATGCCCAGGCTGTCTATATAGGATGCAATTGTAGCAAACCCTCTACTGTGAGAAGTGCTGGGTAAGGATGGGTTTTCAGCCACTGGATATGGATAGGAATGTTGTCCTGTCCCTGCGGACCCAGCAGCTTACGTTTTATAATCCGGAGCTTTAGACCTTTGGGTCATCACCCCAATTGTTTTGTATCCATGTGATGGGATCCGGAGTTCTCCCCTAGAGATAGATATCATTCTTGGGGATTCAGTGGGTTAATAATAATCCTGGGGGTCCAGTGGTTTAATAATATTCCCGGTGGTGCAGTAGTTTTTAACAATTTTCGGTGTGGTCCAGTAACCATTTCTGGTGGTCTAGTGATTTAATAATATTTCTAATGCTCCAATAGTCATCGCTGGAGGTCCAGTGGGTTAGTAATATTATTCCCTGGTTGTCCAGTAACTATTTCTAGTAGTCCCCTGAGGGTGGTCCTGGTGATCTAGTGATTTAATAATATTTCTAATGGTCCAATAGCCATTGCTGGAGGTCCAGTGGGTTAGTAATATTATTCCCTGGTTGTCCAGTAACTATTCTTAGTAGTCCCCTGAGGGTGGTCCTGGTGGTCTAGTGATTTAATAATATTTCTAATGGTCCAATAGCCATCGCTGGAGGTCCAGTGGGTTAGTAATATTATTCCCTGGTTGTCCAGTAACTATTCTTAGTAGTCCCCTGAGGGTGGTCCTGGTGGTCTAGTGATTTAATAATATTTCTAATGCTCCAATAGTCATCGCTGGAGGTCCAGTGGGTTAGTAATATTATTCCCTGGTTGTCCAGTAACTATTCCTAGTAGTCCCCTGAGGGTGGTCCTGGTGGTCTAGTGATTTAATAATATTTCTAATGGTCCAATAGCCATACCTGGAGGTCCAGTGGGTTAGTAATATTATTCCCTGGTTGTCCAGTAACTATTCTTAGTAGTCCCCTGAGGGTGGTCCTGGTGGTCTAGTGATTTAATAATATTTCTAATGGTCCAATAGCCATTGCTGGAGGTCCAGTGGGTTAGTAATATTATTCCCTGGTTGTCCAGTAACTATTCTTAGTAGTCCCCTGAGGGTGGTCCTGGTGGTCTAGTGATTTAATAATATTTCTAATGGTCCAATAGCCATTGCTGGAGGTCCTGTGGGTTAGTAATATTATTCCCTGGTTGTCCAGTAACTATTCCTAGTAGTCCCCTGAGGGTGGTCCTGGTGATCTAGTGATTTAATAATATTTCTAATGGTCCAATAGCCATTGCTGGAGGTCCAGTGGGTTAGTAATATTATTCCCTGGTTGTCCAGTAACTATTCTTAGTAGTCCCCTGAGGGTGGTCCTGGTGGTCTAGTGATTTAATAATATTTCTAATGGTCCAATAGCCATTGCTGGAGGTCCAGTGGGTTAGTAATATTATTCCCTGGTTGTCCAGTAACTATTCTTAGTAGTCCCCTGAGGGTGGTCCTGGTGGTCTAGTGATTTAATAATATTTCTAATGCTCCAATAGTCATCGCTGGAGGTCCAGTGGGTTAGTAATATTATTCCCTGGTTGTCCAGTAACTATTCCTAGTAGTCCCCTAAGGGTGGTCCTGGTGGTCTAGTGATTTAATAATATTTCTAATGGTCCAATAGCCATACCTGGAGGTCCAGTGGGTTAGTAATATTATTCCCTGGTTGTCCAGTAACTATTCTTAGTAGTCCCCTGAGGGTGGTCCTGGTGGTCTAGTGATTTAATAATATTTCTAATGGTCCAATAGCCATTGCTGGAGGTCCAGTGGGTTAGTAATATTATTCCCTGGTTGTCCAGTAACTATTCTTAGTAGTCCCCTGAGGGTGGTCCTGGTGGTCTAGTGATTTAATAATATTTCTAATGGTCCAATAGCCATTGCTGGAGGTCCTGTGGGTTAGTAATATTATTCCCTGGTTGTCCAGTAACTATTCCTAGTAGTCCCCTGAGGGTGGTCCTGGTGGTCTAGTGATTTAATAATATTTCTAATGGTCCAATAGCCATACCTGGAGGTCCAATGGGTTGGTAATATTATTCCCTAGTTGAGCAGTAACTATTCCTAGTAGTCCACTGAGGGTGGTCCTTGTGGTCCAGTTATTTAATAATATCCCTGGTGGTCCAGTGGTTCTAATAAAATCCCTGATATTCTATGGACTTAATTACATGTTTTGTGCATTATGGATTCATAAATAAAATCCTTGGCATCTAGTGGGTTAATAATTCTTTTGGTTCCTATCCCTGGTATTTACTGGGTTAAGCCATACAATTGGGCCTTCTGACATACCTGGTGTCTAGTGGTATAGTAATTAATAATCTGGTCCAGATTATTTAAAGGGACACCAATTCTGTAATTCATCATTTGCCTATTTGCTGTGCAATTGAATGCAATCTATTGTTCCCTGTTATCAGCCACTGAGGCTTGGAGGAATACTAGCTGTGATGTTCACTAACAATCCCTACCCCTGAATGAGTAATAATGAAGCAGCTGCAAAATGTCCAGGAAAATCAAAAGTGCGGGGATGTTTTAACAGAGCGCAGGATTAAAACCCTGGTGTTACTCCATAATCTCACAAATCAAAGCAAATCACTCCAAATTAAGCTTCTTACTGTCTAATCCGGCAGAAGCTGCTATCTGGTAATGACAGCTGTAATCTCGTACCATAGCACAATCTACATATGTTTCATTCAGAAAGGGAAATGATGCCAGCCGGTGGCAGCCATAGGATATTCCATATAAAGAAATCCCAAATAGCAAATGACGCATGTGAGCGATAAACTCCAGCTGATAATGATTAATAGAGATAATTAGCAAGTGACAGTAATGGAGCATTATATCTCTGTGCCTGACATAGCATGCTTTACTAAATGATGTGTGCCATCTTCATCCACAAACTATCGTTTATATCAACTGCAGTGGCAAGGATGACAGCAGATAATAAGCAAGTGACTGTAATGTCACCTCCGAGGCACCAGCTTAGTACCGCTTGTCTGACAACCTGGAGGTGCATTTTACTTTACTTAATACTGTTTAGAGACATTAGACTTATACAAAATCATTAGTGGCACTGATAATTAGCAAGTGACAGAATGATCATCTCCAAGATACCTCCAGCACTGCAGGGCTATTAATGATAACTCCCCTCCAATGTAACAAATAATACAGAAGGGTGCCGAATATCATTCTAATCATAGAGGTCAAGGTGGTCAAACTGTAATAATGATAATAAGCAAGTGACAGTAATGTCACCTCCGAGATATAAACTCAGTAGAACGTATGACAACCTGCAGGTTTAGTTTACACAGGACTTTATCCCGTTTGCATAGAGAAATGAGATCTATATCTAATAATCATCAGCGGCATTGGTAATTAGCAAGTGACAGAAAAGTCATTTCCTAGATACTATGTTTTAGAAATTACAACCATGTCTAATGTAACGCATAATACATAAGGATGCATAATAGCTTTATAATCAGAGAGATCAGGGTTGTCATTAATAATGATAATAAGCAAGTGACAGTGATGTCATCCCCCAGATACAAGCTCAGTACCAGAGGCCGTGCGATCTCCATAGAGGTCCCAGATACAAGCTCAGTACCGGAGGCTGTGCGATCTCCATAGAGGTCCCAGATACAAGCTCAGTACCAGAGGCCGTGTGATCTCCATAGAGGTCCCAGATACAAGCTCAGTACCAGAGGCCGTGCTATCTTCATAGAGGTCCCAGATATAAGCTCAGTACCGGAGGCCGTGCGATCTCCATAGAGGTCCCAGATACAAGCTCAGTACCGGAGGCCGTGCAATCTCCATAGAGGTCCCAGATACAAGCTCAGTACCAGAGGCCGTGCGATCTCCATAGAGGTCCCAGATACAAGCTCAGTACCTGAGGCCGTGCTATCTTCATAGAGGTCCCAGATACAAGCTCAGTACCGGAGGCCGTGCGATCTCCATAGAGGTCCCAGATATAAGCTCAGTACCAGAGGAAGTGCGATCTCCATAGAGGTCCCAGATACAAGCTCAGTACCGGAGGCCGTGCGATCTCCATAGAGGTCCCAGATACAAGCTCAGTACCAGAGGCCGTGCGATCTCCATAGAGGTCCCAGATACAAGCTCAGTACCAGAGGCCGTGCTATCTTCATAGAGGTCCCATATACAAGCTCAGTACCAGAGGCTGTGCTATCTCCATAGAGGTCCCAGATACAAGCTCAGTACCGGAGGCCGTGCGATCTCCATAGAGGTCCCAGATATAAGCTCAGTACCAGAGGCCGTGCGATCTCCATAGAGGTCCCAGATACAAGCTCAGTACCAGAGGCCGTGCGATCTTCATAGAGGTCCCAGATACAAGCTCAGTACCAGAGGCCGTACTATCTCCATAGAGGTCCCAGATACAAGCTCAGTACCGGAGGCCGTGCGATCTCCATAGAGGTCCCAGATACAAGCTCAGTACCAGAGGCCGTGCGATCTCCATAGAGGTCCCAGATACAAGCTCAGTACCAGAGGCCGTGCGATCTCCATAGAGGTCCCAGATACAAGCTCAGTACCGGAGGCCGTGCGATCTCCATAGAGGTCCCAGATACAAGCTCAGTACCGGAGGCCGTGCGATCTCCATAGAGGTCCCAGATACAAGCTCAGTACCGGAGGCCGTGCGATCTCCATAGAGGTCCCAGATACAAGCTCAGTACCGGAGGCCGTGCGATCTCCATAGAGGTCCCAGATACAAGCTCAGTACCGGAGGCCGTGCGATCTCCATAGAGGTCCCAGATACAAGCTCAGTACCAGAGGCCGTGCGATCTCCATAGAGGTCCCAGATACAAGCTCAGTACCGGAGGCCGTGCGATCTCCACAGAGGTCCCAGATACAAGCTCAGTACCAGAGGCCGTGCGATCTCCATAGAGGTCCCAGATACAAGCTCAGTACCGGAGGCCGTGCGATCTCCATAGAGGTCCCAGATACAAGCTCAGTACCGGAGGCCGTGCGATCTCCATAGAGGTCCCAGATACATAATCAGCAAAGGCAATGATTGCTGGAGATAATAAGCAAGCGACAGTAACGGGGTATCATGTCTCTACGCTGCAGGAGGGACAGCATGTTTAGCTAAACTCGGTTGATATAAGGAGACGTGACAAGGATGACGATTGGTAATAGAGATAATAAGCAAGTGACAGTAATGTAAAGGGAGCGGCTCCGTACCACGTATCATAAACCACGAAGACGCAGCCCGCTGAATACAGAGGTACAAAAACCACAAAAGCTTTATTACACAACCGGAAGACACAGCTGAAGTTTACAGCTACCTGCCAATATACTAAACAATATGCAGATGGCGCCACGGGCACTGCCCGAACACGGGCAGGAGTCTATATTAATTCAGGTCCCCGTGCAGACAGGTGCCAGGTATAGGGTCAGAGTGCGACGACCCGGAATGACACAGATTTGTACGCCAATTCAGATCAAGATAAAGAATTGCTCAAAGTCACAATATGCCCGACGGCTCCTTCAGCCGAACGTATTTTAGCGAGGAGAATAGAACCCAATGATTGCAATGGGTTTATTCTCATTTTTGTTTTTTTGCGCACACGGATTTCGCAGGTGCAAAAAAAAATAGAGCCTTCTCTATTTGCACATCAAAGAGGCCCATAGAGGTCTATGGGTGTAAAACAGTGCATATACCCGCGGACACTGGTACCTTTAAAAAGCCCTTTAAATCAGGGCAGGGTGATTACCCAACCCACTCGTAAGCTTGCAGCGGTCTCACACAGAAGGCGCTCAACAAGCTGCTCCTGGAACTGCAGGAAGGCGAGCGTTCCCGGGGCTTCTGGTAAATTACATATTACAGGTAGCGGTCTAATAAGGCCGGGCGCACACAGCCGTATGTGGAATCTGCTTGCGGAGGCCCGCAGCGGATCTGAGCTGGGAGCCCGGACATGGCCCCGTGTAATGTAATGCGCATAACTGCGGACTCACACAGGCGTCATGCGCAGAACAGCTTTGTTTGCTTATATTTCCCGCGCCGTCGCTTAGCAATGACACGGGTATCCGCAGCCGGTATACAATGTAGTCACGCATGGGCTGCGGGTATGTCCGTGGCCATAGAGAACAATGGGCTTTATGTCAAAGAAATCCACAGCAAACTAGAACCTGGTGCGTTCTGTTTTCTGCGAGTGGATTACGTAATTCCGACCGCTAATGCGAGTGTAATTGTGTAATCCGTGCATTTGATTGATCCACACAGAACTGTAGATCAAATGCATGAAAAATCCGCAATTTCGAACGGCTCGTGTGAGATCGGCCGAAGGGAGATCGCTACCTTTTTATGCTATTGGATAATGGCAATCATGTGACCGGGGACCGCTCAGCGGGGCCTCCAGTCACTGCTCCAGGCTCTCTGGTAGCCAGAAGCAAGGAGATTTTAAATTTCTCAGGCCCTCCCCAGCTTCTGCACTTGCGTCCGCCATTCTGCTGATTGGCACATATGCAGAAGGCGGGGGAAGGTCTGTGGATAATGATCCCGTCGGAGGACAAATCCGGGGGCCTTAGGTAAGCAGTTTCATCTAATCGAAGTTATAAAAAAGTTTAAAAGTTTCATCTCCTATCACAGACCCGATCTGTAAGGGGGGATAAACCAACTTTAACATTTTCTTTTTTTTACTTTGACATGATCGCTGTTACCCCTCGGACACCTTGATGGCGCTACAAGCGGGGCAACGGGGCCTGGAATTTACTCAGTTGTGCCCTAAAAGCCAAAGGGCATTCCCTTTATGCAGGCCTAGCCATGTGTACAGTAAGTAGATTAGGGCCACAATGGGGATGTCTCTGAACACGGGACAAACAGGGGGATCCATTTTGGGGTGTAAATCCTCATTTTCATGTGCTCTATAGGGGAAAAAAAAAACAAAACTGTCTTTAACCCTTTGCAATCCAATTTTGGATTCAGGGTTTCCTAGGGGGCTCTCTCTTTCTGTCATTATACAATGCCGCCATCTCCAAGCTAGACCTACTACTGCAGTATGTGACATGCTGGAGACGCCCCTGACAACAGAGCGGCCAGTAATATACAGTAAGAATACCCTTCCGGACATTTTCCTACATCGGAGCTGTACAGCCTTCAATCAGAATGTCTTTAGATGTCAGACAGTGGATTGGAAAGGGTTAAAACAAAGTGTTCCTCAAAATTGTAATGTTAAATTTGTACGTCTCCTAAATGGTCAAAAAAAAACTTAAGTTTTTCAAATGTGCGTCCAGAATAAAGTAAACAGATGTAAATATAGATCTTATCAAAAAGTTGTACAGCAGGTTTGCACATATTTGAGATATTGCAGTTGAAATGTGAAAAAAATGACAATTTTCTTTAACATTTTCCCAATTTTGGTGCTTTTAATAAATATACACAATTTCTATCGGTCTATTTTCACCACCTAAATGAAGCACAACACGGGGACGAAAAAACAAGGTCAGAATCACTGGGATATGCAAAACCTTTACGGAGTTATGACATGTTAAAGGGACATGTCAGATTTCCAAAATGTGGCCTGGTCACTAAGGGGTTAACAAAGTATTCTTGTTTTCTATCCGGTTTGGGGTTCACTTTCAGAGCCGTCACTGTAAGGCCTCATGTCCACGGCATAAAATGATTTATAAAATCCATGCCCGCAGGGAATCATTGGGCAACGGCAGGTAATTAAATCCCTCCGCATGTCATTTTTCCCCGACGTGTGGATCGCACGGGCAGGAAAACAACCGCAGCATGCTCCGTTTTTATACGGTTTTCCCACACGGACGGCTTCCACGGTTTGCATTGAAGCCAATGGAAACCGTCCAATCCCGAGTTACAGCTGCGGATGACACTGTGGCTGTGTCGCGGATCCGCGGGAAAGCAGAGCCGCGATGGAGGAGAGCCCCGCAGCGCCCGGACGGGTGAGTAAAATGTATTTTTGGCCCCATGTCTGGGGACCGAGTGGAATCCACTGGAATAACCACGTAAAACCGCTGATGTGAAACCAGCCATGGTATTCTACTGCGTGTGAGGATACCGCATGGATGTGCACTTGGCAAATCCCCATACATGTGTGTGATGGCGTATACGCCAACAACTGGCTGATGTATGCCGCGGTACAGGCACGAAGCGACGGGCATCGGCCATCGGAAAATCGTATCATTGTTCCTGATGGAGTGAATAGCCTGCTGGGTTATGGAGGGTCTCGATAAGCCCTGTGAGACCCCTGATATAACCCGAGTCACGCGGCCCTCTACTGGCACCGCCCTTCCCTCCCGTCGGTAATCCTCCTGCTACAGTAACGGATTTGGTGGCCGAATTGATTAATTCTCTCGATCACAGATGTAATTTACTCTCACAGCTTAAGTCCCCGCGTAATGAAGGAGGCTTAAATGGGGGTCCGGCCTCCTGGAGGAGATCTTACTGTGGGGGCTGCAGGGGGGATGATAATATAAAGATTGTCACCTCATATTCACTGACTGCGAGGTAAATACTCAAGGAAATGCGAATCAAACAAAAACCTATCAAAGAGGAGAGGAAGCATCTTTACTCTCTGCTTTACTCTCTTACTTCCTGCTTTAGTCTCTTACTTCCTGCTTTACTCTCTTACGTCCTGCTTTACTCTCTTACGTCCTGCTTTACTCTCTGCTTTACTCTCTTACTCTCTGCTACACTCTCTGCTATACTCTCTTACTCTCTGCTTTACTCTTACTTCCTGCTTTACTCTCTTACTTCCTGCTTTACTCTCTTACTTCCTGCTTTACTCTCTTACTTCCTGCTTTACTCTCTTACTTCCTGCTTTACTCTCTTACTTCCTGCTTTACTCTCTTACTTCCTGCTTTACTCTCTTACTTCCTGCTTTACTCTCTTACTCTCTGCTTTACTCTCTGCTATACTCTCTGCTTTACTCTCTGCTTTACTCTCTGCTTTACTCTCTGCTTTACTCGCTTACTCTCTGCTTTACTCGCTTACTCTCTGCTTTACTCGCTTACTCTCTGCTTTACTCGCTTACTCTCTGCTACACTCTCTGCTATACTCTCTTACTCTCTGCTTTACTCTCTTACTCTCTGCTTTACTCTCTTACTTCCTGCTTTACTCTCTTACTCTCTGCTTTACTCTCTTACTCTCTGCTTTACTCTCTTACTCTCTGCTTTACTCTCTGCTTTACTCTCTGCTTTACTCTCCGCTTTAGGCCTCATATCCACTGGCGTGCACAGTCCCGCATGGAATCCGCCCGTGCCCAGCAACCCTGCCTACCTGTCCGTGTCTTGAAGTTCTGTACCGCGGATGTGTGCGCATTGTTTGAGCGGCGCACATGTGCAGTACAGATTAAATCTTCTGCTCTTCCCGTAGAATCCGCTGCCCGTTTTCAGTGTCAGCAGTGGACGGGCCCCAGATCGGAAGGCTTCCATTGACTTCAATGGAAACCATCCATGCGTGAACCGCAGTAAAATGGAGCACGCCGCGATTTTTCATGCGCTTGTGCGCATGAAAAGTCATTTTTCCATAGCGTCCTGTGGAGGGCTTCTGCTGCGGAATCGGGAGTGGAACGCCCGCTGCGAATTCTGCCAGTGGACATGAGACCTAACTCTGTTATACGAGCAATAGTCTATGGAGCCGTCCAGGCTCCGCCCATTGCAGCGTGCCGCATTGGTCCGTATTTACAAACTAAAATCACCTATAAGAAAACGACCTGAGCGTAAAACCCGCCGGGAGAACGGATGTTACATGTTGTAAGCAGGCTGCAAGGAGCTTTGGGAAAAAAACGTGACATCCACCGGGCCTTTTTGCATTTTTTGGCGCGCAAGGAAGACCGCAGTAAACACGGATGTAATAAATATGTAAAATAGTGGGAATACACAGCGCAGACCACCGACACGTGCAGTGAAAACCGCGCCCTCCTGCGTGAACGAGGCCTCATAATGTATCAGCGCAGCACGTATATCAGTCCATGAGCTCGCAGAAGGCTGTCGAGACGGGATGCAATTGTAACAAAACCTCATCTGTGAGGAATACTACCGCAGGGTTAGTTTTCACTGACAGCAAGCAGACATCTTGAAACAATTCTAATTACCCATTACAAGTAATGGCGCCCGGGTCTTACGCCGATTCCAAGACAAATCTGAGGTAAAAGTAAACCACAGCGGCCTCGCTCATCAGTCTGTTGCCCCTAGCAACCAATCAGAGCTCAGCTGTCATTTCTTATCCTGCTGAGGTGAAATGCAAGCTGCGCTCTGATTGGTTGCTAGGGGCAACAGAGACAATTTGATAGCCCTGCCCCACGGTGACCATGGTCTAAGACCTGGGGGTCGCTCTAATGTGACAGCTGTACATTATAAGAGTATTACGTCCTGCAGCAGGGAGAGTCATGTAAATCGGGGTTTGGTAGTTTTACATGGGACTGCAGGTTTGGAATACAAAGTATATCCCACACTTACAGCTAGGAGGCGCCATCTACCACCCCGGAGCGGTAATGACCGAGTAATTATAAATCCAGGGCAGAGGACAATTACAGCGATTCTGTCCGCACGCGCCAAAGAGGGATAATCAGACGCCGCAGCCAAAGCATCAGCGGCGGGACATGGGTCATGGGATGTCAAAAGTCACGGGGCCCCTACAGTGTACGGGAAGGGGGCCCCAGAGAAGAGAGGATGACCGGGAGGGAATTCTGCTAGCTCTGAGGATAGTATCACACATGATGGGATTAGATACAACGGCTCAGCAGACAGTATCACATATGATAGGATTAGATACACAGCTCAGCTGGAAGTATCACACATGATGGGATTAGATACATGGCTCAGTAGAGAGTATCACATATGATGGGATTAGATATACAGCTCAGCAGACAGTATTACATATGATAGGATTAGATACACAGCTCAGCTGGAAGTATCACACATGATGGGATTAGATACAACGGCTCAGTAGAGAGTATCACATATGATGGGATTATATACACGGCTCAGTACACAGTATCACATATAAAGGGATAAGACACAGCGGCTCAGCAGACAGTATCACATATGATGGAATTAGATACATGGCTAAGAAGACAGTATCACACATGATAGGAATAGATACTGTCTGCTGAGCCGTATATCTAATCCCATCACATGTGATACTGTCTGCTGAGCAGTGTATCACATATGATGGGATTAGATACACTGCTCAGCTGTAAGTATCACATATGATGGGATAAGATACAGAGCTCAGCTGGCAGTATCACATATGATGGGATTAGATACAGAGCTCAGCGGACAGTATCACATATGATGGGATTAGATACAGAGCTCAGCAGACAGTATCACATTAGATGGGATTAGATACACAGCTGAGCTGGCAGTATCACATATGATGGGATTAGATACACGGCTCAGCGGACAGTATCACATAAGATTGGATTAGTTACAGCTGCTCAGCAGACAGTATCACATATGATGGGATTAGATACACGCCTCAGCAGACAGTATCACATATGACAGCATTAGATACACCTCTCAGTAGACAGTATCACATATTATGGGATTAGATACACAGCTCCGCAGACAGTATCACATATGATGGGATTAGATACACATCTCCGCAGACAGTATCACATATGATGGGATTAGATACATGGCTAAGAAGACAGTATCACATATGATGGGATAAGATACAGAGCTCAGCAGACAGTATCACATATGATGGTATTAGATACACAGCTCAGCTGGCAGTATCACATATTATGGGATTAGATATACGGCTCAGCAGACAGTATCATACATTATGGGATTAGATACATGACTCAGCGGACAGTATCACACAGGATAGGATTAGATACACGGCTCAGCGGACAGTATTACATATGATGGGATTAGATACACAGCTCAGCAGACAGTATCACATAGGATAGGATTAGATACACGGCTCAGCAGACAGTATCATACATTACGGGATTAAATACACGGCTCAGCAGACAGTATCACATAAAATGAGATTAGATACACAGCTCAGTGGATAGTATCATATATGATGGGATAAGATACAGCGCTCAGCAGACAGTATCACACGTGACAGGATTAGATACAAAGCTCCGCAGACAGTATCACGTAGGATGGTATTAGATACACGGCTCAGCAGACAGTATCACACAGGATAGGATTAGATACACGGCTCAGCAGACAGTATGACACAGGATAGGATTAGAAACGCAGCTCAGCAGACAGTATCACGTAGGATAGGATTAGATACACGGCTCAGCAGACAGTATCACATATGATGGGATTAGATACACGGCTCAGCAGACAGTATCACATATGATGGGATTAGATACACGGCTCAGCAGACAGTATCACATATGATGGGATTAGTTACATGGCTCAGCAGACAGTATCACACCGGATAGGACTAGATACACGGTTTAGCAGACAGTAACACACATGGCAGGATTAGCTACAACGGTTTAGCAAACAGAATCACACAGGATGAGATTAGAAACAGCGGCTCTGCAGACAGTATTACACATGATAGGATTAGCTACACCGCTAAACTGACAGTATCACATAGGATAGGATTAGATACACGGCTCAGCAGACAGTATCATACATTATGGGATTAGATATATGGCTCAGCGGACAGTATCACACAGGATAGGATTAGATACACGGCTCAGCGGACAGTATTACATATGATAAGATTAGATACACAGCTCAGCAGACAGTATCATATAGGATAGGATTAGATACACGGCTCAGCAGACAGTATCATACATTATGGGATTAAATACACGGCTCAGCAGACAGTATCAAATAAAATGGGATTAGATACACAGCTCAGTGGATAGTATCATATATGATGGGATTAGATACACGGCTCAGCAGACAGTATCACACGTGACAGGATTAGATACAAAGCTCCGCAGACAGTATCACACAGGATAGGATTAGATACACGGCTCAGCAGACAGTATCACACAGGATACGATTAGATACACGGCTCAGCAGACAGTATCACATATGATGGGATTAGATACATGGCTCAGCAGACAGTATCACACCGGATAGGACTAGATACACGGTTTAGCAGACAGTAACACACATGGCAGGATTAGCTACAACGGTTTAGCAAACAGAATCACACAGGATGAGATTAGAAACAGCGGCTCTGCAGACAGTATTACACATGATAGGATTAGCTACACCGCTAAACTGACAGTATCACATAGGATAGGATTAGATACACGGCTCAGCAGACAGTATCACATATGATGGGATTAGATACACGGCTCAGCAGACAGTATCACATATGACAGCATTAGATACACAGCTTAGTAGACAGTATCACATATGATGGGATTGGATACACAGCTCAGCAGACAGTAACACACAAAATTGGATTAGATACACAGCTAAGCATACCTTATCACATATGATGAGATTAGATACACAG
The DNA here is from genome assembly GCA_035609135.1 of Eleutherodactylus coqui. Taxonomy (NCBI): domain Eukaryota; kingdom Metazoa; phylum Chordata; class Amphibia; order Anura; family Eleutherodactylidae; genus Eleutherodactylus; species Eleutherodactylus coqui. The sequence goes on from CM069405.1 coordinate 33,476,900, forward strand.
CTCAGCAAACAGTATCACATATGATGGGATTAGATACACAGCTAAGCATACCTTATCACATATGATGAGATTAGATACACAGCTCAGCAAACAGTATCACACATGATGGGATTAGATAGACAGCTCAGCAGAGAGTATCATACAGGATAGGATTAGATACACAGCTCAGCAGACAGTATCACACAGGATAGTATTAGATACACAACTCAGCAGGCAGTATCACACATGATAGGATTACATACACAGCTCAGCAAACAGTATCACATATGATGGGATTAGATACACGGCTCAGCATACAGTATCACACATGATAGGATTACATACACAGCTCAGCAAACAGTATCACATATGATGGGATTAGATACACAGCTCAGCAAACAGTATCATACAGGAGAGTATTAGATACACAGCTCAGCAGACAGTATCATACAGGATAGTATTAGATACACAGCTCAGCAGACAGTATCATACAGGATAGTATTAGATACACAGCTCAGCAGACAGTATCATACAGGATAGTATTAGATACACAGCTCAGCAGACAGTATCACACAGGATAGGATTAGATACACAGCTCAGCAGACAGTATCATACAGGATAGTATTAGATACACAGCTCAGCAGACAGTATCACACAGGATAGTATTAGATACACAGCTCAGCAGACAGTATCATACAGGATAGTATTAGATACACAGCTCAGCAGACAGTATCATACAGGATAGTATTAGATACACAGCTCAGCAGACAGTATCATACAGGATAGTATTAGATACACAGCTCAGCAGACAGTATCACACAGGATAGTATTAGATACACAGCTCAGCAGACAGTATCACACAGGATAAGATTAGATACACAGCTCAGCAGACAGTATCACATATGATGGGATTAGATACACAGCTCAGCAGACAGTATCACACATGATGGGATTAGATACACAGCTCAGCAGACAGTATCACACATGATAGGCTTGGGTACAGTACTCAGCGTCCTGCTGTCGCTGGCAGCCATACCCTCAGTGGCAGGCCGGGCAGCCCACACACTCTCTACAACAGGCGGCCAAGTACAAGCGCTTTAATAACACTAGGAATCAATTAAAAGAGCACAAAATAAATATTCAAAGCCAAGTCAGAGCAGCAGAGCCGCGGCGAGCAGGACACTCTGGGACTTGTAGTTCCACAGTCTGCTTTCACTGTATCATCTGATGAGACTCTGCAGCAGAAAGAACCGCCAGCAGTCGGCTGCAGATAATCTCATCCTGATCTATGGGATGTGGAGACGCTTTATCACTCCATCAATACACTGCGGGTGTCGGGTCCGCCACCGGTGCACCACACTCACCTGACAGCTCTGATTCATGGCTGCCCCCAAGGATTGACAGACGGAACATTACACCTATACTGTACAGAGGATATGGATGGAAGGATAGATAGAGAGATAGATAGAGAGATAGAGAGATAGAGAGATAGAGAGATAGAGAGATAGAGAGATAGAGAGATAGAGAGATAGAGAGATAGAGAGATAGAGAGATAGAGAGATAGATATGAGATAGATATGAGATAGATATGAGATAGATATGAGATAGATATGAGATAGATATGAGATAGATATGAGATAGATATGAGATAGATAGATACATAGATAGATACATAGATAGATACATAGATAGATACATAGATAGATACATAGATAGATACATAGATAGATAGATAGATAGATATGAGATAGATAGATATGAGATAGATAGATAGATAGATAGATATGAGATAGATAGATAGATATGAGATAGATAGATATGAGATAGATAGATAGATATGTGATAGATAGATAGATAGATAGATAGATAGATAGATAGATAGATAGATAGATAGATAGGAGATAGATATATATGAGATAGATAGATAGATAGATAGATAGATATGAGATAGATAGATCTGAGATAGATAGATAGATAGATAGATAGATATGTGATAAATAGATAGATATGTGATAGATAGATAGATAGATAGATAGATAGATAGATAGATAGATAGATAGATAGATAGATAGATATGAGATAGAGAGATAGAGAGAGATAGGAGATAGATATATATGAGATAGATAGATAGATAGATAGATCTGAGATAGATAGATCTGAGATAGATAGATCTGAGATAGATAGATCTGAGATAGATAGATCTGAGATAGATAGATAGATCTGAGATAGATAGATAGATAGATATGAGATAGATAGATATGGGATTGATAGATGGATCTGAGATAGATATTACATAGATTAATAGATATATATTAGATATTAGATAGATACTGTAGATAAACAGCACATATTAAACTAATAACGTACTGCAATTGCCCATTGAAATGAATCGGAGCATATTTGCATGTTTTCCTGCAAGCGCAAAAATTACAGTAAAACACACGCAGTCGCATGCAAAAACACGTCTACTGTGCAAATATGTGTGTAAACCTGCATGACGTCGGTCTATTAATTGATAGTAATATTTCCCATTGAGCTGGACATTCCTGAGTGCTGACTGATAAGGGGGCTCCCTGGTACCAGACGTATCACTGGGGTATAAGGTCCTTTTAGGTAAGTAGCGGAGCCCGCTAGGAGCGGTCCAAGTGATATACAACACACGGCTTCACCGATCCCATCTGCTCACTAAATACAATACTTGTTTGTTTTTCCTTGTTATGCTATTTGCATATCTTCTGCGTGGTCTTCGTTTTTTTGTCTTGCGTGTATAGTATCGTGATATGCCATGGACTCTATACCCTCTACATGATATACCATGGACTCTATACCCTCTACATGATATATCATGGACCTCTATACCCCCTACATGATATGCCATGGACTCTATATACCCTACATGATATGCCATGGACTCTATATACCCTACATGATATGCCATGGACTCTATATACCCTACATGATATGCCATGGACTCTATATACCCTACATGATATGCCATGGACTCTATATACCCTACATGATATGCCATGGACTCTATATACCCTACATGATATGCCATGGACTCTATACCTCCTACATGATATGCCATGGACTCTATACCCCCTACATGATATGCCATGGACTCTATACCCCCTACATGATATATCATGGACCTCTATACCCCCTACATGATATGCCATGGAATCTATACCCTCTACATGATATATCATGGACCTCTATACCCTCTACATGATATACCATGGACTCTATACCTCCTACATGATATGCCATGGACTCTATACCCCCTACATGATATACCATGGACTCTATACCTCCTACATGATATGCCATGGACTCTATACCTCCTACATGATATGCCATGGACTCTATACCCCCTACATGATATACCATGGACTCTATACCCCCTACATGATATGCCATGGACTCTATACCCCCTACATGATATATCATGGACTCTATACCCCCTACATGATATGCCATGGACTCTATACCCTCTACATGATATGCCATAGACTCTATACCTCCTACATGATATGCCATGGACTCTATACCTCCTACATGATATATCATGGACCTCTATACCCCCTACATGATATGCCATGGACTCTATACCCCCTACATGATATGCCATGGACTCTATACCCCCTACATGATATGCCATGGACTCTATACCCTCTACATGATATATCATGGACCTCTATACCCCCTACATGATATGCCATGGACTCTATACCTCCTACATGATATACCATGGACTCTATACCCCTACATGATATACCATGGACTCTATACCCCCTACATGATATACCATGGACTCTATACCCCCTACATGATATGCCATGGACTCTATACCCCCTACATGATATGCCATGGACGCTATACCTCCTACATGATATGCCATGGACTCTATATACCCTACATGATATGCTATGGACTCTACATAATATATACCATGGACCTCTGTACCCTCTACATGATATACCATGGACCTCTACACCCCCCTACATGATATGCCTTGGACTCTATACCCCTACATGATAAACCATGGACTCTATACCCCTACATGATATACCATGGACTCTATACCTCCTACATGATATGCCTTGGACTCTATACCCCTACATGATATACCATGGACTCTATACCTCCTACATGATATACCATGGACTCTATACCCCCTACATGATATGCCATGGACTCTATACCCCTACATGATATACCATGGACTCTATACCCCCTACATGATATGCCATGGACTCTATATACCCTACATGATATGCCATGGACGCTATACCTCCTACATGATATGCCATGGACTCTATATACCCTACATGATATGCCATGGACTCTATATACCTTACATGATATGCCATGGACTCTATACCCCCTAAATGATATGAAATGGACCTCTGTACCCCCTACATGATATGCCATGGCCTCTATACCCCGTACATGATATGCCATGGACCTCTGTACCCCCTACATGATATGCCATGGACTCTATACCCCCTACACGATATGCCATGGACTCTATACCCCCTACACGATATGCCATGGACTCTATACCCCCTACACGATATGCCATGGACTCTATACCCCCTACATGATATGCCATGGACTCTATACCCCCTACATGATATGCCATGGACTCTATACCCCCTACACGATATGCCATGAACTCTATACCCCCTACATGATATGAAATGGACCTCTATACCCCCAACATGATATGTCATGGACCTCTATACCCCCCTACACGATATGCCGTGGACTCTATACCCTTTATATGATATGCCATGGACTCTATACCCCCTACACAATATTCCGTAGACTCTATACCCCCTGCAGGACATGCCGTGGACTCTATACCCTTTATATGATATGCCATGGACTCTATACCCCCTACATGATATACCATGGACTCTATACCCCCTACATGATATGCCATGGACTCTATACCCCCTACATGATATGCCATGGACTCTATACCCCCTACATGATATGCCATGGACTCTATACCCCCTACATGATATGCCATGGACTCTATACCCCCTACATGATATGCCATGGACTCTATACCCCCTACATGATATGCCATGGACTCTATACCCCCTACATGATATGCCATGGACTCTATACCCCCTACATGATATGCCATGGACTCTATACCCCCTACATGATATGCCATGGACTCTATACCCCCTACATGATATACCATGGACTCTATACCCCCTACATGATATGCCATGGACTCTATACCCCCTACATGATATGCCATGGACTCTATACCCCCTACATGATATGCCATGGACCTCTATACCCCCTACATGATATACCATGGACTCTATACCCCCTACATGATATGCCATGGACTCTATACCCCCTACATGATATACCATGGACTCTATACCCCCTACATGATATACCATGGACCTCTATATACCCTACATGATATGCCGTGGACTCTATACCCCCTATGTGATATACCATGGACCTCTATACCCCCTACACGATATGCCATAGACTCTAAAATTCAGGGCAACTGAGCGGAAACTGAACTGACCTACGGGGACTATTCGGTTCTATCACAGAACAAAGCTGTTCAGTTGCGGATTCTCCTTTCCTGCTCCCCAAATGGAGCAGGTAGACGGAACCCCCACCACGGATGTGAACGCAGCCTCAACCTTTTCAGGTTTTTGGGTTTTTTTCTTTTTTCGCCCTGGCCTCTAAGTGCCATTACTGTTATATTTCCATCCCCGCAGCTGTTCTTGCTTTCTGCATCATTTAATGTACTGGAAAACAATCTAAGATTTTTAAGTGGAGTGAAATGGAAAAAAATGACACAATTGGACATTTTAGGGAGTTTTAAGGTTTACGGTGTTCGTGGTGCAGTGACTGACTATGTGTTCCCTTCATCCTGCGGGTCAGTACGATTACGGCAATACCAAATATAGAGGCTTTAAAAAAAGTGAAAAATTTTAAAAATTGGGTGGTCAAAAAAAGCAACTCTGACGCCGTCCCTCCTATGTCTCGCGGCGCTCTCTGCGCCTCCTATGTCTCGCAGCGCTCTCTGCGCCTCCTATGTCTCGCAGCGCTCTCTGCGCCTCCTATGTCTCGCAGCGCTCTCTGCGCCTCCTATGTCTCACGGCGCTCTCTGCGCCTCCTATGTCTCGCGGCGCTCTCTGCGCCTCCTATGTCTCACGGCGCTCTCTGCGCCTCCTATGTCTCACAGCGCTCTCTGCGCCTCCTATGTCTCACAGCGCTCTCTGCGCCTCCTATGTCTCACAGCGCTCTCTGCGCCTCCTATGTCTCACAGCGCTCTCTGCGCCTCCTATGTCTCACAGCGCTCTCTGCGCCTCCTATGTCTCACAGCGCTCTCTGCGCCTCCTATGTCTCACAGCGCTCTCTGCGCCTCCTATGTCTCACAGCGCTCTCTGCGCCTCCTATGTCTCACAGCGCTCTCTGCGCCTCCTATGTCTCACAGCGCTCTCTGCGCCTCCTATGTCTCACAGCGCTCTCTGCGCCTCCTATGTCTCACAGCGCTCTCTGCGCCTCCTATGTCTCACAGCGCTCTCTGCGCCTCCTATGTCTCACAGCGCTCTCTGCGCCTCCTATGTCTCACAGCGCTCTCTGCGCCTCCTATGTCTCACAGCGCTCTCTGCGCCTCCTATGTCTCACAGCGCTCTCTGCGCCTCCTATGTCTCACAGCGCTCTCTGCGCCTCCTATGTCTCACAGCGCTCTCTGCGCCTCCTATGTCTCACAGCGCTCTCTGCGTCTCCTATGTCTCACAGCGCTCTCTGCGCCTCCTATGTCTCACAGCGCTCTCTGCGCCTCCTATGTCTCACAGCGCTCTCTGTGCTTATGTCTCACAGCGCTCTCTGCGCCTCCTATGTCTCACAGCGCTCTCTGTGCCTCCTATGTCTCGCAGCGCTCTCTGTGCCTCCTATGTCTCACAGCGCTCTCTGCGCCTCCTATGTCTCACAGCGCTCTCTGTGCCTCCTATATCTCACAGCGCTCTCTGTGCCTTCTATGTCTCACAGCGCTCTGTGTGCCTCCTATGTCTCACAGCGCTCTCTGTGCCTCCTATGTCTCACAGCGCTCTCTGCGCCTCCTATGTGCCTTCTATGTCTCACAGCGCTCTCTGTGCCTCCTATGTCTCACAGCGCTCTCTGTGCCTCCTATGTGCCTTCTATGTCTCACAACGCTCTCTGCGCCTCCTATGTCTCACAGCGCTCTCTGCGCCTCCTATGTCTCACAGCGCTCTCTGCGCCTCCTATGTCTCACAGCGCTCTCTGCGCCTCCTATGTCTCACAGCGCTCTCTGCGTCTCCTATGTCTCACAGCGCTCTCTGCGCCTCCTATGTCTCACAGCGCTCTCTGCGCCTCCTATGTCTCACAGCGCTCTCTGTGCTTATGTCTCACAGCGCTCTCTGCGCCTCCTATGTCTCACAGCGCTCTCTGTGCCTCCTATGTCTCGCAGCGCTCTCTGTGCCTCCTATGTCTCACAGCGCTCTCTGCGCCTCCTATGTCTCACAGCGCTCTCTGTGCCTCCTATATCTCACAGCGCTCTCTGTGCCTTCTATGTCTCACAGCGCTCTGTGTGCCTCCTATGTCTCACAGCGCTCTCTGTGCCTCCTATGTCTCACAGCGCTCTCTGCGCCTCCTATGTGCCTTCTATGTCTCACAGCGCTCTCTGTGCCTCCTATGTCTCACAGCGCTCTCTGTGCCTCCTATGTGCCTTCTATGTCTCACAACGCTCTCTGCGCTTCCTAGGTCTCACAGCGCTCTCTGCGCCTCCTATGTCTCACAGCGCTCTCTGCGCCTCCTATGTCTCACAGCGCTCTCTGTGCCTCCTATGTGCCTTCTATGTCTCACAGCGCTCTCTGTGCCTCCTATGTCTCACAGCGCTCTCTGTGCCTCCTATGTGCCTTCTATGTCTCACAACGCTCTCTGCGCTTCCTAGGTCTCACAGCGCTCTCTGCGCCTCCTATGTCTCACAGTGCTCTCTGCGCCTCCTATGTCTCACAGCGCTCTCTGCGCCTCCTATGTCTCACAGTGCTCTCTGCGCCTCCTATGTCTCACAGCGCTCTCTGCGCCTCCTATGTCTCACAGCGCTCTCTGCGCCTCCTATGTCTCACAGCGCTCTCTGCGCCTCCTATGTCTCACAGCGCTCTCTGCGCCTCCTATGTCTCACAGCGCTCTCTGCGCCTCCTATGTCTCACAGCGCTCTCACAATACTGTCTTTTCCATTGTTGGCATTTTTATCAGCGGGTTTTGGGGTTTCTTTGAACTTTTAACAATTAATAAAAATGTTAATCCTCCTCTTTTTCCTTCTTTTTGCCCCGATAGAGGACTTGGAACTTGCAAGCACCTCATCACTTGTACCATATGCTGCAATACTTCAGTATTGCAGTTCGCAGTACCTTTTTTTTGTTTACTATTAAGCTGACTACCAAAATCAACGTTTAGAGAAAAGACGTATCAGTATGGCTATGATGTATGGCGGTATATAACAAGGCAGCTGTGCCCTTCAGGATTGTGCCAGGGCCGAGGAACACCCCTGCGAGATCTCTACCCACAGTCATTATGGAGGCTTGTGGGTCACAATGCCCACAGAGCAGTAATATATCAGCGCCCACATTAATGTATAACCCCGCTGATGGCGGCTGGTGAATAATTACTAGAAGAAATCCAGGTTCTGCTTTATGTAATGTGGGATGTGTGGAAGGTTCTGAGCAACCTGATCATTAGCAAAGTAAACACAAGAGGATGCACTGCGCTCCGAATATTAACCCCTTCACTGCAAGCTTTTACATCAGATGGTCAGGAAATCCCCATCTCAACCCACTTTATATATAGAATGAAATAATCTGAAAACATCACATTACTGATCCTGTACTGATCCTGAGTTACATCCTGTATTATACTCCAGAGCTGCACTCACTATTCTGCTGGTGGAGTCACTGTGTACATACATTACTTATCCTGTACTGGTTCTGAGTTACATCCTGTATTATACTCCAGAGCTGCACTCACTATTCTGCTGGTGGAGTCACTGTGTACATACATTACTTATCCTGTACTGGTTCTGAGTTACATCCTGTATTATACTCCAGAGCTGCACTCACTATTCTGCTGGTGGAGTCACTGTGTACATACATTACTTATCCTGTACTGATCCTGAGTTATATCCTGTATTATACTGCAGAGCTGCACTCACTATTCTGCTGGTGGAGTCACTGTGTACATACATTACTTATCCTACACTGATCCTGAGTTACATCCAGTATTATACTCCAGAGCTGCACTCACTATTCTGCTGGTGGAGTCACTGTGTACATACATTACTTATCCTGTACTGATCCTGAGTTACATGCTGTATTATACTCCAGAGCTGCACTCACTCTTCTGCTGGTGGAGTCACTGTGTACATACATTACTTATCCTGTACTGATCCTGAGTTACATGCTGTATTATACTCCAGAGCTGCACTCACTCTTCTGCTGGTGGAGTCAATGTGTACATACATTACTTATCCTGTACTGATCCTGAGTTATATCCTGTATTATACTGCAGAGCTGCACTCACTATTCTGCTGGTGGAGTCACTGTGTACATACATTACTTATCCTGTACTGATCCTGAGTTACATGCTGTATTATACTCCAGAGCTGCACTCACTATTCTGCTGGTGGAGTCACTGTGTACATGCATTACTTATCCTGTACTGATCCTGAGTTACATGCTGTATTATACTCCAGAGCTGCACTCACTCTTCTGCTGGTGGAGTCACTGTGTACATACATTACTCATCCTGTACTGATCCTGAGTTACATGCTGTATTATACTCCAGAGCTGCACTCACTACTCTGCTGGTGGAGTCACTGTGTACATTACATTACTTATCCTGTACTGATCCTGAGTTAAATCCTGTATTATACTCCAGAGCTGCACTCACTATTCTGCTGGTGGAGTCACTGTGTACATACATTACTTATCCTGTACTGATCCTGAGTTACATGCTGTATTATACTCCAGAGCTGCACTCACTATTCTGCTGGTGGAGTCACTGTGTACATGCATTACTTATCCTGTACTGATCCTGAGTTACATGCTGTATTATACTCCAGAGCTGCACTCACTCTTCTGCTGGTGGAGTCACTGTGTACATACATTACTCATCCTGTACTGATCCTGAGTTACATGCTGTATTATACTCCAGAGCTGCACTCACTACTCTGCTGGTGGAGTCACTGTGTACATTACATTACTTATCCTGTACTGATCCTGAGTTAAATCCTGTATTATACTCCAGAGCTGCACTCACTATTCTGCTGGTGGAGTCACTGTGTACATACATTACTTATCCTGTACTGATCCTGAGTCACATCCTGTATTATACTCCAGAGCTGCACTCACTATTCTGCTGATGGAGTCACTGTGTACATACATTACTTATCCTGTACTGATCCTGAGTTACATCCTGTATTATACTCCAGAGCTGCACTCACTATTCTGGTGGTGGAGTCACTGTGTACATACATGACTTATCCGGTACTGACCCTGAGTTACATCCTGTATTATACTCCAGAGCTGCACTCACTATTCTGCTGGTGGAGTCACTGTGTACATACATTACTTCTCCTGTACTGACCTGAACAATTGAAATCATGTTCCTGATTTTACCACGGATCCCGCAGCTCTGGATTTCGCGGTCTAGCTTGTACCGTCCGGGGTAGTATGAGCAGTTTGTTACACAGTATCGCAGGTAGGAATGACTGAAAGCTCCGGTTCGGCGCGTCTTCTAATAGGGTCTATCATTTACTAATGACTTTGCCTCCTACCCTGATTGGCCAAGAGGCACAGCCGGATTGTGACTCCTTTTAGCAGACCAAGTCCTGTGAGCGCCCCCCTGTGGCTGAGGGTCACCCCAGAATCAGCATACATTGCATACTCTCAACGTCACAAACCTGATTCTTGTCCCAATGTGAATGAATGCCAATCGATGGTCCTTTGATTTTGTTTCCAGGCCACTAGTCGCAGCTCTGTAGATGAAGGTTTGCTAATTGGATTTTTCCCCCATAAAGGGTGCTTTACATGGGGAGATTATCGCCCGGATTCTCGCTGGAAACAGCAAATTCAGGCGATATTTGCCCCGTCTACACGCAAACGCCAACAGGGGACTCACCAACAAATCACTCACTTGTCAGATTCCCGCACATGCCATATTTGCTCCAAAATTTGCAATTTCTACCTTTTATTCTGAAAAGTGATGCGGATAGGGGGCGGGGTTAGTGGGGGCGTGGTTAGTGGGGGCGTGGCCTTCCACTGTCCCTCAGATTGTGAAGCATTGGTGTAAGTTTACAGTTCATAGCTGGCACAGATCTCAGCTTCAGGCTCACAAAGGTCAGAGATGTGCCCACATGATTACGGGTGTGCGGCTCTTTATGAATTGGTCACATTCATGGAAAATTTGATTCGGACAGTTCGCCGAATTTGGCAAAAAGTTTGGTTAATTCCAAATTAGTCTGAACTGAACTTGAACTTCACCAAACCGCTAAAACTGGTGTATGACACTAAGAGCCCCATACAACACTCTAAGGGCTCATTCAGACGACCGTATATCAGCCGGGTATTCACGCCAGCCGATATACCGCATCCCTCTCTGCAGGGGGAGGAAGCTGGAAGAGCTGGGAGCAGTGCTCTGAGCTCCCGCCCCTTCTCTGCCTTCTCTCCACCCCCTCTCCGCTCCTTTGCGCTATTTGCAATGAGGAGAGGCAGGATGAGGGCAGAGCTAATTCACAGAACTTAGTCCCGCCTCCTCTCATTGCAAATAGTGCAGAGGGGCGGAGAGGAGGCAAAGAGAAGCGGGAGCTCAGAGCACCGCCCCCGGCTCGTCCATCCTCCTCCCCCTGCAGAGAGGGACAGCGTATATCGGCTGGCGAATACCCGGCCGATATACGGTCGTCTGCATAAGCCCTTAGGCCGCTCTCACACATAGCAGCAGCAGTTTTTTGACCGCCGTTTTCTGATACAGATCACTGCGTCCAGCAGCGGTTTTTAGTGCACCCGACCATTGTGATGGGTGAGGAGGTGCATTAACCCATTTAGGACCAGCCACTGTATATATACGGCGGCTGGTCCTGGGCTTAGAGCACTGCCGATAGTAAAAATACAGCGGTGCTCTAAGTCTCTTGCTCTGCAATCAGTCAGAGGCAGGAACCGGTTATCAGCTGTTAGTGACAGCTGACAACCCGGAGCAGAAGGCAGGAGGGGTTTTTAACCCTTCCTGCCTTCTGCTTCCCCGATATGAGCACTGTATGGGGAAGGTGAAAGTAAGAAGTACTTTCACTACGGGAGCCTCGGGGAGGGGGGGGGGGGGGTCATGTGACCTCCCGGGATTCACAGCTACTGGCAGCTCTGCAAGTGACTAATGTCACCACAGGTGTTGCTTTCCCCTATAACTAGGGTTACTATGGACGCCCCAGCTACAGTGGGAAAGTGTCAAATAAAGTTAGAAAAAAAATGTGAATGTCCCCCAGAGGTCTTATATGATGTCATGGGGGACACAGATAGTAAAAAACACAATTACATACATAAGTGAAACAAAACCTCAGAATAAAACAGCAATACATACATAAGAAAGAGAATAACACAAAGCAGACGCCAACAAAAACCGTCACCGTATGCTCCCTGTAAACCCAAACCATACATACTATATATCAAAACGTCCGAAACAAATAGAGGAACCCGTTCCCATACTTTATTTTAGTGTAAATATAAAAATAATTTTTTTAAAAACTATAAATGTTAAAAAAAAATCATTTTTTTAGCATTTTACCCCCAATAAAACTAAAAAACGGGGAAAAAAAGTCAGTGAAAAAGATATAAAAAAAATAGTCCTATATCTCACGGAAAAAAAACGCAGCAAAAATAATTTTGGTAGCTAAAGGAAAAAAAATGGAGCAGTAAAACCGCCACATGGATAAAATCCCTAAAAAGTGTCTTAAGGTACAAAACAGCCTGGTCCTTAAGGGGTTAAAAAGCGCAAAAACGTGGCAAAATAGAGCAGACAGCACTCGAAAATCAATGGGAGCGTTCTACCTGCCGCAGTAATCGCGGCTCAACGCGCTTGTGTGAGAATGGGTCACCTTGGAGGGAATCTCAGTACTGGACAGCTGCTTGTAATGTTAATGAAGGCAAGACGTAAAAAGAAGAGGAGGGAAAAGGGTGAAGAAGGAAAAATAAGAAGGAGGAAAAGAAAAAAAAAGGAAAAGGAAAATAAGAAGGAAAAAGATAAAGGAAAAAGAAATACAAAAAAAGATAAAATAGAATGAAAAAGACAAGAAAGTAGGAAAAAGAAGAAAAAGGAGAAAGAAGGAAGAAGTAGGAGGAGGGGAAAAGAAAGAAAAAAAGGTAAAGCAAAAAGGAAGAAGTAAAATAGAAGGACAACGAAGAAAAAGGAATAAGAAGTAAGCAAAAGAAGGAAAAATATTTCTTTTTTTCCCCTTCTCCCTTTTCCTAATCTCCCTTCTTCTCCTTCCTTAGGGTCGGCCAAGACAAACCGCCGATGCTCACTCACTCGCCGAACCAAAGTTTTAGCAAAGTTTAACCTGAAACAGAATTGTAGTCAACAGCTCAACAGGCCGGACTGCAGACTGATACACTGTACAGAGTTAGTCCTGCTCTCAGTTGTAGACAATGCTCTGTGAGCTCAGCACATCAGCTGCACAAATCTGGTGGTTTGCTACAATGTATCAGTGAGGACTCCAGCCTGTTGAGCTCTCCGAACATTATGTAGACAGACACAATTGTATCCATTTGCACAATGTGCTCTGGGTAATGAGGTCCTGCGGGTGAAGGAACCCGGATGAGTCATGGAAACCATGTAACAATGACTGATAGTGTAGAAGAACCTCACAGCCAAAATGCAGCTGCTGGCGTGGAGTGGTCATGTGATCGCATATCATCTCAGGTTTTAAGATATCTGCTTGTTGTCAGTAAATGGTACATTTTGTCCTACTGCGCTTATTTACTAATAAAGGATTTCACTTCAGTGATACAATGTAACAAACTGTCAGAGGACCAGATTAGAGATACTAGACACACATTCTTATCTTGTACTGGCCTGTTTGTGTCAGTCTTCACTGTTCTCCTGGCATTCTATTCATGAATTAGAGACCTGGCTCCAGACAGAAAATGCCGTCTGCACCCTCAGTAATGCCACATGTGTTGCCACAATTTCCAGAACCTGCTGGAATGTCCCTCATGTGGAGTCTGCATTACTTCCCCATAATCCCCAATTACAAAACATCACAGTTCCTGTTCCTCTGTGGCGGCCGCACAGCTAGTCATTGTTCACAGGACCCCTGCAGAGTTCTCACAGAGCACCGGACACACTGGCAGGATCCAAAGGTCCCTGTCACCGGTACAGATCACTGGCTGGAATAATGTGCCCAGAGTGGCAGCAGACAGGCGGGCACAGCTTGTACCCATCATCCTCAATGCTGAAATATATTCCATAGACCTGCATAATTTCCTCACCATCCAGACAGCAGGGGGCGGGGGAGTGATGAGTATTTAAAGGGCCAGTCCTACTAGTATACAAAAAATATACACTGAATAGTTACTACACTGCAGCAACGAGCAATACGGACGTCATGTTGACTCTGACAGCGGTTGTCATCCAACTTAAACAGGTTCTCATACAGCATGTATATTTACATGACTTAAACCAGTTCCCTTTAGCTCCATTTTTTCAACTGATGTCAGTCTTTACTGCAGATCTAGCATTCTATTCATGAACCAGGAAGCTCAAAACTACAGGTTGCTCTATGGTCCTATAGTCGTGGCCCTCTTGTTCCTTGGTCATGTGTTCTACTATTCAGTAACTAAACATTAGATTGTACGTTCCTCGGGGGAGGGACAAACGACAGTCTCACCTTGTATGTGGTGCAGCAGAAGGAAGCCATCTTTTATTTTTACTTTTTATTTTATAGTGACCCTTCTCTTTAAATTCCCTATGTCATGTGCTCTGCGTAGAACTAAAAACTAGATTGGAAGCTCCATGGGTCACAGAAATTTGATCATTGGAGGAGGACAAACAGGGGCCCTCATTTCTCAAGAAAGGGGTTAAGTCTGTGTGAACCTGAAAACGGTCTCATTTTGCATTTTGCTGTGTTCCCCTTTTGACTACATGGATACCCCTGGTCATCAACTAAAACCTAAGACAGTAAGCTCCTTTATTCAAAACATTTTGCTCCTTGGGGGCGGAGCAAACATAAGCCAGTCTTCTCTGGTATGGGGTAGAGGTGTTAATTAAGATGCAGCAAAAAGGGGCCCTGTTTTTGCCATGGTGCCCCCTCTTCTCTTTGTCTTTATCTGGTTATGTGACCTGCGTCTGAGTAACTAAAAATTAGATGGTTAGCTCTGCGGGGCAAGAAAACTTTCCCCTAGGGAGGCCAACAAACAAGCATAGGGTCTCCTGACTCAAGAAGGAGGTTAAGTTTGTGTGAACCTGGAAGGAGCCCCTTTTTTAAATTTGTCATGTTGCCCCCTTTACTCCATGTAAAACCCTAGTCACTAACTAATAATTAGATTGTAAGCTTCTTGGTTCAAGACAATGTGTTCCTAGGGGGTGGAATAAACAATAGTCAGTTTCTCCTGGCACAGAGTGCTGCAGGAGGGGGCTCCTGCTTAATTTTTGCCGTGGTGCCCCTCGTCTCATATAATCCCCTGGTTATGGGTCTGCATATGGGGTACTACAAATTAGACTGTAAACTTTGTGGGATAAGTACATTTGGTCCTTGGGGGCGGGACAAACAAACAGAGCCACCCTGTCTTAGTACAGTGCTAAAGTTAGTGTGACCTTGGAAGGGGCCTCATTTTGAATTTTGTCATGGTGCCCCCTTTACTGCATGTATACCCCTAGTCACTAACTAAAAATTAGATTGTAAGCTCTTTGGTTAAAAAAATGTGCTCCTAGGGGGCGGGACAAACAATAGTCAGTCTATTTTGGTATGGGCTGCAGGTGTGGATTAGGCCCAGTTTCGCCAAGGTGCCCCTCCTCTAGTTGTATTACCCTGGTCATGTTGTCTGCTTATATGTAACTAAAATTAGATTGTAAGCTCTGTTGATCAAGTAAATCACACAGTATGTGGGAGCAGCAGTACAGAACAGATGTAGCAGAGCTGAGTTTGTCATTTAGCTTCTTCTTAACCCTTTTCTCCAACTTCAAGGGAAACCGTGGGAACATCCCTTGTAGATTCCAGCACCAATATGTTAGAATCTCTGCTTGCTGACAGCAAACATAACCTGCTAGACTGCTGGCTGCCATTATATAGCAACCAGGGAAACAAAGATGGTGGCCAGGATTTATGACGCATCATCGTATAATATTGCTGGGGGGTCCTGGTGGGTTGGGAGGGTTAAACGTTCTCACACCCCCTGATGGAGTTCTTAATAATGCAATGGGTATGACTCAGCTCTGCTACATCTACACATCAGTAAGAAAAGGCAAGTGTCAAAATGACTGGGAAATTGGCTGTTCCGTCAGTCACTGTCGCAGTAATTAGGCATCTCAATCCCAATCCTGATGCCTGATCCCCCCGACACTACATCAGACCCCAACAGTGTGTGGCGTTACTTCAGTAAGGGGATACTGTACCCCACCCATACAGATGCTCAGAGACGCTGGACGCACATTCACCCTTCACACCAGCATTCACTTGCACTGGTGTCAGTCTTCACTGTTGTCCTGGCATTCTATTCATGAACCAAAAAGCTGAGTGAGAACATGGCTCCAGACAGAAAACGCCGTCAGCACCCTCAGTAATGCCATATCTGTGGCCACGATTTCCAGAACCTGCTGGAACGTCCCTCATGTGGAGTCTGCATTACTTCCCCATAATCCCCAATTACAAAACATCACAGTTCCTGTTCCTCTGCGGCGGCCGCACAGCCAGTCATTGTTCACAGGACCCCTGCAGAGTTCTCACACAGCACCGGACACACTGGCAGGATCCAAAGGTCCCTGTCACCAGTACAGATCACTGGCTGGAATAATGTGCCCAGAGTGGCAGCAGAGAGGCGGGCACAGCTTGTACCCGTCATCCTCAATGCTGAAATATATTCCATAGACCTGAGTAATTCTCTCACCAACCAGACAGCATGGGGAGGAGGAGGGGGGAGAGATTTTAAAGGGCCAGGCCTACTAATATATAAAAAATAGACACTGAACAGTTAGTATACTGCAATGACAAGCAATATGGCCGCCAGTTTGACTCCGTCAGCGGTTGTCATCCAAGTTAAAGAGGCTCTCATACAGCATGTATATTTACATTTCTAAACGTTACAGTTCCCTTCAGCTTCATTGTTCTACTGTCAGTCTTTACTGCAGATGTAGCATTCTATTCATGAACCAGGAAGCTCAAAACTACAGGTTGCTCCATGGTCCTATAGTCGTGGCCCTCTTGTTCCTTGGTCATGTGTTCTACTCTTCAGTAACTAAAAATTAGATTGTAAGCTCTTTGTTTCAAGAATATGTGCTCCTCGGGGGAGGGACAAACAACAGTCTCTCAGGAAAGAGGTTAAGTCTTGTGAGCCAGAACAGAGCCTCATTTTGAATTTTGCAATGGTGCCACCTTTTTCCCATTGCATACCCCTAATCACTAACTAAAAATTAGATTGTAAGCTCCTTGGTTCAAATCAATCAGTTCCTTGGGGGCGGAGCGTACAACAGCCAATCAGCTCTAGGATGGGATGGTGGTTTGGATTAAGACGCATCAGAGAGGGGTCCTGTTTTACCATGGTGCCTCCTCTTCTCTTTATCTTCCCCTAGTCATGTGGTCTGTGCCCGTGTTACTAAAAATTAGACGGTGATAGACTTGGAGGAAGGGGGGGGGGGTGACAAATAAACATAGGGTCCTCCTGACTCAAGCGGAAAGTTAAGTTTGTGTGAACCTGGAACCTGCTGTGATGCTTCCTTTACTCCATGTATAACCCTAGTCACTTACTAAAAATTAGATTGTAAGCTCCTTGTTTCAAAACAATTTGCTCCTAGGGGGCGGGACAAATAATCAGTTTCTCCTGATATGGAGTGCTGCAGGGGGGGCCATGTTTAAATGTTTGCCATGGTGCCCCCTGTACTCATATAGTCCCCTGCTCATTGGGTCTGCATGACTTACTCCACGTTAGACTGTAAGCTTTAAGGGGCAAGCGAATTTGGTCCTTGGGGGCGGAACTAAAAACATGGCACCATCCTGTCTCTGGAAGGTGGTTAAGCTTGTGTGAACTTGAAAGGGGCCTCATTTTGAATTTCGCCCCTTTACTGCATGTATCCCCCTGGTCACTAAGTAACAATTAGATTAAAAGCTCTGTTAGTCAAGGAATTTTAGTCCAATAAGAATCAAGTAGATTGTCAGCTCTTCAGACAACACGGGGTAATACCAGAATTCAGATTACTTTGCATCATCAACATATCAAGTGCGCACAGTAAACCACAAGCTACACATAGTATGCGAGAGCAGCAGGACAGAACAGATGTAGCAGAGCTCAGTTTGTCATTTAACTCTTTCTTAACCTTTTCTCTAAATTCCATGGATGCTGCGGTAAAATCCCTTATAAATTGGGGCTGTCATTATATAGTCGCCAGAGAAACAAAGATGGTGGCCAGGATTTATGGCGCATCATCGTATAATATTGCTGCGGGGTCCTGGTGGGTTGGGAGGGTTAAACCTTCTCGCACTCCCCTGCTGGAGTTCTTAATAATGCAGCGGGTATGACTCAGCTCTGCTACATCTACACATCAGTGTCAAAAAGACGGGGAAATTGGCTGTTCCATCAGTCACTGTCGCAGTAATTAGGCATCTCAATCCCAATCCTGATGCAGCACAGGACAGCCTGATTCGCACCGACACATCAGACCCCAACACTGTCGTGTATAAGGATGCAGCGGGAGATACGGCGTATACAAAGGAGGAGGATGAGGGTGATAATACAGTCATGACATAATACACGCTCTCGGCCAATGAGACGAAGGATTCCCCTGTAAATCCAATTCTCCCTCATTACAGTGTGGTGACACCAGTGAGGGCCAGTCACTGACCAGCTGGGTGTCCCCTGTCCCACTGATCCCTGGGGGCCCCCAAACCCAACATGATCGAGTGTGCTAGGAGTGACCCACAAGATGTGAGATGTCCGTGTGAAGGTAGAAGTGACAGGTCACACACTTCTGTCCAGTGAAGGGTGTTTTGCAGTGCGGTGGGGTCTGCACTGCAGAGGTCTATGTAATGTAGGGGTGTTACTGTAGAAGAAGTCTTGAATAGTTGGGTTGGATTATGTGTTTTGCGGTATAGAGGTAACATGCAGTATGGAAATGTCTACAGGAGTGCAGTGGTGACATATGTCATGGGGGTGTTTTGCAGTGGTCTCAGTGTATGGGGATGTCTAGTAGTAGTGGATGTATTAATTAGGGTTTTTTCAGCAGAGGAAGGTGCAAATGAGTTGTGTGCACTGCGTGGGGATGCCGTAATGCAGGCGGTTGCAGTGTAATGCAGAGGTGACAGTGGGGGAGATGTTACAGTGCAGAGGAGTCCTGCTATAGACGTCACAAAGTGCTGGGGTGACTTGTAATAGAGTGCAATATAGGGGTGACCGTATAGGAGTGACATACCATGTAGGGGTCACATGCACTGCTAGGAGGTTTGCAGCAAAGGTGCCTTGTAATATACAGGCGACATGCAGTGTAGGGCTGTGTTCTAATGTAGGGGTGCAGTGTTCACACAGTGTTTTGCAGAACAGAGGGGATACGGTATTCAGTGTGGGGGTGACATGCGGAACAGCGACATTTGGTCCTGCTTTGCAGGTGACATGCAGTGCAGTAATGGGTTATGAAGTAGGGGGTTGACATGCAGTGCAGGGCTGTGTCTAAATGTAGAGGGTAGTGGTATACAGTGTTTTGCAAAGGTGACATACAATGCAGTGATGTTTGGCAGCGTTGATGTATTGTACACTGTACAAGTGAAATCCAGTGAGGAGATGTGCTGTAGGGTACTAGATTGCAGTGTACAGTATTTTGCAGAGATGACGTGAAATGAAGTGGTATCTGGCAGCATTGGGGGTGACATGATACAGTAGTGTTTAGCAGTGTGGGGTGCCTTGTACTTTACAGGTGACATACAGTGCATATCTATATTGTACTGTAGGGTAGTGATGTGTACTGGTTTATAGTAATCTAGGAATGCACTGTACTATACAGGTGACATCAGGGATGACATGCAGTGCAGTGGTATCTTGTACTGTACAGGTGACATACATTGTTGGAGTATTTACAGTACAGGCGTATGGGAACCTTGCAGTGTAAAGGTGTCTTGTACTGTACAGGTGACATGCAGTGCAGAGCTGTGTTGTAGTGTATATGATTGCAGTGCCCAGTGTGACATGCAGCATAGTAATGTCTTGCAGTGTTGTGGGTGACATGCAGTGCAGAGGTGTTTTGCAATGTAGGGGTGCATTGTAGTATACAGGTGATATGCAGTGCAGAGATGTGTAGTACTATAGGGGCTTGCAGTATACTGTGTGTTGCAAGATGACATACAGTGCAGTGTATCTGTACCTGTCAAATGTACCTTTCACTGTATTGTTGACAGGTAGTGTAGTAATGTCTGACAGTGTAGGAGGTGACACGCAGTGCATAGCTGGTTTTCAGTGTACAGTGTTTTGCAGAGAAAAGGTGACATGCAGTGTAGTGATGCCCTGTAGTGTACAGGTGAAATAATTGTTGGGGTGTTTGCAGTGAAGGGGGGCCTTGCAGTGTAGATGTGTCTTGTACTGCACAGGTCACATACATTGTTGAGGTGCTTGTAGTTGAGAAGGACCTTGCAGAGTAGAGGTGTCCTTTACTGTACAAGTGACATGCACACCAGATCTGTGTTGTAGTGTGGGGGGTTGCAGTATACAGTGTGTTGCAGAGGGGATATACAGTAGAGGTGTCTTGTACTGAACAGGTGACAGACAGTGTAGTAATGTTTAGCAGAGTAGGGGGTGGCATGCAGTGCATAGATGTGTTGTGGTCCAGATGTTTGCAGTGCACAGCGTTTTGCAGAGAAGAGGTGCCCTAAACTGTACAACTGATATACATTGTTGGGGTGTTTGCAGTGGACACAGACCTTACAGTGTAGAGGTGTCTTGTACTTGACGGGTGACATGCAGTGTGGTTATTTGTGATAGTATGTGGGGTGACATACAGTGGAGAGCTGTGTTATAGTATGGGGGGGGGGTAGATTACAGTGTGTTGCAGAGGTGCCTTGTACTGTACAGGTGACATGCAGCGTAGTAATGTCTGACAGTATATGGGGTGACATGCAGTGCAGAGTTGTGTTGTAGTGTGCGAGTTGTAGGATACAGTGTGTTGCAAAGGTGACATGCAGTGCAGGAGTGCCTTGTACTGAACAGGTAACATGCAGTGTAGTAATATCTGACAGTATATGGGATGACATGCAGTGCCTGGCAGTGTAGGGTTGCCTTGTACTGTACAGGTGACAAAGTGTAGGGGGTGCCTTGTACTGTACAGGTGACATGCCGTGTAGTAATGTCTGGTAGTGTAGGGGACTGCATGCAGTGTGGAGCTGTGTTGTAGTGTGGGGGTTGTAGGATACAGTGTGTTGCAGAGGTGACATGCAGTGCAGGGGTGCCTTGTTCTGTACAGGTGATATGCAGTGCAGTAGTGTCTGGCAGTGTAGGGGTGCCTTGTACTGTACAGGTGACATGCAGTGCAGGGGTGCCTTGTTCTGTGCAGGTGACATGCAGTGCAGGGGTGCCTTGTACTGTACAGGTGATATGCAGTGCAGGGGTGCCTTGTACTGTACAGGTGATATGCAGTGCAGGGGTGCCTTGTACTGTACAGGTGACGTGCAGTGTAGTAGTGTCTGGCAGTGTAAGGGTGCCTTGTACTGTACAGGTGACAGGCAGTGTAGTAGTGTAGTAGTGTCTGGCAGTGTAAGGGTGCCTTGTACTGTACAGGTGACATGCAGTGTAGTAATGTCTGGCAGTGTAGGGGTGCCTTGTATGTACAGGTGATATGCAGTGTAGGGGTGCCTTGTACTGTACAGGTGACATGCAGTGTAGTAATGTCTGGCAGTGCAGGGGTGCCTTGTACTGTACAGGTGATATGCAGTGTAGTAGTGTCTCGCAGTGTAAGGGTGCCTTGTACTGTACAGGTGATATGCAGTGCAGGGGTGCCTTGTTCTGTACAGGTGACATGCAGTGTAGTAATGTCTGGCAGTGTAGGGGTGCCTTGTATGTACAGGTGATATGCAGTGCAGGGGTGCCTTGTTCTGTACAGGTGACATGCAGTGCAGGGGTGCCTTGTTCTGTACAGGTGACATGCAGTGTAGTAATGTCTGGCAGTGTAGGGGTGCCTTGTTCTGTACAGGTGACATGCAGTGCAGTAGTGTCTGGCAGTGTAAGGGTGCCTTGTACTGTACAGGTGACATGCAGTGTAGTAGTGTCTGGCAGTGTAAGGGTGCCTTGTTCTGTACAGGTGACATGCAGTGTAGTAATGTCTGGCAGTGTAAGGGTGCCTTGTTCTGTACAGGTGACATGCAGTGTAGTAATGTCTGGCAGTGTAGGGGTGCCTTGTTCTGTACAGGTGACATGCAGTGCAGTAGTGTCTGGCAATGTATGAGGCTGCATGCAGTGCAGAGCTGTGTTGCAGTGTGCAGCTGTCTTCCATTCGAGGGGCCCCTCAGTGATGCTGCAGTGCCCAGCGCCCGCTCTTACCATACATCGCTGCTCCCGGCCGCCGCTGCTCTGTGTCGGTGTCTCCTCCTCGGCTCCAGCATCAGGGAGGGGGCAGGGAATGAATGGAGGGAGGAGGGGCAGAAAGGCCATTCAGCTCCCGTCCCCGGAGAGGGGGCGGTGCTATGTAAATATCTCCCCTCCCATCGTGCATCGGCCTGCTGCTTCCCTTCGCTGGCCGTGCAGAGGAGGTGTGAGGTCCGGAGAGCCTCAGTGTGACGTACAGCAGGAGAGGGGCTACACAGGGGAATCAGACCTCACAAGCAGGGGGCGCTACTGCACCTCATACCTCATCATACACAGACCTCACTCCACCCACAGGGGGCGCTACTGCACCTCATACCTCATCATACACAGACCTCACTCCACCAATAGGGGGCTCTACTGCACCTCATACCTCCTCATATACAGGCCTCACTCTACCCACAGGGGGCGCTACTGCACCTCATACCTCCTCATGTACAGACCTCACTCCACCCACAGGGGGCTCTACTGCACCTCATACCTCCTCATATACAGACCTCACTGCACCCACAGGGGGCTCTACTACGCCTCATACCTCCTCATGTACAGACCTCACTCCAACAACAGGAGGCTCTACTGCACCTCATACCTCCTCATGTACAGACCTCACTCCACCCATAGGGGGCTCTACTGCACCTCATACCTCCTCATGTACAGACCTCACTCCAACAACAGGGGGCTCTACTGCACCTCATACCTCCTCATGTACAGACCTCACTCCACCAATAGGGGGTGCTACTGCACCTCATACCTCCTCATGTACAGACCTCACTCCACCCATAGGAGGCTATACTGCACCTCAAACCTCCTCATTTACAGACCTCACTCCAACAACAGGAGGTTCTACAGTACCTCATACCTCCTCATATACAGACCTCTCCCTATCTTCAGGTGGTTCTATTGCAAATCATACCTCCTCATGTACAGACCTCACTCCAACAGCAGGAGGCACTACTGCACCTCATACCTCCTCATATACAGACCTCTCACCAACAACAGGAGGCACTACTGCACCTCATACCTCCTCATATACAGACCTCACTCCACCCACAGGGGGCACTACTACACCTCATACCTCCTCATGTACAGACCTCTCACCAACAACAGGAGGCACTACTGCACCTCATACCTCCTCATGTACAGACTTCAATCCAACAACAGGAGGTTCTACCACACCTCATACCTCCTCATGTACAGAGCTCACTCCAACAACAGGAGGCTCTACTGCACCTCATACCTGCTCATGTACAGACCTCACTCCAACAACAGGGGGCTCTACTGCACCTCATACCTCCTCATGTACAGACCTCACTCCAACAACAGGGGGCTCTACTGCACCTCATACCTCCTCATGTACAGAGCTCACTCCACCCACAGGGGGCGCTACTGCACCTCATACCTCCTCATGTACAGAGCTCACTCCAACAACAGGAGGCTCTACTGCACCTCATACCTCCTCATGTACAGACCTCACTCCATCAATAGGGGGCTCTACTGCACCTCATTCTTCCTCATGTACAGACCTCACTCCACCCATAGGAGGCTATACTGCACCTCATACCTCCTCATGTACCGACCTCACTTCAACAACAGAAGGTTCTACTGCACCTCATACCTCCTCATGTACAGAGCTCACTCCACCCACAGGGGGCGCTACTGCACCTCATACCTCCTCATGTACAGAGCTCACTCCAACAACAGGAGGCTCTACTGCACCTCATACCTCCTCATGTACCGACCTCACTTCAACAACAGAAGGTTCTACTGCACCTCATACCTCCTCATGCACAGACCTCACTCCAACCACAAGGAGATGTACTGCACCTCAAAACCCATCATATACAGACCTCACTCTATCTACAGAGGTTCTACTGTATGTCATACGGTACTTTATGTACATACCTCAGCCACAGACGGTAATGTTGCACCTCATACCTCATTATATACAGCCTTCATTCCATCCTAAGGAGGTACCACTGCAATTAATTCATGTGCGTCTCTCACTCCACTAAAGGGGGTTTTATTACACCCTATACAACCCTCACTTCACCCGCAGGAGGTTCTCCTGCACCTCATACCTCATGTGCAGCCCCCCCCCCCCCTGGGGACCATTGTAATGACAACTAGATAGTGGCATTACTTTTGATAATTTGTACAGTGTAGCTGCATTACTTCTGTGCACTGTGTGTTGGCACTATTGTCACATTATTTGTATCTACTGTATGGTGGAACTATGGCCATATTATTTATGTGCACTATGTTGGAACATTAGTTTATGTGACGTATAGCAGCGCTATTTATGTATACTGTGTAATGGCATTATTTTACCAGAATAGCAGCATTATTTGTGCACTGTGTGGTGGCGGTATGTATTTGTAGAATATAGTGACATTATGTGCACTGTGTTATAGCGTTAGTTATTTGTAGAGTATAACATTATCTATGTGCACTGTGTGGCGGCACTATTTATTTGTACACTATATCAACATTATTGGTGTGTAGTGTGTTGTGGCATTAGTTATTTGTACAATATGGCAGCATTATTTATGTGTACTATGTGGTGCCATTACTTATTCATACAGTATAGTGTCATATAGTGTACTGAATCACTGTAGCATCATTTATTGGTACAGCATAGCAGCATTATTTATATGTATTGGTCACACTCTTCATTTGTACAGTATAGTGACATTAGTTATGTGTACTGTGTGGCGGCACTATTTGTACACTATAGACTTAGAGGCATTATATGTGTGTACTGTGTTGTAGTGTTAGTCACTTGTACAGTATAGAAGCATAATTTATGTGTATCATGTGGTGCCATTTCCTATTCATACGCTATAGCGACATTTCTGGCTCTCTCACACGGACAGATTTGCACGTGTTCTTGCGTGCGTGCAATTTACGCGCAGAACAGAACCCATTGAATTCTAATTTTTTGTGCATTTCTCGCGTGTGCAAGAAAATAGGACCTGCTTTATTTTCATGTTCACTGCAAGTTTGTAATAGACTTTGTGTTTCAATTCTTCATCGTTTTGTAAGATCTCTTCTTGCAGTCAGTGAATACCGACATTCTTCTTAATATGCAGGGCTGAAAACCAATCCGGACCCACACTGCTGAGAGATGCCACATGACTTCATACAGCGGTCCAGGCAATCCTCTGTGGGCTGATACATTGTAACAGACAATGGAGAGGATTTTGTGCTGCTGATGTGTTTAGCTCCCTGAGGATTCAAATGTACCAAACCCTCAGCTGTGAGAAGTATTAGTCCTTGTCAGTTTTTTAATTTCTGGCAGGGTCGCCCCAAGCTTTTATGCTGCCTGAGGCTAGGTGTGACATGGCACCTCAATGGAAAAACACCACTCAGTTTACAGGCATTGAGAGCTCCAATACATGAGATTCCCAACACATATTTTAACCTTTGAGACTTGTCTGAAGTGACAGAGTAATAGTGCCCCTAGTAGTGGCCCCCGTAGTAATAGTGCCCCTAGTAGTGGCCCCCGTAGTAATAGTGCCCCTAGTAGTGGCCCCCATAGTAATAGTGCCCCTAGTAGTGGCCTCCGTAGTAATAGTGCCCCTAGTAGTGGCCCCCGTAGTAATAGTGCCCCTAGTAGTGGCCCCAGTAGTAATAGTGCCCCTAGTAGTGACCCCAGTAGTAATAGTAACCCCGTTAGTGGACTTAGTAGTAATAGTGAACCTATAGTGGCCTCAGTACTAAAAGTGCACCGCCTTAGTGGCCCCAGTAGTAATAGTGCCCCTAGTAGTGTCCCCCGTAGTAATAGTGCCCCTAGTAGTGGCCCCAGTAGTAATAGTGCCCCTAGTAGTGGCCCCAGTAGTAATAGTGCCCCTAGTAGTGGCCCCCATAGTAATAGTGCCCCTAGTAGTGGCCCCCGTAGTAATAGTGCCCCTAGTAGTGGCCCCCGTAGTAATAGTGCCCCTAGTAGTGGCCCCCGTAGTAATAGTGCCCCTAGTAGTGGCCCCCGTAGTAATAGTGCCCCTAGTAGTGGCCCCAGTAGTAATAGTGCCCCTAGTAGTGGCCTCCGTAGTAATAGTGCCCCTAGTAGTGGCCCCCATAGTAATAGTGCCCCTAGTAGTGGCCCCCATAGTAATAGTGCCCCTAGTAGTGGCCCCAGTAGTAATAGTGTCCCTAGTAGTGGCCTCCGTAGTAATAGTGCCCCTAGTAGTGGCCCCCGTAGTAATAGTGTCCCTAGTAGTGGCTCCCATAGTAATAGTGCCCCTAGTAGTGGCCCCAGTAGTAATAGTGCCCATAGTAGTGGCCCCAGTAGTAATAGTAACCCTGTTAGTAGTCTCAGTAGTAATAGTGAACCTATAGTGGCCTCAGTACTAAAAGTGCACCCCCTTAGTGGCCCCTTTAGTAACAACGACCCCCATAGCAGCCCTAGTAGTAAGTGTCCCCAATAATGGACCCTGTAGTAATAGTGACCCCGCCCCCCAACATATTGGCCCTAGCAGTAAGTGGCCTCTATAGTGGCCCCAGCAGTAATATTGACCCCCCCCCCCATAGTGGCCCCAGTCGTAATAGTGACCCACATATTGGCCACAGTAGTAAGTGTTCCCCATAGTGGCCCAGTAATAATACTGACCCCAGTAATAGTAACCCCCATAGTGTCCCCAATAGTAATAGTGATCCCTGACAGTTGCCCCAGTAGTAATAGTGACCCCCAAAGTGGATCCAGTAAGAGTGACACCCATAGTGGCCCCAGTGGCTATAGTGACCCCCATAGTGACCCGAGTAGTAATAGTGTCCCCCATAGTGACCCAATTAGTAACGCCTAGTGCCCATGGCCGGATTTCCGCTGCGCAAAACACTGCAGAAATCCGCAGCTTTTCACCACAGCTATTAAGTTCTATTAAACCTAATAGCTCAATGTTCACACTGCGGAATTCCGCAGCGTGAAATTACCCGCGGCATGTCCTATTTGCCGCGGGTATACATGCGGCCGGCTTCCATTGTAGTCAATGGAAGCGGCCCGTCACGCTATACTTCCGCTGTAGCACAGCGGAAGTATAGCGTGAACATGTGCCCCGCCCGCCGTTGGCTGCTTCGTATGACATGGCCAGCGGGTCATGTAACACCGCTGGCGCGTCATGCGCTGTACTGCGCATGCACGCCGGAGTGTCATGTGGGACTTCGTGCAGCGGATCTGGAGGTAAGTATGGGGTCTTTGGGGGGGCACCGTGGCGGATTCCGCTTGCAGAGCCCGTCACGGCCGTGTGCATAAGGTGTAATAGTGGCCTCAGATGTAATAGTGACCCTCATAACGACCTCAGTAGTAATAATGTCCCCCATAGTGACCCCAGTGTTAAAGGGAATCTGTCACATACTTGTAGCCTGAAAGTAGCTGACCTGCTGCCTCTGGGAATGTGTTATACTTACCTCCCCCATCGTTCCCCGGTGTGAGCGCTGGAAGCCGCCGCTGTAGTGCCTTGGCCGGGGCCTGTAGTGCCTTAGTCTATCCATTATAATATTAGAGCGGGCGGATGACTGAACAACCCCACTCAATGCATTGAGCGGCAGCTTTCAGCGCTGACACTAGGGAAATGACAGGGGAGGTAAGTATAAAACCTACATTCCCAGACTCCACGGGTCACTTACTTTCAGTGCAACAGCTTATTTATAGGGCTAATAGTAGGTGGCAGATTCCCTTTCGTAGTGACCCCATGGTGGTCCCAGTATTAATACTGCCCAGCTGGAGGTCACCACAGTTCCTGTCCGCTGGCAACAGCCAGTGTGACTCTTGGGCTCTCCGCCCGGCAGGCCGGCATCTGCGTGCAGGAACGCAGACACCAGGGGTTATACTATTATTACACTGGAGCTGCCTGAGGCGGAAGTCTCAGCACACCCCATGGTAGGGGTAAGATAAATGTGGATGAACCCTTCAGCGCTTGCAGTGTCGCCGATTGCGGGAACCTGCGAGAATACGGAAACTTGCCGTAAATGATGGATTCTTTGCACTTGGGCTGATACTCGCAGCACGCCCGTAGAGCGCGCCGTGCGTCCGCCATACCTCCGGACGACAAGGTGCAGCAGACGTAATCATCACCAAGTTATCACGAAGAAAAGCCTGTGAGCGATCGCTGCGGCGAGCTGTTTCTATGGAAATGATCGGCAGTGGAAATATAAAGAACACAAATATTTGTACACCGTTATTACACCCTGCGGAATACACAAAAATACAAACATTCTGCGCACGCAGCAAGAGTGACGCAACCGCCATCATCGATGCGAGCCTAAGAGAATTATCAGCTACGTGTGCCGATGCAGCAGAGCTGAATTGGTTTCTCACACTTCTATATCTTTCCATTAGCAGGCCTATTAGTTGCAGTCCTATGTAAAACACATATCACATGCTGATACCGCCTCGGCTCTGCTACATCTGCTGAACAACAGCCAATTATATACAGATTATTAGTTTAGTGACTTCTCAGGAGATTCACTAATGATTGTCTTGAACAGAACAAGCTGCGGGGAAGAGCTGAAACTGCCGTGAACCCGGAGGATAGATGTGGCCCCCGCGCAGTGATGTCGCAGTAGACGCAGGCGGCACAGGAATCGGGGTACCATGAGGCACCAGGCTTACAAAAATATATGTGCTTTATACTCACAACTAAACTTAGAGATGAAGCCTCTGTTAATAGATAAGTAATATAATCTATTTACCACTATGTACTGGAGAGCTGTACACATATAATAATATACAGGAGATACCCAGGTTATACCAGCTGTACATATATAATTATATACAGTTTATACCCAGGTTATACCAGCATGCTCCATATCACTATATACAGGAGATGTATAACTTATACCAGCTGCACATATATAATTATATACAGGAGATACCAAGGTTATACCAGCATGCTCCATATCACTATATACAGGAGATGTATAACCTATACCAGCTGTACATATATAATTATATACAGTATATACCCGGGTTATACCACCATGGTCCAAATCACTATATAAATGGGGGGGGGGGAGTATAACCTATACCAGCTGTACATATATAATTATATACAGGGGGTACCCAGGTTATACCAACATGCTCCATATCACTACATACAGGGAGATGTATAACTTATACCAGCTGTACACATATAATTATATACAGGAGATACCCAGGTTATACCAGCATGCACCATACAACTATATGCAGGAGATATATAACTTATACCAGCTGTACACATATAATTATATACAGTATATACCCAGGTTATATCAGCATGCACCATACAACTATATGCAGGAGATGTATAACTTATACCAACTGTACACATATAATTATATACAGGAGATACCCAGGTTATGCCAGCATGCACCATACAACTATATGCAGGAGATGTATAACTTATACCAGCTGTACATATATAATTATATACAGGAGATACCCAGGTTATACCAGCATGCTACATATCACTATATACAGGAGATGTATAATTTATACCAGCTGTACATATATAATTATATACTGTATATACCCAGGTTATACCAACATGCTCCATATCACTACATACAGGGAGATGTATAACTTATACCAGCTGTACATATATAATTATATACAGGAGATACCCAGGTTATACCAGCATGCTCCATATCACTATATACAGGAGATGTATAATTTATACCATCTGTACATATATAATTATATATAGGAGATACCCAGGTTATACCAGCATGCTCCATATCACTATATATAGGAGATGTATAACTTATACCAGCTGTACATATATAATTATATACAGGAGATACCCAGGTTATACCAGCATGCTCCATACAACTATATGCAGGAGATGTATAACTTATACCAGCTGTACATATATAATTATATACTGTATATACCCAGGTTATACCAGCATGGTCCATATCAATATATACAGGATGTATAACTTATACCAGCTGTACATATATAATTATATACAGGAGATACCCAGGTTATACCAGCATGCTCCATACCACTATATACAGGAGATGTATAATTTATACCATCTGTACATATATAATTATATATAGGAGATACCTAGGTTATACCAGCATGCTCCATATCACTATATATAGGAGATGTATAACTTATACCAGCTGTACATATATAATTATATATAGGAGATACCCAGGTTATACCAGCATGGTCCATATCACTATATACGGGAGATATATTACTTATACCAGCTGTACATATATAATTATATATAGGATATACCCAGGTTTTACCAGCATGCCCCATATCACTATATACAGGAGATGTATAACTTATACCAGCTGTACATATATAATTATATACAGAAAGTACCCAGGTTATACCAGCATGCCCCATACCACTATATACAAGAGATGTATAACTTATACCAGCTGTACATAAATAATTATATACAGGAGATGCCCAGGTTATACCAGCATGCTCCATACCACTATATACAAGAGATGTATAACTTATACCAGCTGTACATATATAATTATATACAGGAGATGCCCAGGTTAAACCAACATGTTGAAATGGAAAAAAACACCATATATGTCCAGTATAAGCCTCTGTGAGTCAGGATGTTGCTGATCGTGTATGAGAGGACGCGCTGGTGGAGTCAGAGACGTCTCTGCTCATTATTTGTGGCGCAGGGTGATTGTGTCAGGTGAGGTCACTTGTCACATCTCTGCACTGTTGTCACACCAGCCTCAGACATGATAGGAGCCATTCACTTGGCCATATACGTCTCTGTGTACAGCGGTGGCGCCTGAAGTTCGGGCTCAGTCCGACGGGCTTTTTTTTGCTGTGCATGTGTTTGCACAGAACGCAAACGCACAAAAATTCACTTGACCGAAGCAGGTGTCACACTGAAAAAACGCACTTGACTGCGTTTATGCATATATGACGTGCGCTGCCCAATATCGCCTGCTGTGGCTGTGGCAGCTGCAGCAGGGGATTCCTTGGATGTGAAACCGCTAGATGCTGTCATATCCAGGGGTTTCACCTGTCGTCAATGGTCAATGGGGCCGGCGGCAGCAGCAGCGTCAGCCCCATTGACATACAGAGAACAACGCAATTCTCTGCTACAGCTGTAACAGCTGTGGCAGAGGACCGCAATGCTATCCCATTGAATTCAATGAATGGCTGAGCGCTGCCTGTGATTGGCTGAGTGCAGGGACCAATGGCTGAGTACTGACTCTGATTGGTCACAGTGCTCAACCAATCAGAGGCAGCCCTTTCAGCAGGCGGGGTTTTTAAATCCCTTCCTGCTGAATGCACTTCAGAGCAGCGCAGGGAGAAGACCCGGCTGGATGCACCTGAGCCCTGGCAGCAGCGGAGAGGTGAGTGTAGGTTTTTTAAACATTCTAGGGATGTTTTCAGGGAAGAGCTTATATTTAACCCTTTCCAATCCACTGTCTGACCTCTAAAGACATTCTGATTGAAGGCTGTACAGCTCCGATGTCAGAAGACGTCCGGCAGGGTACTCTTACTGTAGATTACTGGCGGCTCTGTTGTCGGGGGCCTTTCCAATATGTCACATACTGCAGTACTGGCTCTAGCCAGCAGATGGCGCCATTGTATAATGGCAGAAAGAGAAAAACCCCTAGGAAACCCTGAATCCAAAATTGGATTGCAAAGGGTTAAAACTAGAGATGAGCGAGCACCAAAATGCTCGGGTGCTCGTTACTCGGGACGAAATTTTCGCGATGCTCGAGGGTTCGTTTCGAGTAACGAACCCCATTGAAGTCAATGGGCGACCCGAGCATTTTTGTATATCGCTGATGCTCGCTAAGGTTTCCATTTGTGAAAATCTGGGCAATTCAAGAAAGTGATGGGAACGACACAGCAACGGATAGGGCAGGCGAGGGGCTACATGTTGGGCTGCATCTCAAGTTCACAGGTCCCACTATTAAGCCACAATACCGGCAAGAGTGGCCCCCCCCCCCCCTCCCAACAACTTTTACTTCTGAAAAGCCCTCATTAGCAATGCATACCTTAGCTAAGCACCACACTACCTCCAACAAAGCACAATCACTGCCTGCATGACACTCCGCTGCCACTTCTCCTGGGTTACATACTGCCCAACCCCCCCCCCCCCCCTGCACGACCCAGTGTCCACAGTGCACACCAAATTGTCCCTGCGCAGCCTTCAGCTGCCCTCATGCCACGCGCTGGTCTCATAGCCACACCACCCTCATGTCTATTTATAAGTGCGTCTGCCATGATGCGGAACCGCAGGCACACACTGCAGAGGGTTGGCACGGCTAGGCAGCGACCCTCTTTAAAAGGGGCGGGGCGATAGCCCACAATGCTGTACAGAAGCAATGAGAAATATAATCCTGTGCCACCTCCATCAGGAGCTGCATACGTGGGCATAGCAATGGGGAACCTATGTGCCACACACTATTCATTCTGTCAAGGTGTCTGCATGCCCCAGTCAGACCGCGTTTTTTTATAAATAGTCACAGGCAGGTACAACTCCGCAATGGGAATTCCGTGTGCACCCACGGCATGGGTGGCTCCCTGGAACCCACCGGCTGTACATCAATGTATCCCATTGCAGTGCCCATCACAGCTGATGTAACGTCAGCTGTAATGCAGGTGGGGAAAAAATTAATTTGATTACACTGTAGGCGAGGGCCCCAAAAAACTGGTGTACCAACAGGACTAATGTATGTCAGAAAAATTGCCCATGCCCAACCAAGAGGGCAGGTGAAACCCATTAATCGCTTTGGTTAATGTGGCTTAATTGGTAACTAGGCCTGGAGGCAGCCCAGTTAAAATAAAAATTGGTTGAGGTGAAAGTTTCAACGCTTTAATGAGCATTGAAACGTATAAAAATTGTTTCGAAAAATTATATGACTGAGCCTTGTGGCCCTAAGAAAAATTGCCCGTTTGGCGTGATTATGTGAGGTTTCAGGAGGAGGAGCAGGAGGAGGAGGAGGAATATAATACACAGATTGATGAAGCTAAAAGGTCCCCGTTTTTGATGGTGATAGAGAACGATGCTTCCATCCGCGGGTGCAGCCTACGTATTGCTTACGTATCGCTGCTGTCCGCTGGTGAAGAAGAGAAGTCTGGGGAAATCCAGGCTTTGTTCATCTTGATGAGTGTAAGCCTGTCGGCACTGTGGGTTGACAAGCGGGTACGCTTATCCGTGATGATTCCCCCAGCCGCACTAAACACCCTCTCTGACAAGACGCTAGCCGCAGTACAAGCAAGCACCTCCAGGGCATACAGCGCGTGTTCAGGCCACGTGTCCAGCTTCGACACCCAGTAGTTGTAGGAGGCAGAGGCGTCACCAAGGATGGTCGTGCGATCGGCTACGTACTCCCTCACCATCCTTTTACAGTGCTCCCGCCGACTCAGCCGTGACTGGGGACCGGTGACACAGTCTTGCTGGGGAGCCATAATGCTGGCAAAGGCCTTGGAGAGTGTTCCCGTGCCTGTGCTGTACATGCTGCCTGATCTCCGCGCCTCCCCTGCTACCTGGCCCTCAGAACTGCGCCTTCTGCCACTAGCGCTGTCGGATGGGAAGTTTACCATCAGTTTGTCCACCAGCGCCCTGTGGTATAGCATCATTCTCGAACCCCTTTCCTCTTCGGGTATGAGAGTGGAAAGGTTCTCCTTGTACCGTGGGTCGAGCAGTGTGTACACCCAGTAATCCGTAGTGGCCAGAATGCGTGTAACGCGAGGGTCACGAGAAAGGCATCCTAACATGAAGTCAGCCATGTGTGCCAGGGTACCTGTACGCAACACATGGCTGTCCTCACTAGGAAGATCACTTTCAGGATCCTCCTCCTCCTCCTCCTCAGGCCATACACGCTGAAAGGATGACAGGCAAGCAGCATGGGTACCCTCAGCAGTGGGCCAAGCTGTCTCTTCCCCCTCCTCCTCATCCTCCTCATGCTCCTCCTCAACGCGCTGAGATATAGACAGGAGGGTGTTCTGACTATCCAGCGACATACTGTCTTCCCCCGCCTCTGTTTCCGAGCGCAAAGCGTCTGCCATTATGCTTTGCAGGGAACTTCTCAAGAGGCATAGCAGAGGAATGGTGACGCTAATGATTGCAGCATCCCCGCTCAGCATCTGAGTAGACTCCTCAAAGTTTCCAAGGACCTGGCAGATGTCTGCCAACCAGGCCCACTCTTCTGAAAAGAATTGAGGAGGCTGACTCCCACTGCGCCACCCATGTTGGAGTTGGTATTCCACTATAGCTCTACGCTGCTCATAGAGCCTGGCCAACATGTGGAGCGTAGAGTTCCACCATGTGGGCACGTCGCACAGCAGTCGGTGCACTGGCAGATTAAACCGATGTTGCAGGGTGCGCAGGGTGGCAGCGTCCGTGTGGGACTTGTGGAAATGTGCGCAGAGCCGGCGCACCTTTCCGAGCAGGTCTGACAAGTGGGGGTAGCTTTTCAGAAAGCGCTGAACCACCAAATTAAAGACGTGGGCCAGGCATGGCACGTGCGTGAGACTGCCGAGCTGCAGAGCCGCCACCAGGTTATGGCCGTTGTCACACACGACCATGCCCGGTTGGAGGCTCAGCGGCGCAAGCCAGCGGTCGGTCTGCTCTGTCAGACCCTGCAGCAGTTCGTGGGCCGTGGGCCTCTTCTCTCCTAAGCTGAGTAGTTTCAGCACGGCCTGCTGACGCTTGCCCACCGCTGTGCTGCCACGCCGCGCGACACCGACTGCTGGCGACGTGTTACTGCTGCTAACACATCTTGATTGCGAGACAGAGGTTGCGTAGGAGGAGGAGGAGGAGGAGGGTGGTTTAGTGGAGGAAGCATACACCGCCGCAGATACCACCACCGAGCTGGGGCCCGCAATTCTGGGGGTGGGTAGGACGTGAGCGGTCCCAGGCTCTGACTCTGTCCCAGCCTCCACTAAATTCACCCAATGTGCCGTCAGGGAGATATAGTGGCCCTGCCCGCCTGTGCTTGTCCACGTGTCCATTGTTAAGTGGACCTTGGCAGTAACCGCGTTGGTGAGGGCGCGTACAATGTTGCGGGAGATGTGGTCATGCAGGGCTGGGACGGCACATCGGGAAAAGTAGTGGCGACTGGGAACTGAGTAGCGTGGGGCCGCGGCCGGCATCATACCTTTGAAAGCCTCCGTTTCCACAACCCTATACGGCAGCATCTCCAGGCTGATAAATTTGGCTATGTGCACGTTTAACGCTTGAGCGTGCGGGTGCGTGGCGGCGTACTTGCACTTGCGCTCCAACACTTGCGCTAGCGACGGCTGGACGGTGCGCTGAGAGACATTGGTGGATGGGGCCGAGGACAGCGGAGGTGAGGGTGTGGGTGCAGGCCAGGAGACGGTAGTGCCTGTGTCCTGAGAGGGGGGTTGGATCTCAGTGGCAGGTTGGGGCACAGGGGGAGAGGCAGCGGTGCAAACCGGAGGCGGTGAACGGCCTTCGTCCCACCTTGTGGGGTGCTTGGCCATCATATGCCTGCGCATGCTGGTGGTGGTGAGGCTGGTGGTGGTGGCTCCCTGGCTGATCTTGGCGCGACAAAGGTTGCACACCACTGTTCGTCGGTCGTCTGCACTCTCAGTGAAAAACTGCCAGACCTTTGAGCACCTCGGCCTCTGCAGGGTGGCATGGCGCGAGGGTGCGCTTTGGGAAACAGTTAGTGGATTATTCGGTCTGGCCCTGCCTCTACCCCTGGCCACCGCACTGCCTCTTCCAACCTGCCCTGCTGCTGCACTTGCCTCCCCCTCTGAAGACCTGTCCTCAGTAGGCGTAGCAAACCAGGTGGGGTCAGTCACCTCATCGTCCTGCTGCTCTTCCTCCGAATCCTCTGTGCGCTCCTCCCTCGGACTTACTCCAATTACTACTACCTGAGTGATAGACAACTGTGTCTCATCGTCATCGTCATCGTCCTCCTCACCCACTGAAAGCTCTTGAGACAGTTGCCGGAAGTCCCCAGCCTCATCCCCCGGACCCCGGGAACTTTCCAAAGGTTGGGCATCGGTCACGACAAACTCCTCCGGTGGGAGAGGAACCATTGCTGGCCATTCTGGGCAGGGGCCCGGGAACAGTTCCTGGGAGTCTGCCTGCTCCTCAGAATGTGTCATTGTAATGGAGTGAGGAGGCTGGGAGGAAGGAGGAGCAGCAGCCAGAGGATTCTGAGTTGCAGCAGTGGACGGCGCAGAACTCTGGGTGTTCGATAGATTGCTGGATGCACTTTCTGCCATCCACGACAGGACCTGCTCACACTGCTCATTTTCTAATAAAGGTCTACCGCGTGGACCCATTAATTGTGAGATGAATGTGGGGACGCCAGAAACGTGCCGCTCTCCTAATCCCGCAGCAGTCGGCTGCGATACACCTGGATCAGGAGCTCGGCCGGTGCCCACACCCTGACTTGGGCCTCCGTGTCCTCGCCTGCGTCCACGTCCTCTAGGCCTACCCCTACCCCTCAGCATGCTGTATTACCAGTAGTGCAGAAACAGAACGCTGTAATTAAATGTGCCGCTTATTGGCCTGTGGTTGGAGGCTGACTTCCCTTACGGAACGCACAGCAGAGCCAGGAAACAATTTTGCGCACGCCTGTAGTGAGACGTAGGTGCGTATGACTGAGCTAGTGGAATTCACAGCGCAGAAGCAGTCAAGTGGCAAAAGGCCAGTAGTAGGCCTTAAGTGTTTTGCTTCTATTTTTTTAAAATGCTGAGCTGATACAGCAGACAGATACTGTAGGCAGCGTATAATATTATGTATACTGTTTCCCTCTGGCGGGATGACGGCGCTGATGTAACAGAGACAGCAGATCCAGTTAACAATTTTGCGCAAGCCTGCTGTAACGCTAAGCTGCGTATTAATTAGGACTACTACCCCCAGCAGATAGATACTGTAGGCAGCGTATAATATTATGTATACTGTTTCCCTCTGGCGGGATGACAGCGCTGATGTAACAGAGACAGCAGATCCAGGAAACAATTTTGTGCAAGCCTGCTGTAATGCTTAGCTGTGTATTAATTAGGACTACTACCCCCAGCAGATAGATACTGTAGGCAGCGTATAATATTATGTATACTGTTTCCCTCTGGCGGGATGACGGCGCTGATGTAACAGAGACAGCAGATCCAGGAAACAATTTTGCGCCAGCCTGCTGTAACGCTTAGCTGCGTATTAATTAGGACTACTATCCCCAGCAGATAGATACTGTAGGCAGCGTATAATATTATGTATACTGTTTCCCTCTGGCGGGATGACGGCGCTGATGTAACAGAGACAGCAGATCCAGGAAACAATTTTGCGCAAGCCTGCTGTAACGCTTAGCTGCGTATTAATTAGGACTACTACCCCCAGCAGACACGCAGTAAACTGAAGACGGTCACAGGCAGCCCAAATATAGTATTTTTCCCCAATTTTTTGGAAAAAGCCCACTGCCTATATAGCCTGAATATCTCTTTCCCTGCCTCACCAGTACTGGCCCTATACTCTGTACAATGACTGCAGACTGAGGACGCAATGCTCTGCACGGCCGATATACAAAAAAAAAAGTGCAACACTGCAAAAAGCAGCCTCAACAGTACTGCAGACGGTCAGATGTGGCCCTAAGAAGGACCGTTGGGGTTCTTGAAGCCTAAAATACTCCTAACACTCTCCCTATAGCAGCTCCACCAAGACAGCACTTTCCCTAAAGTATGTCAGAACGCATCTGAGGCGAGCCGCGGGAGGGGCCGATTTATATACTCGGGTGACACCTGATCTCCCCAGCCACTCACTGCAGGGGGGTGGTATAGGGCTTGAACGTCGCAGGGGGAAGTTGTAATGCCTTCCCTGTCTTTCAATTGGCCAGAAAAGCGCGCTAACGTCTCAGAGATGAAAGTGAAAGTAACCCGAACATCGCGTGGTACTCGTTACGAGTAACGAGCATCCCGAACACGCTAATACTCGAACGAGTATCAAGCTCGGACGAGTACGTTCGCTCATCTCTAGTTAAAACCCTTCCCCAAAAATCACTGCAGGGCTTGCCGGCAGCCCATGCTTTCAATGGAGCCGGCTGTAGCACCAGTTCCATTGAATTCAATAGGAGAACATCGCGCTCCTGTGCCACAGCTGTGCCAGAGGATCGCGATCTTCACTGTATGCTCTCAATAGGATTGGCGCTGCTGCTGCCAGCCCCATTGATCACATCCAAAAAATCCAGAATGCCGCAGTTACTTGTGTTTTTAAATCTGCTGCCCCACATTCATCGCTGCGCATTTTTGTGCGCGGGTAAATATCGGGCGTCTGACCGCTGCCATTGAAAAGCATTGGTTCTAATAGATGCAGATCACAAACGCAGGTAACATGCGCAGCAAAAAACGCCCATCTGACTGAGCCCTCAGAAAGTACTTTACTGCACTGCTGCAAAATACATTGCACAGTGATTACTTGATTTGCATATAAAGATTGGTTCTGCTTCTGTAACTCTGTATTAAGTTTGGTTCTGGTGCTGTATGTATGTTATGAGCTTGGTACTAGAGCTTGGTTCTGATAACGTACTTATGTTATGAACTTCGTTCTGGTAATGTAGTTATGTACTAAGTTTGGTTCTGGTGGTATAATTATGTACTTAGTTTGGTTTTAGTGCCGTATTTAGATACTGGGCTTTATTCTGGTGTTATATCTGTGTACTGTGGTTGACTCATATTGTAATTATGTTATAAGCATGGTTCTGGTGCTGTATTTTTATTATCCGCTTGGTTCTGGTGCTGTATTTATGTTATGTGATTGGTTCTGATGGTGCATCAATGTACATATTTTGGTTCTGGTACTGTATTTATGTTGTGAGCTTGGTTCTGGTACTGTATTTGTTTTATGAGCTTGGTTCTGGTCCTGTGTTTAGGTTTTGAGCTTGGTTCTGGTACAGTATTTATTCACTGAGCTGTTCTGGAGTCTTCTGCACAAACAGGATACACACAGCCTGCCTATCAGTGCAATATATATATAATTTTTTCCCATGATGATGGGTCAGGGTGCCATCTAATTGTGAGGCTGTCACTGGTAATGAATATAGCGGGCCTGTCCTGCTAATGAGTTCCCTTTAAGAAGCCTTTTTGTATAGAGCACATTGCCGGTCGGATTACAGCTCTGGGAACAGACTGAACAATGTGCTGCGAATACTGAGCGCTGCTGGTGAGGAACGGATAAAGACGAGATGAGGTCGGCCATTGTGTGCAGAATGAATGTCGTATTGTTCAGGGTGAGAGGTGCAGCATTCCTGGCAGGCTCCTCCACTGAGAGACAACAGCCGCTTACAGCAAAGGATTGTGGGGGATCATCGGACATTATGGGCTGATAACTGGGAAAAATAACAGATTATACGGTGGGCGACCACTATATTGGGGCGCATTCATTATGCATCAGAATTCTGGCACCAAAAAGTTGCAACCTTAAAGCAAGTGCCAAAACTCATTTGAGTTTGTGACTGTTTATGCAAGCAACTTTTTCAAAAACTGGGTGGAGCCTAACGATAAAGGGAGTGGCTGCGTGCAGCCCATCAGAATGGCTAGTGTTGAACAGCGCTGGCCAATCAGGGAGCAGGTATAAGTGCAACGGCCATGTAAGACACTACCAGTGACCAGTGTGCAGCAAAGTGCTGTCTTCATACTGACTGACAGCCAACATCTCGCTGCCACAACTGACTGACAAGCGACATCTCGCTGCAACAACTGACTGTCAGCCGACATCTCGCTGCAACAACTGACTGACAGCCGACATCTCGCTGCGACAACTGACTGACAAGCGACATCTCGCTGCCACAACTGACTGACAACCGACATCTCACTGCCACAACTGACTGACAGGCGACATCTCGCTACAACTACTAACTGTCAGCCGACATCTCGCTACGACTACTAACTGACAGCTGACATCTCGCTGCTACAACTGACTGAAAACCGACATCTCGCTGCCACAACTGACTGGCAGCCGACATCTCGCTGCCACAACTGACTGACAGCCGACATCTCGCTGCCACAACTGACTGGCAGCCGACATCTCACTGCAACAACTGACTGACAACCGACATCTCACTGCCACAACTGACTGACAGGCGACATCTCGCTACAACTACTAACTGTCAGCCGACATCTCGCTACGACTACTAACTGACAGCTGACATCTCGCTGCTACAACTGACTGAAAGCCGACATCTCGCTGCCACAACTGACTGACAGCCGACATCTCGCTGCCACAACTGACTGTCAGCCGACATCTCGCTGCAACAACTGACTGTCAGCCGACATCTCGCTGCCACAACTGACTGTCAGCCGACATCTCGCTGCAACAACTGACTGACAACCGACATCTCACTGCCACAACTGACTGACAGGCGACATCTCGCTACAACTACTAACTGTCAGCCGACATCTCGCTACGACTACTAACTGACAGCTGACATCTCGCTGCTACAACTGACTGAAAGCCGACATCTCGCTGCCACAACTGACTGACAGCCGACATCTCGCTGCCACAACTGACTGTCCGCCGACATCTCGCTGCAACAACTGACTGTCAGCCGACATCTCGCTGCAACAACTGACTGACAACCGACATCTCACTGCCACAACTGACTGTCAGCCGACATCTCGCTACGACTATTAACTGACAGCTGACATCTCGCTGCTACAACTGACTGACAGTCGACATCTCGCTGCCACAACTGACTGACAGCCGACATCTCGCTACGAAAAGTGACTGACAGGCGACATCTCACTGCGACTACTAACTCCAGCCGACATCTCGCTGCCACAACTGACTGACAGCCGACATCTCGCTGCCACAACTGACTGACAGCCGACATCTCGCTGCGAAAAGTGACTGACAGGCGACATCTCGCTGCGACAACTGACTGACAACCGACATCTCACTGCCACAACTGACTGACAAGCGACATCTCACTGCCACAACTGACTGTCAGCCGACATCTCGCTACGACTACTAACTGACAGCTGACATCTCGCTGCTACAACTGACTGACAGTCGACATCTCGCTGCCACAACTGACTGACAGCCGACATCTCGCTACGAAAAGTGACTGACAGGCGACATCTCGCTGCGACTACTAACTCCAGCCGACATCTCGCTGCCACAACTGACTGACAGCCGACATCTCGCTGCCACAACTGACTGACAGCTGACATCTCGCTACGAAAAGTGACTGACAGGCGACATCTCGCTGCGACTACTAACTCCAGCCGACATCTCGCTGCCACAACTGACTGACAGCCGACATCTCGCTGCCACAACTGACTGACAGCCGACATCTCGCTGCCACAACTGACTGGCAGCCGACATCTCGCTGCAACAACTGACTGACAACCGACATCTCACTGCCACAACTGACTGACAGGCGACATCTCGCTACAACTACTAACTGTCAGCTGACATCTCGCTACGACTACTAACTGACAGCTGACATCTCGCTGCTACAACTGACTGAAAGCTGACATCTCGCTGCCACAACTGACTGACAGCCGACATCTCGCTGCCACAACTGACTGTCAGCCGACATCTCGCTGCAACAACTGACTGACAACCGACATCTCACTGCCACAACTGACTGACAGGCGACATCTCGCTGCAACAACTGACTGACAACCGACATCTCACTGCCACAACTGACTGACAGGCGACATCTCGCTACAACTACTAACTGTCAGCCAACATCTCGCTACGACTACTAACTGACAGCTGACATCTTGCTGCTACAACTGACTGAAAGCCGACATCTCGCTGCCACAACTGACTGTCCGCCGACAACTCGCTGCAACAACTGACTGTCTGCCGACATCTCGCTGCAACAACTGACTGACAACCGACATCTCACTGCCACAACTGACTGACAAGCGACATCTCACTGCCACAACTGACTGTCAGCCGACATCTCGCTACGACTACTAACTGACAGCTGACATCTCGCTGCTACAACTGACTGACAGTCGACATCTCGCTGCCACAACTGACTGACAGCCGACATCTCGCTACGAAAAGTGACTGACAGGCGACATCTTGCTGCGACTACTAACTCCAGCTGACATCTCGCTGCCACAACTGACTGACAGCCGACATCTCGCTGCCACAACTGACTGACAGCCGACATCTCGCTGCGAAAAGTGACTGACAGGCGACATCTCGCTGCGACAACTGACTGACAGCCGACATCTCGCTGCCACAACAGACTGACAGGCGACATCTCGCTGCGACAACTGACTGACTGGCGACATCTCGCTGCCACAACTGACTGACAGCCGACAGCTCGCTGCCAGAACTGACTGACAGCCGACATCTCGCTACGACTACTAACTGACAGCCGACATCTCGCTGCCACAACTGACTGACAGTCGACATCTCGCTGTGAAAACTGACTGACAGCCGACATCTCGCTGCAACAACTGACTGACAGCCGACATCTCGCTGCAACAACTGACTGACAGTCGACATCTCGCTGCCACAACTGACTGACAGCCGACATCTCGCTGTGAAAACTGACTGACAGCCGACATCTAGCTGCAACAACTGACTGACAGTTGACATCTCACTGTGACAACTGACTGACAGCCGACATCTCACTGTGATAACTGACAACTGACATCTCGTTGCCACAACTGACCGACAGCTGACATCTCGCTGCCACAACTGACTGACAGCCGACATCTCGCTGCCACAACTGACTGACAGTCGACATCTCGCTGTGAAAACTGACTGACAGCCGACATCTCGCTGCAACAACTGACTGACAGTCGACATCTCACTGTGACAACTGACAACTGACATCTCGTTGCCACAACTGACCGACAGCTGACATCTCGCTGCCACAACTGACTGACAGCCGACATCTCGCTGCCACAACTGACTGACAGCCGACATCTCGCTGCGACAACTGACTGACAAGCGACATCTCGCTGCCACAACTGACTGGCAGCCGACATCTCGCTGCCACAACTGACTGACAGGCGACATCTCGCTACAACTACTAACTGTCAGCCGACATCTCGCTACGACTACTAACTGACAGCTGACATCTCGCTGCTACAACTGACTGAAAGCCGACATCTCGCTGCCACAACTGACTGACAGCCGACATCTTGCTGCCACAACTGACTGTCAGCCGACATCTCGCTGCAACAACTGACTGTCAGCCGACATCTCGCTGCCACAACTGACTGACAGTCGACATCTCGCTGCCACAACTGACTGACAGCCGACATCTCGCTACGAAAAGTGACTGATAGGCGACATCTCGCTGCGACTACTAACTCCAGCCGACATCTCGCTGCCACAACTGACTGACAGCCGACATCTCGCTGCCACAACTGACTGACAGCCGACATCTCGCTGCGAAAAGTGACTGACAGGCGACATCTCGCTGCGACAACTGACTGACAGGCGACATCTCGCTGCGACAACTGACTGACAGCCGACATCTCGCTGCCACAACTGACTGACAGGCGACATCTCGCTGCGACAACTGACTGACAGCCGACATCTCGCTGCCACAACTGACTGACAGGCGACATCTCGCTACGACTACTAACTGACAGCCGACATCTCGCTGCCACAACTGACTGACAGTCGACATCTCGCTGTGAAAACTGACTGACAGCCGGCATCTCGCTGCAACAACTGACTGACAGCCGACATCTCGCTGCAACAACTGACTGACAGTCGACATCTCGCTGCCACAACTGACTGACAGCCGACATCTCGCTGTGAAAACTGACTGACAGCCGACATCTAGCTGCAACAACTGACTGACAGTTGACATCTCACTGTGACAACTGACTGACAGTCGACATCTCACTGTGATAACTGACAACTGACATCTCGTTGCCACAACTGACCGACA
Source organism: Eleutherodactylus coqui (assembly GCA_035609135.1). Lineage (NCBI taxonomy): Eukaryota > Metazoa > Chordata > Amphibia > Anura > Eleutherodactylidae > Eleutherodactylus > Eleutherodactylus coqui. Next base: position 33,521,530 of record CM069405.1, read on the forward strand.
GCTGACATCTCGCTGCCACAACTGACTGACAGCCGACATCTCGCTGCCACAACTGACTGACAGTCGACATCTCGCTGTGAAAACTGACTGACAGCCGACATCTCGCTGCCACAACTGACTGACAGTCGACATCTCGCTGCCACAACTGACTGACAGCCGACATCTCGCTGCCACAACTGACTGACAGCCGACATCTCGCTGCGACAACTGACTGACAAGCGACATCTCGCTGCCACAACTGACTGGCAGCCGACATCTCGCTGCAACAACTGACTGACAACCGACATCTCACTGCCACAACTGACTGACAGGCGACATCTCGCTACAACTACTAACTGTCAGCCGACATCTCGCTACGACTACTAACTGACAGCTGACATCTCGCTGCTACAACTGACTGAAAGCCGACATCTCGCTGCCACAACTGACTGTCAGCCGACATCTTGCTGCCACAACTGACTGTCAGCCGACATCTCGCTGCAACAACTGACTGTCAGCCGACATCTCGCTGCCACAACTGACTGACAGTCGACATCTCGCTGTCACAACTGACAACTGACATCTCGTTGCCACAACTGACCGACAGCTGACATCTCGCTGCCACAACTGACCGACAGCTGACATCTCGCTGCCACAACTGACCGACAGCCGACATCTCGCTGCCACAACTGACCGACAGCCGACATCTCGCTGCCACAACTGACTGACAGCCGACATCTCGCTGTCACAACTGACAACTGACATCTCGTTGCCACAACTGACCGACAGCTGACATCTCGCTGCCACAACTGACCGACAGCTGACATCTCGCTGCCACAACTGACTGACAGCCGACATCTCGCTGCCACAACTGACTGACAGCCGACATCTCGCTGCCACAACTGACCGACAGCCGACATCTCGCTGCGACAACTCGGTTCAGAGAGAGCCTCATTACTGGGTAGTTAACCCATGAGATGCTGCACCTAACAGGCAGGGGCCTCCCTTTGACAGTTCGCAGTGCTGATGGGTGGCTATGGCTTATTGGGGCCTAAAATGGTTCCCCAGCCCACTATCCCCAGAAGACCTTGCCACTATTTATCTTGGCACTGTATGCACCACATGTCTCTGCAGTGTATGGCATATTCTGGGCACAGCTCAGAACTATTTTCTGGGTATTGTATAGCACTAGATATCTCGTCACTCTAGGAATCTCGTTATCTTGGTGCTGTGCGGCACTATTTATCTGCACTCTGTAGCTCTGTTTATTTTGCCACAGTATGGCATTATTTTTCTGCATACTGTATGGCACTATTTATGTTGGCACTTTTTATCTGGGCACTGCATGGCATTATTTATCTGGACACTGCATGGCATTATTTATCTCGGCACTGCATGGCATTATTTATCTGGGCACTCTGTGGCTTTATCTGAGCTGATATGACTGTTTCCTTTAGGCACTAGTATGACAATATGTATCGGGGCACTGTAAGGCATTAGTAATCTGTGTACACTATGGCACTATTGATCTGGGCACTGTATGGCACTGTTTATCTGGGCACTGTATGGCACTACTGATTTGGGCACTGTATGGCACTGTTTATCTGGGCATTGTATGGCACTACTGACTTGGGCACTGTATGGCACTGTTTATCTGGGCACTGTATGGCACTACTGATTTGGGCACTGTATGGCACTGTTTATCTGGGCACTGTATGGCACTATTGATTTGGGCACTGTATGGCACTGTTTATCCGGGCACTGTATGGCACTATTGATCTGGGCACTGTATGGCACTATTGATCTGGGCACTGTGTGACACTGTTTATCCGGGCACTATTGATCTGGGCACTGTATGGCACTATTGATCTGGGCACTGTGTGGCACTATTTATCCGGGCACTGTATGGCACTATTGATCTAGATAATGCATGTCCCTATTGATCTGGGCAATGTATGGCACTATTGATCAGGGCACTGTGTGGTCCTATTGATCTGGGCACTGTATGGCACTATTGATATGGACACTGTGTGGCACTGTGTATCAGGGCACTGTATGGCACTATTGATCTGGGCATTGTGTGGCACTGTTAATCTGGACACTGTATGGCACTATTGATCTAGATAATGCATGGCCCTATTGATCTGGGCAATGTATGGCACTATTGATCTGGGCACTGTATGGCACTATTGATCTGGGCACTGTATGGCCCTATTGATCTGGGCACTGTATGGCACTATTGATCTGGGCACTGTATGGCCCTATTGATCTGGGCACTGTATGGCCCTATTGATCTGGGCAATGTATGGCACTATTGATCTGGGCACTGTATGGCCCTATTGATCTGGGCAGTGTATGGCACTATTGATCTGGGCACTGTATGGCCCTATTGATCTGGGCACTGTATGGCACTATTGATCTGGGCACTGTATGGCACTATTGATCTGGGCACTGTGAGGTCCTATTGATCTGGGCACTGCATGGCACTATTGATCTGGGCACTGTATGGCCCTATTGATCTGGGCACTGTATGGCACTATTGATCTGGGCACTGTATGGCCCTATTGATCTGGGCAATGTATGGCACTATTGATCTGGGCACTGTATGGCCCTATTGATCTGGGCACTGTATGGCCCTATTGATCTGGGCAATGTATGGCACTATTGATCTGGGCACTGTATGGCACTATTGATCTGGGCACTGTATAGCCCTATTGATCTGGGCACTGTATGGCACTGTTTATGCAGAGTAACTGTATGAACACCTCGCTGCAGGCGTCCCTACAGATTGTGTATCGGGGGCTCATGGCTAGATCACAGGTCTGGGCAGATGGACAGAAGAAAGATGACAACACACTGAGCGCCTTCCGCATACAGAGATGACACTAAGGGACTTAATAATATCCTCATGATTTGTGGCCATAACATAGGGATGAGTTATGGAGTGCGGTGAATACAGCGGAGCAAAGCAGATCTACAGGCCAGATGGTTATTCAGCCAAGCTTGTGAAAACAGCCACAGAGCAGAAGGAGAAGTAATACATCTATTTCTATACATATCTATCTCATATCTATCTATCTATCTCATATCTATCTATCTCATATCTATCTATCTATCTATCTCATATCTATCTATCTATCTATCTATCTATCTATCTATCTATCACATATCTATCTATCTCATATCTATCTATCTATCTCATATCTATCTATCTATCTATCTATCTATCTCATATCCATCTATCTATCTATCTATCAATCTCCTATCTATCTATCTCATATCTATCATCTATCTATCTATCTCATATCTATCTATCTATCTCATATCTAACGATCTCACATCTATATATATCTATCTATCCGAATGTTCTTTCAGAGCGCTTGAGATACTTTTTATTTATTCCTCTATCTATCTATCTACATATCTATCTATCTACATGCCTATCTATCTATCTATCTATCTATCTATCTATCTATCTATCTATCCCATATCTATCTATCTATCTACATATCTATCTATCTATCCCATATCTATCTACATATCTATCTATCTACATATCTATCTATCTACATGTCTATCTATTTATCTATCTATCTACATATCTATCTATCTACATGCCTATCTATCTATGTATCTCATATCTATCCATCTATCCCATATCTATCTATCGATCTATCTATCTATCTATCTACATGCCTATCTATCTATCTATTTATCTATCTCATATCTATCTATCTATATGATATATATATATATATATCTCATATCTACATATCTATCTATCCCATATCTATCTATCTAGATGTCTATCTATGTATCTATCTATCTCCTATCTATCTATCTCCTATCTATCTATCTCATATCTATCTATCTATCTATCTCATATCTATCTCCTATCTATCTATCTCCTATCAATCTATCTATCTATCTAGCTAGCTATCTCCTATCTATCTATCTCATATCTATCTATCTCATATCTATCTATCTATCTCCTATCTATCTCCTATCTATATATCTCATATCTATCCATCTATCTATCTATCTCCTATCTATCTATCTATCTATCTCCTATCTATCTATCTATCTATCTATCTCATATCTATCTATGTATCTCATATCTATCTAAACCCATATCTATCTATCTATCTATCTACATATCTTTCTATCTATGTATCTATTTATCTATCTCATATCTACATATCTATCTATCCCATATCTATCTATCTATCTATCTATCTATCTATCTATCTATCTAATGTCTATCTATCCCATATCTATCTATCTAGATGGCTATCTATCTATGTATCTATCTATCTACATATGTATCTCCTATCTATCCATCTATCTATCTCCTATCTATCTATCTTTCTATCTATCCATCTATGTATCTCATATCTATCTATCTATCTATCTCCTATCTATTTATCTCATATCTATCTATCTATCTATCTATCTATCTATCCATCTATCTATCTCATATCTATCTATCTCTCTCATATCTATCTATCTCTCTCATATCTATCTATCTCATTATCTATCTATCTATCTATCTATCTATCTATCTATCTATCTCATATCTATCTATCTATCTCCTATCTATCTATCTATCTATCCCATATCTATCTATCTAGATGTCTATCTATGTATCTATCTATCTCCTATCTATCTATCTATCTCATATCTATCTCATATCTATCTATCTCACATCTATCTATCTATCTATCTCATATCTATCTATCTATCTATCTATCTATCTATCTCCTATCTATCTCATATCTATCTCCTATCTATCTCATATCTATCTCCTATCTATCTATCTATCTATCTATCTATCTATCTATCTATCTATCTATCTATCTATCTATCTCATATCTATCTATCTCCTATCTATCTATCTATCTCCTATCTATCTATCTATCTATCTATCTCCTATCTATCTATCTATCTATCTATCTCATATCTATCTATCTATCTATCTATCTATCTCCTATCTATATATCTCATATCTATCCATCTATCTATCTATCTCCTATCTATCTATCTATCTCCTATCTATCTCATATCTATCTATGTATCTCCTATCTATGTATCTCATATCTATCTATCTATCCCATATCTATCTATCTACATATCTTTCTATCTATGTATCTATTTATCTATCTCATATCTACATATCTATCTATCCCATATCTATCTATCTATCTATCTATCTATCTATCTATCTATCTATCTAATGTCTATCTATCCCATATCTATCTATCTAGATGGCTATCTATCTATCTATCTACATATGTATCTCCTATCTATCCATCTATCTATCTATCTATCTATCTATCTATCTATCTATCTCCTATCTATTTATCTCATATCTATCTATCATCTACCTATCCATCTATCTATCTCATATCTACCTATCTATCTCATATCTATCTCATATCTATCTATCTATCTATCTCTCTCTCTCTCTCTCTCTCTCTCTCTCTCTCTCTCTCTCTCTCTCTCTCCACAAATGTATTATAAGATAAAATGTAATTAGATGATATTATTCAATCCTGTTTCTTGGCTTCTGGCTATAGTAAGTAGTCATCATATAACTTGTATCAAGTCAGAGAAGGCTGGAAAATATGTAAAGTTCTATTTGTAGCTTTTCTGTTTCTTCCTCTGGCAAATGCTTCCGCTGCGCTGACTAATCACACGAGTCTCAATTAATTAGGAGAGGAAGCCACATGTCATATAAACGATGTCAGATACATTATATGCTGAGCACGATGTAAGTTGTATTATTGTTCCCGGCTTTACGCTGTGTTTTATATACATATTATTACAGTGTTTTATAACCGGAAAGAACGAGAATTTAAAGGGAAACTTCGTTCTCTAAACAAACCTTTATATTTCACTTATTAGTGGCTGATTCTCTTTCTCCCCAGAATTGAGGCAAAGGGCTCCTTAAGACAGAAAGTGTAAAGGTAGGTAAGTGGTATGTGGCGCTAGAGCCATCATGACTATTGTACCCTGTGTGATCTACTACCCTACAGTGAGGATGCATGTAGCCGCTGTACCCGCAGGTTACAGTCCATGTCGGCGCCCCATAGCCTACGGAAACAGGAGTTTATATACTGAATCATGATACCTCATCCTACAGCCTTGATCAACGTTTGCCTAAAATATACAACATTTGGCCACATACCCAGAGAGGTGCTAATGAGGTGGAAGACAGAAGAAACTAGGAAAGCATAGAGAGCTCTGATATATCATACAGCCCTATATTTGTTGGTATGCGGTATTCCTGTTGTAGGTACAGAAAGTCTGTGGCCAGATGGCTCCTCGGGGGTGGAGCTAGTTTTCAATTCACCCACCCATTAATGGGCTGACTAATAAAAGTGTTTTGTGTCATTTGCTGACAGATGCAGAAGAGTCCTTCAAACTTAATGTTGACTGTGCATTGTACTGGTGTGGACAATTCTTGTGGCAGCTTCTGTGCGCATCTCATTTAGTACATGTCAAGCTTTCTATCAGTAGAGGCTTGGTAGTGGCCATGATAAGTACCCATGGAGATGCCACTCTCCGTTCTCATATTCACAAAAGAAAGGGTAGAGAATATGTATCATTTTATTATTGGCATGAAAGGATCCACAGTCACTCATGATCCCCTGTTGGGTCCCACTAGATTTAGGCAGAGCCTGCAGATTAAAGGATGGAACTTTGACCATCACCAATTAATAATGTACACTCCTAGTCAAAAAAATCGTGCACCTAGATCCAACCTAGAGGCGGTACAACGAGTAGTAGAGCCTCCATTCCTGCTCATATCACATCTTGTATCCAAGTAAGGAGAATAGTAGAGACAGCGCCTTGGGATTCGGATGAGGGTGATGAAAAACCCTGAGGTAACCAAACTACCTGTAATCCACAATTAGTGGAGAGCTGCAATTGTAAAGAATAATCCCCCCAGCAAGAAAATGGTGGGGGTCATGCAAGCAGAGTAAGGAATATCCTACTGCGCTCGTGCATAGATGGATGGGAATATACTCACTCGGGAGAAAACCAACCCAGCGGTCCCAGGGTAGATATTCTGTGTCAGGTCCGTAGATATCCACAATTACTCCATATAGTAGAAAGCTCCAATTTATGATATACAACAAACACATACGACACGTTTCGGCTCTACAGCCTTTTTCAAGTAAATTGGACCTTTCTACTATATGGAGTAATTGTGGATATCTACGGACCTGACACAGGACGTTGGACTCTGCACCATATCTATACAAAGCTTTCCTGGATTTAGAGAGGGCAGATATCTACCCGGGGACCGCTGGGTTGGTTTTTTCCCATCTCCCGAGTGAGTATATTCCCATCCATCTATGCAGGAGCGCAATAGGATATTCCTTACTCTGACGTCTTGTATCCAAGCTAGAGGTGGTACAACAGGGTACTGGAGCCTCTATGCCCACCCGTATCACATCTTGCATCCAAGCTAGAGGCAGTACAATGGGGTAGTAGAGCCGCCATTCCCCCCATATCACATCTTGTATCCAAGCTAGAGGTGGTAAAACAGGGTAATAGAGCCTCTATGCCCGCCCGCATCACATCTTGTAACCAAGCTGTAGATGGTACAACAGGGTACTAGAGCATACATGCCTGCCCATATCACATCTTGTTTACAAGCTAGAGGTGGTACAGAAGGGTACTAGAGTCCCCATGCGCCCCATATCATATCTTGTATCCAAGCTAGAGGCGGTACAACAGGGTACTATAGCTGCCATGCCCCCCGTATCACATCTTGTATCCAAGCCAGAGGCAGTACAACAGGGTACTAGAGCCTCCATGCCCGCCTGTATCACATCTTGTATCCAAGCTGCAGGTGGTACAACAGGGTACTAGAGCCTTCATGCCCACCCGTATCACATCTTGTATCCAAGCTAGAGGCGGTACAACAGGGTACTAGAGCTTCCATGCCTCCCGTATCACATCTTGAGACAATGAGTGGTCTCCCCTCCCCCCCCCCCCTCCACACACAATTACATTTTAGAAAGGTTTTTCACCATTTGTGGCAGATCAGACAATGTCTCCCAGTTCTCCACTTAGATTTTGTCCATTGTTAATATGTAATTACTGCTAGTTCCCCTCGGCGCCGCCCCAGCGCCCCTCGCAGCACCCGCTGTCATCACTTACAGGTCATTGTTTGCTCACATTTGTTATTCTTAGTAACAAGATCTTTCCTGACAGTTTCCTGAAGTGTCCCCTAAGTGTAACTTGTAGCTCCTGCGCCCCCAATGTGTAGCCCCCTCCCCACCCACCCTGCACATTCCTGGTGTCTTGTTATGTGGCAGCAGGGGTTTACACCTCCTCGGTCACCAGGGCTCAGGTACATCTGTTACCTCTGCACCCCTTATAGTGCTCCCCCTTGAGGCATCTGTGTGCAGCAGTCTATATGCACCAAGCTGGCATCTCAGATATAGTTTCTGTTTGGCCACACCCCCTAACGTGAAGTTATGTCCACTTTTTGAAAAAGTGTTGAGGTGTGGCATAAAACTCCAAAAAGTTGTAATTAAGTTGTGATTTTTGTACACCTGGTATACACGACAAAATAGAGCATGCTGCGTTGGCCTGTGCACCATTTTGTGATTACAGCTGCTCTGGCCCAGCTGGACCAATAGTGGAGAACATAGAGGAAAGTTAGCTCCACAACAAGAGCAAAATGGGTCCCTCTACTGGTGGTGTTTCATATCACCATGCCATCCTGATAACAGGACAACTTGCTGATTCTCTTATCTTGCAGAACAGAAGAGTCTTCTCTGGTCCTTGGCCCTTGTAGACAATGCACCCAACCACAGTAGGACACCACAACAGCATAAGACCCCCTGCTCTCTAACAGTCATAGAGGACCCCCTCATGGCTCCGCAGTTAATTACATTCCGGTGTGGCTTGTTGTCAGGTTTGTTTTACATAGTTTGTGCCAAACTAGGAATTCACTCTTTAGGTTGGTGGCGGGCCCTTTTGTGTGCAGGGCCCTTGTGTACCCGTATATGTGACAGGACCCATGAATCTGCAGTCTTCAGTTGAGAGTTTCCGCTTAGGTTTGCTACAAGAACTTGGTGTACACAAGAGCCATATAATACAGTTATGGGTAACTAGTGGCCCCTGGTGCTTAGCCTGTGGCCCCTGTCTTCCTTCTCCCATAAGTACACAGCTCCATGCATACACAGACGGCTCCACATCAGACACACAATGTGGGTTCCTTGTCCTGTTTCTAGAAATTACAGGAAATACTGGAAACAACTGAACACACAAACTGTGGAAATCGGACAATGTACACTAATGAGCGGGACTCAGCTGAAGGCAGGAGCTGTACGTGCGGACCCTGTAATGTGTGAGGTTAACCTATATATACACAGCCGGACACAAGGAACAATGCTGCATTTGGCCAAACACAGATTACAGGTGGAGTGGTCTTTAGTTCACATTCTTACAGTTTACGTATGGCTATTATTGATACATGACTGGCCTATTCATGGTGCGTACTGCATATACCCAATAGTGTAACAGTAAGGACCCAGTAATGTCTCCGGTCTACCCATACATGACTGGTACCTAGTGTTTATACTGCTTGCAAATTATAGGGTTCTCCTAGCAAAGTTGAACTTGTGGCTGAAACACCACTCAAAGTGTGGGAAAATACAGTGACACACTGCTTGGGCACAACTTGTGTTTAGGCTACCTTCCAATTCTTGATTCTTATCACCAGTGTTGGACTGAGTTAACCAGATAATAAACCCAAAACCAAGTCATTTGGATCGGCACAAGCAAGGGTGTCCTTTACTGCTGAGTGCTGTGCTCTTGGGGTCGAGCTTTATACTATCAGAGCCCAAGCCCACAAGGATGCTCAATGGATGGGTCCAACAAAAAGGGTCTCGGTCTTCTATAATACACCCAAACCTCCTCGAAAGTACCCTCCTGCAATTCTCTGACCCTGCACTAAAGTTATCTCCTGCAATACTCTGTACTTCCACTGAACTGTCCTCCTGAAGTCTTCTGCACCTCTCCTACAATGTCGTCCTACTATCTCTATGTCCCCTAAAAGTGTCCTCCTGCAATCCTCTGTACTTCCACTGAACTGTCCTCCTGAAGTCTTCTGCACCCCTTCTACAATGTCGTCCTACAATCCTCTCTATGTCCCCTAAAAGTGTCCTCCTGCAATCCTCTGTTATTTCCCTAAAAGCATCTTCCTGCAATCCTCTGCACCCTTCCTACAGTGTCCTCCTGCAATCCTCTCACCCCTCCTACAGTGTCCTCCTGCAATCCTCTGTACCTTCCTTAAAGTGTCCTCCTGCAATCCTCTGTACCCCTCCTAAAAGCGTCCTCCTGCAATCCTCTGCATCCCTCCTACAGTGCCCTCCTGCAATCCTCTGCATCCCTTCTACAGTGTCCTCCTGCAATTCTCTGAATTCCTCCTACACTGTCCTTCTGCAATCCTCTGCACCCCTCCTACAGTGCCCTCCTGCAATCCTCTGCACCCTTCCTACAGTGCCCTCCTGCAATCCTCTGCATCCCTTCTACAGTGTCCTCCTGCAATTCTCTGAATTCCTCCTACACTGTCCTCCTGCAATCCTCTGCACCCCTCCTACAGTGCCCTCCTGCAATCCTCTGCACCCTTCCTACAGTGCCCTCCTGCAATCCTCTGCACCCTTCCTACAGTGTCCTCCTGCAATCCTCTCACCCCTCCTACAGTGTCCTCCTGCAATCCTCTGTACTTTCCCTAAAGTGTCCTCCTGCAATCCTCTGTACTTCTCCTAAAAGCGTCCTCCTGCAATCCTCTGCACCCTTCCTACAGTGTCCTCCTGCAATCCTCTGCACCCTTCCTACAGTGTCCTCCTGCAATCCTCTCACCCCTCCTACAGTGTCCTTCTGCAATCCTCTGTACTTTCCCTAAAGTGTCCTCCTGCAATCCTCTGTACTTCTCCTAAAAGCGTCCTCCTGCAATCCTCTCCACCCCTCCTACAGTGTCCTCCTGCAATCCTCTGCACCTCTTCTACAGTATCCTCCTGCAGTCCTCTGTACTTCCCCTAAAGTGTCCTACTGCAGTCTTCTGCACCTCTGCTACAGTATCCTCCTGCAGTCCTCTGCACCTTAAAGTGTCCTTCTGCAATCCTCTGCACATTCCCTAAAGAACCCTCCTGCAGCCCTCTGCTACAGTGTCCTCCTTGTCACAGAAACCAAATCGGTTCCTCTGATTGCACTGTCTGTTCCAAATTGGTTATTACAGAAAACGTGCATGGGAAGAAACTTGACGATGGGACAGTGCTGTACTAAAGCCAATGTGCTTCTGGTCTATATTGAAAGTAACATAGATTGTTCACAGACAAAGGATTACATCACAAAATAGGAGTGTATAGAAAAGCAATGTGTTCACACCAGATTGGTTACATACATACACAAACTAATGTAACAGTAGACATACATACCCTTAAAGTCATAAGAACTGAGGATAGGTTTTAATTTCTTAGGTTTAACATATATTCCTTAAGGTGTGTAGTACTAATAAAACACATGAAGAAACAAGAAGAAATGAAATACATATTGTGATAATTAGCCGGAAAATGCAAAGGTGGGTGCGAGCAGCTTCTCTTATCAGTGGAGGGAACCCGAAATCACTCACAGGCCGTATTTTTCCCTGAAAACAATGCATAGGAGAGAATACAAGAACCTTCCCCGCACAACTGCAAACTATTAACAGTAGAGATGAGCAAGCATACTCGATAAGGCAAACTACTCGGGTGAGTAGTGCCTTATTCGAGTACCTGCCCGCTCGTCTCTAAAGATTCGGGTGCCGGTGGGGAGGAATGGAGGGGAGATCTCTCTCTCCCTCACCTGTCACCCGCGTCGGCACCCGAATCTTTAGAGACGAGCAGGCAGGTACTCGAATAAGGCACTACTCGCTTGACTAGTTTGCCTTATCGAGTATGCTCGCTCATCTCTAATTAACAGCTTAACCATCTGCCTGCTGCCTGTACTCTTGTACTAACAAGAGGACATACCTATATATATATATATATATATATATATATACATACACATGTGGTCATGTTTGCATAGGCTAATGTGAGGAACACAGAAATTGCATAGAGAGCTGGAGATCTCTGCACCTCTCCTACAGTGTCCTCCTGCAATCCTCTGTACTTCCCCTAAAGTGTCCTCCTGCAATCCTCTGCATCCCTTCTACAGTGTCCTCCTGCAATCCTCTGCATCCCTCCTACGCTGTCCTTCTGCAATCCTCTGCACCCCTCCTACACTGTCCTCCAGCGATCCTTTGCACCCCTCCTACACTGTCCTCCAGCAATCCTCTGCACCCCTCCTACAGTGTCCTCCAGCAATCCTCTGCACCCCTCCTACACTGTCCTCCTGCAATCCTCTGCACCCCTCCTACACTGTCCTCCTGCAGTCCTCTGCACCCCTCCTACACTGTCCTCCTGCAATCCTCTGCACCCCTCCTACACTGTCCTCCTGCAATCCTCTGCACCCCTCCTACACTATCCTCCAGCAATCCTCTGCACCCCTTGTACAATGTCCTCCTGCAATCCTCTGCACCCCTCCTACAGTGCCCTCCTGCAATCCACTGCACCCCTCCTACACTGTCCTCCTGCAATCCTCTGCACCCCTCCTACACTGTCTTCCTGCAATCCTCTGCACCCCTCTTACACTATCCTCCAGCAATCCTCTGCACCCCTTGTACAATGTCCTCCTGCAATCCTCTGCACCCCTCCTACAGTGCCCTCCTGCAATCCTCTGCACCCCTCCTACACTGTCCTCCTGCAATCCTCTGCACCCCTCTTACACTATCCTCCTGCAATCCTCTGCACCCCTCCTACAGTGTCCTCCAGCAATCCTCTGCACCCCCCCTACACTGTCCTCCTGCAATCCTCTGCACCCCTCCTACACTGTCCTCCTGCAATCCTCTGCACCCCTCCTACACTGTCCTCCTGCAATCTTCACCACCTGCCATTTCTTGCACAGGTTCTCTCAGTGATGAAGGTATCTTCTGACTTGCGATCGCGATATCACATGCAAGTTTGTGCTTTGCGATTTTTGTACGATGCGTTTTAACATTAACAAGTCTTATTGATATTTGTGGTAAATAAGGCCTCGATGTGGCGATCGCCAGTGTGAGGGCACAAGGCGCCAACAACCCAACTAGTTCCAGTATCTCAGCATCGCTGCACAGATTCCTCTCCTGAGAAGACGTCATCTGGAATATCACAGAGCGCTGAAGTATTAGATAAGCAGTGGCGGCCGAGGTGTTACTGCTATATATCAGGTGGTACAAAATTAACCCTGTAACTACCAGCCACGTTTCTGTTTTTGTCCTCACCTTTGAAGAGCCATAACTTTTTTATGCTTCCAGTGACATTGCACCGTGAGGGTTTGTGGTTTGCTGATGATACCATTTAATATGGTAATGAAAAAAAACCCAATTGCGCCACTTTTTGGCGGTTTTGATTTTATGGCGTTGACGGTGATGTAACAATGATATGTTATCTTTATTCTATGGGTCAGCATCATTATGACGCGACTATGTTTTGTAGATTTTTTTAATGTTTTACTTCTTTCAAAAAATAAAAACCCCTTTTTTTCCATTAAAAAAACCCTGCTTTTTGTCGCCATATTCCAACCCCCTTACGTTTTTTTATTTGTACATCGATGGCAATGTGTTCGTGCTTGCTGCAAGCCAAACTGTAGGTATTACTGCTGCCTTTTGGGGTACATACGACATTTTGAACACTTTTAATTTAATTTTTGGGTGGTAGACGGGGCGACAAAAAAATATTTCAGGCTTCTACGGACACAACAATGTCAATAATGTTTTTTTTTTATTGTTAAGGTTTTTTGTCAAAAACATGGAAAAAGGATGCTCTTTTAATCTTTTTCTTTAACTTTTTAATTTTTAAAAATGTTAATTAACTTAATTTCACCTTCGTTTACTCCTGTTAGCGGACTTGAACTGAATTTGCGATGACTTGATGGCTTCTACAATGTACTGCAATACTTCAGTACTTAATGTTTCGGGCACAGGCCATACGAGACTCAGCTGAGCGGCTCCTGTGGCCTGTCTACCGAACCCTATTTTGACATTCACCAAGTCAGGTGACTTTTGTGGCCAATCAGAGGCTGCAGCATCACCATCCAGAACTCCTGGCATAATGGCGCCCAGGATGTGAACGCTGATGCCAGGAGATTGGATGGTAATGCTACAGCCTCTGATAAGCCACAGTAGTGACCCTCGTTGTGGCGGGCATCTGCACTCTGCTGGCTCCTGGGGAACTGAAGACGGGTGAGTATGCTGACTTTTTGTTTTATCCCATGTCCAGCTGGTAACAATGTTTTAATTGTAATGACAGAACTGCTTTAACCCTTTGCAATCCAATTTTAGATTCAGGGTTTCCTAGAGGGGGTTTCTCTTTCTGCCATTATACAATAGCACCATCTGCTGGCTAGAGCTAGAACTGCGGTATGGGACTTGCTGGACAGGCTACAGACAACAGAGAGGCCAGTAATATACAGTAAGAGTACCCTGCCGGACGTCTTCTGACATCAGAGCTGTACAGCTTTCAATTAGAATGTCTGAAGACGTCAGACAGTGGATTGGAAAGGGTTAATGTTTGCCTATTAAGTCTTGCCACAGATAAGCCAATGAAATAGTGATGGGGCAGCAACTGGGAGAATGCGGTGATCTGTGCTGAAGGCCTGTGTAGTAAATAGGCTAGAACCTGGTCGCCAATAGTCAAACTCATCCCCTGTGAAGAGGCGAGCGAGGCCATGGCTGTGGAGGTAATGAATCGGTGGAGGTCATAAGACATGACGCGGACAGATAAAGTCATTGCCTGTAGGGATCAAGTACTTAGAGGGAAGCGATTCGGCCGCTTTGCCAAGAGGAGTGGACAGTTAGTTAGTAAGGTGACCAGTAGTGGCCACTAGTGGTCCAAGGCTGATACGCTTGGGCCTTGTAGAGAGTGGAGGGAATGAATTGGCTGTTACTAGAATCAAGTACCGCCATGCTGGGAGAGGGGCTCAGCTTTCATAGGCCCAGGGGCCAGTTTAGAGTAACGTTTCATGTTCTGCATTGCTAGAACCCCTTGGCGGCCCCTGAGCTTTGGGCCCAAACATCATTGCATGTATAGCCGCTCCAATCTTGGACAAAGATGTGGTCCTGGATTTATCCTGACTCCTCCCCACCCCGCCAGGTTCCGGCTGCTACGTATTTGATACCAGACTCTTAGAAGGAGTCCAGGGGGCCGGAAAGCCTGATATGTCTTATATTCCAGACCCCCAGATAGGAGTGGGATAGATTGACTCGTGCTGCTTCCATGGGGCATCTAATGATGAAGACATTGCAGAGACAACCTATACCACATTTACTAATTCTCCAGAGACTTCTTAGCGCAATTAGAGCAAACGCAGCCATTTCTTATTTACTTCCATCATCAGTCATATATTATTCATCACGCACAAGACCACGATGAACATTCGACCTTCAGAAGGCTTCCAGAAATATCCACCATGATAGACCTCATTACATGTCTGCTGGATGAACGCAGGCGGCTCTGCTTAATAAGAAGGCAGACAGCAGCAGGAATGGCGTCTGAGGTTCTCCGCACGTCTGCTGTAAACAGGGGAATATCCTCAGATGTTATGGAAATAAGGATAGATAGACAGGAGATGGATGGATGGATAGATAGATAGATAGATATGAGATAGATAGATAGATAGATAGATAGAGAGATAGATAGGAGATAGATAGATAGATAGATAGATAGATAGATAGATAGGAGATAGATAGATAGGAGATAGATAGGAGATAGATAGATAGATAGATATGAGATAGATAGATAGGAGATAGATAGGAGATAGATAGATAGATAGATAGATATGAGATAGATAGATAGATAGATAGATAGATAGATAGGAGATAGATAGATATGAGATAGATAGATAGATAGATAGATATGAGATAGATAGATAGATAGATATGAGATAGATAGATAGATATGAGACAGATAGATAGATAGATAGATAGATAGATAGGAGATAGATAGATAGATAGATAGATAGATAGATATGAGATAGATAGATATGAGATAGATAGATAGATAGATAGATATGAGACAGATAGATAGATAGAAAGATAGATAGATATGAGATAGATAGATATGAGAGAGATAGATAGATAGATATGAGATAGATAGATAGATATGAGATAGATAGATATGAGAGAGATAGATAGATAGATAGGAGATAGATAGATAGATATGAGACAGATAGATAGATAGATAGATAGATATGAGATAGATAGATATGAGAGAGATAGATAGATAGATAGGAGATAGATAGATAGATATGAGACAGATAGATAGATAGATAGGAGATAGATAGATATGAGACAGATAGATAGGAGATAGATAGATAGATAGAAAGATAGATAGATATGAGATAGATAGATATGAGAGAGATAGATAGATAGGAGATAGATAGATAGATAGACAGATAGATAGGGGATAGATAGGTAGATAGAGAAAGATAGATATATAGATATGAGATAGATAGATAAATAGGAGATAGATAGATAGATATGGGATAGATAGATAGATAGATAGATAGATAGGTAGATAGATAGGAGATAGATAGATAGATAGATAGGAGATAGATAGATATGAGACAGACAGGTAGATAGATATTCAATATATATCTCTTATCTATCTATCTATCTATCTATCTAATATCTATTTATCTATATATCTCCTATCTATATCTCTCATATCTATCTATCTATCTATCATCTCCTATCCATCTATCTATCTATCTATCTATCTACCACCCTTCCCTGAAAATAAGACCCTGTCTTTGCACCAAAGAGGCGCTAGGTATTATTTTCAGGGGATTGTCTTATTATACTTACCTAGCAGGCTCGATCTGGGTCCCTACTGCTGCTCCGCCGGAGCTCCAACGCACTGAGCCACGGCATTGATTGGCCTATTCATAAATCCCGCCACCACAACATGTTGGCTGTAATTGGTTCTTCAAGTGCTGCTCAGCCACTCAATGCAGCACTCAATGAACCAATCACAGCCGTCGTGTTGGTTCATCGCGCACTGCATTGATTGGCTAAGCAGCACTTAAGAACCAATCAAAGCCATCGCTTCCTGGAGGTGGGATGTATGTATTCCGTAACCTGGAAGTGATCTGTGGGCGGCCGAGGACTGCAAGAAGCGCACTGGAGCACCGTAGAGCAGCGGGAGGGACCTGGACCGTACCTGCTAGGTAATTTATTCCTTTTTTAAAAAATGTAATGCAACCAAGGTTTATTTTCGGGGTAGGGCTTATATTTCAAGCCTCCCCAAAAAATCAAGGTAGGTCTTATTTTTGGGGAAACTGGGTATCTATCTCACATCTATCTATCTGGGTCCTGATGTTGGTGGTTTATAATTTTCTCTCTTGGTTTCAGTCTTTATAGATTTTGTTGCCGTCCAGGAATGAAATGCGTACAATAAACGGCAGCCTAAGGGTTAAAAACTGTAAACTGCGGTCATTGCTGGGAGATTAAACAGGAAGCGCTGCTCTTCTATTATGTGCTGGTTAGCAGAGGTTTCCCCCAGAGATCAGTTCTTTCCTATCGCACTTTGGTTTCCCCGTCAGCGGATCCTGCGGTTTCCATCCTGTAGAGCGCCAATCGCACTTTTTATTAATAGTTCCTATAACCTTTCTTCCTGGCCCTGCAGGAATCCTGCGTCGCCTTGTGGAGGACACCCGACGCGCTTCCCTGTCACCTGCTGCTGATTTATCCTGACATCTAAGAAAATCCGACTGTTCCATCCAAAGCTGAAAAATAAAAAATGGCGCAAAATTTATAAGACGTTGGCCTGATGCATAAAACGGTCACACAGATGTCGGAGAATCTCAGGCAAAGTCTTCGGTGCAATCTGTATCAAATATATTCGGATAGCGCCTGCTGCGTAATACATCTGATGCGAGATACATGTTGCTTCCATACGAAACCTGATGGAGCGTTACGTGGACGCCAATGACTTGGTGACGATGCTTTGGTGTGGCCATAGCAAGATCTTACTGATCAAGGGCGTAAGTGGAAGCTCATGGGCCCCCAGAAACCGGGTACCACCAGTATTAAAGGGGTATTGGCACAATGTCAGGCGGTGGCCCCCTTTAAATTAGGAATCTACAATCTGCACTCATACAGACAAGCCAGGGGGCGCACAGGCACCAATTAATTAACCATCTCAGCTCTAAAGGCTCGAGGAGATAGGATATGGAATACACTGACGTGCCAAAAGTCCTGGGACAGCAGAATGTAAATTGATGATGAAGTGGCATTACCTCTGGGGACACTTGGGAACGGTCACACCTGTAGAAGTTGTGAGTGCGGTGGAACACTGACCAGCGGCTCGTGGCAAGACGATGTGAATTATCGGAGATGGAGCGAGGCGTGATAGCGGGTGCCAGATGGAGGAGAGGTTCCATTTCCGCAGTTGTGCGGTATTTATCATTCCTCGATCCGCAGTGTCACATGTGTAGCGGGTAATGTCATAGAGGGTATTACCACCCACAGTGGGCAGCGCAGTGACCGCCAACAGGGGCTTAATGATTGCGACGGGTGCTAGAAATGTCCGTACGAACAGACAGGCGACGCAGGCAGAAATCACATCCACATTCGGTGCAGGAGCCCCCCATGTATATCCTGCAGGTCAGCGCAGCGTTCTTCAGCTGCCAGGGAATGTGGGAGCAGAAGACCCTCCAGATGCCTCTGTTACCACCCCAACACTGGGCACACCGCCTCACCTGGGCTCATGAGGTTGTTAACTTGGTTGTGGTCTGATTAGTCACGGTACCAATTGGCTGATGGGTTCAAGTGTAGCGTTGACCCCATGAAGCCATGGAACCAGTTGTCTACAAGGCATTGTGCAGACTGGTGGTGGCTCCATACTGGTGTGGGGGTCTCATGGCATGGGTTGGGTCCATTGGTTCACCTAAACACATCGTTGACTGGTGCCTACTACATTTCACTGCTTGGTGGCCATTTGCAGCCCTTCATGGACTTCATGAACCCCAACAATGATGGGATATACCAGCAGATAATGCTTCATGCCATCAGGTCCAAATTGTCCAGAATTAGTTGGAGGAGCCTTCTGGAGAGTTCCTATGAATGGGGTGCCCTGCACCTTCACCTGACATGAGCCCAATCCAGCATTTATGGGATGTGGTGGAGAGGTCCATGCACCCCTGAGATCCCACACCTACAAATACCACGGAGCTATGGGGGCATCCAGACGTCTTTGTCCACTTGTGGAGTTGATGCCATGTTGAGTTGCTACACTTCACCAGGCTAGGTGTGTGTGTGTGTGTGTGTGGGGGGGGGGGGGTCCTAAATGATATTAGTTTCTGTCCCATGACATTTGGCATATCAGCGTATTTGCTTATAGCATTCTCTAGATTTTGTCCTACCCAATCAGATCTCATGGCGCCTCACTTCTTGGCCCCACAGCAGTCATTTGCAGTTGAGGTGAATTTTGCATTCTGTATTCAACCATCTCAAATTCACCCTTATCACAAGCTCAGGTTTCTGATTTTCCATACTTTATACTGCAGCTCTGCTCCCTCAGAACACATATGATTAGTAATTTCAGCTTAGCTGCATTGTCTACTGCCGACTAAGGTACAATGTAACCTAAAATCTTTATTTCATCTAATCACAAGCTCAATTTCTAGTTTTGTTTGTTCCCCATGCTTTACACTGCAGCTATGTTTGTTCAGATTGTTATACTATACATATAGTGAGAGGAATGAGGCCCGGAGTGGATGATTGGTGTCCTGGACATCTGGTTTAACTCTGTGTTGCATTTTGCATTAAATCATTCCTGTTTCCACTCCTCCACCGAGTTAATGAATACATGGCCTAAAGCACAGACGAATAAAGCTATTCAAATTCAATTATGATGCAGCCAGCCCAGAATGCTTGTATCTGATATGCACCGTCATATAATAAGCTGGCAAACACAGAGGAGCGTACTGGAGATGGATCAGTGCTGCCATGTGCAGCAGGGTGGATTACGGGCCGCGCAGCATCTATATATCATGGAACATTTACTGCACTGGGAAAGATAGGCGACCCTACAATAATGAATGGTGGCAGTATTGCCTGTCACCCAGCTTTCCCCAGCTGGGGAAATGAGATGTTACTATGAAATGCTTGAATAGATGTTGTATCAGACAGAGAAACGACTCAAAGACTCCCACAACGCAGGGATGAGGTGGTCATGTGACCACCTCGATATGAGGATACCGAGTTTTCAAAGCATCTTTGGAGGTCTAGTGTGAATGGCTTAACATCAGCATCCCTGATGGGCTAGGGCAGCAAAGTTTTAATGTCAGTTTTCCTGGTGGTCTAGTGTGGCAAAGGGAGTTAATGTCAGCATCCCTGGTAGTATCAAAGTACTGCTTACATTATCCCTGGTGGTCTAGTGTGGTGAAGGAAGTTAATGGCAGCATCCCTGGTTGCCGCAAAGTGTTAATGTCAGTATCCCTGGTGGTCTAGTATGGTGAAGGGAGTTAATGCCAGCATCCCTGGTAGCAGCAAAGTGTTAATGTCAGTATCCTTGGTGGTCTAGTGTGGTGAAGGGAGTTAATGCCAGCATCTCTGGTGGCAGTGAAGTGTTAAAGGGGTTGTCCCGCGAAAGCAAGTGGGGTTATACACTTCTGTATGGCCATATTAATGCACTTTGTAATGTACATTGTGCATTAATTATGAGCCATACAGAAGTTATTCACTTACGTGTTCCGTTGCTAGCGTCCTCGTCTCCATGGTGCTGTCTAATCTTCAGCGTCTAATCGCCAGATTAGCCGCGCTTGCGCAGTCCGGTCTTCTTCTTTTCTCAATGGGGCCGCTCGTGCCTGAGAGCGGCTCCTGGTAGCTCCGCCCCGTCACGTGCCGATTCCAGCCAATCAGGAGGCTGGAATCGGCAATGGACCGCACAGAAGCCATGCGGTCCACCGAGGGAGAAGATCCCGGCGGCCATCTTCAACCGGTAAGTAAGAAGTCACCGGAGCGCGGGGATTCAGGTAAGCGCTGTGTGGATTTTTTTTTAGGTCCCTGCATCGGGTTTGTCTCGCGCCGAACAGGGGGGCTGTTGAAAAAAAAAAAAAAACGTTTCGGCGCGGGACAACCCCTTTAATGTCAGTATCCCTGGTAGTCTAGTGTCGAGAAATAAATTAATGCCTGCATCCGTGATGGTAGAGAAGTGTTAATGTCAGTATCCCTGGTAGTTTAGTGTGTTGAAGAGAGTTAATATCAGCATCCCTGATAGTATACAGCAGATACATAAATCTCCCTCCACTTTGAGGTTACCGCCTTGGTAATGGGGTTGAGTCCAAGACTTCCACCACAGCTTTTTGGAATCACAAGGGAATAAATCCCAGGATTATTGTATCTTGTTTTCTGCACCGATCCAAGTAAACTATGAGCTGATGTCAGCGAGACAAAGGTGATGAGAAGCACAAGCGCCATAACTCATTTGTGGCATCTGGCGGCACAAGCTGGCGGAGGTTTCAGATATATTTATAATGTACACCAGAGTATTTTGTATGCTAGCAAACTGGTATACAAACATTAATAGTTATGCCCCATCAGATTTGCAGCCTGTGTCCACAGAGAACCTGTATGAAAGGTGGGCCGCTGCCCCCTTGGTATCTAGATGGTATATAGTGCCACTGATTAAAAGGAATCTAGTTCTCAGTGCTTAGATGGTACCTAGTGTCGCTGCTCAGATTGTTTCTAGTTCTTGATGCTTAGATGGTATCAAGTTCCACTGATTAGATGGTTCATAGAATGGTAGAGCTCCATCGGGTCCAACCTCCTGCTCAGTGCAGGATCACTAAATCATCCCAGACAGATGTCTGTCCAGCCTTTGTTTGAACACTTCCATTGAAGGAGAACTCACCACCTCCTGTGGTAACCTGTTCCACTCATTGATCCCCCTCACTGTCTAATATCTAATCTGTGTCTCCTCCCTTTCAGTTTCATCTCATTGCTTCTAGTCTTTCCTTGTGCAGATGAGAATAGGGCTGATCCCTCTGCACTGTGACAGCCCTTCAGATATTTGTAGACAGCTATTAAGTCTCCTCTCAGCCTTCTCTTCTGCAAGCTAAACATTCCCAGATCCGTTAACCGTTCCTCACAGGACAGAATTTGTAGACCGCTCACCATCTTGGTAACTCTTCTCTGAACTTGCTCCAATTTGTCTATGTGTTTTTTTATAGTGGGGTGCCCAGAACTGGACACAGTATTCCAGATGAGGTCTGACTAAGGAAGAGTAGAGGGGGATAATGACCTCACGTGATCTAGACTCTGTGCTTCTCTTAATACATCCCAGAATTGTGTTTGCCTTTTGGGCTGCTGCATCACATTGTTGACTCATGTTCAGTCTATGATTTATTAGTACACCCAAGTCTTTTTCACGTGTGCTGCTGCTTAGCCCAATTCCTCCCATTCTGCATGTGCTTTTTTCATTTTTCTTGCCCAGATGTAGGACTTTGCATTTCTTTTTGTTAAATACCATTCTGTTAGTCGCTTCCCACCGTTCAAGCTTGGAATCTAGTGCCGCTGTTTAGATGGGATCTAGTGCTGCTGCTTAGATTGTTTCTAGTTTTCGGTGCTTAGCCATTGCTTAGATTATATCTACTACTGCTGTTTAGATTGTTCCTAGTTCTTAGTACCAGGATGGTATCTAGTGTTCAGTGCTTAGATGGTATCTAATTATTGGTGCTTAGATGGTATTTAGTTCTTCATGCTTAGATGGTATCTAGTTCTCAGTGCTTAGATGGTACCTAGTGCCACTGCTTAGATTGTTTCTAGCTCTCAGTGCTTAGATGGTATTGTTCAGTGCTACTGATTAGATGATATCTAGTGCTGTTACTTTGATGGTATCTAGTTCTCAGTGCTTAGATTGTATCTAGTGCAGCTGATTAGATGGTATCCACTTCTTAATGCTTGGTTGGTATCTAGTTCTCAGTGCTTAGATGGTATCTAATTCTCAATGGTTAGATGGTATCTAGTGCCATTGCTTAGATGATATCTACTACTGCTGTTTAGATTGTTCCTAGTTCTCGGAGCGTAGATGGTATCTAGTGCTTAGTGCTTGGATGGTATCTAATTCTTGATGCTTAGATGGTACCTAGTGCCGCTGCTTGGATTGTTCTAGTTTTTAGTGCTTAGATGGTATTAAGTGCTACTGATTAGATGGTATCTAGTGCTGTTACTTAGATGTTATCTAGTTCTCGGTGCTGAGATGGTACCTAGTACCGTTGCTTAGAGTGTTTCTAGTTCTCAGTGCTTACATGGTATCTAGTGCCGCTACTTACATTTTTCTAGTTCTTGATGCATAGATGGTATCTAGTGTGGCTGATCAGTTTGTTTCCAGTTCTCAGTGCTTTGATGGTATCTAGTGCCGCTGCTTGGATTGTTTCCAGTTCTCAGTGCTTAAATGGTATTCGGTGTTTAGGTGGTATCTAGTGCTGCTACTAAAGGGCCATCTACACGGGGCGATTATCACTCAACATTTGTTCATAGGTTGTTAAGCTTAAAAATCATCACTGGATCGCAGCTTTGTTGTTTTGTCTAAACGCTTCTGGCTCCCCATTTATCCGACTGTTGGCCCATGTAAAAGGGCGATTAGATTGTAATGCTTACATAGTATCTAGAGCCACTACTTTCTAGTTCTTAATGCTTGAACTGTATCTAGTTTTCAGTGCTTATATGGTATCTATTGCTGCTGCTTAGATCCCCGGGGGCCCAGGAGCCAGACCTGCTAAAACCAATAGTATCTAGTGCCGCTGCTTAGCTCCCCAGTGGTCTAGGAGCCAGACCTGCTACAATCACTGGTATCCAGTGCCGCTGCTTAGATCCCCGGGGGTCCAGGAGCCAGACCTGCTAAAACCAATAGTATCTAGTGCCGCTGCTTAGCTCCCCAGGGGCCCAGGAGCCAGACCTGCTACAATCACTGGTATCTAGTACCACTGCTTAGATCACCGGGGACCCAGGAGCCAGACCTGCTAAAATCACTGGTATCTAGTGCCACTGCTTAGCTCCCTAGGGGCCCAGGAGCCAGACCTGCTACAATCACTGGTATCTAGTGCCTCTGCTTAGATCACCGGGGGCCCAGGAGCCAGACCTGCTACAAACACTGGTATCTAGTGCCACTGCTTAAATCACCGGGGCCCAGGAGCCAGACCTGCTATGATCAATGGTATCCAGTGCCGCTGCTTAGCTCCCCAGGGGCCCAGGAGCCAGACCTGCTACAACCAATGGTATCTAGTGCCGCTGCTTAGATCCCCGGGGGCCCAGGAGCCAGACCTGCTACAATCACTGGTATCTAGTGCCATTGCTTAGATCCCCAGGGGCCCAGGAGCCAGACCTGCTACAATCACTGGTATCTAGTGCCGCTGCTTAGCTCCCCAGGGGCCCAGGAGCCAGACCTGCTACAATCACTGGTATCTAGTGCCGCTGCTTAAATCACCGGGGCCCAGGAGCCAGACCTGCTACAATCACTGGTATCTAGTGCCGCTGCTTAGCTCCCTAGGGGCCCAGGAGCCAGACCTGCTACAATCACTGGTATCTAGTACCACTGCTTAGATCACCGGGGGCCCAGGAGCCAGACCTGCTAAAATCACTGGTATCTAGTGCCACTGCTTAGCTCCCTAGGGGCCCAGGAGCCAGACCTGCTACAATCACTGGTATCTAGTGCCGCTGCTTAGATCACCGGGGGCCCAGGAGCCAGACCTGCTACAAACACTGGTATCTAGTGCCACTGCTTAAATCACCGGGGCCCAGGAGCCAGACCTGCTATGATCAATGGTATCCAGTGCCGCTGCTTAGCTCCCCAGGGGCCCAGGAGCCAGACCTGCTACAACCAATGGTATCTAGTGCCGCTGCTTAGATCCCCGGGGGCCCAGGAGCCAGACCTGCTACAATCACTGGTATCTAGTGCCATTGCTTAGATCCCCAGGGGACCAGGAGCCAGACCTGCTACAACCAATGGTATCTAGTGCCGCTGCTGAGATCCCCGGGGGCCCAGGAGCCAGACCTGCTACAATCACTGGTATCTAGTGCCTCTGCTTAGATCACCGGGGCCCAGGAGCCAGACCTGCTACAATCACTGGTATCTAGTGACGCTGCTTAGATCCCCGGGGGCCCAGGAGCCAGACCTGCTACAATCACTGGTATCTAGTGCTGCTGCTTAGATCCCCAGGGGCCCAGGAGCCAGACCTGCTACAATCACTGGTATCTAGTGCCTCTGCTTAGATCACCGGGGCCCAGGAGCCAGACCTGCTACAATCACTGGTATCTAGTGCCGCTGCTTAGATCACCGGGGCCCAGGAGTCAGACCTGCCACAATCACTGGTATCTAGTGCCGCTGCTTAGATCACCGGGATCCAGGAGCCAGACCTGCTACAATCACTGGTATCTAGTGCCGCTGCTTAGATCCCCGGGGGCCCAGGAGCCAGACCTGCTACAATCACTGGTATCTAGTGCCTCTGCTTAGATCACCGGGGTCCAGGAGTCAGACCTACTACAATCACTGGTATCTAGTGCCGCTGCTTAGATCCCCGGGGGCCCAGGAGCCAGACCTGCTACAATCACTGGTATCTAGTGCCTCTGCTTAGATCACCGGGGTCCAGGAGTCAGACCTGCTACAATCACTGGTATCTAGTGCCGCTGCTTAGATCACCGGGGCCCAGGAGTCAGACCTGCCACAATCACTGGTATCTAGTGCCGCTGCTTAGATCACCGGGGTCCAGGAACCAGACCTGCTACAATCACTGGTATCTAGTGCTGCTGCTTTGATCACCGGGGTTCAGGAGCCAGACCTGCTACAATCACTGGTATCTAGTGCCTCTGCTTAGATCACCGGGGCCCAGGAGCCAGACCTGCTACAATCACTGGTATCTAGTGCCTCTGCTTAGATCACCGGGGTCCAGGAGTCAGACCTGCTACAATCACTGGTATCTAGTGCCGCTGCTTAGATCACCGGGGCCCAGGAGTCAGACCTGCCACAATCACTGGTATCTAGTGCCGCTGCTTAGATCACCGGGGTCCAGGAACCAGACCTGCTACAATCAATGGTATCTAGTGCCACTGCTTAGATCACCGGGGGCCCAGGAGTGAGACCTGCTACAATCACTGGTATCTAGTGCCACTGCTTAGATCACCGGGGGCCCAGGAGCCAGACCTGCTACAATCACTGGTATCCAGTGCTGCTGCTTTGATCACCGGGGTCCAGGAGCCAGACCTGCCACAATCACTGGTATCCAGTGCCGCTGCTTAGATATCTGGTGCCTATTGCTTGGACGGTCTCTGCTTGCATGGTATCTGGTGGCAGTGGCATTGGTTAGGAGGTATCTAGTTGCTGTTTAGGTCACTGAGGGTCTCAGTAGCCACACTTGTGAGATCAGATAGTATCTAGTGTCATGGCCTCTACGGTATCTAGTGCTACTTACATGGTATGTAGTGCTGCTACTTGCATCACTGGAGGTTTCAGGCGTCAGACCTGCTGCGATCAGATGGCATCTCGTGCTCACTGACCAGATGGTGCCAAGTTCCGCTGCTTAGACGGCATCTAGTGACAATTTTAGATGTTACCTAGCGCTGCGGATTAGATAGTATGGAGTGCTGTTGCTCTCTGGTGTCTAGTGGCGATGGATAGGTCACTGAGGGAGCTGCTGCGATCAGATGGTACATGGTGCCACCTGTAGATGTTAACTAGCGCCACTGCTTATATCACTGGGGGCTTCAGATGGTACTTAGTGCCACTCTTTAGATGTGTCCAGCCCCAGGAGCCCGACCTGCTGCGATCAGCTGATCACTAGGGAGCACTTCCTTTTACCAAGGGGAGGTCTTGTTGAACAGATCTGACCATTTTCTTTGTATGCCGCAAAATGAATAATGAGGCGGCGTGGGACAGGGGGCAAGGGACGGGGGGGGGGGGGGTGTTAACAGCGAGCTTAGGTAGGGAGGGGGTGGAGCTAGTGCAGGAAGTGAGATAGCTGAGAGCGGGAAGAGCAGAAGCGGCAAGACGAGGAAGAAGAAGGACGCAGTGGAGAAGACGGACGGAGAACAACTAGCAAACAAGAGCAGGAGCAAGGAAGATAGAACATCGGGAGATCGGGTGGAAGAAGGAGCCGGTGGAGAGATGAAAAAGGCGAAAGAATTCGGGTGGAAGACGTGCAGCCAGCGGAAGAGAGGAGAACGAAGATGGAGGACTTACGTCTGCAGATCCAAGCGGCAGTCAAGCAGGACGGCACCGGATGGCTGGAGGAGCTGCTGGCAAGCTGCAGGACGGCAGCGGAAGCAACGGAGCCGGCGGGACGGGAGGAACAACAGCCAGAACCTGGTGAAGACGCCGCCAGTGGTATTGAAGCATCGCGGGGACGGCCGCGCCGAAGAAAACAGCCCCCAGCAAGGCTGTGTCCGAGCCAGGTGGTAAAACGTGGAGGGAGGAGAAGCAGCCACATCAGCGCAGGCCTGAAAGGGGCCGGAAGTTCCAGGGACAAGATGGCGCCAGGACCTAGGTGTACAGCGGGAAATCGAGTAGCGCAGGTGCCGCGGTCACCACCAACTGGTTGTCCGGAAGTAAGGGGTCAGTGCCCGGCAGCCTCACCAGGCTCCGAGTCCCAGCAGCGGCGCGCGGTTAGGCACAGGACGTCCACGGCGGTTATAGGTGAGCGGAGGCACAGCAGCAGAGAGGGGCAGGGGAGCGCGCGGTCAGGCCGCACGTCCTTACAGCATGGCGGCGCGGCCCGCAGTAGAGCGCAAACACCTGAAGGGGTGCCATCCGGAGGAATCCCGTGCGAGGATAGAGAGGGAGGAAGGAAGAGCGAGAGCATGAGGGGTAGGTTAGCCCATAGGGCCCCCCACAACCCCCCGCCCTACAGCCCAGGGAGCGACACAAGCGGGTCCAGTAGCAGTAGGGGGAGGGGCAGCGGCATGAGATCTACACAGTCAGTGTCTCTAAGCTCAGGGGCAGAACATCGCGCGGAGGGATACCAACTGGGCAGCAGGCAGGGGAACACAAAATATGACGCAACAGAGATACTCCGCCGTTTTTACATTAACCCCCGCTACATAGCCCCCACAGCAGAAAGCGCATATGATTCCCCTCAACGAAGTCAGTCACATCGCAGCGGCTCTAACCGACAAGGGCAGGGTGCTAGACGCAGGCAGAAAGAGCGAGCTAGGCGAGAGAGGCAAGACCGCGAGTGGCGCAGACAGTGGGAGCAGCCGGGGATAGTGCGCGGCAGTAGCAGCTATAGGGCGCGCGAGTCAAGTGGGGAGGAGGGGAGTAGTGACCAAGAACGAATTTACCAACTGGAACAACAGCCATGGCGGCCGGACCCGCAGTTATCCCTTCATCATAAGGACCGGGAACGCCGCAGGTGGCAGGATCAGGCGCAGGATTGCCCAGGGCTGGAGCAGCCAGGCATATCGCAGGCAGAACGGGCAAGGAGGGCTACGTAGATGGTCGGTCGGCAGCCCGAGCACGAGCGAAACAGGAGCCGCGGGAGCGGTACAGCGAGGATACCACCCTTGGCAACGCCGGAGGTCGGTCCAGCTGGTGAGTCCGCGTTTTATGAAGCTTTAAAAAATGTTACGGATCCCGCAAAGGTTGCGGAGAAAGGTGATTTGGTTGCGGTTCTGAGGTCGCTGTTGAGCAAGATTGATCCAAAAGTAGGGCTTTCAGTGTCCTGTGTGGCTCCAGCGGGTGCAGGCCCGCCTGTGGGTAATAGCGGCTCAACAGCGAGTGCAGAAAGTGATCTAACTGATTGTTTGCAATATGCGGATTCGATGTTTTGTGGTGTAGCACCTTTGGGGGTTGGTTTGGCCGACGATGTGGTCGAAAAAATTAAGAGTGGTGTTTATATTGATATATGGTCCTTGCTATCGGCGGACGACGTGATGGTGGACAAGGAGCGGATGACGGAGCGCGGTGCTGATAAAAAACCTAAGATCGCGAAAACCTTCGGGAATTGGTTACAAGCGTATCTGGTCCTGGTGCATGTAACGTGCCAGCACCAGCCGTTAAAAGGTCCAGAGATCATGGTGTATTTAAACACCATTTACAGCGCGTACAGGCTGCATGGAGGTTCAGCCTGGTGGCGCTATGACAAAGACTTTAGGCGTCGGGTATCAGGTATGCTTCACATGAGTTGGGCCTCTAAGGCCACTGATGTGTGGATACAGCTAATTTTGGCGCAACGTCCCGCTAGAACTCCTTTTCCTGTGGGAGCCGCGGGGGGCACCTCTCAGCCGCCCGCGGCCTCCCCAAGACCAAACGGCTCCTGTTGGCTATACAACGAGGGCCACTGCAGATTTTATGCCACTTGTAAGTTCAGGCATGAATGCTCGGTGTGCGGGGGCAGCACGCGGCGGTGCGCTGTTTCCTTAAACAAAGAACGGTGTCGGCAGTGGGCAGCGCCAGCAGGGCTGCGAACCCCAGTGAGAAGCCGCTACCTGGATCCGTGGTTAGACAAGTACCACAGGAAACAGGAGGCAAAAATCCTTAAGTCTGGTTTCTCGGAGGGCTTTAGAATTCCGTTCGTTTATCAACCGACGACCACGCTATGCCCTAACTTAAAATCGGCAAGAGACAATATTGAGTTGGTGAAAGAGAAAATTATGAAAGAAGTGGAATTGCGCCGCATGGCTGGCTCGTTTGACGATCCACCTTTTGAGAACTTACGGGTGTCCCCGCTGGGCCTGGTTCCCAAGAAGGAAACTGGTAAGTTCCGTCTGATCCATCATTTGTCGTTCCCGAGCGGGGGATCGGTAAATGATGGCATCTCAAAAGAACAAGCAGCAGTAGCCTATACCTCGTTCGATTGTGCAGTGCGTTTGGTTAGGTCAGCGGGCAGGTTTGCCCAGGAGGCAAAAACAGACATAGAATCGGCTTTCCGCCTGCTGCCGGTTCACCCAGAGTGCTTCCACTTGTTGGGATGTAGAATTGAGGATCAATTCTACATCCCAACACTACCTGGATGATTTTTTGTTTGTTGGTTCAGAGACTTCTGGCGTTTGCGGTTTTCTGATGAGCAATTTTCAAAGGCTCATGCCGCTAGCGGGGGTCCCGTTGTCTGAAGAGAAAACGACGGGCCCAGTGACATGTTTAATTAGTCTCGGGATAGAGATCGACTCGGCGGAAATGGTTTTCAGGTTGCCGGCAGAAAAAGTGGCACGGCTACCACAAGTGGTCGGGGATGTGGCACTTTGTAAAAAAGTGACGCTGCGACAGATACAGGTCCTGTTGGGCTTATTGAATCTTGCGTGCAAAGTGATCCCCATGGGACGGGCGTTTACCAGAAGACTATCGCTGGCAACCGTGGGGATTCGTGAACCACATCATTTTGTACGAGTGACGACGGGGATAAAAGCAGATTTGCACATATGGAAAGTGTTTCTTCATTCATTCAATGGGCAGGTGGTATGCCCGAGGCAAGATGTGGAAGGCACTGACATCAGCTTGTTCGCGGACGCGGCCGGGTCAGGCGGTTTTGGAGTAATTTTTAACAACCATTGGTGCAGAGGACCTTGGCCAAGGTCATGGAAAGAGAGGAATTGGACAAAAAACATCACGTTGCTGGAATTTTTCCCGGTAGTGGTGGCGATTGAAGTATGGGGATCGGAGTTACGGGATCGCAGGATCTGTTTTTGGTCGGATAACGCAGCGGTGGTGCAAACCATAAATAAACAGTCTTCGGCGTCCCCGCCGGTATTGGCTTTGTTGAGGCACGTGATGTTAAGATGTTTGCAAGGTAATATGTATTTACGTGCAAAACATGTCCCAGGTTGTGACAACGGAGCAGCTGACGCACTCTCTCGTTCGCAGATGGAGCTGTTCAGGGAGCGGCACCCACAGGCGGATGCCGAGGGGGTACACTGCCCGCCTTCCTTATGGAGTCTGGCAGAGGAGAGTTGCTGAAGCTGGTGGAGGCATCGGTGGCGGTTACAACGTGGAAAACTTATAATACAGTCTGGTCCGCGTGGTTAAAATTTGCTGGTGGAAGGGTGGTAGGAGGTGATAGAGCTAAGTCGGCAACGCTGGACATGTTGACGGAGCTGCGTGTGAGACGGCTGTCGGTGGGAGTAGCTAAAAAACATTTAGCGGGAGTGGCTTTTCTGTTGAAGTTGCACGGGGTGCAAGACGTTACAAAGGATTTTGTGTTCCAACAGATAGTGCGTGGTTGGAAGAAAGAAAAAGTTCAAACGGATACGCGGCGACCCATTACATTTTCCTTGTTAATCAGTTTATTGGAAGTCTTAGAGGCGACATGTTCGGACGAGTTTGAGACGTTGTTGTTTAGGACGGCCTTTTTGCTGGCGTTTTTCGCCGCTTTGCGTATTGGAGAGATGATTCCGGCAAGTAAAGTGAAGCCCGGGGGTTTACGGTCTAATGATGTAATTGCCACGGAAGTGTCCATCCGGATATGCGTAAGGAAATCAAAGACGGATGTTTATGGGAGAGGTGATTGGCTAACCATTAATCGATTGGGGGCAAAATGGTGCCCAGTGGAAGTGGTTGGTCAGTATAAAGCAAGGCGCTATCTTAGTGTTCAGTTCTTAGTCCATGCGTCCGGGTCACCGCTCACGCGTTTTCAATTTTCGGCGGTTTTGCGGTCGGCTTTAAAAAAAGTTGGGTTTGGACCCGGCGGAGTTTGGAACCCATTCCTTCAGAATTGGGTCTGCCACGAGAGCGGAAGCGCACGGCATGACGGAAGAGGGTTTAAAGCGGTTGGGGAGATGGAAATCACAAGCGTATAAATCGTACGTTAGGCCAGATCGAGTCGTGAAGGGATTCGCAGTTGCGGAGTGATAGATCGTTTTTTCCGTTGGTACTCGGTTCCTTTATATATGTTTAGGATTTCGTTGGGGGTTCTTTCGGCAATATGGGGGTTTTTCTATGTTTAATTTTTATTTCAGCCCCTGAGCCGTGGCACGTGTGGATTGTTGGCCATTCGTTCATTTATTGGGCAGAACAAAGAGCGGCCACTCGACCCATTGGAAGGAATTTAGGCTTGAGCGGTGCACTCGTTAATTGGATCGGTATACGAGGGCTGCAATGGCCCAGGATGTTACAACTCGTACTGAGAATAAGCAGGTGGACCCCCCCGGAAAGTTATATTGGTCGTTCACGCCGGGGGGGAACGACCTCGGAAAAACAAAGATGAGTGAACTACTAGTCCTCATGAAGCAAGATATGCTTCGGTTCCGGGACTGCTTTCATGAGTGCATTTTGGTATGGTCGGACATCGTTGCCAGAAGGTGCTGGAGAGGGGCCAGAGACTCGGACGCGATAGAACGTGTGAGGAGATTGGTAAACCTACGGATTTCCAGGTTTGTGCAGTCGTTGGGAGGAGTGGCAGTCCGCCACTGGGAGCTGGAGGACAAGGAGAGAGGAGCATTAAGAGACGATGGTGTGCACCTCAATGAGGTGGAACTGGATACCTTTTTGTCTGGACTGCAAGATGGAGTAGAGATGGTGTTAGCTCGGGTTGGCTGGGTGGGGCGGGATGTGCCGTAGGTATACGGCCCATACCGCGTGGCCGGGAGCTTCCCATGCGGGCTAAGGCTTAGAGGAAGGTTTTCAGGCCCAAGGAAGATCAGGGGCTTACGAACGTCCTGTGGGCCGTTGCGGTTTTAAGGTTCAGCAGTTTACAGCATGGGAAGGTGTTAGTCAGAAGAAAGTGAAATTAAGTTAAATTGAAGGTTAATATATGTTTTAAAATATGTTACTAAAGCTGTGGCCAACCCACGTTTCTACAGCAAGAAATGTGTAAGTATATATTTGTAATAGGTAAGTGAGCTGCAGTGTTAGTTTTGTTGCCCCCAGTCCGTTCTTTATGAGTAGATGGTATATCGCAGTGTTATTGACATGAGCGCTCGTTACTGGTTGTAGTCATAGTCCAGGTCAGAGAGGTCCGTAAGAGGTGAAGACGGGCTGACGGGGCGGCGGCAGCTCCTCACCGACCCCATATACAGATCTGATTGCCTATACATGATTATGGGGGTGGCCACCTTACTGCTCTGTTAACAGCATTCAGAGATTTGCTTTACGGTAGCCACATGGACATAGGAAACTGCGATGTAGTCTGCAGATGCCTCATTGACTTGTATCGGTGTATGTTGTGGGCATGCGGTATACCCTGTGCAGGGAGGAGAGGAGGTGAGCTGTGACTATCACCTACACACTTCTGTAGGAGAGTGTTGTGCACATGCTTTGTAATTTGTGCAGGGAGGGAAGGAGGTGAGCTGTGGCTATCCCCTATTCTGAATGGTGGATCCCGTGTTATGTATTAAATAGGTGTCACTTTTCATCAAAGATGTTCCCACCTCTGAGTGGCCTATGGATTATAATAATGCAGTGCAGTCATAAAATGTACATCCTGACAATTCCCTACAAACAACCCACAAATTCCCCTTGTAAACCCAAAATTGTGGGATATAATTAATGGACAATCCCTTTTTGCTTGAAAGTTCTCCTAATAGTGAGTTGACCCCAGGGAGTTCTGCTGCTGGGAACCCCAGTGATCAGCTGTCATCTCTGGTGTTCAGTTTCCCTGCAGCGCCCCCACAGGCGAAATGAAGCGTTCCACAGTACTCATTAGAATCAATAGGACTTGCATGTAATGTAAGGACATACGGGGTCCTCTGGAGTGAGAAATAATACATGGGGTCCTGAAAGGGGACACCCCTCCCCCCCGCCCCACACTAGTAATTAGAAATGGGTATTCTAAAACCAGACGACCCCCTTAGAGAATTCCAACAGCTCTAACTAATCATGCAGCCCCTAATACCCCAGTTGCCCCTGCAGACCCCCGCGAGCTCCACCATACAGTTACATAGCCGGGATCATGTCTTACCGTTGCACACGTGGTGATCGAACATCAGCATGCAGTCCATGACAGCGGCGCTCCGCAGCGCTCCGGTCCCCGCTCAGACGTTGTATATTCCTCCCGTGTGCCTCCAGGCGAGCATCGCTGCCGCTGACTCAGGCGGATAATTATATCCTCCGCTGTTTGCCTCTTTTTTAACGATAATTGTTTGGGGGTCTTCTTCCCGCATTCTGTTGTCCCATTTCCCAGCCGCTCGTCCTTGCTGAGAAGGACAATTCTGTTCCCGCAGGATTACAGCCTATTGTTTGCCTACTAAATATATTAGACGTTTGGAGTAACGATCCCCCATCCCCCTTCGCTGCGTGAAATCGATCCCACAGCCCCGCGCCTGCCGCGGCATGAATGAACTGCTCACCTGATTGGCTGTCAATACTTCCTATGGGGTGATTGGTGGAAGGGCACACAAACGGATGGGACGGCGTATCCTACGGGCCGAGGAGCCTCGCTGCTGCTGTATACAGTCCTCCACTCGTCCTCTTCCTACAAAGTGTTACATTTAGTTAAGAGGATGGAGTTTTTATCTGTTTCTGGAAAAGCTGAGTGACAACCAGTATGGCCGCTGTCACGGACTAATCCTAGGAGGGTATATCAGCCATATTATGTCACGATACATGAGGACAGGGCGTTGCGTATCTGCATAAGGAGGCAGCGATGCCTATCAGGGTTCTAGGAAAGTTGGGTGACAACGGCTGTATCTACAAATATATTGTTATATGTACAGTGACTCCACCAGCAGAATAGTGAGAGCAGCTCTGGAGTATAATACAGGATGTAACTCAGGATCAGTACAGGATAAGTAATGTATGTACACAGTGACTCCACTAGCAGAATAGTGAGTGCAGCTCTGGAGTATAATACAGGATGTAACTCAGGATCAGTACAGGATAAGTAATGTATGTACACAGTGACTCCACCAGCAGAATAAAGAGTGCAGCTCTGGAGTATAATACAGGATGTAACTCAGGGTCAGTACAGGATAAGTAATGTATGTACACAGTGACTCCACCAGCAGAATAGTGAGTGCAGCTCTGGAGTATAATACAGGATGTAACTCAGGATCAGTACAGGATAAGTAATGTATGTACACAGTGACTCCACCAGCAGAATAGTGAGTGCAGCTCTGGAGTATAATACAGGATGTAACTCAGGGTCAGTACAGGATAAGTAATGTATGTACACAGTGACTCCACCAGCAGAATAAAGAGTGCAGCTCTGGAGTATAATACAGGATGTAACTCAGGGTCAGTACAGGATAAGTAATGTATGTGCACAGTGACTCCACCCGCAGAATAGTGAGTGCAGCTCTGGAGTATAATACAGGATGTAACTCAGGATCAGTACAGGATAAGTAATGTATGTACACAGTGACTCCACCAGCAGAATAGTGAGTGCAGCTCTGGAGTATAATACAAGATGTAACTCAGGGTCAGTACAGGATAAGTAATGTATGTACACAGTGACTCCACCAGCAGAATAGTGAGTGCAGCTCTGGAGTATATAATACAGACTGTAACTCAGGAGCAGCACAGGATAAGTAATGTATGTACACAGTGACTCCACCAGCAGAATAGTGAGTGCAGCTCTGGAGTATAATACAAGATGTAACTCAGGGTCAGTACAGGATAAGTAATGTATGTACACAGTGACTCCACCAGCAGAATAAAGATTGCAGCTCTGGAGTATAATACAGGATGTAACTCAGGGTCAGTACAGGATAAGTAATGTATGTACACAGTGACTCCACCAGCAGAATAGTGAGTGCAGCTCTGGAGTATTATACAGGATGTAACTCAGGGTCAGTACAGGATAAGTAATGTACATACACAGTGACTCCACCAGCAGAATAGTGAGTGCAGCTCTGGAGTATAATACAGGATGTAACTCAGGGTCAGTACAGGATAAGTAATGTATGTACACAGTGACTCCACCAGCAGAATGGTGAGTGCAGCTCTGGGGTATTATACAGGATGTAACTCAGGATCAGTACAGGATAAGTAATGTCTGTACACAGTGACTCCACCAGCAGAATAGTGAGTGCAGCTCTGGAGTATAATACAGGATGTAACTCAGGGTCAGTACAGGATAAGTAATGTATGTACACAGTGACTCCACCAGCAGAATGGTGAGCGCAGCTCTGCAGTATAATACAGGATATAACTCAGGATCCGCACAGGACAGGTTATGTAACATATTGACATGTTTAATAGCTGCCTCAACTAATCTAATAACAGTAATAACAATTATAAAAAATCACAAATAGTAATTAAACGACGGTGGACAATAATCTCAGCACATGAAGCGTTTGTCCTCCCCGTTTCTGCGTTGTGCGCGTCAGCGGGGCCTCTGGCAGCGTGTAAAAAGTAATTATTGTCCTGGGGCTGACATAATCCAAAAACAATCACAATGTAATTTCCTAGTTAAGATGAAATATAACACCAGACGAGCAGCGAAGGCAATTACAGCGGTGAGAACACTGCGCAACGTATCCGATTAATGTTCCTCCCACACCTGGATGTATAAATAGCGCGGCTCCGGGCGGAAAACTGCAAAAATTAGTTCATGAGCAGTAATAATAATAATAATTATGCGCAGTAAAGTTGTGGCACGAAAGGGGGGGCATCCACACGTGAGGATGTGGCCACTGGATTACTTCATGTCACATGACCTCACAAGGTAGCCATAGACTGGTCTGACCTGAGCTGTGCAAGGTGCCCAATGTGGGTGGGTACTGTGCCACCCTTACCCCTCCCCCACAGTAAAGATTGCGGACTGTAGATATTTAGGGTATTTGCTGCTAGTCTATATCAGGGCATATTCTGTCTTTTACTGACTACAATAAGATCACAATCACACAGATGTAATGTTGGTGCAACATCTGGAGTGGATCCCAAAAACACAGGGGAGCACAAAAAAAAATGTTTCAACCTAAAAGTTTTTAATAAAAAAAGTTCCCCTATAAACAGCATCATACAGAGTTCTAGTTCCTATATAACCCCCGCATACCAGAATGTCCCCTATAGAATGTCCACTGTTAATCATATCCCCTAAACAGCATGTGATGGCACTCCTCTCTATCACTGGTTGCTGGCATCCCACCTTCCTTTTTGTCATGTGGCTGACGCCCTATCATCCCTCCTGCCATTGCCCGGACCCCTAGGGTGCACACGTGCTACGCCCGCTTCTTAAAAGACCAATCCATGCACCCAGCTTTCCCATCCCCAGCCTGTCCTGGCCTTTACTGGGTAAAGAAATCACCTAGATCCTGGTGGTGAAACTAACTGCAAAGAAAAGTGTTGGCTGTGCAGTGAGAGAAACAGTGTGATATTGGTATAGCGACTATGGGACCCGGGATTGGCTGAAACGTACAGCGAGAGCAATATAGAGGAACCAAAATCTTGCTGCCGCAGAGGCCAAAGTGAGAGCTGCTGCCTGAAGAAGATCTGCCAGGAGAACAATTGGAGAAAAGGCTCTAGAACGTAGCAAGGACTCTTGGAAACCATGGTAGTGGAATGCCCCAACTTTGGAGTAGTCTGAGCCAGTCGCAGTCAGTACTCCTGCGCCACATATGTAAGTGAGGCCGGCCTCAAATTGACTGTAGGTGTGCACAGCATTAGAGAGGCAGACAAATTAACAGGACCGTCATGTAGGATCTGTACTGTTCAAATGCTTGAGCCTAAGAACTGTGATAGGGCTTCAAGAACATCAGCTGCTACAGTAGTGAATAATGTTCAGGGTTTGGAACTCTGAATTTCAAGTGGACTGTTTTATTAGCCTTAAAAGGGGGTTTTGGGGCAAAAAATATTGATGACCCATCCTGAAGTTTTTTGATTTCTTGCTATTTGATATTACCCATTTTCATTTCTATTTGCCACGTATTGCATATCCGTGCAACGCATGCTTAATACGCGGTCGTAGACATGAGCCCTAAAGTACCTGTTCACTGTAACCCCTTCTTCAGTGTCATCATCCACCATACACGCTATACAACCAGTGCAAACCAGCATTGTTCTTATATACCAAGCCAATCTGTGTCCTCTGCCAGTGTCTGCCAACGGTCACCTATAACCAATGGTGGATAGAGTTCTCCTATAAACATATGACGAGCCGCACAACATGACCTGGAATGTCACAGATGGCAATCCCGGAAGGAAGGGGTTAATAGAATGATGTTAGGTCCCCTTTAAGCGTGAACATAAATGCTGTTTACCCTCTGTGCATGAGCAGAATATTTCAACGACCGCAGTGACATTGAAGGGAGCTGTAAGAACCTTGCTGCGGGCAGCGCTCTATGTGCCAGGCACCAGACTGTGCCATGTGGGGCTGTGACAGCAGGCACTATGTGTCAGGGGATGTTAGCGGACA
This sequence comes from Eleutherodactylus coqui, assembly GCA_035609135.1. Lineage (NCBI taxonomy): Eukaryota > Metazoa > Chordata > Amphibia > Anura > Eleutherodactylidae > Eleutherodactylus > Eleutherodactylus coqui. The sequence continues at coordinate 33,559,870 of CM069405.1, forward strand.
GTCACATCACACAAAGCTGCAAGCTGCACCCTGCGCTCTCCAGGAACCAGAGATGCACATTATTACAGTCAGTGCTGAGCTACGGCACGGGGATACATGACCAGGCGATGGCACTGGTGCCCGTCCCCTTAACTGAGACTCTTAGGAACCTCCAGACATATCCAGTTACCAACAAAAGGGCAGCTTAAAGGAGAACTCCGGTCATGGGCAAAGTGTCTGACAGTGATCATAGGGGGCAACGCTGCTGACACTGCTCATAGGGGGCAACGTTGCTGACGCTGATTATAGAGGGGGCAATGCTGGCTGACGCTGATCATAGGGGGCCAACACTGCTGACACTGACTATAGGGGGGCAATGCTGGCTGACACTGATCATAGGGGGCAACACTGCTGACACTGACTATAGGGGGGAAACGCTGGCTGACGCTGATTATAGGGGGAAAGGCTGTCTGACAGCGATTTTTTTTTTTTTTAGTGTTGACTGCCATTATTTCTAGAGGTAGCATCTGATGTGTTTTGAGTTAAAGGGGTCGTTCTTGATTGATGATTGGTGGTGGTCTGCCTACTGGGACCCCCACCAATTCCTAGAACAGGGTTCCTGCATGTCCCATATGCAGAGATAGCTTAGTCCAAGTGCTTGGCCATTCCCAGCAGTCCCAAGAAAGTGAGCAGCGACATGTACGTGCGACTGCCACGCGTATTTCATGCAATACATGTGATCGGCAGTGTGGGAGCCTATGGCAGATTGGTATAACATATTCCACGCGAAGATCCGATGGCAGAACACGCTGTACCAACACGGTCGTGTGAAGGAGCCTTTATTTGTACTCTTATAGCCAAGTCTTCACATACAATAAGGCAACAAAAGATAAAGAATACTAAACCGCATCTGAATCTGCGCATGTACTGCAGCGTGACTCCCAGTGGGCTGCTAACGCGGCGCAAATTCTGACATGGACGTTAGAATCTGCATGCAAAAAACCCAGTGTGTGCGGCGTGCGGGGTATGTTCACATGCAGAAAGTTATAGGACCAGCGATGTGGATGAGCGCTCAGCAAATGTTATTCGCTCGCTACGGAAAAAATTGCAATGTACATTGACCTGCGGTTGGATAATAGGTCCGCAGTGGGTCAACTCATCCTGCGGATTCTCAAAGTGGATTTCACCTCTCTTACACCGCGCCATAGCGATACTGGCTAAAAACAGAGAAAATGCAGTCCCCAATACTAGTTTCTGATGAAAGCCGGTCTGAGGGTAATAATGTATCGAAATTCGATACTGACGTGGTTTTGCCCCAAATTGATACTATATGTCCTGTTCCCTTTCGTCTTCCCCGGGCTCCTGGTTTCCCGGATGTTTGACACTACTCTCTATTCTCTGGTTGTCTTCTTCCTGCTGGCTTGTATTTCCCCACATGAAGCTACAAGGTCTGCACTCCGCCTGCATTATTTATTGGTTTTCCCTTTCTTTCTCCTGGTCTATGTTTTTGTTTCATGCTTGGCTGACGACACTTGTCTCCACCGGATATATGGGGTCTGCGCTGTCTTTTTTTTAGTCATTTATGAAAAGTTCTAAATTGCAATTAAACCGACTTTTAATATGAAACTGTTCTTGAAACTTTACCAGTATCAGGACTTTCAGGTGATGTTTCAGAATATGCTGCCATATGGGTGCTGACTATATTGGGCCATTATATGACTTCCTGCATTCACGACCAGTTTTTCCATTAAGCAGATGAATGTGATTTAGTCCCGTTATGCGGCCATGATAATCACGGCTGCATAGCGGGATGAAACAAAACCATTGATTTCGATGGCTTCGTTTTCACTAGCTCTTCTCTCGGGTGTGAATACTACGCCAGAGAAAAGAGAAGACTTGCCCTAACTTTTTTGCACATAGTTAATACTACCTGTGGGAAGGATAGGGCAGGACCTTTCTTCCTGCTGTTTTTTTTCCAACTCGGGCGCAATAGCGCGGTTTAAATACTCAAAAAAAAACCCCAAACAAATAACCCCAGTTGATGCACACTACAGTCCGTAGCGGCAAATGTAGTTGTGCATGCAGTTATTTCAAGAAGCCCTCATGCTGTATCTCTGATCTCAATCTTCTCCGTTCTGATGGGTGTAAAATTTATTATGTCATAGACTGGTAGAGTTGGAAGCGACCTCCTTGGTCATCGGGTCCGACCCCCAGCTCAGTGCAGGATTCACTAAATCATCCCAGATAGATATTTGTCCAGCCTTTGATTGAACACTTCCATTGAAGGAGAACTTCCCACCTCCCGTGGTAACCCATTCCACTCATTCATCACCCTCACTATCTAATATCTAATCTATGTCTTCTCCCTTTCAGTTTCATCCCATTGCTTCTAGTCTTTCCTTGTGCAGATGAGAATAGGGCTGATCCCTCTGCATTGTGACAGCCCTTCAGATATTTGTAGACAGCTATTAAGTCTCCTCTCAGCTAAACATTCCCAGATCCTTTAACCGTTCCTCATAGGACATGATTTGCAGACCGCTCACCATCTTGGTAGCTCTTCTCTGAACTTGCTCCAGTTTGTCTATGTCTTTTTTAAAGTGGGGTGCCCAGAACTGGACACAGTATTCCAGATGAGGTCTGACTAAGGAAGAGTAGAGGGAGATAATGACTTCACGTGATCTAGACTCTATGCTTCTCTTAATACATCCCAGAATTGTGTTTGCCTTTTTGGCTGCTGCATCACATTGTTGACTCATGTTCAGTCTGTGATCTATTAGTATACATAAGTCTTTTTCACTTGAGCTGCAGCTTAGCCCAATTCCTCCCATTCTGTATGTGCTTTCTTCATTTCTCTTGCCCAGATGTAGGACTTTGCATTTCTCCCTGTTAAATACCATTCTGTTAGTCGCCGCCCACTCTTCAAGGTTGTCTAGATCTTTTTGAATACTCTCTCTTTCTTCTCTGGTGTTAGCTATCCCTCCTAGCTTTGTGTCATCAGCAAATTTGATCAGTTTCCCCTCAATTCCCTCCTCGAGATCATTTATAACGATATTGACCAACACTGGGCCTAGGACAGAGCCTTGTGGTTCCCCACTTGATACATATTTCCACTTGGATGTGCAGCCACTTATGACTTACTCTTTTTATCACATAAACATAAGTTGTCTTAAAGTGTGGAGACCATTTAAGGATCAGACTTTATGATCTGAAATATCAATAGCTGTAGGATGGTCACATTCATAGGAGAAGCACGGGCTGCTACTGTTGAGGGATGTTAGATGGCCCTGTTTATAGGAGGTGCAAAGTTTTGATCCGGACCAAACTGGGCTGGTGCATCCATTTACTCCTCACTGCTTATACAGCAGAATATCAGAATCTGATCACATAGATTCTATGAGAGTGCTGCAGTTGACTTACACTGTTTATAGAAGGAACACTAATGGACACTGTTTATAGAGAGAACACAGGTTGGTACTGTTCATAGGAAGGATGCTGGCTGCTACTGTTTATAGGGGGAGGTACTAGCTGCTGCTGTTTATAGGGGGGTGCTGGCTGCTACTGTTGATAGGGAGGATGCTGGCTGCTACTATTTATAGGGGGGTGATGGCAGGTACTGTTTATAGGTGGGGATGCAGGCTGGTACTGTTTATACAGGGGGTGGGGGGTGCTGGCTGCTACTGTTTATAGGGGGGATGCTGGCTGGTACTGTTTATAGCGGGATGTAGGCTGGTACTGTTTATAGCGGGATGTAGGCTGGTACTGTTTATAGGGGGGGTGCTGGCTGGTACTGTTTATAGGGGGGATGGAGGCTGGTACTGTTTATAGGGGGGGGGGGTGCAGGCTGCTACTGTTTATAGGGGGGGCTGGCTGCTACTGTTTATAGGGGGGGCTGGCTGCTACTGTTTATAGGGGGGGCTGGCTGCTACTGTTTATAGGGGGGGCTGGCTGCTACTGATTATAGGGGGTGATGGCTGGTACTGTTTATAGGGGGATGCAGGCTGGTACTGTTTATAGGGGGAGGTTGTTGGCTGGTACTGTTTATAGGGGGGATGGAGGCTGGGACTGTTTATAGGGGGGGGCGGCTGGCTGAACCTTTAAAACTTTGTTCCCTGCAGCCATTACGGATCTCGGCAGGAATGCTTCACCCGAATAACAGGAACGGAGCTGATAGTTGCTAGTTGCAGAAAGTAAACAGCTGAATGTTGTTTTTCATACCGCCAATGTAATCCCCCCAGTACCCGCCGGTGGCATTGGATCATCTGTGTTATTAATATGAAGAGCTCCCCTGAGGTCCGTCGCCCATCTGGAGATCCCGTCCTCAGGGTTCGGCAGCTCTTTAGAGGTTAAGCAGCAATATTTTCTCAATTAAAGCATATTAAAGTGCTGCCTATTATTGCGCCGTCTGTTCACTTTGATTAAAATCTTGGACGTGAGACATTATAGGAGGTGCACAGCGCTGGAGTCATGGGTCTATATGTCAGCCAAGACAACAGCTGTATGTAGGACAATGGTGTGATGGTTGCTTTTATGTTAGTGTAGTTTCCTTCTACCAGAGACCCTGCTGGCAGCTGGCACCACGGGCACGTGCCATGGCTCCTCTTATCAGGTGTCCTGGCAGCAGTGATCATTCTGTCCTCTCTCTCGAGCAGTGCCCTAAATATCTACAGAGTCTAGCAGCACCCTGTAAGCTACCCACACAGCGATTCATCACTCTGAACAAAGTAGTTGTCTCCCTATTGCTGTTCAACCCTTATAACAGGAGAGAGGGAAGAGAGCGAAACAGAGGGAGAGCAGGAGAAAGTGAGATGGTTAGGGGGAGAGAAAAAAAAGTGGAGGGAGAGAGAGGAGGTTAGGGGGAGAGAGAGGGGGGAGGTTGGGGGGGGAAGAGGGAGAAGAAAGCAAAAGGGGGTCAGTGGGAGAAAGTGAGATGGTTAAGGGGAAAGAAAGAGGAGAGTGGAGGTTGGGGAGAGAGAGCAGGGAGAGTGGTGGGGAGGGAGAAAAGAGCAAAAGGAGGGTGAGCGGGAGAAAGTGAGATTGTTAGGGGAGAGAAGCGAGGGTGAGGGGGGGGAGAGAGAGAAGCGAGGGTGAAGGGGGGGAGAGAGAAGCGAGGGTGAAGGGGGGGAGAGAGAAGCGAGGGTGAAGGGGGGGGAGAGAGAAGCGAGGGTGAAGGGGGGGGAGAGAGAAGCGAGGGTGAAGGGGGGGGAGAGAGAAGCGAGGGTGAAGGGGGGGGAGAGAGAAGCGAGGGTGAAGGGGGGGGAGAGAGAAGCGAGGGTGAAGGGGGGGGATAGAAGCGAGGGTGAAGGGGGGGGGGAGAGAGAAGCGAGGGTGAAGGGGGGGGGAGAGAGAAGCGAGGGTGAAGGGGGGGGAGAGAGAAGCGAGGGTGAAGGGGGGGGAGAGAGAAGCGAGGGTGAAGGGGGGGGGAGAGAGAAGCGAGGGTGAAGGGGGGGGGAGAGAGAAGCGAGGGTGAAGGGGGGGGGAGAGAGAAGCGAGGGTGAAGGGGGGGGGAGAGAGAAGCGAGGGTGAAGGGGGGGGGAGAGAGAAGCGAGGGTGAAGGGGGGGGGGGAGAGAGAAGCGAGGGTGAAGGGGGGGGGAGAGAGAAGCGAGGGTGAAGGGGGGGGGAGAGAGAAGCGAGGGTGAAGGGGGGGGGAGAGAGAAGCGAGGGTGAAGGGGGGGGGAGAGAGAAGCGAGGGTGAAGGGGGGGGGGAGAGAGAAGCGAGGGTGAAGGGGGGGGGGAGAGAGAAGCGAGGGTGAAGGGGGGGGAGAGAGAAGCGAGGGTGAAGGGGGGGGGAGAGAGAAGCGAGGGTGAAGGGGGGGGGGGAGAGAGAAGCGAGGGTGAAGGGGGGGGGGAGAGAGAAGCGAGGGTGAAGGGGGGGGGGGAGAGAGAAGCGAGGGTGAAGGGGGGGGGGGAGAGAGAAGCGAGGGTGAAGGGGGGGGGGGAGAGAGAAGCGAGGGTGAAGGGGGGGGGGAGAGGAGGAGGGGGGAGAGAGAAGCGAGGGTGAAGGGGGGGGGAGAGAGAAGCGAGGGTGAAGGGGGGGGGGGAGAGAGAAGCGAGGGTGAAGGGGGGGGGAGAGAGAAGCGAGGGTGAAGGGGGGGGGGAGAGAGAAGCGAGGGTGAAGGGGGGGGGGAGAGAGAAGCGAGGGTGAAGGGGGGGGGGGAGAGAGAAGCGAGGGTGAAGGGGGGGGGAGAGAGAAGCGAGGGTGAAGGGGGAGGGGGAGAGAGAAGCGAGGGTGAAGGGGGAGGGGAGAGAGAAGCGAGGGTGAAGGGGGAGGGGGAGAGAGAAGCGAGGGTGAAGGGGGAGGGGAGAGAGAAGCGAGGGTGAAGGGGGGGGGGAGAGAGAAGCGAGGGTGAAGGGGGGGGAGAGAGAAGCGAGGGTGAAGGGGGGGGGAGAGAGAAGCGAGGGTGAAGGGGGGGGAGAGAGAAGCGAGGGTGAAGGGGGGGGGAGAGAGAAGCGAGGGTGAAGGGGGGGGGAGAGAGAAGCGAGGGTGAAGGGGGGGGGGAGAGAGAAGCGAGGGTGAAGGGAGGGGGGAGAGAGAAGCGAGGGTGAAGGGGGGGGGGGAGAGAGAAGCGAGGGTGAAGGGGGGGGGGAGAGAGAAGCGAGGGTGAAGGGGGGGGGGGAGAGAGAAGCGAGGGTGAAGGGGGGGGAGAGAGAAGCGAGGGTGAAGGGGGGGGAGAGAGAAGCGAGGGTGAAGGGGGGGAGAGAGAAGCGAGGGTGAAGGGGGGGAGAGAGAAGCGAGGGTGAAGGGGGGGGAGAGAGAAGCGAGGGTGAAGGGGGGGGAGAGAGAAGCGAGGGTGAAGGGGGGGAGAGAGAAGCGAGGGTGAAGGGGGGGGAGAGAAGCGAGGGTGAGGGGGGGGAGAGAGAAGCGAGGGTGAGGGGGGGGGAGAGAGAAGCGAGGGTGAAGGGGGGGGGAGAGAGAAGCGAGGGTGGGGGGGGGAGAGAGAAAGCGAGGGTGAGGGGGGGGAGAGAGAAGCGAGGGTGAAGGGGGGGGGAGAGAGAAGCGAGGGTGAAGGGGGGGGGGAGAGAGAAGCGAGGGTGAAGGGGGGGAGAGAGAAGCGAGGGTGAAGGGGGGGGAGAGAGAAGCGAGGGTGAAGGGGGGGGAGAGAGAAGCGAGGGTGAAGGGGGGGAGAGAGAAGCGAGGGTGAAGGGGGGGGAGAGAGAAGCGAGGGTGAAGGGGGGGGAGAGAGAAGCGAGGGTGAAGGGGGGGGGAGAGAGAAGCGAGGGTGAAGGGGGGGGAGAGAGAAGCGAGGGTGAAGGGGGGGAGAGAAAAGCGAGGGTGAAGGGGGGGAGAGAGAAGCGAGGGTGAAGGGGGGGGGAGAGAGAAGCGAGGGTGAAGGGGGGGGGAGAAAGAAGCGAGGGTGAAGGGGGGGGAGAAAGAAGCGAGGGTGAAGGGGGGGGGAGAGAGAAGCGAGGGTGAGGGGGGGGAGAGAGAGAAGCGAGGGTGAGGGGGGGGGAGAGAGAGAAGCGAGGGTGAGGGGGGGGGAGAGAGAGAAGCGAGGGGTGAGGGGGGGGAGAGAGAGAAGCGAGGGTGAGGGGGGGAGAGAGAAGCGAGGGTGAGGGGGGGGAGAGAGAAGCGAGGGTGAGGGGGGGAGAGAGAAGCGAGGGTGAGGGGGGGAGAGAGAAGCGAGGGTGGGGAGAGAGAAGCGAGGGTGAGGGTGGGGAGAGAGAAGCGAGGGTGAGGGGGGGGGGGAGAGAAGCGAGGGTGAGGGGGGGAGAGAGAAGCGAGGGTGAGGGGGGGGGAGAGAGAAGCGAGGGTGAAGGGGGGGGAGAGAGAAGCGAGGGTGGGGGGGGAGAGAGAAACGAGGGTGGGGGGGGGGGGGAGAGAAGCGAGGGTGAAGGGGGGGGAGAGAGCAGCGAGGGTGAAGGGGGGGAGAGCAGCGAGGGTGAAGGGGGGGGAGAGAAGCGAGGGTGAGGGAGAGAGAAGCGAGGGTGAGAGAGAAGCAAGGGTGAGGGGGGGGGAGAGAGAAGCGAGGAGGGGGAAGGAGAGAGAAGCGAGGAGGGGGGAAGGAGAGAGAAGCGAGGAGGGGGGAAGGAGAGAGAAGCGAGGAGGGGGGAAGGAGAGAGAAGCGAGGAGGGGGGGAAGGAGAGAGAAGCGAGGAGGGGGGAAGGAGAGAAGCGAGGAGGGGGGGGAGAGAAGCGAGGAGGGGGGGGAGAGAAGCGAGGAGGGGGGGGGAGAGAAGCGAGGAGGGGGGAAGGAGAGAAGCGAGGAGGGGGGGGAGAGAAGCGAGGAGGGGGGGGAGAGAAGCGAGGAGGGGGGGGAGAGAAGCGAGGAGGGGGGGGAGAGAAGCGAGGAGGGGGGGAGAGAAGCGAGGAGGGGGGGAGAGAAGCGAGGAGGGGGGGAGAGAAGCGAGGAGGGGGGGAGAAGCGAGGGGGGGGGAGAGAGAAGCGAGGAGGGGGGGGGGAGAGAAGCGAGGAGGGGGGGGAGAGAGAAGCGAGGAGGGGGGGGGGGAGAGAGAAGCGAGGAGGGGGGGGAGAGAGAAGCGAGGAGGGGGGGGGAGAGAAGCGAGGAGGGAGGGGGAGGGAGAAGCGAGGAGGGGGGGGGAGAGAGAAGCGAGGAGGGGGGGAGAGAAGCGAGGAGGGGGCGAAGAGAGAAGCGAGGAGGGGGGGGGAGAGAGAAGCGAGGAGGGGGGGGAGAGAGAAGCGAGGAGGGGGGAGAGAGAAGCGAGGAGGGGGGGAAGAGAGAAGCGAGGAGGGGGGGAAGAGAGAGAAGCGAGGAGGGGGGGAAGAGAGAAGCGAGGAGGGGGGGGAAGAGAGAAGCGAGGAGGGGGGGAAGAGAGAAGCGAGGAGGGGGGGGGAAGAGAGAAGCGAGGAGAGGGGGAAGAGAGGAGAAGCGAGGAGGGGGGTGGAGAGAGAGAAGCGAGGAGGGGGGTGGAGAGAGAGAAGCGAGGAGGGGGGTGGAGAGAGAGAAGCGAGGAGGGGGTTGGAGAGAGAGAAGCGAGGAGGGGGGGAAGAGAGAGAAGCGAGGAGGGGGGAGGAGAGAGAGAAGCGAGGAGGGGGGAGGAGAGAGAGAAGCGAGTAGGGGGGGAAGAGAGAGAAGCGAGGAGGGGGGAGGAGAGAGAGAAGCGAGGAGGGGGGAGGAGAGAGAGAAGCGAGGAGGGGGGAGGAGAGAGAGAAGCGAGGAGGGGGGAGGAGAGAGAGAAGCGAGGAGGGGGGAGGAGAGAGAGAAGCGAGGAGGGGGGAGGAGAGAGAGAAGCGAGGAGGGGGGTGGAGAGAGAGAAGCGAGGAGGGGGGTGGAGAGAGAGAAGCGAGGAGGGGGGTGGAGAGAGAGAAGCGAGGAGGGGGGTGGAGAGAGAGAAGCGAGGAGGGGGGTGGAGAGAGAGAAGCGTGGAGGGGGGTGGAGAGAGAGAAGCGAGGAGGGGGGTGGAGAGAGAGAAGCGAGGAGGGGGGTGGAGAGAGAGAAGCGAGGAGGGGGGTGGAGAGAGAGAAGCGAGGAGGGGGGTGGAGAGAGAGAAGCGAGGAGGGGGGTGGAGAGAGAGAAGCGAGGAGGGGGGTGGAGAGAGAGAAGCGAGGAGGGGGGTGGAGAGAGAGAAGCGAGGAGGGGGGTGGAGAGAGAGAAGCGAGGAGGGGGGTGGAGAGAGAGAAGCGAGGAGGGGGGTGGAGAGAGAGAAGCGAGGAGGGGGGTGGAGAGAGAGAAGCGAGGAGGGGGGTGGAGAGAGAGAAGCGAGGAGGGGGGTGGAGAGAGAGAAGCGAGGAGGGGGGTGGAGAGAGAGAAGCGAGGAGGGGGGTGGAGAGAGAGAAGCGAGGAGGGGGGTGGAGAGAGAGAAGCGAGGAGGGGGGTGGAGAGAGAGAAGCGAGGAGGGGGGTGGAGAGAGAGAAGCGAGGAGGGGGGTGGAGAGAGAGAAGCGAGGAGGGGGGTGGAGAGAGAGAAGCGAGGAGGGGGGTGGAGAGAGAGAAGCGAGGAGGGGGAGGAGAGAGAGAAGCGAGGAGGGGAGGAGAAAGAGAAGCGAGATGGGGAGGAGAGAGGAGGGGGAAGGAGAGAGAGAAGCGAGGAGGGGGGTGGAGAGAGAGAAGCGAGGAGGGGGGAGGAGAGAGAGAAGCGAGGAGGGGGGAGGAGAGAGAGAAGCGAGGAGGGGGGAGGAGAGAGAGAAGCGAGGAGGGGGGAGGAGAGAGAGAAGCGAGGAGGGGGGAGGAGAGAGAGAAGCGAGGAGGGGGGTGGAGAGAGAGAAGCGAGGAGGGGGGTGGAGAGAGAGAAGCGAGGAGGGGGGAGGAGAGAGAGAAGCGAGGAGGGGGGAGGAGAGAGAGAAGCGAGGAGGGGGGAGGAGAGAGAGAAGCGAGGAGGGGGGGAGGAGAGAGAGAAGCGAGGAGGGGGGAGGAGAGAGAGAAGTGAGGAGGGGGGGAGGAGAGAGAAGCGAGGAGGGGGGAGGAGAGAGAGAAGCGAGGAGGGGGGAGGAGAGAGAGAAGCAAGGAGGGGGAGGAGAGAGAGAAGTGAGTGGAGGGGGTGGAGAGAGAGAAGTGAGTGGAGGGGGTGGAGAGAGGGGAGGAGGAGGAGAGAGAAGCGAGGGGGGTGACAAGCGAGGAGGGGGAGAAAGGAAGGAAGTGAGGAGGCGGAGGAGAGAGAAGCGAGGAAAGAGAGCGAGAAGCCAGTGGGGGGAGGAGAAAGAGAAGTGAGGGGGGGGAGAGAAGCGAGGGAGGGAGGAAAGAGAATGGAGGGGGAGAGAGAGAAGCCAGTGGGGGATGACAGACATGCGAGGGAGGGGGGAGAAGCGAGGGGGGGGGGGTTACCATTAGGCCGGTCAGGGACCCCGGGCGGCGGTGGCACGGTTCGCCGCGGCATTCTGGGATGGTGTTGCGCCTACGTTCGGGTCCGCGAGCGGCGGCACCGTGCTTCGTTGTGCAGGCGCGGCATGTGGCACGCGCGTGCCTGCTAAGAGAGGCGCGCGTGCTCTATCTCTGTGAGATATAGTGGCTGGCCGTGCGCTTTAGTCAGCCGACTTGTTTGGTCTCTGCCCAGGGGGCGGAGACTCCTGAATATAGTCTGGCAGCTGCGGATAGCAGTTGCCAGTTATTGGTTCCATTCCCTGTGTGTTTGACTTCGGTTCTGCTCTAGTGGAAGTCTTGATCCAGCTCTGCCTGTGTTCTGTGGTTTTCCTGTCGTGTTGGTTTATTCCATCTACCTAGCCTGTCAGTACTAGTAAGTTATTATCTGCACAGGTACGGCAGTTCCTTCCTGTCCTGCCACTAGGCAGAGTAGGGTCAATGTTGGCGGCCTGGACCTGTCCACCTTTGGGGCTACCTGTGCGTACCTGAGCACACTACTAGTACTGTAACATAACTGGCCCAAAAAATATTTTCCTGCGTTTTTTTTGTGGTGGGATTCACGGTGTGAATGGAGTCCTACAATACAATTACTGGTCAGATCCGTCACCTTGCCGGGATGGTTCAGGACCTGTCGGGGCATCTCAGCCCTCATGAGCAGCAGTTGGTTGTGCCCGCTGATCCAGTACCTGAACCTAAATGCCCATTACCTGAGGTGTTTCGGGGGACCGCAAGAAATTCTCTGTCTTCCGGGAGGCTTGTAAGTTGTATTTTTTGCTTGCGGCCTCGTTCCTCTGGGTCCGAGCCCCAACGGATGGGAATTGTCATGTCTTTGCTCAGAGAAGGGCTTCAGTCATGGGCATATTCTTTACCGGCTGAGCCCGCTTGTCTGCAGTCGGTAGACTCTTTTTTCATTGAGCTCGGGAATATTTTTGATGAACCCGATTGTGCAGGTTATGCAGTGAGCAAGTTGATGGACCTACGCCAGGGGCGCCAGTCGGCAGAAGAATATTGCTGTAGTGTCAGGCAGTATTCAGGTGAATCTGCATTGAACTGTGCGCTCAAAGATTTATTTTTGGTAGGCCTGTCTGACGCAGTAAAAGATCTGTTGCTGTCCCATCCATCACCCTCTACTTTCAATCAGGCTATGGAATTGGCAGTCAGAGCTAATCGTAGACTCAGGTCTAGAAGTGAAGCTAAGCTAGAGTACCGTCAAGAACGTGGTGCTAAGTCTCTGGCGACTTCTACAGCCTGTACCCCATTGTCAACCCCCAGAACTGATGGTATGGAAGTGGACCGGTTGAGTCCTGGTGAGCGGAGGCGGTTCCAAGTTTTTTAAACAACTGTGTTTCTACTGTGGCAAGGCTGGGCATTGCATCGCGTCCTGCCAGGAAAGGCAGCTACGGAAGCAGCAGGAAAACTTCAGCTCCTAGGTGACTGTCGGGAGGGTCATCTAGGAGGTTAGGTACTCCCTAAATACTGGTACCTTGTAGTGTGTCTTTTCACAGTGTAGGACAGGCATTTATTGATTCTGGGTCGGCAGCGAACCTTATCCATTTGCAGTTCATAAGACCACTGTTATCAAGTTTTACTACGTTAGGTTTGCCGATCCACATTACCAGTATCGATGCAACCCCTCTGTCCTCAGGGGTGGTGCGGTGGAGGACACCAGAACGTCGGTCATGGTGGGCGCATTACATTCGGGGGTTATTTCATTTCTGGTCATGGAGAAGATGTCCGTGGATATCGTTCTGGGATTGCCGTGGCTAAGGACGCACAATCCTCAGTTCGATTGGACTACTCTGGAGCTAGTTCGGTGGGGAGGGTCCTGTCAGGATCATCTATTGCCTGTTACATTGTACTCCACCGATACTATTAGTATTCCGGACTATTTACAGGATTTTTAAGATGTGTTCTCTAAGAAGCTTTCTGAGGTATTGCCCCCACACCGCGAATGGGATTATAGGATTGATCTTGTCCCGGATAGTTCCAGCCCTAAGGTGGCCATATTTAATCTGTCAGGTTGGGAGCATGAGGCTCTTAAATCCTATATTTCAGAGGCTTTAGCCAAGGAACATATCAGATCATCAAAGTCACCAGCTGGAGCAGGCCTATTTTTTGTTGAAAAGAAAGATGGGTCTTTGCGGCCTTGTGTTGACTTTCAGGCTTTAAACAAGATCACCATAAAGAATCAGTGCTCTTTGATCCCTGATCTGTTGAATCAGGTGGTGGGAGCATGCTGGTTCTCTAAGCTTGACCTTCAGGGGGCTTACAATCTTATACGTATTAAAGGGGTTGTCCCGAGGCAGCAAGTGGGTCTGTACACTTCTGCATGGCCATAATAATGCACTTTGTAATGTACATTGTGCATTAATTATGAGCCATGCAGAAGTTATAAAAAGTTTTATACTTACCTGTTCCGTTGCTGGCGTCCTCGTCTCCATGGTGCCGACTAATTTTCGCCCTCCGATGGCCAAATTAGCCGCGCTTGCGCAGTCCGGGTCTTCTGCAGTCTTCTATGGGGCTCCGTGTAGCTCCGTGTAGCTCCGCCCCGTCACGTGCCGATTCCAGCCAATCAGGAGGCTGGAATCGGCAATGGACCGCACAGAAGAGCTGCGGTCCACGGAGGAAGAGGCCATCTTCAGCGGTGAGTAGAGAAGTCACCGGAGCGCGGGGATTCAGGTAAGCGCTCCGGTGAGCTTTCTTTACCTCCCTGCATCGGGGTTGTCTCGCGCCGAACGGGGGGGGGGTTGAAAAAAAAAAAAACCCGTTTCGGCGCGGGACAACCCCTTTAAGTATGGTGACCAGTGGAAGACCGCGTTTAACACCCCGTTGGGGCACTTCGAGTGTCTGGTTATGCCCTTTGGGTTATGCAACACCACTGCGTTTTTTCAGGGATTTATGAACACGGTCTTCTACGATTATCTAGGGTTTTTATGGTTGTCTATTCGGACAACATTTTGGTGTACTCGTCGGATTGGGAGACGCATGTCAGACATCTCCATTTAGTGCTAGATCGGCTACGGGAGTACCAATTGTATGTTAAATTGGAGAAGTGCTTATTTGGGATCAAACGCATGTCATTCCTTGGGTATATCATTACTCCAACTGATGTGCATATAGAGTCAGACAAGGTTGCGGCAATCACATAATGGACTAAACCAGATAATTTGAAGGCTCTTCAGCACTTCTTGAGTTTGCCAACTTTTACAGAAAATTTATCAGAAATTTTTCAGTGATTGTACAACCACTGACTGATCTCACTAAAAAAGGAACGGATTGTGACGTTGTGGCCTCCGGAAGCTTCAGAGGCGTTTGAGCAACTTAAGAGTGCTTTTTCCACCGCACCGGTGCTTGCTCAGCTGACCCCCAGAAGCCTTTTTTTTTTGTAGAGGCAGACGCTGCTGAGGTTGGGGTGGGTGCAGTCCTCTCCCAGGAATTGGTGGGCCATTCTGGGTATAGTCCGTGTGCCTTCTTTTCCCGTAAGTTCAGTAGCGCTGAGCGCAACTACGATGTTGGGAAGAGGGGATTGTTGGCAATAAAATGGGCATTTGAGGAATGGTGTCATCTTCTGGATGGGGCTCGACACCAGGTGGCAGTCTTTATTGATCACAAGAACTTAGTGTATCTTGAGAATGCTAAGCGTCTCAATGTGCGGCAAGCCAGGTGGGCGCTTTTCTTCTCGAGATTCAATTTTACAGTCACGTACCTGCCGAGAGATAAAAATGTGAAAGCCAACGCCCTCTCCCACAGTTACGGGACTCCGGAGGTTATGGACTCTTCTCCGGAAGGCATCCTCCCGCCCGGTGTCGTGGTGGCAGCCTGACACGGAAGCTTCCAGGTCAGCTTCAGGAATACCAACAAGAAGCTCCCAAAGGGGTTCCGGCAGGGAAGTTATTTGTACCGACGTCTCTGCAGTTGTTGGCTCTGGAGGATTCTCATTCCTCCGTTTTTGCAGCGCATCCAGGGTTCCAGGGGACTATTGAGCTTTGTTTCCGATTCTACTGGTGGCCCGGCATGACACGGTAGGTCCAGGAGTTCGTAAATCGGTGTTCAGCTTGTGCACATGGTAAGAGTCGCCGTAAGAGCCCTGAGGGAGGTTAATGCCGTTGTCAGTACCTGGTAGTCCATGGTCGCACGTGTCCATGGACTTTGTCACTGACCAGCCCCTGTCACAAGGTTGTTCCACTATTTAGGTAGTTGTTGAAAGATTCTCGAAAATGGCCCATTTCATTGCTTTGGAAAAATTACCGTCTGCCGCTGAATTAACGAAGATTTTCATTAGAGAGATAAGATTGAACGGAATACCAGTCAATATAGTCTCGGATCGGGGGGGGGGGGGGGGGGGCAATTCGTGGCCCAATTTTGGAGGGCCTTCTATAAAAACTTAGGAACATCTTTGTCCTTCTCATCAGCGTTTCACCCGCAGACAAATGGGCAAACGGAACGAAAAAATCAAGACCTAGTACAATACTTGCGTCTTTTTGTGGGCGAGAGGGTCAGTCGGTGGGTAGAGTTTTTACCTTCGGCCGAATTTGCCATAAATAATCATATCTGTTCTTTGACGGGGGTGTCACCTTTCTTCTGTGTGTTCGGTCGGCATCCGCATTTCCTAACTTCCATTCCAGTACCTACAGTTTGAGCTCCGGTTAGCCGGCTTAATTAGTCTCCGCCCAAGGGGCGGAGACTCCTGAATATGGTCTGGCAGCTGCGGATAGCAGTTGCCAGTTATTGGTTCCGTTCCCTGTGTGTTTGACTTCGGTTTTGCTCCAGTGGAAGTTACCTTGTCTCGATCCAGCTCTGCCTGTGTTCTGTGGTTTTCCAGTCGTGTTGTTTTATTCCATCTGCCTAGCCTGTCAGTACTAGTAAGTTATCATCTGCATAGATACGGTGGTTTCTTCCTGTCCTGCCACTAGGCAGCATAGGGTCAGTGTTTGGCAGCCTGGAACTGTCCACCTTTAGGGCTACCTCCAGGAAGGGACATTGGCGTGGGTGAGTGTCAGGAAGCCCCGCGCTGTGTGTACCTGTGCACAGAACTAGTACTGTAACAGGGGAAAGAAAGAGAGGGGGGGCGGAGAGGAGAGAGAAGCCAGTGGGGGGGGGGGGGGGGCGGGAGGAGAGAGAGAAGCCAGTGGGGGGGGGGGGCGGGAGGAGAGAGAGAAGCCAGTGGGGGGGGGGGGCGGGAGGAGAGAGAGAAGCCAGTGGGGGGGGGGGGGGCGGGAGGAGAGAGAGAAGCCAGTGGGGGGGGGGGGGCGGGAGGAGAGAGAGAAGCCAGTGGGGGGGGGGGGCGGGAGGAGAGAGAGAAGCCAGTGGGGGGGGGGGGGGCGGGAGGAGAGAGAGAAGCCAGTGGGGGGGGGGGGGCGGGAGGAGAGAGAGAAGCCAGTGGGGGGGGGGGGCGGGAGGAGAGAGAGAAGCCAGTGGGGGGGGGGGGCGGGAGGAGAGAGAGAAGCCAGTGGGGGGGGGGCGGGAGGAGAGAGAGAAGCCAGTGGGGGGGGGGGCGGGAGGAGAGAGAGAAGCCAGTGGGGGGGGGGGAGAGGAGAGAGAGAAGCCAGTGGGGGGGGGGAGAGGAGAGAGAGAAGCCAGTGGGGGGGGGGGAGAGGAGAGAGAGAAGCCAGTGGGGGGGGGGGGGAGAGGAGAGAGAGAAGCCAGTGGGGGGGGGGGGGGAGAGGAGAGAGAGAAGCCAGTGGGGGGGGGGAGAGGAGAGAGAGAAGCCAGTGGGGGGGGGAGAGGAGAGAGAGAAGCCAGTGGGGGGGGGAGAGGAGAGAGAGAAGCCAGTGGGGGGGGGGGGAGAGGAGAGAGAGAAGCCAGTGGGGGGGGGGGAGAGGAGAGAGAGAAGCCAGTGGGGGGGGGGAGAGGAGAGAGAGAAGCCAGTGGGGGGGGGGGAGAGGAGAGAGAGAAGCCAGTGGGGGGGGGGGAGAGGAGAGAGAGAAGCCAGTGGGGGGGGGAGAGGAGAGAGAGAAGCCAGTGGGGGGGGGGGAGAGGAGAGAGAGAAGCCAGTGGGGGGGGCGGGAGGAGAGAGAGAAGCCAGTGGGGGGGGGGGCGGGAGGAGAGAGAGAAGCCAGTGGGGGGGGGGGGCGGGAGGAGAGAGAGAAGCCAGTGGGGGGGGGCCGGAGGAGAGAGAGAAGCCAGTGGGGGGGGGGCCGGAGGAGAGAGAGAAGCCAGTGGGGGGGGGGCGGGAGGAGAGAGAGAAGCCAGTGGGGGGGGGGGCGGGAGGAGAGAGAGAAGCCAGTGGGGGGGGGGGCGGGAGGAGAGAGAGAAGCCAGTGGGGGGGGGGCGGGAGGAGAGAGAGAAGCCAGTGGGGGGGGGGGGCGGGAGGAGAGAGAGAAGCCAGTGGGGGGGGGGCGGGAGGAGAGAGAGAAGCCAGTGGGGGGGGGCGGGAGGAGAGAGAGAAGCCAGTGGGGGGGGGAGAGGAGAGAGAGAAGCCAGTGGGGGGGGGAGAGGAGAGAGAGAAGCCAGTGGGGGGGGGGAGAGGAGAGAGAGAAGCCAGTGGGGGGGGGGGAGAGGAGAGAGAGAAGCCAGTGGGGGGGGGAGAGGAGAGAGAGAAGCCAGTGGGGGGGGGGAGAGGAGAGAGAGAAGCCAGTGGGGGGGGGGAGAGGAGAGAGAGAAGCCAGTGGGGGGGGGAGAGGAGAGAGAGAAGCCAGTGGGGGGGGGGGAGAGGAGAGAGAGAAGCCAGTGGGGGGGGGAGAGGAGAGAGAGAAGCCAGTGGGGGGGGGGCGGGAGGAGAGAGAGAAGCCAGTGGGGGGGGGGGGCGGGAGGAGAGAGAGAAGCCAGTGGGGGGGGGGAGAGGAGAGAGAGAAGCCAGTGGGGGGGGGAGAGGAGAGAGAGAAGCCAGTGGGGGGGGGGAGAGGAGAGAGAGAAGCCAGTGGGGGGGGGGGGGCGGGAGGAGAGAGAGAAGCCAGTGGGGGGGGGCGGGAGGAGAGAGAGAAGCCAGTGGGGGGGGGGCGGGAGGAGAGAGAGAAGCCAGTGGGGGGGGGGCGGGAGGAGAGAGAGAAGCCAGTGGGGGGGGGCGGGAGGAGAGAGAGAAGCCAGTGGGGGGGGGGGAGAGGAGAGAGAGAAGCCAGTGGGGGGGGGAGAGGAGAGAGAGAAGCCAGTGGGGGGGGGGGAGAGGAGAGAGAGAAGCCAGTGGGGGGGGGGGAGAGGAGAGAGAGAAGCCAGTGGGGGGGGGGGAGAGGAGAGAGAGAAGCCAGTGGGGGGGGGGGAGAGGAGAGAGAGAAGCCAGTGGGGGGGGGGAGAGGAGAGAGAGAAGCCAGTGGGGGGGGGAGAGGAGAGAGAGAAGCCAGTGGGGGGGGGGAGAGGAGAGAGAGAAGCCAGTGGGGGGGGGGGGAGAGGAGAGAGAGAAGCCAGTGGGGGGGGGGAGAGGAGAGAGAGAAGCCAGTGGGGGGGGGAGAGGAGAGAGAGAAGCCAGTGGGGGGGGGGGCGGGAGGAGAGAGAGAAGCCAGTGGGGGGGGGGGCGGGAGGAGAGAGAGAAGCCAGTGGGGGGGGGGGCGGGAGGAGAGAGAGAAGCCAGTGGGGGGGGGAGAGGAGAGAGAGAAGCCAGTGGGGGGGGGGAGAGGAGAGAGAGAAGCCAGTGGGGGGGGGGGAGAGGAGAGAGAGAAGCCAGTGGGGGGGGGAGAGGAGAGAGAGAAGCCAGTGGGGGGGGGGGAGGAGAGAGAGAAGCCAGTGGGGGGGAGAGGAGAGAGAGAAGCCAGTGGGGGGGAGAGGAGAGAGAGAAGCCAGTGGGGGGGGGGGAGAGGAGAGAGAGAAGCCAGTGGGGGGGGGGAGAGGAGAGAGAGAAGCCAGTGGGGGGGGGGAGAGGAGAGAGAGAAGCCAGTGGGGGGGGAGAGGAGAGAGAGAAGCCAGTGGGGGGGGGAGAGGAGAGAGAGAAGCCAGTGGGGGGGGGAGAGGAGAGAGAGAAGCCAGTGGGGGGGGGGGAGAGGAGAGAGAGAAGCCAGTGGGGGGGGGGAGAGGAGAGAGAGAAGCGAGGGGGGAGGAGAGAGAGAGAGAAGCGAGGGGGGAGGAGAGGAGAGAGAGAAGCGAGGGGGGAGGAGAGAGAGAGAGAAGCGAGGGGGGAGGAGAGAGAGAGAAGCGAGGGGGGAGGAGAGAGAGAGAGAAGCGAGGGGGGAGGAGAGAGAGAGAGAAGCGAGGGGGGAGGAGAGAGAGAGAGAAGCGAGGGGGGAGGAGAGAGAGAGAGAAGCGAGGGGGGAGGAGAGAGAGAGAGAGAAGCGAGGGGGGAGGAGAGAGAGAGAGAAGCGAGGGGGGAGGAGAGAGAAGCGAGGGGGAGGAGAGAGAGAGAAGCGAGGGGGGAGGAGAGAGAAGCGAGGGGGGAGGAGAGAGAAGCGAGGGGGGAGGAGAGAGAGAGAAGCGAGGGGGGAGGAGAGAGAGAGAAGCGAGGGGGGAGGAGAGAGAGAGAAGCGAGGGGGGAGGAGAGAGAGAGAAGCGAGGGGGGAGGAGAGAGAGAGAAGCGAGGGGGGAGGAGAGAGAGAGAAGCGAGGGGGGAGGAGAGAGAGAGAAGCGAGGGGGGAGGAGAGAGAGAGAAGCGAGGGGGGAGGAGAGAGAGAGAAGCGAGGGGGGAGGAGAGAGAGAGAAGCGAGGGGGGAGGAGAGAGAGAGAAGCGAGGGGGGAGGAGAGAGAGAGAAGCGAGGGGGGAGGAGAGAGAGAGAAGCGAGGGGGGAGGAGAGAGAGAGAAGCGAGGGGGGAGGAGAGAGAGAGAGAAGCGAGGGGGGAGGAGAGAGAGAGAGAAGCGAGGGGGGAGGAGAGAGAGAGAGAAGCGAGGGGGGAGGAGAGAGAGAGAGAAGCGAGGGGGGAGGAGAGAGAGAGAGAAGCGAGGGGGGAGGAGAGAGAGAGAGAAGCGAGGGGGGAGGAGAGAGAGAAGCGAGGGGGGAGGAGAGAGAGAAGCGAGGGGGAGGAGAGAGAGAGAGCGAGGGGGGAGGAGAGAGAGAGAAGCGAGGGGGGAGGAGAGAGAGAGAAGCGAGGGGGGAGGAGAGAGAGAGAAGCGAGGGGGGAGGAGAGAGAGAGAAGCGAGGGGGGAGGAGAGAGAGAGAAGCGAGGGGGGAGGAGAGCAAAAGGGGGGTGAACGGGAGAAAGTGAGATGGTTAGGGGGAGAGAGAGAAGAGAGGGAGGGGGGAGAGAGGGGAAAAGTTGGGGGGGGGGAAGAGAGAAAGGGCTAACTCACACCACTGTATGTTTACAGCATATTATGAGAGCTCTGTATGCCTGTGTGATACGCGGTAACTTGCAGGCAATAAATTACATTGCGTTACGCAGTTTCGCTCACATTAGCGTGTCGGAATTGCGTAGTATGCATGTGCAAAAAAGAATGCAGCATGTTCTATTTTGCCACTACATTGTGTATCGCAGCGGGCATACCTGTCATCACTAAGTGACAGTGCAGGAAATATAAACAAAATCTAAACTAAAAAATCTCAAACAGGTGTACGGCACGTGGCAGCGTGAAAAAACAGTAAAACAATACGGGATTCCAGCAGCGTTTTACTCTTACAGCCGTGTGAGCGCGGTCAAAGAGAGAGAGAGAAGGGGGAGCGAGAGTATGGGAGGTCGTTAGAGGGGGGGAGTGAGAGAGAGAGAGAAGGGGAAAGAGAGAGGAGGTGGGGGGGCAGGGAGAGAGAGGAGACTAGAAAGAGAGAGAAGGGGGTGTGAGCGAGAGAAAAAGAGAGGAGATTAACCCATTCCAATCCACTGTCTGACGTCTTAAGACATTATGATTTAAGGCTGTACAGCACCTGTACAGTACATGTTGGAAGACGTCCATCGAGGTTTTCTTACTGTATATTGCCAGCCTCTCTGCTGTAGGAGCCTATCCAAGGTGTCACCTCATGCAGTACTGGCTTTAGCCAGCAGATAGCACTGTTGTATAACGGCAGAAAAAGTGTAAGCCCCCTAGGAAAACCAGGATACTAATTGGATTGGAAAGGGTTAAGGGGACAAAGGGGGGTGAGGGATAGAGAGAGAGTGAAAGGAGAGAGTTGGTGAAGGAGAGAGAAAGAAGAGAGATGGGGTAAGGGGGACAAAGAGAGAGGGGGTGATGGGAATTGAGAGAGAGCGAGGAAAAGGTGTGCGAGACAGTGAAAGAGGAGAGAAAATGGAGAGAGGAGAAGAGAGAAAAATGAGGGAGAAGGAGAAAGGGGGACAAAAGAGTGAACAGGGGCGAGCAAGCAGGGAGAGTGTGGGGGAGACAGGAAGGAGGGAAAGGAAAGGAAGAGCAACATGAGAGCAGGGAAGAGAGATGGGAGAAAGAACAGATATATATTATACTAGACCATCCCCATATATACAGTATATGGCCCCATATGGAACATACAGCAGCTACAGGGTGACAGAACTGCTGCCGCAACACTACAAGAGACTACTGGGTCCCCACTGACAACAAACACCAAGCGGGCCACATGCTGCAGCAGCAGGAGGGATTCTGTGGACAGTATATTATGGAAGCGCTAGTTATGCAATTCCCTAGTAGTTTACATACAGACCACACACTGTAGCAGAGCGGAGTTTGTCATTGAACTCTTTCCATGCCCTGAAATCTATATAACCCCTTAGGATACAACAAAGAGATCATGTATTCTAATATTGTGATGAGCTGTGCGGCCTGACAAACTCCGCTCTGCTTCATCCCTATACTTTGTATTGGGCCCGGGAGAACTGGGGGGATGACAGGGTTCTGCACACTGTAGGGCATCCGGGTGTTTAATAACATTGTCATTAGTCCTATGCTCAGGCCGTGATACACTGCGCCGTCTCCTGAGGGCGTCTATCCTTACGCCTGAATGACCGCGGCAGAACATGTGGATAAATCGCACAGAGGGGCGAGCGGACAGATGAAACGCACACGGCTCCCCATCTACATCTGGTGCCATCTGTCAGAGGGATGGGGGCCACCGTCACTAGTATCACCGGGGGTCCGATGTGTATTACAGGCCCCCCAAGAGAACAGCGGCGCCGGGTACGGAGGACGGTGATTGCCAAGCGTTCGCACGCGAACTTTCCCCCTTGGAAGAATTTCACCTCTCAAAATGAAAATCGGCTGCAGAAATGCGAAGATCGGCCTCCTAGACTGCAATCCGCCGGGCCACAGGTGGCGACGTCATAGGTTTGATTCACAAGGACTTCTATGGGTAACACAAAGCAAGCAGAGCTACTAGCCAGAAACGCGTTGGGCTCTGATGGCGCCGCTCGCGCTTACAACAACCTCACCATGAAATGTCATTTGTTCTCACATGAATATGTTAATCTGCTTTGTTAGTGTGAAATGATTTCCAGCCGCTTCCTCCGGCGACGCGTTTCACAATGCGCATTTCACTGCAGTTCTGGGATCAGAGCTGCAATTACACGCCTGCGTGCCTTTAATTAATATGCATTCATTTACAGGCGGCTCTATCAATTTGCCATATGTCACGGGACATCCGGGCGCTGTTGTGTGTGACTGTAGACCCTACAAGTGGGCGGTCTGTGGCGGGATAATAGTGAAGGTCTTCAGTCTGTGCCGCCAAAACTACGATTGTGTTATTGCGTCTGCGGTGCTGAAGACGAGAGGAAACTGGACCAAGTGCAAGATGTAAGCGAGGCTTCCTATGGAGGTAAGTGGGTCGACACCTTCAAGAACAAGTAACAAGGCTGAAGAAGATCCCTGATGTGGAGGAAACATGTTTTACAAAAGCTCGCCACATACATAGTGCACCAGCCAGAGAGCTCTCCCGAACACATTGCACCAGAGTGCTCCCCTGCACATTGCACCAGAGTGCCCCCCTGCACATTGCACCAGAGTGCCCCCCTGCACATTGCACCAGAGTGCCCCCCTGCACATTGCACCAGAGTGCCCCCCTGCACATTGCACCAGAGTGCCCCCCTGCACATTGCACCAGAGTGCCCCCCTGCACATTGCACCAGAGTGCCCCCCTGCACATTGCACCAGAGTGCTCCCCTGCACATTGCACCAGAGTGCTCCCCTGCACATTGCACCAGAGTGCTCCCCTGCACATTGCACCAGAGTGCTCCCCTGCACATTGCACCAGAGTGCCCCCCTGCACACTGCACCAGAGTGCCCCCCTGCACACTGCACCAGAGTGCTCCCCTGCACACTGCACCAGAGTGCTCCCCTGCACACTGCACCAGAGTGCCCCCCTGCACACTGCACCAGAGTGCCCCCCTGCACATTGCACCAGAGTGCCCCCCTGCACATTGCACCAGAGTGCCCCCCTGCACATTGCACCAGAGTGCCCCCCTGCACATTGCACCAGAGTGCCCCCCTGCACATTGCACCAGAGTGCTCCCCTGCACATTGCACCAGAGTGCTCCCCTGCACATTGCACCAGAGTGCTCCCCTGCACATTGCACCAGAGTGCTCCCCTGCACATTGCACTAGTCAGAGTGCCTCTCTACACAATGCACTAGTCAGAGTGCTCCCATACACAGTGCAATAGTCAGTGCCCCCCCTGCACAGTGCACTAGTCAAAGAGCCCCCCCTACACAGTGTACTAGTCAGAGAGCTCCTCTATACGGTGCACTAATCAGAGTGTCCACCCTATACAGTACACTAGGCAGAATGCCCCCCCATACACAGTGCACTAGTTGGAGTGCCTCCATACACTGCGCATTAGTTAGAGTGCCCCCATACACTGTGCACTACTCAGAGTGACTCCATACACAGTGCTAAGGTGACCAGACATCCCGATTTAGGTTGGACAGTCCTGCTTTGGGACCCTGTGTCCAACTTTCCACCAGGACCCCAAGGGGACAGCCATTTGTCCTGCTTTCGGCACGTCGGGTCACCATTGCAGCACTGTGGGCCAGATACACACACTGCCGGCTGTGTGTGCATCCGGGATCTTCAGCCCCTCCTTCCCCCTCTTGGTTCCACAAGAGGAATGGAGAAGAGAGGCGGCGCTGCTGTGGGCACACACACTTCCGCCCGCCGGCAGCAGTGCTGAGAAGAGTGTCGGCACTGTGAAGACCAGGAAGAGGTAAGTATATGAGTCTTATGTGGAGCACTAATATTATGGGGCTTCTGTGGGGGGGGGGGGTGTCACTATTATTACTGGGGCTTCTGTGGGAGTCACTATTACTGGGGCTACAGTTGGGGGGTCACTATTACTGCTGGGGCTACTGTTGGGGGGGTCACTATTACTGCTGGGGCTACTGTGGGGGGCACTTACTCCTGGGGCTACTGTGGGGGGCACTATTACTCCTGGGACTACTGTGGGGGGCACTATTACTGCTGCGGCCACTATTATTGCTTGGGCTGGTATAGGGGAGCGCTAATACTACTGGGTTACTGTGGGGGGTCACTATTATTGCTTGGGCTGGTATAGGAGACACTATTACTACTGAGGCCACTCTGCACATGGCAGCATACATCCCGCTGACTTAGGGTATGTTTACACGTGTTGGAAATGCTGTGAAGTGTCCGCAGTGGAAATTTCCGCAGCAAATTCCGCATCTAAAAGAAACTGTCAAAATCTATCATTGCTGCAGACTTTGACAAGAAATCAGCTGCAGATAAGCTGGGGCGCTCCCCCTCACCTCCTCTGAGGGCTCCCCGCTGTCAGCGCTCCCCATCGGCCTGGTCAAGTGCAGCGCCGCTGGTCAGGTGAGGCCTCTACAGGCCGCTGGGAACCAGAAGCTGGAAAGCGCTGACAGCGGTAAGCCTACGGAGGAGGTGAGGGGGAGCGACGACTAGTATGAGATCAGCTGCGGGTACACAACTGACTTACGGTCAAAATCCACAGCAATGGAACGTATATTGACTATTTTTGCTCCCTGTCTTTTTTTGAAACGCCATGTACTTTTTATAACGACGGAGGTAAAATCATGTGTTGTGATAAGCCCCGCCCCTGACCACACCCCTATGTCACGCTGCACTAGTCAGAGTGCCCACATATACAGTGTCCTAGCCACAAAGCAGCCCCATCATCCTCTTCTACCTAGGAACTTATCCCTGGGGAGGGGGGAACAGGTTACACTCTCTTTTCTAGTCTTGGGGGTAATGCATCACTTCACCAGGCACTAGTGACATCACTAAACGTTCATGAAGAACTGATGTCATCACGAGGGTGGTACAGGGGCGACAACTCCGGCTTCTCATGTGTTCATAGGCAACTTTTCTATAATATTGATTGAATAGGCTGTGATATAAGAACCATCAGTGATGGGGCGGCCACCCTTTATCCGGCCATGTATGCTCCTTACGTTATTCAGGAGCTGCTCACCATTGTAAGGTCACATGACACGATAAGAGCCACCCAGGTCCTTATAACAAGCGTCCATCACTGCAGATGGAGTGAAGCACTTATAGCAGTAAAGTACAAGTACAGTGCTGCGAGCGCGGACCGACGGAAATAATGATCCACGCAGAACGCCGGGAGAACAGGTGGCAAAAGAGTGTGGGCAAATCAGAGCCGCCACTTCCATCTGCTCATCGCAGATCCCTGGCGCATGAGCCGTATACTCACTACTGCTGCAGGAATATCCACCAATTCATATACACTCATCGGCATATAAAATCGCGCCCCCAGAAGAAGCTGTTGATTAGCTGCAAAACTAATGGAACCCTGCAGCGCTATCCCAGACAGATCTGTAATGATGAGAGTTGTGGTGATTAGATGGACAGTCTTGTCACCGGAGGCCCTAAAAGTGGTTCCCCCCTTGGCCTATAAGAGGCTCTCGGAGGCCCCTTGTGTGTAGTGACCTCTTCTTCTGCTTGTAGAGATGAGACGCAGAGATGAGATTTCACCCCGTTACCAGAGGGGGCGTATTATTAGGATGTGAGAAGCTGGATGGTCGTATCAATGAATTGTCCCCAACAGGGCCGTTCTGACCAGACTGTTGGGAGGTGTTGGGGCCAGTGGATGTGTGAGGGCACAAAAGGTGACCGGGCTCAGGACGCCCCCTATAGACCACCAGTAGAGAGGAGCATCTGACCAGACTGTTAGGAGGTGTTGGGACCAGTGGATGTGTGAGGGCACACAAGGTGGCCGGGCTCAGGATGCCCCCTACAGACTACCAGTAGAGAGAAGCGTCTGACCAGACTGTTAGGAGGTGTTGGGACCAGCGGATGTGTGAGGGCACACAAGGTGACCGGGCTTAGAACGCCTCCTACAGACTGCCAGTAGAGAGGAGCGTCTGACCAGACTGTTAGGAGGTGTTGTGACCAGTGGATGTGTGAGGGCACACAAGATGACCGGGCTCAGGACACCCTCTACAGACCACCAGTATAGAGGAGCATCTGACCAGACTGTTAGGAGGTGTTGGGACCAGTTGATGTGTGAGGGCACACAAGATGACCGGGCTCAGGACACCCTCTACAGACCACCAGTAGAGAGGAGCGTCTGACCAGACTGTTAGGGGGTGTTGGGACCAGGGGATGTCTGAGGATACACAAGGTGACTGGGCTCAGGATGCCCCCTACAGACCACCAATACAGAGGAGCGTCTGACCAGACTGTTAGGGGGTGTTTAGACCAGTGGATGTGTGAGGGCACACAGGGTGACCAGGTGTGGGGCGCCATCGCCTACGACATTCCGTCAGTCTCCATGTCTGGCCATATCACATCTTGTACCCAAGCTAAAGGTGGTACAACAGGATACTAGAGCCTCCATGCCCACCCGTATCACATCTTGTTTCAAAGCTAGAAGCGGTTCAACAGGGAACTAGAGCCTGCATACCCTCCATATCACATCTTGTATCCAAGCTAGGCGCATACAACAGGGTACTAGAGCCTCCATGCCCGTCCGTATCACATCTTGTATCCAAGCTAGAGGCAGTACAACAGAGTACTAGAGCCTCCATGCCCGTCCGTATCACATCTTGTATCCAAGTTAGAGGCGGTACAACAGGGTATTACAGCCTCTATGCCCGCCGTATCACATCTTGTATCCAAGGTAGTGGCAGTACAACAGGGTACTAGAGCATCCATGCCCCCCGTATCACATCTTGTATCCAAGCTAGAGGCGTTACAACAGGGTACTAGAGCATCCATGCCCCCCGTATCACATCTTGTATCCAAGCTAGAGGCGGTACAACGGGGTACTAGAGCATCCATGCCTGCCTGTATCACATCTTGTATCCAAGCTAGAGGCGGTACAACGGGGTACTAGAGCCTCCATGTCTGCCCATATCACATCTTGTATGCAAAAAATCAGATGCCCTAATAAATTCGGGAACATTCTGCGGCTCCTCCATGATGACAGCGGTCTTGGACAGCAATGCCTTCCAAAGTGACCCATTTATTTCCAATTTTTATAGCTATAGATCACCCTGACATGGCTACACAGTGCACCCTTAGTACTTGTCCTAATATACAGGGACCCTGACATGGCTACACAGTGCACCCTTAGTACTTGTCCTAATATACAGGGACCCTGACATGGCTACACAGTGCACCCTTAGTACTTGTCCTAATATACAGGGACACAGACATGGCTACACAGTGCACCCTTAGTACTTGTCCTAATATACAGGGACCCTGACATGGCTACACAGTGCACCCTTAGTACTTGTCCTAATATATAGGGGACCCAGACATGGCTACACAGTGCACCCTTAGTACTTGTCCTAATATATAGGGGACCCGGACATGGCTACACAGTGCACCCTTAGTACTTGTCCTAATATACAGGGACCCTGACATGGCTACACAGTGCACCCTTAGTACTTGTCCTAATATATAGGGGACCCAGACATGGCTACACAATGCACCCTTAGTACTTGTCCTAATATATAGGGGACCCAGACATGGCTACACAGTGCACCCTTAGTACTTGTCCTAATATACAGGGACCCTGACATGGCTACACAGTGCACCCTTAGTACTTGTCCTAATATACAGGGACCAGACATGACTACACAGTGCACCCTTAGTACTTGTCCTAACATATAGGAGACTGACTCGGTATGAAGGACCTTTGATGACATCACCATCATGTGATCAGAGATGGAGCATGTAACTTACTCACTCATGGATGGACAAGTGTGCGTTAGTATTTTGATAGCACCTGAGGCCGCAGGGGTTTGTAGGAGATGGAATACTAATGAACACCTACAGCAGCTGTGTGCTTATAGGATCTGTGATGATGTCACCGTCATGTGATCAGTACCTGTGTGGGAGCAGTCTGGGGTCACATGACCAGTGGGTGATCAGTGTGTGCTGTTTTTCATCCCTGTTGTATGAAGAATGCATGTAGCAGAGCTGTATGTGATGTACCTGTAGCAGTGCTGTGTGACACATGCATGTAGAAGAGCTGTGTGGCGCATTGCACCACCAAAAACACTGGTACTGTATAATTTCCTAATAATTACTAGTCCTGACATATAGGGGATCACCCGTCCCCCGGTGACATCATCACAGGTCCTACAACATATATGAAACACAGAGCCTGACCGACAGAAGAACAACACAGTTAGGGCTCTTGGAAGAGGAGGACAAAAATAACACACTAAGAATACAACTAAGCCATTATTATCTCAGACACAACTCAGTGGTCCTGACAGAAGCACCTGTGGTGACGTCACTGCTGTGGGAGGAGCCATTGTGCAGTTTGCTAAAAGAGATCTGGTGGGCTGAAGGGCCTGCAGTGAAGTCACTGCTGTGGGAGGAGCCATTCTGCAGTTTGGTAAAAGAGATCCGGTGGGCTGAAGGGCCTGCGGTGATGTCACTGCTGTGGGAGGAGCCATTCTGCAGTTTGGTAGAAAGTACTGTATACTGGATAAGCTGACAGCAGCCACCAGTACCTGTTATGATGTCACTGTAATGTGATCACCTGTGTGGGTGGAGTTAGGGATCACATGACCAGGGGCTGATCACTGTATCCAGGAGTCTGGTGATGTGTGGAAATCAGGATAGATGTTGATGTAGAAAAGCTGTGTGTGTGTGATGTGAGCTGTGTGTGTCATATGTGTGATTCAGGATGGATGTAATAGAGCTGTGTGTGTAATGTTTGTGACTCAGAATGTAGCAAAGCTGTGTGGGTCACATGTCTGTTATGTGTGTGTTCAGGATGGATGTGGTAGAGTTGTGTATTTAATGTGTGGCATCAGCATGCATGTAGTAGAGCTGTGTGATGTGTGGGGAGCATAATGGATGTACCACGTAGCAGAGCTGTGTGGCACCCTTAGTACTCATCCGTTCTTGTTGCCCTGCTATGTGGCTCTCCTCTTTACCCTGACATGGTAGGTACATGTGAGCAGGCAGACATAGATATTTCTGTGTCCAGATGCCTGGGGTATGGTGGGCTGTACGTGGCCACATGTGTTCACCGCCTATGGAACAACAAAAACTTCCCTGCTGGCGTTTATTAGTAATGGCCATCTCTGTACCAGCGAGAATTATCCGCCGCTTGTGAAACAGTCTGACTTCTTCTTACTCCTCCCATGAGCAGCCGGACATTTGTGCTGCTAATTTGCACTTAAACCTATGACTTTGATTATTGAATCTAAAGCCGAAATTTCTGTTTGTCCACACCCACATTTCTCCAATTAAATTTTTGGGGTCAAAAGTCACATGACAAATTCAGCTCTTCTGCATCTACACCAAATGCCATAAGGGCCCTTCCATACGGCATTTTGTTCATCAATTGGTCGGGCGTTCACACTGAGCGATAACCTTCATATTACCTCTGGATGCAAGACTCAAAGATTTATCAGCCCTGTAAAAGGGCCGTGAAATAGCTGGGGAACAGAGCTCTAGCTCCCCCTGGTGCAAAGTACTGGTATGTACAAGAATGCCAGCAGAGATAGAATCTCCAATAATGGCGCTGCATGTGAATCACATTCCGGTCCGGACGCATTATCTGCGGCGTCACGTTACGGATGTGTTTAGTTTTTGTCAGTTTTCGTCCCCCGGCCATGAGAGCCGATACTCTACGGGAGAGAGGTTCCCCTGGCCATGATAGCACACGCTCTACAGGAGAGAGGTTCCCCCGGCATTGAGAGCCCCCACTCTCATGGCCGGGGGACCTCTCTCCCGTAGAGTGTGGGCTCTCAAGGCCAGGGGAACCTCTCTCCTGTAGAGCTCACACTGTACTGGAGAGAGGTCCCTTGGCCATGAGAGCCCACACTGTACGGGAGAGAGGTCCCTCGGCCACGAGAGCCGATGATCTCCGGGAGAGAGGTCCCTCGGCCACGAGAGCCGATGATCTCCGGGAGAGAGGTCCCTCGGCCACGAGAGCCGATGATCTCCGGGAGAGAGGTCCCTCGGCCACGAGAGCCCACACTGTACGGGAGAGAGAGGTCCCCCGGCCGCGAGAGCCCACACTGTACGGGAGAGAGAGGTCCCCCGGCCGCGAGAGCCCACACTGTACGGGAGAGAGAGGTCCCCCGGCCGCGAGAGCGCACACTGTACGGGAGAGAGAGGTCCCCCGGCCGCGAGAGCGCACACTGTACGGGAGAGAGAGGTCCCCCGGCCGCGAGAGCGCACACTGTACGGGAGAGAGAGGTCCCCCGGCCGCGAGAGCCCACACTGTACGGGAGAGAGAGGTCCCCCGGCCGCGAGAGCCCACACTCTCCGCGGGAGAGAGGTCCCCCGGCCGCGAGAGCCCACACTCTCCGCGGGAGAGAGGTCCCCCGGCCGCGAGAGCCCACACTCTCCGCGGGAGAGAGGTCCCCCGGCCGCGAGAGCCCACACTCTCCGCGGGAGAGAGGTCCCCCGGCCGCGAGAGCCCACACTCTCCGCGGGAGAGAGGTCCCCCGGCCGCGAGAGCCCACACTCTCCGCGGGAGAGAGGTCCCCCGGCCGCGAGAGCCCACACTCTCCGCGGGAGAGAGGTCCCCCGGCCGCGAGAGCCCACACTCTCCGCGGGAGAGAGGTCCCCCGGCCGCGAGAGCCCACACTCTCCGCGGGAGAGAGGTCCCCCGGCCGCGAGAGCCCACACTCTCCGCGGGAGAGAGGTCCCCCGGCCGCGAGAGCCCACACTCTCCGCGGGAGAGAGGTCCCCCGGCCGCGAGAGCCCACACTCTCCGCGGGAGAGAGGTCCCCCGGCCGCGAGAGCCCACACTCTCCGCGGGAGAGAGGTCCCCCGGCCGCGAGAGCCCACACTCTCCGCGGGAGAGAGGTCCCCCGGCCGCGAGAGCCCACACTCTCCGCGGGAGAGAGGTCCCCCGGCCGCGAGAGCCCACACTCTCCGCGGGAGAGAGGTCCCCCGGCCGCGAGAGCCCACACTCTCCGCGGGAGAGAGGTCCCCCGGCCACGAGAGCCCACACTCTCCGCGGGAGAGAGGTCCCCCGGCCACGAGAGCCCACACTCTCCGCGGGAGAGAGGTCCCCCGGCCACGAGAGCCCACACTCTCCGCGGGAGAGAGGTCCCCCGGCCACGAGAGCCCACACTCTCCGCGGGAGAGAGGTCCCCCGGCCATGAGATGTGACACCTGCTGTAATGAATTCTGATGGTGGACATCTTGCTCTCCCACTGATTGCAGCTCCTGCTGCCTAGTGCAGTCGGGGAAAGAGCGGATTGTTTTCCATCTTAATGAACTCTGTGGACTTCACTTATCACAGTGATTAAAGCGCGTTGGAGGCAGGAGCGGTGCTGGAGATGTGCCCGCCGAGAGCGCCAATGAATAATACAATAACCAAGCGTGGAACGATGAGCAATACAGTGAATTATTTACAGCCCAGGAATCTGAGGACATGTGAGGCACCCGAGACCTCGCGTCTGCAGGAACGGCTTCATCACAGTTAATGTTTGATTTAAGCATCTCTTCCAGAAGCCCCGTCCACCGCCGCCCCGTATACCAGCGCCGCCGCAGCACGGCGTACAGATGACAAGGTGACACAACAGTCACTGCATTTGTTTTCTATTGTGTCCTTCCAGAATTGCATACAATCCCCGGCAGAGGTGGCCCTCATGCTGAGCTGCAGCTCATGAAGAGAATGCCAAGACAACAGCGGCTTCCACAGGCGTATTCGCACGTCTTTTTGTATGCGCAATACACAGAGAATATAACCTATTGATTTCAATGGTTTCATTCACACCTTTTTTTGCGTGCATGGGACAAAAATGCAGCACGCTCTACTTTTGTGCGTATCTGCCTTCCCACAGAAGTCTATAGGGGAGTATGCAAATGCACGCGCAATACACAAGGAGATGCGTGATAAGCTGCGCAATACTGCTAGAAAAAGAACACATCTGGAACTAATTAGACTAAAATAGCCATTTAAATTGGGGTGTGGTTGTGCCTCTGCGCAAAAAAACATGTCAAGCCCCATTAATACATGTAGTGCACCTTAAAACCTATTGATGGCGCCACATACAATTTAGCCCAGTGGGGCACCCTGCAGCCCAAAGGGACCTTTCACACGGGACAGAATGACAGCGCAGGTCACAACCAAATTTCCAGCTGCATAATTCCACAGCAAAACTACTGATTTTTTTGCTTAATTTACTGCGGCTTGTGGTGCGTTGTGCCTACTCTGTTCCGTGTCCCAAGATGAGCCGCGACAGACCGACACCCTGGGCACCTCCAACATCTAAAGCCAGACTTTACTGCAAAAATACAGCAATACTGATAAATATGAGGTATTGGTTAATATTTTGGTCAAAATATATAAGCTCGCAACCCGCGTCAAGGGTCCTCGTTATATTGTTAGTCCTTATGCTAACAGTACAAACACATCACTGCAAAAGAAGAATCCACACAAATATGTCCGCCAGCAGCACTGCTCCTCCATACAGCAATCTGCCTGCTGCTGGGGAGTGGTGTTTGTACCGACCCTTGTATAGATTTGTATTAGTAACTAGGTAATATACTCGTGCGTTAAACAGCGGTCCTGGAATAAACAGAGTGGGCCACATAAATGAGTCCAGCACCGCACTCTTATAAAAGCTGTCCAAAAGTAAACCAGTGCTGTGCCTAGCAACCAATCACAGCGCAGCTTCCATTTTACCTCAGAAGTATAACAAAATGAAAGCTGAGCTGTGATTGGTTTCGATTGGCAACAAAAATTAGAGGGGGGGGGGGGGGGGGGCGGGATGTCACTGCCAACCATGTGGGGTTTTCTCATGTAACTGTGTGGAGAGTATACAGAGAATGGTGCGATCAAGAGGGAACATCCAGGAAAAGGGGATCCTGTGGATGGAAACAACTCATCACCGATAGGGGTCGGAGGAGGATGTCAGGACTTGTTCTGTGAACGCACTGCTCACCGTTCCTTAGCACGGATCTCACCAGTCTCCCCCATTTACCCCACGAGGGGCAGACGTTCCCAGCTTCCCAGAAATAGTCGCACAGTGGCAGTTGGAGAGTGATAGAACAGGAATGCACCCAGGGGTCATCACTAGGATGTGACAAGCCGGAGGAGAGACAAGAATAGAGGGGGCTCGGAGGCAGAAGAAGGCGACAAACACGAAGAGCGAGACAGGAGTGCAGGAACAGGAGGCGAACAAGGGATACACGTCCGAGCAAGAAGACTGCACATAGCTGGCATCGCTGCGCTCGTTACACACATACTACAGAGCGAGGGCATAACTTACCCACATGGGGAGAGCTGGGAACAGGAAGCAGCTAAATATGAGGGGTTTGTATATTAGGTCTCCTAAGAACAGCCCATTAACCCCTTCAAGACAGCAATACATAAATATACGTTATGCGGTCAGGGTGTAGGGGATGAGCCCAGAAGCCAAACCCGCTACAAGCCTAGCGGCTATCAGCTGTTTCTGACAACCGCCAGTAACTATAACTACTGGGAGCACCATGGGGGTCACTATTACTACTGAGACCACCAATGGGGGCATTGTTACAACTGGGGGCACCATGGGGGGGTCACTATTACTACTGAGACCACCAATGGGGGCATTGTTACTACTGGGGACACCATGGGGGTCACTATTACTACTGAGACCACCCACAGGACATTGTTACTACTGGGAACACCATGGGGTCACTATTACTACTGGAACCACCAACGGGGGCATTGTTACTACTGGGGGCACCATGGGGGTCACTATTACTACTGAGACCACCAACGGGGGCATTGTTACTACTGGGGGCACCATGGGGGTCACTATTACTACTGAGACCACCAATGGGGGCATTGTTACTACTGGGGGCACCATGGGGGTCACTATTACTACTGAGACCACCCACAGGACATTGTTACTACTGGGGACACCATGGGGGTCACTATTACTACTGAGACCACCCACAGGACATTGTTACTACTGGGAACACCATGGGGTCACTATTACTACTGGAACCACCAACGGGGGCATTGTTACTACTGGGGGCACCATGGGGGTCACTATTACTACTGAGACCACCAACGGGGGCATTGTTACTACTGGGGGCACCATGGGGGTCACTATTACTACTGAGACCACCAATGGGGGCATTGTTACTACTGGGGGCACCATGGGGGTCACTATTACTACTGAGACCACCCACAGGACATTGTTACTACTGGGGACACCATGGGGTCACTATTACTACTGGAACCACCAACGGGGGCATTGTTACTACTGGGGGCACCATGGGGGTCACTATTACTACTGAGACCACCAACGGGGGCATTGTTACTACTGGGGGCACCATGGGGGTCACTATTACTACTGAGACCACCAATGGGGGCATTGTTACTACTGGGGGCACCATGGGGGTCACTATTACTACTGAGACCACCCACAGGACATTGTTACTACTGGGGACACCATGGGGTCACTATTACTACTGGAACCACCAACGGGGGCATTGTTACTACTGGGGGCACCATGGGGGTCACTATTACTACTGAGACCACCAACGGGGGCATTGTTACTACTGGGGACACCATGGGGTCACTATTACTACTGGAACCACCAACGGGGGCATTGTTACTACTGTGGGCACCATGGGGGTCACTATTACTACTGAGACCACCAACAGGGGCTTGTTACTACTGTGGGCACCATGGGGTCACTATTACTACTGAAACCACCCACAGGACATTGTTACTACTGGGGGCACCATGGGGGTCACTATTACTACTGAGACCACCAACGGGGGCTTGTTACTACTGGGGGCACCATGGGGTCACTATTACTACTGAGACCACCCACAGGACATTGTTACTACTGGGGACACCATGGGGGTCACTATTACTACTGAGACCACCAACGGGGGCTTGTTACTACTGTGGGCACCATGGGGGTCACTATTACTACTGAAACCACCCACAGGACATTGTTACTACTGGGGGCACCATGGGGGTCACTATTACTACTGAGACCACCAACGAGGCATTGTTACTACTGGGGACACCATGGGGTCACTTACTACTGAAACCACCCACAGGATATTGTTACTACTGGGGGCACCATGGGGGTCACTTACTACTGAGACCACCAACGAGGCATTGTTACTACTGGGGGCACCATGGGGGTCACTATTACTACTGAGACCACCCACAGGACATTGTTACTACTGGGGACACCATGGGGGTCACTATTACTACTGAGACCACCCACAGGACATTGTTACTACTGGGGACACCATGGGGTCACTATTACTACTGAGACCACCAATGGGGGCATTGTTACTACTGGGGGCACCATGGGGGTCACTATTACTACTGAGACCACCAATGGGGGCTTGTTACTATTGGGGGCACCATGGGGGTCACTATTACTACTGAGACCACCAATGGGGGCATTATTACTACTGGGGGCACCATGGGGGTCACTATTACTACTGAGACCACCAACAGGGGCTTGTTACTACTGGGGGCACCATGGGGGTCACTATTACTACTGAGACCACCAACGGGGGGACTGTTACTACTGGGGGCACCATGGGGGTCACTATTATTACTGAGACCACCAACGGGGGCTTGTTACTACTGGGGGCACCATGGGGGTCACTATTACTACTGAGACCACCCACAGAGGCATTGGGATACTACTGGGAGCACTATATGGGTTACTATTAATACTGAGACCACCAACGGGGGGACTGTTACTACTGTGGCCACTATGGGGGTCACTATTAGTACTGGGGGCACCATTTCTAATTGAGCCACTGTAGGGGTTACTATTACTACAAGGACCACTAACGGGGGCACTTTTACTACTGCAGCCACTATGGGGGCCACTTTTACTACTGCAGCCACTATGGGGGCCACTTTATTGGTTATTACTACATTTGTGACTACTAACGGGGGTATTGTTCGTACTCGGGCCATTAAGGGGGTCACTGGCGCCCGCTCTACACATTTCTCCCGCCATGCTCAGCACGCCCCAACAGTTGTTCCTCCTTTCGTTCAGAAGTTGATGGGTTTGGCGCCATGCTGCGTCGGGGACTACTTCCTGCAGCCTGGCATCTGGGGACTACATGCAGGCCGCCACCCCGCCCCTCACATCTCCCGAACCCTTCAAACACAATTGTCACCACAAAATGCATTTTGCAGGTAATACTCCGCCCCTGCAGTGTAAGCTCCCCCCTCACACCATCACTCCCATAATCCTCAGTAAATCACCCCAAAATCCCCCAGAGGCGTGGCTTATGAATAGTTCATTTCGAAAAACCTACAAACCAGAAGTGCGATGAAGAGCGCCACCCAGCGGACACAGCGATATTTATAACATTTCCAACTGGCTCCTCCCACACAATTTGGTCACGTGGACGTGACGTCTTCAATGGTTCTTTACCCAATACGATCTATCCTGACGAAATTTCGGCTCTGTTGCTAGGTTACCATTTCATGCACTGCGCATGACAGCAAAGCATCCCGGGTAATGTAGTTCCGATCATGTATGGGAAGTGTACGTCTGAACTACTAACAGGCGGAGAAAACCACAGGAACGCCTCCCAATCGTTACCAGTTTGTTTGCTGCTAGGGATGACGTCATGTTTCCCCGCCCAGTGCCCCGGTCGGTGCTGCTGTAGCAGTGGTCACATGACAAAGATCAGGGGGCGACTGGGGGCTGAGCGACCCCCAACGGGGAAGCCTACGCTGGAAGGTAAGAGCCCCCTTTGCCCCTATAGTCCAGCATGTATGGGGGATGCATGTCGTGTAGAATATGTAAGATACGGGGTATGGGGTGCTCAGAGCTGTACATATAATTGGTCTATGATACCCTGAATATGACTATAGACCTGTGTGCAGTATATAGCAGGTGTCTAGATACAGGATATACAGCGCTCAGCTCTATAGATACAGCGTAATATACAGCGCTCAGCTCTATAGATACAGCGTAATATACAGCGCTCAGCTCTACAGATACAGCGTAATATACAGCGCTCAGCTCTATAGAAACAGCGTAATATACAGCACTCAGCTCTACAGATACAGCGTAATATACAGCGCTCAGCTCTATAGATACAGCGTAATATACAGCGCTCAGCTCTATAGATACAGCGTAATATACAGCGCTCAGCTCTATAGATACAGCGTAATATACAGCGCTCAGCTCTATAGATACAGCGTAATATACAGTGCTCAGCTCTATAGATACAGCGTAATATACCGTGCTCAGCTCTATAGATACAGCGTAATATACAGCGCTCAGCTCTATAGATACAGCGTAATATACAGCGCTCAGCTCTATAGATACAGCGTAATATGCAGCGCTCAGCTCTACAGATACAGCGTAATATGCAGCGCTCAGCTCTACAGATACAGCGTAATATACAGCGCTCAGCTCTATAGATACAGCGTAATATACAGCGCTCAGCTCTATAGATACAGCGTAATATACAGCGCTCAGCTCTATAGATACAGCGTAATATACAGCGCTCAGCTCTACAGATACAGCGTAATATACAGCACTCAGCTCTACAGATACAGCGTAATATACAGCGCTCAGCTCTATAGATAAAGCGTAATATACAGCGCTTAGCTCTATAGATACAGCGTAATATACAACGCTCAGCTCTATAGATACAGCGTAATATACAGCGCTCAGCTCTATAGATACAGCGTAATATACAGCGCTCAGCTCTACAGATACAGCGTAATATACAGCGCTCAGCTCTATAGAAACAGCGTAATATACAGCACTCAGCTCTACAGATACAGCGTAATATACAGCGCTCAGCTCTATAGATACAGCGTAATATACAGCGCTCAGCTCTATAGATACAGCGTAATATACAGCGCTCAGCTCTATAGATACAGCGTAATATACAGCGCTCAGCTCTATAGATACAGCGTAATATGCAGCACTCAGCTCTACAGATACAGCGTAATATACAGCACTCAGCTCTACAGATACAGCGTAATATACAGCGCTCAGCTCTATAGATACAGCGTAATATACAGCGCTCAGCTCTATAGATACAGCGTAATATACAGCGCTCAGCTCTATAGATAAAGCGTAATATACAGCGCTTAGCTCTATAGATACAGCGTAATATACAACGCTCAGCTCTATAGATACAGCGTAATATACAGCGCTCAGCTCTATAGATACAGCGTAATATACAGCGCTCAGCTCTATAGATACAGCGTAATATAGCTCTATAGATACAGCGCGATATACAGCGTTCAGCTGTATAGATAGAGCGCGATATACAGCGCTCAGCTCTATATATACAGCGCTCAGCTCTATAGATACAGCGCGATATACAGCGCTCAGCTCTATAGATACAGCGCGATATACAGCGCTAGGCTCTATAGATACAGCGCGATAAACAGGGCTCAGCTCTAGATACAGCGCGATATACAGCGCTCAGCTCTATAGATACAGCGCGATATACAGCGCTCAGCTCTGTAGATACAGCGCGATATACAACGCTCAGCTCTGTAGATACAGCGCGATATACAGCGCTCAGCTCTATAGATACAGCGCGATATACAGCGCTCAGCTCTATAGATACAGCGCGATATACAGCGCTCAGCTCTATAGATACAGCGTAATATACAGCGCTCAGCTCTATAGATACAGCGTAATATACAGCGCTCAGCTCTATAGATACAGCGTAATATAGCTCTATAGATACAGCGCGATATACAGCGTTCAGCTGTATAGATAGAGCGCGATATACAGCGCTCAGCTCTATATATACAGCGCTCAGCTCTATAGATACAGCGCGATATACAGCGCTCAGCTCTATAGATACAGCGCGATATACAGCGCTAGGCTCTATAGATACAGCGCGATAAACAGGGCTCAGCTCTAGATACAGCGCGATATACAGCGCTCAGCTCTATAGATACAGCGCGATATACAGCGCTCAGCTCTGTAGATACAGCGCGATATACAACGCTCAGCTCTGTAGATACAGCGCGATATACAGCGCTCAGCTCTATAGATACAGCGCGATATACAGCGCTCAGCTCTATAGATACTGCGCGATATACAGCGCTCAGCTCTACGGATACAGCGCGATTTACAGCACTCAGCTCTATAGATGCAGCGCAATATACAGCGCTCAGCTCTACAGATACAGCGTAATATACAGCGCTCAGCTCTATAGATACAGTGTAATGTACAGTGCTCAACTCTATAGATACAGTGTAATGTACAGCGCTCAGCTCTATAGATACAGCGTCATATACAGCGCTCAGCTCTATAGATACAGTGTAATGTACAGCGCTCAGCTCTATAGATACAGTACGATATACAGCACTCAGCTCTATAGATACAGCGTCATATACAGCGCTCAGCTATATAGATACAGTGTAATGTACAGCGCTCAGCTCTATAGATACAGCATCATATACGGCGCTCAGCTCTATAGATACAGCGTCATATACGGCGCTCTGTTTTATAGATACAGCATCATATATGGCACTTAGCTCCATAGATACAGCGTAACATACAGCACTCAGTTGTATAGATACAGCGTAATATACAATGCTCAGCTCTATGGAACGTAATATACAGCGCTCAGCTCTATGGATACAGCATAATATACAGCGCTCAGCTCTATAGATACAGCGTAATATAGAATGCTCAGCTCTATGGAGCGAAATATACAGTGCTCAGTTCTATAGATACAGCATAATATACAGCGCTCAGCTCTATAGATACAGCGTAATATACAGT
Organism: Eleutherodactylus coqui; assembly: GCA_035609135.1. Taxonomy (NCBI): domain Eukaryota; kingdom Metazoa; phylum Chordata; class Amphibia; order Anura; family Eleutherodactylidae; genus Eleutherodactylus; species Eleutherodactylus coqui. The sequence goes on from CM069405.1 coordinate 33,599,543, forward strand.
ACTCAGCTCTATAGATACCGCGTAATATACAGTACTCAGCTCTATAGATACCGCGTAATATACAGCGCTCAGCTCTATAGATACAGCGTAATATAGAATGCTCAGCTCTATGGAGCGAAATATACAGTGCTCAGTTCTATAGATACAGCATAATATACAGCGCTCAGTTCTATAGATACAGCATAATATACAGCGCTCAGCTCTATAGATACAGCGTAATATACAGTGCTCAGCTCTATAGATACCGCGTAATATACAGCACTCAGCTCTATAGATACCGCGTAATATACAGTGCTCAGCTCTATAGATACCGCGTAATATACAGCACTCAGCTCTATTGATGCAGTGTAATATACAGCGCTCAGCTCTAAGGGTTCTTTACTGTAAAAGCAGTTAGACTGTGGAACTCTCTGCCTGAGGATGTGGTGATGGCAAAATCCATAGAGGAGTTTAAAAGGGGACTTGATGTCTTTCTGGAGGGGAAGGATATTACAGGATATAAATATTAGGTTAATTGTTAATCCGGGTATACAGGCAGGTAGGAACTATTAGGGGTTGATCCAGGGATTAGTCTGATTGCCATTAGGGAGTCGGGAAGGAATTTTTCCCCAAAAGGGCTATTTGGCTTCTGCTCTTGGGGTTTTTTGCCTTCCTCTGGATCAACAACACAGGAGGCTAACAGGCTGGACTAGATGGACATTGTCTTCATTTGGCCTTACGAACTATGTTACTATGTTATAGATACAGCGTAATATACAGTATATACAGGGTTCAGCTCTTAAAGTACACTATAATATGCAGGATACACAGCGCTCAGGTCTATAGATACAGCATATTATACAGGATATACAGTGCTCAGGTCTATAGATACAGTGTAATATACAGTGTATGCAGCGCTCAGCTCTATACAGTGCAATATACAGGATATACAGCATTCAGTCCTATAGATACAGTGTATTATATAAGATATACCGTGCTCAGGTCTAGAGATGCAGCGTATTATACAGGATATACAATGCTCAGTTCTGTATATACCATGCAATATACAGGATATCCAGCACTGAACCCTATAGATACAGTTTGTAGTGTGACATATGTCTTTTTGTCCTGTACAGGTTAGTATACATGTGACACGCGTGTAGCACACCACACACCGCTGAGCCCCCGATCTCACTGCACCCAGCCATGGAGACCAACTTACAGAAGAGGAAGGAGAACCGCAAGGCGCTGCGCATCAAGGTCATCAGTATGGGCAACGCCGAGGTGGGCAAGGTAAGAGGCGGCCGCCGAGAGATGTATCATTATCAGCCGTATAATGTGTATAGTATGGTCATACAGGGGCTTGCTGGGGGTTGTAGTGCACACTGTGTGGTTATGTGTTGTGCCTGGGACAACGGTAGCAGGAAAGATGTGGGGATCAAGTGTCCGTGGTGCATGCAGAGCTCTGACAGAGTCACCCCAAGGTCGTATAACGGGGTGTAGTCTGTATTGTTCTTGTCCGTATCATTGGGGGACACAGTTAAGACCGTGGGTATAGCTCCTGCCACTAGGAGGCGACAATAGGCAGAAAATGTTAACTCCTCCTACCAGCTATACCCTCCTGCAAGCACCAAGCGAATCAGGCTTTAGCTTAGTGCCTGCAGACATGTTAGTGTGCGGTTCGTCCGGAATCTTATGGATTTGTGGGAATGTAGGAGACAGGTCTCTCCCTGTCCTCCCACGGGGAGGGCGAACACTACGGGGACTCTGCCATGCTGTTGCACCCGACCCACTGAAGTAAAGGTGGCACGATCATGTCTAGCACAATAGGGCATAGCCCGCCAGCCATAGGGTTCCCCATTCTGGAGCAACGCCCATCCTCCATGACAGCAAGTGCGGTGGGGAACACCGCAGGTGGAGGGAGGCCATGCCGACAGTGGGACACGGCTGAGGATGGATTATGGACCGGATCTCCAGGGAAGAGGTGGATATAATGTAAGTGAGTGTAATCCTTCTCTGCCCTTGGGGTCCCTGTGGGAGCGGGGCACCCACTGCATACTGCGGCGCTGTTGGCGACAGGATGGCTGCGGCGCTACGCCCATTAATTTAGACACCGGCTTTTAAGGCCTTCCAGGCCCCGCTCTCTTTCTGTGCTGAAAGGCACAGAGGAGGCCTTATGGCGGACGGCCGAGGTGTTGCCGCATGTCCGCGGCTGCCGCAGGTCAGGTGGACTTTGTGGATGATGGCGGTGTCCCCCTTGGCAGCTTTCCACCTGAAGGTGCCAGACGATGGAGGTACAAAATTCAGGTCCTGGCTTGGGCCTAGTTTAGGCCATGCCCATGTAATGTGAGTTCGGGAACCCTGGTGCTGACAGTGCGCGCTCATTCGGGTCAAACCTAAATGGGCATGCTCTCTTGCCGCGACATGTCTGGCCTGGCTAGCACGTCGGCAGCCATTTTACATAGGCTGGATAGGGCTAAAAAAAATTTCCCCCTTCTCGGGAGTCCTCTCGTAGCGGGCCAAGTATGAGAGCTCGATCCTCTCAGTCCCGGCGTTCGTCCGCATCTCAGTCCTCTACCTCCCGAGCTTATAGGCCTTCAGCGTCGTCGTCCAGGGACAGCAGCTGGTCGGAAAGGGAACTATCGGGCTCCACGTCCCCCTCAGGTATTGATGACCCTCCACGTGCCGGAACAACCGCCGACGGCCCCTGCTGCAGCCGTATCGTTTAGACGGCATAGGCGTTCTCCTCAGTTATTACCTCCACATGAGAAATTTGCGGGAATCCTGGCTAAGAAGTGGGAGATTCCCGACAAACGTTACAAGGGGCCCGGCAAGTCCTCGGACATTTTGTGCCCTTTTGCAGAAGACCTGGTGAAAAAAGTGGTCTTCCTCGCCTGTAATAGATCCTCCAGTGTTTTGCTTGGCCAAGCACACCACCCTACCAATGGCCGACGTGGCATCGCTCTCCGATCCGCGAGACAGGAAGATAGACACCCTATCTAGAACTACCTCTGGGGCAGCAGGCGCCGTGTTCCCTCTTTGCCTCTACGTGGGTCAGTAAGGCCTTCGTGGCATGGGCCAAACAATTACACCAAGGTATACTCTCGGACACCCTGCCAGACGTGGCAGACAACATCATTCAGGCCGGGAAGTTTTTATGTGCAGCTTCTTTGGATTCCATGAAATTCCTGGCCCGGGCGTCAGCAGCGTCTGTGGATTCTTGTCCTATGCTCTGGCTTAATCTTCGGAGTCAGACTGGACAAGATATTTAAGGAAGCTACATGAGGAAAGAGCACGCTCCTTCCCCAGAAGAGGGCTAAAAGAGGAAAGGATCAAATGAGGAAGAAATCTTCTTTCCGATTCTTTTGCCGCTCCAGCCCACGAGGCGTGTACGGGCAATGGACACAAGACAAGATGACTACACAGGAGCACAAAAGGGGACCCTCTTTCAAGACTAGGGCAGCCTGGTGGCCCTGTCCCCAATCGTCCAAGTCTGCAGGTGCAAAGTCTTCCGCATGAAGATCAGCCCTCACCCGATAATGGCAGGGAAGGGGGGGGGGCGGCTCTCCCTGTTCAGGGACACGTGGCTAGGTCATGTGTTTCTGCCGACTACGCCATAGAGTTTACGACGCTTCCGCCGTATCACTTTTTCAGATCAAGGCTCCCGAGGGTGCCAGAGAGGGCATCACAACGCACGTATGAAATTCCGATGTGGAAACTGAAAAGAAGTGCGCGGATTTCGCACACTGCCAGGGGAAAATCTGTGTGCGGATCCGCGCCAAAAACCACAACAGGAAGATGCGGATTTTGATACGGATTATTAAAGCAGACAAGTCTCACCCTGAGAAGTCTGTGGCGAATTTTGCAGTGTAGTCACACCCACGGGGTTAAATCTGCATGCGGGTCCACATCAAAATTCACAGGTTAGCTGTGGATTTTTGCCGCAGTTTAGAGGCGAAATCCACGTGAAAAATTCGGCAGATGATTTCGCCATGTGAACATTCCCTTACTGTACAAGTCACGGTAATGGAAGTCTGCGCGTTAGTTTACACAAAGCCACATGGGGACTTGCTCTATCGAATGGGACTAAGTCCACCTGCGGATTGCATGTAAATTTTGATGTGGATTTTAGGTGTACCGGCCCTTTAACGTGTCATTGGTGGTATTCATCATGCAGCAGAATCTAAGAGCGCAGCTCCGGGGACACAGGACTAATGCGTATTTATTTCCTCCCCCTAGAGCTGCATCATAAAGCGTTACTGCGAAAAGAGATTCGTCCCCAAGTATCAGACGACCATCGGGATCGATTACGGGGTCACTAAGTAAGTATCAAATCCTCCATAACCTGTCTGTAAAGCCGGGGAATACGGCGACCATTTAAAGGAGTGGTCTATACTTCATACAGCGGCACACGGTGTGAGGCCGCCATCTGCTGGCCAAATTACATATCCTACTTTGAAAGCAGAGGTGTAAAGGGGGCGGGTCCCATACAACGGGGACATGATGACATCATCAGATCCAATTATACGGGTATATTTTACATGATTGTCCGAGCGGCGGCCATATTCTATGGTGACTGATCGGCCCGAAGCATGAAAGCCTCACCATCGCCTCTGAATCTGATCGCTCTCTCTTTCCTTTCGTTTTTCAGAGTGCTAATCAGAGAACGAGAAATCAAAGTTAATATATTCGACATGGCCGGCCACCCGTTCTTCTACGAGGTACGGTATAAGGATACGGGGGTCAATACATTATAATTTTACCCCCTTAAAAGGGTTGTCTAGAATTCGAAAAATGCAGCTGCTTTCTTCCAGGAACAGCGCCGCATCTGTCTATGGGTTGTGTCTGGTATTGCAGCTCTGCTCCATTAAAGTGAACGGGACTAAGCTGCAATACCAGATGCAACCACAGACAGTTGTGGCGCTGTTTTGAGTAGAAAGCTGACACGTTTCATGATCACATCATTGTTGTGGGCGGACGTAAAAAGGGGCGGAGTTTAGGCCAACTTGTCAGTTTAACAGGCTGTAACACTTTGTTGTACTCCATATTCCAAAGCATTATGTAGGCGATCCAACGATCGCTGCTTTTACATCCTAAGTGGTAAAATTAGTAATATTTTAAAAGTTTTTAATGAAGTTTAGTAAAAAGTATTGGTGTATTTGTTTTCTTTCATCCATTCCCCTCCCCCAAAAAATATTATGAGGTGCTGTTCGGTTGCCATAGCCGCCGGGCGCCTCCTAAAAAGCCTTCATGGCTGCTATGAATGCTGCTATTAACAGTCATCACTCCAGCTACTAACCCCTTAACGACCGCCCATACATCATTTGACAGCTTAAGGGGCTTTTTTTCTGCAGTGTCTTTTTTTCTGACGGCGGATGCATCAGAAGACTGGCACGGGTGTCCCATGCCAGGAAGAGCGGGTGCACAGCTGTTGGCTAACAGCCTGGCACCTGCTCAAACAGTGGTCACACTGATCGCTTACATGCCCACGGTCAGTGCCACCACACCATGTAAAAGGCTGACAGGCGGAGAAGACTCCCACTGTCACCCATCGGACTCCCGCAATGTGATCACGGGGTCCCACTGGTTATCTATGATACCCGGCGGCTTAAATATAGCCTCTGGGTCTGCCAGCTACTGTGGCCTTTTGAGGCTTGGCCTCTGACTGAGCTTCATAGGTTTTGTAATACACTGCTATACTTAAGTATAGCAGTGTATTAGAAGAATGATAAAATATGGTGATATTCCAGTCCCCTAGTGGGACAAAAATAAATATATAATAGTAAAAAAGTAATAAAAATAAAAAATGTCAAAACCGCAACTTTCCACCTTTACTATGTTTTTAAAAATGTATTTTTTTTTACAATCTCATGTGGTATCGCTGCGTTCGTAATGACCCAGAGAAAAACGTCAGCACATTATTTAATCCGTCCAACGCACGTCCTGAAAAAGCTTTGAATGCGGCGATAAAGAAAAAATACATTTAAAGAAAAAGTTAAAAAAACCAAACACCCATGTAAACTTGGTATTGCCATAATGACACTGGCCTGCAGAATCAGTGTAACATAATAATCGTACCGCACGGAGAATGCCATTAAAAAACAAACTATAAATCGGGCCAGAATTGCAGATTTTGTTAATCTTGCCTTTAGAAAAATAATGGAATAAAAAGTAATCAAAATATATATATTCTCAAAAATTGGATAAATGAAAACTAGAGTTCATCCTGCAAAAAACAAGCAGCCCCCATAGAGCAATGATGGAACAATAGGAGTAGTAACCGCGGGGGCGGGTCTTGTGGGAATGTGCGGGGGCGGAGCAGCTTGACACCAATGTAACTAGTACAAACTCCTTATTTGCTGTTTTGCGCCTTCACCCCTCCTCCTGCGTTTTGCCTCGCCCTCCAAGGTCCGAAACGAGTTCTACAAGGACACGCAGGGGGTGATCCTGGTGTACGACGTCTGCCTGAAGGACTCCTTCGACAGTCTGGACCCCTGGTTGTCCGAGATGAAGCAGGAACTGGGCCCGCAGGGGAACATCGAGAACATCGTGTTTGCAGTCTGCGCCAACAAGGTACATGCCGAGCGATCCCATGTCTTGGGTGCATCGGGAGATGAATACTAGTTTACCTCTGTGTACACAGAGCGCCCCCTTAAGGTCACTATGTATCCCATTACAGATCGACTGCACTAAGCATCGGTGCGTAGACGAGAGTGAGGGGCGGCTCTGGGCCGAGAGCAGGGGCTTCCTCTACTTTGAAACTTCGGCACAAAGCGGAGAAGGAATCAACGAGATGTTCCAGGTACCCTCATAGTCTGATCACAGGTAGCAGTGTTACATGGGACTGCATGTAGCATCTACTGCACTGTCTGTACTCAAAGAGTTATCACCATGTTATTTGTACTGTTACATAGGACTGCAGGTCACATCTACCACATTCTCTGTCCTCAGGTAGTTACCACTCTGTTATCTGTGGGGTTACATAGGGCTGCAAGTCACATCTACTACATTATCTGTCCTCAGAGAATTATCACTGTGTTATCTGTGGTGTTACATAAGACTGCAGGTCACATCTACCACATTATCTGTCCTCAGGTAGTTACCACTGTGTTATCTGTGGGGTAACATAGGACTGCAGGGAACATCTACTACATTATCTGTCCTCAGAGAGTTATCACTGGGTTATCTGTGAGGTTACATAGGGCTGCAGATCACATCTACTACATTATCTGTCCTCAGAGTATCCTTACAGTGTCTTATCCGTAGGGTTACATAGGACTGCTGGACAACCATTTGCATTGTCTTGGCTTAAATGAAGCATACAAAAGAAATAGTCCAAAAACAAACCCAGCTCTGCTGCACCTGCATGTGATGTGTTCTCAGTAAGGTCTGTGTCTTCTTTTCTCAGGCCTTTTACTCAGCCATTGTGGACTTATGTGACAACGGTGGCAAGAAACCCGTGTCCTCCATTAATATCGGGTTCACCAAAGAGCAAGCAGATTCTATTCGCCGGATCCGCAACAGCAAGGACAGCTGGGACATGCTGGGGGTGAAGCCGGGGGCCACCAGGTAAAGAGCAGCTGAAATGCCTATCATCCTGAATATATTTTATATATATGTGTGTGTGTGATATATATATATAGAGAGAGATAGATAGATAGGATTTCTCTATGAACCCTCCTCACTGCCCTAGATCACCAGGGATTTCGCTATGAACCTTATCGCTGCCCTGGACCACCTGGGATTTAGTTGTGAACTTTCTCACTGTGCACACCACAAGGGATTCATCTGTGAACCTCCTTACTGCTCAATAGCTCAAGTGATTTATGTATGAACATCCTCACTGCCCTAAACCATCTGTGATTTAGCTATGAACCTCTCCACTGCTCTAGATCACCAGGAAGTTAACTATGAACCTTCTCACTACCCTAGACCACCAGAGTTCTATCTGTAAACCACTACAAATTCATGGTTAGAACATACAATTTTGCCTTTCACTACACTGATGCCCCCACCCTGTACCAGTCACTACACTAATAACTTCACCCTGTGCCAGTCACTATACTGGTTGCCCATCAAATACAGAATACAATTTATACCCCTCACTCTCATCCATAAAGCTCTCCACAGTGCTGTGCCACCCTGTATCTCCTCCCTCATCTGCCTACAACCGTACCCATGCTTTCCACTCTGCTAATGACCTTAGACTAAATTCCTCTTTAATCCAGACCTCCCACTCCCACTTGCACGACTTTTCCAGAGCGGCACCGGTTCTCTGGAATGAGCTACCCCTGTCAGTCAGGTGAATTCTGAAAGTCCACAGCTTTAAGCAAGCCCTAAAAGCAAGTTTTTATCATATTCCCTAATCTAAACTCTTCTTCATCCACCCTGCTTCTACACTCCCCCTTAGAATACTGACCCCCTTACATTACCAAAGACCACCAGATGTTTACTACACCACCTGGACCACCACGGATTAAGCCATAAATTGCAGTCTGTGCCCTAGACCTGTGTTTCTCCACTGTAGTCCTCAGGTACCCCTAACAGGTTACAACTTTAGAATACCCCATAGAAGCCCAGTGGCAGTTTACAATGTAGTGGCACTAATTATTTTATTTCTACAATATTAAAGAAATCCTAAAAAATTATGCTTTGGGAGGACTGGAGCTCAGAAACATTCCAAACCACCAGACATTCAACTATTGAGCCATTCACTGTCCTAGACCACCGGGAATTTCACCATTAACCCCTAACGTTGCCCTAGACCACCATAGATTTCACCATTACCTCCTAACACAGCCCTAGACCACCAGGAATCTCACCATTAACCCCTAACGTTGCCCTAGACCACCAGGAATCTCACCATTAACCCCTAACGTTGGCCTTTACCACCAGTAATTTCATCATTAACCCCTAATGTTGCCCTGGACCACCAGTAGTTTCACCATTACACCCTGACTTTGCCCTAGACCACCAGGGATTTATCTATGAGCCTCCTCACTATCCTAGATCACCTATAATTTAGCCATTAGCCTCTTGTACTGTAATTGACTACCAGGTAAGATAACATTAGTTATAATAACATGTTATTTAGGCACTACAGTATATGGTGTATTCTGTTAGTACTGTATGAACTATGTGGCAGTGTAATGTGGTAACTAGTGTCAAGTATTAAAACTTTACATGGGCTGCCTATGTCGGTGTTATATAGACACTGTATGGGAGTACTATTTTGGCGTTACATTGCACTATTATTTGGATGCTGAAAGTCATTATTGTGCGGGACTACATGACGGCAGTATGTGGGCACTGTATGGTGGTGTTAGTATTTATCTATTGTATGACATCAGTATTTGGGGCACTGACTGGCAGTACTATTTGCCATTCCATGGCGGTATTTTGTTATACATATTATGGAAAATGTGTGTATGTGACATTTTTTTCGTTCTCTAAAACTTATTCAGCCCTCATAATTCACATTCCAGAAAAGCTATTAAGCCACTTTCACTCAACCTTATGTATTACGGTATTACGGACGGGTCTACGAACCCAACATGTCGTTCAAAAAATGTAACGCTTCCTAGTTTTTGGATCGAATGCTAGAAACGCAGTGAAAACTGACACAGAGAGGACTGTAGTGGTATCCATCAGGGTATGACTGTAATGAATATCCACTCCTCCACATCAATAGGTGGCGCTACAGTTTGTTTTGTCTGCCTTCTGGCGCAGTCTTTTGTATCAACCGCTTTATTATTACATTTCTCTCTTTTTCACCTTGTAGGGAAGAAGTAAACAAAGCCTATCGGAAGCTCGCCGTGCTCCTTCACCCGGACAAATGCGTCGCTCCAGGTAGCGAAGACGCCTTTAAGGCGGTTGTGAACGCCCGGACGGCGTTACTGAAGAACATAAAATAAAGTGTGCGGATACGACTTACAGTCACTCCGAGGTTCCGAGACCCCCTGACACGCCCAGCACTGAAAGATTGTACCGGGGGCCCCGTCGCCCCCTTGTGGACACCGCCATATTTATGTTACAGTATCGGCTGCATGCAGACAGTGTGGACGCTTCCATCACCGCTCACAGCGGTGGCATCTATGCACAGGCGGAGCCCGGCTGTCCCAGCTTGGGCGCTTCTAGCCGTATAAGCACAAGCCGGTCATGTAGCGCCAGGTTCCCTACGTTATTTTGCTGTTGTGTTCGTTGTTTTATTAAGTCTTCCGTTGGTCCTACTGGAAGGGGTGGAGCCAAAAGAGTAATGTGGGGGCCATAGGAGAGTAAAGGGGTGGAGCCAAAAGAGTAATGTGGGGGCCATAGGAGAGTAAAGGGGTGGAGCCAGGAGAGTAACGGGGTGGCACTAGGAGAGTAACGGGGTGGAGCCAGGAGAGTAACGGGGTGGCACTAGGAGAGTAACGGGGTGGCACTAGGAGAGTAACGGGGTGGAGCCAGGAGAGTAACGAGGTGGCACCAGGGGAGTAACAGGGTGGCACTAGGGGAGTAACGGGGTGGCGCTAGCAGAGTAACGGGCACTTTTCTGGTTAATGCAGATAAAATGAAGATGGTTTTTAAAGTAACCATTATGTATTATGTTCTTCCCCTTCTTAAAGGACCCTCAGTGTGGGTGGGTATTATATATATATAACAGCGGGCACCTATAGATCCCGTAGGGGTATTTATGAGTATCTGTGGGTTTGGAATAGATGCAATGGAAAAAATTGTAAATAAAGTGGATACATATAAATTTCCACTAGGTGGCGATGCTGAGGCCTCACAGTTAAAGGGACAGTATCACTAAACACATAGAAAACGCCGTCATATTTAACAGTTATGCAGCAAAATGCCAATAACACCAGGATTAGGAAAACATAATGGCTTTCTCCCAGAAACAGCGCCACATCTGGCCACAGGTTGTGTCTGGTATAGCAGCCCAGTCCCATTCATTTTAATGGAATTGAGCTGCAATACCAGACACAACCCATGGACAGGTGTGGCGCTGTTTGCATCCTTTGCAACCCCTTTGAGATGCAAATAGGTTAATGAAAAAGCCATGCATTTTGCTCCCTCTAGGGGGCACTAAACGACCCACTTGGCTTAGGCTGTATTTACACCTGTGATCTAATCTGTGGGTCTATATACTCGGGCACTTTTGCTGTTGCAGCATGTTATTATTTTCTGTGATTTTGCAGTAAAATTCGCCCCTTATTTCCTGTGAGCGAGTTAAAAAAACGTATCGCACTCGCAGACAACATTGCGTGTTTACGAGCGTGATATTGGTCGGAGCGTCTCGGATTAATATCGCGCTCAGCTGTGTGATTATAAGGTTCATAATGATGGGCTATGGGGACATTTCTGGCCTTCTGCTGTATCATTGGGGTTGTGTAGGGTGTTTATTGGAAACAGTCAGTAAGCTTGTAGTCAGACACCCCTAAGCATCCACAATGCAGGGAGCGGTCAGGTTGGCTCACATCAGACGGCCGCGCAGCGTTCTGTTGTAAGGATGGCACTTCTCAGAACATGATCTGTGCAGACAGTGAACAAGCAGGGCATGCTGGGAGATTTCAGCTCTGAAGTCTGCAGAATTGTGAATTCAGATTAGGATTCTAATACAAATCAATCAATTATCTATGATTATTGGGGTCCTCAGAGGGGCTGACTGGGAGGGTCTCATTTCCGCAGCAGTTGGAGTATGGAATGAGGCCAGATCACCCGTTTTTCATCACTATATAAGGGAATGCCAATCATTAGCGCCCCCATGTGGCCATATTGTGTATTTTGTATTATGTATTATTTATGATGAAGCTATAATGTAATATTTATTACACACACTCCCCTGATTCTGCTATAATCACTGTTCATCTTTTTTGGTTTGCTGCTAGGTGGAAACCATCAACAAGCAGGAGATCTGCTGCTGATGGATCTTATAACTGTATTTGTATTCTATTTATGGCTTGCATGCAGGGAAACAGAGATAATTAGGAATTGTATAGCCAACATGTCCGACTGGCATAATAAACTCCTCCTTGCCATGGGGTTCCCCACTTTAGGGATCAGTAGGATCCCCACTGCTGAAAGCCATTGGATAGGGAATGTATGCTTTTTGCTGAGCCGATTAGGCCATTACCCCATTCGCAGCAGGACACCATGATACACTCAAAACCGTACATAGTGGCGCATTGACTAAATAAGTCAGTCAGCAGTGGTTGTACCTGCTTGTTGATGGTTTCCAGGTACCAACAGAATAGTTCTTTAAAAATTATGAACTGCAAAAAATGGATAATGAAGACGGAAGATCTGACATTTAAGAAGTTGTCCGGTGTTAAACTAGGAAAGGGGTTGCACTAAGATGACAAGTTATCCCCTATCCACAGGACCTTGAGAACGGAGGTCCCGTGCCCCCCCCCCCTTTGCCTGTTACTGCACCACCCCACATCACCAGCAGTGAGGGGGGGAATGAATTGAGCTGGTGATGATCTAGTCACTTTCAGTGGGACTGCAGAGATACACGAACGGCAAGCATTTGGGTGTTTCCGTCAGCCCTATTAAAATGATTGGAGTGCATATGCGGACAGTGCTCCATTGATTCTGATGTCACTATGGGGGGAGAAGAGACCCCTGTGGATAGGGAATAACTTGTGATTTTGGTACATCCCCTTTAATGGTCTACAGGGTAGACCATCAATAGTACATTGGTGAGGGTTCACTGCCTGGGATATCGCCAATCAGCTGTTTGCTGTGATGGTGCACTCATGCACTGAGCTGCTTTCTGCATTAAGCAGGCAGCTCTGTTCCCACTGCAGAGACTACACTTGATATTACACCATGTTCTAATTCACCTCAGTGTCAACTTGGCCTGCAATACCAAGTATGGCCACTGCAGTGGAAATGGAGCTGTCCGCTTCCTGCAGAAATCAGGTCAGTGGATTAGTGCACCATCCCAGCAAACAGATGATCAGTGGGGGTCCTGGATGGCAAACTCTACCCATCTACTATTGGCAACCCCTTTCAGTCTGGAGCCAGTGTTAATGCCAGGTTTGCTGGCAGAATAGATTTAGTCACTTTCACTGCTTGGTTTTCTTTTCCCTCTAGGCGGTTCTTTTTATTTGTTTTGTATTATTACATTCGTATATTTTGTGTTGTGTTTTCACCGCCTCCCATAAAACACGCGGGTTTTACATGTAAACGTCTCGCGTCTTTCATCAGCGTCGCATGACGAATCTCGGACTGAACGGGATGCGTTTCAGGTTGGCCCATCTGTGGTATTACAGAGTGCGGTGAGCTCACTGCGTCAGTCCTCTTAGCCAATGGGGGTAAGCTAGGCATTGACCATGATCCCCTGTGTGCCAACGTCGCATCCTGCTGCACCTCACATCTGGGTCACCAAAGTTAGGTTTTGTGGGGGGGGGGGGGGGGTCTGGAATTTGGCAGCCACTGTGGAATTTGATGGTAGGGTTGTATGTGCTGCTCAGGGATGGGGGAGGGGGGGACTATGTCTGTATACAGTTTTGACCTTCTATTATTTTTGCCCGGGTGTTGAATTGACGGGGGGGTACTTTGCTGATCAGTGCGGGTACGACCATTAGGGCACCACACCGATCCCGGGAACGATCGTCTGAAACATCCCTACATGAATGGAGTTTCAAGTGCACTTTCTTGCTACACAAAGGGGCACTATTACTTTGGTGGGAACACAGAGGGGCATTATTGCTTTGAGGGGGCATAGAGGGGGCTCTATTGCTCTGTGACGCATTGTTGGGGGATACTATTACTTTGATGGGGCTCTCTTACTTTATGGGAACACTATTAAGGGGGGCATTATGTGGGGAGTACAGAGTGTGTACTATTACTTTATAGGGTTTGAGAAGGAGTACTATTACTTTGTGGCGGCACAGAGGGGGAACAATTGCTTTGAGAGCTCAGGGGTATTATTTTTCAGGGGCACCAAGTAGGCGTTATTACCTTGTGGGGGCACAAAGGGGGAATTATTACTGTGTGGAGGCACAAAGGAGGGCACTATTACTGAGAGGCAGAAATGAGGCATTATTTCTTGTGGTTGCCACAATGTTGGAGTTATTATTGTGTGCGGGCACTACACCTGTGTATAAGCCATTAGGGGTAATGTTAAAGTTAGGGCTAGAAGAGGTTTTCATGGTGGTCTGGGCCCAGAGAGAAGAAAAAAACACATCGTCAATCAGATGTGACGTCTGATCACTGGAGGTAACTGCACTGTAGTAACTATAACTGTGTAGAGCTGGTATCAGCCTTTCCCCTTGAAAAACTATCGCGCACATGCCTGTTACTGTCCTTTTAAGCTCTATCCCGGACAGCCACTCTCCTGCATGTCCCTGCATTAGCAGAAGTTCCATTATGGCACTAGCGGCTCCTGATGTGCAGCATAAGTATGAATGCAATCAGCAGCCTTCATAGAAGGGGATTCTTTACTGTAAGAGCAGTCCACCTTACCACCTATATAATATACTACATCTCTCCTGTTCCTATGGGTGCAGCCGCTAATAATGTCACCACCGCTTCTGTGTACACTGGAAAACGAACAGATCGTGAAGCGCGCAGGCTCTACTATTCCCCTGGAAACTCATTACTAATTAGCTGGGGTTAGTTTTCTGCGTCATTAACCTTCAGCAGTGTCATGTGATTTCAGGAAATTTACAACATTAACGGATGTCATAGAGCGGAGGGACGTATCTAACCGGTGACTGCAGCTGATGAGGAACTACAACTCCCAGCATGATTTGACGGCCGCACACACTGACCTGCCAGTACTGCACTACGGCATAACAGGACTTTGGGGCAGGGCTGTCAATAATGACACTGTTGCCTCGTCAGGGGGGGGGGGGGGGGGGGGGGCGGCATGTAGATTGCCCCACTGAATAGGGTCGTGTTGATCCGCATGCAAATCCGCAGCACGATTCCAAGGCCTGAATATGTGGCAGAAAAGTGTCAAAAAAATGTAATACGGATTTGCCGCATTACCCAAACGTGCCTGAAGGGGGTGTTCACACGACCGCATCTTCCATTTTTTGCGCTGACTAAACTTGGACAAAAAAGTGTCAAAGGACACCAGGACAAACACTGCGTGTGAGACCACCCTAGGCTCTGTTTACATGGGGCTGTCAATTTGTGATTTACTGCTGTGATCATCAAATTGAGTTAAAATGCTGCCATGATTTTGTGGTAAATGGCGCAATAAATTTGTGATCCGACTGCATCATGGAACTAGAGGGGTCCTCCAAGATTAAAAAAACTGTGCAGAGAGCGGCGTGTAACAAAGAGTCATTGCTAACCTTTAGGGCTTATTCAGACGACCGTATATCGGCCGGGTTTTCACGCCCAGCCGATATACGGCGTCTCTCTCTGCAGGGGGAGGAGGCTGGAAGAGCCGGGAGCAGGAACTGAGCTCCAGCCCCCTCTCCGCCTCTCTGCACTATTTGCAATGAGAGGAGGTGGAACGAGGGTGGAGCTAAGTTCCGGGAATTAGCTCCGCCCTCGTCCCGCCTCTCCTCATTGAAAATAGTGCAGAGGGGGCGGGAGCTCAGAGCACTGCTCCCGACTCTTCCAGCCTCCTCCCCCTGCAGAGAGAGACGCCGTATATCGGCTGGGTTTTCACGGTCGTCTGAATGCACCCTAAGGCCGCCTGCACACGAGCGTTACGGATTCCGCTAGCGGATTTTCACGCGCGTATGGTACCTAAATGTGCTTGCGGATAGGTGCGGATGCGTGAAAAATCACGCGCGGATATACGCGGATGTGTTGCGGAAAAAAACGCGCAGAACAACCAGCAGACACCCCTTATTGTAAACCCAACCCCTAGAGAACTGCCCATTCCTTGGAAAACAGCTTAAAAACCAACACCCAGACTCCGTTTTGTCCCTCTTGCTTGTGCGAGCACCGTTAAATTATTCTGGCAACATGCTTTCACCCGGTGAGCAGATGTCTTTGTGGGCATGGTTGATCCATGTAACTTTTTTCGGGCGCTTCTCCAGCGTGACTTTATTTCAGTCACTGCAAAAAAATTCACAAGAGGAATTCATTACTACAGATTTTGCATTCTTACATCCTGCATTGGCAAGAAATACTACCTATCTCCCTCTACACATGGCGGGTGTCTGCTGAACAAGGCTATTAACCCAATAAATGCCGCTTCAGTGGCACCAGTGGAAAATACAACTGTTCCCGCAAAAAACAAACAGAGAGGGCTTAGTAACTTGGACGCATCCTGGCGGCTGATGCACCCGTCTTCCTGCACAAGACGGCCGCAATGCAGGATGGACGTCTTTCCACAGAGCTGAAGGAAAGAACACAAGTCCGGCAATGGAGCCGGTCATGTGCTCTTTTCTGCCAGCGTTGCGGAGAGTCGCCCGTCCTGCAGTGTGACCGTTTTGGTATCGCTGCATCCGTAAAAGTCTGATCTATCAAAGTAATGTATGATTTACCCTGCACGGTATATTTTAAGCCCTTCCCCGAAAATTACTACAGCGCTTGCCAGCAGTAGTTAGCCTTAGCAAGTATACTCTCTCAGCTCTATTTAATTTCTGTCCATCCATTTTTTTTTATATGGGAAACCCCCTAAGGGCTCATGTCCACGGGCAAAATATGATTTAAGATCCGCAGCGGATCTCCCGCATGCGGATCCGCATCCCATAGGGATGCATTGACCACCCGCGGGTAGATAAATACCCGCGGATCGTCAATAAAAGGGATTTAAAAAAAAATGGAGCATGGAAAAATCCGGACCATGCTCCATTTTCGTGCGGGTCTCCCGCGGGGACGGCTCCCGCGGGCTTCTATTGAAGCCTATGGAAGCCGTCCGGATCCGCGGGAGACCTAAAATAGGAATTTAAAGTATTTACCATCCGGCGCGGGCGGGGAAGGTCAGCTGTTCCTCACGGCCGCATCTTCCTTGCTTCGGCTCGGCGGATGTGCCCGGCGCATGCGCGCGGCACGTCGGCGACGTGCCGGCGACGTGCCGCCGGCGTCAGGAATTCATCCGCCGGCCGAAAATGAAGATCCGGCCGTGAGAAACAGCTGATCTTCTCCGCCCGCGCTGGATGGTAAATACTTTTAAATTCTTATTTTCGGCGCTCATGTCCGCGGGGCAGGAGGGACCCGCTGCAGATTCTCCATGGAGAATCTGCAGCGGATCTGATTTTCCCCGTGGACATGAGGCCTTAAGCCCTAATAGACCTAAAAGGGGAAAAAAGCTTAAAAAAAGCATTAAATAAAAATAACATGAAAGAAAAAATTATTTAAAAAAAAATCCTTTTTATTAAATAAAAGTTACTCCAATGGCCCCCGTCTGCTCATCCAACTCATCAGTCGTGTATCGTACTCGCCTCAAGGGCTCAAACAGACGAACCTGGTTTAGTCCTGCACCATGGCGCAGAGTTTGAACGGTCGTAGGAGAAAAAAGCCGCTCATGCGCACGTATGCTCAGTAGCAGCAAGCGCAGTCACGCATACGGCCGTGTGTAAGGGCCCTAAGGGGCCACTCCAGTCATTCATTTATTATGCAGCTATCCCCCCAGCATATATCACACGACCCTGTGCCCAGCCGGTGCCCCCTGCGTACCTCTCCAGATCTGTATCGCGGATGTGCGGCCAGCGTGTCGGCGCACATGTGCAGTACAGATTTTGCCGCGCCGTCGCTAGGCGATTACATGGATTCCGCGCTCAATCATCATTGCAGAAGGGACGCGGATTGGACGGCTTCCTTTGACTTCAATGGAAGCCGTCCGTGTGTAGGGGTTTAATCCATGTGGGGGGGTTTAACCCCTTGAGTGGCACGCCCGGAAATTTTCCGGGACGAGCTCCACTGCTCATAGCGACATAACCCGGAAGATTTCCGGGCTATGTATCACGATGGGAGCTGCAGAGCACAATGCCACAAGCTGTGGAGTGTGCTCTGCCTGCACAGTCCCACAGAGAACAAAGCAAGGGCTTCGAAAAACCAGCAGAAGATATTGCCGATATGCCAGCAATCTCCTGCTTTGTTTACAGGTTGCCATAGAGACCATTGGCTTGTCAGAAGCAAGCCGATGGTCTCTGTGGCAGGGAGAGCTGGTGCTTGGCTGTCAGAGGACAGCTAGGTACCTGCTCTTACAGCAGAGATCAGAGAAAACCTCCGATCTCTGCTGTGTTAACCCTTTACATGCTGCAGTCTATGTGGCTGTCACCATCGGACTCCTGGAATGTGATCAGGGGTCCTGATGGGTCCCTGTGGAAGTCCCCTAAAGGGACAAAAAAAAATTAAAATTAAAAAAAAAAAAGTTTAAAAATTATAAAAAAAATTATAAAAACACTTGTCTCCCTTTACTTTGTAAAAAATCAAAAATACAATCACACATGTGGTATCCATGCGTCGTAATGACCCAGAGAAGGAATTTAATACATTATTTAACCCCTTAATGACATGGCCCCTTTTTTTCTTTTTTCCCCATTTCTTTTTTTCCTCCCTCCTGTTTAAAAAAATCACAACTTGTCCCGCAAAAAACAAGCCCTCATATGGCCATGTCAATGGAAAAATGAAAAAGTTATGGCTCTTGAGATGCAACTGCAAAATTAGTTGAAATTCAATGATTAGACCATTTTAAAAAACCTGCCCTGGTGGGCACGACAGGGTGGGAGGAAACCCGCCACTCAAGGAGTTAATCCTTTAGATTTTTTGGGGAAAAAAATCTTAAAGGGAGTCCGTCCGCTGTCGAATAGTGTCCAGACTGCAGAAATCACAGTGGTATGAAGTATCTATATTTTTTATAGGTTGAGGCCGTCACAGATATAGAGTTAAAAAGAATACATTTTATTAGTAATTAATTTAAAAAGTCAAAGCCTACCAACAAAAAAACAGTCACATAGAACATATAGTGACAGGACAAACAGTTAACATAAAAAGGGAGGATCTTATGGGGGGTAAGGGAGGGGGGAGTATATCTACAGTTCCCGTGTAGCCCTCCAGAGGTCCTCAGGAGTCACTTATATAAGATGGTTCACTATCAAGGTAAGTATTTAGTACTTGAGCTGTTATGATTCGCATCCCCTTGAGATGGCGATTGTTTTTTAGTGCGAACCAGACAGCCCTTTTATTTATAAGGACTCGTATGATTTTTAGTATGGTATTTAAATCAGTGTCGTTTGGTGTATTGTTTACACTGTATCATTTCGTGCATTGTTTACACTGTATTCATATCATTTTTGACTCTCATTTGTTTTTGCTCTACGCGTTTCCCTATCGGGATAGCCGATAGTTCGTCAGGAGCTGGGCAACAATACGCCCCTAGAGAAGTAGGAGAGAGTTTTCTATCAGAAATGATCACCAAAACGATGGCTAAAATGTGCCTGTCACTTTTCAATAAAGAGATTCCTAGATTCCTCAAAATTGCCTCATTTATAAATTGCGCTTGGATTCTATCTGTAGAGTGAATCCTACGTATGCTTGAAACCTATAAGGTCCAGAAAGCTATTCAACTGGATCCTATTGCCCCGCAACTGAATGCCGTATTCGCATTAGATACTTTACTCTATCTTAGAGTTACACTAACTGTGCATCGTGTATTATACACGGCGACGATGCATGTGCAAAATAGCCAGAATTTTGTCCACCTCCAATCGTGTCTCAAGATCCTTGGTGATTTTCGTAGGGTTAACACCAAGAGACCTTGGCTCTTGGAAAAATGACTGTCAGGTTAAACACCTATTAGCCCAGCACAGTGATAGCATGCAGGATATACAGCCCCACTTCAGGCTAAGACCTACTAGTAACTGCCACAATGGCAAAAAGCATTTTAAACTGGCTATAAGGCTTGCATTCAGTAAGGCAGAATTAGCTGTAATAGCTTATAGAGCGTGACAGAAGGTATAGAGCAGGGCAAGAGGAGTGCCAGGAGTGATCTCCAGCAGCACCTGCAGCTCTGATGGTGAGCTGTAGGCATCTGTCCAGACTGCAGGCATCACAATACAGATCAGGAGGAGCGGAGCGGGCTGATATAGAGGTTTATGGGGAAAGATTCCGTTTTTTATTCATTTAAACTTCTGCACATTCTGAGCTGAACAGTCATGTGGGCGGAGCTATGAGTGATTGAACCAGTCAAGAAGGGGAGAGGAATTGTCCCCCTTTTTGGGGGTGTCTCGCTGTCGCTTTTCCGGCGCTCTTGTTGTCACTTTCATTTGTACCAAAGCAGGTGAAATGGATTCACAATCACTTCTGACACCAATGGTGCTAGTTGTAATAGCGCCACTTACCGGGCAGCATCGGCACAGGTGCGCTCCGGCAATTGTCGGGAAAACGATAGTGCGAGTGACTGCGGGCAGCGCTCATATAATGGCGCCCATAACCGAATATTGCGCTCCCAAATACCCCTGTGTGAAGCCGGCCTTAGGCTAGGGGCGCACTTACTTTAAAAAAAAAATAATTCGTGCTGAGGCCTCTTTCACACGGCTGTATGCTTTGTTACATTCGCTGCATCGCGGGCAAAAATCGCATGGATGAAGAATAGCCGCGAGCTTTAGCTGCACTTTCCCATCCATTCACACGGGCGCCTGCGGTGTATCGGTGAAAGAATACACTGCTACACGGAAATCCCTCGGGCGGCAGAAATCCTTGTGATTACTATTACCGCTTTTACAGAGCCGGCTGTAATCTTTACCGCAGCTAAGCTCCTCCCACTCCCTTTTTCCCCCAGTTCCCATGAGTCTATGGGAGCCGCCAGCGTATTTCGGTAAAAGATACGGCAAGACCTATCTTTTCACGCACTGTCTAAAATCGGTTGTCGTTTCAGTCGCTGATATCCAATTATTCGTGGGGTGCCATTTTTTCTTTTTACGTGGACTCATCTGGATGAACACATTGGAGCCCCCCGCTGCAGGGTGGGCTCACACGGGCGAGAAGATTGCACGATTTCCATGTGATTTTCGACTGCTGCGACAGTCAGTGAAAAAGACGATTATGAAACCAATGATTTACAGCGGTTTCCTTCCCATCTGCGATGTTTTCACCGATGCGACGTTGAGAGATAAAAAAGGCGAGGCGTGCTCAATCTTTCTGCGATGTGTGATTTTTCATCTCCCATGTATTCCTATGGGGCCTTTTTTTTTTCGCATCACGACGCAACTAATATGCGTCGTAATGCGATTTTAACATTAGAAAGGCCCATTGACTTATGCGATAATAAATCGTATTCCCGCGGGCGGCAGCGGTGCCAGATTATTCACCAAAAAGAATGGCCGACGCTCAAAAATCGCAGGAAACAAACATGCAATTTTGCTGCGATTTCCCTACAGCAAAATCGCGAACTCCCATGTGAAATTAGCCTCAGATGGTCACGATTTTTTAACGCAGCTAAATTAGCCGCGTCTTAAGATTTTCACGCGGACTGCACGCGGACTACACACGGACTGCACACGGACTGCACACAGACTACACGCGGACTACACGCGGACTGCACGCGGACTGCACGCGGACTGCACGCGGACTGCACACGGACTGTACACGGACTACACACGGACTGCACGCGGACTGCAGGCGGATTGCACGCGGACAGCAGACAGACTTGAATGGGCGGGTCTCAATGTCCCCGACCGGCCATTCTGACCAGACTGTTAGGAGGTGTTGGGTCCAGTGGATGTGTGGGGGCACACGAGGTGACCGGGCTCAGGACGCCCCCTACAGACCACCAGTAGAGAGGAGCGTCTGACCAGACTGTTAGGAGGTGTTGGGTCCAGTGGATATGTGAGGGCACACAAGGCGACCGGGCTCAGGACGCCCCCTACAGACCACCAGTAGAGAGAAGCGTCTGACCAGACTGTTAGGAGGTGTTGGGACCAGTGGATGTGTGAGGGCACACAAGGTGACTGGGCTCAGGACGCCCCCTACAGACCACCAGTAGAGAGGAGCGTCTGACCAGACTGTTAGGAGGTGTTGGGTCCAGTGGATATGTGAGGGCACACAAGGCGACCGGGCTCAGGACGCCCCCTACAGACCACCAGTAGAGAGAAGCGTCTGACCAGACTGTTAGGAGGTGTTGGGACCAGTGGATGTGTGAGGGCACACAAGGTGACCGGGCTCAGGACCCCCTACAGACCACCAGTAGAGAGGAGCGTCTGATCAGACTGTTAGGAGGTGTTGGGACCAGTGGATGTGTGAGAGCGCACAAGGTGACCGGGGTCAGGATCCCCTACAGACCACCAGTAGAGAGGAGCATCTGACCAGAGTGTTAGGAGGTGTTAGGACCAGTGGATGGGGGCACACAAGGTGACCGGGCTCAGGACGCCCCCTACAGACCACCAGTATAGAGGAGCGTCTGATTGTCCGACAAGGACCAGCAGCTCCAGCTGTTCCATTGTCAGCTATCCAGAGACAGGGGGCGCCATTGTTACACCACTGTGTCTGTCTGAACCATTTCCAGACGCTTGGCTGATTGACATTTGGTCTCGTGGCCCCCATTACATGTACGGCCTCTGACACCCACCTTCGTCTCCGTTTGCAGTGATGTTGTGAGCAATGAAACTCGGCGCCACAGAGGGGAACTGGGTTGTCTTCAGCCATGAATCCAGGTTTAGTTTGGGCGCTGATGAGGGCCATGTTCATGTCTGGAGACCTCGGGGTGTGGAGCAGCACACTGCCCCCTACTGGTGTGATGGTCTGGGGGTCCATCACATACGACAGTCGGCCCCCCCTAGTAGTGGTACAAGGGACAATGACAGCTCAGCGATATGTTCAGGACATCCTGCAGCCACATGTGTTCCTCTCATGGTGGCTTCCAGCAGGATAATGCCCGGCCGCACACACAAGGGGGTCAGAGGAAGCCCCCACAATATTGTCATACTTCCATGGCTGCACACACAAGGGGGTCACAGGAGCCCCCACAACATTGTCACACTAACGTGGCTGCCCGGTTGTCTGATTTATTTATACGATCTAGAGGCTACTTTACAGCAAATATGCTGCAGGATACCATACGGAACCTGTATGCCTGCATGCCTCTCCGTATCACATCCTATATCCAAGTTAGAGGCGGTACAAACGGATACTAGAGCCTCCATGCCTGCGTGTATCACATCTTGTATCCAAGCTAGAGGTGGTACAACAGGGTACTAGAGCCTCCATGCCTGCGTGTATCACATCTTGTTTCCAAGCTAGAGGTGGTACAACAGGGTACTAGAGCCTCCATGCCTGGCTGTATCACATCTTGTATCCAAGCTAGAGGCGGTACAAACGGATACTAGAGCCTCCATGCCTGCGTGTATCACATCTTGTTTCCAAGCTAGAGGCGGTACAACAGGGTACTAGAGCCTCCATGCCCGCCTGTATCACATCTTGTATCCAAGCTAGAGGCGGTACAACAGGGTACTAAAGCCTCCATGTCCCCCATATCACATCTTGTATACAAGCTAGAGGCGGTACAACAGGGTACTAGAGCCTCCATGCTTGTATTACATCTTGTATCCAAGCTAGAGGTGATACAACAGGGTACTAGAGCCTCCATGCCCCCTGTATCACATCTTGTATCCAAGCTAGAGGCGGTACAACAGGGTACTAGAGCCTCGATGCCCCCCACATCACATCTTGTATCCAAGCTAGAGGCGGTACAACCGGGTACTAGAGCCTCCATGCCTGCCCATATCACATCTTGTATCCCAGCTAGCGGCGGTACAACAGGGTGCTAGAGCCTCCATGCCTGCCCATATCACATCTTGTATCCCAGCTAGCGGCGGTACAACCGGGTACTAGAGCCTCCCCACAAGGGGTCGGTTCTGCACAGTAAATTCTCCTATTGCTCTGATATTGGAATCACTTATAACGTTACAATCACATAAGTTTCATCCTATTCTGACAACTCTTTCTAGCTGCTTGATTTTTTTTTTTTGACAAAGAGGGCATTTCTCTTCTTCTCCTTCTTGTTATTCCGGTAATTTCCAGAAGATGGCGCGCCGTAACCAAGTCTCTCCTCCTAATTCCAGCAGAGTCCAGCAGGTGGTGCGTTAATTGCTAGGAACCGAGTATTCCACATCACAAGACATGAGGCTGGAGGAACAAGCAGCAAGAAGGGGGGGAGGTTGTTGCAGGATGCAGCAATAGCAACAGCAGCAGGAAAGATGGATGGGATGTAAATGCCAAACCTAGAGCAGGAATCCCTGCAAGGATCTGCGTCCAGAAGCCTCCCCTCGAGCTGCCCCTGTCTCCAGGCTGAATTGCAGGAATCCTGGGCTTCAAGAAAATATAGCAGCATTTGCAAAAAAAAAAAAAAAAAAAGGAGGTTTGCTTAGGAGACAGCTGGATGTAAGGCTGTGACATCTGCCTGTTCCCCTCCTTTGTGCGATTCCCAGGAGAGGAGAGATCACAGAGACTGCTCTACTGCCTTATATCTCCTACTATGGATAAGAATGATCCCAGTGTCCGAATCTAAATGGAAATCTTCCCGGGATCGAGAGATGTAGCGATCCAGGATCTTGCCCTGTGCCGTGCATCCATGTAATTCATCGCCACCTCCTTGCCTTGTTTTCCTATATTCTTGCCTTCCGTCCACTGTTGTATTTTTTATTCTAATTCCCTATTAAGCTGCGGAGGGATGTTTGTCCATACGTGGTGGGATCTGAACACGCTGATTATTTTCCTTGGGCTTCTGTCACGAGTCGTGCCTGATTGAGGACACAAGATCCAGGCTTTGGGAGGAATTACATCCTGTTCTTTGATTAAAAAAAAAAATAACAACAACAGATTGCACAAGGGGGGAACCAAGCAAGACGAGAGGAGAACATATGATCACGAGGAGAACCGCATCTTCAGCCTGCTGAGGGACCAGGGATGCACCTGTCCTGGAGGATCTCATAGGGCTTTTGGATTTGGGGTTGGTGGCTGTGTCTGCTGATGCTGCAGTTGGCCTTCGGGCCTCCTGTTCAATGTTCTTCTTCTAGGTCTTGTGGACCTCGGACCTATTGAAGAAACATCTGGTGCGGCGTTGAGGAGAACCTTCTTAGGATGTTTTCCTAGATGTCTACAGAGGTGTTCCAACTAATCTGGTTTTGGGGCCTGGAAATTTGAAGACGTGGCCATGAACTCGAAGGAAAGGGGAGCATAACCCAAAGAAGATGAGTGTCGGCCATGGTTGATGGTCTTGAATAAGCCATGGACCTAGAATCTTGGGTCTGAGAGGTTCTGAGATCTTTTTGTAGGCACCTAGAAGATCTACCAGCAATAGAATCTATGGCCAAGATGCCCCGGAACCGGGCCTTTTCGGAGCCCGAATACTCAGCCGAGTATTCGGCGGACTATTCGGTCAGCTTACCCTCAGACCCGGAGCATGGCGTGGGGCGGACACATGAAGTGACGGTCCGAAGCTCGGGCTGTTGCCTCTGCTTGCCGAAGTTTATGCGTCTGACGTTTGCTCCAGAGTCATTGGAAAACCTCTATCAGACCTATTTTCGCCGACAGCGCCATGAGACGCTGCTGGTTCTGGTGGTCTTCGCTGCTCTTTTTGACTGCTATGTCATCGTCATGTGCGCTGTGGTGTACACCCAAGACAAGTTGCCTTCGACCTTGGTGGCCGTGGTTGGGTTGTTGGCGCACCTTCTTCTGTTTGTCCTATGCAAGTTTGGGTTGCTGCCGGACCGCATCTCCCGCAAGTTTGTCCCTTACATTCTTTGGATATTGATTGCCGCACAGATTTTCTCCTACCTTGGCCTTAACTTTGCTCATTTCCACGAGGCCAGTGACACGGTCGGCTGGCAGGCCTTTTTCGTGTTCTCGTTCTTCATTACGTTGCCCCTGCGTCTCACCCCCATTGTCCTGATCACCACCGTATCCTGCGGAATACACACGTTAGTGCTGGGAGTCACCATCGCCCAACAACAACAGGGTTCTATGAATACCAACGCGCTGTTACGCCAGGTAAGTGCACGATTAATGTTTGCTGGGAGGCCTGATGGACTTACCTGTTGGTGGTAAGTCAGACCAGCAGAAATTATGCAAAATTGATAAATTATAGAGGCATTTACAGGTCAATCAAGTGTGTTTTTGCGTTCTACCACATGTCACGGTTTGTGTCCAAGCTCTGATCTTGAGGGCCATGCTTATTTGTAGCATGTATATGGGCTAGGATATGTAGGTGGGTTATTCATCATCCTTGGATGTCCTCCATGAAGACTAACTCTACCAATAGTGTAACACAAACTTTGTGTCTGTCCTGTTCTCTCCTAAATTAACTTTATTATCATAATTCACGAGGGTCCCTTTAACGTAACCCTCCAGTTTGGAGGAAAAAATTCTGTCTGGGACAGAAGGAGGAAGGCGGTATATTACCTGCAGTAGTTCTTCCCTGCCGCCCCTCTGACCCGCCAGTTCTGGGCCCCGTTTTCAGCCATCTGAGATGGCCACAGCAATTTCCTAACTATCTAATGCACAATGTGAACTGCTTTCTGATTGGCCATAGCTGATCATGTGATCAGCTCTGGCCAATCAGAGAGCAGGTATAGTGCATTGATAGTCTAAAACTACCAATGCACTTTGGGGGTTAGGTAGTCTGAAGATTACATCGGCTATCATGAAAAGTCGAAAATGGGACCCAGATCTAGTGGATCGGAGGGACAGCAGAGAAAAACTGCAGGTAATATCCGGTCCCAGGACAGGATTCTGTTTTAGAAGTGGGCGGTCCCTTTAATATATAGTTATATTACAATTACATAAAGGACATGTTATAAATTACACTCATATAAAGGGGTCCCCTGGAACAGGTTACGGTTCCAACTACAATTCAGTCCCCATGGGCTGTTCTAGGAGGGGCACTGCTTGTTCATTCAAGCCCTGCCCACGAGGATGCTCTGTATATAGAAATCTATGAATCAGATGTATGTATACGGCCAATCGTATCTCCTGTGCTCGTTCAGATGGTCGTATTTGAGCCGCGTATTGTGTGTGCAACTTTTGTGTGTGGAACACCCACTGAATAGTTTTTTTTTTCATATGATGTTTAATTGTGTGAAAAAATACACAGTATATCCTAATTTGGTGCTTATTACGCAGGCATTGAAGTGAATTGGTCAGTGCAAATTTAGCCCATAGCAGCCAATCCGAACGCAGATTTCATTTCTGAAACTGCTGTGGTAAAATACAAGCTGTGTTGTGATTGGTTGCTATTTAGAACAAAGGCAGTTTTGATAAATAAGGCCTACAGTGTATAGGAATTATGAGTACGACTGCTACTCCGTTATTTTATCCTCTCCCCAGAGAGCCCCTTAAAGTTCTGCAACTTTTTGTATTTGGGGGTTACAAGACTGTAATAAGTAGAGCATGGATGAAATAAGATGATTACAGGCTGAGCGCCTCCTTATCTTCTAGTATGTTGGGGTCTCCCACGTGGAGGAAAAAAAGAAAATCTTGTATTGACTTTTAGTCATTTTTGGTAATTTTATCATGCGAGGCTCAAACAACAAACCTCCATGTGAAAAAAGGACGGGCCGGATGTGAGATCTGTTGCAATGTAAGTGGGAATCTCTGGAATTTGCTTTTGGAACTGTTAATGTTTACATTTTTTTTTGCAGAAAAGATTTTTTTTAATTTTCTTTTTGATTTGTTTTTTGTCCTATTTTTTTGTTTTAATTTTAAATTTCATTTTTTTTAATGTGATTTAACCTCTTCCTGAAATCCACATGGCTGTAGATGTACTAACTGCACATTCCCACATATAGTATATAGCCTCCACAACATATGTGGGTTCAGGAGATAACGCTGATCTCAGCTGTTAACCCTTTAAATTCCGCTGTCCCTTCTGACAGTGGCATTTGAATGGCCCCTATAGTTTGGGATTTAAATGTCCTGAACAAGCCCCACCGTGATAAGATTGAGGGGATGCCATCCCGGGGTCATAGCAGCCTGGGGGCTTCTGAAGCACCCCAGGGCTGCCGTGTAAGTCTGCCTAATAATATGTGCCTGTAGCAAGTCTTTAATAGGAAGCCTGTTAAAACGCAGTATAATGCAATACTGTAGTATTGCATTATACTGTATGAGTGATCCAATGCTTGCAAGTTCAAGTCCCCTATGGGACCTTTCACAATTAGTCCACGTGGACATTTCTGCGTCACAGCGTTATCCCTATAGGTTAAAATCTGCGTGTTTTTACATCAAAGCAGCAAGATTACATTTCGCAGAGGAAAGGTTTTCTGCTGCGGAATTACGGTCGTCTTGTGGAATCGTGGTTGCGGATTTGTAACATATGGGACATGTGATTCTGCAATTGAAGTAAAAAAATATATGTATTTGCATTTGGCATGCCGTTGCTAGGCGATGACGCGGGTACCTGCGGCCTATCTGCAATGTCAATTTCGGGTGGCCCGCAGGTGTGGCAGCAGCCTTATAGCTGAACTCTACGCATGCTCTACATGGCATAGATTTCAGACTGGCACACAGAAGCGCCAACAGCTGCATCTCTTAGGGCTCGGTCACATCAGCATTCGGAGATTCCATTATTCTGTTCCGCTCGGGGACATTGGGCCTTAGCCAAACGGATCTGTCTTATGATGGAACTGAACGGCACTGAATGGACCCCATTGACCATAATGGGGTCCGGTCAATTTCTGACCAGCAGTCCAGCATTTTGCCAGAATTCGCAGGACGACATGGCGCTGCTTGCTGCGCTATTTTTTCCTGTTTTTGTTTAGCGGGAATTAGCAATGGATGCTCCAAACTTCCGATAGCGATGTGAACGAGCCCTTAAAGGGGTTTTCTGGGCAAAAAGTATTGATGATCATCATTAGTTAGTCTCTAGAGACCCACCCCTGGCGATGAGCTGATTGCCCGACCTGTGGTCCATGCAGTAAGCTGCACATGCATCATAGAGGGCTATTATACTTCTATCCCCGGTGCTGGAGGTGGGAGTGCCGGAAGTGTTATAGTCGAGCGGCTGGCAATCCTTAGGGCAGTAAATCAATGGTTTTTGCCATTCCTTTAATACACCCGTCACACTTACATTGGCGCAAGCTTTACTTAGATCAGCAAATGAGATGCCATGTTACGAAAATATGCCCTATGCTGCCCGTAGACGTCAATCATTGGTACGTAGAAGCGATTCGGCCCCCTGTTATAGTGCCAGGATGGTCATCCTGATCTGAGGGTCTTCACCCCTTTCCATGACCCTTGGGCGGGTTCCTCACACCCTTGTTTGTAGTTCCTCTGCTGGCCCCCAGTTTCCAAGGGCCCCATAGCAGCCATGTTGAGCTCTCATGTCCCCTATGTAGCGCCCTCTATATTCCAGTCAACAACCCATTGATTTCAATAGATTTGTTCACACGAGCTTATTTTGCCCATTTTACTCCACATGTTCTGTTTTCATGTGTATTATGCAGGAAAATAGCGCCTATTAATTAAACTAATTAAACTTAATTGCCCACTGAAATCAATGGGAGCATGCTGGTGTTACACAGGGCATGTGGGTGAAAAGCACGATGCCCATTGTGCGAATACGCAGCGTCCGTGCAGCGGTCTGTATAAAACCTGACGCGAGCCTCCACAGGTTCAGCATGCATCTCGCAGACATCCTGCGCTCCTTCCACTATAGGCCTATGAGATCAGCACTCTCTTTCTGCATCTCCCAAACCAAGCGGACGTATGACGGGTCTGTGATACGGGACGTAACATACGGATGAGATCGACGGGTGAGAGTTACCCGTATATTTGTAGTCCCCGGCGTCGTGGGGGATTCGCTGGCAGATAATCTAGAATAAACTAGGTTTTCATGAAGTTGAAGGTGTGTGCGTTCAGTTTGGCGTGGTCATCGGAGTCTCCACCAGTATGATGGCTCTTGTGTACCGACTATCATGTTGTCACTGATCTTCTCTGTAGTCTCGGCCATTGTTCCCAGCAGCCTTTGCAGTATATATCCCGCTGACAAATTACGCCGACCGTAACGGCTCAGTTGGAAACATTCGACATTGCATTCGGGAAACTCTTGGCGAAGCGGTGGAATCCCTTTGCCGGTGGCCGGCTTTACATCCTTCTCCAACTGCAGTCGGTGACAAACGTCGCACGGATATCCAAATTCACTATTGTACGACATTGCAGTAAAATGTGCCGGCGCCGATCGCCAAATGCTTCTGTAGTCGCCGCTTGTCTTGTATGTTAGTGATAACTACAGCAGAGGTGATCAGCATCCACATCCATGAGTTCCAAAGCATTCTCCATCTGCGGCACGGAGGGGGCCCGAAGCCTCTCGACATCCTCTGTAATAGAGTAAAAAATATATAAAAGAATCTTTTTCCTGGCTGCGCTCCGTCCAGAGACCTCCGAGTAAATAGGGAATCAGCTTCCAAAACCAATAATGTTGGTAAGCCAAGTTTTTTAATCCCATACAAATTAAAACATACAATAATAAAAAACAGGTTTAAAGTACCTCTACTAATGGGTTATGATATCCTCTGTGCTGCTCTGGACCTCCTGTAAGCCCTGCATTTCCTGACATCCTCTGTGCTGCTGCCCCCCGGCGGGTCATGGAGGGGACATGGAAACATCTCCTGATATCCTCTGCACTCCTGCCCCCCGGCGCGGGTCACGAATGTCTCCTGACATCCTCTGTGCTGCTGTCCCTCGGCACGGGTCACGGAGGGGACATGGAACGTCTCCTAACATCCTCTGTGCTGCTCTGGACCTCCTGTAAGCCCGCCATCTCCTGAATCCTCTGTGCTGCCACCCCCCCGGCGCGGGTCATGGAGGGGACATGGAACGTCTCCTGACATCCTTTGCACTACTGCCCCCTGATGCAGGTCACGAAACGTCTCCTGACATCCTCTGTGCTGCTGCCCCCCCGGCGCAAGTGACGGAGGGGACATGGAATGTCTCCTGAGATCCTCTGTGCTGCTGTCCCTTGGCGCGGGTCATGGGGGGGGTCACAAAACGTCTCCTGACATCCTCTGTTGTGCTGCCCCCCGCCTCAGGTCACGGAGGGGACATGGAACGTCTCCTGATATCCTTTGTGCTGCTGCCCTCCGGCGCAGATCACGGAGGGGACATGGAACGTCTCCTGACATCCTCTGTGCTGCTGTCCCCTGGCGCGGGTCACAGAGGGGACATGAAACGTCTCCTGACATCCTCTGTACTGCTGTCCCCCTGCTCGGGTCACAGAAGGGACATGGAACGTCTCCTGACATCTTCTGTGCTGCTGCTCTGGACCTCCTGTAAGCCTGGTATCTCCTGACATCCTCTGTGCTGCCGCCCCCCAGCGCGGATCACGGAGGGGACATGGAATGTTTACTGACATCTTCTGTGCTGCTGCCCCCTGATGCGGGTCACGGAGGGGACATGGAACGTCTCCTGACATCCTCTGTGCTGCTGCTCCCCAACTCGGGTCACGGAGGGGATATGGAACGTCTCCTGACATCCTCTGTGCTGCACCGGACCTCCTGTAACACCGGCATCTCCTGACATCCTCTGTGCTGCCGCCCCCAGGCATGGGTCACGAAGGGGACATGAAATGTCTCTTGACATCCTCTGTGCTGCTGTTCCCTGGTGTGGGTCACGGAGGGGACATGGAATGTTTCCTGACATCCTCTGTGCTGCTGCTCCCGGCTTGGGTCAAGGAGGGTACATGGAACATCTCCTGACATCCTCTGTGCTGCTGCTGCCCCCTGGTGCGGGTCACGGAGGGGACATGAAACGTCTCCTGACATCCTCTGTGCTGCTGCCTCCCGTCACGGATTATGGAGGGGACATGGAGCATCTCCAGACATCCTCTGTGCTGCTGCCCCCCGGTGCGGATCATGGAGGGTACATGGAACATCTCCTGACATCCTCTGTGCTACTGCCCCTCAGTGAGGGTCATAGAGGGAACATGGAGCATCTACTGACATCCTCTGTGCAGCTTCCCATAGCGTGGGTCATGGAGGGGACATGGAGTATCTCCTGACATCCTCTGTGCTGCTGCCTCCCGACACGGATCATAGAGGGGACATGGAGCATCTCCGGACATTCTCTGTGTTGCTGCAGCCCGGCACGGGTCATGGAATGTACATGGAACATCTCCTGACGTCCTCTGTGCTACTTCCCCCCAGTGCGGGTCATGGAGGGAACATGGAGCATCTCCTGACATCCTCTGTGCTGCTGCCCCCCTGGGCGGGTCATGGAGGGGACATGGAGTATCTCCTGACTTCCTCTGTGCTGCTGCCCCCCTGGGCGGGTCATGGAGCGGACATGGAGTATCTCCTGACTTCCTCTGTGCTGCTGCCCCCCTGGGCGGGTCATGGAGGGGACATGGAGTATCTCCTGACTTCCTCTGTGCTGCTGCCCCAGGCGCGGGTCATGGAGCATCTCCTGACATCCTCCGTGCTGCTGCCCCCTGGCGCGGGTCATGGAGGGGACATGGAACATCTCCTGTCTTGTTGCTGCTTATTGGATGAATATTAATCTATAAGTTTCCAATCGTTAAACTTTCTAGAAAGAGACAGAAAAGAATCTAAAAACAAGATGCTTCCCCAGCAGAGCCGACGGCATGAAGGAGAGAAGGAGCCAGCTAGCGCCCCCTGTAGTCCAAGATATCCCCGCAGGGAGGTGCTGAGTAGTGTGTTGTAAAGGACAGCGGTGCAGGAAAACTGACAACCAGCAGCCTGAAGCAAAGATGTGCTGTATAGGTTGTCGGTTCCCCTACCAGACAGCTCTAAGGAGTTTTACTCAGCAGGGGGCGACAGAGAGCATGGGGTAAAAGAGAGATCAGTACCACACATGATACAAAAAATACAGTACAATGCGCATATGTGTGCCGAAGCGCAATGCCCACTGCGTAAATATAGATGCACGTGTGTAAATATGCTTACGCCCGTGTGAAGCTGGAATTAGATAAACCGCTCAGCTGACTGTGCCACACATGATGGGATTGAATACACAGCTCAGCAGACACACATGATCAGCTTAGATACACTGGCTTAGACTGCATGCACACGTGCGGGTCGGATTCCACATGCGGGAGTCCGCAGCAAAATCCAACCCTGTGCCCGGCCGGCATCCATGCGTACCTGTATTTTCTTCTTCTTTTCTGTACTGCGGATGGTCCGCACGGCTCACTGTGCCTGACCGATGGTGACCGTCTGTGGTCATCCGCAATACAGAAGAAA
This sequence comes from Eleutherodactylus coqui, assembly GCA_035609135.1. Lineage (NCBI taxonomy): Eukaryota > Metazoa > Chordata > Amphibia > Anura > Eleutherodactylidae > Eleutherodactylus > Eleutherodactylus coqui. The sequence goes on from CM069405.1 coordinate 33,632,614, forward strand.
TCAGGTACGCAGGGTCGCCGGCCGCGGTCAGAGACAAATCCCGCTGTGAGCTCCCGTATGCAGAATCTGACCCGGTCGCGTGCGGTCGGCCTTAGAGCTCCCTCACACGGGCGTATGTGCCCAATGTCTTTTACGCACCGCTAATGATGTCTGCCATAATAATAGTGTAAGTGAAGGTGTATGAGAGCGTCGAGCCACTAATTACCCCCAGAGGGCGGGTATAGCTCCTCCCAGGAGGGGCACCAGGACTCGTCTCCTCTACCAAGGGATGGAGATGTACAGTATAGAATGGGTTACCCTGGTGACAGAAGAGGGGGATCCACTGTGACATCATTAGAAGAGTTTCTCCGGGTCCCTGTACTGGTGCCGTCATTCACACGAGCGTGTTCGTGCAGCTAAAAAAAATTGTGACTATCAGAATCAATGGATTCCTATAGAAACGTTCAGACGAAAGAATTTTAGGCGCGAAAAAAAAAAAATCGCACCTAAAATAATAGGACCTGCGCAGCTGAAATTCCCTGCTCCGTGCAAACATAGGACCTGACTAGAGATGAGCGAGTATACTCGCTAAGGCACATTCCTCCAGTGAGTAGTGCCTTAGCCGAGTATCTCCCCGCTCGTCGCTAAAGATTCGGGGGCCAACGGGGGGCGGGGAGGAACGGAGGGGAGATCTCTCTCTCCCTCTCTCCCCCCCGCCACAACTCACCTGTCACCCGCGCCGGCCCCTGAATCTTTGGAGACGAGCGGGGAGATACTCGGCTAAGGCACTACTCGCTCGAGGAATATGCCTTAGCGGGTATACTCGCTCATCTCTAAACCTGATCTATCGTTGGTGCGCGAGGCGCAGGAGTCGCCATAGACTCCTATGGGAGCTGGAAAAAAGGGAGGGGAGAGGGAGTGTCGCTGTGTCCAACGCTCGGACAAGACGGGGGTCTGTAGTTTAGACATTAGAAGTCATCGGGAGGATTTGTACCGACCGAGGGAATTCCGAACAGCAGTGCGTTGTTTCCTGCAGCGCTTCGCTCCCGATCGTCTGAATGGGCAGTTTCACCGCTAATTAAGCTTTGGACTTGATTACAGGAAATCATCCATTCACACTATTAACTGCAATTTTTATTGCACAGGTAACTTCAGCGTGATTTTCATACTCATGTGAATGAGGCCTAACACGTGTAGCCTCTTTCTCCTCAGATGGTCATGTGATCTCGGTTCCGACCAGCTCAGATCTACTTGGGTTTGTGTGTTCAGTTTCTAGTCACTTTCTCAGTCCTTGTGATGCTATTACAAGGAACCTAACAGAGAAACTGCCTAGTAACTCCTGTCACCGATGATGATCACACAGCTTCTGTCACAGCTATAATAGAGGAGATCACAGCTCATCCTCCTGACTGTATACCTATGGTCTCTAGCTTATTTAGGTGAATATAGAAGATAATGATAATTAAACTGTCCCCTCAGCAGGTAGAAATGGTATAGCCTAAACTAATGTTGTGCTGAAAATGAAGCCAAAATAAATCTCACTATCAAGGTGGTGCCTGGTAAGCATCTGACAGGGGGCTGCACTGCATGGAAGTGGCTACCATGAACAGAGGAGACCTCCAAAGTTTGACAGCCAATCAGGTAAAGGGGGCAAGATAGAAAAATGTGTTTTTACCGGAGTGGCCCTTTAATCCTTACAAATTGTACAATTAGTGTAAAACAATAATCTAAGACATTTGGAGAGCCATGAAAAAAAATCGACTCTGCTGCTGAAGTTTTTGTACACTTGTGTGCATTCAAAAAGTCTACAAAAAAAAAGGCAATGCGAAAAAAACAGGACAGAACAGCAGAAAAAAAATGTTCCGACTCCTGACATGTAGTGGAAAAATCGCGTACTGAAGCCCAAAACGAGCTGCGCTTAAGGGGTTAACTGTTTTCCAGGCCATAGTATATATATATTATCCTCCCTCATATTGGTTTGTTACTCAGGGGATCAGGACTAGTAAATATATGACTCAGTGCCTCCCGCTGTGTGAGGCCGTCCAACACTTCTAGGAAAGGTGATGCTGTCATTACCATGAAGCATTCGTGTCCCGAGCGGACGCGCGCCATTCATAGTCGTTAGTATAGAAATACACATTCCTGCCAGGAAAACATCATCTCACATGTAACTCCGATCATCTGAGAGCGTATCACACATAATAGGCTTAGATACAGCAGCTGAGCAGACGGCATCACACACAGCTTAGATACAATGGTTTTGAAGTATCACGTACAGCTTAGATACAATGGTTCTGAAGTATCACACACAGCTTAGATACAATGGTACTAAAGTATCACACACAGCTTAGATACAATGGTTCTGAAGTATCACGTACAGCTTAGATACAATGGTTCTGAAGTATCACACGCAGATTAGATACAATGGTTCTGAAGTATCACGTACAGCTTAGATACAATGGTTCTGAAGTATCACGTACAGCTTAGATACAATGGTTCTGAAGTATCACGTACAGCTTAGATACAATGGTTCTGAAGTATCACACACGATGGGCTGAGCGCTCGTTCACATCAGTGATTGGATCCTCCGTTGCCGATTTCCGCTGAAAACTAGGACAAATACTGTAGCAAGCTGCGCTATTTTGTCCTGTCAATTCCGGCATAATGCGTTTTGCAATACGCCCGTGTGAAGCCACCCTAATCAAGAGGAAAAAAACTGGTCACATGACCATCCATACACATCCCATTTATACCAAATACATTAATAAATAAAGCAAAACATATGTAATAATGTTGTGTTAGACGCTAGTGACGGATACTGCCGCATACCCCAGCCTACTGAGGGAGGAAACAAAAAACACACATTAGTAACATAACACATTTATACACATATGTATACCCGTACCCAGACCCCGCACCCAGACACTACAACCCGACCCTTTACCCAGTCCCTATACTCCAGTCCCTACACCCAGACCCTATACGCCAGTCCCTAAACCCCAGACCCCGCACCCAGCTTCTACAATCAGTCCCTACACCCCAGACCCTATACCCCAGACCCGCACCCAGCTCCTACCAGTCCCTCTACCCCAGTCCACACACCCAGCTCCTACAAAAGTCCCTATACCCCAGATCCGCACCCAGCTACTACAACCAGTCCATAAACCACAGACCCCGCACCCAGCTTCTACAATCAGTCCCTACACCCGAGACCCTATAACCCAGACCCGCACCCAGCTCCTACAACTAGTCCCTCTACCCCAGTCCATACACCCAGCTCCTACAAAAGTCCTTATAGCCCAGAGCCGCACCCAGCTACTACAACCAGTCCCTATACCCCAGACCCGCACCCAGCTCCTACAACCAGTCCCTAAACCCCAGACCCCGCACCCAGCTCCTACAATCAGTCCCTACACCCGAGACCCTATACCCCAGACCCGCACCCAGCTCCTACAACCATCCCTATATCCAAGACCCTATACCCCAGCTCCTACAACCAGTCCCTATACCCCAGACCCACCCCCAGCTACTACAGTCAGTCCCTATACCCCAGACCCCGCACCTAGCTCCTACAACCAGTCCCTATACCGCAGTCCCCACACCCAGCTCCTACAAAAGTCCTTATATCCCAGACCCCGCACCCAGCTCCTACAACCAGTCCCTATACCCCAGATCCACACCCAGCTCCTACAACCAGTCCCTAAACCCCAGACCCCGCACCCAGCTCCTACAATCAGTCCCTACACCCGAGACCCTATACCCCAGACCCGCACCCAGCTCCTACAACCAGTCCCTACATCCAAGACCCTATACCCCAGCTACTACAATCAGTCCCTGTACCCCAGACCCCGCACCTAGCTCCTACAACTTGTCCCTATACCCCAGTCCCCACACCCAGCTCCTACAAAAGTCCTTATATCCCAGACCCCACACCCAACTCCTACAACCAGTCCCTATACCCCAGACCCTGCAAGCAATTCCTACAACCAGTCCCTATACCCCAGACCCTATACCCCAGACCCGCAGCCAGCTCCTACAACCAGTCCCTCTACCCCAGTCCATACACCCAGCTCCTACAAAAGTCCCTATACCCCAGACCCGCACCCAGCTACTACAACCAGTCCATAAACCACAGACCCCGCACCCAGCTTCTACAGTCAGTCCCTACACCCGAGACCCTATAACCCAGACCCGCACCCAGCTCCTACAACTAGTCCCTCTACCCCAGTCCATACACCCAGCTCCTACAAAAGTCCTTATAGCCCAGAGCCGCACCCAGCTACTACAACCAGTCCCTAAACCCCAGACCCCGCACCCAGCTCCTACAATCAGTCCCTACACCCGAGACCCTATACCCCAGACCCGCACCCAGCTCCTACAACCATCCCTACATCCAAGACCCTATACCCCAGCTCCTACAACCAGTCCCTATACCCCAGACCCACCCCCAGCTACTACAGTCAGTCCCTATACCCCAGACCCCGCACCTAGCTCCTACAACCAGTCCCTATACCCCAGTCCCCACACCCAGCTCCTACAAAAGTCCTTATATCCCAGATCCCGCACCCAGCTCCTACAACCAGTCCCTATACCCCAGACCCCGCACCCAGCTCCTACAACCAGTCCCTACACCCAGCTCCTACAATCAGTCCCAACACCCCAGACCCTATACCCCAGACCCGCACCCAGCTCCTACAACCAGTCCCTACATCCAAGACCCTATACCCCAGACCCAGCACCCAGCTACTACAACCAGTCCCTATACCCCAGACCCGCACCCAGCTCCTACAACCAGTCCCTATACCCCAGACCCTGCACGCAATTCCTACAACCAGTCCCTATACCCCAGACCCCGCACCCAGCTCCTACAATCAGTCCCTACACCCAGCTCCGACAATCAGTCCCTACACCCGAGACCCTATACCCCAGACCCGCACCCAGCTCCTACAACCAGTCCCTACATCCAAGACCCTATACCCCAGACCCAGCACCCAGCTACTACAACCAGTCCATAAACCACAGACCCCGCACCCAGCTTCTACAATCAGTCCCTACACCCGAGACCCTATAACCTAGACCCGCACCCAGCTCCTACAACTAGTCCCTCTACCCCAGTCCATACACCCAGCTCCTACAAAAGTCCTTATAGCCCAGAGCCGCACCCAGCTACTACAACCAGTCCCTATACACCAGACCCGCACCCAGCTCCTACAACCAGTCCCTAAACCCCAGACCCCGCACCCAGCTCCTACAATCAGTCCCTACACCCGAGACCCTATACCCCAGACCCGCACCCAGCTCCTACAACCATCCCTACATCCAAGACCCTATACCCCAGCTCCTACAACCAGTCCCTATACCCCAGACCCACCCCCAGCTACTACAGTCAGTCCCTATACCCCAGACCCCACACCTAGCTCCTACAACCAGTCCCTATACCCCAGTCCCCACACCCAGCTCCTACAAAAGTCCTTATATCCCAGACCCCGCACCCAGCTCCTACAACCAGTCCCTATACCCCAGACCCTGCACCCAGCTCCTACAACCAGTCCCTACACCCAGCTCCTACAATCAGTCCCAACACCCCAGACCCTGCACCCAGCTCCTACAACCAGTCCCTACACCCAGCTCCTACAATCAGTCCCAACACCCCAGACCCTATACCCCAGACCCGCACCCAGCTCCTACAACCAGTCCCTACATCCAAGACCCTATACCCCAGACCCAGCACCCAGCTACTACAATCAGTCCCTATACCCCAGACCCGCACCCAGCTCCTACAACCAGTCCCTATACCCCAGACCCTGCATGCAATTCCTACAACCAGTCCCTATACCCCAGACCCCGCACCAGCTCCTACAATCAGTCCCTACACCCAGCTCCGACAATCAGTCCCTACACCCGAGATCCTATACCCCAGACCTGCACCCAGCTCCTACAACCAGTCCCTACATCCAAGACCCTATACCCCAGACCCAGCACCCAGCTCCTACAACCAGTCCCTATACCCCAGACCACGCACCTAGCTCCTACAACCAGTTCCTATACCCCAGACCCGCACCCATCTACTACAACCAGTCCCTATACCCCAGACCCAGCAACCAGCTCCTACAACCAGTCTCTATACCCCAGACCCGCACCCAGCTACTACAACCAGTCCCTATACCCCAGACCCCGCACCTAGCTCCTACAACCAGTTCCTATACCCCAGACCCCGCACCTAGCTCCAACAACCAGTCCCTATACCCCAAACCCAGCACCCAGCTCCTACAACCAGTCCCTATACCCCAGACCCGCACCCACCTACTACAACCAGTCCCTATACCCCAGACCCCGCACCCAGCTCCTACAATCAGTCCCTACACCCGAGACCCTATACCCCAGACCCGCACCCAGCTCCTACAACCATCCCTACATCCAAGACCCTATACCCCAGCTCCTACAACCAGTCCCTATACCCCAGACCCACCCCCAGCTACTACAGTCAGTCCCTATACCCCAGACCCCGCACCTACCTCCTACAACCAGTCCCTATACCCCAGTCCCCACACCCAGCTCCTACAAAAGTCCTTATATCCCAGACCCCGCACCCAGCTCCTACAACCAGTCCCTATACCCCAGACCCTGCACCCAGCTCCTACAACCAGTCCCTACACCCAGCTCCTACAATCAGTCCCAACACCCCAGACCCTATACCCCAGACCCGCACCCAGCTCCTACAACCAGTCCCTACATCCAAGACCCTATACCCCAGACCCAGCACCCAGCTACTACAATCAGTCCCTATACCCCAGACCCGCACCCAGCTCCTACAACCAGTCCCTATACCCCAGACCCTGCACGCAATTCCTACAACCAGTCCCTATACCCCAGACCCCGCACCAGCTCCTACAATCAGTCCCTACACCCAGCTCCGACAATCAGTCCCTACACCCGAGACCCTATACCCCAGACCTGCACCCAGCTCCTACAACCAGTCCCTACATCCAAGACCCTATACCCCAGACCCAGCACCCAGCTCCTACAACCAGTCCCTATACCCCAGACCACGCACCTAGCTCCTACAACCAGTTCCTATACCCCAGACCCGCACCCATCTACTACAACCAGTCCCTATACCCCAGACCCAGCAACCAGCTCCTACAACCAGTCTCTATACCCCAGACCCGCACCCAGCTACTACAACCAGTCCCTATACCCCAGACCCCGCACCTAGCTCCTACAACCAGTTCCTATACCCCAGACCCCGCACCTAGCTCCAACAACCAGTCCCTATACCCCAAACCCAGCACCCAGCTCCTACAACCAGTCCCTATACCCCAGACCCGCACCCACCTACTACAACCAGTCCCTATACCCCAGACCCCGCACCCAGCTACTACAACCAGTCCCTATACCCCAGACCCGCACCCAGCTACTACAACCAGTCCCTATACCCCAGACCCCGCACCTAGCTCCTACATAAGTCCCTATACCCCAGTCCCCACACCCAGCTCCTACAAAGTCCTTATATCCCAGACCCAGCACCCAGCTCCTACAACCAGTCACTACACCCAGCTTCTACAACCAGACCCTATACTCCAGACCCTGCACCCAAGACCCTGCAACCAGACCCTGCACCCAGCCCCGCACCCTGCTTAAAACATCTACCAAACATATTTATAAAATATACAAAGAATAAAATAAATACAGATATGTACTAAGGTACAAAGAGGGTTTTTTTTTCTTCCCCTTTCTCCTGTCCCCTCCACAGTGTACCAAGCAACTCCCCTTGACACATAATATAATAGCAACCACCCAAAAAACACATAATACACATAGTACACAATAAGACATAATACATTGCCTCCATAACACCAATATCTCATGACCTAAATACTACTCACCACTAGGGGGTTTTAGGGGGGCCCCCATCAAGAACCCCCCCCCCCCCCACATCCACCATCTTTGTAGTAGAGCCACACATAACCAAGCAATTCCCTTAATTTGGGCACACCGCAGGGTCACTCTGGGGCCACCTGATGCTGGATGACCCCTCATCACTTCCACCACCTTCCTAGAATGCTTGGGAATGTTGGATCACTCCCGTACACTAGGCCCACCGTAGGGCCTTTCTGGGGGCCACCTGATGCAGAATGACACCCCCACCCCCCTTCACACACACCCTCTCTGTCTCCTTTTTTGTAGGATTACAATGTGTTTAGTGGCAGGGGCAGGGCTGAAGGCCATCCCGTGTGTACGGCCGGAGGTTCAGTTTCCTGCAGGACCCCTTCTGGAAACCTCATTGTCAGACACTACTAGTTTATGCCCCTCTCTCCTCCTGGTACTACAAACCAAGAGGGGGTCTATCTGCACAGAGCACACATTAGCAGGGTCCAGGTTGGGTCAAACAAGGGGGCTACCCATGGAGTTACCGCCTTCTCCTGGTTGAAAGGCTTGCCCTGGGAGGTTGACATACCTGTAACCCACCTGGGTATTCTTTTTGCCACATTCTTAGCCTGGGAGTCTCATTCAGGGAGATCATTCCGAAAACTAAGACCCTCCAGGGGATTCCAGGTGCTTTTTATGCGCCATTATTCTTCCTCCCGGGCCGCTGTCATCGCCTTCTTTCGCAGAGGAGACCGAGCTTGAAATGACAGTAACTTGCCCGGCTGGAAGCTCACTGCACAGGGACTGCTAACTATCTACAGTTCTCCATCTGCATGTTGGACACTGTATCCTTCATATCATCACATGCCTCAGCCAGACCCGAATGAGACCCTTCAAACTGGTTATCCTTCCGCAGCTTCTCCGAAAAGGGGAATTCTCTTTTTAACTCTGGGACGGCAGTGTCTCCAGTCCTTGATGGTAGGACCACGTCTACACCAGAAGCACCTGGCCTGACTTTGGGAGGGCCTTTGCTGGAACTCCTTATAGCCGAGGTCCCAGAGGACTGCCATCCCTCACTCTGGTTTGCCTGATGGCCACCTTGGGCGATCTCCAGGAGGGATGCAGGAAACATCTGACTCCTACATAATCTCCTCAATCCCTCCTGGGTTGCCATACATAAGCACCCTCTACCGGCCTGCCCCAGAGAGTGGGGTAGTGGGTCTCCCTCTAAACATAGGCCAAGACCTCACCCTCCCCTGGGAAATAGACAGCAAAAGTCCCAGGCCCTGAAGGTGCAGCTACCGAGGCACAAGGCACACCACTGAGGAGATGGCGGGGTAGTTGTCAGGGATGTCACGGTGGCACTACTAACTCCTCCCTGGAGGGACGCGTGTGACACTCGACCAAGGCACTGACAGGCCTCTCCAAACAATGATAGGGTAGTGGTTACCTGAAAAAATAATGTAGTGGACTGGAAGAATCTTGTCACAGGTGATGCCACCGTTCCTTACTCCGTAGGATATCCGACGGGAAAAATGAGAGAGTCCACCCAAAGTTACCTTGAGAAGCTGAGTTGCTGGGAATGGTCAGCAACTGGAACTTTACTTACAGATAGATTATCTGGATACACACTCACAATTCTTTGTGGGAATTTCACACAAAAGTGCAGGAAGAACAAAGATGGAGGTCAGGGAGGAAGAACACAGGATGACCCCGGGCCTACAGTCAAGTTATCTGTATGACTCCGCTCCTGGACGCACACACTCCGGAGGAGGACAGAACACTCAACTGACACTCACTTGCTGACTGTTTCAGGACACTGCACGGTGGAACTTTTTTCTCTTCTCACTCTCTTTCTAAGGGCGGACACCCACTGGCATTTTTTTCTCTATTGCGCTGCGTGAGCAAGTAAAAACACTCGCCTTGCAGCACGAGAAAAAAGCCGGGATATCGCCAGTCTTTTTAATGGGGCCAGTGGCAGCAGCGCTAGCCCCATTAAGAAGACAGGGAGAATACCGGGGACTTCTGCCTCAGTTGTCACAGCTGTGGCAGAAGTGCAGCATGCTATCCCATTGCATGCTATCCCACAAACCACTACTTTCAATGGGACAGGCAGCAGCGCCGATCCCATTGAAAGCAATAGGATAGTATGCTGCACTTCTGCGACAGCTGTGACAGAAGTCTGCAGTATTCTCTCTATCTTTCCAATGGGCCTAGCGCTGCTGCTGGCCCCATTCAAAAGACTGGCGATATCCCGGCATCATCCCGGCGTCCTTCTTGCGCTGCGAGGCGAGTGTTTTCACTTGCTCTCGCAGCGCAAGAGAGAATAAAACGCCAGTGGGTGTCCAGCCTTACGGTAGGAATCCTGAAATTAGACCCTCAGGGAAACCTCTCTTCCTCTTGCATTCTTCACCACATGAGGGTTGAAGGTACCCCCATGTGACCAGTACTCTGCCTCCGCACACTACCATTGAAGAAAATGGTACTCCTTCCCTCCCCTCCTGCACTCACATATATAACTTGAATACTCATGTGACAACACAAATGGTTACATATTCCAGACATATCCCAGATATTCACAGACATTAACCTCTTCCATGCTGCAGCTGTGCAATACACATAACTGGTGTAACAGACAATTTGCATTGTGCATCCACACTGAAGATATGACATGTGTAACAAATACAAGAGAGTTATGGAGGGGCCAGACATAGGTATTTTGGGCAACTACAGAGGTAAGTGTAGTGGCCCAGACTTATAGGCCACTTCAGAATGTCTTTCATAGTTGTCTTGTGCCTTTGTATTGTCTGCAACTTCTGTGTACAGAAAGTATGTTTTATACCTCTGCAGCACTGCAATGGTTAATGTCTGTAAATGTATCTTTTTGTGTAGTGAGTCTGTGGTCACATGACCATGCTATGTAGTAGTAATTTTTGCAGAGTGTGAGTGTAGTCAAAAAGTCAGAAGGGCAGAGTCAGGAGAGTAGAGAGTGAGAGGTAGTCGGTGCAAGTGAGGAAGCAAGCAAGTCTGCCTGGCGTTCTTCAGAGCAGGGCATGAGAGAGTCTAGGACGCTTTTAAAGAACCCATGCCTTGCCTTACTAAGGCCCAGAATGGAGGAGGCCGAAAGGATGGCCTAATGACTGTTTGTAGACTACAACTTTCAGGAATTCGCAGCCTAACGAGTGAGTCTTGACAGGTCGAGAGTTTGGAAGGAAGAGAAGTGTGTTGTGTCGGGAGCGGAGCTACACAGATAACTAAGACTGTGGACCCGATATTCATCCTGTGTTCTGCCTCCCTGCCTCATTACCTGTTCTACTTGTACCTTGAACTGTTATTGTTGGAGTTTGCAAGTAAAGCAACATTGCAGACCATTCCCGGCATTCTTTTCAACTGTACTCTGTGCGTGTGGACTATCATTTCACCATACAGCTTCACCTCAGAGGTAGGTACGGTGGCGTCACCCGTGACACAAGGACTAAGAGATAATCTATTCTGTGGGTTACTCTCCGTCCGCTAGCTACGGTCTGCGCATGCGCCGGCTTCCCGGCAGCCGGTACATCAAAGAGCCAGAGCCGCGGGAGCAGGTGAGTGCCGCTCTGGTCTCTGCAGGGGCTCGGGTCAGGTCCCACTGCGAGAATTCTCACAGCCGGATCCGACCAGGCCGTCTGCAGGCGGCCTAAAGCTAGGGAAGGGAGGTCAGGAAGTGAGGGGGTGGATACAACAACTCAGCAGACAGTATCACACATCCCAGGTTTGAATACAGTGGTTTACTGGATAGTATAAAACATACTGTGTTTCCCTGAAAATAAGCCCTACCCTGATTTTTTGCGATTTTTAGGGAGGCATGATATAAGCCTTCCCTGAAAATAAGTCCTAGCTCCATTTTGAGAAATACATTACCTAGCAGGCTTGGTCAGCGACTTTCCGGCTGCTCCCTGGAGCTTCGCCGTGCTTCTTGCAGTCCTTGGCCGCCGACAGAAGATCACTTCCTGGTTACAGGATTCATAAATCCTACTTCCAGGAAGCGATGGCTCTAATTGGTTCTCAAGCGCTGCTCAACCAACCAATGCAGCGCTTGCTGAACCAACACGACGGCTGTGATTGGTTCATCGACCGCTGCATTGATTGGCTGAGCCGCGACAATGAATGGGCAATTCATAAATCGCACCTCTGCAACGCGATGGCTGTGATTGGTTCTTCAACCACCGCTCACGTCCCGTAGCCAGGAAGTGATCTTCTGTTGGCAGGCGATGACTGCAAGAAAGGAGGCGGAGCTCTAGAGCGCAGAAGGAGGGACGTGAACTGAGCTTGCTAGGTAAGTAAAATAAGACCTAGTGCCTCTTTTGGGGCAAAAATTAACATAGGACAGGGTCTTATTTTCAGGGAAACACGGTGATAGGCTTAGATAGTATCATTCATGCCAGGATTAGATACACTGGTGTAGCAGGCAGTTTAACATATATCCATAGATAGCCCAATACACCGCTACGCTGGCACAGGATGTAAAGGGGGAATTTGTGGCTGGCACACATTGTGATTAGAAAAATTGTGGATGACACTGCCTTTAACAGGGGCATCTGAGAGATGCAGGCCATAACAAGGGCATCTATAGCTGGCACATGCTGCATAACAGGGCATTCAACGAGGCCACTGGTGGCTGGAGCAGGCTGTGTGGGGGGTATCAGTGGATGACACTCTCTAAAAGGCATTTGCAGATGGGTCAGGCCATAGTGAGGGCATCCGACAGTGGCATTTGTGGCTGGCACCTAACAAATCATCCCAGGAAACCTGTATGGGGCACAAATGTATACCTGCTAATCAGAGGGGCCATGGCTACAAAACCTCATGCCCAACACTCACCTGTAAATAAATGTCCATGGAGGAATATCTCCAGTTTACTGTTTACTGCTGTTTTCCTCTGGAGTGTATATATTCCCTGGCGTGGCGTGTAGCGGGCGCCGTATATATCTTCACATGTAATTCCTCTAAAATCAACAGCAAACTGATAGGCTTAGATACAGTGTGAGGGAGTTTGAAATCTTTCCCCCAGCTCCCTCATCTGAGGCTGGCCCCCTCAATGGCCCCAATAGTAATAATGGCCCTGTCAGTGGTCCGAGTAGTAGTAATGCCCCCATTATTGAGTCCAGTAGTTTTAGTGACCCCCTTAGTGTCCCCAGTAGTGATAGTGACCACATAGTAGCCCCAGTAGTAACAGTGCCCTGTTAGTGGCCCCAGTAGTAGTAGAACCCCGGTTATTGAGTCCAGTAGTATTAGTGACCCCCTTAGTGGCCCCAGTAGTAATAGTGACCACATAGTGGCCCAAATAGTAACAGTGCCTTGTTAGTGGCCCCAGTAGTAGTAGAACATCCGTTATTGAGTCCAGTAGTATTAGTGACCCCCTTAGTGGCCCCAGTAGTAATAGTGACCACATAGTGTCCCCAGTAGTAACAGTGCCCTGTTAGTGGCCCCAGTAGTAGTAGAACCCACGTTATTGTGTCCAGTAGTAATAGTGACCCCCTTAGTGGCCCCAGTAGTAATAGTGACCCCCATAGTGACCCGAGTAGTAACTGTGCATAGTGGCCCCAGTAGTAATAGTGACTGCATAGTGGTCAGAGTAGTAACAGTGCCCCTGTTAGTGGCCCCAGTAGTAATAGTGACCCCATTGTGGTCAGAGTAGTAACAGTGCCCCTGTTAGTGGCCCCAGTAGTAGTAGAACCCCCGTTATTGAGTCCAGTAGTAATAGTGACCCCCTTAGTGGCCCAAGTAGTAATAGTGACCCCCATAGTGACCCGAGTAGTAACTGTGCATAGTGGCCCCAGTAGTAATAGTGACTGCATAGTGGTCAGAGTAGTAACAGTGCCCCTGTTAGTGGCGCCAGTAGTAATAGTGACCCCATGGTGGTCAGAGTAATAACAGTGCCCCTGTTAGTGGCCCCAGTAGTAATAGTGACTGTATAGTGATCCCAATAGTAATAGTAACTGCATAGTGATCAGAGTAGTAACAGTGCCCCTGTTAGAGGCCCCTATAATTAATAGTGACTGCATAGTGCCCCCAGTAGTAATAGTGACCCCGTAGTGGCCCGAGTAGTAACAGTGGCTCTGTTAGTGACCCCAGTAGTAATAGTGACTGCATAGTGGCCCTAGTAGTAACAGTGGCTCTGTTAGTGACCCCAGTAGTAATAGTGACTGCATAGTGGCCCTAGTAGTAGCAGTGCCCCTGCTAGTGGCCCCAGTAGTAGTAGTGAGGCCCATAATGGCCCCAGTAGTAATAGTGATCCCAATGGTGGCCCCAGTAGTCATAGTGCCCCCCCCCCGCGGTGCTCTCAGTAGTAATAGTGACCCCCATAGTGGCCCCAGTAGTAATAGTGACCCCCATAGTGGCCCCAGTAGTAATAGTGACCCCCATAGTGGCCCCAGTAGTAATAGTGTCCCTCATAGTGGCCCCAGTAGTAATAGTGACCCCCATAGTGGCCCCAGTAGTAATAGTGACCCCTGTCAGTAGCCCTAGTAGTAATAATGATCCCCATTAGTAGTCCCAGTCCCCCATAGTAGACCCCCAGCCACCTGACAAGCGGTGCCGCTGCTTTAATCAGTGTTATGTAGACTTTGGGGAAGAGGTCAGCGGATGCACTGAGTACAGCTCTGGTAGCATGGAGGCACGGTGTAGCTACTATCAGAGGCGTAACTTGAAGCTTCTGGGCCCCAATGAAAAACCTGTAACAGGGCCCTGAACTATAATGCTTTAGTCATAGTACTGGGCTCCCTATATGGAGAAAAGAGGCCTTATGGGCCCCCCAAGGCTCCTGGGCCCGGGTGCAACCGCATCCCCTGCATCCTCTATAGTTACGCCCCTGGTTACTATTATACAAGGTGGGCAACGGTGAAGTAGGCCGCACCACACTGTTATGAAAGCCATCTAAAAGAAATCTGTCTTTTGTCGCCCCTAGCAACCAATTACAGCGCAGCTTGCATGTTACCTCAGCGGTATAATATATAACAACCAATGACAGCGCAGCTTTCATGTTACCTTAGCAGTATAAGAAATGAAAGCTGTGCTGTGATTGGTTGCTAGGGGCAACAAGGACATATTTTCTGTCAGACAGCTTTCATAATAGTGCGGTGCGGCCTACTTCTCCATGGCCCCCTGTATAATGGAGGATCTGTTTCAGTAGGCCGACGACCAGTCCTGTTCAGGGTATTGCACTGTCAGCGACTGCCAACTATGCAGACTTCGCAGTAATGGCCGCTCAGCCTGAGCTGCATCTCCTTGTCGTGTTTCGCCTCACGAGTGGGCAGCCATGCCGAGGAACGAGGAGATATCCGCAGCTCTGTATTGTTTCCGGATTTCTCCGCGCAGCACGTTCCATGTGTCTGTTAACATCATTTTTAGAACATCTGTTGTCATGGAAACTCAGGAGCAGCCATTAAAAATAGCCGCTTCCTGTAATAGTTCTTTCCAGTCAGGTTATAAAAATATAAACAGCGCTTTTTCTTTTTTTTTTTTTACTTGTGAGAACCTCATTTTTTTCGCTTCTCTCATAAACATAACGCCCCGAGGTCGTCGGGTCCCATGCACTCTCAGCGCAGCTGAGCGCAATTACAGGAGGCCGTCACATTTACGTTTTTTTTAAACATTTCTGGTTCTCCTATCATTACAGTCCGTCGGTGTCACGCGTTTGTGATTTAGCGAATAATTGGCAAATCTACTCGCCTGTTGTACTCTGTGGCGGAGCGGATACTGGGGCCGATGAATTGGCGAACCTCTGATCGTCCGTGAAACTATACTACACTTTTGAGTATGCTGGTGCAAATGTAGAGGAGGACGTTGTCCGTAGCAACCGTATAAGGAGGCGCAGTCTGCGGGGAAAATCTGCGCTATAAACTGACGTGCGACGGATTTAAAATCCGCACCGCAAGTGCGAATGAGAGTCTTATCCGCAGTGACGCTACTATACGCCGCGCAGAAACTAATCAGCATATATGCTAAATGTGAACACACCCCGAGGCCCTGTTTACACCTGGGAGGGGGGATTCCACACCAAATTCTGCATCAGAATCCGCGCCATTTTGGCATCTCTTTGACTTTAATGACAATGCATGCCATAGTTCACACGGTGCGGACGCTTCCATGTGAAATGCGCATGCGCTAGTTCTTTGGTCTGTGGATGATTACAAACCCAATATTAGGGCGGCGTCACACGAGCGCATTTGTGGCCGCAAAATCAGCGCTCGCAATGTGCAGCAAATAGACCAATTGGTTCCTTCACATCTTTTTTTTTTTTCTGTGCGCATTTCGACCGCGGGGAAAAAAACTCGCCGTGCTCTATTTTCGGGTACAATTGCGCACCGAAGGCTGCCCAAAATCGTGCATGGAACTGCGCAATTTTATGGAGCTAAACAATACCACCCGGGCCTACTAGGCCAGCTGAGCCACCTGCCGATACAGCTGACCCACCTACTCAGACATGGCGGTGCTGGCACCGCGCCAATGTGAGCAGTCCCAGCAGCACAATAAAATACAGTAAAATGCACGGATACTGTCGCGACAGCCTGCGATCGTACGTCTTAGCGAGCGTGCAGGCGCTGAAGCCCGTGTGAGGCTGCCATTAGAGCTCCTTCACACAAGTGATTTGCGCGTGCCTCAGTGCTGCGTTCTTGTAGAACGAACTTCGTTTTTTTGTGCGGCCATCGGCGCTTTTTACTGTACTTTTTCCACCCACTGGGCATGTTCATTTTTGCGCGGCACATAAGACGGAACTACGCCTTTTCCAGGGGTACTACACAGCGAATCGCGAATCTCTTTGCGTCTTGCGCCGGTATTTGCTCATCCCCATTGACTTCTATGGGGACCTTTGGTATGCAAATGCACAGAAAAGTAGAGCGTGCTGCGTTTTGTTTTTTGGGGAGACCAAAATGCGTGCGCAAAATGCGGAAATGTGAACGAACTATTGAAATCAATGAGTACTATTCTCTGCGTATTTTACGTGCGCAAATACGTCCGTGTGTAGAAGACATGGGGGCTTCTTCACAGGCGTTTGTAAACCACACGCGTTTGTCCGTCTTTACAAACGATTTTACCGCAATTTTCATGCGCACTTTCAGCGATTTTTGCGCGTGATTTTTTTTCTATGGTGTGAAGTTCTCTTTTTTTTTCATCTATAGTTTCCATGGTTAACTGCGTGAAAATGGGATCATGTTCGCATCACGTGAGTGTAATCCGATTTTTGAAACGCAGCCATAGACTTGTATGCGCGATTTTAGTCTAAAAAGTTTCCAAAATAGGCCATGCAGCGATTATTTTTTTTTTTTCTCAGATCATTCATCCGAATGGATAAATTACGAGTGTAGCTTGATTTCCGTGCGACTTCAGATCCACTTCAGTGGCCGAATATTCTGTCCCGTGTGAAGGTCCCTGAGGCGGCATTCACATTTGCAGCCTCATCGGTCATAGAAAGCTGAAGACTGTAGAAGTTTCTTATCGGAGAGCGTTGTGGGCATGCTCTATAACCAGTACAGGGAGGAGGAGGAGGTGAGCTGTGCCATCACCTATTATGAATGTTGGATTCTGTCTCTCTGCCTGAGAGGATAATGAGGTTACTGAGACTTTTCTCTACAGAACAGGAATTATCAGACTATTATCGGGCTTTGTGGTCAGGGTGAGAACTGCAGGATTTCAGGATTTTTTTTTAAATACAGAAAATGAAAGAAAATTAGGAAGAACATCACAGAAATATATTTTTTGAATATGTTTAACATAAAGATTTAATTTAAAGGGGACCTTTATTGTGCCTCATCCACAGACAGCATAAAATCCCAACAGGCACTCATATTGCAGTTGTCTGTGTTTCAATCGGAGCTGTGTATGCTGGTATTATTTATGTACTGTATGCTGGTATTATTTGAGCACTGCATGATGGTATTATTTATGTACTGTATGCTGGTATTATTTATGTACTGTATGCTGGTATTATTTGAGCACTGCATGATGGTATTATTTATGTACTGTATGCTGGTATTATTTATGTACTGTATGGTGGTATTATTTGAGCACTGCATGATGGTATTATTTATGTACTGTATGCTGGTATTATTTGAGCCCTGTGTCACGGCAGAAATCCGCGGTGTTTCCCTGCAGCTATTAGGTTCTATTGTACCTACCATATATACTGGAGTATTAGCCAACCCGAGTATAAGCCGAGTCAGTAAGTTTTTTACTGGGTAAAAAAAAAAACCTTCATACTCACCTCCCAGCCGGCATCTGTGTATGTCCGGCGGCGGTGCGGCAAGCTGCTAGAATCCTCCACGCTGTCCTCTCTGCTCGGCTCTGTCATTCTCCGCTGTCAGCGCTGTGATAGGCTGTAAATGATCAATCACAGCCGGCGCTCGATCCAATCACAGCACTTCCTTTCACAGCGCTGATGGCGAGGGATTTGAAAGCCGAGCGGGAAGATGACAGCGGGAAAAATTCTAAAGCAGCTTGCTGGGAGGTGAGTATGGAGGGTTTTTTTTTTAACCCTTCCCTGACTCGAGTATAAGCCAACGGGGCTTTTTCAGCACACAAAATGGGCTGAAAAACTCGGCTTATACTTGAGTATATACGGTAATAGCTCAATGTTTACGCTGCGGAATTCCGCAGCGTGAAATAAACCATTGTAGTCAATGGAAGCCGGCCGTCATGCTATGCTTTCGCTGTAGCACAGCGGAAGTATCCTGTGAATTCGCGGCCCAGCCCACCGCTGGCCACGTCATCTGACACTGCCGTCACGTGATGCGTTGTACTGCGCATGCGCACCGGCCCTACATGTGGGATGCGTATGGAGGATCCAGAGTGATAAGCATGGGGGTTTTGGGGGAGTGCCGTGGTGGAATCCGCTGCGATATTCCGCTGGCGGAGTCCGTCACGGCCGTGGACGTGAGGCCTTAGGTGGTATTATTTGAGCTCTCTGTGGTGGTACTTGTTGAACACTGTGCTGCCATTTAACCCTTACCAATCCACTGTCTGATGTCTTCAGAAAATCTGATTGAAGGCTGTACAGCTCCGATGTCGGAAGACGTCCGTCAGGCTATTCTTACTGTATATTACTGGCCGCTCTGTTGTCGAGGGCATCTCCAGCATGATCCATACTGCAGTACTGGCTCTAGCCAGCAGATGGTGCCATTGTATAATGGCAGAAAGAGAAAGCCCCCCTAGGAAACCCTGAATCCAAAATTGGATTGCAAAGGGTTAAAAAAAAATTCAATACTTACCTATTCCTCCCCTGTCAGCCTTCTTACCATATCTTCTCCTCGCCGATCTTCTCCTGGCTCCTGCAGTTCCCTAGGTCACCTCAGCACAAGCCGGACAGGTTCCTCTGCTTCCGGTGATGAAGTATCCATTGCCGGCATTCTCCTTCCTGCAGGGCAGTGTACCCGGCCACTAGTGACGTAGCATTCACTGCCTAGCAGGGATTGCCGAGCTATTGCTGAGACTGCAAAACAGCGCAGTGAGACAGCGTGCAGTCTCAGCAATCGTTCAGCATTCTTTGCTAGGCAGTGAACGTTACATCACTGGCCTATCGGGAGGAGAATGCAGAGAATGGACACTCCATAACAGGAAGAAGAGGATCCAGCTGGCTGGAGGTGACGTGACCGGGGGACTGCAAGAGCCAGGAGAAGATTGGCGGGGAGAAGATGCAGTAAGAAGACTGATGGGGAAAGAATAGGTAAGCATTCTTTTTTTTAATGACTGAGCCCCTTTAAGGTATTATAAGATTACTGTAATGAGGAATTGTTTATACACTGTATGGTGGTATCATTTGAGCACTGCATGATGGTATTAATTAGGCACTGTATGGTAGCATTATTTGAGGCCTTTGTGGTAGTATTCATTGAACAGTGTATGGTGGTATTATTTGTGCCCTGTATTCTGGAATTATTTGAGCCCTGTGTAGTGATATTTTTTGAACAGCCTATGGAGATATAATTTGAGCAGTGTGTGATAGTATTATTTGTGCATTATGGTATTATTTAGGCAATGTATGTTGTGTTATTTGAGACATATGGTGATATTATTCGAGCACTTCATGATAGTGTAGTGATATTATTTATGCACTGTATGCTGGTATTATTTGAGCACTACATGATAATATTATTTATGCACTACATAGTGGTATGATTTGGCCCTTGCATGGTGTTAATATTTGAGCACTGTATAATTGTATTATTTATGTAGTGGTTGTAGTGGTAGTGGCTGGGTGTAGTGGTAGTATTTGAGCCGTGTGCAGTGGTATAATTTGAGCCGTGTGTAGTGGTTTTATTTCAGCCGGGTGTAGTGGTATTACTTGAGCCGGATGTTGTGGTAGTATTTGAGCCAGGTGTGGTGTTATTATTTGAACTGTGTGTAGAGGTATTATTTGAGACGGGTGTGGTGGTAGTATTTGAGCCGTGAGTAGTGGTATTATTTGAGCCGTGTGTAGTGGCAGTATTTGAGCCAGGTGTGGTGTTATTATTTGAGCCATGTGTAGTGGTAGTATTTGAGCCGTGAGTAGTGGTATTATTTGAGCCGTGTATAGTGGCAGTATTTGAGCCAGGTGTGGTGTTATTATTTGAGCCGTGTGTAGTGGTAGTATTTGAGCCGTGTGTAGTGGTACTATTTGAGTCGGGTGTGGTGTTATTATTTGAGCCGTGTGTAGTGGCAGTATTTGAGCCAGGTGTGGTGTTATTATTTGAGCCATGTGTAGTGGTATTATTTGAGCCGTGTGTAGTGGTAATATTTGAGCCAGGTGTGGTGTTATTATTTGAGCTGTGTGTAGTGGTAGTATTTAAGCCAGGTGTGGTGGTATTATTTGAGACGGGTGTAGTGGTATTATCTGAGCCGGATGTCGTGGTATTATTTGAACCGTGTGTAGTGGTATTATTTGAGCCGGGTGTGGTGGTATTATCTGAGCCGGATGTCGTGGTATTATTTGAACCGTGTGTAGTGGTATTATTTGAGCCGGGTGTGGTGGTATTATCTGAGCCAGATGTGGTGGTATTATTTGAGCTGTGTGTAGTGGTATTATTTGAGCCGGGTGTGGTGGTATTATCTGAGCCGGATGTGGTGGTATTATTTGAGCCATGTGTAGTTGTATTATTTGAGCCGTGTGTAGTGGTATTATCTGAGCCGGATGTGGTGTTATTATTTGAGCCGTGTGTAGTGGTATTATTTGAGCCGTGTGTAGTTATATTATTTGAGCCGGGTGTGGTGGTATTATCTGAGCCGGATGTGGTGGTATTATTTGAGCCGTGTGTTGTGGTATTATCTGAGTCGTGTGTAGTTGTATTATTTGAGCCGGGTGTGGTGGTATTATTTGAGCCGGGTGTAGTGGTATTATCTGAGCCATGTGTAATGGTATTATTTGAGCCGTGTGTAGTGGTATTATTTGAGCCAGGTGTGGTGGTATTATCTGAGCCATGTGTAATGGTATTATTTGAGCCGGATGTAGTGGTATTATTTGAGCTGTGTGTAGTGGTATTATTTGAGCTGTGTGTAGTGGTATTATTTGAGCCGTGTGTAGTGGTATTATCCGAGCCGAATGTGGTGGTATTATTTGAGCTGTGTGTAGTGGTATTATTTGAGCCGTGTGTAGTGGTATTATTTGAGCCAGGTGTGGTGGTATTATCTGAGCCATGTGTAATGGTATTATTTGAGCCGGATGTAGTGGTATTATTTGAGCCGTGTGTAGTGGTATTATCCGAGCCGAATGTGGTGGTATTATTTGAGCTGTGTGTAGTGGTATTATTTGAGCCGTGTGTAGTGGTATTATTTGAGCCGGGTGTGGTGGTATTATTTATGCACTGGATGATGGCATTTTTTGAACCCTGTGTGGCCGTTGTGCAGTGTATTATTATTGCAGTGTATGGAGGTGGAGGCTTCCTATACTTCCTAGACACCTATATGACGTGCCATTTGGTGCTTCTGGTAAATTTGTACACTGTGTGCAAGTACACCGTAGGGCGGGGGCGCCAGCAGAAAGTACAGCGCAGGGCATCTGTAAGGTCACCCCTGTGTGTAACATGTTCTTCTAAGATCAACATATAAACAGTAACGTTATTCTTCTTTTTGACTTCAGAGGTTCATGTTCCGGATTCTGTTTTTATAATATTCTACTAAGGAAAAACATAATAGATGATTATCTGCGATTTCCAGGAACGCGGAGATTGCAGCGGAATAAAAAATGAGGCCAACGGAGGGAGAATCTACTGCGGGGAAATATATAGTCAGCGAATGAGACATACTGCACCTTTATAATAATGTATATAATAATGCATCACGTAGGGAACGGTGCCTGGACACTCAACGGCCACTTTATTAGAGACCCCATCTAGTAGCACGTTGGACTCCTTTAGACTTCAGAAATACAGTAATTCATCCTAGGGGCGGCTCACTGTATACCGTGTTATTATTCAGTTCAGTGTATGAACAGTATACAGCGAGCACTTCAGCTCCCCCTAGTGATGACTTCAGGCAGCCAGGATTTTATCATTCACCTCCATGGCCATGCTGGCAATGCTGTGTGCATGGACTTGTAGATATAGCTGCTTCTGGAACAGCTGAACTATTATTACACCCAGCTAATTCTCTAGTGACATCTCATCCCCCCTTTAGGTCTTTTTCTTATTTGTATTTTTCCCTTCGTTTTTCTTCATTTTCCTCCTTTTTTTATTTTTTATTTTCAATAATTTTTACTGGGTTTTATAATAAACAAAGAATAACAGAAATGAGACATATTTGTTGGGTTAGAATACAATCTCTGTACTGTGACATAAACATTTTAACCCTACGATGCGCTGCTGAATAGTTTTAGCGCTAATGTTCCTTCTTACAAAAAATAGTTTCCAGGTTGTTGCAGCGCATCACTTGAGGATTCCTCTTCCTTCTTTTTTTTTTTCTTTTTCCTTCATTTTTCTTCTTTCTTCTCCTTTTTCCTTATTTTTCTTTCTTATTTTCCTCCGTTTTTCTTCATTTTGCTCCTTTATTTCTTCCTTTCCCTTATTTTATTTACCTGCCTTCTTTTTTCCTTCTTTTCACTCCTTTTCCCTTATTTTTTTCTTATTTTTCCTTTTCCCCCCTAATTTTGCTCCTCTTTTTCCTTATTTTTTCTTCTTTTTCCTTGGTTATCTTTTTTCTTTTTTCCTAATTTTTTTCATTAGCTTGGCCTTAAAGGAAATTTGTCATGACCTTTGAGCCCCATAAACTACTTTTTGGGTCTCACAGGTGAGCAAACGGTTTCATACTCAGTGGGCACCCGAGTGTCCCCATGAAGTCGGCATGTGCACCCAGTGCGACTCTTTTACAGGTTTGTGCGCTCTCTCATATTGATGATCTCCTAGGTGACCTAATGGCAGGCTCAGGGGAGCGTGTGGTAAAACGCTGCGCATACACTGCATGCTTTTACTGCGGTGTGGGCCTGCGTATGGCAGCGATTTTTGCCTGCGCATGACATCTCACACACGCTGCCGTGCACAGGCTCCTTGGTTTTTTTTTTTACATTTCCCGCTCTGTCGCTCAGCGATATTGCATATAAACACCGCACATAATACGCCATGTAATCGCATACGCGCAGCATTTTTATGCACCCATAGAAAATAATAGTGTTTTATCGCGTGTAATACATGATAAAATAGAACACGCTGCGGTCTTTTTCATTCACGTTCTATGCGCAACGCAAAAGCGCACGTGTGAGCGCAGCAGCGAGAATCAGTGGATTTGAACTGCCTCAATTCGCCATGTATTATGCGCACATACATCGCACGTGTGATACGCAATTCAAGTGCGCTGGAGTGAGCCTGGCCTAAGAGTGTTATATGGGGCTTTTATGTTATTGACCAGTCTTAGGGCATTGGGGAAGTTCTGCTGCAGTTTGAAGTAATGCGGACCGAACCAAACTTTTTGCCAAAATTCAGTGAATCGGCCGAATGCAAGTTTTTAAAAGTGTGCTTATTATAGAGTTATGCCACAGCCAAAATCTGCGCCATTATGGTGCGAATTTCCATTGAAAGGAACGGGATGCGGACTTGCTGCGGAATTAGCTTAGATTCTGCGCAAAAATCTGCGCTACAATTCTGCCCTGTGAACAAACCCTCCCGGCGGGATACGCAACGTGAACACACCGGATCTCATTTACCAGTAAGCGCCAATGTCCACGGGCGTTTATTCACTGCGTATTACGTGTGCGTGACACGCAGGGAATAGAGGCAATGGCAGTCAATGGACCTCCAGTGTTCCATTTACACCAGCATATGGACACTGCGTGTCGATACGCGCATGAAAAAAAAAGTCGCCTGCTCTATTTTACCGTGTAATACGCGCGTACAGCCCCCATTGAACCCTATGGATGCGTGTGCATACGCAGGGCTTACACAACCCACTGCGTAAGCCAGTGAAACGCTTGTCGCCTAGCAAAACGCTAATTAATCCCTCTATATGCTTATTTCCCAGCCTGCTTTTTCTTTCACGCGTGTATGGGAACGCAGTTATATCCGCAGCCGTACCCGCACAAAAAAAAAGCCGCACACACACTCAAAAGCAGGAAAATACACGAGAAATACGCAGGCTTTGATATGCAGCATCTTACGCATACGCCTGTGGACATGAGCCCGAAGTCCTGCTTACACAACCGTACGTGTACGGCGTAGTACGAGGGCTGCGCACGCTCGTGAGGTACGTGGCAATTACATCGCCTTATGCCGTTCACTCACATTAGAGTATTGCGTAATTCGCGAGCGCAAAATTGAACGCAGTGAACACGGCTGCTAAGGCGGGTCTTTACGCACCCATAGACTTTAACGGGCGGTTTTGGTCTGTAAATACGTTCCGAGTAGGACATGCTGCGATTTTATTTTACGCACATCTGAATACACAAATTTAATGTAATGGCGCCATGTACTGCCCGTAATCAGCCAGGTAAAAATACGGACAAAAAATACGCCTCTGCGAATGGTCCTTAATAGTGCCAGCCGGGCTGCATCTATTAAAGGGATTATACCACTATATCAAATGATCCCCTATGTACAAGACAGGGGACAACTTGCTGATCGGTGGGGGTCTCAGTGGTGAGACCCCTCCAATGGGATTCCCACGTACCGCTCTCCTATCACTGCGGGGGTCGCTTCTCCTCCCGCAGTGATGTCACTCTGAATGGAGAGCTGGCCGAACTGAGGTCAGGGTCAGCGGTTCAGTCCTTGCTGTATAGCAACCAGTAAGAGGAAGGCGCCTCTGGAAGCGTCCGCCGGTCTGATGCTCGGAGCAGGCTATAAATGTACTTTGCTATCAGCGCTCCTCCGCCCGTCTATGTTATACCCCTCGTTCCGCTCAGCACTTCATGGAAAACCAGGCGCTTACTATTTTAAGACTGAGCTGGGAAATAGGATTAACCTCGGTAACGTTCTCTGAAGTGTAAATATCTCATTATGGCTGTGCAGCTCAAAAAATACCCTTCATCTGGGGCAAGTGGAGCAATTCTCCCTCACTCTTCACAGGCTTTCGTTTTTAAAGGGTCCCTCTTGCAAAAACACATTTTTCCCCATGACTTCTCCCCTTACTTGATTGCCTGTCACACTCTGGAGGTCGCCTCTGTTTATTGCAGTCACTTCCATGCAGTGCAGCCTCCTGTCTGCTGCTTATCAGGCAAAATGGTGAAAATGTTGCTTTCACTTTCACATCAATCCCATGATGCAGCAGCACAGCATTAGGTAGAGGCTGTACCATCTCTGCCTGCTGGGGGAACAGTTTAATTATCATTACCTTTTATATTCACCTAAATAAACTACAGCCCATAAGTATACAGTCAGGAGGATGAGCTGTGATCTCCTCTGGTATACCTGTGTGACAGGAGCTGTGTCATCATCATCAGTAACTGTGACAGGAGTGCCCGTGCCCCCCTCTAGGCAGCTTCTGTGGTAGGTGCATTGAACAACATCACACGGAATCAGAAACTGACTAGTAACTGAACACATAACCCCAAGTACATCTGAGCTGATCAGAACTGAGATCACATGGCCATCTGAGGAGAATGAGGCTAGAAGTTTCAAATAGAAAGGAATAACTAACCGAGGTAGCCCTTTAATTCTGGGGTTTTTTAGGTGCTGGTATTTGGGCCTTCTGTATGTGCTGGTAGTACACTATGTGATCACTCTTTGGTAGGCACCACATGCAGTGATTTTGGACACTGTATGGCACTGGTATATAGTACCCCCTAGTTTTGTCCACAGTTATGGCACTATTATATGTTGTCTGTTGACTTCAAGACTACTTTTAGGACTGTGCAGCCTGTGCGGTCCCACATTGTACATCAGTTGCCCCTGCTGAAGGGGGCACCATAATTGGCATTTGAGTCTCTTTTCAACCAAAAATATTGATACTAATCATATAGCAGTTTTAGGCGGGCCTGCAGACGGCCGGGTCGGATCCTGCTGTGAGAATTCTCGCAGCGGGACCCGACCCGAGCGCCTGCAGAGAGCAGCGCGGACACTCACCTCTCCCGCGACCCCGGCTCTTTCATGTGCTGGCTACCGGGCAGCCGATGCATGCGCAGAGCGGAGCCGGCGGCCGGTGAGTGACGTTTCTGTGCGGGGCTCTGCAAGCCCCACACAGAAATAAGGCAATCTGCGGCTTGTTTGCAATATGTAGTACAGTACACAACATTGGGGTCACCATATTGGCATCATCCAACTGCAGGTCAGTCCTGAATGGCACTTTTATGTATCTCTATATATTATTCATACTGCATGGCACTGCTATAGATTTGTGTGAGCAGTGTATGACAGTTTTATGTTTGCACTGTATGGCAGTATTATGTGGACACTGTTCACAATGACATATAGACACTATATGACACTATTACGTATATTCCTAGTGTGACCCAGCTATGTATCACTGTAGAACAGTATGATGTGGGCACTATATGGCACTGTATGGCAGTATTATGTACTATATGGCAGTGCTATGTAAGTACTATCTATGGTACTGTTATAATCGCACTGGGTGGATCCCGAGCTGCAGAACTAATAGTCATGCTGGGAAGATCCCATTGAAATCAGTGGGGCATCGCCCAGGAATTGGGACAGTGTTCAGTGCAGAACGCGGTGAGCCGCGGGTTCAGCGCATTAGGAACGATATAGGTAAATTCTCCGCCAAAGTAATTCCATCCTGTATACACAACGCGAATCCTGCCTAATCCTGACCTACAAAACCAAATCCCACAAGAATGCCAGGAATCCTGCCTATTACCAGAAGAGGAGAGGCAGATGTGGGCGCCCGCCGGGAATAGGGTGCAACTGTAGGCATTACACTCATATACCAGTTCACCATGTTAGGCATGTAATGATGTCATAGTACGGCGATGCCCATAACCTGACCAATCCTTCACATGAGACAGAGGATGTAAGAAAGGATCTACAACAGGCATCGGGAAATACTATTGATGCCTATGGGGGAATGTAGTGAGGATGCTCTGTGCAAGGGTCACTGTGCAGGAAAAGGGAGGAGGTGGTGGTGAGCTGTGCTGGAGTACAGCTCTGGAGTAATATAATGCACGTAAACAGTGAGTGCACCAGCAGAATAGTGAGTGCAGCTCTGGAGTATAATACAGGATGTAACTCAGGAGCAGTACAGGATAAGTAATGTATGTACACAGTGACTCCACCAGCAGAATAGTGAGTGCAGCTCTGGAGTATAATACAGGATGTAACTCAGGAGCAGTACAGGATAAGTAATGTATGTACACAGTGACTCCACCAGCAGAATAGTGAGTGCAGCTCTGAAGTATAATACAGGATGTAACTCAGGATCAGTACAGGATAAGTAATGTATGTACACAGTGACTCCAGCAGAATAGTGAGTGCAGCTCTGGAGTATAAGACTGGATGTAACTCAAGAGCAGTACAGGATAAGTAATGTATATACACAGTGACTCCAGCAGAATAGTGAGTGCAGCTCTGGGGTATAATACAGAATGTAACTCAGGAAGATGTATCTACATTGTAATGCTGAACAGATGTTGGTAAGAAAATTAGTAATTTCTTTTGTTTGTCTCCCAAGGTCTTGTCCAATATAGCCATCTACCTGTGTACAATCACTGTTGGTATCATGTCCTATTACATGGCGGACCGGAAGCATCGGAAGGCCTTTCTTGAAGCCCGTCAATCTCTGGAGGTCAAACTCAATCTGGAAGAGCAAAGTCAGCAACAGGTAGGAACTGTTATACCCATACATGGTGCAGGAGCCGGACTGGCCTGGAACCGCTCCTCTCCGGGGCACATTGGGGGCTCCCTGCAGTAATCGCACTTTATTAGCCACATTGTAATGGAAATATCATTATCATTCTATACTTTGCATAACTTCTTGCATCATCCTCTAGTCACATCTAAAGTCTGATTGTTACATGGAATCTGTCAGTCATAAGACCCAACAGCTGACCTGTTACGGTGTAATAGTCATATGGACTCCTCCGACTTGTTACAGAACATGTTGTGACCAGATCATAAGACATACATGCACATCAGTAGAATCATAGTGTTTCCCAGGTTGCTCAGTTCTTCTGTTTCCATTTATTTCATGAAAAAAACACCATAAATCCATCTACAGCTTCTATCCGGGCCGGGGACACAATTTCTGTCTGCACTCTGTAACAAAGTTGTCAGGCAGTAAGTGCTTGATTATACACTGTCTGTCAAAACCATCGCGCCCCCTGAAGAAGTTGTCGTTCTCCTGTAGAACCCCGTCCTGCAGTTCCATCTCCGGCAGATCTGTAATGCTGGGAGTTGTGGTGATTAGATGGACGGTCTTGTCACCGGAGGCCCTAAAAGTGGTTCCCCCCTTGGCCTATAAGAGGCTCTCGGAGGCTCCTTGTGTGTAGTGACCTCTTCTTCCGCTTGTGTAGAGCTTGTTGACCACTAGACGCCTCTACGACGCAGAGAAGAGATTTCACCCCGTTACCAGAGGGGGCGCATTATTGGGATGTGAGAAGCTGGATGGTCGTATCGATGAATTGTCCCCCACTGGCCATTCTGAGCAGACTATTAGGAGGTATTGAGACCAGTGGATGGGGGCACACAAGGTGACCGGGCTCAGCACGCCCCCTACAGACCACCAGTAAAGAAGAGTGTCTGATCGTCCGACAAGCACCAGCAGCTCCAACTGTTTTGTTGTCGGCCATTACATGTACGGCCTCTGACCCCCACTGTCGCCCCATTACATGTACGGCCTCTGACCCCCACTGTTGCCCCCATTACATGTACGGCCTCTGACCCCCACTGTCGCCCCCATTACATGTACGGCCTCTGACCCCCACTGTTGCCCCCATTACATGTACAGCCTCTGACCCCCACTGTCGCCCCCATTACATGTACAGCCTCTGCCCTCCACCGTCACCCCCATTACATGTACGGCCTCTGACGCTCACTGTCACTCCCATTACATGTACGGCCTCTGACGCTCACTGTCACCCCCCATTACATGTACAGCCTCTGACCCCCACTGTCGCCCCCATTACATGTACAGCCTCTGCCCTCCACCGTCACCCCCATTACATGTACGGCCTCTGACGCTCACTGTCACTCCCATTACATGTACGGCCTCTGACGCTCACTGTCACCCCCCATTACATGTACGGCCTCTGACCCCCACTTTCACCCCCATTACATGTACGCCTCTGACCCCCACTGTCGCCCCCATAACATGTACAGCCTCTGCGCTCCACCGTCACCCCCATTACATGTACGGCCTCTGACCCCCACCGTTGCCCCCATTACATGTATGGCCTCTGACCCCCACTGTCGCCCCCATAACATGTACAGCCTCTGCCCTCCACCGTCACCCCCATTACATGTACAGCCTCTGACCCCCACTGTCGCCCCAATTACATGTACAGCCTCTGCCCTCCACCGTCACCCCCATTATATGTACGGCCTCTGACCCCCACTGTCGCCCCCATTACATGTACAGCCTCTGCCCTCCACCGTCACCCCCATTACATGTACGGCCTCTGACCCCCACTGTCACCCCCATAACATGTACAGCCTCTGCCCTCCACCGTCACCCCCACTACATGTACGGCCTCTGACCCCCACTGTCGCCCCCATTACATGTATGGCCTCTTACCCCCACTGTTGCCCCCATTACATGTACAGCCTCTGACCTCCACCGTCACCCCCATTACATGTACGGCCTCTGACGCTCACTGTCACCCCCATTACATGTACGGCCTCTGACCCCCACTTTCACCCCCATTACATGTACAGCCTCTGCCCTCCACCGTCACCCCCATTACATGTACGGCCTCCGACCCCCACTGTCGCCCCCATAACATGTAGAGCCTCTGCCCTCCACCGTCACCCCCACTACATGTACGGCCTCTGACCCCCACTGTCGCCCCCATTACATGTACAGCCTCTGCCCTCCACCGTCACCCCCACTACATGTACGGCCTCTGACCCCCACTGTCGCCCCCATTACATGTACAGCCTCTGCCCTCCACCGTCACCCCCACTACATGTACGGCCTCTGACCCCCACTGTCGCCCCCATAACATGTACAGCCTCTGCCCTCCACCGTCACCCCCATTACATGTACGGCCTCTGACCCCCACTGTCACCCCCATAACATGTACAGCCTCTGCCCTCCACTGTCACCCCCACTACATGTACGGCCTCTGACCCCCACTGTCGCCCCCATTACATGTACGGCCTCTTACCCCCACTGTTGCCCCCATTACATGTACAGCCTCTGACCTCCACCGTCACCCCCATTACATGTACGGCCTCTGACGCTCACTGTCACCCCCATTACATGTACGGCCTCTGACCCCCACTTTCACCCCCATTACATGTACAGCCTCTGCCCTCCACCGTCACCCCCATTACATGTACGGCCTCCGACCCCCACTGTCGCCCCCATAACATGTAGAGCCTCTGCCCTCCACCGTCACCCCCACTACATGTACGGCCTCTGACCCCCACTGTTGCCCCCATAACATGTACAGCCTCTGCCCTCCACCGTCACCCCCACTACATGTACGGCCTCTGACCCCCCACCATCGCCTCAGTTTGCACTAATAAAGATGAAGTGGCAGCATCAAATGGTGCAAAAAACGTCAAGTGTGTTTATTCTCCCATACAGCTTTGGCTTGACACAGACTAGGTTGCTAGTGGAAACGTTGCTGCTGTATGGGAGAATAAACGCACTTGACGTTTTTTGCACCATTTGATGCTGCACTTCATCTTTATTTCTGTAATCTTGGGATTTGATCCGTGTTCCGGTGGCTGCTGCATCGCAGGTTCGTCCCACCCTTATGGGGATTTAAAGGGCTGCTGTTGTGGATATATGTTTCGTCTCAGTTTGCACTGGTGCTGTGAATTATGAAACTGGACGCTGCGGAGGGGAACCGGGCTGTCTTCTGTGATGAATCTGGGTTTAGTTTGGGCGCTGATGACGTCCGTGTTCATGTCTGGAGACCTGGGGGTTAACGCCTCAATCCTGCCTTTGCTGTGGAGCGGTACACTGCCCCCTGCTGGTGTGATGGTCTAGGGGTTCATCGCATACAACAGTCGGTCACCCCTAGTAGTGGTATGAGGGACAATGACAGCTCAGCGATATGTTCAGGACATCCTGCAGCCACATGTGTTCCTCTCATGGCGGCTTCCAGCAGCATAATGCTCGGCCGCACACACAAGGGGGTCCCAGGAGCCCCCACAACATTGTCACACTTCCATGGCTGCCGGGTCACCAGATTTATCACCAATAGAACATGTATGGGACCATCTGGGACGTCAACTTCAACAGCCTACGATTTTACACCATCTAGAGGCTCCATTACAGCAAATGTGAAACGATATGCTACAGGATACCATACAGAACCTGTATGCCTCCATGCCCGCCCGTATTACATCTTGTATCCAAGCTAGAGGCGGTACAACAGAGTACTAGAGCCTCCATGCCCGCCCGTATTACATCTTGTATCCAAGCTAGAGGCGGTACAACAGGGTACTAGAGCCTCCATGACTGTCCGTATCACATCTTGTATCCAAGCTATAGAGAGTACAACTGGGTACTAGAGCCTCCATGCCCACCTGTATCACATCTTGTATGTAGAGGTGGTACAACAGGGTACTAGAACCTCCATGCCCCCCATATCACATCTTGTATTCAGTCTAGAGGCCATACAACAGGTTACTAGAGCCTCCATGCCTGCTGGTATCACATCTTGTATCTAAGCTAGAAGCAATACAACAGGGTACTAGAGCCTCCATGCCTGCTGGTATCACATCTTGTATCTAAGCTAGAGGCGGTACAACAGGGTACTAGAGCCTCCATGCCCCCCATATCACATCTTGTATTCAGTCTAGAGGCCATACAACAGGTTACTAGAGCCTCCATGCCTGCTGGTATCACATCTTGTATCTAAGCTAGAAGCGGTACAACAGGGTACTAGAGTCTCCATGCCTGCCTGTATCACATCTTGTATTCAGTCTAGAGGTGATACAACAGGGTACTAGAGCCTCCATGCCCGCCCGTATCTCTTCTTGTATACAAGCTAGAGGCAGTCCAACAGGGTACTAGAGACTCCATGCCCACCAGTATCACATCTTGTATCCAAGCTAGAGGCGGTACAACAGGGTACTACAGCCTCCATGCCCACCCATATCACATCTTGTATCCAAGCTAGAGGTGATACAACAGGGTACTAGAGCCTCCATGCCCCCGTATCACATCTTGTATCCAAGCTAGAGGTGGTACAACAGGGTACTAGAGGCTCCATGCCCACCTGTATCACATCTTGTATCCAAGCTACAGGCGGTACAACAGGGTACTACAGCCTCCCTACAAGGGGTCGGTTCTCCACAATAAATGGCCCTTTTGCTCTGATATAGTAATCACTTATAACAACGTTACAATCACAGAGAAAGTTTTTAATCTCAACAACTTCTGAGTGGTTGGGGGGGGGGGGGAATTTTTTTGGCAATTAGTGTAACTCAAGTTTACTCAAGGGCTGTATGGAGCGTTTCAGAAGCTGAGCCTGCTCCATATCCAGTGAGTATAGCTGTCTCAACAGATGGCAGCCACCTCAACGGCTGTGACCAGAGCTTGCCGTTTAACTACTTGGATGCCACAGTCAATGCTAACCACTGTATCTAAGTGGATATGATCATGGGGGTGTCAATGGGTTGTTATGGCATCTCAGAGTCCATTACAGGCAACTAATAGAGCTTAATAGGCAACATGCAAAGTTACTATATACTGCAATACAGAAGTAGTACAATATATAGTAAAAGTAATCATAAGTTCAAGCCACCCTAGAGGGACTAAAAAAAAAAGATGGTTTAATAACTTTTTTTTTAAACTAAAAAATATTAAAAGTTTTAAAAACTTTTTCCCGTTGTCCTACATAAAATGGAAACAATTCCAAAAGCATAATTTCTATTGCTGTGCGCGTAAAAGTCGAAACTATTAACCCTTTCCAATCCACTGTCTGGCCTCTGAAGACATTATGATTTAAGGCTGTACAGCTCCGATGTTGGAAAACGTCCGTCGGGGTTCTCTTACTGTATATTGCCAGCCTCTCTGCTGTGGGGGCCTATCCAACTTGTCACCTCATGCAGTACTGGCTTTAGTCAGCAGATAGCGCCATTGTATAACACAGAAAAAAGAGTAAGCCCCCTAGGAAAACCAGGATACAAATTGGATTGGAAAGGGTTAAAATATCACACTAGTTTTCCCACATAGGGAATGTACTAATAGAAAATAATTCACAATGCCAGGATTTTCTTCTTTTGGTTCACCCCGTTTCCCCCCAAAATGGAATAAAAAGCGATCAAAAAGTTGTATGTACCCCAATAATATAAGTCATGACTTTGAGCTGAGTCCCGCGTCACAGAGGCGGACCACGCCAGCTTCTGCCCGCCTGCAGAATGACAGCGTTCTGCCAATCAACAAAAGGGAAAAGAGCTGTCAGTCCGTATGATGCGGGCGGGGAAGCCGGCACGGCCAGCCTCTGTGACTTGGAGGGCACCTTAGAGTTAAACTTCATGAACCCGGTGACAGAATCCCTTTAAGTCCCGGAAAACCCTTTTCACTTCAGTATTACATCTTGCCTGCATCACTCTCCTATAAGGCTTCAGGGAGCAGAGATAGAAGGTGCTGTTTGATCGGGTTTGGGGCTGTCATGTAGAGGAGGAGCCACTGTGGTCATCTAAGATAGGCCTCATGTCCACGGGCGTGAACGGATTACAGAATCTGCCCATGCATGCGGCCAGCAACCCTGTGTACCTGCCCATGTCTTGAAGTTCTGTACTGCGGATGTGTGCAGAAGTGTCGACTGGCGTGGCGGCGCACTCGCGCAGTACAGATTATTTTTTTCAACTCCTGCTTTTCCCACGGAATTTGCGGCACCATCCGCAATGTCAGTTATGGACGGACCGCGAATCGGACGTCTTGCATTGACCTCAATGGAAGCTGTCCGTGCAGGAACCGCAGTCAAATGGGTCATGCTGCGTATTTTCATCTGTGAGCGGAAACCTTATTGTATGGAGGGTTATTTCTGCGGATTCCGTAGTGGAACGCCCACTCCGGATTCCGCAGCAAACATCCGCCCGTGTGCATGAGGCCTATTCTTTCATCTACGAATAACATTTGCGGGCTCTGACCCAGCAGAGCCACAGAGAAGGAGGAAATCAGGGAGCACCACTGACTGTAGTATGAGCAGACTCTAAGTGGAGGCACCCTGTAAGAGTCCACAGGCAGGAAGAAGGAAGAGTCATTTTATCTCTCCCCCCATGCGTCTCGGCAGTCCGCGCGTTATCGCAGATATAACCTTTGCTGGAGGCTCAGCCGCAGGGAGTGCGAGGGTCCTGCATGCAGAATGTTTCACATTTTTCTAATACAGAATGAATCTTCAGTATTTTCTGCTCTTGTTCTTTTCCTTTTATGACTCTCGAATGTTTGACAAGCTCAGCGTGAAGTCAGTGTAGCTGCTGCGGACCGCGTGTTTTATATTTAGAAGCCTTAAAAGTGGCAGCGCACCTCACGCGGCTCGGTACGAGGCGGCACCAGACAAGGCAATCAGACACTTCACTCTGCAGCCGCACATGGCACACATCCCGTTCTCCAAAACCCTATAAGGGAACTCTCAGCTAATAGGGGGGCGCCACTTTGAGGATCCTGATCTGCTAGGATGGGGTCAGGGCAATTCCATGTATTACAAGGATCATACATACACTTCTAGAGGAATTGTGTAATGCTTCATTTTTCCTGGGGAGGCGCTGCACGGATGAACCATTACTATCAGCTTCTTTTTTCTATCAAGTACGACTCATTGTTGGGGTCTCGGCAGGAAAACATTTTGTGATCAGCTGAGGGTGCATTTACACGGGCGAGTGCAATATTGGCGCACTTGCAAACCCACGATCTTGCGATTTCTTTCTCACTCTCTCCCGCCCTCTCCTCCCTGCTCACTCCCACAACTCACCGCTCTCCTCGCCGGCACCCGAATCTTTAGAGATGAGCGGGCAGGTACTCGCACAAGGCACTACTCGCTCGAGTAGTTTGCGTTAGCGAGTACGCTCGCTCATCTCTAGCCGCCTTCAAAGCTGACCACATGTCTAAACTGTCAGCAGGAGGGGTGTCCATTCCTGCATCCCATTGGCACCACCCACAACGCAATCGGGGGGGGGTGTTGATGGGCTAGCATGGCAGTCCATTGAAGGCTCCCAGGGCTTCTATGAAGACCAGCCCATGGCAGGGCTTGAAAGGCAACATCAAAAGTCACTATATAATGCAATACTGGAGTATTGCAGTATATAGAACAAGCGATCAAATAATCACAGGTACCCTTGGGGACTATGGGGACTAAATAAAAGTGTATAAAATATTTAATAAAGTATTTTAACAGTATAAAAAAAATAGTAAAAGTAAAAAAAATAGTAAAAAACTCTTTTCCCCATAAAAAATCTCAACAATTTAAAAATCCCACATATTTGGTATCATAAAAGTACAAACTATTAAAACATAACAACATTCATCCCGCATAGTGAAGGCCGAAAAAGAAGAGGAATGCCAGAATTGAATAAAAAAAAATTGAATAAAAAGTTATAGAAAAACTGTATTTTTAAAAACTGCAGCTCACCTGCCAAAAATGAGTCCCCACACAGCCCAGCCGATGGAAAAATGAAAAAGCTCCAAGTATCCGATTATGGTGACAGAAAAGCAATTCTTGTTTAGGAAAAATAATTACTTTTTAAAAATAGAAAAAACATTTAAAAACCACATATTGCCATAATAACCCTGTCTACTGCGTTCCCTAATTTTCCTATAATAAGTTTACTAGCTCTCAATCCTCTCTAAAAAGGAGGGGGGGGGCTCTTTTTTACTTTTCTTCTCCCTAACATTGTGCTCCAGCTGAACCCCCCCCTTATATCACCTCACTCCCCCTATTTACCATATCCTTATCTCTTCCCCCTTTTCTATCCCCAACTCCCTACTTTTCCTCCTAATTCTAAATTAACCCTTTCCTCTTCTCCTGATGCCTAGCCACCCTGTCATGTAGGGCCACCGCTTAGAGCCCCTGATCTGGCCCTGAACACTGTGAAAAGTAAACTCCCTCAAAATGTCGCAATTGCTTTTTATTTACATTTCTCCTCATGTAATTTTTTTTTTCAATTTCCCTATACATTATACAGTAGCATTAACCCTTTCCCATCCACTGTCTGACGTCTAAAGACATTATGATTTAAGGCTGTACGGCTCCGATGTTAGATGACGTCCGTCGGGGTTCTCTTACTGTATATTGCCAGCCTCTCTGCTGTCGGAGCCTATCCAATATGTCACCTCATGCAGTACTGCCTTTAGCCAGCATATGGCGCCATTGTATAAGAGCAGAAACAGAGTAAGCCCCCCTAGAAAAAACAGGATACAAATTGGATTGGAAAGGGTTAAAAAAAATATACAACGTCCTGCAAAAAGCAAGCCCTCATACGACTATGCCAATGAAAAGATCAACAAGTTATGGCTCTTGGAAGACAGGGATGAAAAAAAAAAAAAAACATCTCTGGTCATAAGGGGTTAATGTTCATTTTGGCTTTCTGCCTCTCTGTTCCGTTTTTTTGGGCAGAGACACAATTAAACGGGTATATTTTTACCACCATTGATTTCAATGGGGTTTTTAAAAATGGAAAGCTTTCCGTGTTCTTCTGTTCCTTTATGCTTTCGTCTTTTAACCCTTTCCAATCCACTGTCTGACCTCTGAAGACATTATGATTTAAGGCTGTACAGCTCCGATGTTGGCAGACATGCGTCTGGGTTCTCTTACTGTATATTGCCAGCCCCTCTGCTGTCGGAGCCTATCCAACATTTCACCTCATGCAGTACTGGCTTTAGCCAGCAGATAGCGCCATTGTATTACAGCAGAAAAAGAGTAAGCCCCTAGGAAAACCAGGATACAAATTAGATTGAAAAGGGTTAAACGAACAGAACGCGCCGCAAACTACGTTTTTTTTTTTCAGCCCAAAAAACAGAAACCTATCGGAACGGAAGCAGATGAAAGGCTTTGTGTTGGTGCATTCCACAGGTCCTCTTCATTAGGAGGCTGAAGGAGAACGACCGCTTCACGTCTAATCATGCTTCTCGATTGGAGAGAGATCTAGGGATGACAGTGGCCGAGGAGCCACCTGGGCTGCCGAAAAAGCGTTGAGTACACCGTGAAAGTATGGTAGCCCAATAGGCTGTAGCACCTCACCAACATAACGGTGTACCACCAATGTCCCCCCGATGTGTACTTGGAGGTATTCGACTGTTGACACTCCAGACCGTGACTCCAGCTTGACGAAGGATGGCCACATTACTCCAGATCGTCGCTCGCCAATCATCGCCAACCTCACTCTTATTATTCAACCTTACTATTATTATTGACCATAGTTGCCCTTATAGGCGACGGTGGGACAATTATTGTATATGGATTCATGACGTGGGCCTCTTACAGGTTAGATCTTCCGGTATATAATAGTTAGTTATGGGTCATGTGACTATGAGGGGTTGCGGTATAGATGGTGGCGTGTGCTCTCAGGCCGCTCCTCGTGACTGCCCATTGTTTGCTGTGTTACTAGACAGTCCTCTCCCCACTCCTGTATTTGCCAGGCTCTGTCCTTTGCACCTTCTAAATATGTTTCAGCTTGTCATCTGTCTGTACAAATAGAAGAACACGAGGCGTCCGGCCCTAACAAAGGGGCCGCGGCAGATGCCTTTTCTCTTTTGTCACCAGATATGAGATTGTGTGTTATGTTCTGAGAAGGTTCTGATTACTGCTTTAACATATACAATCTATGTCAAAAACAGTTGCGCCTCTAGTAGAAGTTGTCGTTCGGCTGCAAAACTCGTCCTGCAGCTCCATCTCCAGATCTGTAATGATGGGAGTTGTGGGGATTAGATGAAAAAGTGGTTCCCCCCTTCTTCCGCTTGTAGAGCTTGTTGGCCACTAAACGCCTCTACGACGCAGAGAAGAGATTTCACCCCATAACCGTTAGTCTGAGAGGGGCGCACTATTGGGATGTGAGAAGCTGGAGGGTCGTATCAATGAATTGTCCCCCTCCGGGCCGTTCTGACCAGACTGTTAGGGGACGTTTGGACCAGTGGGTGTCTGAGGTCACACAAGGCGGTAAGGCTCAGGACGCCCCCTACAGACCACCAGTAGAGAGGAGTGTCTGACCAGACTGTTAGGAGGTGTTGGGACCGGTGGATGTATGAGGGCACACAAGATGACCGGGCTTGGGACGCCCCCTACAGACCACCAGTAGAGATGAGCGTCTAACCAGACTGTTAGGAGGTGTTGGGACCGGTGGATGTGTGAGGGCACACAAGATGACCGGGCTCAGGACGCCCTCTACAGACCACCAGTACAGAGGAGCGTCAGACCAGATTGTTAGGAGGTGTTAGGACGAGTGGATGTGTGGGGGCACACAAGATGACCGGGCTCAGGACCCCCCCTACAGACTACCAGTAGAAAGGGGCGTCTGACCAGACTGTTAGGAGGTGTTGGGACGAGTGGATGTGTGAGGGCACACAAGGTGACCGGGCTCAGGCCCCCCCGACAGACCACCAGTAGAGAGGAGCGTCTGATCGTCCAACAAGCATCGGCAGCTTCTACAAATTCGTTGCGTCTGTCGGAACCATTTCTAGGCACTTGGCTGAAGTACATTTGGATGCCTCTAGCTTGGATGCAAGGTATAATACAGGCAGGTATGGAGTCCCCCCAACCCCAGCAATATTGTGGGTCACCGGGGTGAGTAGAAGCTGCAGCCCCAGATTGACTAACCTTAGTGAGACCGGTCTCGGCAGGAACACCACGTGTGCATTGAATGGGCAGGTGGCACATGCCCATGTTCAGGATGGCGCAGCCATGACAGATGGTGGCGGCACTTTTTAAAAAAATATATGTTTCAATAAACGAACTGGTTATTAGGTGTTTTCGCTCCCTAGGAGGTACGGGTAAGGGAGTCGCACACCAAAAACAGGTATGCCTGACCCCTTATACAGCAGCATGCGGGTTAAATGCACCATAGGAGCAGTGGTACTTCTTTTCTCTTACCTTGAGGCTGCAGGCCACCTCACTACCGTATTACTATCCAACATCATCCTTGTACTCTGTATTACCCAAGGCCCGCGGCATGTCACCATCATGGCCGACGGCCCTGCAGGGGCCGGAATACATCACTAAATTTCAGAGCTCCACATCATACGTGCTTACCTCCCTACATTCCCATCTACATTACAGCTTTACTATTTTACTTTCACGCATATCTTACAATATCTCTAATTGGCGCATGACGCCACTACTCAACCTAGGTCATAGCGCCATTTCACAAGGTGTCCTATTCCCCTTACAATAGACTTTGCGCACACGTCACATTGCTCACCGTCATTGGTAATCCGTTATAAGCCCCATCTCGCGGTCGGGCATCGCAGTCCTTTCGGACAGATAATCCTTTAGTCTGACTTCGTTCGTCCAAATGTCCCTAGTTTGCGCACACTAACGTCATTGGGTCGGTCTTGCGCGTCTTGCCACTTTCATGTTTTTCCGGATCCTGGATTGGCGCGCCGCCATCTATTTCAGGGACCGAGTCTCCTGCGGGAAGGGAGATGTTTTCTATTGTTCTATTTGTAAAAGAGGGCAGCAAGGAGAAGCCAGCTTAAGGTTCCTCATCAGTTGTAGGCGGTCGGGTTCTTCACCCTGACGGACCGAAGCAGAGAACAGTCCATGCGCACCCACATCTTTATAGTAAATTATGGCTGGTGGTGTGAGGGTTCATCCCAGCAGTTTGCAGAGAGGAGATCATGGATGAGGTGGTTGGGTTGCATCGGAAGCATGGCCACCCTACTTAAGTCAGCCACATATGCAGTGGCTGGTGTGTCCCACAGGGGCGCTCCTGAGGAGCTGGTTCTAAATAAACTGGACGGTACCAAGGCCCATCTGAGACCTCTATATTGGTCAGTCAGCTCTCTGACACCATAAATGTTCACTATCACACTGGGTCCTTACTGGAAGGGCGAAAATACATTTTTGGATATTAAGCCTTTTGGATTTCTGTGTATGTTGAACTTTCACATCTTATCTTAAGACACCGCAATTTTTCTAGTTTTTATTCATATTTACACATCATTCAATGAATGGCTGAGCGCTGCCTCTGATTGGTCACAGCACTCAGCCAATAAGAGTTAGCGCTTTCAGTAGGCGGGGATTTTTAAATCCCCAGACAGAAGAAAAGGCTTTAGAACAGTGCCGGAGAGCCGGGGAGAAGACGTGCCAAAGCCCCGATAGCACTGCTAGGTGATGTATAATTTTTTTTTCTTTCCAACAGCTAGGGCTTATTTTCAGGGAAGGGCTTATATTTCAAGCCCTTTCCCTGAAAATCCTAGCAGCAGCTCTAACCCCATTGAAAGCAATAGGATAGCATCGGGTTCCCCTGCCACAGTTGTGACAGCTGCGGCAGGGGATTATTTTGTCCCTGCTGCAGTCCCCTCATCACTGAACACTGTGGCAGTGCTGTCACAGTGTTCAGTGATGAGGGGACCTTCGTGGAACAGCTGCTCCAGTGAATAGGCAAAGTTTCATGCGCAAACTTTGACCGTTCATGTGTTTTCCACATAAGCGAGGAGCGCATGTTTTTCACGGACATAGGCAGGAAAAAACCATGCTCATCTGAATGAGGCCTTAACAGCGGCTTTCTTATTGATCCTCCACCTGTCAGACCTGCAGATAGAAGTCTTCTTTTCACAGCTGAAATGAAAACTTGTTTTTTTGTTGTTTTTTTTTTTTCTGCATTAAGCTGCGCTTGAATATTTTGTAGTGTGAGGCGCCGATCAAGCAAAGCATTTAATCTCATTTTGTAGTGGCCTTTGGTCTGCCAGACGTCTTCCTGCCAGTTTCGAAGTGCCTTTTGATGGAATAGGAAACTGTACTGATTGCCACTGTGACTTTTTTGGTAGGTTCTCTGTAGGACAGACCACACCTCTAAGGGTTATAATTATCTGTCTTTACTTTTTCTTGCCATTATGATAGCAATGTGGTCGGTCCTGAAGTGCAAAACTGCCCAAGTCCTGCCCTGGAGGGTGTAATGTCATCAGTCATAACACGGGTTATATAGAATCAGAGGGTTTGGAAGTAATCTACAAAAGTTGGGACACCTGTAGGAATAGTTTGCATCCAATTTCAAACCATAATTGGCTTTCTGTGCTGCAGAGCAGCTGTCCTTCATGTGATCCCTAAAAAAATATTTTGTTAAAATCATAAATTCAGACTGTTGCTGTGTTTCAGGTTAAAAATTTCATTATATTTTTATGCTTTTAACTTACTTTTGAACCTTTGAACAATTTCACATTATTTGCTCGACTTGAATTGTGTTAATGTAAAAAATAACTGGAAAAATTCAGGTGTTCTAAAACTTTTGACCAGTAGTGTATATATCTGTGTGTAAGTATATGTGTGATAGATAGATTTATGTGTATATGTCTGTCTGTATTTTCATGCAAGTATATGTGTCTGTATGTATGGATATGTGCTGTATGTATACCAGTATGTAAGTATACATAACTGTATGTTTGGTGTATGTACCTGTATGTAAGTATATGTATCTGTATGTAAGTTTACATTACTGTATGTAAGAATGTGAGTTGTATGTGTATCTGTGTGTACGTTTATGTATGGTAAATGTATCTGTATGTGAGTATGTGTGTCGTATATGTATGTAAGAATGTCTATTGTATGTTTAAGTGTTTGTAAGCATATGTGTGGTATATGTATTTGTATGTAAATATGTGTGTGGTGTATGTATCGGTCTGTAAGTACATGTGTGGTATATGTATCTGTATGTAAGAATGTGTGTTGTATATGTATCTATATGTAAGTGTGTGGTGTATGTATATGTATGTAAGTATATGTGTGGTATATGTATCTGTATATAAGTATATGTATGTATATGTATGTAAATATCAGTGTGGTATATGTATCTGAATGTAAGTATATGTCTTGTATATATATATGTATGTGTCATATGTCTATCTGTATGTATGTATGTGTGGTACATGTATCTGTATGTAAGTATATGTGTTGTATATGTATGTATGCATATGTGTGGTATATGTATCTGTATATAAGTATATGTGTGGTGTATGTACGTGTGGTATATGTATCTGTATGTGTGTACCTATAGACTGTATATGTGTCGTGTATATATATGTGTATGTGTCATATATCTATCTGTATGTATTTATGTATGTGTGGTATATGTATCTGTATGTGTGTACCTATAGACTGTATATGTGTCGTGTGTATATATATATATATGTGTGTCATATATCTATCTGTATGTATTTATGTATGTGTGGTATATGTATCTGTATATAAGTATATATATCTGTATATAAGTATTTGTGTGGTGTATGTACGTGTGGTATATGGATCTGTATGTGTATATGTGTCTGTATTACACAAACCAGCACAACGCCTCCTATAACACGTTCATACACAGCATTTCCCAGAGATCCTCTGGTATCCATGACAACGAGGACAGGGAATCTGATTTCACACAAGGTCTAGTTAGCGGCCCTGATCCGTCTGGTGGTGAGATTGCAGCATCATTCTCACTTGGCCTTCCTCTCAATGGAATTCCATGCAAAATGGAGGAAGAGATGGGAATTCCTGAGAGCAGCTTATAAATAGTCCCGAGCCGATAGATAGCAGGTGTCACATACAGCGAATGTCAGCCAGACCATGTGAGAGCGAGACTGACACTGATGTGTAATGGGGCTTCATGGGCAGATACCCCAACATGTACTAATAACATAGTAATCGGGAGACCCACTGGGGGGCAAAACTATACTTAGAGGGACAAGATACTAAAGTACTCTAGTACAGAACATAGGGGGCAGTATTATAACAGGTATATTCTTGTACATAGGGGGCAGTATTATAGTAGTTATATTCTTGTACGTAGGGTGCAGTATTATAGTAGTTATATTCTTGTACATAGGGGGCAGTATTATAGTAGTTATATTCTTGTACATAGGGGACAGTATTATAGTAGTTATATTCTTGTATATAGGGGGCAGTATTATAGTAGTTATATTCTTGTACATATGGAGCAGTATTATAGTAGTTATATTCTTGTACATAGGAGGCAGTATTATAGTAGTTATATTCTTGTACATAGGGGGCAGTATTATAGTGGTTATATTCTTGTACATAGGAGGCAGTATTATAGTAGTTATATTCTTGTACATAGGGGGCAGCATTTAGTTATATTCTTGTATAGAGGAGCAGTATTATAGTAGTTATATTCTTGTACATAGGGAGCAGTATTATAGTAGTTATATTCCTGTACATAGGAGCAGTATTATAGTAGTTATATTCCTGTACATAGGGGGCAGTATTATAGTAGTTATATTCTTGTACATAGGGGGCAGTATTATAGTAGTTATATTGCTGTACATAGGAACAGTATTATAGTAGTTATATTCTTGTACATAGGGGGCAGTATTATAGTAGTTATATTGCTGTACATAGGAGCAGTATTATAGTAGTTATATTCTTGTACATAGGGGGCAGTATTATAGTAGTTATATTCTTGTACATAGGGGGCAGTATTATAGTAGTTATATTGCTGTACATATGAGGCAGTATTATAGTAGTTATATTCTTGTACATAGGAGACAGTATTATAGTAGTTATATTCTTGTACATAGGGAGCAGTATTATAGTAGTTATATTCTTGTACATACAGGGCAGTATTATAGTAGTTATATTCTTGTACATAGGAGGCAGTATTATAGTAGTTATATTCTTGTACATAGGGGGCAGTATTATAGTAGTTATATTCTTGTACATAGGAGGCAGTATTATAGTAGTTATATTCTTGTACATAGGTGGCAGTATTATAGTAGATATATTCTTGTGCATAGGAGGCAGTATTATAGTAGTTATATTCTTGTACATAGTGGGTAGTATTATAGTAGTTTTATTCTTGTACATAGGGGGCAGTATTATAGTAGTTATATTCTTGTACATAGGGGGCAGTATTATAGTAGTTATATTCTTGTACATAGGGGGCAGTATTATAGTAGTTATATACTTGTACATAGGGGGCAGTATTATAGTAGTTATATTATTGTACATAGGGGGCACTATTATAGTAGTTATATTCTTAAACATAGGGGACAGTCTTATAGTAGTTATATTCTTGTACATAGGAGCAGTATTATAGTAGTTGTATTCTTGTACATAGGAGCAGTATTATAGTAGTCATATTCTTGTACATAGGAAGCAGTATTACAGTAGTTATATTCTTGTACATAGGGGGCAGTATTATAGTAGTAATATTCTTGTACATAGAGGGAGTATTATAGTAGTTATATTCTTGTATATAGGAGGCAGTATTATAGTAGTTATATTCTTGTACATAGGAGGCAGTATTATAGTAGTTATATTCTTGCACATAGGAGGCAGTATTATAGTAGTTATATTCTTGTACATAGGGGGCAGTATTATAGTAGTTATATTCTTGCACATAGGAGGCAGTATTATAGTAGTTATATTCTTGTACATAGGGGGCAGTATTAT
This sequence comes from Eleutherodactylus coqui, assembly GCA_035609135.1. Taxonomy (NCBI): domain Eukaryota; kingdom Metazoa; phylum Chordata; class Amphibia; order Anura; family Eleutherodactylidae; genus Eleutherodactylus; species Eleutherodactylus coqui. Next base: position 33,677,579 of record CM069405.1, read on the forward strand.
AGTAGTTATATTCTTGTACATAGGAGGCAGTATTATAGTAGTTATATTCTTGTACATAGGGGGCAGTATTATAGTAGTTGTATTCTTGTACATAGAGGGCAGTATTATAGTAGTTATATTCTTGTACATAGGGGCAGTATTATAGTAGTTATATTCTTGTACATAGGGGGCAGTATTATAGTAGTTGTATTCTTGTACATAGAGGGCAGTATTATAGTAGTTATATTCTTGTACATAGGGGCAGTATTATAGTAGTTATATTCGTGTACATAGGGAGTAGTATTATAGTAGTTATATTCTTGTACATAGGGGGCAGAATTATAGTAGTTATATTCTTGCACATAGGAGGCAGTATTATAGTAGTTATATTCTTGTACATAGGGGGCAGTATTATAGTAGTTATATTCTTGTACATAGGGGGCAGTATTATAGTAGTTATATTCTTGTACATAGGGGGCAGTATTATAAGGGCTCAGTCAGGGATCATTTTCATGCATGCATGTTACTGGATTCCCAGCGGGGATGATGGTTTTCCCTGTCACAGCTGTGGAAGAAGGTTGCGATCTTCTCCTTAAGTTTTCAACGGGGCCAACACTGTTGCCTCATCATTGAAAGCAATGCGCTACTGGCAAGCCCTGTAGGGATTTTCGGGGAAGGGCTTGAAATAAGCCCTTGCTGCCTAAAAAATAGTATATCACCTTTCCAGTGCGTCTTCTCCCCGGCTCCCCTGCACCTTTCTAAAGCAGTTTCTTCTGGCCGGGGATTTAAAAAATCCCCGCCTCCTGTAAGCGCTGCCTTTGATTGGCTGAGCGCTGTGACCAGTGTTCAGTGATGAGGGAACTTCCCGCAGGGATGAGGGAATCCCCTGTCACTGCTGTCGCAGCAGTGGCAGAGGATCGCAATCTTCTCTGTATGTTTTCAATGGGGCACATGCCGCCGGCCCCATTGATAACATGGTGAAACCCCCTGGATGTGACAGCATCCAGGGGTTTCGCATCCAAGGAATCCCCTGCTGCAGGTATCACAGCTGTAGCAGCAGGGTTCAGCGATCCTCTTCCATTGCTTTCAATGCGACCGCATTATATGTGCAAATTTTAGGATTGCGTAACCACAGAACAAGTGCGAATCGCAAAAGGCTGTTGCATAATTTGCAGGCGCGAATATTATTTGCATGTAAAAAACGGACTTGGGACCACTTTCATTAGAAAGCATCGGTTCTAAAAGATGCGATTCGCAAACGCACCTAACATGCGTGCACAAAAACGCTCGCTGACTGAGCCCTAAAACAGATTACTTTTTACAACTTGGCAGGTAAACTTTGCTCCTTTATCACCATGTCTTGCTGCCAGCTTATCCCCGTGGAGGCCGCATGTTGTTGGGGAGCTTTTGTTGTGTCACTTATCTCCCTTGCCATTATTGTATTTAAACAATTTTGGTACCAGAGGGAGATGACAAGGTCTAGTTGCTTAGTATTTGCTGATCAGGCGGATCCCGAATAGCAACTATGTGACGTCATTCGAGTTCTTCAGAGATATTTCTTGCTTATGCAATAGCAGTGAGATTCTTATCCTGTTTGCAGTGCGGTAGTAGAAGGGTTAATGGAAAGTTAAATGGTGTTAAATAAGTATTCCAGTTGCATTGCTTAAAGTCTCTGATTAATGTGACCACATCATTGTCTTAGACTGGACAAACCTGTTGAAAATTGTTCAAAACTGGTAATTGTCTTTCTACAAAGTTGAGTTACATTATTATGACCACCTTCGACATCGGCAGCCCATGAAGGATGTAGTATTCGATGGGCTTAGTGGGTATATAAGGTCTGTGATAGGCCGTCTGCTCACATATCACTCCCTATTGTTATGGGTAAAACGGGCAATTTATCAGAGTTGCAAAAAGGGATGATTTTTGGCTTTGGGGCCAACAGTGGCGGTATTTCTCAAACAGCGCAGTTTGTGATTGTTCGTGTGCTGCTGCGGTGAAAGTGTACCGTAAGCGGACAAATGGCACCATCGGGAATAACCAACATGAAAACCGAAGAGCACCACGTACCATTGATGTAGAGGGTGAACATTGTCTACGAAGGTGCGTGAGGGCAGACCGATACAGCTCACCATGAAAATGAGCCACGTGGTCACCAGACGTGTGTCTAAAACAAGAGTTCAACTAACCCTACGGTGTATGGGGATCCGAAGCAGACGGATGGTCACTGCTAAGAAAGTTGCATCGGAACAAAAATGTCCAGTTTGCCCATGAGTATCGGTATTCGACCACCACTGATTGGCAAGGGGTTGTCTTCTCCAATGAGTCATGTTTTTTTTATCTTCATCAAACGGATGGACATTGGAGTGTCAGACGAGAAACACTGGAGAACAAACGCCCTACAACCATTTCTGGAAGAACACAGCAGCGTTACGGTCTAGGGAATGTTTTGTGGCGTTCTCTGGGCCGCTCATCCATGTGGAAGGCTCTTCAAACCAATTTGGTTATGAATCCATCCTTGCGGATCACGTCCACCCATACATGCTGATCGTCTTCTTGGGGGCAGGTGGGATCGGTACTGGTGTATCTTGATGCCACTGGAAGCTAGGGAATTGACAGGGCTAGCATGGAGGGATGCCCCTGTCACACCCCTTGCTTCCGATTGGCTGTATTGCAGAAGGTCCTAGCAGCTGCCCTGCAGGGTTAGATCTCCAGCAGGACTGTCTGGTGGCGACAATATACAATAATAGCGTGCGACAGGACAGCCGCCGGGAGCGGGGTAAGTACAGGCGAGAGTGACAGCGGGCCCAGCAGCAGAATACGTCAACATGGACAGCGGGGCTAGTAAGGTGACGAGGACAGACAACAGGAGCGGGGCCACTACAGGGGAGAGGGGGCAAGTGCAAGCGGGGACTGCAGGTGGGAGAGGACAGCTGGTGGCAGCAGCACCAGTAAAGGGGAGAGTGAGAGGGGGAAGCGGAGTTGGGAGAGGACTGGGGGCACCAGCAGGTCCAGTACAGGGCATTGTGACAGTGGGGAGTGGAGGTGGCACAGGACTGGCGGCAGGAGCGAGGCTGGTGTGTGTTACTGTTCACTTGCCTCCTGTGGGAGACAACAGATAGGGGGAGCGGGACAAGTACAAAAGGCAGTGTGAGAGCGGTGAACGGAGGTGGGACAGGACTGACGCTGGGAGCGAGGCCAGTGTGTTGTAGTGCTCACCTCCTGTAGCTGCTAAACCTCTCAACGCCCGCACTGATTTCCCCGACGCCCAGGCCGACAAGTTTCATCCCCACTGCCAGGATCAGTGAGCCTGCCAATCAGCCGGCCAAACAACATCAAGGGGCGTCAACCCCTCCCCTTCCTGGTGGAGTCAAGATACACCAGTACTGATGGGATCTTCAAACAAGACAATGTGACGTCACACGGCTAGAAATGTCCAACAGTGGTTGGAAGAGCACGACCAAGACTTTTTGAAGTACTTCCATGGCCCCTAATTCGCCAGACTTGACCCCAGTTGAGCATCTGTGAGACCACCTTGATCGTCATGTTTGCTCTGTGGATCCTCCTCCACTCACCCTCTAGCAACTGTGGGATGCAGTCGGCATGGCTCCTGATACTTGAGATTTCCTACCAGCCCCTTACTGAGTTCCGGCCCGTCTAGCTGCTGCCCCTGTGGCACACAGCGGTCACTATGAATATTAGCTGGTGGTCATAATAACGTGACGCCACTCTGTATGTCTTCTATGTGAAAGTCACGTCATGTTTTCCTTTCTATGGTTTTGGTGACACATAAAAAAGGATCCAAGTCCGATAACACAATTGTCTCAGGATTCCTGTCCATAAAATAGATGAATGCGCCTCATCACACACTGCTTTGTAGTGGTTTTTGTAAATTGTTCATCTACAGTACATGCCAAATATGTAGTAACTAATAAGGCAAAACAGAAAACACTGACTCTCTTACAACTTACTGATAATGGATACACATTTAAGATGTTAGATACATAAATGAACATATGAATTATTGTACATAGGGGGCAGTATTATAGTAGTTGTATTCTTGTACATAGGGGGCAGTATTATAGTAGTTATATTCTTGTACATAGGGGGCAGTATTATAGTAGTTATATTCTTGTACATAGGAGGCAGTATTATAGTAGTTATATTCTTGTACATAGGAGGCAGTATTATAGTAGTTATATTCTTGTACATAGGGGGCAGTATTATAGTAGTTATATTCTTGTACATAGGGGGCAGTATTATAGTAGTTATATTCTTGTATATAGCAGGCAGTATTATAGTAGTTATATTCTTGTACATAGGGGCAGTATTATACTAGTTATATTCTTGTACATAGGGGGCAGTATTATAGTAGTTATAGTCTTGTACATAGCAGGCAGTATTATAGTAGTTATATTCTTGTACATAGGAGCAGTATTATAGTAGTTATATTCTTGTACATAGAGGGCAGTATTATAGTAGTTATATTCTTGTACATAGGGGGCAGTATTATAGTAGTTATATTCTTGTACATAGGGGGCAGTATTATAGTAGTTATATTCTTGTACATAGCAGGCAGTATTATAGTAGTTATATTCTTGTACATAGGGAGCAGTATTATAGTAGTTATATTCTTGTACATGGGAGCAGTATTATAGTAGTTATATTCTTGTACATAGGGGGCAGTATTACAGTAGTTATATTCTTGTACATAGGGGACAGTATTATAGTAGTTATATTCTTGTACATAGGGGCAGTATTATAGTAGTTATATTCTTGTACACCGGGGACAGTATTATAGTAGTTATATTCTTGTACATAGGGGGCAGTATTATAGTAGTTATATTCTTGTACATAGGAGGCAGTATTATAGTAGTTATACTCTTGTACATAGGGGGCAGTATTATAGTAGTTATATTCTTGTACATAGGGGGCAGTATTATAGTAGTTATATTCTTGTACATAGGAGCAGTATTATAGTAGTTATATTCTTGTACATAGGGGGCAGTATTATAGTAGTTATATTCTTGTACATAGGGGGCAGTATTATAGTAGTTATATTCTTGTACATAGGGAGCAGTATTATAGTAGTTATATTCTTGTACATAGGGGGCAGTATTATAGTAGTTATATTCTTGTACATCGGAGGCAGTATTATAGTAGTTATATTCTTGTACATAGGGGGCAGTATTATAGTAGTTATATTCTTGTACATCGGAGGCAGTATTATAGTAGTTATATTCTTGTACATCGGAGGCAGTATTATAGTAGTTATATTCTTGTACATAGCAGGCAGTATTATAATAGTTATATTCTTGTACATAGGGAGCAGTATTGTAGTAGTTATATTCTTGTACATAGGGGGCAGTATTATAGTAGTTATATTCTTGTACATAGGAGCAGTATTATAGTAGTTATATTCTTGTACATAGGAGGCAGTATTTTTGTAGTTATATTCCTATACATAGGGGCAGTAATATAGTAATGTTCTTGTACATAGTAGCAGTATTATAGTAGTTATATTCTTGTACATAGGAGGCAGTATTATAGTAGTTATAGTCTTGTACACAGGGGACAGTATTATAGTAGTTATAATCTTGTACATAGGGGGCAGTATTATAGTAGTTATATTCTTGTACATAGGAGGCCGTATTATAGTAGTTATATTCTTGTACATAGTGGGCAGTATTATAGTAGTTATATTCTTGTACATAGGGGGCAGTATTATAGTAGTTATATTCTTGTACATAGGGGGCAGTATTATAGTAGTTATATTCTTGTACATAGGGGGCAGTATTATAGTAGTTATATTCTTGTACATAGGGGGCAGTATTATAGTAGTTATATTCTTGTACATAGGGGGCAGTATTATAGTAGTTATATTCTTGTACATAGCAGTCAGTATTATAGTAGTTATATTCTAGTATATAGGAGCAGTATTATAATAGTTATATTCTTGTACATAGGGGGCAGTATTATAATAGTTATATTCTTGTACATAGGAGCAGTATTATAGTAGTTATATTCTTGTACATAGGGGGCAGTATTATAATAGTTATATTCTTGTACATAGGGGGCAGTATTATAATAGTTATATTCTTGTATATAGGAGCAGTATTATAGCAGTTATATTGGTGTACATAGGGGGCAGTATTATAGTAGTTATATTCTTGTACATAGGAGGCAGTATTATAGTAGTTATATTCTTGTACATACGAGAAGTATTATAGTAGTTATATTCTTGTATATAGGAGCAGTATTATAATAGTTATATTCTTGTACATAGGGGGCAGTATTATAGTAGTTATATTCTTGTACATAGGAGGCAGTATTATAGTAGTTGTATTCTTGTACATAGGAGGCAGTATTATAGTAGTTATATTCTTGTACATAGGGAGTAGTATTATAGTAGTTATATTCTTGTACATAGGAGCAGTATTATAGTAGTTATATTCTTGTACATAGGAGCAGTATTATAGTAGTTATATTCTTGTACATAGGAGGCAGTATTATAGTAGTTATATTCTTGTACATAGGTGACAGTATTATAGTAGTTATATTCTTGTACATAGGGAGTAGTATTATAGTAGTTATATTCTTGTACATAGGAGCAGTATTATAGTAGTTATATTCTTGTACATAGGAGCAGTATTATAGTAGTTATATTCTTGTACATAGGAGGCAGTATTATAGTAGTTATATTCTTGTACATACGAGAAGTATTATAGTAGTTATATTCTTGTACATAGGAGGCAGTATTATAGTAGTTATATTCTTGTACATAGGGGCAGTATTATAGTAGTTATATTCTTGTACATAGGGGGCAGTATTATAGTAGTTATATTCTTATACATAGGGGGCAGTATTATAGTAGTTATATTCTTGTACATAGGGGGTAGTATTATAGTAGTTATATTCTTGTACATAGGGGGCAGTATTATAGTAGTTATATTCTTGTACATAGGGGGCAGCATTATAGTAGTTATATTCTTGTACATAGGGGGTAGTATTATAGTAGTTATATTCTTGTACATAGGGGGCAGCATTATAGTAGTTATATTCTTGTACATAGGGGGTAGTATTATAGTAGTTATATTCTTGTACATAGGGGGTAGCTCTACATTTTGGTAGCTCTCACTCTGACGGTCCCAAGTCAGGCATGTAAAGTTTCTCATGGTCACCCATGTATTTGTATAGCAGGCATGTAGTGTTATATTTCCTCTGCTCTCCCCACTTTTGCTCTATGTGATATCCTATATACATTCCATCTGATCCCTGATACCATACACAGCAGAGGGTTCGGTGTGCGGTGTTTTGCTTAAACTGTACGCAGCCACTGCTGGATAGCAGTCAGCATTGTCAACTCAGCAGTCAGCGTTGTCATGGTAACCTGGAGAATTCAGCTTGAGCCTCCATTTCTCCCATCGCTTCCTCCTTCTCCAGGCCGCAGATTAGCGCTCAGCGAGGACGTCTTCTGGGGGACCGGAGGCTGCCGGTGTAAAAATAGCTGCACCGTTTCTGCTTGGTCGTGTATGTCGGCTAAATATATACCTATATCCGGAAATTCCTTTAATCCACAACATACATTATCTGATTGTTGAAATGTGAAATCTCGGGAGGCCAGAAGGACCCCGTTATGTAACCGACTTGTGGGAAGCACTTCATTTCTGAGTTTTTATTGACTCCTGAAGACTTCTGAAGTGTCCTGTGTAATCTGCCCAAGACATCGGCAGCCGATCCTGGAAGTCGCTCGGTGCGGCCTCCATGGATATGCAAATTTGGAGGCCGAGCCATCACCTACATCTCTCTGTCCCTGCTGGTGGGTGCGCTGCCATGATGGAATCCATTGCTGTGAAGGGGGTCTGTATAATTTTAGGCAGGTGGTACGTGTTGCATAATGCCAGGACCCAAGTACCCAGCTGAACATTGCCCACCAGACGGCCTCTGACAGCTTGTCTGATTCCCTTAGGGCATCCTGATGCCGTCTCTTCCCCAGGTAAGGGACCCACCCAGCCGTTCACATGATATAAGATGTGAGTCATTTGACCAAACACCTTCTTCCATTGCTGCAAGCTCCAGTTGTGATGCCCACTACAGACACATTCAGAGGTATACATGGGGCAGCATGGGCACTCTGACAGTCTATACCAACGCTACGATACCCGGCGTGATCTGACACCTGTCTATCATCACCGGCAGGAACTTTATCAGTACTTTGTCCTACAGTCGCTCATGTTTGCGGTGGCCCAGATGGGCAGCCTTCACTTCCCAACACATCAGTGAGCCCTTTGTGGCCATCACCCTGTCACAGGTCACCGATAGTTCTTCCTCGGACTACTTTTGATAGGTACTGACCACTACATTATGAAACACCCCACTAGACCGCCCATTCTGGAGATGCTCGGACCAGAAAGCGATGACTGTGATTGGTTCATCGAGCAGTACAATGATTGGCTTAGCAACGGCACTCAAGAACAAATCAGAGCCAGCGCCTCCGAGAGGAGGGATTTTTTAACTGCCCTGACCAGGAAGCGCTGTCTGAAGACTGCAGACAAGTGTGACGGAGCTTTGGAGGAGAAGTGCGGCGGAGCAGGCAGCGCCTGTTTGGTGATGTACTGGTTGTTTTTTGCTTTGTTTTTAATGCAACTAGGGCTTATTTTAGGGGAAACAGTAGGATTTCCTACTGTAAAAGTTGCAATGCAACACAAAGGAAGGCTCTACAGGGAAACATGGGCTACAAAACAACGCAAATCGACGCAATATTCAGCATGTCGCGATTTTTTTTCTCGCAATGTAGCCGCCTACAAAACATCGCTATTGTGAAGGAACTCATTGGAAAGCACGGGCTTCACATACGTGTGATTTGTAGCATGTGTATTTGACATAAGATACCGGACATGTAGCGCGCCGTGAGTCTTTACTATGTTGTGACTTCCGCTATGGGCATCGTTAAAACCGCGCCATCTTGATAACATTGTTGAGAGATAATTTGGTTGTTCTTTTACTAATAACCGTCACATTTGTTACTTTTTTGATTCGCAGTCATCAAAGGCGAATATTGCTGAGGACACAGAGTAAGTTCTTCATCAGCCACTCCGTCCATAAGAGCGATCTTAGGACATGGCGAGCATGTGAGGCTCCCCGGGCGCTCTATGAGGTCACTGTGAAAACAATGGTGACATTTCATGGACCTCCGGAGCCCGGGGCCCATTCTATAAACATCCATGAGAGTCCGCTACAAAAACAGCGCTCTTATCTGTTCATCCCAACACAGCTGACACACATACGGAGCTCGTTTTAGGCCTTAACCCTTATTTATCCAAATCACTGCCAGTGGTCATACTCTCTTATACAACATACAAGGGCAGGTAGAAGCACCACAACCCTCAGCATGCAGACAAAGTGCAGTCTGGAGGGGCATCACTCAAGTGCAAAGCAACGATGAACAGCCATCCACACACCTACAGGTGTGTACGTATCATCGTTAGGCCTCCCTCACACAGGCGTTATTGTACAGTGTTTAGCGCTGCTCTAAACGCCGTACAACGCACCCATTCATTTCAATGGGGCTGTTCACACAAGGATGAAAACGCTGTGTCTTCAGCGCTGCGCTTTCACAGCGTTGCATGTTCTGTTTTTGGCCATTTCAGCCCTGTGTCGCCCATTGAAATGAATGGGCAGCGGTTTCAGCACTGATGAAAATGCGGCAAAACTTGGTGGCGCGTTTTTGGCAGCGTTAACCATACACCGATTTTCGAGGTGAGGGCTTGCAAAAAACGGCCTACCCCGAAAATCAGCTGGTAAGCTCTGATTGGCTGAGACAGTCATTGAACGGCTGTGATTGGGCATCGGCACAGCGCTGAGAACTAATCACAGCACTCTATTACTGGAGGCGGGGTTCTCAAATCTCGCTTACCGCAATAGATCTGTCAGTGCAGGGGAAGCCTGGAGCAGCAGAGATCAGCATCCTTGGCGGCATTTTCAGCTGCTGAAGCCGGGTTGAATCTGCAGTAAACGCAGCATTAAAAAACGCTGCGTTTCTCCAAACACCTGTGTGAGGGAGGCCTTAGTCCTTCATATGACTCAAAAATTACATAATGGAAAGATCCCTCTAACTTAAAGGGAATCTTTATTTTTTTTCTTATCACTTATTCACTTGTTGAATAACTTAAAGGGCATTCTCATTTCAGACTCTTTTGGCAAGGCAGTGGCTACCTGTCTAATAAGAATGTGGCTACCAGACCGTATTCACAATTCCGCTGGTTGCCACTTTGAATCTGTTCTCACTTGCTGAAAGATTCTTAACCTTCCATCTAAGATTTACTGCAATCCAGTAAGAAAAGTATATAAAAGAAGGCACCAAAACAAATTGTAATACAGAGATAATAAACAGAGTGATGTCACAGAACAGGTAAAAAACACTGTGATGTCACAGTACAGAGATAATAAACATAGTGGTGTCACAGTACAGAGATAATAAACATAGTGGTGTCACAGTACAGAGATAATAAACATAGTGGTGTCACAGTACAGAGATAATAAACAGTGGTGTCACAGTACAGAGATAATAAACACAGTGATGTCACAGCAGAGAGATAATAAACACAGTGATGTCACAGTACAGGTATGATAAATGCAATGATGTCACAGTACAGAAATAATAAACACAATGATGCCACAGTACAGGGATAATAAACACAATGATGCCACAGTACAGAGATAATAAACATAGTGGTGTCACAGTACAGGGATAATAAACACAGTGATGTCACAGTACAGGTATAATAAACACAGTGGTGTCACAGTACAGGGATAATAAACACAGTGATGTCACAGTACAGGGATGATAAACACAGTGGTGTCACAGTACAGGGATAATAAACATAGTGATGTCACAGTACAGAGATAATAAACATAGTGATGTCACAGTACAGGGATAATAAACACAGTGATGTCACAGTACAGGGATAATAAACACAGTGATGTCACAGTACAGGGATAATAAACACAATGATGTCACAGTACAGGGATAATAAACACAGTGGTGTCACAGTACAGGGATAATAAACACAGTGATGTCACAGTACAGGGATAATAAACATAGTGATGTCACAGTACAGGGATAATAAACACAATGATGTCACAGTACACAGATGATAAAAACAATATTGTTACAGTTGAGGCCGGCTGTGGTTGGCTACAGGCATACACTATTTAATTTAATTTTTGTTTTGTTCCTAAGTGAACCACAATTTTTTTTTATTTGTATCTTCAAAACAATCAGAAGGTCATCTTTTACCTACCATTAATTCATTTGGTTCTCTCCTTATATATGGTATTTCAAGAAAATATCCACATTAGGCAATTTAACAGACAAATATCAATATCTCAAGGCTTGACCTTCATAAAAAAGGCACCACCTCTGGGAATTCAATTCCCTATTTTGTAAACGATTTCCACTATGTCTGCACAACGAAGACTAAATCCAAATATCAAATGGAGACAATAAAATCCGCACATATCTGAGATGAATGTTAATGTAAAAACATACTCTCATATAATATGTATATGTGTGTGTGTGTGTATAATAATATATATATATATATATATATTTATAAAATACTGCCCCCTATGTACAAGAATATAACTACTATAATATGCCCCTATGTACAAGAATATAACTACTATAATACTGCCTCCTACGTACAAGAATATAACTACTATAATACTGCCTCCTATGTACCAGAATATAACTACTATAATACTGTCCCATATGTACAAGAATATAACTACTATAATACTGCTCCCTATGTACAAGAATATAACTACTATAATACTACCTCCTATGTACAAGAATATAACTACTATAATACTGCTCCCTATGTACAAGAATATAACTACTATAATACTGCCACCTATATACCAGAATATAACTACTATAATACTGCCCCTATGTACAAGAATTTAACTAGTATAATACTGCCCCCTATGTACAAGAATATAACTACTATAATACTGCCCCTATGTACAAGAATATCACTTCTATAATACTACTCCTATGTACAATAATATAACTACTATAATACTGCCTCCTATGTACATGAATATAACTACTATAATACTGCCCTCTATGTACAAGAATATAACTACTATAATACTGCCCCCTATGTGCAAGAATATAACTACTATAATACTGCCCTCTATGTACAAGAATATAACTACTATAATACTGCCCTCTATGTACAAGAATATAACTACTATAATACTGCCCCTATGTACAATACTATAACTACTATAATACTGCCCCTATGTACAAGAATATAACTACTATAATACTGCCCTCTATGTACAAGAATATAACTACTATAATACTGCCCTCTATGTACAAGAATATAACTACTATAATACTGCCCTCTATGTACAAGAATATAACTACTATAATACTGCCCCTATGTACAATACTATAACTACTATAATACTGCCCCTATGTACAAGAATATAACTACTATAATACTGCCCCCTATGTACAAAAATATTACAACTATAATACTGCCCCCTATGTACAAGAATATAACTACTATAATACTGCCTCCTATGTACAAGAATATAATTACTATAATACTGCCTCCTATGTACAAGAATATAACTACTATAATACTGCTCCCTATGTGCAAGAATATAACTACTATAATACTGCTCCTGTGTACAAGAATATAACTACTATAATACTGCCCCCTATGTACCAAAATATAACTACTATAATACTGCCATCTATGTACAAGAATATAACTACTATAATACTGCCCCCTATGTACCAGAATATAAGTACTATAATACTGCCCCCTATGTAAGAGAATATAACTAGTATAATACTGCCCCCTATGTACAAGACTATAACTACTATAATACTGCCCCTATGTAGAAGAATATAACTACTATAATACTGCCCCCTATGTACAAGAATATAACTACTATAATACTGCCCCCTATGTACAAGAATATAATTACTATAATACTGCCTCCTATGTACAAGAATATAACTACTATAATACTGCTCCCTATGTGCAAGAATATAACTACTATAATACTGCTCCTGTGTACAAGAATATAACTACTATAATACTGCCCCCTATGTACCAGAATATAACTACTATAATACTGCCATCTATGTACAAGAATATAACTACTATAATACTGCCCCCTATGTACCAGAATATAAGTACTATAATACTGGCCCCTATGTAAGAGAATATAACTAGTATAATACTGCCCCCTATGTACAAGAATATAACTACTATAATACTGCCCCTATGTAGAAGAATATAACTACTATAATACTGCCCCCTATGTACAAGAATATAACTACTATAATACTGCCCCCTATGTACAAGAATATAACTACTATAATACTGCCCCCTATGTACAAGAATATAACTACTATAATACTGCCTTCTATGTACACGAATATAACTACTATAATACTGCCTCCTATGTACAAGAATATAACTACTATAATACTGCCCCCTATGTACAAGAATATAACTACTATAATACTGCCCCCTATGTACAAGAATATAACTACTATAATACTGCCCCCTATGTACAAGAATATAACTACTATAATACTGCCTCCTATGTACAAGAATATAACTACTATAATACTGCCTCCTATGTCCAAGAATATCTCTACTATAATACTGCCCCTATGTACAAGAATATCTCTACTATAATACTGCTCCTATGTACAAGTATATAACTACTATAATACTGCCTCCTATGTACAAGAATATAACTACTATAAAACTGCCCCTATGTACAAGAATATAACTACTATAATACTGCCTCCTATGTACAAGAATATAACTACTATAATACTGCCCCCTATGTACAAGAATATAACTACTATAATACTGCCTCCTATGTACAAGAATATAACTACTATAATACTGCCTCCTATGTACAAGAATACAACTACTATAATACTGCCTCCTGTGTACAAGAATATAACTACAATAATACTGCTCCTATGTACAAGAATATAACTACAATAATACTGCCCCCTATGTCCAAGAATATAACTACTATAATACTGCTCCCTATGTACAAGAATATAACTACTATAATACTGCCCCCTGTGTACAAGAATATAACTACTATAATACTGCCCCCTATGTACAAGAATATAACTACTATAATACTGCTCCTATGTACAAGAATATAACTACTATAATACTGCCCCCTATGTACAAGAATATAACTACTATAATATTGCCTCCTATGTACAAGAATATAACTACTATAATACTGCCCCCTATGTACAAGAATGTAACTACTGTAATACTGCCTCCTATGTACAAGAATATAACTACTATAATACTGCCTCCTATGTACAAGAATATAACTACTATAATACTGCCCTCTATGTACAAGAATATAACTACTATAATACTGCTCCTATGTACAAGAATATAACTACTATATTACTGCCCCCTATATACAAGAATATAACTACTATAATACTGCCCTCTATGTACAAGAATATAACTACTATAATACTGCTCCTATGTACAAGAATATAACTACTATAATACTGCCCCTATGTACAAGAATATAACTACTATAATACTGCCTCCTATGTACAAGAATATAACTACTATAATACTGCCCCCTATGTACAAGAATATAACTACTATAATACTGCCTCCTATGTACAAGAATATAACTACTATAATACTGCCTCCTATGTACAAGAATACAACTACTATAATACTGCCTCCTGTGTACAAGAATATAACTACAATAATACTGCTCCTATGTACAAGAATATAACTACAATAATACTGCCCCCTATGTCCAAGAATATAACTACTATAATACTGCTCCCTATGTACAAGAATATAACTACTATAATACTGCCCCCTGTGTACAAGAATATAACTACTATAATACTGCCCCCTATGTACAAGAATATAACTACTATAATACTGCTCCTATGTACAAGAATATAACTACTATAATACTGCCCCCTATGTACAAGAATATAACTACTATAATATTGCCTCCTATGTACAAGAATATAACTACTATAATACTGCCCCCTATGTACAAGAATGTAACTACTGTAATACTGCCTCCTATGTACAAGAATATAACTACTATAATACTGCCTCCTATGTACAAGAATATAACTACTATAATACTGCCCTCTATGTACAAGAATATAACTACTATAATACTGCTCCTATGTACAAGAATATAACTACTATATTACTGCCCCCTATATACAAGAATATAACTACTATAATACTGCCCTCTATGTACAAGAATATAACTACTATAATACTGCTCCTATGTACAAGAATATAACTACTATAATACTGCCTCCTATGTACAAGAATATAACTACTATAATACTGCCCTCTATGTACAAGAATATAACTAGTTTCCCAGTGATATCAGTAGTATAGTATGTCTGTGCCTCTGCTGGATCTTGTAACAGTCTCCTGCAAGCTGACACATGGTGATACCCTGGGGAGCCGCCCTGCAGGTTGGGAGCGGAGCTGTTACCAGGCTGGGTACTCTGGGAATATTTTGATTACTCTGCGAGGCTATTTCAGAACCTAATGAGATTATTGTGCTCGTGTTTAGTAGTCCGGATACACTTAGACTATAATGATGTTGATAATAGACAGAAACACAGAACGTGGCTCGGAGCAAAGACACGAGGTCTGAATCACGTCCGTCAGTGAGGAGCATCAGGCTTTAAACAGAGCTCTGACCCTCCCTTAATTTTTATGTATCAGTGACTGATGTTTGTTCCCAAAGTAGAGGCAACATTTTGGACAAGTAGGTGGTAGATGCAGAGAAGGTGTAATTCGAGAAAAATCAAAGTGACCCACAGAATAATTCCTGCTTAGAAGGAACGAGTCCTATCAACCATTCAGATGACTTTTCCATCCCTACACCAATGTCTCCTTATGTAGGGTTTCCCTAAAAAACAGTATGGCTGGAGTATCTATAGGGGATTCTCTTAGGGAAATAGTTTTCTTCCTTCGTGATGAAAAGTTTGGGAATTGCTTCCCAGTAGAGTTGCGACTGGGGACCGGGAGGTTGCATGTTGAACCATGCCTCTACCAGGTTCTCAAAAGTGACAAGCCTGCCATGGAGTAGTTAGAGCCGACCACTAAGAAGACCACTTAGCCATGAAATATATGAATACACTGCTTTATGTAGTGCACATCCATGCAATTTCACTGATGTAATATAGGATGCACCAGGCAGCTGCCCCTAAAAGTTACTGTTGGTCACCATGAGAACCTAAGGGACGGGTGTTATATTGGTGAAACTAACCTGTACTGCCCCAATTTACCTGAACTTTAGATCCTCACTAATCAGAACCTTGCCCAATCTCTACCATTCCCTCTTTCATTGTCCTTCATAAATCTCCCCAGACACCCCAAATGATGGCAGTCCATCAAGTTCAACTTTTATTCGGAGGAAGGCACAAATTACCCGTGCATGGCATAGACACAATTTACAATGAAGTGGAAAAAAATTCCTTTTTGCCTTCTGCTGACAATTGGACAGATTCGTGGATCCACAATTGACATTAAAAGGGTTGTGCCAACATGCACCACCCCTCTCAGAATGTGGGGACCACGACGAACACCAGACCTGCATCCACTCTTGGCACCCCTGGCAAACCTCTTCTCAAGGGAGGTCGTGGCCAGCCAGGCAGGGAAATGTAGTATTACAGGATGGTCAATCATAGGAATAAGGACTCCCCAGCCCCAGCTAGTCCAGCACCGATGACCGAGCCTCGTTCGAAGTCGCTCAGATCCCTGGGTTTTTCAATCTATATGGTTTCCCACTGAAACTGACCAACAGAAGATTTGTCATGTGGTTTTATGCTGCACTCTTGGGATAATAAGTGGCTATTATGAAAGGTCTGTTTCTAATAGAGGGGCCGTTCAGCCTATAACATTTGTCAAATTTGAATACAACCCATTTGTGACTACTCTACGGTCTGGCATGGCCATCCTGCAGACCATGCTCTGTCCTCCTCTGCCTCTCTGGTGTCTACCCGTAGGGCTTGTGCTTGCTGCTGCCCCTTCTCCTAAAGGGCTAATCTGTGTGGCCTAAATATGTCCCCCACCAATTCTCATCCAGGTCCCACTATATTAGGCTTAGCAATTGGTTTCTTATAGCCATTGTGACAAAGCCTCAGTTTGTGTCTTCCGGTTCTGACCTTAGTCTGTGTTCCTGATTTCTGTGCTCCCTGACCTTGGCTCTGTATTCTGGACTTCAGTATTGCTTGCTGCCTGCCCTGACCATCTTGCTTGACCTCATTACTGCACCTGTACCGCCCGCCTGACTATACTGCTGAGCACAGTCTGTCCTCTGGATAAGCACCAGTTCACACCATCAAGTACCATGCCAAGGCCCAGTGCAGCATCAGCAGCCACACTACCAGGAGAGCAACTAACAGCTTGGAGACCATGCAGTGAAGACCAAATCCTACTTGGAGTGGTCAAGGGTGAAAACTGCGGTTCAACAAGTTCTGCCTCTTCAGATAGCCCTAAGCCAAACCAGTTTTGGCAATACGGATCGACATCCATCTGCTTGACAGTATATTACATCGACTGGCACCAGCTTGCCTCATAAACCGCAAATTGGTATGACATGACCTTCCTTTCATAGCGGTGTCTCTTTCAGGGGGAAGGAGCTTGGGAGTGCCCAACTGGGCACCAATGACAAGAGGGTTAACATGTTGTATTCTTGTCAAACTGACGTTGGGGTACGTAAGGGTCTCATTGTGATTCAAGTCACTCAAGGGCCTTGCATATACCTGGACCCAGCCCTGTTTAGCACATACTTGCCAACTTTTAAGAAGGGACATCGGGGAGATTCTAAAAAGGGACATATAAAGTGCTCTGCATGGTGCACAACATTTTTTACCTTGTGCTCCACTCATTTATATAGAATACGCCCAACTTGCAGAATTTAAAATCCGAAATAGTGCATATACCCATCATGCTCCAAAATGAATACAAACCGCCTAAGCCAATACAAACCCGAGTCGCGACTCCACCTAAATGCAGACGCCAAGGCAGACTTGCAGGTTCTAATGTCTTCCAGTTCTTGCACTCCAGGCAGTCGGGCACAATGTCCTGACACGGGGGCTAGCATCAGAACGTTGTCTGCAGTTGCACCTCGGATTGCAGAGGAGTGCAGAAACGGGGTGAGGTGAGAATATTCGGCACCCAAGATATTTGTCTGCTCTACCGGAATCCCAGAAGATCTCCTTTTTTTCTCAAGAGTCTCCCGGAGATTAGCACCATGTCATGTAAAAAATCTTGTTGCCAGTGGATTTTCTGCCTAGGCGAGGCTTCTTCACATTTCTGTGTTGCTCTTTATCCTTCCCTCTACGTGATGATTATAAATCTGTCCATGTACAGGCAGGTCCGGCAGCTGGGCCTCCGCACTGAGCAGCTGGCTCTTTGCCGGATTTGGCCATAGATATCTTGTATTTTTTTACAAGCTCAATTCTATCTTGTCCTACTTAGTATCTGTCCTGAAAAATATATTAACTTGTCTGGTAACAGCTGCTGCGAATGCTCAGAGACAAAGGTTTTACAGAGGAACTCCGTTGTATAGAAGAATAAAAGGATATACCGTAAAATTCACCAAACACACATATGGCTGGCACCACCATCGAGCTGGATGACAATGGCCGCACGCCTAAATGAACCATAGACGCATGGACAGAAGAGAAATAGTGAGCAAAAACACCCGAATATACAGGAAAGAATATAAACTTTATTGTACAGACAGGTTAAAATCACCTAAAACTGCCTTTTTTCTTTCTTGTGTCAATGTGTATTCAGTAAAGTTCCTTCACTCCGATAGTTGGTTGTGCAGAATTTTTGAGAGTCCTACTGTTGTTCCCATCACAGACCTCAGAAGATTATGTGGCCTCTTGGATTAAAAGTGAGATCACATACACTCAAATGAAGACGAGTCAAAAAATAATGAAGTTTTGACACTACGAGTATAAGTAGCTTTCAATATGGCAGCTCTTAATGTGGCATAGGGATTCGGTAACATATGTAATAGTGGCAGTGAGGAAGAAGTCCAAAATTGAAGGGGTTTTTCAGATTGGAGTCATGGTAGTGATCAGCTGATTATGTTGGGGGGAGGCTGTGGCAAGGTCAAGATTTCCCCTCAGGGTGAATGTAGCATTACATGTTCCTTATCGAAGTACAAAGACCAGCATGTCCATGTGGAAGCTCCTCTGAGGACGCTTCCATGTTCTCCTTGAATGTATCGAGATGATCTTAAGGATCTGGACTTTGAGGGACTTACTGCACTCCATTGTACTGTAGTTCTTCATCAAAGTCTCCATTTTCTGACCTGTGATTGCCCAAGGAAGCCCCAACCCACTACGACAAAGATTGTCCAAGTCTACATACTTGTGAGCTTCTTGGGGAATTGTTTGCCCTCTAGCATCTTCCTTATCTGTGGTCCGAGGAAGATACCTGTTTTGATTTTTGCCTCAGATAAATAAAGAAAAAAGTCAGATGATCGTGGTGGTGATCAATTGATTATGTCGGGGGGAGGACATGGCAAGGTAAAGATTTCCCCTCAGAGTGAATGTAGCATTACATGTCCCTATGGAAGTTCAAAGACCAGTATGTCTTGGTGGAAGCTCCTCTGAGGACGCTTCCATATCCTCCTTGAATTTATCAACATGATCTTATGTATCCGGACTTTGACGGACTTACTGCAGTCCATTGTACCGTCTGTAGTTCTTCATCAGAGTCTCCACCAGTTTCACATAGTTTTCTGACTTCTCATTGCCCAAGAATCCCCAAACTGCTGCAACAAAGTCTCCTTACTGGTGAGGGAATTGTTTGCACTCCAGGATCTTCCTTATCTATTGCCCAATCATAAATGTGTTTTGACCTTTGCCTCAAACAATTTAAGGAAAAAGTCAGCTGATTGCGTTGATGATTAACTGATTATGTTGGGGGGGGGCGTGGCCATGTAGAGATTTCCCTTCAGGGTTAATGTGCCATTACATGTCCGGATTAAAGTGCAAGGTCCAGGACGTTCTGATGGAAGCTCCTCTGGGGATGCTTTCATGTTCTCCTTGAACTTATGATCATCAAGGACTTTTGACTTTGAGGGACTTACTGCAGTCCATTGTATTGTAGTTCCTCACCGGAGTCTTAACCAGCTCCACAGTTTTTCAACTTATGATTGCTTAGGTAACCTCCAAACCAGTGAGATAAAGATATCCTTACTTGGGATGCTTCTTGGGGAATTTATTGCAATTCAAGATCTTCCTCATATGTGGTCTGATGAAGACATGTGTTTTAACCTTTGGCTCAGACTAATTAAGGAAAAAGTCTTGAAGATACTTGAAGGATGACTCCTCATCTAGAGCCATGAATAATTGTTTCAGAAGGCTCAGTCTGATGTGCAATGGTGGCACCAGTCCCTTCCGGAGGTCCACTTGTGGTTTCTAATTGATGTATACTACAACGCTGTTCCTATAGAGAACTATGGCCAGTCCCGTCTGTTGTGGCAGGCCTTGGTGTCCCTGTTGTTTCAAAGGCAAAGACCTAGGTCAGGAAGGGTATCATTTCTCCTTAAGGAGAGCATCTAGACAGTGTGTGAGGAGACTTATAAGGACACCCATGCCCCTTTGGGAATTATGCAAATATGAAGATGGAACAATACCTCTACAGTGCCACCTATTGGAAGGCTGCATTCCTGCAAGTCAATGCTAGACATTTTAAATAAGTCTTGTAACAATGACTGGGAATTGTAAGCCAAAGCCAGAATCCATACACAGACAGCTGTTTTGGGGGTGATTGCTCCTCATCAGTGTGCAGTAGGTTTCTGGCTTGGCTACTGAGAAGCCTATAGATGTGGATTAGGAAGGATATCAGTTCTCCTTAAGGAGACTTATAAGGCCATGCATGCTCCTCTGGGAAATATGCAAATGCGAAGATGGAACAGTCCATCTCCAAAAGTTTTTGGTACTTTGATAGCAGTGACTGTTTTTGCTGAAACTTGTCTGATTTTCTAAGCGGACCCTGCTGGTGCTAGACACAGAGTTACTCGATATCAGTCTTCTCACCTCTGTTACACATTTTAATAAGTTTTTGTCATATAATGAATCAAAACCACTTTGAAACTGTGAAATTGTCCACCTGAGCACACCAGAGAGCTAACTGGATACCGGGCTCTCACAGAAACCAGAGTACCTCATGCCCAGCTGGAGCACCGATCCATACCCATTCATCGGCACGCTCCATAGCAAGCCTCATAGTGAGCTGCTACACCCCCGATGACTTCCACTTTGGGCTGTAACACTGTGATATTGTGTGTAAACCGCTGGCTCCAATCTCATACAGTGATACTTCCTCATGAGAAGCAGAATCCACCTTGAAGGACCCTATGAAAACTTGTAAATTACAAAAAAAATCCTAAAATTAAGAAATAAAACAATGAAAGAATTTAGTATTTTGAGATGCGATATTAGTTATATGTGGATTTGTTGTGTTTGCTCAAAATTGATGTAAATAAGAGTCAGTTAGAGTTTAGTCATCCAGGGATGCTTTTGGTAATTAGGGCTTAATATCTTGGTAATGTCTTGAAGGAATGAGCTACACTTTTGTCAGTCTTTATCCAACTGAAATTGAATTCTTAGGAAGAGGAGGTCCTTTTTGGTAGACAGTGGTGGGTACGTTCTACGGTCCCTGGTGGACCTTGGTATGTACATTCTATGACGACTGGTGGACAGAAATATGTGCATTCCATGAGCCCTAGTGGACTGTAGTCACTGACATAACTATAGGGCATGCAGGGGATGCGGTTGCACCCGGGCCCAGGAGCCTTAGGGGGCCCATAAGGCCTCTCTTCTCCATATAGGGAGCCCAGTACTATGAATAAAGCATTTTAGTTGGGGGCCCTGTTACAGGTTTTCATTGGGGCCCAGGAGCTTTAAGTTATGCTTCTGCATTAATGGGGTTAAGAGAAGTTGGGGGGCTCCAAGATAAACTTTTGCACCCTGACCGATGAGCATTTAGCTATGCCCCTGACTGTGGTATGTACATTGTATAAGCTCTGGTGGACAGTGGTATGTACAGTGTATGAGTGCTTTTGCGCAGAGACATATGTACATTCCATGAGCCCTGCTGGGTTGTGGTGGAGACAGAAACATACTCCAGTGGGCAGTGCTATATTTAGAGTCTAAGCCCTTTTGGACAGTTGTATATAGAGTGTCTATTTAATGGTGGAAAACAGTATATACAAGGCAAAATCTATAGTAGAGAGTGGTATGTACATTACATCATCCCAGCTAGACAGTAGCATGTACATTCCATGAGCTCTGGTAGACAGTAGCATGTACATTCCATGAGCTCTGGTAGACAGTAGCATGTACATTCCATGAGCTCTGGTAGACAGTAGCATGTACATTCCATGAGCTCTGGTAGACAGTTGTATGTACATTTCATGAGCCCTAGCAGACAGTAATGTACATTCCATGAGCCCTGGTGGGCTTTTGTGTGTATATTCCTTAAGCCCTGGTGCACATTAGTATGTACTTTTTATGAGCCCTGGTGGGCTTTTGTGTGTATATTCCTTAAGCCCTGGTGCACATTACTATGTACATTTCATGAGCCCTGGTGGATTACTGCATGTACATTGCATGGGTTGCGGTGGGCAATGTCAAGTACATTTCATAAGCCCTCGTAGGCAGTAGTACTGCTTTCTGTATTGTCGGCATGCATCACCATTGTTAGAGGGTTAAATCCCATGGAAGAGACACGGGGAAGACTTTTCAGCAGGACGGTCATGTGACTAATTTGTTTTTGTCATTTTAGTAAGGATTTAGCCAGCACCTTCTGTGCCTAAGATTTGCTAGAAGACGAGGACAATGGCTCATTCTTATCCTGGCTCTTGTGTATCTGTTGCAGGAACGTCTCCTCCTCTCCATCCTGCCCAAACATATTGCTGATGAGATGCTCAACGACATGAAGAAAGACCAAAAACAGAAAGAGCTGCAGCAGTTTAACACCATGTACATGTACCGCCACGAGAACGTCAGGTCAGTGGGCCCCGTAAAGGAACCGTTATCTCTTGTAACATCTCATTTAGGAAAAACACATTTTCAAGGGATTTTCCAGGATTAGAAACATGGAAAACAGCACCACCCCTGTCTTCAGGCTGTGTGTGGTATTGCAGCTCATCTCCATTGAAGTAAATGCGGTTGAGCTGCAATACCACGTAGAACCTGCATGCAGGCGTGGCGCTATTTTTTAAAGACAACTGTAGTGGTTTTTTTTTTTAAATGGTCATAATGGGCAAAAGCCGTATAAGAGCCCTTCACACGGGCGGGGTGGATTTTGATGCAGAGTGAAAATGGCTTAAATCAGCCTAAAATTCTGCATTCCGAAATATTCCACCCGTGTGAACGGGTCCATAATGACTGTCGTACAGCGGATGACCCCCATGTGCTCTGTCTCCTGGCAGCATACTCTTCGCAGATATCGTTGGCTTCACGCAGCTCTCGTCATACTGCAGCGCCCAGGAGCTGGTAAAGCTGTTAAATGAACTCTTTGCCCGCTTCGACAAGCTTGCAGCGGTGAGTGTATAACTATAGCTATGTGTGCAGATGTAGCAGAGCCGAGGTTGGCACGTTGAGCGGATGGGAGGGCCGCTGGTGCCAGTCTACTTCACGGGCGCTCATTGATTTTGATACATATTGTCAATACTGTTACTAATTCTGCCTTCGCTTCCCTAGAAATACCATCAGCTGAGGATTAAGATTCTGGGTGACTGTTACTACTGTATCTGCGGCCTCCCGGACTACAGAGACGACCATGCGTACTGCTGCATCATGATGGGTCTGGCGATGGTCGACGCCATATCGTAAGTGCCACGTCTGCAGGTCGACGGTACACGCACATGGGCAAATAAAAGGTAGCGACCGTCGGGTTCAACTCGCATTGGTCGGCACACAGACATCCCGTCCATGTGATGCCGGATGTGTGGGAGACATTATGCGAATAAGGGAGATGGAACAATACCTCTGCAGCGCCACCTATTGGATGGCAGCATTCTTGCAAATCAATGTCCGACCTTTTATACAGGTCTTTATAACAATGATTGGGAATTGAAAACTCCCAATCATTGTTCTACAGACCTGCATAAAGGGTCGGACATTGATTTGCAGGAATGCTGCCATCCAATAGGTGGCGCTGCAGAGGTATGGCTCCATCTCCATTATTTGCATGTATTTCCCAGAAGAACATGGGTGGCCTTATAAGTCTTCTCACTCACCGTCTAGGTTCTCTTCTTAAATGGAGATGATACTTCCTGACAACTGATCGGTATGTGCTATTATCCTCCGATAATCGGACAAGAATAAGACATGCTGCAAGATCATAAACGTAGAATAGATCATTTCTGAAGTTCAAGCCTTGGAGATATCTGGAGTCCAAACACAGGATCCAAGAAGCTTCTCCCCTCAGTAGTAATGTCTTCAGACTCCGCGTAGGTCTGCTTACCCTGTCATGGGTCAGATCTCACTAGGGACAAGGTGTGCATGGAGTTTGTATGTTGTATTTGTGTTGGGGACGGATGATTCAGCTACCATGGATTCCAATGGAGTGAAGCCAGCTAGAGCACGTCCGCCCCTGTCCCCTATGAGGCACGTCCAGCCCTCTGCACTGACAGCGGGCCGGGTGATCAGCTCATCGCCGGCGTCCTGAGCAGGGGGTCCCCGTCAAGTGACTGCAGAGTCATTATAAATGACTCCACCGTCAGAGCGAGCAGAGAATTAGACGTCCCGCCAACGACCGTGTGGGAGATTCTGCGCAAATGTTTGCAATGTTATCCCTTCCGATTGCAATAGTTACCGGCCCTGAAACCGGAAGACAAAGTGCGGCGCTGCTCTCTCTGTGAGAATCTGCGAACTGTAATGGGAAGCGAGGACTTCATGGCATCTTCAGTGTTAAGGGATGAAGCTGTCTTCCATTTTTTGGGCAACAAACGTAATGTCAGAATCTGGGGGGGCACTGGTCTACGTGGAGCGTACAGGAGACTCCCCCAAGGTTAGTGTGTTCTGAGCTATAACCTTCAGGAAAGTGTGCAGCCCCTTCTTATTCCATGAGGGAACAATCCTGGGGATTTCATACCTGAATGCTACAGATATGGCTTCTGCCGCAGCAGGGATAGGAAATCCCCAGTTTCTTCTTTTTCTCTGGGAGAGTGTTAGAATGTTACATGCCCCCCTTACCACACACCATGATCTGCGGCATCCCAGAAGCCATTGCATCAGTTAGTCGGAATCCGCTACAACCTGACTACAGGCTCCATGTGTGTCCAGTGACAAAGGGGGTCACACTGATCACCGCTGGGGGAGAACATTTTTGATGTTGTGCAACAAAACTTTTTGAGTTTCTGTTTCCATTGATACCATGTTTCTGTATCTGAGGGTCATTAAACAGGAGTTATGAGGGTTTCACATCGGGGAGATGATTTGTAATAACCCTATAATAATTGGTAATAACTTTGTATTGATGACTTATTCTTAGGAGGTCATCAACAGGTGCTAGAAAACCCCTGTAGACTCTAGACCTGCTCAAAGATTGGGAAGGAAAAAGGTCTTTTGCTCCTCTCCTGGGATGTGGATTGCAGCACGGGGGGATCGGCCTTGTTTCGATATTTACCCCAAGGATTGGGATTGCAGAATCTGCCATTCAGGTCCATACAGTAGCGCTAGAGCGAATGGATGAAACTTAAGATTTGTATTGTTTGCTTGCGCAGGTACGTGAGAGAGAAGACAAAAACAGACGTGGACATGCGTGTGGGTGTTCATACGGGGACGGTCATTGGAGGAGTCTTGGGACAGAAACGTTGGCAGTATGATGTGTGGTCCACAGATGTCACCCTGGCTAACAAGATGGAGGCTGGAGGAATCCCTGGGTAAGTCGCCCTAAAGCCAAGCGTGATCATTTTTTGAACCCCTTGAATGCCCAATTGGCGTCTCATGCCAAAGCTGCCAACTTTTCATGTTTTCCAATTTATCCCCAACCGCAGCCGCGTACACATCTCCCAGAGCACGTACGATTGTCTGAAGGGGGAGTTTGATGTGGAGCCTGGAGAAGGGGGCACGAGGTGCGACTACCTGCGGGAAAAGGGCATCGTCACTTACCTGGTGGTCGTCCCCAAGCAGCCAGTAAATAAGAACGGAATAAATGGAGTGGTAAGTGTCACCGATGCCCATCTATCGCCTTAGGGCTCCTGCCACCAACCGCTTGGCGTGATAGCGGAGATGGATAATCTAACCAATACCGGCCAATCCTGATGATGTTTGGGTTTCCTGTATTTGAAAGTGGGTGTGGTTAGCTGAACTGGGAGTGGCTGGGATGTGCTATGGGTGGGGCTTAGTGCTAACATTGCTACTTTTTTGTTCTGTTCAGAAGCTTTCGCTGACATCATCACACGGAAACTCCCCGCAACTTATCAACACCAAGGAGTGCAACGGCAGCATCCACACCACCTGCACCACGCCGGACGAGAACGAGGAGCTGGACACCAGAGTGAGTCCCTGTGTTAGAGGAACGCAACTGCAGCTCCGTGAGCAGGATTAGGGAAGGATGAGTGTTCAGACTATAAACAATAAATATTCCCGTTCACTGACAGCAAGCAGAGGTTTTTAAAATGGTCAGAAATTAAAATACCAAGTACATTAGAACGTTGCAGAACTTTTCATTTCACAATGATTTACAGAAAATCTGAGAATTTCATTAAGCTCGCGAGAAAATCGCGTGAGATTTGTGCGTTGCGGGACACACAAATATCACATGAATATGAATTCCATTTTTTTGAATGGCGTCATACACATGAGCAGTTTTTTTCCCACCTCGCGGCGTCGAAAGAGATCGCGGCACGTCCTATGTTTGTGCTCTCGCATCGCATCGCCTATTTTTCTTAATGGGGCCGGAGATAGCATCGCACCATGTACTAGGCACACGCGGTGCGACGCAAGGTGTCCCTATTGAAAACAATGGGATAAACTCCCATGATCCTTTTCCCTGAATGGCTGCTTCCCCAAAGTGATGCAAGGGGGTTTTGTTACACCTTTATTCACGGCCCGATATCGCGCTCGCCCGTGTGAGGCTAGCCTGAGGTTGATGAAAATGGATGATGTGTCGCGTGACATTTAACAATAAACGATCACTTTAACCAATCGCTGGCCATGGACATTGGGCCTTAGGTGTAGCAAAATGTTTAACCCTTTCCAATCCACTGTCTGACCTCTGAAGACATTCTGATTTAAGGCTGTACAGCTCCGATGTTGGAAGACGCCCGTCGGGGTTCTCTTACTGTATATTGCCAGCCTCTCTGCTGTCGGAGCCTATCCAACGTGTCACCTCATGCAGTACTGGCTTTAGCCAGCAGATGGCGCCGTTGTATAACGGCAGAAAAAGAGTAATCCCCCTAGGAAAACCAGGATACAAATTGGATTGGAAAGGGTTAAATATGGCTTCTTGTGCTGCGAAGATCTTATTAGATGATTTGCTTCCATTGCAACGATATACTACCAATGAGGTAACACAGTAAAGACTAGAACCGGAATACCCCGTTAAGTTAGGGGTGAGTAAATCGACTTTTGGGGATGCCCTGATTCAAAGAGCGAGTTTTACAGGAAGTCAGCAGTAAAAACTGGAATTAGCCATTATGTAGGGGGTTTCTCTGGTAGATAGCGGCGGCCTGTCCACTTCTCCTCCGCACTCCCGGCGCCGCTGCTCTGGTCCTGACGCTGCGCAGCATCGGGACAAAGTGTGCAGGAGAGCCCAGAGCTGGGAGCAAGAAGGGGATCTGTACATCATGATCTGGCAGCTGAATTAAGTTAACCCTAGTGACACGGCCTAATTTGGACCTAAAGATACAATAGTTTTTTAGGGATTTTCATCTCCTCTCTTGAAGCCATAACGTTTATTTTCCTGTCGCCACGGCCGTGCGAGGGCTCGTTCGTGAAGAAATACAAGTTATAGAACTTTGAATGCAATGATACAGAAGAATATATATAAAAAAGGGGGTCTTAATTGTGCAAAAGTGGACAAACCTAAAACAAATGTTGGTGTTGTCGTAATCAGATCAACGTGCAGAAAACCCTGATCGTGTCATTCATGCTGCCTGATTAACGCTGCGAGAAATCCCACAATGGCAGAATTGGTGTTTTTCTTCCTGCCCTCCGAAAAACTTAAAATGATGCCATACACTCAAAAAACAAGCCCCTCAGAGCTCCGCCCATGGAAAAATAACAAAAATTAAGGGACTTTGCATGCAGCGAAAAAAAATTCTAAAAAAGGGTTTTTATCATGCAAATGTGAAAAAACTAAAAAAACGAAGTAATTTTGGTATTGTCGTAACCATAACGATCTGCAAAAAACATTTTTCATGTTATTTAGGCCGGTTTCATACAGCTGAGAAAACCGCGTGAAATTTGTGCATTGTGAGCCGTGCAGATCTCACATGAATACGAACCCCATGGGTTATACACATGAGCCATTTGTTTCCCCGTGGAATGCCACGCCTATTGTTTTCAATGGGGCCGCCACAGCATGGCACGGCGGGGTGTCCTACTGAAAACAATGGGAAACAAACCGCCATTCTAGTGGAGGATCGCTACTTCTCTGAAGTGATCTGAGGCGGGTTTAACCCAAAAAACGCCTGGCATCCGAGGGGACATCGCATGTTGGCAAGAGCGATATCAGGCCAAATGTCACGGCCCGATATCACATTCGCCCGTGTGAAATACTGCTCATCACAATAAACAAGTCCTCCACGGCTGTCGACAGAAAAATAAAAAGTTATGGCTTTCGAAAAGTGGAGATAAAAAAAAAACAACTAAATCATTGCGTCCAATGGGCCAAAATAGGCCATGTCCTTACGGGGTTAATATGGAATGGGGGGGGGGGGGGTATATGTTTAACCAGGCACTATTATATAAGCTGCTTGAATATAATAGGTAACTCTGATTCCTCAATGTATCCAAACTGGAGCCCAGCTCAAACCCGAAATGTAGTTGATTTAGCAATGAAGGAGTAACCCCTGACTCGCTCCTCATGTTGTGTCCTGTGAGCCGAAAGCTGTCAAAGCTGCCAAAAACGTCACTTGTGATTACTAAATCTGCTGTAGGTATACTGTATTCATTATATAGTGTAGCACAGGCAGGAATATGGCTGATGTGTGCGGTCCCAGGCGGTCAGGTCACATTGCCTGCTAGATGTGACATATGGAATAGTGCCTTTAATGCGGTGCCCTCTAGAGGATGCTCTTATGACTGCAATCACCAAACACAATCTATAAAGCTGTTGTACATCCCGCTCGGTGCAGACGTCTGCTTTAGTATGTTGCCCGATGTTGAGCACTTTGTTTGCAAAGTTAAAGAGAACCTGTCACCAGTTTTGTGGGTATTAAACCTCCGGCAAGGTGCCGCTCCACTTGTAAACACCATCGGTGAAATCGCTGCATCCTGTATCACCCAAAGTTATTTAGAATTGCGCACCACTCATGCAAATCGTTTATTTCAACTCATCTGGGATGGCACCATCACTTCCCAAGACACTGCTATTTCCCCAAGACATCGCTCTTTCCCAAATACACTGCTCTTTCGCAAACACACCACTCTTTCCCTAAGACATCGCTCTTTCCCCAATACACTGCTTTTTCCCAAGACACCACTCTTTCCTTAAGACATCGCTCTTTCCCCTAGACATCATTTTTTCCCCAAGACACCACTCTTACCCCAAGACATTGCTCTTTCCCCAATACACTGCTCTTTCCCCAGAAACATCGCTCTTTCACCAAGGCATCGCTCTTTCCCCAATACACCACTCTTTCCCCAAGACACCACTCCTTCCCCAATATATCACTCTTTCCCCTATAAACCTCTCCTTCCCCAAGACATCGCTCTTTCCCCAAGACATCATTTTTTCCCCAAGACATTGCTCTTTCCCCAATACACTGCTCTTTCCCCAGAGACATCGCTCTTTCCCCAAGACACCGCTCCTTCCCCAATATATCACTCTTTCCCCTATAAACCGCTCCTTCCCCAAGACATAATTTTTTCCCCAAGACACCACTCTTTCTCCAAGATATCGCTTTCTCCCCGAGACACCTCTTTTTACCCTAGACATCACTCTTTCTCCAAGAGATCGCTTTTTCCCCAAGACATCACTCTTTCTCTAAGACACTGCTCTATCCCCAAGACATCGCTCTATCCCCAAGACATCGCTATTTCCCCAAGACACTGCTATTTCCCCAAGACACCGCTCTTTTCCCTAGACATTGCTTTTTCCTCAAGACACTGCTCTTTCCCTTAGACACTTGTCTTTCCCCAAGACATCGCTTTCCCCAAGACATTGCGCTTTCCCCAAGACACCGCTCTTTCTCCAAGACATCACTCTTTCTCCAAGACATTGCTCTTTCCCCAAGACACTGCTCTTTCCCCTAGACATCGCTCTTTCTCTAAGACATTGTTCTTTCCCCAAGACATTGCTCTTTCCCCAAGACATTGCTCTTTCCCCAAGACATTGCTCTTTCCCAAAGACACTGCTCTTTCTCCAAGATATCGCTCTTTCTCCAAGATATCGCTCTTTCTCCAAGATATCGCTCTTTCTCCAAGATATCGCTCTTTCTCCAAGACATCGCTGTTTCCCCAAGACACTGCTCTTTCCCCTAGACATCGCTCTTTCTCTAAGACATTGTTCTTTCCCCTAGACATCGCTCTTTCCCCAAGACATCGCTCTTTCCCCTAGACATTGCTCTTTCCCCTAGACACTTGTCTTTCCCCAAGACACTGCTCTTTCCCCAAGACATCGCTCTTTCTCTAAGACATTGTTCTTTCCCCTAGACATCGCTCTTTCCCCAAAACACTGGGGAAAACGTGGCGCAATTATAAAACTTTTTTGGGTGAGGCGGTATTTACAGGTGGAATAGCGCCTTGTCGGTAGTTTAACACCCAAAAAACAGTGTGCCTGCTCACCCGCCATGCCATTCACTTCTACAGAATGGAAGGAGATTGCAGCAGTCTCTGGATCGTTGGGGTTCCAGCGGTCAGAACCCCCACAAGCAGACATTTATGCCTATGCTGTGCATATCTCTAATGGGAAAACCCCTTTAGGGGACGTTCAAACATAACGTAGATAATCCGCATAAAAATCCTTATCACCGCCCATGTCAGAATCCGCAGGTGGGGCACGGTCACACGGGGCGGAATGAAGAATTCCACAGCATTTCCACATCCAAAACCATTGTGGCGGATTTGAACTCCGCGGATCAACAACTGATTTCGGCAGGTACAGCGCTCACCTCCCAATTCTTTGTGCTATCACTGCTCCTTGGCACCCGGTGACCTCTAGTGAGCGCAGCGCCACTGGTCAGGTGATGTGGAAGTGGCATCGCCTGACCAGCAGCTCTACTCCCGCTAGAGGCCGCCGGGGGTGAAAGCCGGCTCTGATAATGCCAACATCAGCTGTTAATATGCAGGTCGAGTCAGAATCTGCACCGGGGGTCCGATTTTCACTCTGTTTTGAATGCGGAATTTGCAGCGGAATCTTTCGCTGCGGAATCTTTCGCTGCGGAAATTCCGCAGCATTTCCATCCCGTGAGAACGTCCCCATGCAGTGCCGATTTTCACACAGTTTTCGATGTGGAATTGATGCAGATTTCTACCTCATACCCCAGTGATGGATTAAAGGGATTTTACCAAATTGTTAATCATCTGCACAATGTATTGACAGGCGGTTGAGATTCGCTGTATTCGTAGTACGGCTTTTGTAATGAGTGCCGCATAAGACCTCACACACGGCTGTATTATGTATGTCGTATGCCTTTAAGATGGAATACACCACTTTTTTATGGGGGAGGGGAGGATCGTTACACTCCATCTCATGCCATGTGATGAAGGTGTTCCCGTCACAAAGCATTGCTTATGATAAAGAATATGGACCTATGGTGTAGCGCCATAGATTGGTGATTGTGCTCAATATGTTTGCTCACTGTTTTGAAGACTTCTGCTTGCTGTCAGTGTATGGAAACCTTTTAGCGATTAGTGGGGGCAACAGACAACAGCATCATTCCTCTTCACAAATTCCCTTCTACCGCATACCTCAACAGAAGCTGTCTGCTTGCGTGCGGAGCCCGTCTCCACTGAAGTACGTGGAGAATGCAGCGGTAGGAATTCATCCAATATGTGTAGATTCTGGGGGGCGTCCGGGGCTGGGAACCCATTCGGGCGATTCATCTGCTTCCCTGTGGCCATTCTTAGCCTGATTAAAGGGATTCCCCAGGCTATGAGAGCCAGGGTACATCGGGTTGGCACAAAAGCCGGCGCTTGTAATTGCAGGTGCAGCTCTCACTGAAATCAATGGGACCGCCAGACTGCAATTACAAGCATCGGCCACAACGCAAGAGTCGGAGCAGCGGCTTTTGCTCCAACCCTGGTGTATGCCGGCCCTGACAGCGGGCACTGCCTGGGAAACCCCTTTAATAAGGTGATCTGTCTGACGTAAGGCAATATCCATGCATGTTTCTGTAGCTTTAAATTTGCCCCCTCTGCAGTGTAAGCTTTGGGTATTGGAGACGTGCCGGCACCTCGGGAAGATGCGGCTCATTATCACAGTAATTCCATGTTTGCTCCCCTATCTCATCACAGGTGGTGAACCCATCTTTCCCCAACCCCCGCAGACGCCTCCGCTTGAGAGACTTGGCCGAGAGAGTCATTGACGCTCAGCAGAACGAGCAGGAGCTGAACAAACTGCTGAATGAAGCCTTGTTGGAGAGAGAGACCGTGCAAGTGTGAGTCACCCGCTGCCGCTACATGGGGGGTGATCATATTACATGGGCAACCCCTCGTAATACAGCCCATTTTAATTAAACACCTCTCCCTATAAAGGGGGCTTGTCACATCCTCGCCAACTCCCATGACATCTTAATTGGCTCATACTCTCCCTCGTTATCCCATACGGGCTCTTCAGCTCCCAGCAATGTGGATGTGTCAAGTGGGCGGTCCCACTATCAATAAAATCTGAAGTCTCTCAGCAGTAGGGGCCGCCCACATGACACATTCAGAGCATCAGGAGCCAAATGTAAGACCGTATGGGGTAACGGGGGTGAGTACAAAGAGAAAAACACGGCACCTCCGTGGGCTTACGTGGAAATGTACGTCACATCCCATCCGGTGTTCATTTCTGGTATCATTTATGGCAGTTTTTAGTGTGAATTATACAAAAACGATGCCCCTCCGGGCGGCACACCCCTCCTGACAAGCCACAAATCTGCAGACAGTAAAAGGTTTTCTGTAAATCGCCACTTTTCAAACATTTGTGTCTTTTGTACGCCAGAAACCGGCGTAGAAGGTTTTCTGAATGTTCCCCATTGCTGGAGTCAGCAGGGCCGCGGCTGAAGACTAAGCACTCGGTCGTGCTGACATGAGGACAAGACCAGTCCTCGTTAACTAGATGGCCCTCCTGTAGTCAACCGCTACAGTTAACGGGCCTGCTTGGTGTCTGCCACTACAGGAAATTAAAGATTGGCGCTATTTCTGTCTTAGCTATGTCTATTTCCATATTTTTTTAAGTGATCAGTGTTGACCATCATTATGTCACATGATCTAGCCAACTCTGTAACGCATTGTCCATAATAGTCACACCACGACAGCTACTGATTGCCTTCTGCGGTCACATGACAGTGCTGTGTAACAAATTATAGAGACCCCATTGTTGACTCTACACCTGGTGACATCCCTCCACCAGACCCAATTGTCAGTTCTATATCTGGTGACATCCCCCCACCAGACCCCGTTGTCGGCTCTACACCTGGTGACATCCCCCCACCAGACCCCGCTGTCAGCTCTACACCTGGTGACATCCCCCTACCAGACCCCGTTGTCGGCTCTACACCTGGTGACATCCCCCCACCAGACCCCGTTGTCGGCTGTACACCTGGTGACATCCCACCACCAGGCCCCGTTGTCAGCTCTACACCTGATGACATCCCCTCACCAGACCCCGCTGTCAGCTCTACACCTGATGACATCCCCCCACCAGACCCCGTTGTCAGCTCTACACCTGGTGACATCCCCCCACCAGACCCCGTTGTCGGCTCTACACCTGGTGACATCCCTCCACCAGACCCAATTGTCAGTTCTATATCTGGTGACATCCCCCCACCAGACCCCGCTGTCAGCTCTACACCTGGTGACATCCCCCCACCAGACCCCGTTGTCGGCTGTACACCTGGTGACATCCCACCACCAGGCCCCGTTGTCAGCTCTACACCTGATGACATCCCCTCACCAGACCCCGCTGGCAGCTCTACACCTGATGACATCCCCCCACCAGACCCTGTTGTCAGCTCTACACCTAGTGACATCCCCCCACCAGCCCCCGTTGTCAGCTCTACACCTAGTGACATCCCCCCACCAGACCCCGTTGTCGACTCTACACCTGGTGACATCCCTCCACCAGACCCAATTGTCAGTTCTATATCTGGTGACATCCCCCCACCAGACCCCGCTGTCAGCTCTACACCTGGTGACATCCCCCCACCAGACCCCGTTGTCAGCTCTACACCTGGTGACATCCCTCCACCAGACCCAATTGTCAGTTCTATATCTGGTGACATCCCCCCACCAGACCCCGTTGTCGGCTCTACACCTGGTGACATCCCCCCACCAGACCCCGCTGTCAGCTCTACACCTGGTGACATCCCCCTACCAGACCCCGTTGTCGGCTCTACACCTGGTGACATCCCCCCACCAGACCCCATTGTCAGCTCTACACCTGGTGACATCCCCCTACCAGACCTTGTTGTCAGCTCTACACCTGGTGACATCCCACCACCAGACCCTGTTATCAGCTCTACACCTGGTGATATCACCCCACCAGACCCCGTTGTCAGATCTACACCTGGGGGCATCTGCTGGTTTCTGTACAATGGGTTTTATTGTACTGCGGGTTCTTTAGGGATTCTGTTTCCAGTGACAGGCTCACTACACGGTAATATTTGGAGTTACCCTTTATGATCACCTGATCAGTTCTGTGTCCTGCATAGTAAAGCATAGGTCAAAATCATGGTGGTGATACTCGCTGACACATCCTAAGCTATGTCCTTCTATCTGTCTCTCCAGCCTAAAAGGGAAGTACACCTACCGCCTGTCCATGAGGTTCATCAACCCGGAAATGGAAACCCGCTTCTCGGTGGAGAAGGAGAAGCAAAGTGGTGCAGCATTCAGCTGTTCCTGCGTCGTCCTCTTCTTCACGGCTGTGGTCCAGATGCTGATAGACCCCATGTAAGTCTATACACCCGCGTGAGGGATTATACATGACCTGGCCATGACCAACCGTCATCCTCTTATAGGGCAGTACATGATGGGAAGGAAGGGGTTTGCACGAAACCATGCATGTATGGCATATAATGGCACACGCTCAGCTTCTGAGCCCATGCCACTTGCAGCGGGAACAGGCTGTAACTGAAAGCTGGAGTTCTGTTACAACGGCAATAATCAGAGTTCTCTCCGAGTTCTACAGTGTTAACCCCTCACATGCCACAATCAATGTTGATTGCAGCATGTAAGCGGTTAACAGTTGAAGTGAGCTCCCTCTGCGACATCATTAGTTCTTCGCCGTCCAAACGCGGAGGCATGATGGGTTGCCATGGAAAACTGGACTCCTGACAAAGCCCTCTGGGTTTGCTATGGCTTGTGATACCAAGGATAAGAGATACTATAATACACTGCAATACAGAGGTACTGCAGTGTATTAACTGAGCGAATATAGGTATGCAGGTTTTACATATGGGTATGATAAAAAAGCCTTTTCTTTCGTTTTTTGTTTTTTTTTTGCGTAAAAAAAAAATTTAAAAAAACACAAGTTTGGTAAACCACATCCGTAATGACCTGCATAGTAAATTGTACTCATTTTGTATCCCGCAAGGCAAGCCCTATAAAAAAAAAGACAGTTAAAAAAAATGGGAGTAAAAATAGCTTTATTGTCCATTTCACTTCTCAAAAAAAACACAATAAAAGTGATTTGAAAAGTCACACGTACCACAAAATACTACCAATAAAAACTACAGATGAGAAAGCAAGCCCTCACGGAGCTGCGTCCATGGGCATATAAACAAGTCCTGGGGCTTTGAATGCAGAGATGCCAAAAACAAATTATTTTCCCCCAAAAAGTTCATTTATTCTGCAAAAGTGGAAAAAAACAAAAAATATATATAATTTGATGTGTTTTTCAGACTGGCCCCAAAAAATAAGTTATACCGTACAATACATATTGTGTACCCTAAAATGGTGCCAATAAAAACTACGGCTCGCCATGCGAGGAACAAGACCTCGTATACGGGAAAGTAAAAAAATTATGGCTTCTGAACAATGAAGATTCAAATCCCCAAAAATCGTTGTGTCCTTAAGTCCCAAATTAGGCCGCATCGCAATTGGACGGGAGTCGCAAGTGAAAATTGCCTGTGTGAATACACCCTAACAGTGACAGCACTAGTGCCCTACTGAAAACCATAGTGCCACCAAAAAAGTGTCATCACCACAGTGCCTCCATATGACAAACTGCTCCTGCCGGACAGACAATGATGCCTGACGGTGCCGGTGACCTGCCTGATCTGCCAGTCAGGAAGATGGAACAATTGGTTTTCAATTCCCAATTATTGCTCTACAGACCTGTGTAGGAATGCTGTCATCCAGTAGGTGGCGCTGCAGAGGTATTGTTCCATCTCCCTTATTTGCATATTACCCAGAGGAGCATGCATGGCCTTATAAGTCTCCTCACTTACCTTCTTGGTGCTCTCCCTAAGAAATGATGATACCCCTCCTGATCTGCCAGTAACATGGCTGGTCCCTGTTTCTTTTCTAGTACTCATAATCACAACCAAAGTATCCCCATAACAGTGACAACCATAGTTTCACTACACAGTACCCATATACTAGTGGCAGCAAGTGTGCCCATAATAAGAACCACTCTGACCCCATAACGACAGCCTTGATGTCTCCATGCCAGTGCCACATCCACAGTGCTTACGTAACGACTACGTTTGCCACACACATATGGGTTCTGGCTATGCCAATGGCCTGCCTCCTCTGCTAGGAGTACGGGAGGTCTCCACTCGTTTTGGGGAACTCTCATCCATTCTAGGAGAGCAGGTAATGTGTGATGTACAGTAGTGACCGACCATATGGATGATAATACTAACAATTTATTAGGATACCTCGTCATTATCATTTAAAATTGACTTCTTGCTCCCTCAGATTGATCGCCAACTACGTAACCTTCGTAATCGGGGAAATCCTTCTCTTGGTTTTGACCATCTGTTCACTGGCAGCCATTTTCCCCAGGGTAAGAAATCATAAAGCTGGCAAGAACGGCCCACCTAATATCTGGGCGACAATCAGGGGGTGAGATGAATGAAATCTCAAAGAATCATTTACCAGACCTTTTGCCTTTTTACTATATTTACAGGTTTTTCCTAAAAAGCTGGTTGCATTTTCCACTTGGATTGACCGGACGAGATGGGCAAGAAATACTTGGGCGATGTCGGCCATCTTTATTCTGACTATGGCAGATATTGTGGATATGGTAGGAAAGAGCAAATCTGCGGCACTTTGCAGTGGAGGGACATTTTTCAGGACTAGCTAGCCCCAACAAAGTGACTCAATAAGTTGGGAATCCACATACATAGATAGCCCAAGGGGCATGGCATGTAAAGATAGAGGTGAAGAGGCCCCATAGTAAAGATCAAAATTGGGTCAACTTCCGGTGCTCGTTGACACCACGGCAGCCCTCACCGCCATCAGGAGGACTTCTCGGTCTCCTCTCCATAACCACCGGGTTAATTCCCCATACACTATTTTGTTAATGTTGCAGAGCCGGTGAGAAGGTTCTCACCACCCATTAAAGTAAGGGTTAATGCCAACCAACTTGCGCTGGGTCCCCTCTATCAACTCTGTGGGATCCATAGCAGCTACAGTACAGTGCAAAAGTTTTTGCAAAAAATGCTGAGCAGTCAGAATGTTTTCAAAAATAGAAGTGTTAATATTTGTCAATTAATAAAATGCAAAGTATATGAACAAAAGAGAACTCTAAATCCCATCACTATTTGGTGTGACGCCCGTCACCTTCACAACGGCTTCAGTCCTTATAGATACACTCGCACACAGTCAGGGATTTTGTAGGATTATAGTCAGAGATATGGATTACCCAATTATACCAAACAGCTGATAATGATCATCATTTTCATATGTAGGTTGAAACACAGTCATTAACTGAAACAGAAACAGCTGTGTAGGAGGCTTAAAACTGGGCGAGGAACAGCCAAACTCTGCTACATAGGTGAGGTTGTGGAAGACAGTTTCATGTCACAGGTCATACACTATGGCAAGACTGAGCACAGCAACAAGATACAATATTGTTATACTGCATCAGCAAGGTCACTTTCAGGAAAAGATATCACAGCAGACTGGGGTTTCAAGATGTGCTGTTCAAGTTCTTTTCAGGAAGCACAAAGAAATGGCTAATGTTGAGGACCGTAGACACAGCGGTCGGCCAAGGACACTTAGTGCAGCAGTTGAGAGACATGTCATGATTATTTTTTTTTAAATCAGAAGATGTCCAGCAGTGCCATCAGCTCAGACCTGGCAGAAGCCAAGTGGGACCCAGGTACATCCATCTACTGTTCGGAGAAATCTGGCCAGAAGTGGGCTTCATGGAAGAATTGCTCCCAAAAGCCAAACCTTCAATGTAAAAACAAGAGAAAGCATTTCAACTATGCACGAAAAATATAGGAACTAGGGTGCAGAAAATTGGCAGCATGTGCTCTGGACTGAGAAGTCAAAATGTGAAATATTTGGCTGTAACAGAAGGCTGTTTGTTGGCTGAAGGTCTTGAGAGCCGTACAATAATGAGTGTCTGCAGGCAGCAGTTAAGCATGATGGAGAGTGGTACAATAATGAGTGTCTGCAGGAAACTGAAGCATGGGTGAGAGCAGTACAATAATGAGTGTCTGCAGGCAGCAGTGAAGCACGGTGTAGAGCAGTACAATAATGAGTGTCTGCAGGCAGCAGAGAAGCATGGTGGAGAACAGTACAATAATGAGTGTCTGCAGGCAATAGTGAAGCGTGGTGTAGAGCAGTACAATAATGAGTGTCTGCAGGCAGCAGTTAAGCATGGTGGAGAGCGGTACAATAATGAGTGTCTGCAGGCAGCAGTGAAGCATGGTAAGAGCGGTACAATAATGAGTGTCTGCAGGCAGCAGTGAAGCATAGTCGAGATCGGTACAATAATAAGTGTCTGCAGGCAGCAGTGAAGCATGGTGGAGAGTGGTACAATAATGTCTGTCTGCAGGCAGCTGTGAAACATGGTGGAGATAGGTACAATAATGAGTGTCTGCAAGCAGCAGTGAAGCATGGTGGAGAGCAGTACAATAATGAGTGTCTGCAGGCAGCAGTGAAGCATGGTGGAGAGCGGTACAATAATGAGTGTCTGCAGGCAGCAGTGAAGCATGGTGGAGAGCAGTAAAATAGTGTCTGAAGCCAGCAGTGAAGCATAGGGGAGAGCTGTACAATAATGAGTGTCTGCAGCCAGCAGGGAAGCATGGTGGAGAGCTGTACAATAATGAGTATCAGCAGCCAGCAATGAAGCATGGGGGAGAGCAGTACAATAATGTGTGTCTGCAGGCAGCAGTGACTCATGGGGGAGAGCAGTACAATAATGAGCTTATGCAGGCCGCAGGGAAGGATGGTGGAGAGCAGTACAATAATGAGTGTTTGCAGGCAGCAGTGAAGCAAGATGGAGAGCGGTACAATAATGAGTGTCTGCAGGCAGCAGTAAAGCATGATGGAGAGCGGTACAATAATGAGTATCAGCAGCCAGCAATGAAGCATGGTAGAGAGCAGAACAATAATGAGTATCTGCAGGCAGCAGTGACTTATAGGGGTGAGCAGTACAATAATGAGTTTATGCAGGCAGCAGGGAAGCATGGGGGAGAGCAGTACAATAATGAGTGTCTGCAGGCAGCAGTGAAACATAGTGGAGATCGGTACAATAATGAGTGTCTGCGGGTAGCAATAAAGCGTGGTGGAGAGCAGTACAATAATGACTGTAGGCATGCAGCAGTGAAGTATAGTTGAGAGCAGTACAATAATGAGTGTCTGCAGGCAGCAGTGAAGCATGGTGGAGAGCAGTACAATAGTTAGTGTCTACAGGCAGCAGTGAAGCATGGTGGAGAGCAGTAAAATAGTGAGTGTCTGCAGCCAGCAGTGAAGCATGGGGGAGAGCAGTACAATAATGAGTGTCTGCAGCCAGCAGGGAAGCATGGTGGAGAGCTGTACAATAATAAGTATCAACAGCCAACAGTGAAGCATGGGGGAGAGCAGTACAATAATAAGTGTCTGCAGGCAGCAGTGACTTATGGGGGAGAGCAGTACAATAATGAGTTTATGCAGGCAGCAGGGAAGCATGGGGGAGAGCAGTACAATAACGAGTGTCTGCAGGCAGCAGTGAAGCATGATGGAGAGCGGTACAATAAGGAGTGTCTGCAGGCAGCAGTGAAGCATGGTAGAGAGCGGTACAATAATGAGTGTCTGCAGGCGGCAGTGAAGCATGATAGAGAGTGGTACAATAATGAGTGTCTGCAGGCAGCAGTGAAGCATGATGGAGAGTGGTACAATAATGAGTGTCTGCAGGCAGCAGTGATGCATGGTGTAGAGCAGTACAATAATGAGTGTCTGCAGGAAACAGTGAAGCATGGGTGAGTGCAGTACAATAATGAGTGTCTGCAGGCAGCAGTGAAGCACGGTGTAGAGCAGTACAATAATGAGTGTCTGCAGGCAGCAGTGAAGCATGGTGAGAGCGGTACAATAATGAGTGTCTGCAGGCAGCAGTAAAGCATGGTGGAGAGTGGTACAATAATGTCTGTCTGCAGGCAGCTGTGAAACATGGTGGAGATCGGTACAATAATGAGTGTCTGCAAGCAGCAGTGAAGCATGGTGGAGAGCAGTACAATAATGAGTGTCTGCAGGCAGCAGTGAAGCATGGTGGAGAGCGGTACAATAATGAGTGTCTGCAGGCAGCAGTGAAGCATGGTGGAGAGCAGTAAAATAGTGTCTGAAGCCAGCAGTGAAGCATAGGGGAGAGCTGTACAATAATGAGTGTCTGCAGCCAGCAGGGAAGCATGGTGGAGAGCTGTACAATAATGAGTATCAGCAGCCAGCAATGAAGCATGGGGGAGAGCAGTACAATAATGAGTGTCTGCAGGCAGCAGTGACTCATGGGGGAGAGCAGTACAATAATGAGCTTATGCAGGCAGCAGGGAAGGATGGTGGAGAGCAGTACAATAATGAGTGTTTGCAGGCAGCAGTGAAGCAAGATGGAGAGCGGTACAATAATGAGTGTCTGCAGGCGGCAGTGAAGCATGGGGGAGAGCAGTACAATAATGAGTGTCTGCATGCAGCAGTGACTTATAGGGGTGAGCAGTACAATAATGAGTTTATGCAGGCAGCAGGGAAGCATGGGGGAGAGCAGTACAATAATGAGTGTCTGCAGGCAGCTGTGAAACATAGTGGAGATCGGTACAATAATGAGTGTCTGCAGGCAGCAGTGAAGCATGGTGGAGAGCAGTACAATAGTTAGTGTCTACAGGCAGCAGTGAAGCATGGTGGAGAGCAGTAAAATAGTGAGTGTCTGCAGCCAGCAGTGAAGCATGGGGGAGAGCAGTACAATAATGAGTGTCTGCAGCCAGCAGGGAAGCATGGTGGAGAGCTGTACAATAATAAGTATCAACAGCCAACAGTGAAGCATGGTGGAGAGCAGTACAATAATGAGTGTCTGCAGGCAGCAGTGAAGCATGGTGGAGAGCGGTACAATAATGAGTGTCTGCAGGCAGCAGTGAAGCATGGTGGAGAGCAGTAAAATAGTGTCTGAAGCCAGCAGTGAAGCATAGGGGAGAGCTGTACAATAATGAGTGTCTGCAGCCAGCAGGGAAGCATGGTGGAGAGCTGTACAATAATGAGTATCAGCAGCCAGCAATGAAGCATGGGGGAGAGCAGTACAATAATGAGTGTCTGCAGGCAGCAGTGACTCATGGGGGAGAGCAGTACAATAATGAGCTTATGCAGGCAGCAGGGAAGGATGGTGGAGAGCAGTACAATAATGAGTGTTTGCAGGCAGCAGTGAAGCAAGATGGAGAGCGGTACAATAATGAGTGTCTGCAGGCGGCAGTGAAGCATGGGGGAGAGCAGTACAATAATGAGTGTCTGCATGCAGCAGTGACTTATAGGGGTGAGCAGTACAATAATGAGTTTATGCAGGCAGCAGGGAAGCATGGGGGAGAGCAGTACAATAATGAGTGTCTGCAGGCAGCTGTGAAACATAGTGGAGATCGGTACAATAATGAGTGTCTACAGGCAGCAGTGAAGCATGGTGGAGAGCAGTAAAATAGTGAGTGTCTGCAGCCAGCAGTGAAGCATGGGGGAGAGCAGTACAATAATGAGTGTCTGCAGCCAGCAGGGAAGCATGGTGGAGAGCTGTACAATAATAAGTATCAACAGCCAACAGTGAAGCATGGGGGAGAGCAGTACAATAATAAGTGTCTGCAGGCAGCAGTGACTTATGGGGGAGAGCAGTACAATAATGAGTTTATGCAGGCAGCAGGGAAGCATGGGGGAGAGCAGTACAATAACGAGTGTCTGCAGGCAGCAGTGAAGCATGATGGAGAGCGGTACAATAAGGAGTGTCTGCAGGCAGCAGTGAAGCATGGTAGAGAGCGGTACAATAATGAGTGTCTGCAGGCGGCAGTGAAGCATGATGGAGAGTGGTACAATAATGAGTGTCTGCAGGCAGCAGTGAAGCATGATGGAGAGTGGTACAATAATGAGTGTCTGCAGGCAGCAGTGATGCATGGTGTAGAGCAGTACAATAATGAGTGTCTGCAGGAAACAGTGAAGCATGGGTGAGTGCAGTACAATAATGAGTGTCTGCAGGCAGCAGTGAAGCACGGTGTAGAGCAGTACAATAATGAGTGTCTGCAGGCAGTAGTGAAGCGTGGTGTAGAGCAGTACAATAATGAGTGTCTGCAGGCAGCAGTGAAGCATGGTGAGAGCGGTACAATAATGAGTGTCTGCAGGCAGCAGTAAAGCATGGTGGAGAGTGGTACAATAATGTCTGTCTGCAGGCAGCTGTGAAACATGGTGGAGATCGGTACAATAATGAGTGTCTGCAAGCAGCAGTGAAGCATGGTGGAGAGCAGTACAATAATGAGTGTCTGCAGGCAGCAGTGAAGCATGGTGGAGATCGGTACAATAATGAGTGTCTGCAGGCAGCAGTGAAGCATGGTGGAGAGCAGTAAAATAGTGTCTGAAGCCAGCAGTGAAGCATAGGGGAGAGCTGTACAATAATGAGTGTCTGCAGCCAGCAGGGAAGCATGGTGGAGAGCTGTACAATAATGAGTATCAGCAGCCAGCAATGAAGCATGGGGGAGAGCAGTACAATAATGAGTGTCTGCAGGCAGCAGTGACTCATGGGGGAGAGCAGTACAATAATGAGCTTATGCAGGCAGCAGGGAAGGATGGTGGAGAGCAGTACAATAATGAGTGTTTGCAGGCAGCAGTGAAGCAAGATGGAGAGCGGTACAATAATGAGTGTCTGCATGCAGCAGTGACTTATAGGGGTGAGCAGTACAATAATGAGTTTATGCAGGCAGCAGGGAAGCATGGGGGAGAGCAGTACAATAATGAGTGTCTGCAGGCAGCTGTGAAACATAGTGGAGATCGGTACAATAATGAGTGTCTGCAGGCAGCAGTGAAGCATGGTGGAGAGCAGTACAATAGTTAGTGTCTACAGGCAGCAGTGAAGCATGGTGGAGAGCAGTAAAATAGTGAGTGTCTGCAGCTAGCAGTGAAGCATGGGGGAGAGCAGTACAATAATGAGTGTCTGCAGCCAGCAGGGAAGCATGGTGGAGAGCTGTACAATAATAAGTATCAACAGCCAACAGTGAAGCATGGTGGAGAGCAGTACAATAATGAGTGTCTGCA
This sequence comes from Eleutherodactylus coqui, assembly GCA_035609135.1. Classification (NCBI taxonomy): domain Eukaryota; kingdom Metazoa; phylum Chordata; class Amphibia; order Anura; family Eleutherodactylidae; genus Eleutherodactylus; species Eleutherodactylus coqui. The sequence goes on from CM069405.1 coordinate 33,721,689, forward strand.
GGCAGCAGTGAAGCATGGTGGAGAGCGGTACAATAATGAGTGTCTGCAGGCAGCAGTGAAGCATGGTGGAGAGCAGTAAAATAGTGTCTGAAGCCAGCAGTGAAGCATAGGGGAGAGCTGTACAATAATGAGTGTCTGCAGCCAGCAGGGAAGCATGGTGGAGAGCTGTACAATAATGAGTATCAGCAGCCAGTAATGAAGCATGGGGGAGAGCAGTACAATAATGAGTGTCTGCAGGCAGCAGTGACTCATGGGGGAGAGCAGTACAATAATGAGCTTATGCAGGCAGCAGGGAAGGATGGTGGAGAGCAGTACAATAATGAGTGTTTGCAGGCAGCAGTGAAGCAAGATGGAGAGCGGTACAATAATGAGTGTCTGCAGGCGGCAGTGAAGCATGGGGGAGAGCAGTACAATAATGAGTGTCTGCATGCAGCAGTGACTTATAGGGGTGAGCAGTACAATAATGAGTTTATGCAGGCAGCAGGGAAGCATGGGGGAGAGCAGTACAATAATGAGTGTCTGCAGGCAGCTGTGAAACATAGTGGAGATCGGTACAATAATGAGTGTCTACAGGCAGCAGTGAAGCATGGTGGAGAGCAGTAAAATAGTGAGTGTCTGCAGCCAGCAGTGAAGCATGGGGGAGAGCAGTACAATAATGAGTGTCTGCAGCCAGCAGGGAAGCATGGTGGAGAGCTGTACAATAATAAGTATCAACAGCCAACAGTGAAGCATGGGGGAGAGCAGTACAATAATGAGTGTCTGCAGGCAGCAGTGACTTATGGGGGAGAGCAGTACAATAATGAGTTTATGCAGGCAGCAGTGAAGCATGGTGGAGAGCAGTAAAATAGTGTCTGAAGCCAGCAGTGAAGCATAGGGGAGAGCTGTACAATAATGAGTGTCTGCAGCCAGCAGGGAAGCATGGTGGAGAGCTGTACAATAATGAGTATCAGCAATGAAGCATGGGGGAGAGCAGTACAATAATAAGTGTCTGCAGGCAGCAGTGAATCATGGGGGAGAGCAGTACAATAATGAGCTTATGCAGGCAGCAGGGAAGCATGGTGGAGAGCAGTACAATAATGAGTGTCTGCAGGCAGCTGTGAAACATAGTGGAGATCGGTACAATAATGAGTGCGGGTAGCAATAAAGCGTGGTGGAGAGCAGTACAATAATGAGTGTCTACAGGCAGCAGTGAAGCATGGTGGAGAGCTGTACAATAATAAGTATCAACAGCCAACAGTGAAGCATGGGGGAGAGCAGTACAATAATAAGTGTCTGCAGGCAGCAGTGACTTATGGGGGAGAGCAGTACAATAATGAGTTTATGCAGGCAGCAGGGAAGCATGGGGGAGAGCAGTACAATAAGGAGTGTCTGCAGGCAGCAGTGAAGCATGATGGAGAGCGGTACAATAAGGAGTGTCTGCAGGCAGCAGTGAAGCATGGTAGAGAGCGGTACAATAATGAGTGTCTGCAGGCGGCAGTGAAGCATGGTGGAGAGCAGTAAAATAGTGTCTGAAGCCAGCAGTGAAGCATAGGGGAGAGCTGTACCATAATGAGTGTCTGCAGGCAGCTGTGAAACATAGTGGAGATCGGTACAATAATGAGTGTCTGCGGGTAGCAATAAAGCGTGGTGGAGAGCAGTACAATAATGAGTGTCTGCAGGCAGCAGTGAAGCATGGTGGAGAGCAGTAAAATAGTGTCTGAAGCCAGCAGTGAAGCATAGGGGAGAGCTGTACAATAATGAGTGTCTGCAGCCAGCAGGGAAGCATGGTGGAGAGCGGTACAATAATGAGTGTCTGCAGGCAGCAGTGAAGCATGGTGGAGAGCAGTAAAATAGTGTCTGAAGCCAGCAGTGAAGCATAGGGGAGAGCTGTACAATAATGAGTGTCTGCAGCCAGCAGGGAAGCATGGTGGAGAGCTGTACAATAATGAGTATCAGCAGCCAGCAATGAAGCATGGGGGAGAGCAGTACAATAATGTGTGTCTGCAGGCAGCAGTGACTCATGGGGGAGAGCAGTACAATAATGAGCTTATGCAGGCCGCAGGGAAGGATGGTGGAGAGCAGTACAATAATGAGTGTTTGCAGGCAGCAGTGAAGCAAGATGGAGAGCGGTACAATAATGAGTGTCTGCAGGCAGCAGTAAAGCATGATGGAGAGCGGTACAATAATGAGTATCAGCAGCCAGCAATGAAGCATGGTAGAGAGCAGTACAATAATGAGTATCTGCAGGCAGCAGTGACTTATAGGGGTGAGCAGTACAATAATGAGTTTATGCAGGCAGCAGGGAAGCATGGGGGAGAGCAGTACAATAATGAGTGTCTGCAGGCAGCAGTGAAACATAGTGGAGATCGGTACAATAATGAGTGTCTGCGGGTAGCAATAAAGCGTGGTGGAGAGCAGTACAATAATGACTGTAGGCATGCAGCAGTGAAGTATAGTTGAGAGCAGTACAATAATGAGTGTCTGCAGGCAGCAGTGAAGCATGGTGGAGAGCAGTACAATAGTTAGTGTCTACAGGCAGCAGTGAAGCATGGTGGAGAGCAGTAAAATAGTGAGTGTCTGCAGCCAGCAGTGAAGCATGGGGGAGAGCAGTACAATAATGAGTGTCTGCAGCCAGCAGGGAAGCATGGTGGAGAGCTGTACAATAATAAGTATCAACAGCCAACAGTGAAGCATGGGGGAGAGCAGTACAATAATAAGTGTCTGCAGGCAGCAGTGACTTATGGGGGAGAGCAGTACAATAATGAGTTTATGCAGGCAGCAGGGAAGCATGGGGGAGAGCAGTACAATAACGAGTGTCTGCAGGCAGCAGTGAAGCATGATGGAGAGCGGTACAATAAGGAGTGTCTGCAGGCAGCAGTGAAGCATGGTAGAGAGCGGTACAATAATGAGTGTCTGCAGGCGGCAGTGAAGCATGATAGAGAGTGGTACAATAATGAGTGTCTGCAGGCAGCAGTGAAGCATGATGGAGAGTGGTACAATAATGAGTGTCTGCAGGCAGCAGTGATGCATGGTGTAGAGCAGTACAATAATGAGTGTCTGCAGGAAACAGTGAAGCATGGGTGAGTGCAGTACAATAATGAGTGTCTGCAGGCAGCAGTGAAGCACGGTGTAGAGCAGTACAATAATGAGTGTCTGCAGGCAGCAGTGAAGCATGGTGAGAGCGGTACAATAATGAGTGTCTGCAGGCAGCAGTAAAGCATGGTGGAGAGTGGTACAATAATGTCTGTCTGCAGGCAGCTGTGAAACATGGTGGAGATCGGTACAATAATGAGTGTCTGCAAGCAGCAGTGAAGCATGGTGGAGAGCAATACAATAATGAGTGTCTGCAGGCAGCAGTGAAGCATGGTGGAGAGCGGTACAATAATGAGTGTCTGCAGGCAGCAGTGAAGCATGGTGGAGAGCAGTAAAATAGTGTCTGAAGCCAGCAGTGAAGCATAGGGGAGAGCTGTACAATAATGAGTGTCTGCAGCCAGCAGTGAAGCATGGTGGAGAGCTGTACAATAATGAGTATCAGCAGCCAGCAATGAAGCATGGGGGAGAGCAGTACAATAATGAGTGTCTGCAGGCAGCAGTGACTCATGGGGGAGAGCAGTACAATAATGAGCTTATGCAGGCAGCAGGGAAGGATGGTGGAGAGCAGTACAATAATGAGTGTTTGCAGGCAGCAGTGAAGCAAGATGGAGAGCGGTACAATAATGAGTGTCTGCAGGCAGCAGTGAAGCATGGGGGAGAGCAGTACAATAATGAGTGTCTGCATGCAGCAGTGACTTATAGGGGTGAGCAGTACAATAATGAGTTTATGCAGGCAGCAGGGAAGCATGGGGGAGAGCAGTACAATAATGAGTGTCTGCAGGCAGCTGTGAAACATAGTGGAGATCGGTACAATAATGAGTGTCTGCAGGCAGCAGTGAAGCATGGTGGAGAGCAGTAAAATAGTGAGTGTCTGCAGCCAGCAGTGAAGCATGGGGGAGAGCAGTACAATAATGAGTGTCTGCAGCCAGCAGGGAAGCATGGTGGAGAGCTGTACAATAATAAGTATCAACAGCCAACAGTGAAGCATGGTGGAGAGCAGTACAATAATGAGTGTCTGCAGGCAGCAGTGAAGCATGGTGGAGAGCGGTACAATAATGAGTGTCTGCAGGCAGCAGTGAAGCATGGTGGAGAGCAGTAAAATAGTGTCTGAAGCCAGCAGTGAAGCATAGGGGAGAGCTGTACAATAATGAGTGTCTGCAGCCAGCAGGGAAGCATGGTGGAGAGCTGTACAATAATGAGTATCAGCAGCCAGCAATGAAGCATGGGGGAGAGCAGTACAATAATGAGTGTCTGCAGGCAGCAGTGACTCATGGGGGAGAGCAGTACAATAATGAGCTTATGCAGGCAGCAGGGAAGGATGGTGGAGAGCAGTACAATAATGAGTGTTTGCAGGCAGCAGTGAAGCAAGATGGAGAGCGGTACAATAATGAGTGTCTGCAGGCGGCAGTGAAGCATGGGGGAGAGCAGTACAATAATGAGTGTCTGCATGCAGCAGTGACTTATAGGGGTGAGCAGTACAATAATGAGTTTATGCAGGCAGCAGGGAAGCATGGGGGAGAGCAGTACAATAATGAGTGTCTGCAGGCAGCTGTGAAACATAGTGGAGATCGGTACAATAATGAGTGTCTACAGGCAGCAGTGAAGCATGGTGGAGAGCAGTAAAATAGTGAGTGTCTGCAGCCAGCAGTGAAGCATGGGGGAGAGCAGTACAATAATGAGTGTCTGCAGCCAGCAGGGAAGCATGGTGGAGAGCTGTACAATAATAAGTATCAACAGCCAACAGTGAAGCATGGGGGAGAGCAGTACAATAATAAGTGTCTGCAGGCAGCAGTGACTTATGGGGGAGAGCAGTACAATAATGAGTTTATGCAGGCAGCAGGGAAGCATGGGGGAGAGCAGTACAATAACGAGTGTCTGCAGGCAGCAGTGAAGCATGATGGAGAGCGGTACAATAAGGAGTGTCTGCAGGCAGCAGTGAAGCATGGTAGAGAGCGGTACAATAATGAGTGTCTGCAGGCGGCAGTGAAGCATGATGGAGAGTGGTACAATAATGAGTGTCTGCAGGCAGCAGTGAAGCATGATGGAGAGTGGTACAATAATGAGTGTCTGCAGGCAGCAGTGATGCATGGTGTAGAGCAGTACAATAATGAGTGTCTGCAGGAAACAGTGAAGCATGGGTGAGTGCAGTACAATAATGAGTGTCTGCAGGCAGCAGTGAAGCACGGTGTAGAGCAGTACAATAATGAGTGTCTGCAGGCAGTAGTGAAGCGTGGTGTAGAGCAGTACAATAATGAGTGTCTGCAGGCAGCAGTGAAGCATGGTGAGAGCGGTACAATAATGAGTGTCTGCAGGCAGCAGTAAAGCATGGTGGAGAGTGGTACAATAATGTCTGTCTGCAGGCAGCTGTGAAACATGGTGGAGATCGGTACAATAATGAGTGTCTGCAAGCAGCAGTGAAGCATGGTGGAGAGCAGTACAATAATGAGTGTCTGCAGGCAGCAGTGAAGCATGGTGGAGAGCAGTAAAATAGTGTCTGAAGCCAGCAGTGAAGCATAGGGGAGAGCTGTACAATAATGAGTGTCTGCAGCCAGCAGGGAAGCATGGTGGAGAGCTGTACAATAATGAGTATCAGCAGCCAGCAATGAAGCATGGGGGAGAGCAGTACAATAATGAGTGTCTGCAGGCAGCAGTGACTCATGGGGGAGAGCAGTACAATAATGAGCTTATGCAGGCAGCAGGGAAGGATGGTGGAGAGCAGTACAATAATGAGTGTTTGCAGGCAGCAGTGAAGCAAGATGGAGAGCGGTACAATAATGAGTGTCTGCATGCAGCAGTGACTTATAGGGGTGAGCAGTACAATAATGAGTTTATGCAGGCAGCAGGGAAGCATGGGGGAGAGCAGTACAATAATGAGTGTCTGCAGGCAGCTGTGAAACATAGTGGAGATCGGTACAATAATGAGTGTCTGCAGGCAGCAGTGAAGCATGGTGGAGAGCAGTACAATAGTTAGTGTCTACAGGCAGCAGTGAAGCATGGTGGAGAGCAGTAAAATAGTGAGTGTCTGCAGCTAGCAGTGAAGCATGGGGGAGAGCAGTACAATAATGAGTGTCTGCAGCCAGCAGGGAAGCATGGTGGAGAGCTGTACAATAATAAGTATCAACAGCCAACAGTGAAGCATGGTGGAGAGCAGTACAATAATGAGTGTCTGCAGGCAGCAGTGAAGCATGGTGGAGAGCGGTACAATAATGAGTGTCTGCAGGCAGCAGTGAAGCATGGTGGAGAGCAGTAAAATAGTGTCTGAAGCCAGCAGTGAAGCATAGGGGAGAGCTGTACAATAATGAGTGTCTGCAGCCAGCAGGGAAGCATGGTGGAGAGCTGTACAATAATGAGTATCAGCAGCCAGTAATGAAGCATGGGGGAGAGCAGTACAATAATGAGTGTCTGCAGGCAGCAGTGACTCATGGGGGAGAGCAGTACAATAATGAGCTTATGCAGGCAGCAGGGAAGGATGGTGGAGAGCAGTACAATAATGAGTGTTTGCAGGCAGCAGTGAAGCAAGATGGAGAGCGGTACAATAATGAGTGTCTGCAGGCGGCAGTGAAGCATGGGGGAGAGCAGTACAATAATGAGTGTCTGCATGCAGCAGTGACTTATAGGGGTGAGCAGTACAATAATGAGTTTATGCAGGCAGCAGGGAAGCATGGGGGAGAGCAGTACAATAATGAGTGTCTGCAGGCAGCTGTGAAACATAGTGGAGATCGGTACAATAATGAGTGTCTACAGGCAGCAGTGAAGCATGGTGGAGAGCAGTAAAATAGTGAGTGTCTGCAGCCAGCAGTGAAGCATGGGGGAGAGCAGTACAATAATGAGTGTCTGCAGCCAGCAGGGAAGCATGGTGGAGAGCTGTACAATAATAAGTATCAACAGCCAACAGTGAAGCATGGGGGAGAGCAGTACAATAATGAGTGTCTGCAGGCAGCAGTGAAGCATGGTGGAGAGCAGTAAAATAGTGTCTGAAGCCAGCAGTGAAGCATAGGGGAGAGCTGTACAATAATGAGTGTCTGCAGCCAGCAGGGAAGCATGGTGGAGAGCTGTACAATAATGAGTATCAGCAATGAAGCATGGGGGAGAGCAGTACAATAATAAGTGTCTGCAGGCAGCAGTGAATCATGGGGGAGAGCAGTACAATAATGAGCTTATGCAGGCAGCAGGGAAGCATGGTGGAGAGCAGTACAATAATGAGTGTCTGCAGGCAGCTGTGAAACATAGTGGAGATCGGTACAATAATGAGTGCGGGTAGCAATAAAGCGTGGTGGAGAGCAGTACAATAATGAGTGTCTACAGGCAGCAGTGAAGCATGGTGGAGAGCTGTACAATAATAAGTATCAACAGCCAACAGTGAAGCATGGGGGAGAGCAGTACAATAATAAGTGTCTGCAGGCAGCAGTGACTTATGGGGGAGAGCAGTACAATAATGAGTTTATGCAGGCAGCAGGGAAGCATGGGGGAGAGCAGTACAATAAGGAGTGTCTGCAGGCAGCAGTGAAGCATGATGGAGAGCGGTACAATAAGGAGTGTCTGCAGGCAGCAGTGAAGCATGGTAGAGAGCGGTACAATAATGAGTGTCTGCAGGCGGCAGTGAAGCATGGTGGAGAGCAGTAAAATAGTGTCTGAAGCCAGCAGTGAAGCATAGGGGAGAGCTGTACCATAATGAGTGTCTGCAGGCAGCTGTGAAACATAGTGGAGATCGGTACAATAATGAGTGTCTGCGGGTAGCAATAAAGCGTGGTGGAGAGCAGTACAATAATGAGTGTCTGCAGGCAGCAGTGAAGCATGGTGGAGAGCAGTAAAATAGTGTCTGAAGCCAGCAGTGAAGCATAGGGGAGAGCTGTACAATAATGAGTGTCTGCAGCCAGCAGGGAAGCATGGTGGAGAGCTGTACAATAATGAGTGTCTGCAGGCGGCAGTGAAGCATGGTGGAGAGCAGTAAAATAGTGTCTGAAGCCAGCAGTGAAGCATAGGGGAGAGCTGTACAATAATGAGTGTCTGCAGCCAGCAGGGAAGCATGGTGGAGAGCTGTACAATAATGAGTGTCTGCAGGCAGCAGTGACTCATGGGGGAGAGCAGTACAATAATGAGCTTATGCAGGCAGCAGGGAAGCATGGTGGAGAGCAGTACAATAATGAGTGTTTGCAGGCAGCAGTGAAGCAAGATGGAGAGCGGTACAATAATGAGTGTCTGCAGGCGGCAGTGAAGCATGGGGGAGAGCAGTACAATAATGAGTGTCTGCAGGCAGCAGTGAAGCATGATGGAGAGCGGTACAATAATGAGTATCAGCAGCCAGCAGTGAAGCATGGTAGAGAGCAGTACAATAATGAGTATCTGCAGGCAGCAGTGACTTATAGGGGAGAGCAGTACAATAATGAGTTTATGCAGGCAGCAGGGAAGCATGGGGGAGAGCAGTACAATAATGAGTGTCTGCAGGCAGCAGTGAAACATAGTGGAGATCGGTACAATAATGAGTGTCTGCAAGCAGCAGTGAAGCATGGTGGAGAGCAGTACAATAATAAGTGTCTGCAGGCAGCAGTGAAGCATGGTGGACAGCAGTACAATAATGAGTGTGTGCGGGTAGCAATAAAGCGTGGTGGAGAGCAATACAATAATGAGTGTCTGCAGGCAGCAGTGAAGCATGGTGGAGAGCAGTACAATAGTTAGTGTCTACAGGCAGCAGTGAAGCATGGGGGAGAGCAGTACAATAATGAGTGTCTGCAGCCAGCAGGGAAGCATGCTGGAGAGCTGTACAATAATAAGTATCAACAGCCAACAGTGAAGCATGGGGGAGAGCAGTACAATAATAAGTGTCTGCAGGCAGCAGTGACTTATGGGGGAGAGCAGTACAATAATGAGTTTATGCAGGCAGCAGGGAAGCATGGGGGAGAGCTGTACAATAACGAGTGTCTGCAGGCAGCAGTGAAGCATGATGGAGAACGGTACAATAAGGAGTGTCTGCAGGCAGCAGTGAAGCATGGTAGAGAGCGGTACAATAATGAGTGTCTGCAGGCAGCAGTGAAGCATGGTGAGAGCGGTACAATAATGAGTGTCTGCAGGCAGCAGTGAAGCATAGTCGAGATTGGTACAATAATAAGTGTCTGCAGGCAGCAGTGAAGCATGGTGGAGAGTGGTACAATAATGTCTGTCTGCAGGCAGCTGTGAAACATGGTGGAGATCGGTACAATAATGAGTGTCTGCAAACAGCAGTGAAGCATGGTGGAGAGCAGTACAATATTGAGTGTCTGCAGGTATCAGTGAAGCATGATGAGAGCGGTATAATAATGAGTGTCTGCAGGCAGCAGTGAAGCATGGTGGAGAGCAGTACAATAGTTAGTGTCTGCAGGCAGCAGTGAAGCATGGTGGAGAGCGGTATAATAATGAGTGTCTGCAAGCAGCAGTAAAGCATGGTGGAGAGCGGTACAATAATGAGTGTTTGCCGACAGCAGTTGATCTGGATTATGGTTTTCTCCAGCAGGTTTCAGGGTATTTTGTAGCTTCCCAATTGTATAGTGTGCACACATCATCGAGCAGATCAGACACAAGCTATCAATCTCATATCCAAAATGGCTCTCTGGGCAGAAACACCCAGACAGCCCCCTTTTATTTGGAAAGCATACAATGGGCGTGCAACAGGTTACATCAGTAACATATAGGATTCTCATTTGTCGGATCATATAGAATCCCCCCTCCTTCCTGCCCACCTTCTCTCAAGTCCAATGTATAAGCAAGTCTTTGTCTTACATACTTTCAGTTTTGAGCACATGTCTGTATCTCTTTGTTGTGAGCTGGATTATGGAGAAGTTTCTGTGTGGAGGATGGGAAAGGATTGGGAAAACACTCAGTATTGAATACAAGCAATAACAACACTGTGATTTAACTCTTTCCTTATGCAGCAGAGTTCCACATTAGGCTGAAGTCACAAAACACACATAATACGTCTAGTTTAGTACAAATCGATAGACATTTTATACTAACTAATCATCATGTCTATCACACAGTGAAGCATGGGTGAGAGCGGTACAATAATGAGTGTCTGCAGTCAGCAGTGAAGCATGGTGGAGAACGGTACAATAATGAGTGTTTGCAGGCAGCAGTGAAGCATGGTGCAGACTCCTTACAAGTTTTGCGTTGCATTTCAGCATAGGGAGTTGGCGATTTGGTCTGGATTAATGGTGTCCTCAATGCTGAGAAAAACTGGCAGCTACATGTCCATCATGTAATATCATCAGGGGAGCATCTGATTGGCTGCAGCAGGACAACAACCCCCAACATGCAGCCAATATCATTAAAAACTACCTTCAGTGTAAGGGTGGACACCCACTGGCGATATTTTCTTTCTTGCGCTGCGAGAGCACGTGAAAACTCTTGCCTCGCAGCGCAAGAAAGACGCCGAAATACAACCGGCATATCGCCAGTGTTTTAAATGGGGCCAGTGGTAGCAGCGCTAGCCCCATTGAAAAGAAATGGAGAATGCCGGGGATGAAAGAATCCTCTGCCACAGCTGTCACAGCTGTGGCAGAAGTGCAGAATGATATCCCATTGCTTTCAATGGGATCGGCACTGCTGCCGATCCCATTGAAAGCAGTGCTTTCTGGCAAGCCCCGCAGTATGATTATCAGGAAAGGGCTTGAAATATAAGCCCTTCCCTAAAAAATCATTTGAGGATTCTTTCATCCCCGCGGTCACCGTGGGGATGAAGGAAACTCCTGCCACAGCTGTCACAGCTGTTGCAGAAGTCCCCAACATTCTCCACTTCTTTTCAATGGGGCTAGCGCTGCTGCCACTGGCCCCATTGAAAACACTGGCGATATCCCGGTTTTTTTCTTGCACTGCGCTGTGAGGCTTTTCCTTTACTCTCGTAGCGCAGTGGAGAAAAAAACGCCAGTGGGTGTCCGCCCTAAGGAAGAACAGGGAGTCCTGGAAGTGATGATTTGGCCCCACAGAGCCCGGATCTCACATCATCCAGTCTGGCTGGGATTACATGAAGAAACAGAAGGATTGGAGAGAGCCGACATCCACAGAAGATCTGGACTTAGTTCTCCAAGATGTCTGGAACCTCCCTACCGAGTTCCTTCAAAAACTTTATACAAGTGTGCTTAAAAGAACTAAATCTGTTTTGAAGGCAAAACGGGGGAAGGAGGGGGTGTTCACACCGAATACTGATCTAATTTAGATTTCTGTTGTTCAGTCACTTTGCATTTTGTTAATTGACCAAATAAACCGTTAACCCTTCTGTTTCTCAGAATTCTTACTTTTCAGCATCTTTTCCACACCTGCCTACAACAGTCATGTATATGCGCTGCCTCTATGTTATGTACACACCTGCATGTGAACCAGGTAGTCACATTGTGCCGTGTATTTCTGTCCTCCACAGCTCAGCTGTCTGCAGTCCTACTCCGCTCCTTACAACGGTACCCATTTGCCACCCGAATCTTGGGGCTGCGTGGAGAACCCCAAATACTACAGCTACATTGCGGTCCTAGCTCTGATCGCCACCATCATGTTGGTTCAGGTCAGCCACATGGTGAAGCTCACCCTCATGCTGATGATCAGTATTGCTGTCGGAGTTGTAGACATTTACGCCTGGAAACCAATTTTCGATGATTATGACAAGAAGCGTTTCAACAGCTACGTGTAAGTCTGACTATTAGCTGACTGTTATTGTGACCATGGAGTGCACTCTCCCATGGAAGACGGGGTTGGAGTAAGGAAGGGGCAGGATGGTGAATAACAGTAGCAGAATAAGATATATATACGGATGCCCTGAGCTCCAAGATACATGTTGGTCTTTAGTACAAACTGTCCGTATTTGTTTGTCTAAACCGAAACACTGTTAATACAAGGCTTCACATTTTCTCAAAACATTGCAAATATGCTGAGAGTTGACAAACGGCGGCATTATACTACAATGTACCTTTAAAAAACAGCTTTATTGATTATCAGACACACCACAAATTAAGCCCCATTTACACGCAACGATTATTGCACAAAATTCATTCAAATGATGGCTTTTTGAGCGATAATTGTTGCATGTAAACGCTTCCACTCTTCGGCTGAACGATGCTTTTTAGGTGAGCATAAAATCCATCATTCAGCCAGAGGGAGATAGCAAGGGACCACGTGCTGTGTTCTACATGGGAGTTCGAGATAACGTTGTATGCAGAGACAATGCAGCCCATGCAAAGACAATGCAGCTGAGTGCAAAGTCCAGTCCACATGCTGGCATTTGCAAAAAGCTGCTGGAGGCTCATTTACATGCAAACGAAGCTGATAAAGTGCTAATTGGCATCAGTGCCCATTAGTACTTTATGGAAAATGATCACTAGAACTGTGAATCTTTCAATCCTTTGAAAGAGTGTCTTTGCGTGTAAATGAGCCTTTAGGCATATATACTAAACACCACACTGCCCCTCCTTCCTAATATAACTGCAGGCAGAGAAAAGACCCTAGCACTGAGAAGCATTAAGGTCACATACTGTACACATGTACTGTATACAGCATTTACCAGGTAGGTATATGTGCATGGAGGGGGGAGCCTTTAGGGTCGCTTAGGGTCGTGAACAACTAAACGGCTAACAATAACAACAATAACTCTTTCTGTCTATTTGTTACCTTTTCACGGATAAACGGCTGAAGCAATTTTGATGAAATTTGGCAGGGAGATGGTTGGATCCTGAGGAAGGACACAGACTACAGAGTTCTCCTGGGAACGCAAAAAGACAGATTAATTTGGTGATGCGCAGGCGCACCTCCGCTCTACTGCCGGCGCCATTCAGCAAGGCAGAGGGGAAGGGGGTGCACATCATAAGCTAAGCCTACACAAACAGGCAGAGACGTGACGGCAGGCATCATTGCCACACGTACGCGATTATTAAGTTAGCAGGGATATCCGGCGTTGCCTGGGATTAAAACTTGAACAAAAGACACATTAATATGGATTGAGATTTTAAAGAAAATCTGTGTTACCCCTAGCAACCAATCACAGCGCAGCTTTTATTTTACCTCAGCAGTATAAAAAATACCAACCAATCACAGCGCAGTTCTGATACGCAAGGTTTATTCTTAACAGCAACCTAACATGGGGAATAAAGAATGCTTGTGGCCCCAACGAATGAAACTGTAGGACAGATGAATGAAAAAATGACTTCACATGTTGAAGGAGATATTGTAGAATATCTGTGGGTGGATAATGTCAACCCTTTGCAATCCAATTTTGGATTCAGAGTTTTCTAGGGGGCTTTCTCTTTCTGCCATTATACAATGGCGCCATCTGCTGGCTAGAGCCAGTACTGCAGTATGTGACCTGCTGAAGAGGCCCCCCGACATCAGAGTGGCCAGTAATCTACAGTAAGAATACCCTGCTGGACGTCTTCCAACATCGGAGCTGTACAGTCTCCAATCAGAATTTCTTTAGACGTCAGACGGTGGATTGGAAAGGGTTAAGGACAGTGAACACCGCATACCCTGAAGAGTTCCTTAATTGTCAGGAAGGCCTTCCCAGAAGCTGAGGTTAAAAGTTGGTGTTCCAGTCCTATTAATGCGTAATCTTGATGTGACAAAACTGTGCAACAGCACACGATTACAAATTATACACCTGGGGCAAAATATTGTGAGAGCCATTATTATGACTGGAATAGCAAACGGAGAAAGTGTTTTAATTCCACACATTCCAATAATATCGACAGATTTGCCTTTTCAATTCAAAAGGCTGCAATTCCCTCTAAAAATAGCATTTGCAATGACAAATGTTAAGGCTGAAGGGCAAACACTTAGGGTAGCAGGTGTACATCTAGAAAAAACATAGGCAACTGTATGTGGCGGCTCAGGTGTATACAGCCCACTAAACCTTTAGATCCTAGCAAAAGATAACAAGACCAAAAACGTACAGAACCGTGCTGACAGCAGATTTCAACTTTTTACATTTCAATATACAGCAAAGTGTGATTGTTCTCAGCAGGAGAACCCACGTAATCTTGTAGATATGATACCTTTTAATGGCTAACCAAAATACATGATGTAATAGCGAGCTTTCGGCAAGCTAAAATATATATAGCAAAACACAGATTAGATAAAAAATACAAATTCAACCAAGTCGCGGGTAAAAAGCTAGTTGTCTATATATACTCTCTACTGAAACACCATCTATACTGTATATCCTCCATAATGAAATTCTGTCTATAAGCATATTCTCTACAATAGAAAATCAATTGTAAATCCTCCATACTCAGTCTATATATCCTCCATGCTGGAACATTGTATATACAGTATATCATCTATACTTCAACATTATTTATAGATGTCCCACACTGAAACATCGTCTATATATCATCCACACTAGAACATCGTCTATATATCATCCACACTAGAACATCGTCTATATATCATCCACACTAGAGCATCGTCTATATATCATCCACACTAGAACATCGTCTATATATCATCCACAATAGAATGTCGTCTATATATCATCCACACTAGAACATCGTCTATATATCATCCACACTAGAACATCGTCTATATATCATCCACACTGAAACATCGTCTATATATCATCCACACTAGAACATCGTCTATATGTCATCCACACTAGAACATCGTCTATATATCATCCACACTAGAACATCGTCTATATATCATCCACACTAGAACATCGTCTATATATCATCCACACTAGAACATCGTCTATATATCATCCACACTAGAACATCGTCTATATTGCATCCACACTAGAACATTGTCTATATATCATCCACACTAGAACATCGTCTATATATCATCCACACTAGAACATCGTCTATATATCATCCCCACTAGAACATCGTCTATATATCATCATCACTAGAACATCGTCTATATATCATCCACACTGAAACATCGTCTATATATCATCCCCACTAGAACATCGTCTATATATCATCCACACTAGAACATCGTCTATATATCATCCACACTAGAACATCGTCTATATATCATCCACACTAGAACATCGTCTATATATCATCCACACTAGAACATCGTCTATATATCATCCACACTAGAACATCGTCTATATATCATCCACACTAGAACATCGTCTATATATCATCCACACTAGAACATCGTCTATATATCATCCACACTAGAACATCGTCTATATATCATCCACACTAGAACATCGTCTATATATCATCCACACTAGAACATCGTCTATATATCATCCACACTAGAACATCGTCTATATATCATCCACACTAGAACATCGTCTATATATCATCCACACTAGAACATCGTCTATATTGCATCCACACTAGAACATTGTCTATATATCATCCACACTAGAACATTGTCTATATATCATCCACACTAGAACATCGTCTATATTGCATCCACACTAGAACATTGTCTATATATCATCCACACTAGAACATCATCTATATATCATCCACACTAGAACATCGTCTATATATCATCCCCACTAGAACATCGTCTATATATCATCATCACTAGAACATCGTCTATATATCATCCACACTGAAACATCGTCTATATATCATCCCCACTAGAACATCGTCTATATATCATCCACACTAGAACATCGTCTATATATCATCCACACTAGAACATCGTCTATATATCATCCACACTAGAACATCGTCTATATATCATCCACACTAGAACATCGTCTATATATCATCCACACTAGAACATCGTCTATATATCATCCACACTAGAACATCGTCTATATATCATCCACACTAGAACATCGTCTATATATCATCCACACTAGAACATCGTCTATATATCATCCACACTAGAACATCGTCTATATATCATCCACACTAGAACATCGTCTATATATCATCCACACTAGAACATCGTCTATATATCATCCACACTAGAACATCGTCTATATATCATCCACACTAGAACATCGTCTATATATCATCCACACTAGAACATCGTCTATATATCATCCACACTAGAACATCGTCTATATATCATCCACACTAGAACATCGTCTATATTGCATCCACACTAGAACATTGTCTATATATCATCCACACTAGAACATCATCTATATATCATCCACACTAGAACATCGTCTATATATCATCCCCACTAGAACATCGTCTATATATCATCATCACTAGAACATCGTCTATATATCATCCACACTGAAACATCGTCTATATATCATCCCCACTAGAACATCGTCTATATATCATCCACACTAGAACATCGTCTATATATCATCCACACTAGAACATCGTCTATATATCATCCACACTAGAACATCGTCTATATATCATCCACACTAGAACATCGTCTATATATCATCCACACTAGAACATCGTCTATATATCATCCACACTAGAACATCGTCTATATATCATCCACACTAGAACATCGTCTATATATCATCCACACTAGAGCATCGTCTATATATCATCCACACTAGAGCATCGTCTATATATCATCCACACTAGAACATCGTCTATATATCATACACACTAGAACATCGTCTATATATCATCCACACTAGAACATCGTCTATATATCATCCACACTAGAACATCGTCTATATATCATCCACACTAGAACATCGTCTATATATCATCCACACTAGAACATCGTCTATATATCATCCACACTAGAACATCGTCTATATATCATCCACACTAGAACATCGTCTATATATCATCCACACTAGAACATCGTCTATATATCATCCACACTAGAACATCGTCTATATATCATCCACACTAGAACATCGTCTATATATCATCCACACTAGAACATCGTCTATATATCATCCACACTAGAACATCGTCTATATTGCATCCACACTAGAACATTGTCTATATATCATCCACACTAGAACATCATCTATATATCATCCACACTAGAACATCGTCTATATATCATCCCCACTAGAACATCGTCTATATATCATCATCACTAGAACATCGTCTATATATCATCCACACTGAAACATCGTCTATATATCATCCACACTAGAACATCGTCTATATATCATCCACACTAGAACATCGTCTATATATCATCCACACTAGAACATCGTCTATATATCATCCACACTAGAACATCGTCTATATATCATCCACACTAGAACATCGTCTATATATCATCCACACTAGAACATCGTCTATATATCATCCACACTAGAACATCGTCTATATATCATCCACACTAGAACATCGTCTATATATCATCCACACTAGAACATCGTCTATATATCATCCACACTAGAACATCGTCTATATATCATCCACACTAGAACATCGTCTATATATCATCCACACTAGAACATCGTCTATATATCATCCACACTGAAACATCATCTATATATCATACACACTAGAACATCGTCTATATATCATCCACACTAGAACATCGTCTATATATCATCCACACTGAAACATCGTCTATATATCATCCACACTAGAGCATCGTCTATATATCATCCACACTAGAGCATCGTCTATATATCATCCACACTAGAACATCGTCTATATATCATCCACACTAGAACATCGTCTATATATCATCCACACTAGAACATCGTCTATATATCATCCACAATAGAATGTCGTCTATATATCATCCACACTAGAACATCGTCTATATATCATCCACACTAGAACATCGTCTATATATCATCCACACTAGAACATCGTCTATATATCATCCACACTAGAACATCGTCTATATATCATCCACACTGGAACATCGTCTCTATTTACTCCATAATGGAACATCATTTATACAGTATATTCTCCGTACTGAAACATTGTTTAAATATCATCCAACTGAAACATGATCTATATATATATTACATATTGGAACACTGTCTATAAGTCCTCTATACTGAAACATCATCTATTGCTGAAAGTGAGGCTGTCCGAAGACATGCTACATATATGTGTGCCGCACGTTGTTTGATAGATTTGGCTCCGTTTCCGACTTTGTACCACCACTTACTGGCATACTTTACACCACTCCTTGCTTATAAAAACCAGTGCAGATAAGTACTAACACCAATGTATTTTAACCCTTTGCAATCCAATTTTGGATGCAGGGTTTCCTTGGGGACTTTCTCTTTCTGCCATTATACAATGGCGCCATCTGCTGGCTAGAGCCTGTACTGTGGTGTGGGACACGCTGGAGAGGCTCCCAACAACAGAGCGGCCAGTAATATACAGTAAGAATACCCTGCCGGACGTCTTCCGACATCAGAGCTGTACAGCCATAAATGAGAATGTCTTTAGACGTCAGACAGTAGATTGGAAAGTGTTAAGACTTGACAAACTTGCACCCCCTTTTCTAGACACTTTTGAAAACTTTCTAGCAAGGTGCAAAAATCTGTTCATTTTGCTTCAAATCATCAATAAATTTGTCTGCTGTGATTTGTGCCAACATTTTGGTGCAAATGCCCAAATGCCTATCTACCTTCTATACCGAAACACCATCTGGAAATTCTCCATACTGAACATTATCTGCAAACCTCCATACTGAAACATTACTTTTACTTGTACAAGGGCCACATTGCTGTACTGAACCACTTCCAAAGCCACAAGAGTATTCCTATCTGAGGCATTTATGGTACATTTTAAGAATATGCCATCCTACGTTCCACTTCCAGAACTCCCACCTATCGGGAGACTGGGGTTCCCCCCCCCCCCCCCCCAATCAGTACTCCCGACAGGAGACGACGCATGTGACTCTCTTCATTGATGGATAGCAAGATAATGACCTGGCATTTCATAAATCCAATAAACTATAATCCCATAAACTACCATGGAGAGGGCTGCGTGTATATATGATGCCTGTAACTCATAGAGTGCCAAACGGGTCAACAGACTGTATTCTCCTAATACATAAGGGACCAAGACATGTCTACACAGGGCACCATTAGTGCTTGTCCGTTCCTGTTGCTTTGCTACGTACCACTTCTCTTCACCCTGACATGAAAACTAAATGTGAGCAGCCACACATAAATATTTCTGTGACCGGGTGATTGGTTCTGCACAGAGTGGCATCGTGGGCCACAGGGGCGTAGCTAAAGGCTCCTGGGCCTGGGTGCAAAGGTTTATCTTGGGGCCCACCAACTTCTCTTAACCACACAGAGGCGTAACTTGAAGCTCCTGGCCTCCAATACAAACCTGTAACAGGGCCCCCAACTATAATGCTTTATTCATAGTACTGGGCTCCCTATATGAAGAAGAGAGGCCTTATGGGCCCCCTAAGGCTCCTGGGCCCAGGAGCAATCCCCTATAGTTACGCCAGTGGTGGGCCGCATGTTGTGCATCCCTGCTCTATATTGAAACATTGTCCTCTATTCTGAAACATGGTCTATATATCCTCCATACTGAAACATCATGTAAAATATGCTCTTTACTAAAACATTGTCTATATGTCCTGTATAATAAAGCATGGTTTCAGTATGAAGAATATATAGACCTCACCTATGCATCCTCCATACTGAAATATTGTCCTCGATTCGAAAATATGGTCTATATATCCTCCACACTGAAACACTGACTGTATATACTCCATACTGAAACATCATGCACATATGCTCCATACTCAAACATCGTCTATATATCCTCTGTAATAAAGCCTGGTCTATATACACTCCATACTGCAACATCATGGATGTATGCTCTATACTCAAACATCGTCTATATATCCTCCATACTGAACATTTTCTGTATATCTACTGTAATGAAGCATTGTCCAAATATACGAGTATAATCTGTACTGACATATCGGGATCTTGAATAAGATGTGACCTTAACGATGACCATAATAATAAAGAATTGGTATAATGCTAATGAATGGAATGGATGACTGTCACATGACAATATTTCAAGTGATCTACAGATTATATGGGATCGACAGATCAATACACTATTATCCTAAACATTTACATGGACTCCTTCTTCGCTGTCTTTCTGCAGGACCTACCTGGTTCCTTCCAAATATTCCATGACGGCGATGATCTTCATCATGATGCTCAGTTTCTACTACTTTGCCCGACATGTAAGTTACGTCTTGCCTAATAATGTTAGTTAGTTTAGTTGATCGTTGTGCTGCCTTCTCTTGTCACCCCGCCCACATACTACAAAGTGTGCAATGGTCTTCCACCATACTGATGTCTGACACAACTTCAGGACTACATGGGACCGAACTGCATACAAGCCCAGTAGGAGATCCTGGAAATGTAGGTCCAATTGGCCTCATCCTTCCTCATGAGCTTCCATGGGAAAAGTCAACCAGCTCAGCAATTATGCTTCCCTTGTCACCAGATGTGATACTGTGCTGTGATCTGTGAAGCATGGGAGATTATTGTGATTTGCCGGTTTGTTCTATCTTTTTTATATGCAACCATAAAACCTATGGCTTATGAGGCAAACATTTTTTGACATACCAATTCTAAGGATCCAAAGTGAGAAGCAATGTGTTGGGTTGGGCTTCTGTAGTTTGGACTAATGCAACTGACCATAAGTCATGGTTTGCCTTTTCCAGGTGGAGAAGTTGGCCAGGACCCTGTTCTTATGGAAGATTGATGTACATGACCAAAAGGAGAAGGTCTATGACATGAGGCGCTGGAACGAGGCACTGGTCACCAACATGTTGCCTGAGCATGTAGCTCGCCATTTTCTCGGCTCCAAAAAGAGAGATGAGGTAAGATAAAGAGAAGGTGGACTCAATGTTCGATGAAAGATCATGACCATGTTCAGCTGGTTCACATCCCTTTCCTATCTCTCAGGAGTTGTACAGCCAGTCGTACGATGAGATCGGGGTGATGTTTGCTTCTATCCCAAACTTCTCTGACTTTTATACAGAAGAGAGTATCAACAATGGAGGCATTGAGTGTCTCAGGTTCCTCAATGAGATCATCTCAGATTTTGATGCGGTAAGTTACAAAGCTTAATGATAGAAGTCTTAATTGGAATTGACAAGCTTAAAAGGGCCACTAATATATGAAGTATGGACTGATATTGCCCTCATTGGTGACATCATCAAGCATATGCCGTCTGTGAGCTTTCTTGGAAACATACTTTTAAGAATGTTTCACTTGTGGATGATGTTGTTCTGGCGTGATTACATTAGAAGGACAGGTACTGTCAAAGGATATCTATGAGAACATGAGTCGGTGCAGCACCATTTCTAATTATGTCATTTTTTTTCTTTGCAGTTGTTGGATGAGCCTCAGTTTCGGTGTATTACAAAGATCAAGACTATAGGAAGCACTTACATGGCGGCATCTGGAGTCACTCCAGACTCCAATACAAATGGCTACAACAGCACTATCAAGGTTGGTCCTTAATTTTACAATAACACTAATCTGAGTGTTTAACTGATAACACGTAGGTTTCTTAGGGCACACATGGAAACTGCAAGCAATTCGGCCAAAATCAAATCTACTGTATCATGTAGCTGACAACTAATGTCAATACTTGTTCATGGACATAACTACTATAATACTGCTCTCTATGTTCAAGAATATGACTGCTATATTACTGCCCCCTATGTACAGGAATATAACTACTATAATACTGCCCCCTATGTACAGGAATATAACTACTATAATACTGCCCCCTATGTACAGGAATATAACTACTATAATACTGCCCCTATGTACAAGAATATAACTACTATAATACTGCCCCCTATGTACAAGAATATAACTACTATAATACTGCCCCCTATGTACAGGAATATAACTACTATAATACTGCCCCCTATGTACAGGAATATAACTACTATAATACTGCCCCTATGTACAAGAATATAACTACTATAATACTGCCCCCTATGTACAAGAATATAACTACTATAATACTGCCCCCTATGTACAGGAATATAACTACTATAATACTGCCCCCTATGTACAAGCATATAACTACTATAATACTGCCCCCTATGTACAAGAATATAACTACTATAATACTGTCCGCTATGTACAACAATATAACTACTATATTACTTCCCCCTATGCACAAGAATATAACTATTATAATACTGCCTCCTATATACAACAAAACTACTATAATACTGTCCCCTATGTACAAGAATATAACTACTATAATACTGCTCCTAAATACAACAATATAACTACTATAATACTGCCTCCTATGTACAAGAATATAACTATTATAACACTGCCCCCTATGTACAAGACAATAACTACTATAATACTGCCTCCTATGTACAAGAATATAACTACTATAATACTGCCCCCCATGTACAAGAATATAACTACTATAATACTGCCCCCCATGTACAAGAATATAACTACTATAATACTGCCCCCCCATGTACAAGAATATAACTACTATAACACTGCCCCCCATGTACAAGAATATAACTACTGTAATACTGCCCCCTATATACAAGAATATAACTACTATAATACTGCCCCTATGTACAAGAATATAACTACTATAATACTGTCCCCTATGTAAAAGAATATAGCTACTATAATACTGCCCCCTATGTACAAGAATATAACTACTATAATACTGCCCCCTTTGTACAAGAATATAACTACTATAATACTGCCCCCTATGTACAAGAATATAACTACTATAATACTGCCTCCTATGTACAAGAATATAATAACTATAATACTGCTTTCTATGTACAAGAATATAACTACTATAATACTGTACCCTATGTACAAGAATATAACTACTATAATACTGCTCCCTATGTACAAGAATATAACTAATATAATTCTGCCCCCTATGTACAAGAATATAACTACTATAATACTGCCCGCTATGTACAAAAATATATCTACTATAATACTGCCCCTATCTACAAGAATATAACTACTATAATACTGCTTCCTATGTTCAAGAATATAACTACTATAATACTGCCCCTATGTACAAGAATATAACTACTATAATACTGCTCCCTATGTACGAGAATATAACTACTATAATACTGCCCCCTATGTACAAGAATATAACTACTATAATACTGCCCCCTATGTACAAGAATATAACTACTATAATACTGCCCCTATGTACAAGAATATAACTACTATAATACTGCCCCTATGTACAAGAATATAACTACTATAATACTGCTCCCTATGTACGAGAATATAACTACTATAATACTGCCCCCTATGTACAAGAATATAACTACTATAATACTGCTCCTATGTACAAGCATATAACTACTATAATACTGCCCCCTATATACAACAATATAACTACTATAGTACTGCCCCCTATGTACAAGAATATAACTACGATAATACTGCCCCCTATGTACAAGAATATAACTACTATAATACTGCCCCCCATGTACAAGAATATAACTACTATAATACTGCCCCCCATGTACAAGAATATAACTACTGTAATACTGCCCCTATGTACAAGAATATAACAACTATAATACTGCCCCCTATGTACAAGAATATAACTACTATAATATTGCCCCCTATGTATAAGAACATAACTACTTTAATACTGCTCCTATGTACAAGAATATAACTACTATAATACTGCCTCCTATGTACAAGAATATAACTACTATAATACTGCCCTCTATGTACAAGAATATAACTAATATAATACTGCCCCCTATGTACAAGAATATAACTACTATAATACTGCCCCCTATGTACAAGAATATAACTACTGTAATACTGCCCCTTATGTACAAGAATATAACTAGTATAATACTGCCCCCTATGTACAAGAATATAACTATTATAATACTGCCCCCTATGTACAAGAACATAACTACTATAATACTGCCTCCTATATACAAGAATATATCTACTATAATACTGCCCCCTATGTACAAGAATATAACTACTATAATACTGCCTCCTATGTACAAGAATATAACTACTATAATACTGCCCCCTATGTACAAGAATATAACTACTATAATACTGCCCCCTATGTACAAGAACATAACTACTATAATACTACCTCCTATATACAAGAATATATCTACTATAATACTGCCCCCTATGTACAAGAATATAACTACTATAATAGTGCCCCCTATGTACAAGAATATAACTACTATAATACTGCCCTCTATGTACAAGAATATAACTACTATAATACTGCCCCCTATGTACAAGAATATAACTACTATAATACTGCCCCCTATGTACAAGAATATAACTACTATAATACTGCTCCTATGTAGAAGAATATAACTACTATAATACTGCCCCCTATGTAGAAGAATATAACTACTATAATACTGCCCCTAATGTACAAGAATATAACTACTATAATACTGCCTCCTATGTACACGAATATAACTACTATAATACTGCCCCCTATGTACACGAATATAACTACTATAATACTGCCCCCTATGTACAAGAATATAACTACTATAATACTGCCTCCTATGTACACGAATATAACTACTATAATACTGCCCCCTATGTACACGAATATAACTACTATAATACTGCCCCCTATGTACAAGAATATAACTACTATAATACTGCTCCTATGTACAAGAATATAGCTACTATAATACTGCCCCCTATGTACAAGAATATAACTACTATAATACTGCTCCTATGTACAAGAATATAACTACTATAATACTGCCTCCTATGTACAATAATATAACTACTATAATACTGCCCCCTATATACAAGAATATAACTACTATAATACTACTTCCTACGTACAAGAATATAACTACTATAATACTGCCCCCTATTTACAAGAATATAACTACTATAATACTGCCTCCTATGTACAATAGTATAACTACTATAATACTGCCCCCTATATACAAGAATATAACTACTATAATACTACTTCCTATGTACAAGAATATAACTACTATAATACTGCTCTCCTATGTACAAGAATATAACTACTATAATACTGCCCCCTATGTACAAGAATATAACTACTATAATACTGCTCCTATATACAAGTATATAACTACTATAATACTGCCCCCTATGTACAAGAATATAACTACTATAATACTGCTCCTATGTAGAAGAATATAACTACTATAATACTGCCCCCTATGTAGAAGAATATAACTACTATAATACTGCCCCTAATGTACAAGAATATAACTACTATAATACTGCTTCCTATGTACAAGAATATAACTACTATAATACTGCCTCCTATGTACACGAATATAACTACTATAATACTGCCCCCTATGTACACGAATATAACTACTATAATACTGCCCCCTATGTACAAGAATATAACTACTATAATACTGCTCCTATGTACAAGAATATAACTACTATAATACTGCCCCCTGTGTACAAGAATATAACTACTATAATACTGCCCCCTATGTACAGGAATATAACTACTATAATACTGCCTCCTATGTACAAGAATATAACTACTATAATACTGTCCCCAACGTACAAGAATATAACTACTATAATACTGCCTCCTATGTACAAGAATATAACTACTATAATACTGCCCCCTATGTACAAGAATATAACTACTATAATACTGCTCCTATGTACAAGCATATAACTACTATAATACTGTCCCCAACGTACAAGAATATAACTACTATAATACTGCCTCCTATGTACAAGAATATAACTACTATAATACTGCCTCCTATGTACAAGAATATAACTACTATAATACTGTCCCCAACGTACAAGAATATAACTACTATAATACTGCCACCTATGTACAAGAATATAACTACTGTAATACTGCCCCCTATGTACAAGAATATAACTACTATAATACTGCCCCCTATATACAAGAAAATAAATACTTTAATACTACTTCCTATGTACAAGAATATAACTACTATAATACTGCCTCCTATGTACAAGAATATAACTACTATAATACTGCCTCCCCATGTACAAGAATATAACTACTATAATACTGCCCCCCATGTACAAGAATATAGCTATTATAATACTGCCCCCCATGTACAAGAATATAACTACTGTAATACTGCCCCCTATGTACAAGAATATAACTACTATAATACTGCCCCCTATGTACAAGAATATAACTATTATAATACTGCCCCCTATGTACAAGAATATAACTACTATAATACTGCCTCCTATATACAACAATATAACTACAATAATACTGCCTCCTATGTACAAGAATATAACTATTATAACACTGCCCCCTATGTACAAGAACATAACTACTTTAATACTGCTCCTATGTACAAGAATATAACTACTATAATACTGCCTCCTATGTACAAGAATATAACTACTATAATACTGCCCCCTATGTACAAGAATATAACTACTATAATACTGCCCCCTATGTACAAGAATATAACTACTATAATACTGCCCCCTATGTACAAGAATATAACTACTGTAATACTGCCCCTTATGTACAAGAATATAACTACTATAAAACTGCCCCTATGTACAAGAATATAACTATTATAATACTGCCCCCTATGTACAAGAATATAACTACTATAATACTGCCTCCTATGTACAAGAATATAACTACTATAATACTGCCCCCTATGTACAAGAATATAACTACTATAATACTGCCCCCTATGTACAAGAATATAACTACTATAATACTACCTCCTATATACAAGAATATATCTACTATAATACTGCCCCCTATGTACAAGAATATAACTACTATAATAGTGCCCCCTATGTACAAGAATATAACTACTATAATACTGCCCTCTATGTACAAGAATATAACTACTATAATACTGCCCCCTATGTACAAGAATATAACTACTATAATACTGCTCCTATGTAGAAGAATATAACTACTATAATACTGCTCCTATGTAGAATATAACTACTATAATACTGCCCCTAATGTACAAGAATATAACTACTATAATACTGCTTCCTATGTACAAGAATATAACTACTATAATACTGCCTCCTATGTACACGAATATAACTACTATAATACTGCCCCCTATGTACACGAATATAACTACTATAATACTGCCCCCTATGTACAAGAATATAACTACTATAATACTGCTCCTATGTACAAGAATATAACTACTATAATACTGCCCCCTGTGTACAAGAATATAACTACTATAATACTGCCCCCTATGTACAGGAATATAACTACTATAATACTGCCTCCTATGTACAAGAATATAACTACTATAATACTGTCCCCAACGTACAAGAATATAACTACTATAATACTGCCTCCTATGTACAAGAATATAACTACTATAATACTGCCACCTATGTACAAGAATATAACTACTGTAATACTGCCCCCTATGTACAAGAATATAACTACTATAATACTGCCCCCTATATACAAGAAAATAAATACTTTAATACTACTTCCTATGTACAAGAATATAACTACTATAATACTGCCTCCTATGTACAAGAATATAACTACTATAATACTACCTCCCCATGTACAAGAATATAACTACTATAATACTGCCCCCCATGTACAAGAATATAACTATTATAATACTGCCCCCCATGTACAAGAATATAACTACTATAATACTGCCTCCTATGTACAAGAATATAACTACTATAATACTGCCACCTATGTACAAGAATATAACTACTGTAATACTGCCCCCTATGTACAAGAATATAACTACTATAATACTGCCCCCTATGTACAAGAATATAACTATTATAATACTGCCCCCTATGTACAAGAATATAACTACTATAATACTGCCCCCTATGTACACGAATATAACAACTATAATACGGCCCCCTATGTACAAGAATATAACTACTATAATACTGCCTCCTATGTACACGAATATAACTACTATAATACTGCCCCCTATGTACACGAATATAACTACTATAATACTGCCCCCTATGTACAAGAATATAACTACTATAATACTGCTCCTATGTACAAGAATATAGCTACTATAATACTGCCCCCTATGTACAAGAATATAACTACTATAATACTGCTCCTATGTACAAGAATATAACTACTATAATACTGCCTCCTATGTACAATAATATAACTACTATAATACTGCCCCCTATATACAAGAATATAACTACTATAATACTACTTCCTACGTACAAGAATATAACTACTATAATACTGCCCCCTATTTACAAGAATATAACTACTATAATACTGCCTCCTATGTACAATAGTATAACTACTATAATACTGCCCCCTATATACAAGAATATAACTACTATAATACTACTTCCTATGTACAAGAATATAACTACTATAATACTGCTCTCCTATGTACAAGAATATAACTACTATAATACTGCCCCCTATGTACAAGAATATAACTACTATAATACTGCTCCTATATACAAGTATATAACTACTATAATACTGCCCCCTATGTACAAGAATATAACTACTATAATACTGCTCCTATGTAGAAGAATATAACTACTATAATACTGCCCCCTATGTAGAAGAATATAACTACTATAATACTGCCCCTAATGTACAAGAATATAACTACTATAATACTGCCCCTAATGTACAAGAATATAACTACTATAATACTGCTTCCTATGTACAAGAATATAACTACTATAATACTGCTCCTATGTACAAGAATATAACTACTATAATACTGCCCCCTGTGTACAAGAATATAACTACTATAATACTGCCCCCTATGTACAGGAATATAACTACTATAATACTGCCTCCTATGTACAAGAATATAACTACTATAATACTGTCCCCAACGTACAAGAATATAACTACTATAATACTGCCTCCTATGTACAAGAATATAACTACTATAATACTGCCACCTATGTACAAGAATATAACTACTGTAATACTGCCCCCTATGTACAAGAATATAACTACTATAATACTGCCCCCTATATACAAGAAAATAAATACTTTAATACTACTTCCTATGTACAAGAATATAACTACTATAATACTGCCTCCTATGTACAAGAATATAACTACTATAATACTGCCTCCCCATGTACAAGAATATAACTACTATAATACTGCCCCCCATGTACAAGAATATAGCTATTATAATACTGCCCCCCATGTACAAGAATATAACTACTGTAATACTGCCCCCTATGTACAAGAATATAACTACTATAATACTGCCCCCTATGTACAAGAATATAACTATTATAATACTGCCCCCTATGTACAAGAATATAACTACTATAATACTGCCTCCTATATACAACAATATAACTACAATAATACTGCCTCCTATGTACAAGAATATAACTATTATAACACTGCCCCCTATGTACAAGAACATAACTACTTTAATACTGCTCCTATGTACAAGAATATAACTACTATAATACTGCCTCCTATGTACAAGAATATAACTACTATAATACTGCCCCCTATGTACAAGAATATAACTACTATAATACTGCCCCCTATGTACAAGAATATAACTACTATAATACTGCCCCCTATGTACAAGAATATAACTACTGTAATACTGCCCCTTATGTACAAGAATATAACTACTATAAAACTGCCCCTATGTACAAGAATATAACTATTATAATACTGCCCCCTATGTACAAGAATATAACTACTATAATACTGCCTCCTATGTACAAGAATATAACTACTATAATACTGCCCCCTATGTACAAGAATATAACTACTATAATACTGCCCCCTATGTACAAGAATATAACTACTATAATACTACCTCCTATATACAAGAATATATCTACTATAATACTGCCCCCTATGTACAAGAATATAACTACTATAATAGTGCCCCCTATGTACAAGAATATAACTACTATAATACTGCCCTCTATGTACAAGAATATAACTACTATAATACTGCCCCCTATGTACAAGAATATAACTACTATAATACTGCTCCTATGTAGAAGAATATAACTACTATAATACTGCTCCTATGTAGAATATAACTACTATAATACTGCCCCTAATGTACAAGAATATAACTACTATAATACTGCTTCCTATGTACAAGAATATAACTACTATAATACTGCCTCCTATGTACACGAATATAACTACTATAATACTGCCCCCTATGTACACGAATATAACTACTATAATACTGCCCCCTATGTACAAGAATATAACTACTATAATACTGCTCCTATGTACAAGAATATAACTACTATAATACTGCCCCCTGTGTACAAGAATATAACTACTATAATACTGCCCCCTATGTACAGGAATATAACTACTATAATACTGCCTCCTATGTACAAGAATATAACTACTATAATACTGTCCCCAACGTACAAGAATATAACTACTATAATACTGCCTCCTATGTACAAGAATATAACTACTATAATACTGCCACCTATGTACAAGAATATAACTACTGTAATACTGCCCCCTATGTACAAGAATATAACTACTATAATACTGCCCCCTATATACAAGAAAATAAATACTTTAATACTACTTCCTATGTACAAGAATATAACTACTATAATACTGCCTCCTATGTACAAGAATATAACTACTATAATACTACCTCCCCATGTACAAGAATATAACTACTATAATACTGCCCCCCATGTACAAGAATATAACTATTATAATACTGCCCCCCATGTACAAGAATATAACTACTATAATACTGCCTCCTATGTACAAGAATATAACTACTATAATACTGCCACCTATGTACAAGAATATAACTACTGTAATACTGCCCCCTATGTACAAGAATATAACTACTATAATACTGCCCCCTATGTACAAGAATATAACTATTATAATACTGCCCCCTATGTACAAGAATATAACTACTATAATACTGCCCCTAATGTACAAGAATATAACTACTATAATACTGCTTCCTATGTACAAGAATATAACTACTATAATACTGCCTCCTATGTACACAAATATAACTACTATAATACTGCCCCCTATGTACACGAATATAACTACTATAATACTGCCCCCTTTGTACAAGAATATAACTACTATAATACTGCTCCTATGTACAAGAATATAACTACTATAATACTGCCCCCTATATACAAGAAAATAAATACTATAATACTACTTCCAATGATACAAGAATATAACTACTATAATACTGCCCCCTATTTACAAGAATATAACTACTATAATACTGCCTCCTGTGTACAAGAATATAACTACTATAATACTGTCCCCTATGTACAATAATATAACTACTATAATACTGCTCCTATATACAAGTATATAACTACTATAATACTGCCCCCTATGTACACGAATATAACTACTATAATACTGCCCCCTATGTACAAGAATATAACTACTATAATACTGCTCCTATATACAACAATATAACTAGTATAATACTGCCCCCTATGTACAAGAATATAACTAGTATAATACTGCCTCCTATGTACAAGAATATAACTACTATAATACTGCCTCTTATGTACAAGAATATAACTACTATAATACTGTCCCCTATGTACAAGAATATAACTACTATAATACTGCCTCCTATGTACAAGAATATAACTACTATAATACTGCCTCTTATGTACAAGAATATAACTACTATAATACTGCCCCCTATGTACAAGAATATAACTGCTCTAATACTGCCTCCTATGTACAAGAATATAACTACTATAATACTGCCCCTATGTACAAGAATATAACTACTATAATACTGCCCCCTATGTACAAGAATATAACTACTATAATACTGCCCCCTATGTACAAGAATATAACTACTATAATACTGCCCCCTATATACAAGAATATAACTACTATAATACTGCCCCCTATGTACAAGAATATAACTACTATAATACTGCCCCCTATGTACAAGAATATAACTACTATAATACTGCCCCCTATTTACAAGAATATAACTACTATAATACTGCCCCCCTATGTACAAGAATATAACTACTATAATACTGCCCCCTATGTACAAGAATATAACTACTATAATACTGCCCCTATGTACAAGAATATAACTACTATAATACTGCCCCTATGTACAAGAATATAACTACTATAATACTGCTCCCTATGTACGAGAATATAACTACTATAATACTGCCCCCTATGTACAAGAATATAACTACTATAATACTGCCCCATATGTACAAGAATATAACTACTATAATACTGCCTCCTATGTACAAGAATATAACTACTATAATACTGCTCCTATGTACAAGCATATAACTACTATAATACTGCCCCCTATATACAACAATATAACTACTATAGTACTGCCCCCTATGTACAAGAATATAACTACGATAATACTGCCCCCTATGTACAAGAATATAACTACTATAATACTGCCCCCCATGTACAAGAATATAACTACTATAATACTGCCCCCCATGTACAAGAATATAACTACTGTAATACTGCCCCTATGTACAAGAATATAACAACTATAATACTGCCCCCTATGTACAAGAATATAACTACTATAATATTGCCCCCTATGTATAAGAACATAACTACTTTAATACTGCTCCTATGTACAAGAATATAACTACTATAATACTGCCTCCTATGTACAAGAATATAACTACTATAATACTGCCCTCTATGTACAAGAATATAACTAATATAATACTGCCGCCTATGTACAAGAATATAACTACTATAATACTGCCCCCTATGTACAAGAATATAACTACTGTAATACTGCCCCTTATGTACAAGAATATAACTAGTATAATACTGCCCCCTATGTACAAGAATATAACTATTATAATACTGCCCCCTATGTACAAGAACATAACTACTATAATACTGCCTCCTATATACAAGAATATATCTACTATAATACTGCCCCCTATGTACAAGAATATAACTACTATAATACTGCCTCCTATGTACAAGAATATAACTACTATAATACTGCCCCCTATGTACAAGAATATAACTACTATAATACTGCCCCCTATGTACAAGAACATAACTACTATAATACTACCTCCTATATACAAGAATATATCTACTATAATACTGCCCCCTATGTACAAGAATATAACTACTATAATAGTGCCCCCTATGTACAAGAATATAACTACTATAATACTGCCCTCTATGTACAAGAATATAACTACTATAATACTGCCCCCTATGTACAAGAATATAACTACTATAATACTGCCCCCTATGTACAAGAATATAACTACTATAATACTGCTCCTATGTAGAAGAATATAACTACTATAATACTGCCCCCTATGTAGAAGAATATAACTACTATAATACTGCCCCTAATGTACAAGAATATAACTACTATAATACTGCCTCCTATGTACACGAATATAACTACTATAATACTGCCCCCTATGTACACGAATATAACTACTATAATACTGCCCCCTATGTACAAGAATATAACTACTATAATACTGCCTCCTATGTACACGAATATAACTACTATAATACTGCCCCCTATGTACACGAATATAACTACTATAATACTGCCCCCTATGTACAAGAATATAACTACTATAATACTGCTCCTATGTACAAGAATATAGCTACTATAATATTGCCCCCTATGTACAAGAATATAACTACTATAATACTGCTCCTATGTACAAGAATATAACTACTATAATACTGCCTCCTATGTACAATAATATAACTACTATAATACTGCCCCCTATATACAAGAATATAACTACTATAATACTACTTCCTACGTACAAGAATATAACTACTATAATACTGCCCCCTATTTACAAGAATATAACTACTATAATACTGCCTCCTATGTACAATAGTATAACTACTATAATACTGCCCCCTATATACAAGAATATAACTACTATAATACTACTTCCTATGTACAAGAATATAACTACTATAATACTGCTCTCCTATGTACAAGAATATAACTACTATAATACTGCCCCCTATGTACAAGAATATAACTACTATAATACTGCTCCTATATACAAGTATATAACTACTATAATACTGCCCCCTATGTACAAGAATATAACTACTATAATACTGCTCCTATGTAGAAGAATATAACTACTATAATACTGCCCCCTATGTAGAAGAATATAACTACTATAATACTGCCCCTAATGTACAAGAATATAACTACTATAATACTGCTTCCTATGTACAAGAATATAACTACTATAATACTGCCTCCTATGTACACGAATATAACTACTATAATACTGCCCCCTATGTACACGAATATAACTACTATAATACTGCCCCCTATGTACAAGAATATAACTACTATAATACTGCTCCTATGTACAAGAATATAACTACTATAATACTGCCCCCTGTGTACAAGAATATAACTACTATAATACTGCCCCCTATGTACAGGAATATAACTACTATAATACTGCCTCCTATGTACAAGAATATAACTACTATAATACTGTCCCCAACGTACAAGAATATAACTACTATAATACTGCCTCCTATGTACAAGAATATAACTACTATAATACTGCCACCTATGTACAAGAATATAACTACTGTAATACTGCCCCCTATGTACAAGAATATAACTACTATAATACTGCCCCCTATATACAAGAAAATAAATACTTTAATACTACTTCCTATGTACAAGAATATAACTACTATAATACTGCCTCCTATGTACAAGAATATAACTACTATAATACTGCCTCCCCATGTACAAGAATATAACTACTATAATACTGCCCCCCATGTACAAGAATATAGCTATTATAATACTGCCCCCCATGTACAAGAATATAACTACTGTAATACTGCCCCCTATGTACAAGAATATAACTACTATAATACTGCCCCCTATGTACAAGAATATAACTATTATAATACTGCCCCCTATGTACAAGAATATAACTACTATAATACTGCCTCCTATATACAACAATATAACTACAATAATACTGCCTCCTATGTACAAGAATATAACTATTATAACACTGCCCCCTATGTACAAGAACATAACTACTTTAATACTGCTCCTATGTACAAGAATATAACTACTATAATACTGCCTCCTATGTACAAGAATATAACTACTATAATACTGCCCCCTATGTACAAGAATATAACTACTATAATACTGCCCCCTATGTACAAGAATATAACTACTATAATACTGCCCCCTATGTACAAGAATATAACTACTGTAATACTGCCCCTTATGTACAAGAATATAACTACTATAAAACTGCCCCTATGTACAAGAATATAACTATTATAATACTGCCCCCTATGTACAAGAATATAACTACTATAATACTGCCTCCTATGTACAAGAATATAACTACTATAATACTGCCCCCTATGTACAAGAATATAACTACTATAATACTGCCCCCTATGTACAAGAATATAACTACTATAATACTACCTCCTATATACAAGAATATATCTACTATAATACTGCCCCCTATGTACAAGAATATAACTACTATAATAGTGCCCCCTATGTACAAGAATATAACTACTATAATACTGCCCTCTATGTACAAGAATATAACTACTATAATACTGCCGCCTATGTACAAGAATATAACTACTATAATACTGCTCCTATGTAGAAGTATATAACTACTATAATACTGCTCCTATGTAGAATATAACTACTATAATACTGCCCCTAATGTACAAGAATATAACTACTATAATACTGCTTCCTATGTACAAGAATATAACTACTATAATACTGCCTCCTATGTACACGAATATAACTACTATAATACTGCCCCCTATGTACACGAATATAACTACTATAATACTGCCCCCTATGTACAAGAATATAACTACTATAATACTGCTCCTATGTACAAGAATATAACTACTATAATACTGCCCCCTGTGTACAAGAATATAACTACTATAATACTGCCCCCTATGTACAGGAATATAACTACTATAATACTGCCTCCTATGTACAAGAATATAACTACTATAATACTGTCCCCAACGTACAAGAATATAACTACTATAATACTGCCTCCTATGTACAAGAATATAACTACTATAATACTGCCACCTATGTACAAGAATATAACTACTGTAATACTGCCCCCTATGTACAAGAATATAACTACTATAATACTGCCCCCTATATACAAGAAAATAAATACTTTAATACTACTTCCTATGTACAAGAATATAACTACTATAATACTGCCTCCTATGTACAAGAATATAACTACTATAATACTACCTCCCCATGTACAAGAATATAACTACTATAATACTGCCCCCCATGTACAAGAATATAACTATTATAATACTGCCCCCCATGTACAAGAATATAACTACTGTAATACTGCCCCCTATGTACAAGAATATAACTACTATAATACTGCCCCCTATGTACAAGAATATAACTATTATAATACTGCCCCCTATGTACAAGAATATAACTACTATAATACTGCCCCTAATGTACAAGAATATAACTACTATAATACTGCTTCCTATGTACAAGAATATAACTACTATAATACTGCCTCCTATGTACACAAATATAACTACTATAATACTGCCCCCTATGTACACGAATATAACTACTATAATACTGCCCCCTTTGTACAAGAATATAACTACTATAATACTGCTCCTATGTACAAGAATATAACTACTATAATACTGCCCCCTATATACAAGAAAATAAATACTATAATACTACTTCCTATGTACAAGAATATAACTACTATAATACTGCCCCCTATTTACAAGAATATAACTACTATAATACTGCTCCTATGTACAAGAATATAACTACTATAATACTGCCCCCTATATACAAGAAAATAAATACTATAATACTACTTCCTATGTACAAGAATATAACTACTATAATACTGCCCCCTATTTACAAGAATATAACTACTATAATACTGCCTCCTGTGTACAAGAATATAACTACTATAATACTGTCCCCTATGTACAATAATATAACTACTATAATACTGCTCCTATATACAAGTATATAACTACTATAATACTGCCCCCTATGTACACGAATATAACTACTATAATACTGCCCCCTATGTACAAGAATATAACTACTATAATACTGCTCCTATATACAACAATATAACTAGTATAATACTGCCCCCTATGTACAAGAATATAACTAGTATAATACTGCCTCCTATGTACAAGAATATAACTACTATAATACTGTCTCTTATGTACAAGAATATAACTACTATAATACTGTCCCCTATGTACAAGAATATAACTACTATAATACTGCCTCCTATGTACAAGAATATAACTACTATAATACTGCCTCTTATGTACAAGAATATAACTACTATAATACTGCCCCCTATGTACAAGAATATAACTGCTCTAATACTGCCTCCTATGTACAAGAATATAACTACTATAATACTGCCCCTATGTACAAGAATATAACTACTATAATACTGCCCCCTATGTACAAGAATATAACTACTATAATACTGCCCCCTATGTACAAGAATATAACTACTATAATACTGCCCCCTATATACAAGAATATAACTACTATAATACTGCCCCCTATGTACAAGAATATAACTACTATAATACTGCCCCCTATGTACAAGAATATAACTACTATAATACTGCCCCCTATGTACAAGAATATAACTACTATAATACTGCCCCCCTATGTACAAGAATATAACTACTATAATACTGCCCCCTATGTACAAGAATATAACTACTATAATACTGCCCCCTATGTACAAGAATATAACTACTATAATACTGCCCCCTATTTACAAGAATATAACTACTATAATACTGCCCCCCTATGTACAAGAATATAACTACTATAATACTGCCCCCTATTTACAAGAATATAACTACTGTAATACTGCCCCCCTATGTACAAGAATATAACTACTATAATACTGCCTCCTATGTACAAGAATATAACTACTATAATACGGCCCCCTATGTACAAGAATATAACTACTATAATACTGCTCCCTATGTACAAGAATATAACTACTATAATACTGCCCCCTATTTACAAGAATATAACTACTATAATACTGCCCCCCTATGTACAAGAATATAACTACTATAATACTGCCCCCTATGTACAAGAATATAACTACTATAATACTGCCCCCTATGTACAAGAATATAACTACTATAATACTGCCCCCTATTTACAAGAATATAACTACTATAATACTGCCCCCCTATGTACAAGAATATAACTACTATAATACTGCCCCCTATGTACAAGAATATAACTACTATAATACTGCCCCCTATGTACAAGAATATAACTACTATAATACTGCCCCCTATGTACAAGAATATAACTACTATAATACTGCCCCCCTATGTACAAGAATATAACTACTATAATACTGCTTATATGTACAAGAATATAATTACTATAATACTGCTCCTATGTACAAGTATATAACTACTATAATACTGCCCCCTATGTACACGAATATAACTACTATAATACTGCCCCCTATGTACAAGAATATAACTACTATAATACTGCTCCTATATACAACAATATAACTAGTATAATACTGCCCCCTATGTACAAGAATATAACTAGTATAATACTGCCCCCTATTTACAAGAATATAACTACTATAATACTACCTCCTATATACAAGAATATACCTAATATAATACTGTCCCCTATGTACAAGAATATAACTACTATAATACTGCCCCCAATGTACAAGAATATAACTATTATAATACTGCCTCCTATGTACAAGAATATAACTACTATAATATTGCCCCCTATGTACAAGAATATAACTACTATAATACTGCTCCTATGTACAAGAATATAACTACTATAATATTGCCCCCTATGTACAAGAATATAACTACTATAATACTGCCCCCCTATGTACAAGAATATAACTACTATAATACTGCCTCCTATGTACAAGAATATAACTACTATAATTCTGCCCCCTATGTACAAGAATATAACTACTATAATACTGCCCCCTATGTACAAGAATATAACTACTATAATACTGCCCTCTATGTACAAGAATATAACTACTATAATACTGCCTCCTATGTACAAGAATATAACTACTATAATACTGCTCCCCTATGTACAAGAATATAACAACTATAATACTGCCCCTATGTACAAGAATATAACTACTATAATACTGCCTCCTATGTACAAGAATATAACTACTATAATACTGCCTCCTATGTACAAGAATATAACTACTATAATACTGCTCCTATATACAACAATATAACTAGTATAATACTGCCCCCTATGTACAAGAATATAACTAGTATAATACTGCCCCCTATTTACAAGAATATAACTACTATAATACTACCTCCTATATACAAGAATATACCTAATATAATACTGTCCCCTATGTACAAGAATATAACTACTATAATACTGCTCCCTATGTACAAGAATATAACTACTATAATACTGCCCCCTATGTACAAGAATATAACTACTATAATATTGCCCCCAATGTACAAGAATATAACTATTATAATACTGCCTCCTATGTACAAGAATATAACTACTATAATATTGCCCCCTATGTACAAGAATATAACTACTATAATACTGCTCCTATGTACAAGAATATAACTACTATAATATTGCCCCCTATGTACAAGAATATAACTACTATAATACTGCCCCCCTATGTACAAGAATATAACTACTATAATACTGCCTCCTATGTACAAGAATATAACTACTATAATTCTGCCCCCTATGTACAAGAATATAACTACTATAATACTGCCCCCTATGTACAAGAATATAACTACTATAATACTGCCCTCTATGTACAAGAATATAACTACTATAATACTGCTGCTATGTACA
The DNA here is from genome assembly GCA_035609135.1 of Eleutherodactylus coqui. Taxonomy (NCBI): domain Eukaryota; kingdom Metazoa; phylum Chordata; class Amphibia; order Anura; family Eleutherodactylidae; genus Eleutherodactylus; species Eleutherodactylus coqui. The sequence continues at coordinate 33,761,583 of CM069405.1, forward strand.
AGAATATAACTACTATAATACTGCCTCTTATGTACAAGAATATAACAACTATAATACTGCCCCTATGTACAAGAATATAACTACTATAATACTGCCTCCTATGTACAAGAATATAACTACTATAATACTGCCTCCTATGTACAAGAATATAACTACTATAATACTGTCCCTTAAGACTCAGTAACATGGATGACAGAACTATATTATACTGTATTTGTTGTGCTGTCTCGGTAGAAGGAGGAGATCTCGGATAAAGAACGTTGGCAGCATCTTGCTGATCTCGCTGACTTCGCTCTGGCAATGAAGGTGACGCTGATGAACATCAACTACCAGTCATTTAATAACTTCATGCTGCGGATCGGTAAGTTCGGCCTCCTTTTCTTTCTGCCGTTGTGTATACAGTGCGGCAGTAATAGGCTGTGTCACCTCCATGCTGTATCCATGTGTGTAGCTTCACAAATTGGTTATGCTGCAGGAATTTCTGTGCTTCTGTTTTGATGGGCTGTTACTATGGCGCAGAAGGTAATGACATGTTATCATAAGTAGGAGCGCGGTTGTGGCGATACCATATCTATAGTTTTTTTTTTCCCTCTACTCACTGCATTACTTCAGTACTGCAGTACATTGCATTTTGACAAGCATTCTGTTAAGCTCTACCAGAGGCAGGGCTTCATAGGCAAACATACGTAGCAGCTGCCAGGTTGAACGGCAACCCGTCAACCATCATGGGTGACAGTGGTAATTCTCTCCCTCTGCTGGAACAGTTAATTGCAGCCGTCATAACTGACAGGGGCATCTAAATGGTCAACAGCTTCGCTCAGAGTGATCTCCGATTACCGCCACTGACACCGAGTGTCAGCTGCCAAAGACAACTGACACCCGCTGCATACAGATTTCACGCACATCCGACATACATCTATATTGGATGTCGCCGAGACTTGTCCTGAGACCAGAGGGGAGGGGCTTGTAATAACTGGTACCATCCTTTCTTTTGGTTTGCCTACCGATCTGCTTGTTCCTAGGGCCTCTCTTCATTCTTCCAAGATGGCCACGGCAATTCTTAGAGTACACAATGTACACTTGAGTACTAGTGGCGCCCCGGTAGTCTAAGTCGGTAGTCTGATCTGCTCACATGAGCGGCGCTGGCCAATCAGAAAGCAACATACAATGTCTGATTGCTCAGTGTGCATTAAGTAGTGACCGGAACACCACGGCCATCTTGGAACACCATACAGGGGTTCCAGGAAGATGTAAATCAGTGGCAATGCCATTGACCCGTGACAAGGGCAGCTTCACCAGGGGAGAAATTTAATGAACTGACTTTTTGGTAAAATGATATCCATTGACAGTGCCGTGTTGAGAGAAATTGAGCCCCTCCTCTCCTCATGGCCCAGTCAATGGTATAAAATGTTTTTGTATAGAGTATGGCCAAGTATGAAAAAAAAAACAAGTCCCATGCCACAGTAATAACCAATAGCGCCACACATAAGAAATATTACTTCTCGACTTCACAAAGGTGGTCACCTAAATGTCATGTTCGGTCATCGTTGACATTATTATTGATTAGCTCGAAGCACACAAGTATAAAGTAACACATTATTTTTCTGCAGGACTCAATAAGGGAGGAGTTCTGGCTGGTGTCATCGGAGCTCGTAAACCACACTATGACATCTGGGGGAATACAGTGAACGTTGCCAGCAGAATGGAGTCTACTGGTGTTATGGGAAACATACAGGTACGGCAGGTCAAGTCACGAGTAATAACTGGTTCTCCATGCCAGGAGCCTGAGATGTAATCAGGAATGAACATGCAACTTTTTGAACCAAAATTGTCAATTATATGTATGGCTTTGACCTTTTAGATGTCCTTCAGAGAACTGGATGTAAACCAATGAGAATCAAAATGTCAACGCCGAGTTGGTTATGGTAGCCTACTACAATGTTGTTGAAGAAACTGTGTTACTAAGAGGGTTTCCAAATTCTCTTCTTCATCCAGTAGTAGCAGGTCTTTGGTGGAGCTTGGCTGCATGTAGGGTATAGAGAAAGGTGGTCTTCTGCATTGAGCAGGGGGTTGGACCCGATGACCTCGGTGGTCCTTCCAACTCTACCATTCTATGTCGAAGTGAGGTTTCGGGACCCACTGGTGTAGACAGTGATTCACCTCAGAATCTTATTGTGCCACTGTTTTGCAGGTTGTAGAAGACTGCCACGACATCCTGAAGGAATACGGCTTCCGCTTTGTCAGGAGAGGACCTATCTACGTCAAAGGGAAAGGCGAACTTCTCACTTTTTTCTTGAAAGGACGGGACAAACAAGGTTCTTTCATCAACGGCTCCTCGGTCACTCTGCCCCACCAAGTGGTGGAAAACTCTTGATCTGTAGATCCCCCGTCAAGCAGAAATGCTATAAACTTGCCGCCACATGAAGTCCAAGCAGACTGATGTCTCAGAAAAGGAAGTCCTACGTCCTCCACACGCCAGCGGAATAAACAAAAAAAAAAAGGACAGTATAGACGACACATATACCTATAAATACAAGTTTCTTTTATTTCTGGAGTTGCCTTTTTAAGACGTTTCTGCTCAACATCCCTACGACTGCACAGGTTGACGAGAGACGAGAGTGTCTTGGTAAAATTCAAATCTTGAAGTCCGGCAAAGCCAAAGGTGGAAGGTTTTTTAGCCAACGGGCCTAAGTTGACTTTTAGCTACCGTAAAGAATGCGAAATGGATACTTTACCACACGATTTTAAGAGTCTAGTTAAAACTATTGCAAGCGGGCTTTGGCCCTCCAAAACGTACAAGATGAGCACATACGGTCAAAGCGTTTGGAGACTTTTCTGTCGGAGAAACACGATATATCTTTCAGGGCGATGGGACAGTTTTTTAATCCTAAAACAGGACGGCTAATTTACTGCTAGTTTACTGTGATAATAACAATAACCTGCCCATGTAGTTAGTGGGAATGCAACGACAAGAGTGCAATATATTTCATTATATTTGGAGTAAAAAAAAATAAACAAAAAAAAAAACAACAAAAAACTATATTAAAAAAATGTACAAAAAATTTACAAAAATATTCAAAAAAATAAAAAAGTATGATAAAAAAAAGACATCTATATAACATAACACACGACGAGAAGAAGTTAAGACGGAAACCATTTATATTTTCAATTCTTACTTAGTATTCCCCTTCCAGATTCTGCCTGCACCCCCGTTCACTGCTGCTTATCTCCCCCCCCCCCCCCCCCCCCCACACACACACACATTAGCGCTCGCTTTAAATATGAATTTCCCAGGACTTGATGGAGGGGGAGAAGAGACTGTTTCATCGACGATTTAACAATGACGCACCAGTGCTTAGGACAGAGCCGACTTCACTGAGAGCCTCTGTGATTTCTATCTATTTTTCTTAAAAACAAAAACACACTCGAAAATAATCTACTTTTGTACGAAGAAAAACCCGCAGCTTCCAAAACAAACCGTTGCGTTTTATTTACCCGGAACGGAACAGTAAATAGGCTAAGGTGATAAAAACACAAATAGGAGGGAAATAGTTAGGGCGTCTATGGAAAAGAATCTAAGGTTTTTTTTAAAAGTTCTATTTTTACGAATGACAGAATATATATATATATATAGAAATGCTGACAATGCGCTGTATGACTGGAACTGTAGGGAGGGGGCGGAGCTAGGAGTAAGCTTATCTTATAGGATCTGTGAACTAAAGTCTTCTCTACCAAAAGTGAGTAGTTACCTTGCGCACAGGAGGTGATGGTCAATTGTCCGTAACGAGAACCCTTCACAATTGTCCAAAAAGATTGGAACCAACTAAGGGAAATTTTTGGAAGTTTTGATTTTTCTTCTTTCTACTTCCTCCATCTTTGGTCATCACGATATGGACTTTGCGTTCTGGAGGGCAGCGGGCGATAATTCACTGTGAATACTCAATCAAGTGCACAGGTCAATGTCGAGTGGTTTGTCTTTTCGCCCATCGTAGGTGGCGAGGACTCCGCAAGGTGGTGGCAATAGAAGCGGTCGACACGTTGAATGCAATATAATATTCCGTAAGTTATTTCTATTAACAGTGCAGGGAATTCTTTACTAATTGTGCGTTTGCATTGATAATCACACGGTGCAAAATATTTGTAATTCGGAGAACACTTTCATGTTTGGGAGGGGTCACTTGTGGCACTAGTTGAAACGAGTTTCTTGAGTGGCGAGGCCAGGGTTGGGCATTGGCTTCTAGTGTGTTAGTATAAGTCAGTAGCCCACAGACTAGCATCTGCTTCCACAATGAGCACCATTAGAGGGACCCAGTAGTACAGTTCTGCTTCTTGGGAACCAATGGTAGAAAAGTTCTCTTCACTGGGACTCAAAGTGTAGTACCTACCCGGCTCACAGAACGATGGATGGAGCTGTTTGTTTCCGAAAGCAAAACCACTCGGTACACTAAGGGCCTTTTACCCGGGCCGAGAAATCGGCAAGAATCTGAACGAATTCAGTCGAAAGGCATGCCCCCCACTGGACGACCAACAATAGATTAGTTGGTCGTTCAGTTTCTACATGCGTGAAAACTGAATGACGGATCTGCCCATGTAGACAGGGGGTTGTTCACTAATGATCGGATGCCTATTTATTGTGAATGGAGGCGGTGGGCCGGAGTGATACTGGACTCACTCCACCTCCATTCACTAGTGATGATCATTCTTGATGATCATCCCTAAGACACCAGCCAAGGGGAACAACTGATCACTGGGGGTCCTGAGTGGTAGACCTCCACTGATCTGCTATTCATAACCTCCAAGATGGGTCATGAGTCGCTAGAAGCGGGAAAGGCCTTTTAAAGAAAGCTTTTCCAAATCCGAAGTCCAATAAGGCAGAATGTTGGTGCCCCTTTTATATACAAAAGCCCTCATTCAGCCACAGTATAAAACAAGTCAGTCAGTATTGCTGTGGAGCACATATTGGATTGCAAGCTCTTCAGGCCATTCAAGACACTCCCAAAATGGTCCATTTACTTGAAGTATCTTGTTTTACTCATCGGCTCCATTGTGTCACCGATTATTAAAAATTAATGAAGGAGTTGTCTAGGATTAGTAAAAAAAAAAGGGCAGCTTTCTTTATAAAAACAGCGCCACACTCGTCCACAGATTGTGTGTGGTATTGCAGCTCAGCTCTACATACAACTGGTGGATTGGTGTGATGCTGTTTTAGGGAAGGAAGAGGCCATGGTTTTCTAATCCTGGACAACCTCTGTAAAGTGACCTTCCAGTTTCGGGATAAAATTCTGTCCTGAGACTGGAGGGTGGCGGGATATCTTACCTGGACGTTATCTTCTCTTCCTCTCCGGTGCTTCATTTTCGTGATGGCCACCAACCTTTTCTAATAGACACTGTGAACTGTTCTGTGATTGGCCAGCGCTGATCATGTGAGGTAGTCCTAAAACTACCAACACACTATGGATACTCTGGTCGTCTAAAAATGGTGGCCGCCGTATTGACTGCCTAAAAAACGAAAATGGGAGCCGGTGGAACAAAGGGCCAGGAAGAGAAGATAATATACTCTCGCACCCTTCGGCCGAGGGCAAGTTTTTGCCGCGGGGATGGTAAATAAAAAAAACAGTTGGGAGTGATAGACTTATATGGACTTAGGATGGCTGTAGACAAATGGATCAACCAGGACGACAGACGTTAGTAATCCGCCCGGCCTCAGACCCCGGCCGTATCGAATAAGGGGAAATCATCTCCATTGCAAGAACTTTTGATTGTTTTTGCTGCCGAGTCTCCGGCTTCTCCTTGTTAGAGTCATTTGTTTTCTTCGGTCATCGATTGGCCACGGAATAAACCAGCACCAGCAAAGGGTGGGGGGAACTGTAGGGTATTACTACAGGAAATCAACTTAATAGGACTTATGGCGCCGTGGTTGACTTTGTCCAGTTTTACGAGAATTATCCTGCTCCACAAAACGTACATCCGGTAACGGGGACACAACGAGCACCGAAGACGAAGGCTGGGAACCAAGGAAATACTGTCCAGTCTAACTTTAAAAGATGGCAAATCCCACGACACTCCCTTATAAGACACGTGGACTTGTAATGATCTCACGAGCGAGGCCACTCTCCAAACCAAAGGAAATGCAACGGGTAAAAGGTATTTACTGTTGTAGACTCACTTTACGGGCAGCCTACTGACACTAGTAGTAGTAGTCCCCCAATGTTACGACACTTAACGTCACGGCGGAGAAGGAACAATCGGACATTTTAAAGTTTGTTCATTATTTTCGATTCACATCTGTTGTCATTTTTTTGGTATTTGCTTTTAATAAACTGCACTCTTGCTATAATTTACTCCGGTCTACATTAATTCACAGCCGGCCTCCACCCCGCGGCGCAGGCGTACTGCTACTTGTAGCGTGGGCTTTACAGAATCCGTTTAGTTTGGTTTCTATGCAGCAATCACTGGATTCCTGATGCAGGTGACCAGATGAACGTATGTAGCTACATGGTCAGAAGTTCCACCTGTCGTATACACTACATGACCGCTTTATTAGAGACCCCCATCTAGGAGCGTTGGACTCCTTTGTCCTTCAGAATAGCAGTAACTGGTCATGTAGATCCACTAGATGATGAAATCATTCTGCAGGAATATCGGCCCCTGCGGACAGGAAGCTTCCTGTAGTCACTGCAGATTAGACGGAGGTGCTGACATGTTCTGACCGGCTGACAGGAAGGGGTCAGCAGTTCATGCTGCTTACGGCAAATTCTGACCTCCCATTAGCAGAAATCTGGATCCATCTGACCAGGGGATGTTTTTCTGCTGCTCAGTGATACAATTCTTGCGCTCTTTTGCCCGCTGGAGTCTCGTCTTTCTGTTTCTTGTAGACACAATGGTGCTGGAACCGGTTGTCTGCTGTAATAGCCTATCCGTGGTAAGGATTGGTGTTCTCTGTGGACAGACATGTTAGTGGGAGCCCCAGCGTTGTAGCTGACTGCAGTTTGCTAGTCCGTGCCATGACTGTTAATCATGATTCCCCACATCCTCCTCTGACCCCTTTCAGTGATGACTTGTTTCCGGCCACAGGATCCCCTTTCTCTGGATATTTTCCTCGATCGCGCCATTCTCTGTTTACTCGCCCCCCCCCCCCCCCCCCCTGCTTCTGGCAGTGACACCCTGGTCCCGATTAGTCTAGCACCGATGACCGGGCCTCGTTAGAAGTCGCTCAGATCACTGGATTTTCCAATCTAATGTGGATCAACACTGAAACTGATCGGCGGATAACTTGTCACGTGATTTTATGCCGCACTCCGGGGTCACGGGGAGGATTACCATACAGAGAAGCGCCAATTGTGAGGGGGGGGGGGGGGGTCTAATAAAGAGGCTGGTCAATGTATGTACTAAATGGTGGTGACCCAGACAGCCTGCCTACACATTACCGCAGACTACAGCTGGTCATGGACTTTCCCTCTACTAGACAATCACATGGCTTTAACATGGCCGTCACTGATAGGCCGCAGCAGGGACCTGACTGCCGCCAGATGTACCCACTGTAAACCGAGCCATGGCAGCCGCTCATCTGTGTCCGGAGGGCCGTCAGAAAACGTGTTGTAGTGATGAAACCATCGGAAGGGATAACAACATCCCCATCTGGTGCTCCGAATCAACTACTGAGAAGTCATTCCGAGTTGCCTTATAAATTCTTCACTTTCTTTACAGTCAGTTTCTATTTTTTGCTCATAACACCAAAAAAAACACATTAAATGGAGACGAGACAAAATATTTCAACTGTCTTTATTGCACAATATAAAATAGAAGCTGACGCCCTTATATCATAAAGAGGTGGTCCAGGCAGCGCCCGTCGGGATACAGCGGGGCTGGGGGGTGCTCCGACTCCTGTATAGTGGCCGGTGCTCGTAAGCGCAGCTCTCACTGAAATGGGACCCCAGCCTGCAGTTACAAGCACACCTACCATTGATCTCAATGAAAGCTGCATCTGCCAATATGAGCGCCGACCACAACCCAGGGGTTGGGGCATCGGCTACTGCTCCGACCCCGGCGTATCACCACAGGCGCTGCCTGGAAACCATCTTTAAGGCTCCTGGAAGCACATTTCTCCAGAAATCTCTCTCAAACATGCAAACATTAGCAGTATAAATCCAGAAATATATCACCTCTGCCATCCATAACGTCACCACAAGAGGGCGCTCTTTTTCCCTTTCCGTTTTTATATAAACACATTGTGGCGCGGTTTCCTAGCTCAGCCTTTCACACTCTCATCCAAGTAAACTACGCAGAGCTCAGGCATGTAACTTTACTTTCATTGGTCACATGGCCTTTCAGCGGCTCAGTCTCATAGTGACCTGGTATACCTGGCACCACCGACCGTACAGCCCTGTGCCCGGTATGTAGGGAGGCGCCACTGCCTCTTCAAACCGCCGTTTGGTGCCGATCCTGAAGAGAGGTCATCTGTATTCAACTCCCAGAAAACCCCTTTGATTATCTGACCTTAAGCAGAGGGTTCCCATATGCTGACAGCAAGCAGAGTTCTTGAAAATGGTGAGGAATTAAAATACAAAGTCTATTAGAAAGTTGCTGAACTTTTCATCCCACGCCTGGACGCGCCTCGGAGAGACTTCTTGCACTTTGTCAGTTTCTTGTTTCCTCGCCATCTTTGCTTTATCCACTTTCTTAGATGTCACAAAAAACACACAAAATAGAACTTTAACAACTTTTAAGGGTCGGCTCAGACGTTCAGGGTTTAGGAAAAGCTGGGTGTATCCTCCTCCTTGGCCAGCGACTCCAGAGCTCTATGGAGGGGCATCCTGCGAAACAACGAGGAGTGGGACGATGCCGCCTCCTGCGCAGATTCAACGTTTTCTGCAACGTCAAAAACAAACAAAAAAAACTTTATTAATCTGCAACGAAGACAAGAAAAATAAAAGAAAGAAGGAGGGGGAAGAGATGTCGGTCGCTCCCGTTACCTGGACACGTGACCAGCGCCTCCGTCGGAAGCACAGCGGTAACGTCGCGGTACAGCAACTTTGCAGAGAAGAGAAGATTCTGTCCGTGGAGGGTCACGTTGTAGCTGAAGGTGAGGACCGTGTGCAGGGAGTTCTTCCGCAGGGTCCCGGGGACGCAGGCGCCAGGAGAGTCCTGTGTACGAAACCGCAGGACGTTATTGGGGGCGCTGCAGGTCACATGACCTCAGCTGTTAGATAGTAAGGACTTCAGGACCGCCAAACACATATAATCATCCCGCTGCCGTCAAGTATATACGGAGGAGCTCAAGAGCCCAGTCCAGTCTATTGCCCGCAGCTATCAGCTGTTTTGGACTACACACAGCCTCCACAACTGCTGCAATCACAACCAGCTCTGATAGTGGCAATTAACCGTTTAGATGCAGCAGTCAAAGCGTACCATGTGTCTAAACAGTCAGCAGGGAGGAGCGGGAGAAACACCAGCGCCCCATCGACACTCATCGCAAGGTGACTGGAGGGTGAGGGCAGCCCAGAGCTAACCGAAGGCTCCCAGGGCTGCCATGCCTAGATGTCTATCAAGCTCTGCCTAGGGCAAGCAAGCAAATGATTGCAAGTTCAAGTACACGGAGGGGCTAAATAAACGTGCAAGAGAGATTGCACTGAGAGCCAGGGTGAGATCTGACCGCCACACGATTAGGGCTTATTCAGACGTTCATATATCGGCCGGGTTTTCACGCCAAGCCAATATACTCTGTCCCTCCCGCTCACCGGCTCTCTGCTTCTCTCCTCCCCTCCGAGCAGTTTGCAATGGGAGTGAGAATATGAGAAACTTAGAGCAGAGGTAACACGCTGGCCTGCTGACCCCCTAACATCAATTTAGAGACCATAGAACTTTCACATCACTCGTTACTGGACTAATTAAGTATTTACTGTTCTGATCACCCCTTTCTGGTATTTATCCAAGTGCTATTAATCACACGCCTGTGCCGTCCCATGTCATCGTGTATATGTGTTTATATACATGCGTCTTCAGATCTGTTCCATTATAGCTGATGAAGGACCCTGAGAGGTCTGACAGCTCGCTGTTACATCATGTATTTGTGTTAGCCATTAAAAGGTATCATATCTACAAGAATACTGAGAATAATCACAAGTGAGCATATGCACCAGGTAAACCCCGAGCTGGAGGTCAGCGGCGCTCAGTATGACTGAAGTACAAGGCGTGATCGGACCCAAGATGAAAGGTAGAGGCATAATAGATCAGCACTGGACATAATTGTGTTGGCCAGCAGGTGGCAGCATCGCTCAGTCAGTCTCCTGGAGAGTCAGAGGTTCAGAATGCTCAATGTGTATTTTCATTCCCTGACAGCAAGCAGAGTTATAAAGCAGTAAGGACACACCTGCAGCCGATCCGCCTGGTATTTTCTCCCAGCAAATGCGTTTATGTGATCAAACAGCAGCGAGAGGAACTTCTTCAGGCTCGTCTGCAGGTGCGCCGCGGAGATCTCCGCCAGGGGGATGACCACGGGGATGCAGTGGCGGCCGATCTGCGGCCTCTCCAGATTGTTCACCTCTATGTAGTAGGACCCCAAGTAGTGGCCCTCGAAGGCCGTGCTGAGGCAGAAGCACATCCCATGGTCAGTCTTCTTCCCGCTGATCCCTGAAAGAACAGAACGCCATGTGACTCCTGCAGATCTGACGCGGCGCACAGCTGAGGGTTCGTGATAATTGTATCCAGTACATAATCCTCTGATGTAACTATGTCAGCAGCACAAACCTATCCGCAGCTGACAGTCTGTTACAGTGTATCAGTCCAGGTCTTATCTTGTATGTAATGGAATTCAGCAACATCCCTCCTGGACCTGCAGGGTAGGTGGTCATATACAGGGGTGGGCGGGGGCCGGTGACAACTGCAGATGGCAGCAACACGGTGGTTTGGCGCTACTATAAATTCGTAAGCTCGTGTCCCCCCTATTTTCTTATAGAGTGTAAGCTTTTGTGTCCCCCTAGTTCTTCATAGACTGCAAGTTCTTATGTCCCCGGTATATCCTCAGACTGTAATCTCTTGTGTGCCCCTATACCCTCATAGATTGTAAACTCTTGTGTCCCCCTAGTTCCTCATAGAGTGTAAGATTGTGTCCCCCTATTCCCTCATAGATTGTAAGCTCTTGTGTCCCCCTAGTTCCTCAGACTGTAAGCTCTTGTGTCCCCCTGGTCCCTTATAGACTAAGCTCTTGGGACCCCCTATTCCTCATAGACTATAAGCTCTTGTGACCCCCTAGTTCCTCAGACTGTAAGCTCTTGTGTCCCCCTGGTCCCTTATAGACTGTAAGCTCGTGTCCCCCCCTAGTTTCTCAGAGACTGTAAGCTCTTGTGTCTCCCCCTAGTTTCTCATAGACTGTAAGCTCTTGTGTCCCCCCTATTCCTCATAGTCTGTAAGCTCTTATGTCCCTCCTATTCCTCATAGACTGTAAGCTCGTCTCCCCCTATTCCTAAGAGTGTAAGCTCGTGTCCCCCCCTAGTTTCTCAGAGACTGTAAGCTCTTGTGTCCCTCCTATTCCTCATAGACTGTAAGCTCTTGTGTCCCTCTATTTCCTCATAGACTGTAAGCTCATGTCCCCCCTAGTTCCTCAGAGACTGTAAGCTCTTGTGTCCCCCTGGTCCCTTATAGACTGTAAGCTCTTGTGTCCCCCTATTCCTCATAGACTGTAAGCTCTTGTGTCCCCCTGGTCCCTTATAGACTGTAAGCTCTTGTGTCCCCCTGGTCCCTTATAGACTGTTAGCTCTTGTGTCCCCCCCTAGTTTCTCAGAGACTGTAAGCTCTTGTGTCCCCCTATTCCTCATAGACTGTAAGCTCGTGTCCCCCCTATTCCTCATAGACTGTAAGCTCTTGTGTCCCTCCTATTCCTCATAGACTGTAAGCTCTTGTGTCCCCCTATTCCTCATAGACTCTAAGCTCTTGTGTCCCCCTATTCCTCATAGACTCTAAGCTCTTGTGTCCCCCCTATTCCTCATAGACTGTAAGCTCTTGTGTCCCCCTATTTACTCATAGACTAAGCTCTTGTGTCCCTCCTATTCCTCAGAGACTGTAAGCTCTTGTGTCCCCCTGGTCCCTTATAGACTGTAAGCTCTTGTGTCCCCCTGGTCCCTTATAGACTGTAAGCTCTTGTGTCCCCCTGGTCCCTTATAGACTGTAAGCTCTTGTGTCCCCCTATTCCTCATAGACTGTAAGCTCGTGTCCCCCTATTCCCTCATAGATTGTAAGCTCGTGTCCCCCCTATTCCTCATAGTCTGTAGGCTCTTGTGTCCCCCCTATTTCCTCAGAGACTGTAAGCTCTTATCCCCCCTATTCCTCATAGAGTGTAAGCTCTTGTGTCCCCCTATTCCTCATAGACTGTAAGCTCTTGTGTCCCCCCTATTCCCTCATAGACTGTAAGCTCTTGTGTCCCCCTATTCCTCATAGACTGTAAGCTCTTGTGTCCCTCCTATTCCTCATAGACTGTAAGCTCTTGTGTCCCCCTATTTCCTCATAGACTGTAAGCTCTTGTGTCCCCCTATTTCCTCATAGACTGTAAGCTCTTGTGTCCCCCCTAGTTCCTCATAGACTGTAAGCTCTTGTGTCCCTCTATTCCCTCATAGACTGTAAGCTCTTGTGTCCCCCTATATCCTCATAGACTGTAAGCTCTTGTGTCCCTCTATTCCCTCATAGACTGTAAGCTCTTATGTCATTCCTCATAGAGTGTAAGCTCTTGTGTCCCCCCTATATCCTCATAGACTGTAAGCTCTTGTGTCCCCCTATTTCCTCATAGACTGTAAGCTCTTGTGTCCCCTTATTTCCTCATAGACTGTAAGCTCTTGTGTCTTCCTATATCCTCAGAGACTGTAAGCTTTTGGTCCCCCTATTCCTCATAGACTGTAAGCTCTTGTGTCATTCCTCATAGAGTGTAAGCTCTTGTGTCATTCCTCATAGACTGTAAGCTCTTGTGTCATTCCTCATAGACTGTAAGCTCTTGTGTCCCCCTATTCCCTCATAGACTGTAAGCTCTTGTGTCTTCCTATTTCCTCATAGACTGTGAGCTCTTGTGTCCCCCCTATTCCTCATAGACTGTAAGCTCTCGTGTCCCCCCTATTTCCTCATAGATTGTAAGCTCTTGTGCCCCCCTATTTCCTCATAGACTGTAAGCTCTTGTGTCCCGTATTTCCTCATAGACTGTAAGCTCTTGTGTCCCCCTATTCCTCATAGACTGTAAGCTCTTGTGTCCCCCTATTCCTCATAGACTGTAAGCTCTTGTGTCCCCCTATTTCCTCATAGACTGTAAGCTCTTGTGTCCCCCTATTCCTCATAGACTGTAAGCTCTTGTGTCTTTCTATTTCCTCATAGACTGTAAGCTCTTGTGTCCCCCTATTCCCTCATAGACTGTAAGCTCTTGTGTCCCCCTATTCCCTCATAGACTGTAAGCTCTTGTGTCCCCCTATTCCTCATAGACTGTAAGCTCTTGTGTCCCCCTATTCCTCATAGACTGTAAGCTCTTGTGTCCCCCTATTCCCTCATAGACTGTAAGCTCTTGTGTCCCCCTATTTCCTCAGATTGTAAGCTCTTGTGTCCCCCTATTTCCTCATAGACTGTAAGCTCTTGTGCCCCCCCATCTCCTCATAGACTGTAAGCTCTTGTGCCCCCCCATCTCCTCATAGACTGTAAGCTCTTGTGTCCCCCTATTTCCTCATAGACTGTAAGCTCGTGTCCCCCTATTTCCTCATAGACTGTAAGCTCTTGTGCCCCCCCATCTCCTCATAGACTGTAAGCTCTTGTGTCCCCCTATTTCCTCATAGACTGTAAGCTCTTATCCCCCCTATTTCCTCATAGACTGTAAGCTCTTGTGACCCCCTATTCCTCATAGACTGTAAGCTCGTGTCCCCCTATTTCCTCATAGACTGTAAGCTCGTGTCCCCCTATTTCCTCATAGACTGTAAGCTCTTATCCCCCCTATTTCCTCATAGACTGTAAGCTCTTGTGTCCCCCTATTCCTCATAGACTGTAAGCTCTTGTGCCCCCCTATTCCTCATAGACTGTAAGCTCGTGTCCCTCTATTTCCTCATAGACTGTAAGCTCTTGTGCCCCCCCATCTCCTCATAGACTGTAAGCTCGTGTCCCCCTATTTCCTCATAGACTGTAAGCTCTTATCCCCCCTATTTCCTCATAGACTGTAAGCTCTTGTGACCCCCTATTCCTCATAGACTGTAAGCTCGTGTCCCCCTATTTCCTCATAGACTGTAAGCTCTTATCCCCCCTATTTCCTCATAGACTGTAAGCTCTTGTGACCCCCTATTCCTCATAGACTGTAAGCTCTTGTGACCCCCTATTCCTCATAGATTGTAAGCTCTTGTGTCCCTCTATTCCCTCATAGACTGTAAGCTCTTGTGTCCCCCTATTCCTCATAGACTGTAAGCTCTTGTGTCCCCCTGGTCCCTTATAGACTGTAAGCTCTTGTGTCCCCCTGGTCCCTTATAGACTGTTAGCTCTTGTGTCCCCCCCTAGTTTCTCAGAGACTGTAAGCTCTTGTGTCCCCCTATTCCTCATAGACTGTAAGCTCGTGTCCCCCCTATTCCTCATAGACTGTAAGCTCTTGTGTCCCTCCTATTCCTCATAGACTGTAAGCTCTTGTGTCCCCCTATTCCTCATAGACTCTAAGCTCTTGTGTCCCCCTATTCCTCATAGACTCTAAGCTCTTGTGTCCCCCCTATTCCTCATAGACTGTAAGCTCTTGTGTCCCCCTATTTACTCATAGACTGTAAGCTCTTGTGTCCCTCCTATTCCTCATAGACTGTAAGCTCTTGTGTCCCCCTATTCCTCATAGACTCTAAGCTCTTGTGTCCCCCTATTCCTCATAGACTCTAAGCTCTTGTGTCCCCCCTATTCCTCATAGACTCTAAGCTCTTGTGTCCCCCTATTCCTCATAGACTCTAAGCTCTTGTGTCCCTCCTATTCCTCAGAGACTGTAAGCTCTTGTGTCCCCCTGGTCCCTTATAGACTGTAAGCTCTTGTGTCCCCCTGGTCCCTTATAGACTGTAAGCTCTTGTGTCCCCCTGGTCCCTTATAGACTGTAAGCTCTTGTGTCCCCCTATTCCTCATAGACTGTAAGCTCGTGTCCCCCTATTCCCTCATAGATTGTAAGCTCGTGTCCTCCCTATATCCTCATAGTCTGTAGGCTCTTGTGTCCCCCCTATTTCCTCAGAGACTGTAAGCTCTTATCCCCCCTATTCCTCATAGAGTGTAAGCTCTTGTGTCCCCCTATTCCTCATAGACTGTAAGCTCTTGTGTCCCCCCTATTCCCTCATAGACTGTAAGCTCTTGTGTCCCCCTATTCCTCATAGACTGTAAGCTCTTGTGTCCCTCCTATTCCTCATAGACTGTAAGCTCTTGTGTCCCCCTATTTCCTCATAGACTGTAAGCTCTTGTGTCCCCCTATTTCCTCATAGACTGTAAGCTCTTGTGTCCCCCCTAGTTCCTCATAGACTGTAAGCTCTTGTGTCCCTCTATTCCCTCATAGACTGTAAGCTCTTGTGTCCCCCTATTCCTCATAGACTGTAAGCTCTTGTGTCCCCCTATATCCTCATAGACTGTAAGCTCTTGTGTCCCTCTATTCCCTCATAGACTGTAAGCTCTTATGTCATTCCTCATAGAGTGTAAGCTCTTGTGTCCCCCCTATATCCTCATAGACTGTAAGCTCTTGTGTCCCCCTATTTCCTCATAGACTGTAAGCTCTTGTGTCCCCTTATTTCCTCATAGACTGTAAGCTCTTGTGTCTTCCTATATCCTCAGAGACTGTAAGCTTTTGGTCCCCCTATTCCTCATAGACTGTAAGCTCTTGTGTCATTCCTCATAGAGTGTAAGCTCTTGTGTCATTCCTCATAGACTGTAAGCTCTTGTGTCATTCCTCATAGACTGTAAGCTCTTGTGTCCCCCTATTCCCTCATAGACTGTAAGCTCTTGTGTCTTCCTATTTCCTCATAGACTGTGAGCTCTTGTGTCCCCCCTATTCCTCATAGACTGTAAGCTCTCGTGTCCCCCCTATTACCTCATAGACTGTGAGCTCTTGTGTCCCCCCTATTCCTCATAGACTGTAAGCTCTTGTGTCCCCCTATTACCTCATAGACTGTAAGCTCTTGTGTCCCTCCTATTCCCTCATAGACTGTAAGCTCTTGTGTCCCCCTATTTCCTCATAGATTGTAAGCTCTTGTGCCCCCCTATTCCCTCATAGACTGTAAGCTCTTGTGTCCCGTATTTCCTCATAGACTGTAAGCTCTTGTGTCCCCCTATTCCTCATAGACTGTAAGCTCTTGTGTCCCCCTATTCCTCATAGACTGTAAGCTCTTGTGTCCCCCTATTTCCTCATAGACTGTAAGCTCTTGTGTCCCCCTATTCCTCATAGACTGTAAGCTCTTGTGTCTTCCTATTTCCTCATAGACTGTAAGCTCTTGTGTCCCCCTATTCCCTCATAGACTGTAAGCTCTTGTGTCCCCCTATTCCCTCATAGACTGTAAGCTCTTGTGTCCCCCTATTCCCTCATAGACTGTAAGCTCTTGTGTCCCCCTATTTCCTCAGATTGTAAGCTCTTGTGTCCCCCTATTTCCTCATAGACTGTAAGCTCTTGTGCCCCCCCATCTCCTCATAGACTGTAAGCTCTTGTGTCTCCCTATATCCTCATAGACTGTAAGCTCTTGTGTCTCCCTATTCCTCATAGACTGTAAGCTCTTGTGTCTCCCTATTCCTCATAGACTGTAAGCTCTTGTGTCTCCCTATTCCTCATAGACTGTAAGCTCTTGTGTCCCCCTATTCCTCATAGACTGTAAGCTCTTGTGTCTCCCTATATCCTCATAGACTGTAAGCTCTTGTGTCCCCCTATTCCCTCATAGACTGTAAGCTCTTGTGCCCCCCTATTCCTCATAGACTGTAAGCTCGTGTCCCCCTATTTCCTCATAGACTGTAAGCTCGTGTCCCCCTATTTCCTCATAGACTGTAAGCTCTTGTGCCCCCCCATCTCCTCATAGACTGTAAGCTCTTGTGTCCCCCTATTTCCTCATAGACTGTAAGCTCTTATCCCCCCTATTTCCTCATAGACTGTAAGCTCTTGTGACCCCCTATTCCTCATAGACTGTAAGCTCGTGTCCCCCTATTTCCTCATAGACTGTAAGCTCGTGTCCCCCTATTTCCTCATAGACTGTAAGCTCTTATCCCCCCTATTTCCTCATAGACTGTAAGCTCTTGTGTCCCCCTATTCCTCATAGACTGTAAGCTCTTGTGCCCCCCTATTCCTCATAGACTGTAAGCTCGTGTCCCTCTATTTCCTCATAGACTGTAAGCTCTTGTGCCCCCCCATCTCCTCATAGACTGTAAGCTCGTGTCCCCCTATTTCCTCATAGACTGTAAGCTCTTATCCCCCCTATTTCCTCATAGACTGTAAGCTCTTGTGACCCCCTATTCCTCATAGACTGTAAGCTCGTGTCCCCCTATTTCCTCATAGACTGTAAGCTCTTATCCCCCCTATTTCCTCATAGACTGTAAGCTCTTGTGACCCCCTATTCCTCATAGACTGTAAGCTCTTGTGACCCCCTATTCCTCATAGATTGTAAGCTCTTGTGTCCCTCTATTCCCTCATAGACTGTAAGCTCTTGTGTCCCCCTATTCCTCATAGACTGTAAGCTCTTGTGTCCCCCTGGTCCCTTATAGACTGTAAGCTCTTGTGTCCCCCTGGTCCCTTATAGACTGTTAGCTCTTGTGTCCCCCCCTAGTTTCTCAGAGACTGTAAGCTCTTGTGTCCCCCTATTCCTCATAGACTGTAAGCTCGTGTCCCCCCTATTCCTCATAGACTGTAAGCTCTTGTGTCCCTCCTATTCCTCATAGACTGTAAGCTCTTGTGTCCCCCTATTCCTCATAGACTCTAAGCTCTTGTGTCCCCCTATTCCTCATAGACTCTAAGCTCTTGTGTCCCCCCTATTCCTCATAGACTGTAAGCTCTTGTGTCCCCCTATTTACTCATAGACTAAGCTCTTGTGTCCCTCCTATTCCTCAGAGACTGTAAGCTCTTGTGTCCCCCTGGTCCCTTATAGACTGTAAGCTCTTGTGTCCCCCTGGTCCCTTATAGACTGTAAGCTCTTGTGTCCCCCTGGTCCCTTATAGACTGTAAGCTCTTGTGTCCCCCTGGTCCCTTATAGACTGTAAGCTCTTGTGTCCCCCTATTCCTCATAGACTGTAAGCTCGTGTCCCCCTATTCCCTCATAGATTGTAAGCTCGTGTCCCCCCTATTCCTCATAGTCTGTAGGCTCTTGTGTCCCCCCTATTTCCTCAGAGACTGTAAGCTCTTATCCCCCCTATTCCTCATAGAGTGTAAGCTCTTGTGTCCCCCTATTCCTCATAGACTGTAAGCTCTTGTGTCCCCCCTATTCCCTCATAGACTGTAAGCTCTTGTGTCCCCCTATTCCTCATAGACTGTAAGCTCTTGTGTCCCTCCTATTCCTCATAGACTGTAAGCTCTTGTGTCCCCCTATTTCCTCATAGACTGTAAGCTCTTGTGTCCCCCTATTTCCTCATAGACTGTAAGCTCTTGTGTCCCCCCTAGTTCCTCATAGACTGTAAGCTCTTGTGTCCCTCTATTCCCTCATAGACTGTAAGCTCGTGTCCCCCTATTCCTCATAGACTGTAAGCTCTTGTGTCCCCCTATATCCTCATAGACTGTAAGCTCTTGTGTCCCTCTATTCCCTCATAGACTGTAAGCTCTTATGTCATTCCTCATAGAGTGTAAGCTCTTGTGTCCCCCCTATATCCTCATAGACTGTAAGCTCTTGTGTCCCCCTATTTCCTCATAGACTGTAAGCTCTTGTGTCCCCTTATTTCCTCATAGACTGTAAGCTCTTGTGTCTTCCTATATCCTCAGAGACTGTAAGCTTTTGGTCCCCCTATTCCTCATAGACTGTAAGCTCTTGTGTCATTCCTCATAGAGTGTAAGCTCTTGTGTCATTCCTCATAGACTGTAAGCTCTTGTGTCATTCCTCATAGACTGTAAGCTCTTGTGTCCCCCTATTCCCTCATAGACTGTAAGCTCTTGTGTCTTCCTATTTCCTCATAGACTGTGAGCTCTTGTGTCCCCCCTATTCCTCATAGACTGTAAGCTCTTGTGCCCCCCATCTCCTCATAGACTGTAAGCTCTCGTGTCCCCCGTATTTCCTCATAGATTGTAAGCTCTTGTGCCCCCCTATTCCCTCATAGACTGTAAGCTCTTGTGTCCCGTATTTCCTCATAGACTGTAAGCTCTTGTGTCCCCCTATTCCTCATAGACTGTAAGCTCTTGTGTCCCCCTATTCCTCATAGACTGTAAGCTCTTGTGTCCCCCTATTTCCTCATAGACTGTAAGCTCTTGTGTCCCCCTATTCCTCATAGACTGTAAGCTCTTGTGTCTTCCTATTTCCTCATAGACTGTAAGCTCTTGTGTCCCCCTATTCCCTCATAGACTGTAAGCTCTTGTGTCCCCCTATTCCCTCATAGACTGTAAGCTCTTGTGTCCCCCTATTCCCTCATAGACTGTAAGCTCTTGTGTCCCCCTATTTCCTCAGATTGTAAGCTCTTGTGTCCCCCTATTTCCTCATAGACTGTAAGCTCTTGTGCCCCCCCATCTCCTCATAGACTGTAAGCTCTTGTGTCTCCCTATATCCTCATAGACTGTAAGCTCTTGTGTCTCCCTATTCCTCATAGACTGTAAGCTCTTGTGTCTCCCTATTCCTCATAGACTGTAAGCTCTTGTGTCCCCCTATTCCTCATAGACTGTAAGCTCTTGTGTCTCCCTATATCCTCATAGACTGTAAGCTCTTGTGTCCCCCTATTCCCTCATAGACTGTAAGCTCTTGTGCCCCCCTATTCCTCATAGACTGTAAGCTCGTGTCCCCCTATTTCCTCATAGACTGTAAGCTCGTGTCCCCCTATTTCCTCATAGACTGTAAGCTCTTGTGCCCCCCCATCTCCTCATAGACTGTAAGCTCTTGTGTCCCCCTATTTCCTCATAGACTGTAAGCTCTTATCCCCCCTATTTCCTCATAGACTGTAAGCTCTTGTGACCCCCTATTCCTCATAGACTGTAAGCTCGTGTCCCCCTATTTCCTCATAGACTGTAAGCTCGTGTCCCCCTATTTCCTCATAGACTGTAAGCTCTTATCCCCCCTATTTCCTCATAGACTGTAAGCTCTTGTGTCCCCCTATTCCTCATAGACTGTAAGCTCGTGTCCCTCTATTTCCTCATAGACTGTAAGCTCTTGTGCCCCCCCATCTCCTCATAGACTGTAAGCTCGTGTCCCCCTATTTCCTCATAGACTGTAAGCTCTTATCCCCCCTATTTCCTCATAGACTGTAAGCTCTTGTGACCCCCTATTCCTCATAGACTGTAAGCTCGTGTCCCCCTATTTCCTCATAGACTGTAAGCTCTTATCCCCCCTATTTCCTCATAGACTGTAAGCTCTTGTGACCCCCTATTCCTCATAGACTGTAAGCTCTTGTGACCCCCTATTCCTCATAGATTGTAAGCTCTTGTGTCCCTCTATTCCCTCATAGACTGTAAGCTCTTGTGTCCCCCTGGTCCCTTATAGACTGTAAGCTCTTGTGTCCCCCTGGTCCCTTATAGACTGTTAGCTCTTGTGTCCCCCCCTAGTTTCTCAGAGACTGTAAGCTCTTGTGTCCCCCTATTCCTCATAGACTGTAAGCTCGTGTCCCCCCTATTCCTCATAGACTGTAAGCTCGTGTCCCTCCTATTCCTCATAGACTGTAAGCTCTTGTGTCCCCCTATTCCTCATAGACTCTAAGCTCTTGTGTCCCCCTATTCCTCATAGACTCTAAGCTCGTGTCCCCCCTATTCCTCATAGACTGTAAGCTCTTGTGTCCCCCTATTTACTCATAGACTAAGCTCTTGTGTCCCTCCTATTCCTCAGAGACTGTAAGCTCTTGTGTCCCCCTGGTCCCTTATAGACTGTAAGCTCTTGTGTCCCCCTGGTCCCTTATAGACTGTAAGCTCTTGTGTCCCCCTGGTCCCTTATAGACTGTAAGCTCTTGTGTCCCCCTATTCCTCATAGACTGTAAGCTCGTGTCCCCCTATTCCCTCATAGATTGTAAGCTCGTGTCCCCCCTATTCCTCATAGTCTGTAGGCTCTTGTGTCCCCCCTATTTCCTCAGAGACTGTAAGCTCTTATCCCCCCTATTCCTCATAGACTGTAAGCTCTTGTGTCCCCCCTATTCCCTCATAGACTGTAAGCTCGTGTCCCCCTATTCCTCATAGACTGTAAGCTCTTGTGTCCCTCCTATTCCTCATAGACTGTAAGCTCTTGTGTCCCCCTATTTCCTCATAGACTGTAAGCTCTTGTGTCCCCCTATTTCCTCATAGACTGTAAGCTCTTGTGTCCCCCCTAGTTCCTCATAGACTGTAAGCTCTTGTGTCCCTCTATTCCCTCATAGACTGTAAGCTCTTGTGTCCCCCTATTCCTCATAGACTGTAAGCTCTTGTGTCCCCCTATATCCTCATAGACTGTAAGCTCTTGTGTCCCTCTATTCCCTCATAGACTGTAAGCTCTTATGTCATTCCTCATAGAGTGTAAGCTCTTGTGTCCCCCCTATATCCTCATAGACTGTAAGCTCTTGTGTCCCCCTATTTCCTCATAGACTGTAAGCTCTTGTGTCCCCTTATTTCCTCATAGACTGTAAGCTCTTGTGTCTTCCTATATCCTCAGAGACTGTAAGCTTTTGGTCCCCCTATTCCTCATAGACTGTAAGCTCTTGTGTCATTCCTCATAGAGTGTAAGCTCTTGTGTCATTCCTCATAGACTGTAAGCTCTTGTGTCATTCCTCATAGACTGTAAGCTCTTGTGTCCCCCTATTCCCTCATAGACTGTAAGCTCTTGTGTCTTCCTATTTCCTCATAGACTGTGAGCTCTTGTGTCCCCCCTATTCCTCATAGACTGTAAGCTCTTGTGCCCCCCATCTCCTCATAGACTGTAAGCTCTCGTGTCCCCCCTATTTCCTCATAGATTGTAAGCTCTTGTGCCCCCCTATTCCCTCATAGACTGTAAGCTCTTGTGTCCCGTATTTCCTCATAGACTGTAAGCTCTTGTGTCCCCCTATTCCTCATAGACTGTAAGCTCTTGTGTCCCCCTATTCCTCATAGACTGTAAGCTCTTGTGTCCCCCTATTTCCTCATAGACTGTAAGCTCTTGTGTCCCCCTATTCCTCATAGACTGTAAGCTCTTGTGTCTTCCTATTTCCTCATAGACTGTAAGCTCTTGTGTCCCCCTATTCCCTCATAGACTGTAAGCTCTTGTGTCCCCCTATTCCCTCATAGACTGTAAGCTCTTGTGTCCCCCTATTCCCTCATAGACTGTAAGCTCTTGTGTCCCCCTATTTCCTCAGATTGTAAGCTCTTGTGTCCCCCTATTTCCTCATAGACTGTAAGCTCTTGTGCCCCCCCATCTCCTCATAGACTGTAAGCTCTTGTGTCTCCCTATATCCTCATAGACTGTAAGCTCTTGTGTCTCCCTATTCCTCATAGACTGTAAGCTCTTGTGTCTCCCTATTCCTCATAGACTGTAAGCTCTTGTGTCCCCCTATTCCTCATAGACTGTAAGCTCTTGTGTCTCCCTATATCCTCATAGACTGTAAGCTCTTGTGTCCCCCTATTCCCTCATAGACTGTAAGCTCTTGTGCCCCCCTATTCCTCATAGACTGTAAGCTCGTGTCCCCCTATTTCCTCATAGACTGTAAGCTCGTGTCCCCCTATTTCCTCATAGACTGTAAGCTCTTGTGCCCCCCCATCTCCTCATAGACTGTAAGCTCTTGTGTCCCCCTATTTCCTCATAGACTGTAAGCTCTTATCCCCCCTATTTCCTCATAGACTGTAAGCTCTTGTGACCCCCTATTCCTCATAGACTGTAAGCTCGTGTCCCCCTATTTCCTCATAGACTGTAAGCTCGTGTCCCCCTATTTCCTCATAGACTGTAAGCTCTTATCCCCCCTATTTCCTCATAGACTGTAAGCTCTTGTGTCCCCCTATTCCTCATAGACTGTAAGCTCTTGTGCCCCCCTATTCCTCATAGACTGTAAGCTCGTGTCCCTCTATTTCCTCATAGACTGTAAGCTCTTGTGCCCCCCCATCTCCTCATAGACTGTAAGCTCGTGTCCCCCTATTTCCTCATAGACTGTAAGCTCTTATCCCCCCTATTTCCTCATAGACTGTAAGCTCTTGTGACCCCCTATTCCTCATAGACTGTAAGCTCGTGTCCCCCTATTTCCTCATAGACTGTAAGCTCTTATCCCCCCTATTTCCACATAGACTGTAAGCTCTTGTGACCCCCTATTCCTCATAGACTGTAAGCTCTTGTGACCCCCTATTCCTCATAGATTGTAAGCTCTTGTGTCCCTCTATTCCCTCATAGACTGTAAGCTCTTGTGTCCACTATTTCCTCATAGACTGTAAGCTCTTGTGTCCCACTATTCCCTCATAGACTGTAAGCTCTTGTGTCCCACCTATTTCCGCATAAACTGTAAGCTCTTGTGTCCCCCTATTCCCTCATAGACTGTAAGCTCGTGTCCCCCTATTTCCTCATAGACTGTAAGCTCTTGTGTCCCCCTATTCCTCATAGACTGTAAGCTCGTGTCCCCCTATCTCCTCATAGAGTGTAAGCTCTTGTGTCCCCCTATTTCCTCATAGACTGTAAGCTCTTGTGTCCCCCTATTTCCTCATAGACTGTAAGCTCTTGTGTCCCCCTATTCCTCATAGACTGTAAGCTCTTGTGTCCCCCTATCTCCTCATAGAGTGTAAGCTCTTGTGTCCCCCTATTTCCTCATAGACTGTAAGCTCTTGTGTCCCCCCTATTTCCTCATAGACTGTAAGCTCTTGTGTCCCCCTATTTCCTCATAGACTGTAAGCTCTTGTGTCCCCCTATTTCCTCATAGACTGTAAGCTCTTGTGTCCCACTATTTCCTCATAGACTGTAAGCTCGTGTCCCCCTATTCCCTCATAGACTGTAAGCTCTTGTGTCCCCCTATTCCCTCATAGACTGTAAGCTCTTGCGTCCCCCTATTCCCTCATAGACTGTAAGCTCTTGTGTCCCCCTATTCCCTCATAGACTGTAAGCTCTTGCGTCCCCCTATTCCCTCATAGACAGTAAGCTCTTGTGTCTCCCTATTCCTCATAGACTGTAAGCTCTTGTGTCTCCCTATTCCTCATAGACTGTAAGCTCTTGTGTCCCCCTATTCCCTCATAGACTGTAAGCTCTTGTGTCCTCCTATTCCTCATAGACTGTAAGCTCTTGTGTCCCTCCTATTCCCTCATAGACTGTAAGCTCTTGTGTCCCCCTATTCCCTCATAGACTGTAAGCTCTTGTGTCTCCTATTTCCTTATAGACTGTAAGCTCTTGTGTCCCGCTATTTCCTAATAGACTGTAAGCTCTTGTGTCCCCCTATTTCCTCATAGACTGTAAGCTCTTGTGTCCCCCTATTACCTCATAGACTGTAAGCTCTTGTGTCCCCCTATTACCTCATAGACTGTAAGCTCTTGTGTCCCCCTATTTCCTCATAGACTGTAAGCTCTTGTGTCCCCCTATTTCCTCATAGACTGTAAGCTCTTGTGTCCCCCTATTACCTCATAGACTGTAAGCTCTTGTGTCCCCCTATTCCCTCATAGACTGTAAGCTCTTGTGTCCCACTATTCCCTCATAGACTGTAAGCTCATGTGTCCCCCTATTACCTCATAGACTGTAAGCTCTTGTGTCCCCCTATTTCCTCATAGACTGTAAGCTCTTGTGTCCCCCTATTTCCTCATAGACTGTAAGCTCTTGTGTCCCCCTATTTCCTCATAGACTGTAATCTCTTGTGTGCCCCTATTCCCTCATAGACTGTAAGCTCTTGTGTCCCCCTAGTTCCTCAGACTGTAAGCTCTTGTGTCCCTCCTATTCCCTCATAGACTGTAAGCTCTTGTGTCATTCCTCATAGAGTGTAAGCTCTTGTGTTCAGGATCCTCCCTGTTATCGTTGGAAGCATCTTCTCCGTTACTGCTGTACCGTCTGGTCAGTAAAGTGGCGCTATATATAATATATCACACCTCTGTGAGGTCAGCACCCCATCTTTCAAAAAAGTTAATTTTTCCTAAGTTCCGGATGCCCCCCGAATAGTTCCCAATTAATTGTAAAAATAGTTCTAGCGAATTAAGCAAAAAAACAATCAGCCAATGTATCTCTGCGGCGCTAACTTCCGAAAATGATATTCCTAAATCAGCGAGAACGTTGTGGATCCGGCTCTAGAGCTTCCAGAATTAGGAGTTTTCTTCAGAAAATAATTGTAAATACTTTTTTAGGAAATCCTGCGATTTTATAAGAGTTCTGAAGAAAACTCTAAGCTCGGGTTCACACAGGGCGATTTGCCACGGCTTTGCCGTGCGGAATTTGGCGGCGGCAAATCCGGCCGCTAATCTCGGGATTAGCCAGCCATGTGGACGAGAGTTCTCAGAAATCTCATCCACACAGGACGGCCAGTCCGCTGCGGTAAGCCCGGCTGGAACCGCGGCTTCAGAAGATGCAGCATGTCCGTTTACTTTTTTTTTTCTTTATTTTTGTCGCGGCCGCGCTCTCCTCTATGGGAACGCCGTCCGCAACGGAAAAGCGAGCGGCCGGGCCGCTGCCGCTTAAACCGCGGTGGTTCTCCTGGCGGAAATCTCGCGGGTTTTGCTGCGGCCAAACCGCGAGATTTCCGACGGGAATACGCCTCGTGTGAACCCTGCCTTAATGCTCGAAGCTCTAGAACCCATATTTACAACGTTCTCGCTGATTTAGTAATATCATTTTCGGACGTTAGCACCCCAGAGATACATTGGCTGATTTTTTTGCTTAATTCGCTAGAATTATTTTTACAATTAATTGGGAACTCTTCGGGGGGCATCCAGAACTTAGGAAAAAATTCACTTTTTTGAAAGCTGGGGTGCTGACTTCACAGAGGTCTATATCATACACAGATATGATCCGCCGCCCGCACTGTACCTGTGAACCACAGCGCCTCCATCATACCCGTCACTCCTTCCAGCTTCAGGCCTAGCAGGGCTTTCTTTGTGTTCGGCCCCCGCGGACGGCTTCCCTCAGCTTTCACGGATAGCGCTCGGATCTGGGAACACGATACAAAAGCATGACATACATGACGGCCCACGTGGCTATTGCAGGCCGAGAGACGCCACGTAGTCCCGGCGGCCGCACCGACCTGCTCTTCCTGCCGCGTGACCTTGGTCCGCAGCTCGTCTCGCTCCTTCTTCAGCTGCAGGATGGCCTCCCTCTTCTCCTGCAGGGCTTCCGCCTCCCGCAGACTCCGCTCCTGCTTCACGGCCAGGTTGTGCGACAAAGTCTCCAGCTGATCCAGATGCGACAGGACGCCTGGCGGCCCGGAGAGAGGAAGGTTAGAAAACACGAAGACAGCACTACAACACCCAGCATCACCATCGCAGAAATAACGCGGGGCTCTCACCACTTACTGTCGCCGTGTTAACCCCTTCATATCCCTCACAGTGCTGGTTGTGAGTCATAATCACTTTATTACCCCCGACCGTGATTCTCACCTTCTCTGAAGAGGGTCTCTGCCTGCTCCATGGCCGCCGCCGCTTATCACGAAGGCAACAAACGCTAAGAAAACACTGGAAGTCACCCGAAAAGGAGGGAAAAGTAATAAAAGTGAAAATATAGTAATTAAAACTTATTAAATATTCTGAGTTAAAAAAAAAAAAAATTATAATGCAAAAACAACTTTCCGGAATCCCAGTAACCCCCACTACAATAGTCCTATCACTTTACAAGGGGCTGCAGCAGTGCACGCTGGGACTTGTAGTACTTGCAATACCTACACACTTGCTGGGACCAGTAGCTGCACCAATATCAATAAGTGCCCGCCCCGCCTCCGAAGACACAGTTATGCCGCCAATACCAACCCCTTCTATCTGGTTAATAGAAAATGAAATCCGTTTATAAACTATGTCTCCGAAATGAAACTGAAACCACCACCTGCGACCATTTTGTTGTAGACCGCCAGCGTTCACATAACATTGTATCTACGGGCGCTGAGCTGGAGACAGACAGACCCGCAGCAGCAAACTCTCTAGTGTCTGAATGTGTTCTGTTGCCAGGAAACTAACCGGGAATGAAAGTTACACGCTGATTGGTTAGAAGAGGAAAGCTCAGCCAATGAAAATCCTTATTCTGTTCACAGCGCAGTGGGCGCGTCAGACAAGGCACTTTGCTGTGATTGGTCATTGGATAGAGAGCTGACTAATCACATCGTGTTCTATTTCGCTCCAGCTGAACATGTGGATGTATGGCTAGAAATAACTTTATTAACAATTGTTCATATGACAATCTAGCAGATGACACCGGGAGGAAACTGAATGGCAGCGCTAGTGCAGTATGTGGTGCTCCGCCGGGACTTACAGTCCACGCTCGGGTGGCCGCTCGGAGCTCTGGTGGCTCAGGCTTGTCATGCTGCCACAGCTGTCATCCACCTGCACTATCAGCACCCGCACACCCAGGCTTACCTGCAGGAGCTGGACACCATGCACAAAGTAGTGCTGGAGGTGAGACCGTCCGTACACAGCCCGTCTACAGTACTGTCATGTGACAGGGGTGTCCCCATATAACGCTATCATCATACTGCCCCCTACAGTTGGCCTCCAATACCACCTGTATGCTGATGACACCCAGCTATACACGTCTTCCTGTGACATCACAGCGCCGGTCCTCCAGAACATCACCGGCTGTCTGTCCGCTGTCTCTAACACTATGTCCTCTCTCTACCTAAAACTAAACCTCTCTAAAACTGACTTACTGGTATTTCCACCCTCCACTAACCGACCTCATCCTGACATCTCCATCTCAGTGTGTGGCGCCACCATAACTCCCAGCATGCCCGCTGCCTTGGGGTCATATTTGATGCTGATCTCTCTTTTACCCCCTACATCCAATCTCTGGCCCGAACATGTCAGCTGCACCTCAAGAACATCGCAAGAATCCGCTCTTCTCTCACTGTGGAGACGTTAAAACGCTCACTGTTGCCCTCATCCACTCCCGACTGGATTATTGCAACTCGTTGCTGATCGGCCTCCCCTGTACCAGACTCTACCCTCTCCGATCCATCCTGAATGCGGCAGCCAGGCTCATCTTCCTGTCCAGCCGCTACTCGGACGCCTCTGCCCTGTGCCGGTCACTGCACTGGCTGCCCGTTAAATACAAAATTCAATTTAAACTCCCTACCTTCATCCACAAAGCCCTTCACAGCGCAGCGCCCCCCTATATCGCCTCCCTCATCTCAATCCATCAACCAGCCCGGGCTCTCCGATCTGCTAACGAAACCAGACTGAGCGCCCCTTTAATTCGAGCTTCTCATTCCCGCCTCCAAGACTTCTCCAGAGCAGCACCAGTCCTCTGGAACGCACTACCAAAGGCTACCCGGGCAATCCAGGACTCGCAGAACTTCAGGCGTGCTCTAAAAACGCACCTCTTCAGGGAGGCATACCACATTCCCTAAACAAACCTCTCTGTACTCCGCCTGATAACATGCTCCCCGACCTACTGACTGCAATCCCTGCTAGCCACCATCAACTGCCCCCTGCAGTAATACTGATTCTGTCACTATACGGCCCAATTTGACCATTGTGTATAGCATCCCACACTCTCCACCTCCCCATACCGGGCACATCTCCAGCCCCTTTACCTTCTGTATCCCCCCATTACTTGTAGTATGTAAGCTCGTTGGAGCAGGACCCGCACCCCTATTGTTTCCATCAACTGATTACTATGTAACCGCGGTTTTGTTTTATTTCCCCTCTATTGTAAGCGCTCTGCAATATGTTAGCGCTATATAAATATAGATTATTATTACAGACATATATATAACCACGATAATACTGCTCCTATGTACAAGAATATAACTACTATAATACTGCCCCCTATGTACAAGAATATAACTACTATAATACTGCCCCCTATGTACAAGAATATAACTACTATAATACTGCCCTCTATGTACAAGAATATAACTACTATAATACTGCCCCCTATGTACAAGAATATAACTACTATAATACTGCCCCCTATGTACAAGAATATAACTACTATAATACTACCGACTATGTACAAGAATACAACTACTATAATACTGCTCCCTATGTACAAGAATATAACTACTATAATACTGCCCCCTATGTACAAGAATATAACTACTATAATACTGCTCCTATGTACAAGAATATAACTACTATAATACTGCCCCCTATGTACAAGAATATAACTACTATAATACTGCCCCCTATGTACAAGAATATAACTACTATAATACTGCCCCCTATGTACAAGAATATAACTACTATAATACTGCCTCCTATGTACAAGAATATAACTACTATAATACTGCCTCCTATATACAAGAATATAACTACTATAATACTGCCCCCTATGTACAAGAATATAACTACTATAATACTACCCTTATGTACAAGAATATAACTACTATAATACTGCCTCCTATGTACAAGAATATAACTACTATAATACTGTCCCCTATGTACAAGAATATAACTACTATAATACTGCCTCCTATGTACAAGAATATAACTACTATAATACTGCCTCCTATATACAAGAATATAACTACTATAATACTGCCCCCTATGTACAAGAATATAACTACTATAATACTGCCCCCTATGTACAAGAATATAACTACTATAATACTACCCTTATGTACAAGAATATAACTACTATAATACTGTCCCCTATGTACAAGAATATAACTACTATAATACTGCCCCCTGTGTACAAGAATATAACTACTATAATACTGTCCCCTATGTACAAGAATATAACTACTATAATACTGCCCACTATGTACAAGAATATAACTACTATAATACTGCCCCTACGTACAAGAATATAACTACTATAATACTGCCCACTATGTACAAGAATATAACTACTATAATACTGCCCCCTATGTACAAGAATATAACTACTATAATACTGCCCCTATGTACAAGAATATAACTACTATAACACTGCCCCCTATGTACAAGAATATAACTACTATAATACTGCCCCTACGTACAAGAATATAACTACTATAATACTGCCCCCCATGTACAAGAATATAACTACTATAATACTGCCTCCTATGTACAAGAATATAACTACTATAACACTGCCCCCTATGTACAAGAATATAACTACTATAATACTGCCCCTACGTACAAGAATATAACTACTATAATACTGCTCCCCATGTACAAGAATATAACTACTATAATACTGCCTCCTATGTACAAGAATATAACTACTATAACACTGCCCCCTATGTACAAGAATATAACTACTATAATACTGCTCCTATGTACAAGAATATAACTACTATAACACTGCCCCCTATGTACAAGAATATAACTACTATAATACTGCCCCTACGTACAAGAATATAACTACTATAATACTGCCCCCCATGTACAAGAATATAACTACTATAATACTGCTCCTATGTACAAGAATATAACTACTATAATACTGCCCCCTATGTACAAGAATATAACTACTATAATACTGCTCCTATGTACAAGAATATAACTACTCTAATACTGCTCCTATGTACAAGAATATAACTACTATAACACTGCCCCCTATGTACAAGAATATAACTACTATAATACTGCCCCTACGTACAAGAATATAACTACTATAATACTGCCCCCCATGTACAAGAATATAACTACTATAATACTGCCCCCCATGTACAAGAATATAACTACTATAATACTGCCCCCTATGTACAAGAATATAACTACTATAATACTGCCCCTACGTACAAGAATATAACTACTATAATACTGCCCCCCATGTACAAGAATATAACTACTATAATACTGCCCCCTATGTACAAGGATATACCTACTATAATACTGCCCCCTATATAACTACTATAATACTGCCTCCTATGTACAAGCTTATAACTACTATAATACTGCCTTCTATGTACAAGAATATAACTACTATAATACTGCCCCCTATGTACAAGAATATAATTACTATAATACTGCCTCCTATGTACAAGAATATAACTACTATAATACTGCCTCCTATGTACAAGAATATAACTACTATAATACTGCCCACTATGTACAAGAATATAACTACTATAATACTGCCCCCTATGTACAAGAATATAACTACTATAATACTGCCCCTATGTACAAGAATATAACTACTATAATACTGCTCCCTATGTACAAGAATATAACTACTATAATACTGCCTCCTATGTACAAGCATATAACTACTATAATACTGCCCCCTATGTACAAGAATATAACTACTATAATACTGCCTCCTATGTACAAGAATATAACTACTATAATACTGCCTCCTATGTACAAGAATATAACTGCTATAATACTGCCCCTATGTACAAGAATATAACTACTATAATACTGCCCCCTATGTACAAGAATATAGCTACTATAATACTGCCCCCTATGTACAAGAATATAACTGCTATTTCTGCAGGTTCCAGATGAGGTCACACTGAGCCGTTTGGCGGAGACACTGAAGGAGGCCAATATCGACCATAAACTGTGGACTGAACAACCTGAGAACATTCCCACATGTGTCGCCCTCAGACCGTACCCAAAAGAAGAAGTGCACCGTTACTTGAAGAAGTTTAAGCTCCTGAAGTGATGGCTGCCATGGACTGTTGTCGTCTGTGTAGCTCGTGTTTCTCCTGGTGCCGATTATGTGGTAATCTTCATGGAGATCCCAAAGTTGCCGTTGGGGTGATTTCTGCACCATCTTCAGCCAGAAGCTTAAAGGCAATTTTTAAAATTGTACAATAAAAAAATATTTATACCGTTTGTTGTAGAATAAGTTTACTTTTATCTAGGTTTTTTTTTTCACTTTCACTTTTACTGTTACGGCAAATCAAGTAGATGGAGAGCCTGCCCCCGATACTAAGTGTGCAGCGCTGCGCTGTCACTAAGGGCCCGTTTACATGAGATGACTGTTGGGTTTTTAGGCGATTGACTGCCGTGCCAAGGATTATCGCTCCTGTAGTCTCACACAGGAGCCATGATCACTACTGTGTGTGAGTACAGAAGCAAGCCTCATCCCCATCCACCCTTTCCCCACACTCCATCCACCCTCTGTCTCCTAGTAACGTCTTTGTCTAATCGTCTGTTTTATTTTTTTAATGTTTTTTTTATTTCCTGCGTTCCACCTTACGGTGAAGCCGATGGAGGCCATCAATGAGCTTCTAGAGATTAGGCATATCTTTTCGCAACACAATTGAGTTCATACATACAAATGCTATGTTATGAAAATCTTTGAATAAAACCTTTTGAAAGAAAAATACCCTAACGCCGCATTTTTGAATCACATCAGAAAACCGCAGAGTTTTTTTTTTTGTTTATTTATTTTTTGCTGCTGTTCAGAATTCTTATCCGCTCTTGCTGACAACTTTATCTTCCGAAAGGTGAGAGAGAAAACAAGGGGATCTGCTATCTTGGACCTAATTCTTACCAACAGGGAGGGAATGGCTGAGGAAGTAAGGGTGACTGGGTCCTTAGGAGGCAGTGGTCATGCTATACTGGAATTTTGGATAAAAAGGGGAGGAAGACCTGGGAAAACTCAGACCTCAAGGTTGGATTTCAGAAAGGCAGATTTTAATTAACTCAGAATGAGGATAAGAAGGATCCAATGGCTGGATGTTCTTAAGGACAGAAATGCCCAAGATGGTTGGGAAATATTGTGAAATGAGATTCTCAAAGCACAATCATTAACAATCCCTAAAAGAAGGAAGAATGGGAAGCATTTAGTGAGACCAGGATGGATGAATGCAGAACTTGCACATGTTAAAAATATGTTTATCAAAAGGAAATATCTACGGGTGCCTGTCCACACCGGCTGAAGCTTTCCATAGCATTGCTATGGAACGCGCCGGCACCTGTCCACGAGCGGAGAATCATTGCAATTCTGCGCTCGCTGTTGGCCATTCGGAGCATGCTACGAATTGCCCCGATTCTCTGCGGCCGGCCTATCGATCAGATAGGGCTGACCGTCAGGGAATCGGCGGTGGCTCCTGCTCCCCGGCAGCGGCTGCCGTGGGGCTTCGCATCGCCCGGGGACAGGGGGCCTAAAGAAGAATATAATGCTGTTTGCAGAAACTGTAGGGCAAGTATCAGAAAAGCTAACAATAATGATTTGAGGCTTGCAACAGAGGCAAAAAGCAATAAAAAAGGATTTGGGGGTATGTCAAAAGCAAAAGAAAAGTCAAAGATGCTATTGGATGCTTACAGGATGAAAATGGTGAATTGGTTAAGAATGATCTTGAGAAGGCCGAACTTTTAAATTCCTATTTTGTATCTGTTTTCTCTCAGAAAGTAGATGTAACATCAACTGATCTTCCCTGTGCTATTGGGATAAAAGAATGCAGGCTGTCTATAAGCAGAAAGATGGTGAGGGAACACTTAGCTAACTTAAATGAATCCAAGTCTCGAGGTCCAGATGAATTACATCCTAGGATACTAAAGCAATCACAGAGAACGGCCAGATACTTGTATTGCATTGTATACTCCAATGTGGTCCACTTTTTGAGGTGCAGAGCAGCCCGCCGAACTATTATATTGTCATTAATAGGTTGCTAGTCTGCATGGTGGACTACATGTATCAGAAGGTCTGGCACTTTGTATCTACTCTGTGTGGGAGTATACACCAAGCAGCCACTCCCCTCTATATTAAGAGGCTGTGTAAGTGGCTGTCTCATTGGTGTCCTGCACAGGTGTAATCTGATCCCTTATTTGGCAGTTTAGTAGTCTGCATGTTGAGGGGATGCCCTCTTCTAGCAGTAAGTATCTGGCCGTTCTCTGTGATTGATTTTATATTTTCCTTCCTAGGATACTAAAGGAAGCAGCAGAGTAATTGCTTAACCACTCGCCATAATCTTTGAATATTCCTGGCGAACAGGAGAAGTCCCAGAAGATTGGAAAAGGGCAAATGTTGTCCCTATCGTCAAAAAATGGAAGAAGGTGGATCCAGGAAATTACAGGCCTGTGAGCCTGACTTCTATATCGGGAAATATCTTTGAACAAGTTATTAAACAGAATGTATGCAAGTACTGGGATAAGAATGGAGTAATTAACCAAAGCCAGCATGGGTTTGTAACAAACACATCATGCCAGACTAACCTAATTTCCTTCTATGACATAATCACTGACTGGGTTGATCATGGAAATGCGGTGGATATAGTTTATCTTGACTTTATTAAGGCCGCCTGCACACGGGTGGAAATCCCGCGGCGAGATTTCCCGCGAGATTTCCGCCACTGAAAGCCTGCATAGGAGTGCATTACAATACGCACTCCTATGCAGACGGCCGCGGTTTGGCCGTGCGAAATCTCGCGCGACAGACAAACCGCGGCATGTCCTATTTTTGTGCGGGGCTCGCAGAGCCTCGCACAGAAACGTCACTCACACGGCCGCCGGCTCCGGCCTGCGCATGCGCCGGCTGCCCGGCAGCCGGCACATGAAAGAGCCGGGGCCGCCGGGCGTGGGTGAGTACGCGCTCGTCTCTGCAGGCTCTTGGGTCGGGTCCCGCGGCGAGAATTCTCGCCGCCGGATCCGACCCGCTCGTCTGCAGGCGGCCTATAGCATTTGACAAACTATCTCATAAAATACTTATTGAAAAAATGACCAAATATGGGATTAACAAGGCATCTGTTAGGTGGATTCACAACTGACTGAGTGATCGTACTCAAAGAGTGGTCATAAATGGCTGCACATCCAAGTGGAAGAATGTATCAAGTGGGACCACAAGGCTCTGTCCTAGGCCCAGTGTTGGTCAACATTTTTATAAATGATCTGGAGGAGGAAATTGAGGGGAAACTGATCAAATTTGCCGACAACGCAAAACTAGGAGGGATAGCTAACACTAGGGAAGAGAGGGAGAGAATTCAAAAAGATCTAGATAACCTTGAACAGTGGGCAACGACTAACAGAATGGCATTTAACAAGGAGAAATGCAAAGTCCTACATCCGGGCAAGAAAAATGAAGAAAGCACATAGAGAATGGGAGGAGTTGGGCTAAGCAGCAGCACATGTGAAAAAGACTTGGGTATACTAATAGATCACAGACTGAACATGAGTCAACAATGTGATGCAGCAGCCAAAAAGACAAACACAATTCTGGGATGTATTAAGAGAAGCATAGAGTCTAGATCACGTGAGGTCATTATCCCCCTCTACTCTTCCTTAGTCAGACCTCATCTGAAATACTGTGTCCAGTTCTGGGCACCCCACTTTAAAAAATACATAGACAAACTGCAGCAAGTTCAGAGAAGAGTTACCAAGATGGTGAGCGGGATGAAACTGAAAGGGAGGAGACACAGATTAGATATTAGACAGTGAGGGTAATCAATGAGTGGAACGGGTTACCATGGGAGTTGGCGAGTTCCCCTTCAATGGAAGTCAAACAAAGGCTGGACAAATATCTGTCTGGGATGATTTAGTGAATCCTGCATTGAGCAGGGGGTTGGACCCGATGACCCTGGAGGTGCCTTCCAACTCTACCATTCTATGATTCTATAAACGCAGCAAAAAGCATCAAAATGGGAATGCAGCCTAACAATGTACTTGTTACCTGCCTTATCAGCATCAGTCACAGACCTGTAGGATGGCAGAAGTACTCCAAGAATGATTGCACTGTCTGTATAGAGTTAGCAACTACTGACAGATATGTATAGTTCCCTACCAGTAGAAGGCAGTGTAGAGTCATTCAGAGGGCCGGGCAAACCGAAGCTCATGAATATGGAGAACTACTTCCTGTAGCCCTCTAGGTCTGGCTGTTAGGAATAAAATGCAAGTAATGCCAAACTACTGTGTAAACGTATCGCTGTAATCACTTTACATAGGGGGCAGTATAGGTGCCATCTTGTAAGGGGAACACTGACAAGTTTAGGATACATACAAGTTTTCTCCTTAGGTCCACCCCGACAGATGATCCAACATCCTCACGCAGAAGCATCCCGTGGAGTTACGTGGCTTGTGCTCCTCCTGGCTCTGTATCCCTTTCCAATGCTACAGAATATCAAGGTGAAGTAGACAGAACCAGGGGCAGAAAGATTCCTGGAGGTCCCCGAGACGCTACTGTCAGGATACCAGGGAAAGCAGAAGTCAGGGGTCCCTGCAACGTAGCTTGCAACCTTTGTCCCTGCCTACTTGTCCACCTGGTCTAGGCCCCAGGGCGGCAACTGGGCGACGGTCCCTACTCTGAGCTAGCGAAAATGACGCAGGACACCACAGTCCCTGGAGACAGAGAACAGGAATACAGACAGATAAACAACCAGAGCGTAGTACCAAGGGAAATAACAAAGCAGTCCAGGAGCCAAAAATCCAGGAGCCAAAAATCAGTCCAAGAAGCACAGTACAGGCAAGGGAAGACGGAGTCAGGTCAGGGGAAAAGCCGAGGTCAATACCACCATCAGTCAGAAATAGGGAAACGCTGGTGAGTGACAGGAAGCCTAATCAGACACTGGCAATGTCTGGAAGAAACTGAGGGGTTTAAATGCTGTCAGAGCTCCCGCCCCAGCAGCTGATTGGGGTGGAGAGTCAGACAGCAGCAGCAGCAATCACAGAGCGCTGAGAGAACCGCCCCAGCACTAGCAGAACAAACTGAGACAGAGGAGGTGCAGTCGGCTGTCATAGCAACAGGAACGCGGCGCCGGGCAGCAGCCGCCGCGTCCCGAGCACCCTTGCGGCGTATAGGAGCCACGTGGCCAGGAGTAGTAACCAGTGCTGGGGTTCCCCTGTGCCACACACTACCCGCAGGAACGACAGTACTGGCAGTGCAGGCACGGCGCCCCCGAGAGCCACCAACCCTGACAGTACCCCCCCTCTTACAGGGGAACTCCAGACCCCTACGACTTGGAGCCAGCTTGAGGGGGTAGGTCCTATCAGACTAGACGCGGAGCCTGGACATCCTTGGCCGAAACCCAAGATCGCTCCTCGGGCCCAAACTCCTTCCACTGCACTAAATACTGGTAAGTGCAATGTACCCGCCTGGAGTCCAGAATATGTTCTATCTCAAACTCCATCTCCCCTTGGACAAGGGTAGGAGGAGGCGGTTTGCGGGTGGGCAATACTGGTGGAACGGATTTCTTCAATAGCGACTTGTGGAAGACGTTAAGCACTTTCCAGTAGTCAGGCAAGGCTAGTTCATATGCAACCAGGTTAATAATCTTGGTGATGGGGAACGGGCCAACAAACCGAGGGGCTAGCTTGAGAGACGGTACTTTAAGCTTTATATTCTTAGTGGACAGATAAACTAGTTGACCAACTACAAAAGGGTCAGACACAGTGAGTTTTCCAGTGTCTTGTTTCCGCGACTTTTCCTGTGGTTCCAGCAAGTTCTTACGAACCTGGACCCAGACAGCGTCCAGCCCCTCAGTAAGGGAATCTGCCAACGGATTACCCGACGGCGAGGAGGCAGACAAGGTAAAGCAAGGGTGGAGCCAGTAGTTGCAGAAAAAAGGAGAAACCTGTGATGATGAACTCGTATGGTTGTTTATAGCGAACTCCGCCAAAGCCAAAAACTTCACCTACTGTTCCTGACTGTCCGAGACAAACAAACGAAGGTACTGAATAAGTTCCTGATTCATACGTTCCATCTGTCTGTTTGACTCAGGGTGAAAGGTGCAGGGAAAAAGACAAATTAACATCGATGTGTTTACAAAAAGCCTGCCACAAACGTGCCACGAATTGTACCCCCCGATCAGAAACTATATCCTCGGGGATACCTCCTTAATAAACAGGTCAGCTAGGTCCTTAGACAAGGGTAATTTACTCAATGGGACGAAGTGGGCCATCTTAGAGAACCTATCGACCACTACCCAAATAACAGTACAACCCTGCGATGGGGGTAAATCTGTAATGAAATCCATGGACACATGTGACCAAAGTTTAGACAGGGCTAGCACAGGAAGAATAGGACCTTCACGGCGTCTCCTGATATTCTTCCCCCAGGCACAAACTGCACAGGCCTTGACAAAAACACCGACATCTGGGGCCACCAGTATAACCGAGAACATAAATCCAGCGTCCCCCTAATGCCATGATGACTGGTCAGGACCGAAGAGTGTATCTCTTCTAGAACCCGTAGTCTCAGGGAGAGGGGAATGAACAGTTTGCCCTCCAGAAGAGCCTCCGGGGCAGCTTGTTGGGCAGTGTATAGCTAAGACGAGAAGTCGGAGGTCAAGGCAGCTAAGACCACTCCGGGAGAGAGGATCCCCTCTGGCTGAGAATCCACGAGCTCGGGCACATCAAAGCTACGAGACACTGGATCAGCTTTAATGTTCCTTGACCCAGGCCAGAATGTGAAGATGAAATTAAAATGACAAAAAAACAAAGCCCAGCGTGCCTGCCTGGCATTTAGCCTCTTAGCCGACTCTAGGTACACCAAGTTCTTGTGATCAGTGAGAACGGTAATGTGGTGTCTGGCTCCCTCAAGGAAGTGCCACCATTCCTCAAAAGCCCACTTGATGGCCAACAATTCTCTATTACCTATGTCGTAGTTACGTTCAGAAGGTGAGAACTTTCTCAAGAAGAACGCACAAGGTTGGAGGTTAGAGAGGGTTGCCGGTCCTTGCGACAGAACGGCATGGACGGCAAACTCAGAGGTGTCAACCTCCACAACAAAAGAGCTGGTTAAGTCGGGTTGTACGAGGACTGGCACGGAGGAGAAGGCTTCTTTGGCAACACCAAGGAAACGCTGTAAAGCCTTCAGGTTAGTGGGTTGCGCCCATTTCGTTATTGCCCTAACCTTCGCTGGATCCATTTGGATGACTGAGGGGGTAATTACCCTAACAACGAGATCTCCTGAGCCCCAAACATACACTTCTCCAGTTTCGCAAATAACTTGTTCGCCCGAAGTCGGGTGAGGACTACCCGCAAGTGACTAAGGTGTGACTCTCAGTTGGCGAAGAACACCAGGATGTCGTCTAAGTAAATCACCAGGAAAATGCCCATGACATCCTGGAATATAGCATTCATGAATCCCTGGAAGACGGCCGGGGCATTACACAAACTGAATGGCATCACTAATTACTCAAAATCCCCCAATGGTGTGTTGAATGCCGTCTTCCATTCATCTCCCTCTGCTATCCTGATCAGGTTATACGCTCCTCTCAAGTCAAGCTTGGAAAACCACTTGGCCCCTGATACTTGATTCAGGAGATCAGGGATCAGAGGAAGAGAGTACTGGTTACGGATTGTGATTTTATTCAAGCCTCTATAATTGATACAGGGCCGAAGACCACCATCCTTCTTCTCTACAAAGAATAACCCTGCCCTAGCAGGAGACTCAGATGGGCAGATATACCCCTTAGCCAAACTCTCCAAAATGTATTTAATGTATTTCTTCATAGCTTCCCGCTCCGGTACAGTGATGTTATATATACTACCCTTAGGAAGTTTCGCCCCGGGAATAAGGTCGATCTTACAATCCCACTCTCGATGGGTGGGTGGGTGGGGTAATGCCTCGGACAGCTGTTTAGAGAATACATCAGCAAATTCGGCGATATAGTGCAGCAGGGTCAGATCCTTACATTCAGTAGAATAGACCTGAACTGAGGGCATGTGATCACTACACCCTGACCCCCATCGGACGAGCTCCATGGTCTCCCAGTTAATAACTGGGTTATGTATCTTCAACCATGGTAGGCAGAGCATCATGACTACCGACTAGTTTTCCATGACCAGAAAGGTACAAAACTCTGTGTGCAAGGCCCCCACGGAAAGCTTAAGCTCTGGAGTAACCCAACTGATCCGTCTGGCTAGTAAGAGCGTAGAATCCAGTCCAGAAACCTGGACGAGAGACTCAAGGTTTTTTAACACCTTGGCAATTGGGGCCTATTGGGAAATCAAAATTAATGAAATTGGCGGCTGCCCCGGAATCTATGAATGCTTGACCAGAACAACAGAACGAATCAAACACAATAGAACATGGTAGCAGCAACTTGGAACACTCCGGAAGTGCCTGAGCTCCTAGGCGATCCTCCCGGACATCGCCTAGGAGTGAAAGTTTCCCTGCTGTGGCCTTTTCTCACAGGATGCGACCCGGAATCCTGGTTCTCCACAGTACAAACACAGTCGGTTCTTCAGACGGAACTCTTTGCGTTGTCTGGGAGACATGGACCCCAGTTCCATGAATTCCGGGAGTACAACTGGAGACCCTTAGACATGGGTTCCACAAGCAGCTAAAACAGAACTGGTCTTGGGAGTGCTTCTCGCCCAAAGGTGACGATTGGCTCTAATGGCTAGCGTTTTTGGCTTGCTCCAAACTGTCTGGCTTGGGATGGGAAACAAGAAGGTCCCTCAGGGCATCAGAGAGACCCGTCAGAAATAAGTCCTTAAGGGCTCGGTCGTTCCAACCAGACAGCGCAATACTGTCGAAATTGGGACTCCTCCGCTGCCAGTCTACCCTGTCGAAGTGCTAATAAATCTGGAAAACGCATACCCGGCCCGATCTGGCTCATCATAGATCTGGCCTAGCACGGTAAAGGACAGGTCCAGGGACTGTCTGATAGGCGAGTCAGCAGGTAACAAAACAGCTCAATTCTACGGGTCACCTCTCATAGGGGAATTAACATTCCCAACTCTATGGAGCTCGGTTCCAGAGGAGTACGGATGCAAACTGAAATATTGCTTACAACCTTCCCAGAAGGGGAAAAACTGTCTCCGATCGCCGGAAAAGAAATCAGGGAGGTTAGCCTTGGGCTCAACCTTAACCAGATGAGCAGGAGGTGGAACAGCCGGAGTGCTGGCTGCGGCCTGTTCCTGCTGTTGGAAGCGAGTGGTTAAATCTTGCACCATCCCTGTTAGAACCTGCAGCTGATTAGCTAAAGCTGTAACTGCCTCCATAGATGGACTAGTCTAGCTGGACAGATGTAGGAACCTGAATACGTTTGGGCTAGTGTTTCTGTCAGGATACCAGGGAAAGCAGAAGTTGGGGGTCCCTGCAGCGTAGCCCGCAACCCCTCTTTCTTCCAACTTGTCTCCCTGGGCTAAGCCCCAGGGCAGCAACTGGGCAACGGTCCCTATACTGAGCTAGAGAAAATGAAGCAGGACACCACAGTCCCTGGATACAGAGAATGAGAACACAGACAGACAAACAACCAGAGCGCAGCACCAAGGGAAACAACAAACCAGTCCAGGAGCCAAAGGTCCAAGCACAGAAGTCAGTCCAAGAAGCGCAGCAGAGGCAAAGGAAGAACAGAGTCATATCTGGGGAAAAGCCGAGGTCAATACCACTATCAGTCAGA
Source organism: Eleutherodactylus coqui (assembly GCA_035609135.1). Lineage (NCBI taxonomy): Eukaryota > Metazoa > Chordata > Amphibia > Anura > Eleutherodactylidae > Eleutherodactylus > Eleutherodactylus coqui. The sequence goes on from CM069405.1 coordinate 33,802,950, forward strand.
AATAGGGAAACGCTGGTGAGTGACAGGAAGCCTAACCAAACACTGGCAGTGTCTGGAAGGAACTGAGGGGTTTAAATGCTGTCAGAGCTCCCGCCCTAGAAGCTGATTGCGGCGGAGAGTCAGACAGCAGCAGAAGTAATCACAGAGTGCTGGGAGAACCGCCCCAGCACTAGCAGAACAAACGGAGGAGGTGAGTCGGCTGTCATAGCAACAGAAATGTGGCGCTGGGCAGCAGCCGCCGCGTCCTGAGTACTCCTGCGGCATATAGGAACCACGTGGCCAGCAGTGCTGGCGCTCCCCTGTGCCGCACACCACCCGCAGGAGAAACAGTACTGGCAGTGCTGGCACAGCAACCCCGAGAGCCACCAACCCTGACAGCTACCGTGTGGAGGAAGTGGACATACTGCATCTAAACTCTGCACCGGGTTGGAACTTCTAGGACATAAAGGAGTACTATTACCCAACAGGGACATTATTACCTCATGGAACACTAGTTCCTTATGGGGACACCATTACCTTATAGGGGGCACAACAGTAGCACCATTAATGTATAGGGGCAGTATTACTGTTCTGGAAGCGCTATAACTATGGGGAACAAAATGGTTATAAAGGGGCAATGTATGACAATTGGTCACCAAGGGGGCAATAAGTGGAAGGGCACTGTGGGAGTAAAAGTGAATGTCACAGAACCCATGCTTCCATATTGCCCCTTTGATATTTATTGCATGCTTAAGTCCTGATTTCCTCACAGTAATGATCTCCACGTAGAATGTCCCTTCGGCCTCTGTTGGGCCAATATACCATTTCTTGTTGAATGGAATAGCGTAGCAGACTTTCCATAGAAATAATCTTCCATATATAAAGAGTGGCATCGTAACAGTTAGAGGGGGCCGCACAACCTGATCACTTAGTTCTGGTGCTGAATTTAGGTTTTGAGCTTGGTTTTGGTGCTGTATTTATGGTATGTGTTTGGTTTTCATATTGTATTTTGGTTATGAGTTTGGTTCTGCTCATGTATCTGTTGAGCTTGGTTTTGGTGATGTATTTAGGTTATGAGCTTGGTTCTGGTGATGTATTTAGGTTATGAGCTTGGTTCTGGTGCTGCATTTATGCTAGGAGGTTGGCTCTGGTTACCGCACTAGGTTATGATTTTGGTTTCGGAAATAGTACCTATGTACCAAGGTTGGTTTGTGCTATATTTATGTTCTGAGCTTGGTCTTGGGGCTACATTTATATGAACTGTTACGTTCTGATTTTAGTTCTAGTGTTGGATTTACGTTGAGTTTGGTTCTTGGAATATGAGGGTGGTGCTGGTGCTGTATCCATGTACTGAGGTTGGTGTGTGCTGTATTTATATTAAGAGTTTAGTTCTGTTGTATTTTTGTGCTTGGCTTGGTACTTGTGGTGTATTTATATACTGAGGTTGGTTCTGGCACTGTATTTGTTATGAGCTTGGTTCTGGCACTGTATTTATACACTGAGCTGTTTTAGTGTAGATTTGCAAGCATCTTGCTGCTTTCTGCACTAGTTGATTACAGGCAGACTGCTCAATAGTGCTTCATATATTCCATCCATTTTTTTCTTATGATGGGGAGGGGGCCAAAAACATTCTGCACAGAGCGGTATCTCGTCTAAGGCTGACCCTGTAAATAGGTGCCACCTCTGGGACCATGACCTACTGTGAAAATAGTTGTTATAGACAGTCAAGGGGCTCTTGCTATTAGGAGTTGTAGTTTTGCAACAGATTGAGAGTCACAGGTGAGAGACCACTGGTGTAGGACAAACGTCCTGGTAAGGACACCTATGAGTGAAGATGCGTAAAGCTTTATTTGCATAGGATTTCCTGATGTAACCTACAATGTATTCCATTGTAGAGGCGCACAACAGTATATATCGCTCATGGGCTGTCGTGTGAAAGCAACCATCCAGTTACAGGTCATAATCTGTCCCGGGACAAGAGTGGGAGAAGTAACATTACCGGCCACTGTTCCTTTGAGCGGTTGTACTTCGGATCGATGGTCCCCATTCCATCTTCCAAGATGGCCACGGTCCTTCTTAGACTACCCAATGTACACTGACCGATAGTGGTGCTTCGGTAGTCATAAAAAACTACGGTGTGAAGTGCCCAAGATTACAGATGCACACGGTGGTGATAGAAGCAGGGCAGCCAACTTGGAAGACAGAAGCGGCACAACGGTACGAAGGAGGATTGCCAGATAAGTTATTGCGCCACCCTTTTCTTCTGATCCCAGGACATTTTTTCCCCGTACTGGATGCCTTTGCATCGGATAACGCAGCAGACCGGTCTATTCCATACGGTTGGAAAAAAAAGTTATTCTGGCCAACAGAGGCCATCGGGACACTCATAGAAGCTCTAACGTGAATGGCGATTTCTGGATACGTCTGGCATATGTGCTGGGAGTTTCTCCTGTAGTACGCAGGCAGTGTGAAAAGAATTTTATTATGCATTTAAAAATATCAAAAATGGGTAGAACATCAAATTTTCAAACAAGAAAAAGGACCAAAAAACACCAAAAAAATCAGAATTTTAAATGACTTTATTTACAATAAACAGAATAATTAAACATTGAACAAGCCAATAATATAACAGCACAAAGCAGTATTATTCAACCACCATAACCACTTCATCACCTGCAAGATCTGCCCAGCGCGGGCCCGCAAGACAACGCAGAGCCTCCCGGCAGAAAAAAGGGCTTCCAAACTATGTAGCAACATGTCACAGGTATCTGGAGTCACATGGGTTCATGGGGCACCTTACATTCTTTTTTTTTTTTTAATGCAATACAATTTTTTTTTTTTTCAAAAAATTTGCCATTTCCAGAACAAACTTTTTGGGGAAGAAAAAAAATAAAAATTCAGCGCTGGAAATATCTGTATGATTTTATCATCCGTTTTTCCATCTTACATTCTTTCCTTTTACTCCTAAAAATTCTAACTTAGAGAAAATAAAAAAAAGCAACAAATTAAAATTTGTTTCGCTATGCCGTTTTCCTTAGGAAATTAAAAAGCAAGATCAGTACAATTTTTTTTTTTTTTTTTTTTTTTTTTTTACAATAAATTATCTCCCCCGTTACAATAGCCAGCATTTATTTCAAACAAAATATAAAACTTTTTTTTTTTTTTTCCTTTTTTTAAAGGGAACAAAATCTGTATTGAGCAGAAAACTTTTTTTTTTTTATTTAATGATCATTTTTCTTAAGGGGAGAGGGAAAATATGAAAAAAATTCGGGTCTTTAATTTTTTTTGTTTTTCTTAAGAAACAATCGTCGTATAAAATATTTGAAACTTCTCGTCATACTTTTTGAACTTTTTTTTTTTTTTTTTTTTAACATTTATGAAAAGCAGCTGGCTAAAGAATCTCAAATGTTTTTTTTTTCTTTTAAATGTAAGAATAAATTTTTGTAGCAAGTTACCGAAATGCTAAAAGGTGTGGGCCTTACATTTTTAAATAATTTTACTATTTTTTTTTTTTAATTATTATTTAGTAGTAGATCTTGGACAATAAGAACCTTTTCTTGAGCCAAAATAAAAAAAAAAACGTCTTCACATGCTGGTTAGTTAGTTAAAAGGTTCCGAGTCAGATTTTTCCATAAAGTGAAAGGCGCCCACCACAACAAAAAGTGTATTTGGAGCTTTATATACAGCAGCAGCCAACATAATAAGGTCAGTTACCGAAGCAATGATTCAGAGGCACCGCCTTTTCTGTCGCAAGAAGTGGAGCGCATGCGGATATGTACACATACACTAAATTGGTTCGGCGTTTGTGTCGCGGGAGAGTGGTTTGCAAATGGACAGTCCAATCACAGACTTAGGTCGGAAAACACTTTGCTTTTTGATGTGGACAGATATTTATTAAAGGGGCTTCCCATTACTTAAAATTGCTTCACAGCCTCGCTGTACTTCCTAGTTGCAGCTGGCCACCACCTATAAGTGTCGCAGCCAATCACTGGACCTGCTATAGCTAGTGATTGGCTACAGCAGTCACATGTCCTGGTCAGCAGAAAGTGCTTATGAAGCAATTTTAAGTAATGGGAAAACCCTTTTAAGGTAATAAAGGTCCTTTTCGATTCTCGGCCGGATGTGCCTATCGGCACTTGTGTTGTTTTCTTTAGCCCGGCCAAGTTTTGTGGCCATTGGCACTAACGTTTGTAAATACAATTGTTCTTCCCTGTAGATGGGCTTCACATCTAGTCATGCAATGACCCGTGTGACCAGTGGGCATTTTCATGTATGTTGAGAATCCACTGACGACCGCTTGTTCATCGGCAGATCCTAGTTCCTATTACACAGCTCGAAGACCGTACGGACTAATTTAAGGGTCTGGTAATTGGACTGTGCAAAAGGACCCTAAAACATTTTGTTAGACTTGCTTTTTTGGTCAGCTGGTTCACTCCATAAATCCATAAGAGTAAATTAAAAAAAAAATTAAAAAATTTACACCATCATGTCCCGGTTAGAAGTCTTAAAAATAACTTTGTCTGTGATTGAAGAGAAAGATGTAGAAATATTTAGTGTATGTGTACATATTAATACACCTACTCAAAAAAAAACAAAACACACTTGCAGGTTACCCTAAAAAAAAAAAAAAAAAAAAAAGATATCTGTTCTCTTCTACTACGGCAAAACCATAAGGAAGTCAGTACTAAGTCTGCTGGGAATGGCCGATAACAGGTTTGTATAAGCTGAGGTATGTAAGAAAAAAAGGAAACCCAAAAAGGCAGTGCCATTGAATAACCAAAAGTACAAACCAAAAACATGGCTTACAAAATGACTATACATGTCCTTTATAGCGTACTTACCCCCGAGGTCTAACTAATAAGAAGAAATACTGGTGTAAATAGAGATCTCCTTCCATGTACATAACAAAAAGAAAAGAAAACAAAAACAAAAACAAAAAAAAAGGTCCTACTCCTAATGTTCTTAAGAAAAGCAAGATAAAAATATACAGATTCCCGTTGCTTAGTACCGCGGTAGGGCACCGGCAGTAGGAATATCCTGAGTATAAGGTTACATTGTTATGAACTTAGTAATGGCAAGTTTCGGAGGGTATATACAATATCCTAGCAGCAGGTTAAAGCGATTACTTGTCTTAGGCTATAGACATCTGAAAGCAGTTTGCAGAAAGTTCTGTCCCAGAATGCATAGTGGCAGGGCTGGATTTAAAGGGGGTCGTCCAGGATTGGTAAAACATGGCTGCTTTTGTGACACTCCTGTCCGTGCGATGATATAACAACTCTGCTACGTCAAAGTCAATAGAGATGAGCGCCAATACCACACACAATGTACCCATCTTCCGGGAAGAAAGCAGCCATGTTTTTCTAACCCTAGACCACCATAAATTTGCAAGAAGACTAGCGGATGTGTCAGTTGCTAGATCCGCATGTTTGACAAGCTGTGCCCACGGCGACAACTCTACCCGAACCTGCCCTTTCAGCTCGGGCTGGGGGAAGGGTTCATGGGCTGCAGCTTTTGTCAACCTATTCCCTAAATTTGGGTCATAAAGGTGGTTTTTTTAGTTTTTTAAACTTTTTCTTCCAAAATTCCTAGCAAAATATCTCTGGACTATTCTCGCTGCCTCCGACAATGAACCTCATAAGATGCGGGTGATGTCTCTAGTTCTATTGCCACCCAAGGTGTAAATCCAGCCCTGCATAGTGATGGGTATATTGTAAGTACACCATGTTACTGATGGGAACATGAGCTTTTAGCCCTCTTTAATTTTTAAGATCTAGTTGAGTGAGATCTGTAGGGGGCAGATCTGTTGATTTTGGGTATTTCGCACCCTTTTTGCTGTACATATTTCTTTCTTCACTGGGAAGTCTCTCCTTTACCAAAAACTTTGTTGCCTCAGCTTTATGGCAAAAATATACATTTTTTCATATCCTAGCTCGCGGAAACTTTTTTTTATAAAAGTCTAATTAATGGTTAATTTCAGAAAAAACTAAACATATTGGCGCTTCGTGTGCTTCTGAATTGGTCACGTATTACAGATGTTATTATTTTAGATTTCAGTTTTTTTTCTTAAATTTGAACAAAATTTAAATTTTTAACCTAAAAAGTGTTCTTGACAACGAGAGGTGAAGAATTGAAAGAACGGAGAAGAACATTTTGGACAAAAATTACAATTGCAAAAATTATTTGTTTTTTTTTAACCAAAGATGCCATTATTTCTAATGGGGTTGTTATAATTAGAGACAACCCCCTCTCAAAAGGTGTCGATCGGCCCCACATAATACAAGGATAGCCCGACTCTGCCTTAACTCCGTGCCATTGCCACAGAGTGGCTTTCCGTTCTGGCTGACTAGGGCGTGCCCTCAATGATAACCATATGTCCTACTGAGGTCTACAGACAGGGGTTGTCTTCATCAGGACCGGTCACATCCTTGTTTAGCAGCCATGTCCTCATTGAAACTATTTCCGCTCTTCTTTTCTCCCTTCTCACCCTCGTACGGACTATCGTTAGATTTGGCTTTCAAGTGGGTGGACCGCTCACTGTCAATCATCGATTGGAAGAGAAAGGCGGGGACCACCCACTTGACATATTCAATGCATCAAGAGCCAAAACTAAGGAGAGCTGGAACAGGGGGAAACGTAGGAAGAAAAGAAGATCACCGATGGTGTCAAAAAAACCGTGGCTGCCAAACTATGAAGCTGGCCCAACTGGCACAAGGTCGAGTCATGAGGATAGAATTTGCAAAAAAAATTCCCCCCCAAAACGTTACTGGGTAGATAAATGGAATTTTCCTGAATGCTTTTAATTTATGAAATACAGTTTTCAATTATCATTATCATTGAGTTATCACATCAGCAAAATTAATGGAAAATCTATTGGAAATTTCTGAAATTTATGTACAAATATTTTTAAAATTTTGGTAAATATTTTCCTGATCTTCAAACGTACCTTCAAAATCAACAGACCCCCACCCCACCCCACCACAAGTGTTAGTTATCTGCCAATACAATTTTTTTTCCCTCGCAGCAACTAAAAGATGTTCAAAAAGTTTTTAAAAAAATGATGATAATTACAGGAGATGATCGTTGACATACAGAGTGTTGGGTGTAGCAGTAACGCTGCCATACGTTAGCGCAGGCTTCCACCTACCCCGGCCGTTAACCTCAACTCCAAAAGGATGCAAAGACCACAGCTGTCGAGGTAATATGGCCAGACCGTAGCGGGCAGGTTACTCGTGTATCGGCATCTGAGCACCAACTAATATATCAACGGATTAAAGGCCTCTCAAGGCCGGACTTTGCAATTCTCACTTTTTTTTTTGTATACAGTGGATGGAAAGAAAATACATCACTTTAGTTAACTCCATGTATTTATGACGTGAAGAAAGAAAAACTTTTTTTCTTTTTGTTTTTCTAAAAACTTTTTTTGAAACTTCAGGAAAAAAAAAAAAATATCACGGGCTGCCACCTTCGCTGCTCCAGCAGCGAGAAAGGGTTAAAAAACATGCCCCCAAAAAAGGTGCGCAAAGCGGGCCTCTCACTTAGTAAAAACATGATTGTACATACTAGCCAGAAATAGCTCTACAAATGCACTTCAGCTGCAACAAAGATGCGCTTTACCTCGGTATAATATATATAGACTTTCTCTCTTTTTGTTTTTTTTTTTCTCCCCAATCCCCACCACCCGTAAATTACCCAGAACCCTCCATTTTTCCTCCTCCGTTTTCTACTTCGGGTTCCACATCAGTGACAGAACCAGCTGAAACTGACATTCTGCGACATTCCTCTCCGGGCACCAGAAATGCGCCCGTTCCGCTCAGTGTCATCACAGCAACTGCGTACAAAAATAACTATCATCTGTCATTTGGCTCGAAAGGGGGACCATCGGTCCGATTGTCCAGCCCTACAGCTCTCTCTGTCCTTCTCTCTCTCTCTCTCCGTAAGTCCGATGCCAACCAAGTGTTATCCAAAAAGCACATTGGGCTTGAGGGGAATTGCAAAATCTGCGACAAATGTTTTTGAATGTTTTTGTTTTTCCTCTCTTTCCTTCCTCTGACATTTGTCAAACACGTCTTTTTTTTTTTTGCTTCGCAGTTTTCCTACCCGAAAGGATGGCTGCGGTGTAAGAGATATCAGACATCTCTGCAAAAGTATAGAATGTATATACGCTGCATATATATATACTTCTATAAATCGTCCGTGTTTCCCATCTTGTCAAGCTTTCCGTCGCTCTCCTTCACAAGGCTCAATCCTGATCTAGGATCATTCAGTCAGAAGCTGTTGCAAAAGGCTCTTTTGTTGAGCCTGTGGTGTTTGGGAGCCAGAGGTGGTCTTTTGTGTAGGGATGGGTCCTGGTTGGTTCAGGTAAGGGTCCCCGCCCACGAGGTTCACTGTACACTGAACATCTGCAAAGACTTGCACTTGCTGTACCTGCTGAGAGAAGGAGAAAAGAAGATGCTTTAGACTAGACCCATCTCTAGCTGGCCACAGGAAGGAACAATCTGGGCAAAGTTGGCACACTGTGTTATATCTATTGCCCAAGGGGGGCAAAGACTGACACAGGGATTCATAGTACATCAAAGAAGAATCCCTGTGTTATGCATGCTCCCATCTCCTTAGGCCTGACACAAAACATGACACAGAGGATCAGTTTTGTCTAGCGTGTTCCTTTAAGGGGTTCTGCCACCAGATTGTCCCCTGCCAAATTGTTCCCGCCATGTTTTCACTTTTTAAACCAATTTTGCGAATGTATATCAATTAATGTCTAGTAGAACGGCACATCTTAGAAAAACTAGTTTATAGAACTTTCCACCCCAAATGCTAGATAGCTCCCAACAGTCCAATGGGCATATCCAGACTATGAGAACTGCCTGTTTAACTCCTCCTAAACAAGCCCCTCTTGCCTTGACTGACGTGGATGATGTTCCTCATGTCATCCACAAGCCAGTCCCAATCTCGTGTTGATGCACATCTGCTTAGGACCGCTCCACCTGCTGTTGTGAGTAGAGGAAGCAGGTTTCCTCTGCACATGTGCGGCTCAAGATGTCAACCGACTTGTGGGTCATGTAAGGGACATCATTCACGGGTCTGGCATCTACAGTGGCTTCATACAGTCCATTATTGTTGGCAGATTTGGAAGCCATTGTTAGTCCTCTATGTGCCAAACATCCAATCAGCACCTCACAATTGCATCACTGGGGGCCAATAGGTGACAAAGGAAGCTCCCTCTCTGTCAGCTTCTTAGATGCTGCGGTCGCATTGCCCGTGGCATCTGAATTGTTAAACGGCCAGGGTTGAAGTCAGTCCTGATCGCAGCCATCAATACAGGAGATCAGCTGACTTTGGGAAGGGACCGCCGAAACAGGCTCCCAATGCAGTACCATAAAAAGGTGCATGCATCAGAATAAAGCTCATTAGCGAATGGAGTAAAAAGGCGTATTGGGTGTTACTAATAAGCTAAGGAGGTATTCCCATCTTAAGGATTTATCGTATATATACAGGATATGCCAAAAATGTCCGATACAGATGTAGCAGTGCTAACACATATCATGTCAGCTTGCGATGAAGATAAGGTGTCGTGGCTACGCTACGTAGCAGCTCATAGCATACTAGCTGTCACATTGGTTCAGCTACATCGGTAGATACAGGTCAACCCTATAGTCACAATGGGTGTCCCTCAAGCCCATCCCGACTCACCTTCATGTCCACCAGAATGAAAGAATCAGCACCACCCATGCAGAGTGAGGCTAATGTGCCCTCAGAGATATACTGTGCTGCCATATATGCCCAATTTACTGTGCAGCCAAGAAGACCCCAAAATACATTCAGACACTGAAATTAATTCAGACTATCACACTCCCCGTTTTTGGGAAGGGGACTCAAAACTTTGAGCCTTGGGGAATGCTTGGGTTGCAAAGAACAAGTGCGATGGCCACTTGTTCTTAGTCCTTGCGGGATCCAACTTGAAAGGTCAACGAATTACAGAGGACTCTTCTACTTGGATTAGAGGGCTTTTTGATACAATCCTTGACCTATGGCTGCCCAAAAATAGACCATCCTGAAACTACTGGCCGTTCCATGAGATATAACTGAGGCACCCGATCGCCGATAGTCCTGAGGCACTGGTAAAGACTCCAGTCATCAGATCCCATCAGTGGGTGAGGAGGTCTCCGTTATTTACCTGCCCTGTGTCTGGATCCGTTTTCAGCAGATCCGTTGACGAGAGTTGGTTGCAGTAAAGTCCGCCTGGTCTCAGAGACGCGTCATTCACCTGCTATAAGGAACAACTCATTAGTATGTGTCATGGAATAGTCTAGATCTTTACATTACTACCCCCTATAGCCTTTCACCATCCCCTCCTAACCCTGTGAGGATAGAGAGTAGGATGCATCGAAAGTTGGGTACGGATGACAACGACTGCTGAAGGTAAGTTGCCGATTTATCACTGCATACCGTTATTTTAATGGGCAGAGTTATTTAGACCATATGTGAAGGTATTTAACCCCTTAATGAACCCCTTAGTATTTAACCCCATAGTAATATGTTTTTTCCGGTGGTCACTAAGGGTCCTTAGATTAGGCCACCATAAAAACACAGTGCCCTAGCCTTAGGCCGGCATGGGAGTTTCATGCTGGAAAGGGCCAGGGTTGAGCTGTCAACTGACAGCTTGGCTTCTCTATTAACAACTGGAAGCAGAGAGACCTCCGTACCTGACTGTTTAACCCCTTCCATGCCACAAGCAATAGCTTCCCCTGTCATCCATTGGCACCCTGTAATGCAATAAGAGGGTGCTGATGGGTTTCCATGACAGCCAGTGGCCTGATCAAGGCCTCCAGCTATGCCAGCCTATCAGATCTGGCCTCCAACAGGGTCTGATTGCCAAGCTATCAAATGTACACGCGCGGGTAGTATACTAGCGTTCCAACAATCGCATCTTCAAGACCACCCGAGGGACAAAAAGGGTACAAAAAAAAAAAAAAAAAGAAAAAAAAACCTGCCTGGTTAGTAAGGTGAGAAATATATCACTAAGGGTGCACAGAAATCCCTATTCTACTTCTTTACACATTTTTTACCCATGTAATAAAACAGGTTTTTGTAGCGAGAAGTATATATTTTTCAACTGCATTCATTTTTTTTCAACTTTTTTAAGTCAGGGGACTTGAAGATGCGGTCATTCGATCACTAGGATAGTGCACTGCATTACTGAAGTAGTGCAGTGTATATTAAACTCTGCAGGAACTAATAGGCTGAGTAGGGAACTGTCAACTCATTTAGACGGGACAGTGCCCCCCCAGTGAAGCTTGCTCCTGTTAGACAGTCGTTCAGAACTCGGAGCGGGAACCTCCTGTACCCCAAGCAGTAGCCCCTCTTATGGACAGTTGCCTTGTTCCCACATCTTGTTAAGCTAGCCCATGTCCTAGTATTACAAGTATATATCGGCAGCGATGACCATTATGCTACACGTTACCGCAGTCCTATAGGGACACGTACTGCAAGGATATACCGCCCCATCACTGACCTGGTCTGTACACATGCTGTTCATGGTTTGCATGGGCAGTGAGCTCATCTGCATCTGCCCGGTCATCTGGTTGACATTCTGGACCCCGGCGTTGTTGCCCCCCATAGATACTGTGATGCTCATGTTGTTGTACATTCCTTGCTGGCCTGCAGTAGGCTGGGTCTGTCCTGCTTGCCCAAAGACACTGTGAAAGCGAGATAAGAGATGGTTACTGGTTACTATACACTTCCAGTGGCAGGACTGAAAGTCGCAGCAAGGGTGAATGCACAGGGGCAGATTTGAATAGCGGAATCCGGAGGGGGCGAATGCAATGCAAATTGATTCCTCATGCACACGAGCGGAAACCAATTGTGGTTTCCGCTCGCAGATGAAAAACCGCAGCATGCCCCATTTTCCTGTGGATTCCACACGGACGGCTTCCGTCAATGGAAGCCATCCGAACCGCGGCCCTTCCGCAATTGACATTGCGTATGTGCTGAGGATTCTGCGGGAAAGGCAGGAGTTAAAAAAAAAATCTGTACTGCGCGTGTCCGACACCGCTGCTGCCACGGACGGATTCTGCTGCGGGGTTACGAATGCAGAATCCCACCCGCCTGTGTGCATACGGCCTAAAGTGTAGGTATGCTGCAGGCTGTCTGGTGACTATGACTGAATGGCCCCTTTATTAGAGCCCCCTGGCCCTAGAACGATTGGAGCTTCCCTGTATGGAAAATCCCCTGGTGACCCCAGAGTGCGGCATAAACAAGACTTCCATGGACTCCACATTAGATGGGAAAATCCAGCAATCTGAGCGATTCCAATGAGGCCGGGTCATCGGTGCTAGACTAGTCGGGGCCGGGATGTCACTGCAAACCGCAGGGGGTTTTGAGAGTATACCAAGAGTGGCGTGATTAAGGAAAAACATCCAGAGAAAGAGGATCCTGCGGATGGGAACAACTCATCACTGAAAGGGGTCAGAGGAGGATGTCAGGAATCGTTCTGACCAACAGACCCCAGACAGTCAGGATCAGCCGAATACAACACCGGTGCTCCAGCTAATGCACCACTCACCGTTCCTCATCACGGATGGATATAACAACAGACGACCAGTTCCAGCACCATTGTGTCTAAGAGAAACAGAAAGACGAGACTCCAGCGGGCAAAAGAGCACAAAAATTGTATCACTGAGCAGTGGAAAAACATCCCCTGGTCAGATGGACCCAGAACTCTGTTGCCCCGTGCTGATGGGACTTCAGAATTTAGTACAAGCAGCATGGATCGATGACCCCTTCCTGTCAGCCGGTCAGAACATGTCAGCACCTCCATCTAATCTGCAGCAACTACAAGAAGCTTCCTGTCCGCAGGGGCCGATATTCCTGCAGGACGATTTCATCACCGAGTGGAATCTACACCGTGATGAATCACTGCGGTTCCTGAAGGCCAAAGGAGTCCAACGCTCTACTAGATGGGGGTCTCTAATAAAGGGGCTGTTCAGTGTATTTAGCACACTAGTGATAGAAGTAAATGATACGGGTTGGTGCGTTGTACCCACCTTGAGCTCCCCAATGTGCTTTGCTGCCAACTTTTAAGGTCAGGCGACTGGTACCCGGGGGTGGATGGATTCTGCTGGAGCATTGGGCTTTGAGAAGGGGTTAGACGAGGGGACATCAAGGGACTGGTGGGGCTTAGAGATGGCGCAAATGTTGGATCCGCCTGCTGGCTGATACCTGCAGGAAATAAACTTGTAAGCGTCATTGTAAACATTGGCGGCATATCTATGCTATATTACCGGGGTCTAAATCATCCCACCAGTATAGAAGCCGAAGCCTGTGTAGTAGTTCCAGAATAGGTTGAAGTCCACATTGCCCTGGTGACAACTACCACCCTGTGCCTAGAACACCCTCAATGAAGTTGTCACCTCCCCACCCAACCGCCAGTCGGTGACACACTCAAGTGCAAACCTCTTAGAGGAACAAAGGGTAAAACTGGGTCATCAAGTTCTTCTTTTGCCCTTCCTACCTGTTCCCGAGTACTGAAAGACATTTTGCGTCATTTGAGGGTTCATCCCAGTTCCAAACTGTCCTCCGACATTTCCCATCATGCCTCTGTTCACTAATCCTCCTCGAGTGGCGCCTCCACGGTTTGGCAATGTGGCCTCAGGGGTTGTAGCCAGAGGTGAAAAGGGACTTGTGGACGGAGGTGGGTTCACGGAGTTTGTACCATAACTGTGAGGATAAGGGAACTGCTGAGGGGGTCCCTGTGGGAGCCTAGAAGCCCCGATGGTGACGGGAAGTCCAGCATTAGGGGGCAGGTTGTTGCCAAAGTTTTGCTGCCTCATTAGAAGAGCTCTCTGCTGCATGATTTGCTGTTGCTGTTGGCGATGCTGCTGGCTGTAGAGTTCTCGCTGCCGCTGGGCGAGCATCTGAGCGTTTATCGGAGCCTGTGGAGACATATGCATACGGGGTCAGTCACATCCAGGGGACAGCGAGATCCCAAAACACCCCAAAGCCCCAAAGCTGGAGCATAGATGAAAAAGGTAATACAGCCAATCAAAAGCCCTTATTGGTGGATCCCCAGATCACTGCTACAAAATGAAAGAAATGGAACTAATGTTCTTGTTGATCATACCTGAGGGGTGATGACTTGCTGCATGCCCGGCCTCATTCCCATCTGAACCGCGTTGCCAACTCCAAACTGACTGAGAATGGCCTGACGGTTCTGGTGCAGAATCTGATAAAGACAGAAGATAAGGTTATAAGGACTTAAGAAGAACACAAAATGTACACAAACTTAGGAAAAGGAGTGGGGCCACACGTATCAGATATATTCTTGTACATAGGGGGCAGTATTATAGTAGTTATATTCTTGTACATAGGGGGGCAGTATTATAGTAGTTATATTCTTGTACATAGGGGCAGTATTATAGTAGTTATATTCTTGTACATAGGAGGCAGTATTATAGTAGTTATATTCTTGTACATAGGGGGCAGTATTATAGTAGTTATATTCTTGTACATAGGGAGCAGTATTATAGTAGTTATATTCTTGTACATAGGAGGCAGTATTATAGTAGTTATATTCTTGTACATAGGGGGCAGTATTATAGTAGTTATATTCTTGTACATAGGGGGCAGTATTATAGTAGGTATATTCTTGTACATAGGGGGCAGTATTATAGTAGTTATATTCTTGTACATAGGGGCAGTATTATAGTAGTTATATTCTTGTACATAGGGGGCAGTATTATACTAGTTATATTCTTGTACATAAGGGTCAGTATTATAGTAGTTATATTCTTGTACATAGGGGGCAGTATTATAGTAGTTATAATCTTGTACATAGGGGGCAGTATTATAGTAGTTATATTCTTGTACATAGGAGCAGTATTATAGTAGTTATATTCTTGTACATAGGGGGCAGTATTATAGTAGTTATATTCTTGTACATAGGGAGCAGTATTTATAATAGTTATAGTCTTGTACATAGGAGGCAGTATTATAGTAGTTATATTCTTGTGCATAGGGGGCAGTATTATAGTAGTTATATTCTTGTACATAGGGGGCATTATTATAGTAGTTATATTATTGTACATAGGAGCAGTATTATAGTAGTTATATTCTTGTACATAGGAGCAGTATTATAGTAGTTATATTATTGTACATAGTGGGCAGTATTATAGTAGTTATATGCTTGTACATAGGGGGCAGTATTATAGTAGTTATATTCTTGTACATAGAGGGCAGTATTATAGTACTTATATTCTTGTACATAGGGGGCAGTATTATAGTAGTTATATTCTTGTACATAGGGGATACTATTATAGTAGTTATATTCTTGTACATAGGGGACAGTATTATAGTAGTTATATTCTTGTACATAGGGGGCAGTATTATAGTAGTTATATTCTTGTACATAGGAGGCAGTATTATAGTAGTTATATTCTTGTGCATAGGGGGCAGTATTATAGTAGTTATATTCTTGTACATAGAGGGCAGTATTATAGTAGTTATATTCTTGTACATAGGGGGCAGTATTATAGTAGTTATATTCTTGCACATAGGGGGCAGTATTATAGTAGTTATATTCTTGTACATAGGGGGTAGTATTATAGTAGTTATATTCTTGTACATAGGGGGCAGTATTCTAGTAGTTATATTCTTGTACATAGATGGTAGTATTATAGTAGTTATATTCTTGTACATAGGAGGCAGTATTATAGTAGTTATATTCTTGTACATAGAGGGCAGTATTATAGTAGTTATATTCTTGTACATAGAGGGCAGTATTATAGTAGTTATATTCTTGTACATAGGAGGCAATGTTATAGTAGTTATATTCTTGTACATTGGGGGCAGTATTATAGTAGTTATATTCTTGTACATAGGGGCAGTATTATAGTAGTTATATTCTTGTACATAGATGGTAGTATTATAGTAGTTATATTCTTGTACATAGGAGGCAGTATTATAGTATTTATATTCTTGTACATAGGGGGTAGTATTATAGTAGTTATATTCTTGTACATAGGGGGCAGTATTATAGTAGTTATATTCTTGTACATAGGAGGCAGTATTATAGTAGTTATATTCTTGTACATAGGGGGCAGTATTATAGTAGTTATATTCTTGTACATAGGAGCAGTATTATAGTAGTTATATTCTCGTACATAGGGGGCAGTATTATAGTAGTTATATTCTTGTACATAGGAGGCAGTATTATAGTAGTTATATTCTTGTACATAGCGGGCAGTATTATAGTAGTTATATTCTTGTACATAGGGAGCAGTATTATAGTAGTTATATTCTTGTACATAGAGGGCAGTATTATAGTAGTTATATTCTTGTACATAGGGGGTAGTATTATAGAAGTGACTGCTGGTTTATTTAACAGTTTTTTACATTTTAGAACAAATATAGTATTTTTAAAATCTCCTTCTCGTGATCCTTAGGTATGTTACCTGCTGCTGTCCTTGTAGCCTCTGCTGGAGCTGCAGACGTAGCTGATTGGAGGCTGTTCCTGGCCTGGCTAATGCCTGCCGAGGTTGCATGTTCATAGCATTTGGATGAGTCCCTCGCTGTAGAGGTGGTGGCACTTGAACTGGCATAGGACCAAAATTTGTCTTCTGTCTGACCATGCTAGAGAAGGGACTCGGGAGTCCAGGGTTGGGAGAGGCAGCGGGGTACGACTGAGGATACATTCCCGGCTTCTGTTCCATAAGAACTGGAGCGACGGGTGGTTGCTGAGAAAATCTGTCAGTGACGATGTCCAGACCCCCTCCCTATGGGACAGCAAGACGTAAAATGTAAGCCAATGTAAATACAGAACTCATAATATCAGCAATTATCATGCATGACATAATATGATGTGAGACCTCACTGCTAACATTTCTCCAAGAGAGATGAAGATTTATTTCCATGTCCATTTGCAACTGAACCCTCAATATAGTCCGATCCTTAAGACTATTTTTGGGGAGACTGTCCCCCATTCCATTATTTTTTGCGGCCCTCTACTTTTCTCTATCTCCTCTTCACATCATGATCTTCCCTCTCCTATGCAGCCTTGCTCCCACTACCATACTATAACACATGGTCCACTACAATAGAGAAACAGCGCCAATTTTGTCTATAGGGTTTGCTTGGTACTGCAGCTCATCTCCAGGGGATTGAGCTGCAATACCAGTCACAGGCCATACTTAAGAATTATGCACTTTATGGAAAAAAGATCCTTTAATATAAATCACATTATTTGAAAAACAGCACCACCCTTGCAGAAAGGTTGGGCATGGTACTACAGCTCACTTCAGTGGGGTTGGACTGCACCACCAGAAAAAGCTTAAGCATAACCGTGGCGCCAGTTTTTGGAAAAAGAAAAGCAGGCCCTTTATTATAATCCTGGGTATTGCTTCCAAGGACATAAATATCACTCGAGACTGTAAGTACTCTACATTGTGGGCACTAAGTGGGCACAATACATACATTTAATAGATTTCTTAATATGCATGCTTTAGTTAAATCTACTGGTCGCGCCAACGTACACAGTCAGCACACCCTACAGCCTCCTGACATTCACTCCGTCCGTGAAGGTCTCTGCACCCCACTGGTCTGACCGCAGGCTTTCCCCATACATCTTCCATACCTGCACTAGCTTGTCAATTCCCAGGGCTCTGTCGAGTTCGGCCAGCTCGTTCTCGTCTTTGCCGTTGAGGTAGGATGAGAGCTGCTCCAGCAGGATCCTCTCGGCGTTCTGTCCTTCCGTGGTGATCGGAGAACATAGAAAGTCATCAATCCTGCCGAGGAAGACAAAGCAGATATGGAGCTGCGGGCACAACGGCAGAGGTTACCAGCGCCAACTCAATGACATGAATTTTTGCCTACGTGAATTGTCCTTGTTTTTGGCACAGAGA
Organism: Eleutherodactylus coqui; assembly: GCA_035609135.1. NCBI lineage: Eukaryota > Metazoa > Chordata > Amphibia > Anura > Eleutherodactylidae > Eleutherodactylus > Eleutherodactylus coqui. Next base: position 33,820,823 of record CM069405.1, read on the forward strand.
AAGCAAATTGTCTAAGCACATTAGTAGCTTGAGACACGAGCATGGAGCGCGAGGGCACGCATTTCATGAAATTTAGGTTCCTGTCAATACAGATTGCATAACACCCCATAGGCAGCATATCTCCCATCTATTGCATCTACTCACTGTAGCCATACTGTTCTGCCTTTCATGGCCTTTTACATGGACCAAGAGTCGGGCAATAATGTTCACCCAAACGCACTCTTTCCCTAATCCTCAGGACACGAAGAATGGCCAACGATCAGTCAACATCGTCATTCATCAGCTGTTATGCGAACATAAGGGTCCTTCTACATTGTGCCATTTCACATGGTAGATGAGCACTGATCACCAAGATCTACACTCTTCGACTGGGCCTTCACAAAGGCCAATTCGGGCTCTACTAGAAGATGAACATGTGACCATAGGTCCTCACAAAAGTTTCATCATTGTCAACAGCGCTCCCCTCGTTTACACGGGGCGATGTGCTGCCAACAACGATGATTATTTCTGCCATGATCACCCAACAAATGAGCATTTACCCGCTTGTTGGATGATCGGTGGCACATTCAGCTGGTTATTGGGCAGTCGAACGTTCACGTCCGATATCGGCCCATGTATGAGACTCTAAAAAAGGTTGGCTGGTCAACTCCATCAGGACAATCTAGTGTTTATTTGCTAATAAGAGTCGGAATCAGCCCGTATGAAGGATCGGTTGATGAGCATTGACCTAGTTGTTCGGTGTTCGCCTACCAGGTAAAATTGCCCAGTGTAACATGTGGCACGCTCTGGAGATTTGGGGCTCTGGGCAAAACAATCGGGGAGTGAACCCTGGATGTTTAGAGCTAACCACGCACCTGAACATGAACCTTAGAAGACCCTTTTAGCAGGATCTCACCCTTCATCAGCCACCCTAATGACCAAGATCGGACTGGCCATTGGCCATCTCACAAAACCCGCTTGATGCTTGTTTTTAGTATGATGAAACACCACATCTCTATCAGGTACATGTGTCACATGCTCCGCATTTGAAAATATCGACTTGGTTTGAAGATGACGGCTTTGAAAATGTCCATGTTGGGCACCTCCTGTCAAAGATTTGCCCTCTTCCCCTCAGCGACATGCCATATACAGAATGGAGTATTCTCAACCACAGTTTTCCATTTATTTAGGTGTCTCCATACCTTTGGACCACCCAGTAGAAAGAAACTGACTGATCCCCCACAGGTGGTGAGGTGTTCCAAGTACTAAAGACAGTGTTGATGTATAAAGAGATTACTATGTAGTAAAGAGACCGTACTTGATTCCACAAGGGCCAGTAAGCCGAGACAGTGTTGCCAAGATTCCAGAATTTGTATTGTCGAGAACTACTGATTGCGTTGCCAAAGTTTCTGAAACTGTGTATCAAGTTAAATGGACTGTACCACTGATTGAGCTGCCAAGTAGAGACTGTTACTGTGTATTGCTCCATCTCCAATCCACCTGTAATGTGGGATGTGCCACAGTGAGATATTTTCAGCCCTGGATATGAATAAATGTTTCTATCCACTTACAGCAAGCAGAGATGAGGTATAAATAAGACCCCTATTCCCTGTGGACGCCAAACTACAGGATAAAAGATGGCCGACAAGTGACCCTCAAGTCAACGGAAGTGTAAGTGGTGGTGATGACCCTCAGAACTTTACCATCGACCATGCTGCTGCTCATGACCAAGAGCAAGTTTGTGGTACAGATTGGGCCGTAGCCATGCCATTGAAGCCTCCCGGTCTGTTCAGTGTATATAATAGCTAGAGTTTGAGACTTGAAGAGTTAACTCCGATAATCTAGTAAAATGAGCTTTGCGTAGAAACTATCATATGTAAAGAATTAAATAGGTCACCAGTGACCCAGGGGCCCCGAAGTTCCTACACAATTCCATCAACATATATAAGGTATCCCATAATTACACCCAGGACCATTTAGACTAATAAAACCCTGCGATGTGCCAAGGAAACAGAAGGCGGCTTTGATAGGGAATATGTGGAGCGCGCGCTTCCCCCGGATCAGTAATGTTTATCCTTTTAGTGATAGATGAGTACCAGATGTGGAGACCCCGCGCTGAAAATATAAAAACAAATGCAGGATCGGCAGTATGAAATCAGCTCCGATGAAGAACAAATATGCCCATCGCTGTGCTGCCCTGAGCGGCATTAAGGCATTCAAGGCTGGGGCATTAGACGGGCACTGCCAACGCATGACCTTTGACAAAGTGCTTATGCCTTCTAATATCAAGAATATTATTTTGCTAAGGAAAGGCGTTCTTTTTGACGACTCAGGTGAAGATGGCTGTGTGTTGCCAATCTTAAGGGCACCATGTGCCATCCAGCATGGCAGGAGATTAGTCATACAATTTACTTCCTATCCTCCCATGGAAATCTCTGAGGAGTCAAGTACAATTTCCAGTGAGGTCTCCAGAATACCAATGGGGAAAGTTAGGGGGCACTCTTTAGTGCAGCCACATGTATGGTGTCATACGTGTTGGGCTACTGCATTGGATTTCGATTGGTTGTGTTACGGCACAATTGTGTGTGCTGGGATCCAGTAACTACTCTATCTAGCTCTAGATATCCACTATGATTGCATAACATGAGATGATGCCTTGTAGGAGGAATTGGGCTAAGCAACAGCACACATGAAAAAGACTTAGGTATAACATTAGGTGATAAACTGAACATGAGTCAACAATGTGATGCAGCAGCCAAAAAGCCAAACACAATTCTGGGATGTATTAAGAGAAGCATAGAGTCTAGATCACGTGAGGTTATTATCCCGCTCTACTCTTCTTTAGTCAGACCTCATCTGGAATACTGTGTCCAGTTCTGGGCACCCCACTTTAAATAAGACGCCATTGTGTCTAAGAGGAAGAGAAAGGAGAGACTCCAGCGGGTAAAAGAGCGCAAAAATGTTATCAATGAGCCACGAAAAAACATCCCCTGCTCGGATGAATGCAGATTTCTGTTGCCCAGAGCCGATGGGAGGTCAGAATTTGGCACAAGCAGCATGAATCGATGACCCCTTCCTGTCAGCTGGTCATAGCATTTTGGTACCTCCATCTAACCTGCAGCAACTACAAGAAGCTTCCTGTCCGCAGGGGCCGATACACCTGCAGAACCATTTCATCACTTAGTGGCATCTATGCCACAATGAATTCTTGCGGTTGTGAAGGCCAAAGAGGTCCAACGCGCTCCTAGATGGGGGTCTCTAATAAAGTAGGTGTTCAGTGTCAATCAGCTATGCTGCATGCATGCTACCATCTCATCTGCATCGTGTCGCACTGGTGAGGCATTTAATACCTCAAGCTGCACAACCTGAAGCGATGGCGGGATGTCTTGCAAGGGGTAAATGTGCGTGGTGATATCTACATGGTGCATCTGAAGCAGCCTGATGACCTGGCCATTGTTTGGGTGGCCCCCAGCAGCGATAGAATTGGCAAGCTGCAGTCTAGGTCCATTATGTAGCAGGGATTCACATCCACCATGTAGTCCAGGCCTAATGCACACTCCTAAAAAAAGAGCCGCATTTTCCCTTTGTCATACAGTACTGCTACCCCACAAGTGACCACTAGGTGGCAGCGCTCAAACGAGCAGATTACTGTAAGCGGCGCTGACTAAAAAAAAAAAAATAAAGAATTCAAAGCCTTTGCGACGATCCTATTATGCCCTGGGAATTCAGGTGCCTTTGATTTCCTCTAAAAAGCACCGAAGGGGAGCAAAGAGCGCCTGAAGGGGATTATCGGAGCATACTCCCTGGGGGAAAACATGTGATCCCATTGGTCTGCCCTAAACTCCCTAGAAACTTTAGAGAGCTTTTTAAGGAACAGAGACCCAAAGAATAACAGACGGCTCTAAGCTTTCTAAAAATAGGCTGGCAGCCGTGCCATGTTTTGTGCTCCGTCCTCAGAAGACCCCGCCGACAAGGTAAAGGGTCCTGGAATGGCTGCACATACATCTCCTCTATGGCTTTATGGGCCTTTTGGACACTTGCTATGATGATGAAGTCGTAGGCGGTGAAGATGATATAGCCGCGGATGTCCTGTGCCGCCTCGGCGTGTGCAGCGTGCTCCTCCGCTGAGCTTCATTCTTTAAGTCTCCTTCTGCTGGATCTCAGGCAGTAAAGGACAACATATGTTGGAGGCCCAGCGAAGGGTTGGGACAGACCTAAACAATACTGTAGGCGATGCAGAGGAAGACGCATTTCCCACTGAATGCAGAACATGATTTATATCCCTCAAGCTTCACGAATACTTACAGAAACGCGTTATCGGAATTTAATCCAACATCTGAAAATGATTTGCAGAGATCTTTGAGGCAAGGTGCTGCTGGGGCCGGAGAGCCGGGCTGGACCGGTTAGGACCGTTGTTTAAGTGCTTTCAGGGGGCATTCATTCCTTGTGATGAGAGTTACCCTCATTCTTAAAGGGATTGCAACTTTAGAAGGTGATCACAATGGATCTTGCTACTTTGATGGCCTCTTCCCAATCAGCTGCTCCAATGACACCTTCCAAATAGGGTCCTCCCATGAAACCTCAACAATGAGCTCCTCTGATGAGGTTTTCCCAATGACCTGCTGTTAGAAGACCGTGCCAATGTGCTCTGATAACTATCTCAATCAGTTGCTCCGAAGACGCCTTGCCCGTCGAGCAGCTCCGAAGACGCCTTGCCCGTCGAGCTGCTACGAAGACGCCTTGCCCGCCGAGCTGCTCCGAAGACGCCTTGCCCGCCGAGCTGCTCCGAAGACGCCTTGCCCGCCGAGCTGCTCCGAAGACGCCTTGCCCGCCGAGCTGCTCCGAAGACGCCTTGCCCGCCGAGCTGCTCCGAAGACGCCTTGCCCGCCGAGCTGCTCCGAAGACGCCTTGCCCGCCGAGCTGCTCCGAAGACGCCTTGCCCGCCGAGCTGCTCCGAAGACGCCTTGCCCGCCGAGCTGCTCCGAAGACGCCTTGCCCGCCGAGCTGCTCCGAAGACGCCTTGCCCGCCGAGCTGCTCCGAAGACGCCTTGCCCGCCGAGCTGCTCCGAAGACGCCTTGCCCGCCGAGCTGCTCCGAAGACGCCTTGCCCGTCGAGCTGCTCCGAAGGCGCCTTGCCCGTCGAGCTGCTCCGAAGGCGCCTTGCCCGTCGAGCTGCTCCGAAGGCGCCTTGCCCGTCGAGCTGCTCCGAAGGCGCCTTGCCCGTCGAGCTGCTCCGAAGGCGCCTTGCCCGTCGAGCTGCTCCGAAGGCGCCTTGCCCGTCGAGCTGCTCCGAAGGCGCCTTGCCCGTCGAGCTGCTCCGAAGGCGCCTTGCCCGCCGAGCTGCTCCGAAGACGCCTTGCCCGCCGAGCTGCTCCGAAGACGCCTTGTCCGCCGAGCTGCTCCGAAGACGCCTTGCCCGCTGAGCTGCTCCAAAGACGCCATGCTTGTTGAGCTGCTCCGAAGACGCCATGCTTGTTGAGCTGCTCCGAAGACGCCATGCTTGTTGAGCCGCTCCGAAGATGCCATGCTTGTTGCTCTGATGACATGTTGCTAATGAGGTTTTTGCTTTAAAGGGACTTTGTCAACCCCCAAAACACTATAAATTTAGTTATGGTGCTGATTGCTGATAGGGAATGCGCCATGGAGCTGGGTGAGGTATGTTTTATACTCATACACTCCTGCAATCCAGTGGTGCCCCCCTTTGAAGTCAGAACGTGGCACAAAAATCTGGCTCTCCTGAAAGTGTGCATGCTCTGCCATAGACTTGTATAGGAGGGCACGCCGACAGAGCTCTGAAAAGAGTCATATTTTTGTGTCCCGTGCCAACTTCAGAGAGGATAAACTGCTTGATGGCGGCAGTGGGTGAATATAAAATACCTCATTGACTCCCTGTCACATCCCCGAACACCACTATAACCCAGTTTATGGTACTGTGGGCACATGATAGGCTCTCTTTAAACCCATAGAGGTCTATATATTCCATTGTTCCAAAAAGGGGACTCACTACCACTCTATTAGCTCAGCAGGCATTATGAAAGATGGGTTCTCAAAATCCTGCCAATCCCTTTAAATTAAGCTTTAAAGGGCAACTCCACTGGGCATAAAAGATAACTCAATGGCAGTCAATATCCAGGATAACGTCTCCCCGACCTCTCCTGTTAGTGGCACATCTAGGACTCCCGTCCAGAAGTCATTTTAGTGTGATCTATACCTAAGATGCTAGTAAAAGGGGTGGGGCATGACAACTATATGAATTTATATGATAGGCATGGGCCTGAGATGGCTGGTTTACATAGCGCTATATTCTAAACCTATGGCGGTGTGTTCATACATTTTAATCTTCCCCTTCAAGAAATGTCAACCGTCAATTTTGAGGTTACTCACTCTTCTTGATGATTGGGAGTCACAGGGTTCACTAACGCCAAGCTGTCCGACCAAGGCATCTGGTCAGCAATCCCCGACTGTCCAAACTGGTCTGCGATTCCTAAGTCCGAGTCCGGCAGACCTGAGGAGACAGAGGAAAAATAGAGAATATGTACTGAATCCATAAAACGTATAATATGTTCCAGATTACATTTTCATTCTCGGAGGCTTTGCCAAGTTTAGAAACCATGCACTAACACTTATGGTACTTGTGGCTGCAATGAGTGGATCCAGTCTGTAGGTGGCACTACATGCCATTATTGTATGTGTAGTTGCTATGAGCTGTAGATTTTCCAGGTCATTAGAAACCTTTGGTGATCAGTAATAGGAAAAAAAAAAAACTAAAAAGTTGTAACGAAAAGAAAAAGTTGTACAAAACTTCCATAGATTGTACATATTCCGATAATACCCTCTAAATACCCCCAGCTGGATGTTCTGTTATAGTTACCGTATGTACTGTGCTATATATATATATATATTCACATTTCACAAGCTTTTGATAGATCAATCAGTTGATCAACTTTTTGAGTTTGTTTTTTGCTTGATCTGCTACTACCCTACCTTAGCCATCCTACCATGATATAGGGTCCAAAGAACTGAGCCACCTACAAAGCTCAGCCGCCAATAGTCTCAGCTGCCGGTTTGGTGGAGACGATAAGGCAGGTGGACCACCAGGAACAGTCAACTAGACCACAAAGAATCAAGTCTACCAGAACCATCAAAGGCCAATTCACTGAAAATATAAGGCCTTTGTATAGAGACTTACTCAGGGCTAGGTGATGGGGGAACATCTGTAGCTACCCTGTAAGTCAATGCCCAACTCACTAAAGGGGTTATCTTAAGATGTGCAGCCCCTCCCGCAATGCGGGGCTTGGGGTGAGTAGCCGATCATCCCGGATTCTGCTTTTGGCACCCTCAACAACCAGCTAATTTTGCTGGGGAAAGTCTCACCCATTTTCCCTACAGCGTCAGCCAACCAGAATGGCAGAGGGTCCACCAGAATGGGAGCAGCTCTATGGGTCATAGGGGGGGGGGGGGGGGTCCTAAGCAGGGGAACTGGCTCTATGACATTCATATGCGGTAATAGAGCATATGAACAAGGGACAATCCCTTTAAAGAGACTTAAAAACATTTGATTTGGCTAATATTCCTATTTTTGAAGGCTCTTTAATGGGTTGGACAGATAGGTGGCACTAGAGAGACTATATTCTTCCTTCTGGAGGAGAGCCCATTTGCATACTTTTTTCCCAAGGAGCATTGCCTGTAAGACTCCGCAGATCAGCTAGCTCTCTGCAAAAAGAACCAGCACTTTCCAAGATGTGTTCTAGATGGACCAGTGTCTCACTAGATGGCGTTGGGTTGGGTGGGTGGTTGAGGAAACCTGAGCTTAGCTTTACCCATAGTCTATGTAGACCTTACATAGTACAAAAATATGACTTGCCATAAACAGAACTCCTCTTTATTCTCAGCTCCGGTGTCCTTCCCTAGGGTAACAGTTGACATGGTGCTCAGGAGACGGTAACACACACATATGTACCTCAGTCACATATCAGATTTCTATTTAGCTCTTCGTATGCAAACTGTACCAAGATAAAACAGCTTGGAGATGTCAGGCCGGGGCCCCGCGTGGCTGGGTCTGTGTTCAGGCACTTAACATGCATATTATACAAGATATGTCCTAATGAGATGGGACTCTATTTACACACATCTGGTGGCACAATTAGCTGCAGGCGATAATTGCGGATTTATAGGGACGTGAAGGAAGATGAAACCTGTGTTTCCCTAATATGGAGGGGTTAAAATGTGCCCGGGCCCTCATGGGACTCCCTCATGAATTGTACAGAAATTAGGAATTGTACGTCTTGGGAGAAGTAAACAAGTGAAGCAGAGAAGATGATGGCATTATTTATACTATATACATATGCAGCATACAGAGCAGCAGCCCTATATATAAGCACATTGTCAGCACCAATCCCTCCCCTAGAAGTTGTCAGATGGGAGAATCTTTCTCTCTGTGTGATTGTAGCATTGTTATAAGGGATTACTATATTAGCAAAAGGAGAATTTATTATGGGAAACCGACCCCTTGTAGGGGGGCTTTAGTACCCCATTGTACCGCCTCTAGCTTGGATACAAGATGTGATACGGGGGGTATGGAGGCTCTAGTACCCTGTTGTACCACCTCTAGCTTGGATACAAGATGTAATGTGGGGGGCATGGAGGCTCTAGTACCCTGTTGTACCGCCTCTAGATGGGATACAAGATGTGATACAGGGGTCATGTAGGCTCTAGTACCCTGCTGTACCGCCTCTAGCTTGGATACAAGATGTGATATGAGCAAGCATGGAGGCTCTAGTACCCTGTTGTATCCCCTGTAGCTTGGATACAAGATGTGATACAGGCGGGCATGGAGGCTCTAGTACCCTGTTGTACTGCCTCTAGCTTGGATACAAGATGTGATACAGGCAGGCATGGATGCTCTAGTACCCTGTTGTACCACCTCTAGCTTGGATACAAGATGTGATACAGGCAGGCATGGAGGCTCTAGTACCCAGTTGCAGCGCCTCTAGGTTTGATACAAGATGGATATGGGGGGCATGAAGGCTCTAGTACCCTGTTGTACTGCCTCTAGCTTGGATACAAGATGCGATATGGAGGGTATGCAGGCTCTAGTACCCTGTTGTACTGCCTCTATCTTGGATACAAGATGTGATACGGGCGGGCATGAAGGCTCTAGTACCCTGTTGTACCGCCTCTAGCTTGGATACAAGATGTGATACGGGTGTGCATGGATGCTCTAGTACCCTGTTGTACTGCCTCTAGCTTGGATACAAGAGGTGATATGGACAGGTATGGAGGCTTGCCGGTTCTGTATGGTATTCTGCATCATATTGCCCCACATTAACTGTAACTGAGTATCTAGAACATACAGATTTGTAGGTTGTGGAATTTGGCATCCCAGATGGTCCCATACATGTTTCATCAGCAAAACATCTGGTGACTGGGCATCCAAGGAAGTGTGACAATGTTATGGGGGGCTTTCTGTGACCCCCTTGTGTGTGCAGCCAAGAATTATCTTTCTGCCTCTTGGAAGCCACCATGAGAGGAACACAAAGACCATCACACCAGCAGGGGGCAATGTACCGCTCCACAGCCAAGACAGGATTGAGGTGCTCATTCCAAGGTCTCCAGACATGAACATGATCTTCATCAGCGCCCAAACTAAACCTGGATTCATCACTGAAGACAATCCGGTTCCTCTCTGTAGCGTCCAGTTTCATGGTTCACAACATCACTGCAAACGGAGGCGACGGTGGGTGTCAGAGGCCGTACATGCAATGGGGTCAGGAGACTAAATGTCCTTCAACCAAGAGACTGGAAATGGTTCCGGCAGACACAGGGGTGTAACAATGGCACCCCCTGTCTCTGGATGGTGGACAACGAAACATTTGTTGTGGCTTGCACTTGTCAAATATTCAGACGCTCCTCCCTACTGGTGGTCTGTCAGGGGCGCTCTGAGCCCGGTTGCCTTGTGCACAGGAGCATAGCTAAAGGCTCTTGCACCCAAGTGCAAAAGTTCAGCTTGGGCACCCACTCCTCACCCCTCCCAGCAGCTACTTCAACTGTGGTCTGCCCCCCCCCCCCAAAAAAAGATGGATTTATCAATATAATGGCTCAGCTCTAGTAACCTCTAAAAAGTACAGCCACCATATAATAGTCAGATACCAGTTCTTCTCAGTGATAGTGTTTACAGTGCAGTTACCTCCAGTAATCGCACATGACATCTACTTTCTTTCTTCTCTGTTCGGTCCAGGCAGCTATGAAGATTTCCTATATCTATGACTCGTCTCAGCACACTTTCCATCCTGGCATTACCCCTAATACCCCTCACACTGTCTCCCAGTGCCCCCTCTTGTTCCCCACAAAGTAATACCGCTGGCACGCAGTAATAATTCACCGATGTAGCGAACCACAAGAAATAATGCCTGCTTTGCCCTCTTACACTGTAATAACACTTCTTTATGCCCCAGATAGAAATGTTGATTTTTTGTGCTCTGCATCAGGACCCAGGAGTTTCAAGTTCCGCCTCTGTTTCTTAAAGGATACACTTCCATAGGGTATGTTTGGGGCTGTGCTACAGGCCTACACGTGATTGTATCATAAAAGATCCTACAACAATGTATTTTCAGGTAAAGGCTAAGTTGTGAATGTTAGAATTGAGGCTGACTGCCCAAGAGAGAGCATTCTAGAGAATAGGTGCAGCATGGGAGAAGTCTTGGTGACAAGAGAGAGAGAGGCTGTGATAAGAATAGAATGGCATACTATAGATTACTGGTTGTAGATAATCAAGAAGAGTTGAAAGGTTAAAAGTGTTTTGAGAAGCAAAATTCTGGATTGATTTGTCCAAGGTAGGGGTGATCCACCCCTTCCTCAACATTCATGGGGCACTACAGTAATTTGTCCTCCACAACTATGATGGCTCCATTTCAGGAGTGTAGATGACTGTGAATGTTCAATACTCCCAACACCTATAAAATGAAACTACCCCGATCCATATATTAAGTGTAAAAATATTGAGAGATTGGGTAATTAATCTCTCATTTCCTGATATACAAGAAAGTGGTGTTACATACCAGGATCTGTCTGAAATGTTGGCGCTCCGGGTAAAACTCCACGGCCCTGCTCCGGTGTCAGTCCTGACCGGGGACTGGTGTCAGTATGTGCAGTGAATGGATTCAGTTCCGGTTCTAAGGACTCACAGAATCCAAAGGGAGACTGAGCTGGGTTGATGCCATTGAAATCTAAGGAGTAAGGAACATGCATGTGTGGGGTTAGAGTCATGCTATGTACATGCAATATTCGTGCACCCATCCTACCATGCATCTTCTGTTCAGCATTAAGCCTAGGTGCTAGAACAGAAATGGTGCCCCCACACCCACAGACTACTCCATGCTACCCCCTTCCTTAAGAATCAACTCAAAACCACCCAAGTAGGCTCGGGTTGAAGATAAGTTGGCAGGGAAATGGCCTTACAACACCATGACTTAGAGATATTACATGTGGTATGTGATGTTCTGTATTCTGCAAGCCTGGGTTGGTCTTGAAACTTGAGTCTAGAACCTACAATACGATGAGAACCTACAATACGATGGTTGAACTTATGAAACTGACTACTGACAGGGTACAGGGTTCTAGAGTCTCAATGTCATGCTACCATTGATCTGGATCTTTGGTATAATTGTAATGGATCCTTGGCATTGCTGTTCTGTCATTGTTTCATTGTACTGCTGTCTCCTTACCAGTGTGCCATTATTCTGGAACCCTGTAGTCATTGGGCAACTGGTCTAGAACTCTGGTATGAGTGTGCCATTTTTCTAGAACACTGCTGTCTGTGTGTCCTTGTACAGTAATCCTAATGGCAGGGATTGTTCTAGAGTTCTGGTGGCATTATGCCATTAGTCTACCACCCTTGCATCAGTTTGTCATGGCTACAGAACCCTGGTGAAAATATGCCATTGTTTGGCAATATTGTTGTGGCACTGTACTGAAGTTCTAGAGGCAGTATTGTGAGGCATGGTTTTGGTGTCTTGGCAACATTGGTCTAGAACCTTGGTGTTATTGTGTGGTTAGTCTAGAATCCTGAAGTCAGTGAGTTATGCTAAAATCTTAGATAAGGTAATCTTTTCCAGAACTAGAGAAACCTGCCATCCAACAAGATACAGTGTTCTACCTGACTAACTCTTAGAAGTGCAGTCTCCGTGGCATAAGCTTCACAGCATAGGATGCTTAGTCCAAGCTCCAAGGTATATGCTCATTGATGTAGACTCAGGTGTTGACCACTTGATTAAGGATACATAATTTAGACTCTGGTATGGGCTCCATAGTGTAGACTCCTTGGTGTAGTTGCCCAGGTTTGGAGTTCTTGATGTTGGCTGTTTTTTGGCTATATTCATAATTTAGGCTTTTTAATGCAGGACTCCTTGGTGTAGGTTCCTTGACACAAGTTCCTTGATGCAGGGTCCATGGTGCAGACTTCTTGGTGTATTAGTGTAGTCTCTAGGGTGTAGGCTCCCAGGTGCAGACTCCTTGGTGTAAATTAGTTGGTGTAGGATCTGGGGTGTATGATTCATAATGTAGCCTTTTTGGTGCAGGCTCCTTGTGTAGAATCTGTAGAATAGCCTCCTTGGTGTAGACTCCATGTCTACACTCCTTAAGGTAAACTCCTTAGTGTAGACTGCTATGAAATATTTTGTTCTGTTCTCTGGCTCAGCTACATCTTGGTCAACGAACAGTTAACCTTTTTTTTTTTTTACATTGGACTCTACCTATGAGTAGCCTACACCTGCTATATCAGGCATCCTCCCCCTACGGAAGATGCCTTTGCAATTCGGCTCATTCAGCCATTGTGACAAAGCCCCAGTATGTTGTGTGATCCTGGTTTTGACCCTTGCCTGCTTATTGACTATTCTGACTTCTGTATATTGGACTCTGCTTTTTTATACTGCCTGCGTTGAACTGCAGCCTGGACTTCGTTTACACACCTGTGCCGCCAGTCCTGACCCAAGCCTGCTTTTCCATTATGTGCCTCTTTAGACCATTGGGTACCGTGCCTAAGCCCAATGCAGTGCCAGCAGCGAAACTACCAGGACAGTGTGTAATGGCTTGGGGACTCCACAGCAAAGTCGGTATCCAATTTGGAGGGTTCAAGTGTGAAAACCGGGTTCCCCAGGTGCTGTGACCTCAGCCCAAAACCAAACCGGTGTGCGGCAAGGCGGATCCACATCTGTCTGCTCGACACAGACTACTTGCTGTAGGTATAGGATTCGAAATGTAGGCAACTTTCTCTAGACTCCTTGGTGAAGGCATCGTAATGTGGACTCATTCAAAATATAGGGTCCTTGGTAAAGGCTGCTTGGTGTAGGATATTTGGTGAAAAAAGAGTAACGTAGGCTTTTTGGTGAAGGTTCCTTGGTGAAGGACTCGTAATGTAGGCTCTTTGGTGAAAGTTCTTTGGTGAAGAATTCGTAATGTAGGCTTCCTGGTGAAGGCTGCTTGGTGAAGGATTCATAATGTAGGCTCTTTGGTGAAGGATTCATAATGTAGGCTCTTTGGTGAAAGATTCATAATGTAGACTCTTTGGTGTAGGTACTTTGGGGGAGACTACGTGGTTCAGGCTCCTAGATGTAATCCCCCACATTACCCTATTGGCTTTTAATTTTTTTTTAGCTGTCACTGTGGAGTGCACAGCCATGATTCACATTAATACCTGCTACAACAAGACAACTCTTAGTCTTCTCTCGATATGAGTAGGTTGCTCTGTTTTGACACCTCAGCTCAGCACACAGCTTGTTAACGAGAACCTGTAAGTGCCTCCAAGTTCCTGGCTGACAGAGGCCTCAATGAAGCATGGACAAAGCTGTCACTAATCACTCACACATAGTAGGTGTCAGTGTGATAGGGGCCTCAGTTTCCTAGGGCTGACTGACATGTTTCTATAGGACTTAGTCAGGAGTTGTCCTTGAGAGTTGACAGCCCAGCACTGGGAGAGGTGAGCAGGCTCAAGTCCAGACATCCTTCTGGCAATCCCTATGCATTTTACAAAGTCCATACAAACACCGGCAGAATATGGCTTTGTGTCTCCGCAGGTTTGAATTTGGAAATGGCCCAAGATTGCTCCCCCCCCCCTTCCTCCGAACATGAAAAAACTTGCCTAAAATTCTTTAAACATTCCTTGCTGCTTATTCTCACCCGTTAAGATCTTCAAATCAACTTTATTAACCTATTGGTGGACAGCGAGGAGAATATCATGTCCGAGTAGGGTGACCTATAAAACTCAAAGTACCTTCTCAAGGTGGCCTCATGAATGTAATCATTTTTCGACTGGTTTTTATTGTTGCTTCTATAGTGGCAAAATGACTTGATGCAACCTCTGGAAATGTCCCTACGTCTTTGTGGCCAGCATCAATACCCACTGGATTCTTGAATTTCTGGTGGGCTCATATAGACGACACCACCACGACTTTAGGGCAATGTAGGCTTTCTTTGAAACCTATGTCTACTGTGGCAACTGAGAGAGAATAGGCAAAGACAAGGTTGGTCCAAACATTCGGCATTCATTAAGGCTCCCATACACATTAGTATTTAGTCATCCAAAGCCACATGGGATGGCAGGGCCAGACAACTTTCTAATGTGTATGGGGCCGCTCAACCTTCTCTCGACAGATGAGGTCTAGGAAGAGAAGGATCATGCATGTTGAATTTTAACACCTGATCTGTTTGTTCCCTGGGCGATAAGCCAGCAGCAAAGCAGTCTGGGCGCGACTTTCCTCCCTAAAACAAGCGAATGCTTGACCGAGCTGAACGCTCATGTGCGTAGGAAAGCTGTTGTCTGCGATGGTTAATGATGGTGTATGGGCACCTTTATGCACTTTAATGTTAGCAAACAAGGATGAAGGAAATTGGCACAATGGTCATGGAAAAATGAGGGAGAGGGCATCGGCCCAGCACCAGGCCCTTGCGTCCTTGGTTGGCTTTACCCAATAGCAGGTTCCAGTTTGGTCCCTGCTACGGTTTTCCCTTTCCTCTACGTTGGCCCCTATCTCTCATTGGCTTGTTTTAGGTCCCTCCTACTTAGGTAACAGGAAGTAGGAAACGGTAGTACAAGAAAAAGTGCAGCTTCAGAGGAAAACAAGCAAGATTAGGAGAAACGCGTCCAATAAACATCATAGGGGTGAGCCCATACTACATTTGCAGCATTTGTTTAAAGTATGTATTGGAAAAGTCCCTGGCACATATGTCAAGAATAGCTATAGGCACGTGTTCCCCCGATGGAGTGTCCCGTTGGAGTGATATCATCGATTATCTTTTTTTATGCTGTATGGAGTAATGAAGTCTGCTGAACAATCCTATATAAAGTCACCCTGCAAAAAAAGGTGTAAGGTTTGGTATATGTTCCCTCTCTCTGTCTAACCACTTAGATGCGGCGGTCAGTATTGACTGTGGCACCTAAAGGTTTAAACAGCAGCTGTTGATGGTTTTGGCGTTGCTTCTGCACCAGCACTGTATTTTTATGGTGCTTTGTGCTAAGGACCAGTCAGCGCTGAAAATGTACTCTCCATTGACATGAATGGGGCTTGGCTGCAATACTGTGGGCAACCTGGTGCGGCGCTGTTTCTGGAAAAAAACAGCCTTGGTTTTCTAATCTAGTGGAATTTCTTGAAGAACAAGGCAGGCCTCTAGACGTCTAGTCTTAGTGTTGTCACAGGACTCTTTACCCCGTAAGCGTCTGTAATCCCTCACACTCCTCAAGTATCTTGACGCCTCTTGCAGAACAAACTCCCTTCCACAAGTTATTGAGACCTTCTGTGCAAATACTGTCCGCGCGATTGGCGCTTACTTGACAGCAGCTTTGTACGGTTTGATTTCGCCCTTCGCCGGCCGAGATGTTTGTTTATTTTAAGAAGGAAAAATCAGGATACGACTGCAAGGAATTTCTGCAAACAAATGAGAGCGTACAGTATATACAGTGCAGGCGGGAAGTGGATCCGAGCCGCGCAGCATTCCTACTAATTAGGATTGCAGAATGTCTCCAGCGCTCCGATTGAACTGTACGGATTGCGCAATGTGAACTGAACATGTTGGTCATTTAAAGGGGAAGCGCACCTTAAACCATCTTGTACAGGCATATGAGTAAATACCATTGGGGGGGGAACAGAGACCACCCAGGGCTTCTCGGAATGAAAGCTGCACCCCAGTTTGGTGATCCGAGTTACATTCATGCAGTGCTCACCATACAGTCCCATAGAAGGGGCCCTTGTGCTTGTGATCAGAATGCTGACAATCTTTAACCACTTAGTGACCGGCCTATTTTGCACCTTAACCCCTTTATGACCAGCCAATTTTTTTTGCCTTAAGCGATCTCCATCGTCGCACTGCGCTAGCAATACCTGGTTTGGTTGGTTTTTTTGGGGGGTTACATATAATGTGTTATATAGCATTTACTATATTTTTGAGGGGGCAGATGAAACAAGAATCCAGAATTTCCACCATTGTTTTGGGGTTTTGTTTCTACAGCTTTCACCATTTGGTAAAAATGACGCTATAAGTTTCTTACCTGATCGGCACGATTACTGCGATACTAATTTTATACAAATTTTTCAGATTTTTTAATACTTTTGCACAATAAGAATACTTTTTTAGAGAAAAAAAAAAACTACTGAATCTGCATTGCCGCATTATAAGAGCCAGAACATTTTTAGGTTTCTGGTACCGGAGGTCTGTGAGGTCCTGTTTTTTGCGGGAAGAGGTGCAGTTTTTATTGGTACAATTTTGAGGTATAAATAGAAGACTTTTGTGCTCCTTTTTATTTAATTTTTTTGGGAAAAAAATAGTATCTTTAATGCCTGCAGTACCAAGCCTGGCCACTGCATTGAGAACGGAGCTGTCTGCAGGAATCAGCTCATGGTACGAGCACACAGACCCAGAGAACAGCAGATTGCATGCAGCAGACCCCAGCCGATCTACCATTGATGCCCGATTCGGAAAACAGGCCATCAACAGTTTGTACCTGGACATCCCCTTTAAGTAAAATTGAAATTCCCCTTAAAAAGCCTTACATTCTGATAATACCTATACCTGCATGTATATCCACGTATAACACCAGCTACAGACGCTTGCAGATGGAGGGGCTGTGATCTACAGCCATGATCTGCCGTCCTCCTGCTGAATTATGACCCCTGGGGGGGATGCAGTGCATTGACATCAGCTCAATGCTTACCATCTATCAGCATCGTCTTCCTCCCTTGCTGCCATAAATCAGCCTGTGTCCTCCAATCTGGGCCAAAATGTGTATTAATGTTGATTGCTGTTAGCAGGTCACTGATACAAATCACCACCGCAGCTCCATGAGATGAAACACCCAGGCCAGGCAGATTTATGGCGTCATGGCTCTGGGGGTGAATGTTACACAAACCATCCCCACAAGGCCGCCAGGACCATGGCATAGGCCTACAAACCCGCCAGTAGATGGGAATCCCTCACTTGGGTTCTCCACCCAGCATTCCTCCTCCTCAGCGATGATGTTATAGTCGCGGTCAATTTACAACCAGCGGCGCTTTTCAACTGGGTCCACATCCTCAGGTCGCAGATCCAGCTGAGATCCAAGGGGTGGAGGTGAACCGTTGGCTCCCTACGTGGGTGCTGACATTGGCGGGGACTCAGGAGCTCTCAGGCTTCCAGCCGTGGCCCCATGATGACCAAATCGCACGTGAGAACAGGCTGCAGTCCGAGGAAGACGACCTGCTGATTGCTTGTTGCGGAACTGGCTGTTATGCGAGCTCTTTACAGTGGCAAAAAGGGGGGCACTATCTGTATATGAGGGCACTATCTGTATATAGGGCACAATGGGGGCACTATCTGTATATGAGGGCACTATATGTATATGGGGCACAATGGGGGCACTATCTGTATATGAGGGCACTATATGTATATGGGGCACAATGGGGGCACTATCTGTATATGAGGGCACTATATGTATATGGGGCACAATGGGGGCACTATCTGTATATGAGGGCACTATATGTATATGGGGCACAATGGGGGCACTATCTGTATATGAGGGCACTATATGTATATGGAGCACAATGGGGCCACTATCTGTATATGAGGGCACTATATGGAGCACAATGGGGGCACTATCTGTATATGAGGGCACTATATTTATATGGGGCACAATGGGGGCACTATCTGTATATGAGGGCACTATATGTATATGGAGCACAATGGGGGCACTATCTGTATATGAGGCCACTATATGTATATGGGACACAATGGGGGCACTATCTGTATATAAGAGCACAATAGCCCCAAGCTGTCCCAGTGGTCACACCACCTGCGGATAGTAGAGTGTCAGTTTAGGCTTCATCCTTCACCTGGGCCCACGAAGGGTGTCTCATTACCTAGGGAGCCTGTAGATTACCATCTCCAGAGGGAAACTCCACTACGAAGACCCAGTGCACCTGCGCTAAAGATGCTGCTGTGCTAGACAGCCGCAACAGCCTGCAGAAGAACGGCTAGTGTCCTAGAGAAAGAGGCAGTAGGAGCTTGTGCCCCTAGATGTGAGAGGGGCTGTTCGAGTTACTACTGTATACCCTGAGTGATCACCGGGATCCAAGGAGGAGAGCCGTCTGGAGGACAGAGAGAGCATGGGACTGTGCGGCAGAGCAAGACCAAAGGGGAGACAGAGAAGTCGTAAGTGAGGCCAGCCTTAGTAAAGACCACAAGGTGTGCAAGGTTCTTGCGAGTACAAACTGAGATAGTGTCACATGGACGTGAGCCTACAGGATAAAGACATAGCAGTGGGAGTTTGAACGCTATGTCTCAGGTAGACTGTGTTGCTAGTAGCAAAGTGTTAACCCTTTAAAGTTCGGACTGTGAGATTTACATTTCTCTTTAACTCGATTGGTTTGTTAACAGCGTCATTCATACTGTGTTCTGCATTATGGTTATTACATATTGTGCATAGAGTATTAGGTTGTAGCTGGCCGTATTCAGGTAAGTTAACCGCCTGTTATTACAATATGACTCATTTGCATTCTTTTGTTCATAAATAAATATTGCATATTTTTGTAACTCCTTCCGCAGCGTCATATCTTGAAACTGCACCGCGACATCACCTGCAGGCAACACCCTCTACGCATAATAGGTTCTGTTAGGCCACACCTCTAATCCCACCTCATTCTGGCCACTCCTCTTAGAGCACACACACAGTGGTAGTGCCCTCCTAATGCCCCCAAACAGCAATGATGCATTTTTAGTGTCCCCACCCACCATAAGGCCAGATTCACACTGGAGAGTGAGATTTCAGTCAATGCAAAACTGACCATTTTCCATGCAATTTTTAAATGCAGTTTTCATGCGTGTTTTTCACAGTTTTTTTATGTGCTCCCCATAATAACATGCATTAGAAATGGATTGCGATCGCATGTAACTCACATTACCAATAGAACCAATAGGCACCTATAGAAGTGCTCACATGAGAGAATGTTAGGCGCGCAAAACGGCAGGCACATAACAAATATAGGACGCGCTGCAGGTCACATGTAGCTCTGTGGTGCTCACCAAAGATAAAACCTGCTGCAGGTCACAAGTAGCTCTGCGGTGCGCACCAAAGATAGGACCTGCTGCAGGTCACATGTAGCTCTGCAGTGCGCACCAAAGATAGGACCTGCTGCAGGTCACATGTAGCTCTGTGGTGGACACCAAAGATAGGAGCTGCTGCAGGTCACATGTAGCTCTGCGGTGCGCACCAAAGATAGGACCTGCTGCAGGTCACATGTAGCTCTGCAGTGCGCACCAAAGATAGGACCTGCTGCAGGTCACAAGTAGCTCTGCGCTGCGCACCAAAGATAGGACCTGCTGCAGGTCACATGTAGCTCTGCGCACCAAAGATATAACCTGCTGCAGGTCACATGTAGCTCTGCGCTTCGCACCAAAGGTAGGACCTGCTGCAGGTCACATGTAGCTCTGTGGTGCTCACCAAAGATAAAACCTGCTGCAGGTCACAAGTAGATCTGCGGTGCGCACCAAAGATAGGACCTGCTGCAGGTCACATGTAGCTCTGCAGTGCGCACCAAAGATAGGACCTGCTGCAGGTCACATGTAGCTCTGCGGTGCGCACCAAAGATAGGACCTGCTGCAGGTCACATGTAGCTCTGCAGTGCGCACCAAAGATAGGACCTGCTGCAGGTCACATGTAGCTCTGTGGTGGACACCAAAGATAGGAGCTGCTGCAGGTCACATGTAGCTCTGCGGTGCGCACCAAAGATAGGACCTGCTGCAGGTCACATGTAGCTCTGCAGTGCGCACCAAAGATAGGACCTGCTGCAGGTCACAAGTAGCTCTGCGCTGCGCACCAAAGATAGGACCTGCTGCAGGTCACATGTAGCTCTGCGCACCAAAGATATAACCTGCTGCAGGTCACATGTAGCTCTGCGCTTCGCACCAAAGGTAGGACCTGCTGCAGGTCACATGTAGCTCTGTGGTGCTCACCAAAGATAGGACCTGCTGCAGGTCACATGTAGCTTTGTGGTGCTCACCAAAGATAAAACCTGCTGCAGGTCACAAGTAGATCTGCGGTGCGCACCAAAGATAGGACCTGCTGCAGGTCACATGTAGCTCTGCAGTGCGCACCAAAGATAGGACCTGCTGCAGGTCACAAGTAGCTCTGTGGTACATACCAAAGATAGGACCTGCTGCAACTCACATGTAGCTCTGCGCTGAGCACCAAAGATAGGACCTGCTGCAGGTCACATGTAGTTCTACGCTGCGCACCAAAGATAGGACCTGCTGCAGGTCACATGTAGTTCTACGCTGCGCACCAAAGATAGGACCTGCTGCAGGTCACAAGTAGCTCTGTGGTACATACCAAAGATAGGACCTGCTGCAACTCACATGTAGCTCTGCGCTGCGCACCAAAGATAGGACCTGCAACAGGTCACATGTAGTTCTACGCTGCGCACCAAAGATAGGATCTGCTGCAGGTCACATGTAGCTCTGTGGTGGACACCAAAGATAGGACCTGCTGCAGGTCACAAGTAGCTCTGTGCACCAAAGATCGGTCCTGCTACAGGTCACATGTAGCTCTGTGCTGCGCACCAAAGATAGGACCTGCTGCAGGTCACATGTAGCTCTGCGCTGCGAACCAAAGATAGGATCTGCTGCAGGTCACAAGTAGCTCTGCGGTGCGCACCAAAGATAGGACCTGCTGCAGGTCACATGTAGCTCTGTGGTACATACCAAAGATAGGACCTGCTGCAACTCACATGTAGCTCTGCGCTGCGTACCAAAGATAGGACCTGCTGCAGGTCACATGTAGTTCTACGCTGCGCACCAAAGATAGGTCCTGCTACAGGTCACATGTAGATCTGCGCACCAAAGATAGGACCTGCTGCAGGTCACATGTAGCTCTGTGGTACATACCAAAGATAGGACCTGCTGCAACTCACATGTAGCTCTGCGCTGCGTACCAAAGATAGGACCTGCTGCAGGTCACATGTAGTTCTACGCTGCGCACCAAAGATAGGTCCTGCTACAGGTCACATGTAGATCTGCGCACCAAAGATAGGACCTGCTGCAGGTCACATGTAGCTCTGTGGTACATACCAAAGATAGGACCTGTTGCAACTCACATGTAGCTCTGCGCTGCGCACTAAAGATAGGACCTGCTGCAGGTCACATGTAGCTCAGCGCTGCGCACCAAAGATAGGACCTACTGTAGGTCACATGTAGTTCTGCGCTGCGCACCAAAGATAGGACCTGCTGCAGGTCACATGTAGCTCTGCGGTGGGCACCAAAGATAGGACCTTTCCTATCGTTGGTGTGAGCTGTGCAGGAGTTTCCATTGACTCCTATGGGAGCAGGAGTCTATGGAAACTCCTGTGCAGGAAAAGATGATTTCTGCTGAGTGAGGGAATATCCCGCGGCTTACAGAAGGACATTTAAAACCTGCAGCCCAGAAGCACATTTTTAATGTCACGCTGTAAACTCCTGCTAGTCCTCACAGGGATGAGGGGAAGCCCCGAGGGTTCCCTTCACCCCCCAAGGGACTAACAGGAATTTACAATGGGACATTTAAAATAAGCTTCTGGGAAGCAGGTTTTAAATGACCTGCTGTAAGCCGCGGGGCATTCATCTTGCCACCCTGCTGGAAAATACCCCAGCAGCGGGGGGCAGTAGGAGACTCCCTCCACGTCTCTCGCAAAGCGATTTCCCTATAGCGCTGAGAGAGGGTGTGTGTGTGTGGGGGGGGGGGGGTTACAAGGCTTTACCCGAGAGTGTAGGAGGAGGGGGAGGGGCTAGAGTGATTCACCCTCTAGTAACACTTTTCTAGCCCCGCCCCCGCTCTATTTGCTATGGGGAATCTCTGTGAGAAGCCACATAGCCCTGCCCACTATCTCTAGCCTGGGGACTCCCTGCGCTATGGGGATATCCCTCAGGGGTCCCCAGAGCAGGGAGAGAGATAGAACAGGACTATAAATTAATCCGCCATAGCAGGGAGAGAGAGTGGAACTATGGGGGATTAACCCATAGCCCTGCTCTTTCTTTCTCTGCTATGGGTTAATCCCCATAGCTCTGCTCTCTCTCCCTGCTATGGGTTAATCCCCCATAGCTCTGCTCTCTCTCCCTGCTGTGGGGAAATCCAGAAGCCCTGTGGGGCTTCTTCTCTCTCTCCTCCTGGGGCGGCTGGGCTTTTTAAAGCGCAGCTGGCTCCAGTGAATGGGTGATTTTTGTGCACATAAAGCTTGGGTCTTCTGCGCACGAAACATCGCCCGTTCACGCAATTTTTACACACGCGAGCGACAATCTTTTTGTGCGGCTATTTGTGGGCAAAAAAAACCCGCTCGTGTGACTGAGGCGTCAGGATGCTCCCTTGGTGCTTTCCTCATAAAAGATGCCCCCTTAGTGCCCGGACTGCAGTATAATATTCCCTTAGTGCCCCCAGGGATGCACATAAAAAGTGTTCATAGTGATGCCCCTCATATAGTAAAGATGCCCCCTTAGTGATCCTTCACAGGACAATTGCTCACAGTGATGCTTTTTTAGTGCCCCCCATACCCTGTGATGCCTCCTTTGTGATTTTCTCTACTTTCCATTACACTTATGAATCTGGAAGTCTGACTAGGATGAACTTAACCCATGCACTCTGGTCGCTGCAGCCGCACTGCATCCTGGCATTGTGTGCGCCAATGAACTCTACTTTCTACCATTCTTTGATATCAGGACTTAGTGCGGTGGTTGCCACAACCAAAGGGCAGATCAGGTTTGAGATGCCAATGTGACCTGAGCCAGCCTTCCCAGGACAGCGGGATGTGAGCCGCCACCCAAAATCAGGGACTATAAATGTTTTTTCCCGTTTATCTTGTACTGATTTGCACTTTTCTATTCCACTCACATCCAGAGCTGCATTCACAAGTCTGCCAGTCGCTCTAAGACGAGCCTTTTACTGTCAGATAGATGGACTAGGAGTTTAGTTCTGTTTTTCTGTCACCTAATCTACCACAATGCACTCAACAATAGTGATGGAAAGACAGATCGCTCTGAACGCAGCTTTGGATGTGATTGGAGAAGAAATCAATGTGAATGGATCGGTAGACATAATACATACAGTAATATCAAATTGCTGTTGATGGATCCTGTTTGTTCAACCAGGATGTGTCAAGGCTTGTAATGTCGCTGGGGGTTGCCAGGTACCTACCTGCTATCTGTCTTGTACAGTAGGTGATACTAGGGTGAATTTTTACCACCTTGATTCCAGGGATAGAATGGCACCAGGGGCGTTGGCATCGGGGTAGTTGGTGCTGACAAATTAGGTAAGTGCCATCTAATGTCTATGGCCATTTTAAGTAAAGTACACACTTACTGTTGAGCCCTGTGGGTGTCCGGGCAACGGTGCCAGCTTGTATAGATGCCGGTAGTATTTCGGACTTCAGAGGCAACCCACTTTCTGTCTGGTTTGTTCCTCCAAATCCAGTAAGCTGCGCCTCTTTTTCCAGTGTTGGAAGCAACTGGTCCAGCTGATCGAACTCTGCTGCAAACTGCAGAAAGAGATAAAAGTTACCAATGGGGACAGGTTTACCCTACGGGCAGCGCCCAGGATGACACAATAAAAAAAATCTGGCCTGGCCTGTACTGCGTCTACTAGAATAGGATGCCCAGGGGCAAAGTGTTACTGTTGTGAGTCATTGTCTCGATTTGTAACCTTGTTTTTTTTTATGGAAGTTGGATAGGATGTTAAAGTTGCATGATGGCGTCAAGAACAATTTGTGCCTTTCGGCAAAACTTTTTTCAGCATCCTTAATAACACAACACCTTCTCATTACTGTATCATGAAACGTTATGCCACTGCTCCGTATCACTAGATGCCGCATCGCTGTCATTACAGACCATCATCCCAAAAAGAACTGCAGGCCAATAAGAAACAAGAGACCATTACTAGTAATGCGCTTTTACATGCTGATGTGTAACCTCACCACAAGGGGCGCACAAGATCATATATCCAGTGCACTAATGTAGCCCCTTGCACAAAGCATCATGGTCCTGAATGTAGGGCCGTAATAGCAGCGTTCAGGGCAGCTGACAATTTCCTGCTCATTCCGGCAGCTGAGTGTATAATGGCAGAGAGAAGCCCCGGTGGAGCGGCCCTTTAAATGTCAGCTCCCTGCAGAATGTGGAGCTCCAGAAGACACCTTCCTGCCTCCAAACTCTCCTAATTTCCCTTAAACAGAATCTGGAAAGATGATGGATAAATCTGCTGAAGTGGCTCAGGAGGCGCCGCGAGGAGAGGGAGCGAGAGGGAGCGAGAGGGAGCGCCGCAGCACTCAAGTGAACACATAAAGAGATATTGAGCCGATTAAGAGAACAACACGAGGAGGAAACAGCAGGAGAGCAAAACAAACGGGCCAAACGTAGTGCAGGGGAGGAGGATGCCCAGCTGTAAGAAGACCGGCACATGTGTAATATATACCAGCTGTACATATATAACTATATACAGGAGATACCCAGGTTATACCACCATGCTCCATATCACTATATACAGGGAGATGTATAACTTATACCAGCTGCACATATATAATTATATACAGGAGATACCCAGGTTATACCAGCATGCTCCATATCACTATATACAGGAGATGTATAACTTATACCAGCTGTACATATATCATTATATACAGGAGATACCCAGGTTATACCAGCATGCTCCATATCACTATATACAGGAGATGTATAACTTATACCAGCTGTACATATATAATTATATACAGGAGATACCCAGGTTATACCAGCATGCTCCATATCACTATATACAAGGAGATGCATAACCTATACCAGCTGTACATATATAACTATATACAGGAGATACCCAGGTTATACCAGCATGGTCCATATCACTATATACAGGAGATGTATAACTTATACCAGCTGTACATATATCATTATATACAGTATATACCCAGGTTATACCAGCATGCTCCATATCACTATATACAGGAGATGTATAACTTATACCAGCTATACATATATAATTATATATAGGATATACCCAGGTTATACCAGCATGGTCCATATCACTATATACAGGGAGATGTATAACTTATACCAGCTGTACATATATAATTATATACAGGAGATACACAGGTTATACCAGCATGCTTCATATCACTATATACAGGAGATGTATAACTTATACCAGCTGTACATATATAATTTTATGCCCAGGCTATACCAGCATGCTCCATATCACTATATACCAACTATGTCGGAGCTCGGTTCTTGATGTGGTAATGAGGACGGTTGGGGCACACAGGGAGGATGGTATTGGCACACTGGCATATTAATTAGCAAGTGTTGTGCCGAGACACAAAAGAGGGCGATGTGCTGAGAGAGTTGGGAAGGTTTCGGTTCCCGTCTGGATGAATATACATGAGGCATTTACTTTATGTGACACGGTCGGATACCCTGATAAGGGATGGACGCCCCTCCAGCCGCGTTTCGCCTCTTTATTTAATCCCTTCTCCGGATTACTTTGAAGCAGTTATTGATGGTGTTGTGGTAACGAGGTCACATACGGCTCGGGAGTCACAGACGTGCCCGGCAGAGCCACTAAACATCCATAAGTGATTGCGGCCTAACGAGCGCGGCGCTGCTGCAGTCACGATAAAGCCTTCGTTTCGCTCCTCGCCATCCCATTGCCATGGTGCTTGTTGCCTGGTTCCCGTCAGTAAAGTGTTCCGTTTCAAAAAACATATTAGTCAGGCCTGGAAGCCGCGCCACATCTCAATCATCCCAGCAGACGCATCAAGGATCTCTCTGTATACCCTTTTTTTTGTAATAAGGTGGAAAGCAGGCGTTCAGTGAAAGTGGAAGAGGCACCATGTCAGGGGCAGCGCTCACTATATGGGGGGGGGGGGGGGTCACATTTTCTACAGTTCACAAAAAATTAAGGAGTTTTGTATTTTACATGTAGGCAATGATCTTAAAGGGATCCGTCACCAAAGGTGGACTTATAGGGGATTGAATTATTTCTAATTCTTCACCATTTTCAAGATTGCTGCTTGCTTAAATCCTGTAAGGATAATACTTCTCACAGCTGAGGGTTTGTTTTAATTGTATCCTCCTTAACAGAACAGACACAGTACCTCCATAATAGAGCCAGCCACAGTGCCGCCATAGTAGAGCCAGCCACAGTGCCGCCATAGTAGAGCCAGCCACAGTGCCGCCATAGTAGAGCCAGCCACAGTGCCGCCATAGTAGAGCCAGCCACAGTGCCGCCATAGTAGAGCCAGCCACAGTGCCGCCATAGTAGAGCCAGCCACAGTGCCGCCATAGTAGAGCCAGCCACAGTGCCGCCATAGTAGAGCCAGCCACAGTGCCGCCATAGTAGAGCCAGCCACAGTGCCGCCATAGTAGAGCCAGCCACAGTGCCGCCATAGTAGAGCCAGCCACAGTGCCGCCACAGTAGAGCCAGCCACAGTGCCGCCACAGTAGAGCCAGCCACAGTGCCGCCATAATAGAGTCAGCCACAGTGCCGCCATAGTAGAGTCAGCCACAGTGCCGCCATAGTAGAGCCAGCCACAGTGCCGCCATAGTAGAGCCAGCCACAGTGCCGCCATAGTAGAGCCAGCCACAGTGCCGCCATAGTAGAGCCAGCCACAGTGCCGCCATAGTAGAGCCAGCCACAGTGCCGCCATAGTAGAGCCAGCCACAGTGCCGCCATAATAGAGCCAGCCACAGTGCCGCCATAAGAGAGCCAGCCACAGTGCCGCCATAAGAGAGCCAGCCACAGTGCCGCCATAAGAGAGCCAGCCACAGTGCCGCCATAAGAGAGCGAGCCACAGTGCCGCCATAAGAGAGCCAGCCACAGTGCCGCCATAAGAGAGCCAGCCACAGTGCCGCCATAATAGAGCCAGCCACAGTGCCGCCATAATAGAGCCAGCCACAGTGCCGCCATAATAGAGCCAGCCACAGTGCCGCCATAATAGAGCCAGCCACAGTGCTGCCAGATACTCTGACAGCTGAGGACCCAACCCGCTTCTACTAGATTGCAGGAGAAGTAGCTTTAATCCCATGCTGTATATTTACTATCCAGTGGCATATATTTACAGCGCTTAGTCCTTAATGGGCTAACCGGGATCTAAGAGATTATCAGTTAGACGTAGTGTACGTTTGGCGTTCTCATGAAAAGCTGCAACATAAACAAGGGACCAAATCCATACTAAAGAACCGTCCACGGGAGAGTAAAAGACAGAAGTATAAGTGCTTCCTCTTCGGAGCTTGATAGCTGAGACCAAATCACCAATATTTCTGAAGAATTCGTGCATCAGGGAAATAGAAATCAAGCTTTCCCGTCCCAATCAGCTCACGGTCCGAGCCCAAGTAAGAATGTTAATATTAAGACCAGGTCCTCATCAAAAAACGAGGAAAAAGGGCACAAACATCACATTTCCAATCAGAAACGCATGCAACAACGCAAAATATGCACGGAGTTCTAGTATTTTGGATGAAGACCAAATGAAGGTCTTATCGAAAGGTCCTAATGTTGCTCCTACTTGCAGAATGAATCTGTTTCAAACTCTTAAAGATGTAAATACATTTGTGAGGCTGTTGACAGTGAAATTTTTTTTTGACTCATATGAATCCAATGATGCAACCCCAATGTGGAAGCTTAAAAAGCAGGACCCCCCGAATCATGGGTGGCCAGGGTGTCATTCCCCCTGAAATTAGGTTTTCCAATCAAATTTCTGTTGCATTGCCTATTAGCCCCAAAGTGAATCGATATGTAATCCAACATCCATGACTAGGACTTCTAATCCAGTGAGAGAAACTTTATCTATATACCTTCCATAGACTTTTTTTCAGCCCATATTGGGTGGTAAGGGAGGTATATAGATGACGTCCTCCTGATCTGGCAGTCTGCATTGGTGTCTGTTTTGAATTTTTCCATGGATGCCCTTTGGGGTCTTGTCTATGCCCTTTGGGGTCTTTGGATTTGTCTATAGATGCCCTTTGGGGTCTTCTTGATCACCTTCTTTAGCTAATCTATATATGGCCTGGTGAGAGGAAGTTTATCTATATACCTTTCATAAAAAAAATTTCAGGCCATATTGGGTGGTAAGGGAGGTATATAGATGACGTCCTCCTGATCTGGCAGTCTATATCGGTGTCCGTTTTGGATTTGTCTATAGATGCCCTTTGGGGTCTTCTGTATCACCTTTTTCCTTAGCCAATCTATATATGGCCTGGTGAGAGGAACTTTATCTATGTACCTTCCATAGACTTTTTTTCAGCCCATATTGGGTGGTAAGGGAGGTCCTCCTGATCTGGCGGTCTATATCTGTGTCCGTTTTGGATTTTTCAATGGATGCCCTTTGGGGTCTTTGGATTTGTCTATAGATGCCCTTTGGGGTCTTCTGTATCACCTTTTTCCTTAGCCAATCTATATATGGCCTGGTGAGAGGATCTTTATCTATGTACCTTCCATAGACTTTTTTTCAGCCCATATTGGGTGGTAAGGGAGGTCCTCCTGATCTGGCGGTCTATATCTGTGTCCGTTTTGGATTTTTCCATGGATGCCCTTTGGGGTCTTTGGATTTGTCTATAGATGCCCTTTGGGGTCTTCTGTATCACCTTTTTCCTTAGCCAATCTATATATGGCCTGGTGAGAGGAACTTTATCTATGTACCTTCCATAGACTTTTTTTCAGCCCATATTGGGTGGTAAGGGAGGTCCTCCTGATCTGGCAGTCTATATCTGTGTCCGTTTTGGATTTTTTCAATTACAATAATGATGATCATTCATTTTTTTCCTGAACTTCATACTAACTCTACTTCTCTTTTGGATATTTGGCCTTCAGGGGATCAGAGAACAAAAAGAATAGACTCTAAATTATTTAGGAAATCAAGTGCAGGCAACACGCTGTTATAATCTAGGAGTTGCCATCCCCCCAATTCTATTATTAATCTACCTGTCGGTGAGTTTCTTAGGGCGAACACAGCCTGCTCACTTAGGATTCAGAATCCCAACTCATCTCGTCAAGACTTAGAGGTTCTTCCAGTGTTGTTATAAAATGAAAGGACCCCAATTTTCGTTACATTGTTTAGTCTCCACCGATTGCCAATTAGGATATGTTGGGTGTATGTAACGAAGGTTGAACTTATTCATGGCTGAACATATGTCGTCCATATGTGTGATAGAAATTAACGCGCACTTTTGGTTGCTGTCTGCCATCTTTTAGAAGTCCATGCTGCGGACACATCATCTCTTAAGGTTATCGTCTTTGAGGAAGTGTCGCGGCCTGCTGGTGGAGGTAACCCATAATGGACTCAACCACACCTGTTAGGCCATGCCTTCTTTTACACCAAGTCACACCCTTTGTATGCCCTCACAGTAATAGTGTCCTTCTCATAGCAATAGTGAGTCTTAGTGACCCCCTTACAATACCTGTGTCCCTCAGCGGCCTGTTCAGACTAATTACCCCCTCACCACAGTAATAGTGCCCCTCTGTGACCCCCTCGCACTTATAGTGTCTTAGTGACGCCCTCACAGTAATAGTACCCCTCGGTGATGCCCTCATAGTAATAGTTCCGCTTAGTGATGTCCTCACAGTAATAGTACCCCTTAGTGATGTCTTCACCATATTAGTGCCCCTTAGTGACCTCCTCGTAGTAATAGTGCCTCTTAGTGACTCCTTCACAGTAATAGTGCCTTTTAGTGCCCATTTAACAGTAATAATGCTCTTCAGTGTCCTTCTCACAGTAATAGTGACTTTTAGTGATCCCCATACGGTAATAGTACCTTTCAGTGACCTCTTATATTAGTAGTGCCTCTTAGTGACCACCTCACCGTAACAGTGCCCCTCGGTGAGCCTCTTACAGTAAGAATACCTTATCAGTGAGCCCCTATACTCAGAGTGTCTTTTTGTCACCCCCTCACACTACCGGCCTTCTTAGTGATGCTCTCACAGTAAAAGTGCCCTTCAATGTCCCTCTCACAGTAATAGTGCCCATTAGCGTCCCTCCCACAGTAATAGTGCCCATTATTGTCCCTCTCACAGTAATAGTGCCCATTAGCGTCCCGCTCACAGTAAGAGTGCCCATTATTGTCCCTCTCACAGTAAGAGTGCCCACTATTGTCCCTCTTCCAGTAACAGAGCCCATTATTGTCCCTCTCACAGTAACAGTGCCCATTAGCGTCCCTCTCACAGTAATAGTGCCCATTATAGTCCCTCTCACAGTAATAGTGCCCATTATAGTCCCTCTCACAGTAATCGAGCCCATTAGTGTCCCTCTCACAGTAATCGAGCCCATTAGTGTCCCTCTCACAGTAATCGAGCCCATTAGTGTCCCTCTCACAGTAATCGAGCCCATTAGTGCCCCTCTCACAGTAATAGTACCCATTAGTGTCCCTCTCGCAATAATAGTGCCTATCAGTGTCCCTCTCGCAGTAATAGAGCCCATTATTGTCCCTCTCACAGTAATAGAGGCCATTAGTGTCCCTCTCACAGTAATAGTGCCCATTAGTGTTCCTCTCACAGTAATAGTGCCCATTAGTGTCCCTCTCACAGTAATAGTGCCCATTAGCGTCCCTCTCACAGTAATAGTGCCCATTAGCGTCCCTCTCACAGTAATAGTGCCCATTAGTGTCCCTCTCACAGTAATAGTGCCCATTAGTGTCCCTCTCACAGTAATAGTGCCCATTAGTGTCCCTCTCACAGTAATAGTGCCCATTAGTGTCCCTCTCACAATAGTGCCCATTAGTGTCCCTCTCACAATAGTGCCCATTAGTGTCCCTCTCACAGTAATAGAGCTTATTAGTGTCCCTCTCACAGTAATAGTGCCCATTAGTGTCCCCCTCACAGTAATAGTGCCCATTAGTGTCCCTCTCACAGTAATAGAGCTTATTAGTGTCCCTCTCACAGTAATAGTGCCCATTAGTGTCCCCCTCACAGTAATAGTGCCCATTAGTGTCCCTCTCACAGTAATAGTGCCCATTAGTGTCCCTCTCACAGTAATAGTCGTCATTAGTGTTCCTCTCACAGTAATAGTGCCCATTAGTGTCCCTCTCACAGTAATAGTGCCCATTAGTATCCCTCTCACAGTAATAGTCGTCATTAGTGTCCCTCTCACAGTAATAGAGCCCATTAGTGTCCCTCTCACAGTAATAGAGCCCATTAGTATCCCTCTCACAGTAATAGTGCCCATTAGTGTCCCTCTCACAGTAATAGAGCCCATTAGTGTCCCCCTCACAGTAATAGAGCCCCTTATTGACACCCTCACAATATTAGTGTCCCAGATTGACCCCCCCTCACAGCAATAGTAACATACTTCCTGACACCCGAGACAGCAACACGGCCACCAAGCCCAGGACTGTCCCGCTGAATCTGGGACTGTTGGGAGGCAGAATCAATAAAACCAGTCATAGTGCCACAATAAAGCCGCCTGCACACGGCCGGATTTGCATTGCGGATTCTGTAGCAATACCGCCCATAGCGTGCTACGGAAAAGCAGTTTTTCCTGTCCACGAGCGGAAATCAATTGGATACTCTATTTCAGTGTGGATTCCGCACAGATGGCTTCCATTGAAGTCAATGGAAACCGTCTGAACCGCGGCCCTTCCACAGTGACATTGTGGAAAAGTTGCGTATCCTCACGTCACCGCCTAGCAACGGCAAGGGAAAAGTAGGGATTTAAAAAAACAAACTGTACTACGCATGTCCGACAACTCGCCGTGCGGACCATCCGCAGTACAGGAAAAGACAGGTACTCGCGGATACCGGCTGGGCATAGGGTCGGGTTCCACTGTGGGCTCCTGAGTGCGGAACCCAACCCGCTCGTGTGCAGCCGACCTTAGGCCAAGCGGGTCGGATTCCGCATGCAAGAGGCCCGCAGCGGATTCCGGCTCTGAACCCGCCCAGTGACCCTGGGTACCCCCTATAACCGTACTGCGGATGACTGCGGGGGCTCACAGGCGGTCATGGGCACTACGTTTTTTTCTTTATTTCTATTTCCTGCGCCGTCGCTCAGCAATGACACGGTTACCCACAGCCCATACACAATGTTAATTACGTATTGGCCGCGGATCGGAAGACCTCCATTGACATCAATGGAGGCCGCCCGCGTGGATTGCACGGCAAAATAGAGCATGCTGCGATTTTTCTTCCACTCGAAGCATACGCAATTGTATCTGCGAGTGTGAATGAAAAACTGAAAGTTCATGTCTCTCAATGCGTGCGTTTTACCGTAGATCGCGGTTGCAGAATCCGCAATACACATCCGCCCGTGTGAGCCCGGCCTAACAGAGACGCAAACGGGTAAAGAGATATTCTGCGCACAAATTCTCAGTTTTTCCCCCGCTATTCATCTTTTTACAAGCGTGTCATTCCTCGCGGTGATGGAGTCTTTGTTCCCTACATGCTGCATGAATTAAAGGAGATGTCCCGAGGCAGCAAGTGGGTCTATACACTTCTGTATGGCCATAATAATGCACTTTGTAATGTACATTGTGCATTAATTATGAGCCATACAGAAGTTATAAAAAGTTTTTTTACTTACCTGCTCCGTTGCTGGCGTCCTCGTCTCCATGGAGCCGACTAATTTTTGGCCTCCGATGGCCAAATTAGCCGCGCTTGCGCAGTCCGGGTCTTCTGCAGTCTTCTATGGGGCTCCGTGTAGCTCCGTGTAGCTCCGCCCCGTCACGTGCCGATTCCAGCCAATCAGGAGGCTGGAATCGGCAGTGGACCGCACAGAAGAGCTGCGGTCCACGGAGGAAGAGGCCATCTTCAGCGGTGAGTATTGAAGTCACCGGAGCGCGGGGATTAAGGTAAGCGCTCCGGTGAGCTTTCTTTACCTCCCTGCATCGGGGTTGTCTCGCGCCGAACGGGGGGGGGGTTGAAAAAAAAAAAAACCCGTTTCGGCGCGGGACAACCCCTTTAACCTAATTTATGGTGTAAATGAATCAAAGGGAAGACAATGTGAGAAGTAGGTCACCTCGGAGAGCCAGCCATAGAGGCGGCATCACTCCATGCCCATTCAGATGATGACTCGCCATCATAGCTGGGTGACAACCAATGTGGCTGCCAGGACAGCTCACCCAGTAGGTCACTCAGCTTTCCCGCACTCCTGAAAGGAGCGATACGTCTCCCTCTATACTATAGCGCCACCTAGATGGGAAATGCTAGGTGACAACCCAAGAGAGCAGCAGTGAAAGCCATATTGGTTGTCACTTCTCTGAGGCTACACAAATACAGGCTGGTCATAGAGAAGTAGGCCGGAACCACCTCACCATCTAAGAGAAAACCTGTTGCCCCTAGCAACCAATCACAGCGCAGCTTTCATTTCTTATACTGCTGAGGTAACATGAAAGCTGCGTTGTGATTGGTTGTTATATATTATACTGGTGAGGTAACATGAAAGCTGCGTTGTGATTGGTTGTTATATATTATACTGGTGAGGTAACATGAAAGCTGCGCTGTGATTGGTTGTTATATATTATATTGCTGAGGTAACATGAAAGCTGCGCTGTGATTGGTTGTTATATATTATACTGAGGTAACATGAAAGCTGCGCTGTGATTGGTTGTTATATATTATACCGCTGAGGTAACATGAAAGCTGCGCTGTGATTGGGTGTTATATATTATACCGCTGAGGTAACATGAAAGCTGTGCTGTGATTGGTTGTTATATATTATACCACTGAGGTAACATGAAAGCTGCGCTGTGATTGGTTGTTATATATTATACCACTGAGGTAACATGAAAGCTGCGCTGTGATTGGTTGTTATATATTATACTACTGAGGTAACATGAAAGCTGCGCTGTGATTGGTTGTTATATATTATACTGAGGTAACATGAAAGCTGTGATGTGATTGGTTGTTATATATTATACTGCTGAGGTAACATGAAAGCTGCACTGTGATTGGTTGTTATATATTATATTGCTGAGGTAAAATAAAAGCTGAACTGTAATTGGTTGCTAGGGGCAACAAGGACAGATTTTCTTAAAAGCGCGGAGCGGCCTACCTCTCCGTGCCCCCCCCCCCCCCACACCTGTATTACAGACCTTGCTGGAATTTTAACTAAAGTCCCCCTGATTCTTCTGTAAGAAGGTTCTATGACGCGTTCCGTGAAAACCTCCGGCGGGGAGCGAGGACTGATGCGCCGGCGGGCAGATAATCCTGGAGAGCTAGAAATAGCAGTAAGCCGGAGCGAGGGGGTATCCCCAAAAGACAAGACAACTACAAACAGCGTCTTCAGAAAGCCTCAGCGCTTCCTGCTGATCTCCTCGGAGGGAGGATGGCGGCCGAGGGAAGAGGCTGCGGGTAAAGAGTTCAACAGAATATAAATTATTTGACAGGTTGGGAAATAAAACCCTCCGATGTGAGAGACACGGCAAATACATTACACAGAGGAGCCACTCCGACTCCATGCTTTACACTGCAGCTCTGCTCTACTAGGAAACCACTACGATCAGTGACTCCCACTGACCTGCACCACCTACTGGAGTCTATGGGATACTGCAGCATATTCCACCACGTGGCGAAATCTACACCAAATTGCGTAACATGCAGATATTGATGCAGAAAATGTGAGAATTCTGATGTAAATTCCGCATAGATGGAACGTTTGGGCGGTGGAAGTCACCGCGGAATTCTAGCGTGAATTCCACCTAAAAAAACTGCGTCAAAATATGCTGCTTTCTGGCGCGGTTTTTGGCGTGGATCTGCACAAGAGTTTTACCCTGTCAATGGACAAAATCTGTGAGCGCAAATACGATGCGGAGAGTCGCATTTCTGCACCAACAAGTGCCGTCTTGATGTGGAAGTGCAATTTCCCGCATCAGAATTCCGTTTGCAGATATTGCCTCGTTAACTGGACCAATTCAAAGTGCCGGTCCGTGGTCCGTGGTAAAAACAAAACGCTGAAAGCCACAGATTGTTATGCAGATCTGGTCACAGATCTACCATGTAAACAGACCCTAATGCTACAATCACATGGAGACGATTTTCTGTCGTCGACTGAGGTGCGCGCCCGTGCCGATAACTGCAAGTGGCGGGCCGCTTCATACACAGAATTCACCTCCCATTCGTAGGGATGAGATCCGTGTTGAAGAACCTATAAGCCGCAGCACAGTTCATCCGCGCTGCCTGTACTGTAATATCTGCAGCATATCTGCCGTGTGTGTACATATCCTTAGACCTCCAAGATGACCCATGATGCAAAGCTGCAGGACGGGGGCGGCGCTGTGCGGTTAAGGTGACCCCTACGGAGCTGTGAGGATGCAGAGGTCACATGTCTGGTGATGACGCCCCCGCATCGGGGGCCGGGACACAGGAGCCCACCCCAGCCGACTAAACAAGGCAGCCGCTCACAGGGATGTGAACAATTACACCCACCCCAAGTGTCAGCGTGTCATTATCCTGTCCCCCAAGTGTCAACATGTCATTATCCTGTCCCCCAAGTATCAGCGTGTCATTATCCCGTCCCCCATGTGTCAGTGTGTCATTATCCTGTCCCCCAAGTATCAGCATGTCATTATCCTGTCCCCCAAGTATCAGCGTGTCATTATCCCATCCCCCAAGTGTCAGCGTGTCATTATCCCGTCCCCCAAGTGTCAGCGTGTCATTATCCTGTCCCCCAAGTATCAGCATGTCATTATCCCGTCCCCCAAGTGTCAGCGTGTCATTATCCCGTCCCCCAAGTGTCAGCGTGTCATTATCCCGTCCCCCAAGTGTCAGCGTGTCATTATCCCGTCCCCCAAGTGTCAGCGTGTCATTATCCTGTCCCCCAAGTATCAGCATGTCATTATCCCGTCCCCCAAGTGTGAGCGTGTCATTATCCTGTCCCCCAAGTATCAGCGTGTCATTATCCTGTCCCCCAAGTATCAGTGTGTCATTATCCCATCCCCTAAGTGTCAGCCTGTCATTATCCCGTCCCCCAAGTATCAGCGTGTCATTATCCTGTACCCCAAGTGTCAGCGTGTCATTATCCCGTCCCCCAAGTATCAGCGTGTCATTATCCTGTACCCCAAGTGTCAGCGTGTCATTATCCTGTCCCCCAAGTATCAGCGTATCATTATGCTGTACCCCAAGTGTCAGTGTGTCATTATTCTGATCATTGCAAACTCTCAATCTATCAGTTTCCAGCTGTGAGGATCCCCAGACTGTCCTGCTACCCCCGTTAAGCGACCCCTTGTCTCAGGGTTTCATTTCTGAAGTTTGCAGTTGGGTCCCTACAAATCTCAATCCACCGCTATTGAGAGACCTTTCAGTCAACCTTTTTGAAGGCCGCCACTGATTGTTGCCCCACTGTACTGCAATAACCAGAAATCTGCCCTGAACTGGAAAGCTATAATATCGCAATTATGGGTACACACAAGACGAAGAAATATGGAAAACCATTTGGTTGGAAGACTCCTTAGACATATCCCTCTCACAGTATGGCTTTGGTCTTCAACCTACGGCTCCTCAGCTGTTGCATTCTGGGAGTTGTAGTTTGGCAACAGCTAAAGAGCCAATGGTTGAAGACCACCGATGTATGAAAGGTCTACGCAGACTCTCACCTGGTTGTGTGTCTCCAGCTTTATGTCCTCTTGAATCGGCTTCACCATAGTGTTGGCAGCGGAGACGCACTGATCAACAGACTCTGTTTTCTCCACCTTCACCTTAACATCCTCCAGGCTCAGAGAAGGATTTGGTTTCACCTCCTTCTCATCCTTGTCCAGTAGGTCACGAAGAATCTGGTCTTTGGAGTCCTTTTTCTCCATTTTTATCTCCGGGGTGTTGCCCTGAGCCTGACTATTGCCAGACCCGGAGCTTTTCTTGTCGTGGTCTATAGACAAAGTGCTTATGTCCGAAGGACTCCCTTCTTGAAGGAGGAGTCGATGTAGCAACTTGTGCCTCTCCGTCAAAGAGCTGTGAGATGAAGGACACGTCCCGCTCGAGGGATTTCCACAGCTTGAGTTGGAAATGACAGGACAAGTTAAAGGATCTCTGCAAGTAGGGTCACCATCCCGCAACTTGCTTTCAGCAGTGGTTGCCAAGAGTTGTACGAGTTTTTGATTTGTAGCAGCCAAGGAACTTTTGTTATCTCCATCCCTGACCCTGTTGTCACCTCCATTTCCAATGGTATTGTCCTTGGGTTCCATTTTTATGGGCTGCATGCCGAGCCTCCCGGGAGAATTCTGGGACGAGACTTGCCGTAGGACAGGGGACATGGTAGAATAGGTTGACTGGTTGTTAGGTCCATCGTTCATGGCCTGGGTATTAGAAAACAGCCTACCATTGTTGTTGGTGCATAATCCACCACCTACCATGCCGGGAGAGGGAGAAGAATACCCTACGGGGGTCATGGGTCCTTCATTGAGCATTGGCATAGAATTTGGTGGAACGTTGGAGTACGATCTATTGTTGTTGTTGTTACAACCACTACTTGAGATCCCGACGGGGGAGTGCATGGTGGGCATGGGGGGAGAAAAGGGATTACCTGAAGCTCGAGGCCGAGACACCAAACCTGGACTTCCCCGCATCCTCGGAGACATAAACTGAGGAGGACTTATCCCTGGGCTACTCATGGGGGAATTGTTGAGGTTTAGGTTGTTACTGTTTTGGGGTCCAGCCTGCCCCATATTTAAGGCAACGTTGGTTCCCATCTGATTTCCAGGGGAACACCCATAGTTTGTTTGGCTGGTGTTGGAGCTGCTGCTACTGCTGATGTTATGGAGGCCAGTGACTGGCTGCTGGTTAATACTGGAGGTCAGCATGTTGCCACTGGATGGAGAGGTTGTAGAAGAGAAGGGCGCCCCCGGAGCTGGCGACAAGGTAGAGTTAATTGAGGGGCTTTGTCGGGGTAGTGACATTCCTGAGTTAGTGTTGTCTTGACTACAAAGAGAGCTTTGATCCCTGAAAAATACATAAAAGATATATCAGATATGAAATAAAACATGTATAAGGAGACTCCGCCCTTATATACAGACAGGGTGGAGTTAAAGTTTGTCTGGCTCTACAGAGATGGGGTTATGCCAAATGACAAACTCAGCTCTGAGCTGTTGAGAACTGCAACAAAATAGGTTTGGATGTAGAGCTCCCCTTTATGTAACGGCATTACATGGCGGTCACAGGCAGCCCGCTCCGTCACCTTTCAATGAAGTGAATTCCCATGACGAAAGGTTGGACGTCCGGACTCTGAGGGCAGTATAGCTTGCACTTGGTGTGAGCGCTCAGCTCCGTCCCGTCGCTCAGGGTGAACTTGTAGGATGGACTGCAGGCCGTTCCCTTCATCATTACTGCAACGGGGATGAAGCAGAGTTGGAGGAGTTAAGACTCAGGTAATGCTGGACAGTGGGATTAGCTACATATATGGTTGTGTCTCAGTTCAGTGAGTGCAGCTCTGGAGTATAATACAGCATGTAACTCAGGATCAGTACAGGATAAGTAATGTGTGTACACAGTGACTCCACCAGCAGAATAGTGAGTGCAGCTCTGGAGTATAATACAGGATGTAACTCAGGATCAGTAAAGGATAAGTAATGTATGTACACAGTGACTTCACCAGAAGAATAGTGAGTGCAGCTCTGGAGTATAATACAGGATGTAACTCAGGATCAGTACAGGATAAGTAATGTATATACACAGTGACTCCACCAGCAGAATAGTGAGTGCAGCTCTGGAGTATAATACAGGATATAACTCAGGATCAGTACAGGATAAGTAATGTATGTACACAGTGACTCCACCAGCAGAATAGTGAGTGCAGCTCTGGAGTATAATACAGGATGTAACTCAGGATCAGTACAGGATAAGTAATGTATGTACACAGTGACTCCACCAGCAGAATAGTGAGTGCAGCTCTGGAGTATAGTACAGGATGTAACTCAGGATCAGTACAGGATAAGTAATGTATGTACACAGTGACTCCACCAGCAGAATAGTGAGTACAGCTCTGGAGTATAATACAGGATGTAACTCAGGATCAGTACAGGACAAGTAATGTATGTACACAGTGACTCCACCAGCAGAATAGTGAGTGCATCTCTGGAGAAGGGTGTGTGCTGGTGAGCTCTGCTGAGATCCAGAGGGTGTGGTCGTCTAAGGCACAGCTCCAGAGTTTTGGCCCAGCAAGGCGTGCTGTTTCTGGGGCTTCCAGCAACAATGGAGCCCCTGGCCTCCTCCCTCCGGCTTCGGTCGGGGGGAGGGAGGGTTGAATCCCAGGAGGGAAGGCGAGCTAGTCGGGGCAGCAGCAATGTTACCCCGACTCCCCGGGTGGATACAGAGTCCAGGAGGACAAGATCCCAAGCTAAAGAAAAGCAGGTCAGTGCTAAAAAACAGCCTATCAGTTGGGGCGAACGCCAAAAGGGAGAGTCTGTGGAGGAGCTGGCATCCCGCATCGCCACACATATGCGGGATTATGAAGAGGCTGGGAAAGAGCTGGTGAAGCAGCGCAGAGAGCTACAAGCAGCCCGCTGTGACATGGAGCGAGCCTCCCGTGGTAAAAAGGTCGCAATAAGCCAGAAAATTAAAATCTGTGAGGAGGCTATTGAAATGTATGAGGAGGAAAGGGAGAGGATCCTGGAGACCAGCGGTCCCTTCAGGGAAAAGTTGCTAAATGACAGGCGGTTCTCCCAGATGGCAGCCAGGAGCCCTGGCAGCAGAAAAACTGCACGTAAATACCAACCCAGCAGCACAGAAGAATCTGAAGCTTTGGAGGGGCGGGCGGCATGCTCTGCTGAGCAGCAGTCCTCGCTGCAACCAGGAACGGGCACCAGCATCCCTGCGGAGCAGATTGGCCTGCCCTCATCATCAGATGACTCGGATGGCAGTGAGTACGGGAGCAGCAGCAGCGGACAGGGGGCGCTGTTGTTGCAGCAGATCATGCTGCAGGAGTCCCCTGCAAGGATGCAGGCTATGCACTTTGGGGATGAACTACCACCGGAAACAGCAGCGGGGGGAAAAAAGGCAAAGAAAAAGAAGAATCAAGCTTACATCCAGGAGAGGTTCGTTTACGTAACCAAGCACCCTGGCCTGATTGCAAAGTCAGGACAGGGGGCTAGCCCTGGGCTCCTAGACCCGGCCTCTGTTGTGAGTCCGGTGCAGGGGACCAGGGAAGAGAGGGTTAATGCGACCCAAAACTCCAAGCCCGCTTGTGCCAGTAGTTGGACTGGAGGAGTTAAGGAGGCAGAAAAGGTTAAAATGAAGGGTCGTGGCCAGACCGGAGGCACTGACGCTGTTAGTCGCAACCCAGTGGGAGGGGGAGGCGATTTGGCGCCAGGTGGCATAAGTAAAGATGGCGGCTTGGCTGTCCCCCCTGTGTCCCTGAAGTGCCTGTCGGGGGCTGAGGGGCCGCAGTGGGTGGTGGTCGGGTCGGCCAATCCTCCCACCCATCCCGTATGTCCCGCTGCAGATCCCGGAGTCGCTGGTGTGGGCGGAGCTTTAACAAAAAATCCACCTAAATTGCGCAGGGCAAATACGGTTTTGCAGCCTCTGTTGGCTGCTGAGGTTGGGGACTTGCCCTCTGGGGAAAAATTAACTAAACAGAAGACAGGTCCTGGTCAGGAGAAGGGTGTGAATGTGAGTACCCCTGTTACCCCCGCTACTGCTGCTGTTGTTTCTGTACCTCCAAATGTCCCCAAACCCCCAGGTTCATTGCCTGCTGATCAAGCAGGTACAGTTTCAGTAGATGGTCGGGGGGTGGGACAGGATCCAGTTGGCCCTCCAGTGGCGACAACATCTGGCAGAAGTTATGCCAGTGTTGCCGCTGGGGGGAGGGGAGAGGCGTCCTCCTTGTCTTCGGGCTCCGGGGACGGTGTCTTACAGCGGCGTCTCCTGGAGGCTTTGAGGAGAGGGGAGAGCTCAATGACTGTAGGAGGTAGAGTTGTGGACTTGTCTCTTTGGGTAGAGAGACATGGACTTGGAGCCTTCCGAGAGCAAAGGGGGGAGACCGTATGGTCCCTGCCGACAACCGGGCAGGACATTGGCCGTAGGAACGTGGCTCGTCTTCAGTGGAGAGGCAGTGATGCATGCCCATCGAGGGGCAAAGTGGTTGAGCTTCTGCTGAGGATGGGTTTTAGGGCGCAGGACATCTATGCCCTTATCCACCCCTACGGCTCGTCTGAGTTCGACATCAGCTTTGCTCGCCCAGAGGGCCTTGAGCTCTTCTGGGGGAACTATGAGCTGATGAAGGACGAGCCCGGCTGGCGTGGTTTTGCCGCGCAAGTGGTAACCCGCCAAACTGGAGTGAAGAGAGTGACCGTTTTGACCCGTAATGAGTCACTCTCTTGTTATGACATCATGACTTGGCTCAGTCGGTATGGTGAGGTAGTGGATATGCCGCAAAAAAACAGAGATGAGCACGGCATCTGGTCCGGAGCCTGGACATTCATGGTAAAACTAAAGCGTTCAGGGAACTCGGTGGCCCACATACCATCCGCGGCTTTCCTCGGTAGGGATCGCATTCTGGCCTTCTACCAGGGGCAACCGAAGCTCTGTCACAAGTGCGGCGACCCCACACATTTGAGTGCCGCCTGTAATGTCATCAAGTGCGCTCTGTGTGGCGAGGTAGGTCATCTTGCGGCATCTTGTGCGGAGATTAGGTGTCACCTGTGTGGTGACCTCGGTCACCCATTCAGCCGCTGTCCACGCTCTTTCGCCAATGCGGTCATGGCCCCAACGGAGGAGAGCCATGAGGTTGCCTCTGCAGGGGAAGGGACCAGCAGAGGCGGAGGAGTCCAGGAGCCTGTGAAGAACAAACATGTTGGGGCTGCTGCACTAAGGCGCCAAGAGAAGCGCAGAAAGAACAGAGAACTGGTGGAGACCCAGGTGGCAGGTGGGTCAATGCTGGCACCTGTTCTGGATGCGACTCGTGTGGCTGAGGCTCCAGGGGAGGGCGAGTTGGATGAGGAGGTCAGAAGGATCCAGAGGGAGGAGGCTGCCACTTCTTCAGATTCCTCCCGCTATGAAAGTGTGGATGAGGATGGCAAGGAGTGGCGACAGAAAAAGCGAAAGCAGGGCACCGGGGAAAAAAAGAAAAAAATGCGGGAAA
Source organism: Eleutherodactylus coqui (assembly GCA_035609135.1). Classification (NCBI taxonomy): domain Eukaryota; kingdom Metazoa; phylum Chordata; class Amphibia; order Anura; family Eleutherodactylidae; genus Eleutherodactylus; species Eleutherodactylus coqui. The sequence continues at coordinate 33,863,314 of CM069405.1, forward strand.
GAAGAACTTCCCCTATACTGGCCCAGGTGCAGGAAGGTAAACCAAACTCGCCTCTTGTTGAGCTCTCCAACAGGTTCCAAGCTCTCTCCTCTTCAGAGGAGGAGGTGGAGGGTGAGGATCCTGGAGCAAGTGTGCGGCCTACAGGGGGCGCCGAGTCTTCCTCTTGTGAGCGTACAGTAACCTCCAAGGGGAGGGCTGGCCCGGGGCCCGGTGACAAGGACGACGAGGTTGAGGAGCCCCTTGCCATGGACCTTTCGGTATCAAAAAAACGTGGCAAGGGGTCTTCCTCAGACCCTGAAGTGAAAAGGGGTGGGAAGAAGAAAGCCATTTAACTCAATCATCAAAGATGGCGGCACCCGCTCCGTTGACTCTGGCATCAATTAACGTTGCCAGCATTAAGTCAGATATGGCGAGATTTGCGGCCTTTGATTTTCTCGGCCGTGTTGAAGCCGACATTTTGTTTTTGCAAGAGACCAGGCTGCCAAATTTAGCAGCTATACATAAAGCAAAGAGGGAGTGGAGGTCCGGACCATCCTACTGGTCTCTTGCGGCCGAGCCATATAGCGGAGTGGCGGTTCTTTTTACCGCAGCGGTTGAATGCCGACGGGTTATTGAGTTAGAAATAGGGAGGTGCCTGATCCTGGATGTTCTCATGAAGGGACAAGAGCTTCGGCTAATCAACATCTACGGTCCCCAAACCAAGCGGGACCGCAAGGATCTCTTTATGAGGATCAAGCCGTACCTTTTTACCAGTCGGCAGGTGATCTTTGGGGGTGACTTTAACGCAGTCACGAGGACCCGTGACAGGGGAGGCTCCCTAGGCAAGCTGACTTATGATAGCGTCGCGCTTAATAGCATAGCTAGCGAAGCTCGCCTGGTGGATGTCCACATCCGGCACACCCCAGGCCACGCGGGTTTCACCTATTATAGAGGCGAGTGCAGGTCTAGAATAGATAGGTTTTATTTGAAGGAGGAAGCCATCTCTTCACCAGTTTCTGCTGTTGAGGTTGAATTCTCCGACCACTGTCTGATTTTGTTTTCCCTGAATGTTGCAGAGACCCCCCGGATGGGTAGAGGCTTATGGAGGCTGAATTCATCACTCCTGGAGGAAGCAGAGATAAGACAGTCCTTTGAGGATTTTCTGCAGAGCCAGGTACCATTACTGGATCTTTGTAGCAGTAAGTCAGAGTGGTGGGAGATGCTCAAGATCAGGGCGGCAAGGTTCTTCCGCCAGCTCTCTAGCCTCAGGAGCCTGAGTAAGTACCGTCTTTATCAGGGCCTGAGGAGGAAACTCGAACATCTCGTCTCGACTGGAGGTAGCCGCGAGGAGATCTCCAGAGTGAAGTCTTTGCTCAAAGGGTGTCAGTATAATAGGCACGCATCTTTGGTTTTTGAGAGGGACTTCGGGAAGTACCACTCGCCCGACCCTTACAGAAACTGCAAGATGTCAGTGAATCGTAAAGTTGTCACTGGACTGATCGACGGTACGGGATCTCTGAACAGGTCCAGATCAGGGATTCTGGAAGTCATCAGATCCTTCTACTCGCACCTTTTGAGAAAGAGGGATCTAGATCGAGATGTGATGTCGGCTTTCCTGGCTGAAGCTGTTCCTGAGCCAGGGGATGACATCTCCCTTAATGTTTTGACAGAGGAGATCAACATAGAGGAAGTTAAACTGGCGATTGATGGGCTTGCGCTCAAAAAATCGCCAGGACCGGATGGCTTAACATCCGAGTATTATAAAACCTTTAAGGACCTCTTGAGTCCCCTCTTGACTGAGGTTTTCAATGAGTGTCTTTCCTCGGACACTCTCCCAAAGTCAATGAGGAGGTCGGCTTTGATCCTTCTGTCAAAGGGTAAAGACTCGAGCCGTATTGAGAACTGGCGTCCCATAGCGCTTCTCAATACGGACAGGAAGGTTCTGGCAAAAGTGCTGTTTAATCGGCTGGTCAAGTTTGCACCCCGGCTCCTCTCGGGCGCCCAGCATTGCTCTGTTCCAGGCCGTAGCACCTTTAGTGCTGTTCTAGGTGTCAGGGAGGCAGTGGAGCAGGGTAGGGCTGGTCACTGGGAGGGGTACCTGCTGTCCTTGGATCAGGCCAAAGCGTTTGATCGGGTTAATCACGAGTACCTCTGGTCTGTTCTTCTGAGATATGGCCTGCCAGTGGGGTTTGTCAATTGGCTCAGGACATTGTACGCGGGGGCTGAGACTTTCCCGCTGGTGAACGGTTGGGTCGGTCACCCATTTGAGGTTGGGTCTGGCGTCCGTCAGGGTTGTCCTCTGAGCCCCTTGCTGTACGTGTTTGCCATTGATCCCTTCCTTAGGAGGATTGATGGTGGGCCTATGGCGGGGGTCGGGATGGATCGGACGGTGCCGGAAGCCACCCTCAGGGTGGCAGCGTACGCTGATGACGTCACCGTCTTTGTGTCCTCGAGGGGGGAGGCAGAGTACGTGATGTCAGAGGTGGACCGCTACTCGGAAGCATCCGGGTCCGGCATCAACTGGGATAAGTGCGAAAGTCTCTGGTTAGGAAGGGGAGATCCTACATTTGGTCTCCCGGACACCCTTCCAGTGCCCCAGGACTCGGCTAAAGTTCTCGGCATCAAATTTGGCCGGGGAGATTACCCCATGCAAAATTGGGTGGTCAGGCTCGATGGTGCCACTCAGAAGGTGGCCCAGTGGAAGGGTTGGTCTTTGACCCTTCGGGAAAGGGTTAACCTGATCAAAACATACCTGCTCCCTTTATTCATCTACCTGGGCAGCGTATGCATTTTGCCAGAGCCTCTCTGGACCCGGGTCTACAACCTGTTCTTCCTAATGTTGTGGGGGAACAGGTTGAACCTAATTAGGAGAGATGTCACATACCGCACGAGGAGATTAGGGGGGTTATCTATGGTCAACCCCGTGGTGTTTCTCGTAAACACCTTTGTTAAGATCAATATAGGCAACCTCTGGCAAGAGAGGGCTCCTCCGTGGGTATTCTCCTGTTGGGGATGGCTTCGGCCTTTCTTCCAGGAATGGGAGACAGGAGGGCGAGTGAAGGATCTTCGCACGCCGCACGGGCATCTTCCGGCTTACGCTACCGTGGTTCTGAAGATGATACGTCGGTGGGGTCTGGGGATGTGGGAGATCAGAACTCTGTCGAGGAAACTCCTCGATAAGAGGGTTCTGTTGACCCATTTCCAGAAGCCCCTGGCGCTCAAGGACTGCCCAAGTCGGGACCTGGAGGGAGGGTTACGTTTATTGAATTCTGACAGGATCCCCTTGAAGTTTTGGGACTTGACTTGGCGCTGTTTCCACGGGAGACTGTATGTAAGGGGCAACTTGAAGAGCAGGCCGCTGGTGGATAGGGGCTGTCCCCGCCAGGAGTGCAGCGATGTGCTGGAAAGCATGGAGCATTTCCTGCTTCAGTGTCCCTTTAATACAGAGGTGTACAAACGGGTGGGAGCCTCCATTGGTTGGCCCAGGTTGGCACGCCTCTCGTATGCGGAATGGGTCTATGGGGCATTCGGGGACCTTGGTGGCAGGGACCGGTGCACTTTATTCTTAGTCAGCCTAGTGGTCAGGTTTCACATTTGGAATGCACGGTGTCTAGTTTCGACGGAAGAGAAAATCCTCCCCGCGGATGAGGTGAATAGGAACATCCTGGGTGACCTGGTGAAGGTGCGCTCTCTGGATTATGAGAGGTTGGGCACGACTAAGGCCTCTCTCCTATGGAGAGGGTTTGTATTTCGTTAGGGACAGTCTTCTTATTGTTAGGGTCTTTGTAGGGACAGAATAGGGAGAGGTAGGGACAGTTTCTCTGAGGGTAAGTTTTAGGGAAGGAGTAGGGATATTGTAGGGACAGATTAACTATAGGGATAGTTTTTTCTCTACCTGGTCGGTGCCCGGCTTATCATATCCAGTCCTTGTGGAGGGCTGTGTGTGCCACTAGTAGAGTTTTTGTTTTCGGTCAAAGATGAAGTATGTACGGCTGCAGGTAACTGAACCTTAGGCTTTCGGGTATTAATATGTAGTGTTGGTTTGTAGGTATGTAATATAAGATATGTTATATGTTTTGTTTTGTATATAGGGCTAGGGGTTCTAGATAGGTTGGGTGGGGGTTTATTGGGGGGAGGGGGGGGGGGGATTTATGCCTCAGCCGTAGCTTGACACGTCCCGGACAATGAACACTGGGCACGGACTGTTGGTGCGGGCGTGGCCCTCAGGCTGCGGCGGGCAAGGCGTGTAATGCGGTGCAGCTTGGCCCGTCCTGGACAGAAACATTGGGCACGGACTTGGGATGCAGGCGTGGCCCCCAGGCTGCACTGTATGGGTGGAGTGCTGGGTGTGTGGTGGCGGGGAATTAGCTAAGGAATAGTTGGGATAATTGAATTCATTTTAGTTTTGTGTGCATTTATATATTTTAAAAAAAAAAAAAAATTATAAAAAAAAAAAAAAAAAAAAAAAAAAAGCAGTTATATTGATAAGATTTATTATGTGTTTTTTCCCCCTCATTTATGTGCTGTTTATTTTGGTTTGTTCTTAGCTTATTATAATTTGGACCGCAGCAGGTCTGGATTAGGTCAGACTGGATCCCTTGAGTTAGGTTGTTAAATATAGCTTTATTTTGTCTCCTCCCCCAAACCCTTAGTTTAGTATCCCGTTTTTTCATGTTTTCTTCAGTTACAGATTCTATAGGTTGTGATGGTTTGGATGGTGTGTAGTGTGTGTGCGGTATTTTTAGCCTGACCAGAAGGACCGTTTCGTTATAATTTAAGGACAAGTTTCGTTGACCGAGAGCCGGACTTTTGTATTTAGTATTAACAATTTGTATTTTGTTATTGTCTCTGTGAGCCGTGAGGCCGGTCTGTTTTGTTGCTGTTATGTTTTTTAATTTTATAATAAAAAAGATCTACAGGATGTAACTCAGGATCAGTACAGGATAAGTAATGTATGTACACAGTGACTCCACCAGCAGAATAGTGAGTGCAGCTCTGGAGTATAATATAGGATGTAACTCAGGAGCAGTACAGGATAAGTAATGTATGTACACAGTGACTCCACCAGCAGAATAGTGAGTACAGCTCGGCAGTATAATACAGGATGTAACTCAGGATCAGTACAGGATAAGTAATATATGTACACAGTGGCTACAGCAGCAGAATAGTGAGTGCAGCTCTGGAGTATAATGCAGGATGTAACTCAGGGTCAGTACGGGATAAGTAATGTATGTACACAGTGACTCCACCAGCAGAATAGTGAGTGCAGCTCTGGAGTATAATACAGGATACGTTATGTAATATATTCGCACAGTGACTGGCGGCTATAGGTGTACTGTATGACCCTTGTGCACTCACCTTCTTGAAAAAGCTGTTTGGCGTAAGATGGTTCCGTACCCTGAGCTTGAAAGAAAGCATAGATACATTTTCTGACCAGGTCTTCCCACCCTGTGCTGCCTGAGGCTCTCAATGTACTGGTGTCAATGGAGATGATTTTTCCTATAAAAGAAACACCGCGCCATTGTTATCGCGAGCAATCTCCCAGTTAATAGAAAGAATGACAACATCGCGTCATCCCACGGAATCGCACTTTAGGCTGGGGTTTGGCCATAGCGGAGATATTTCTGGATGCGGTGAGAAGGTTTATGAAGAGCGTGTTTACACAACCTCTCAGCCGCGCTGTCGGCAAGCCAATGAAAACAAGCGGAGAGTGAAACGTCTCTCATCCGTGTTTGCAGACACAGATCCGTGTTCTTGACTTGTCGGCCCCGGTCTGAGGAGCTGTAAAGCTTCACCCCAATATTGATATCCACTGCTGGAGAGGAGGCAAGTGTGCTGATCCCAGGAGCTGACAATCTAAACGCCATCATTAGGAATGCTTCCTGAATTAATACAATGTGACCAAATGTAATGAGAGCTCTTAAAGGGGAAGAACTCCTTAATGCATCTTTCTATATGGAGATTTGGTGATCTGTGAGTTCCATGAGTTGCAGCCTAATGAGATAAGTGGTTTGGACTGATGTAATGCGGAGCATGGATGGGGTTCTTTGGCCCCTTCAATAGGTAGGGGGGCCAAGAGTCAGACCCAGACCAATCTGTAGTATGGACCATCAGTATTGGACGCCAAGAAAAGCCCTTTACATCCCCTCTACTGGTCCCTTATTTGACTGGATCTCTGAGGGCAGCCTTGGGCATCCATGAGTTTGCGGGTGGTATGATGCCCGGCCCTCCCACCTTCTCACCTGTAGCATCTTGCTTTGTCACAAAAGACTCTAATGGGGGGATGGATGCGGGCCGAGGTAATCTCCGAGCTATGCAGATCAGGCAGGACTGGAAATCTGCAGAGCAAGAAAGAGACTGGTTAATATAGGTGCCAATCACCCTCCATGGATAGTCCCCCCCCCCCCCCCCCCCTGTATTTCCATCACTCTCATTGTAATCAACTCCATCGGCACGGGCAGTGAAGATTTTTTTTTTTAATCTCTGCTTTTGATTCATAGGTGATGACGCGGAATCCGCAACCTTTCCGCAATATCATTGCGGAAGGGCCGTGGGTTGGACGGCTTCCATTGACTTCAATGGAAGCCGTTCACGCGGAATTTGCGCAAAAATAAAACATGCTGCGATTTTTATTCCGCAGGTGGAAAAATCGCAATTGGTTTCTCGTGTAGAAGAAAAAGCGTTTTTTAATAGCATGTTATGGGCGGTATTGGCTGCGGAATCCAGAGGCCACCGCTTCGGTTTCCGCAATGCAAATCTGCCCGTGTGCAGGCGGTGTTATTAGTGGGAGCCAAATGAAGAGGTGGATCTCAGTTTGCCTGCTCTCCTCCTGCAGGCAGTGGTGGAGGGCTGCTGCTGCAGTAAGCTGCCTCCCAGCCTCAGACTGGGCTGGGGAAAGGAGAGGAACAAAAACTGTAAAAAAAAAGAGGAAATTCAAGAGGAAGAGAAGGGGAAAAGGAAAAAGGGGAAAAGGAAAAAGGGGAAAAGGAAAAAGGGGAAAAGGAAAAAGGGGGAAAGGAAAAAGGGGGAAAGGAAAAAGGGGGAAAGGAAAAAGGGGGAAAGGAAAAAGGGGGAAAGGAAAAAGGGGAAAAGGAAAAAGGGGGAAAGGAAAAAGGGGGAAAGGAAAAAGGGGGAAAGGAAAAAGGGGGAAAGGAAAAAGGGGGAAAGGAAAAAGGGGGAAAGGAAAAAGGGGAAAAGGAAAAAGGGGAAAAGGAAAAAGGGGAAAAGGAAAAAGGGGAAAAGGAAAAAGGGGAAAAGGAAAAAGGGGAAAAGGAAAAAGGGGAAAAGGAAAAAGGGGAAAAGGAAAAAGGGGAAAAGGAAAAAGGGGAAAAGGAAAAAGGGGAAAGGAAAAAGGGGAAAGGAAAAAGGGGATAGGAAAAAGGGGAAAGGAAAAAGGGGAAAGGAAAAAGGGGAAAGGAAAAAGGGGAAAGGAAAAAGGGGAAAGGGGAAAGGGGAAAGGGGAAAGGGGAAAGGAGAAAGGGGAAAGGGGAAAGGGGAAAGGGGAAAGGAAAAAAGGGAAAGGAAAAAAGGGAAAGGAAAAAAGGGAAAGGAAAAAGGAGAGAGAAAAGAGAGGAAATCAAGGGAGAAGGACAATGGAAAGAGCAAGGGGAAGGGGAAAGGGAAAGAGAAGAAGTAAGGAAAGTGAAGAGGAAAGTAAAGGAAAGGAAGAAGAAATGAAAGAGGAGGGGAAAGGGAAGAAGCAAAACTGGGTTCCTCCAGAGACATCCATCCATTTATTATCCATTTAAGTAAAGAAGAGAAAAAATGAGTGCATTAAAAATCAGACTATATGCCTCTTCATGTCTTCCTTGTGACTTGCTCCAAGTGTGTCCTCTATACATTTATACATACCGCCCACCCATCAGCTGGAGTATGGCTCCATACATCCATGACTTCCCTATACACAGGAGTCTTTATGTTCATTTTCCACTTCCCTCTCAGTCCCTTTCCCAACAAAGAGACACATTTATACCGTGTGATGGGTTGTGTAAGCCTGAACTGCCATCAGCAGGGTATAGCATGACTATTAACACCCTGATGCTGGTTATTGGACCTGTCCCCTTAGAGTGTTCGGTCTCACATAACAGGTAAGGCAGCACATTGGGGGGCTGTATTGCTGTACAGCTTTTCATGTGCCCCCATATGTCTTATACCCCAGAAGCTATAGTTCAGTAGTCATCTGCACCATAGAGGAGGTACAGGCTGCCAAAAATGACATATAGTCATGGGTGGGAAGCCTGAAGTCCCCCTTATAGGGTAAGAAATGCACTGGTTAGATAATCCCTAGATTCGTCTAGCTTTGCTCATCCTAAACCCTCTGATTTATGAATCTAATGCTAGAACCACAGAGAAGACTGACACACAGATAGTAAAAAAGAGAGGAAGGTGTTTAACTGCATAGCAGTGCAGACTCATAACACCAATGCCCTATGGGTATCAGTGGATAACTGGGTGATGACCCCTATAGCTACCCCTGCACCCCTATAGCTATGTCCTTGATTGTAAAGGCGACCATAATAAGCTAAAACTGAAAATACTTCCCATAAGACGGCGTTCTGATACACTAGCCTGTATGGATCTCCAAAATCTGGGGGTGTGATGACTTATGCAACAGCAGGCCCCATGGAAGAGCCAGTGAGGTCCTCTAACTTGCATTAATCCGCAGCTTGTAATTATTCTGCCATTACTTCTACTAATTGTTTCCGCAGTCCTAATGGTCAGCATTGCGGGGAGCAGGTGGCTAGGGGGCGTCACATAAGTTGCTGTCCGACATTGTGCCAGGCTAGCAGTTCTCCTCTGTAATGGGTTACTGTTACATAACATGTGACCCTGAGTAACCGCTCACTTCTGTGGCCTCCATATTCTCATACTGGATGTATAATGCACATGATCACCGCTCAGATATATACCATTAATACGGAGCACAGTCCACCGGTATTCTGCTTGTGCCAACTATGAGAAAGGACAACAAAGAGATACTAATAAGGGGGCCCGCCCATTCTTACAGACTAGACCTACTTAAGTAATACAGACCTGCTGAGCTAATATAAACACCAGACCCCCTAAAGTAATACAGACCCCAGATCAGAACTACTTAAGCAATACAGACCCCAGACCAGACCCTCTAAGCTAATATAAACTCCAGACTAGACCCCCTAAACTAATACAGACCCCCTAAACTAATGCAGACCCCCAGAACAAACCCTCTAAGCTAATATAAACCCCCTAAAGTAATATAGACCCCAGAACAGACCGACTTAAGCAATACAGACCCCAGACCAGACCCTCTAAGCTAATATAAACTCCAGACCAGACCCCCTAAACTATAACAGACCCCTAAACTAATACAAACCCCAGACAAGACAGCCGAAACTAAGCTGTGCCTGTTATGCTGTCAAGAGACAGCTGTGTTCACCTGGCAGTGCAACCAATTCAGACAGCTGACAGACGGGGGTCCAGACCACAACTCATCTGATATTGATGACCTACCCTTAGAACCTCAGACCGACCCCCCTTCACACGGATCAGATGCCAAATCATACAGACCCAGAAGAAACATGCAGAATACCTGGTATCATGTAGCCAAAATGGCAGAATCAAATGGAAACCTACTGAAACGGAGACCAAATCCTACAGCTTGGTCTCCACTTCACTAATAGCTGCATATGGAGCCATCCGGGGTTCCATCTCGATGCGGTTTTCAGCCAACCGGACGGAACCCTCAAACAGGGTTCTAGATCCCATGAGAATGCAGCTGTAAGCACATTGGGCCTCATTTACTAAAACGGACCAAGAAAAAAAACCTGTCTTTGTTGCCCATAGCAATCAATTAGAGCTCAGCCTCTATTTATAAAATCTGCGCTCTGAGACGCTCAGCTGGTCCTTACCTTCTCCTTCCTCCTTGAAGGATTTGGGTTGGGACACAGTAAAACACTGCATCTCTTCGTACTGCTGCCGCGCCTCTTGGTTATCTGCCGCTGCGTCATCTGGGGGCCGGATCAGCATTCTACAGTTTAACGTATGGCTATTTCGCCTGTTGGCTTCTTGGGACCAGGGGGCTCCGTTGACTATAAAGAACACAAGAGGAAAGGCGTTAATAACCGTCTACTATAAGACAGGCGGACATATTCAGGAAGGCGCTGTATATACCGGGTCTGTGGGACTATAAGACGCAGATAAAATCTTGCAGAAAAGCGTCTGCTCCTTATAATCCGGAGGCAGGGGGGTCTGGTAAATGCAGACGGATGGACAGGTAAATGAGACAAACAGACGATGGACAATTTATTAGAGACCCCCATCTAGTAGAGTGTTAGACTCCTTTGGCCTTCAGAAGTGCAGCGATTCATCGCGGTGTAGATTCCACTATGTGATGAAATCGTCCTGCAGGAATATCGGCCCCTGCGGACAGGAAGCTGCTTGTAGTTTCTGCAGATTAGATGGAGGTGCTGACCAGCTGACAGGAAGGGGTCAGCGATTCATGCTGCTGGTACTAAATTCTGACCTCCCATCAGCACGGTGCAACAGAGATCTGGATCCATCTGACATGGGGATGTTTTTCCGCTGCCCAGTGATACAATTGTTGGTCTCTTTTGCCCGCTGGAGTCTCTCCTTTCTGTTTCTCTTAGACACAATGGCGCTGGAACTGGTCGTCCATTGCTGTTATACCCATCCGTGCGAAGGAAGCAGGAGCTGTGTGTTCGGACACGTTAGTTGGAGCTCCAACGTTGTATTTGGCTGAATGATTCTTGACATCCTCCTCTGACCCCTTTCACTGGATGTTTTCCTCGATCGCACCATTCTCTGTATACTCGCCACACCGTTACATGAGAAAGCCCCCCGCGGTTGGCAGTGACTTCCCGGCCCCGGCTAGTCTAGCACCGATGACCGGCCTCATTAGCGGTCGCTCAGATCGCGGGATTTCCCCATCTGATGTGGAGTCACACTGAAGCTGATCCACAGAAACCTTGTCACATGGTTCTATTCTGCACTCCGGGGTCACGGGGAGAATTTCTGTACAGGGAAGCGCAATTGTGAGAGGGCCGGGGTCTAATGAAGCGGTCTTTTCCGTGCAGATATACAGATGACAACCATGATGAAGGTTCACTAGATCTTCTTTTGCAGGCGGCTTGTATGTGGAGGCTGAGCGGCTGTGGAGAACGCTGTGACAAACCGCACTCCGCGGCCATAAATGTCACGCGCCGCCGTCATTCATTGGTCGGGATCATGACAGCCGCCATAAATAACAGAAACCTATCCAGAAAGTTTATGCCAAACATGGGACTCTCCTGGCCTCCATCCACGGAAACCCCTCCATGTACATTACTCTTAAAGGGGAACTCCACTGCCATACGTTTGTGCGCACAGCATCATCAGTGCTATATACTCTCACAGGAGCTGTGTATACCTCTCTTCTTGAAGCGACCCCTCCCTCCCTTGTATATTCTGCAGGGTGCAATCACCAACTTCCTGTCTGAGTGACTACCACTTCCTGTCTGAGTGACTACCACACCTCTACATGCACAGAAGGGGTAGATGCATCCTGTGTACCTCAGTGGCATCAGAGTGCCCACTGTGCCTGGAGGGGCTTCTTACCTAAAGACTTGGGCAGCAGGTTTTTAACGAACTGCTCGTGGTCGCCCACATGTAGGATGCTGTAGATGCTGTCCTTCATCAGCTCCTCCTGCTTGTAGCCCAGATAATTAGTCACATTTTCGGAGACGAAGACAATCCGGCCCTCCTGGTTGACGACGAAGAAAAACCCGTCCAGAGCCTGAAGCAGATAAAAAGGCGTAAAAGTCACATAAACTTGTAGTTCTATCCACATAGAAGTTATATATATATATATATATATATATATATATATATATATATATATATATATATATATATATATATATATATATATATATATATATATATACCCTAAAGGGGAGCAAATAAAGTGGCTTCAAGGGGTTTCCAGGAAAAAGGCTATTGATGACTTGTCTATAGTTGACCGGCTTGGGTCTGCGCTCAGGACCCCGGCTGATCAGGGGCCCGCGGACAGCGCCGCAAATACGCAGGGGTCGGAGTGCAACCAGATGCTCCGACCCTGCAGGCCGAGGTCTCATTGAAATTTATAACAGCTGTGCTTGCAGTTACAAGCGCCGGCCACTACATAGGGGTCGGAGCAGCGGCTTCCATTCCGACCATTTGTGGCACTGTCAGCAGGCGCTGAATCAGCCGATCGGTCGCGGTCCTGAGAGGCGGACCCAAGACTATCAACTATTGATGACCTATCTTGAGGATAGCACTTTCCTTGGAAACCCCCTTTAAAGGGTTGTCCAACAAAAGCAAGTCATCCGCTGTCCGCAGGATAGGGGTCCCTGGCTAATCGGCGAGGGCCCAACCGCTGGGACTCTCACCATTTATTAGAAGTGGGGTTTGGCGCGTCTAGGAATGAACGGAGCGGCGGTAGCACAGGTTGGACTGCTGGATATATCCGGGCGCTTGTACTTCGTGATGTCTTACTTTTTTCAGACGACCCCTTTAATTGTTGTGTTATAAAAAAAAAAATTTTGCGGATCTGTAATAAACGTATAGTTTCCATTCACTGTTTCCAAGATCCCTGCTTGCTGTCAGTGAACACATTCCAGACACTTAAAGCAACCCTCCAGTTTGGGGAGAAAATTCTGTCCCAGGCTGGAGGAGGAAGGGTATAATACCTTCCCTCCGATCCCGGTCCTGTTTTTGGTCATCCAAGATGGCTGCCACGATTTCTGACTACCTAATCCCCACAGTGTAAGGCTAATGTTAGACTACCCATGCACTTTATCTGCTCTCCGATTGGCTAGAGCTGCTCATGTGATTAGAACTGCCCAAGTCAGAGAAGTAGTAAATAGTGTGCATTAGGTCGATAAAAACTAGCTGCAGCCAACTAAAAACAGGGTCCGCGACTAACGGATCGGAGGGGCAGCTTCTGGGAAAGCTGGGTGGCAACCAGTAAGGCCATGATTATAGTTTACACATCTGTGTCACCCAGCTTTCCGAGGCAGATCTGCCCTTCATGTGCTGTTATACAGGGTCGGCCACGGACAACCACATGACAACACTTGCGAAATTGTGAAGGCGGCCATATTAGTTGCCACCCAGCTTTCCCACACAACCGAGGCCTGGATCAGTCAGGCAGGGGTTAAGGCCGGCCGCGTGACGTCGCACGCACAGCTGTTCCGTCCGTCCGATGGTTGTTGCGCTGCCAGCATCCATCCTTGTTATGTCATGGCTGGGAACGGCCTGCGATCAGCGGCGCTCGCTCTTTGTCTGGCCGCCGGCCTAATACAACAGCATCTAATGTACCGCGGTAATTATTAACAAGTGCCACCGCCAGGACCGCGAATACGGAAACCGCGCTGAGAGCTCCGACATCCACTCCCTGCGCACAGCCGCTCGCAGGGGAGAAGTGCGGCCCGGAGATTATACAGTTAACCCTATCCCTGCTGTACTGATACCGACTGCCTGCACACAGGGAATCCCTGCGGCCCGGATATTATACAGTTAACCCTATCCCTGCTGTAGTGATATATACTGCCTGCACACAGGGAATCCCTGCGGCCCGGATATTATACAGTTAACCCTATCCCTGCTGTAGTGATACCTACTGCCTGCACACAGGGAATCCCTGCGGCCCGGATATTATACAGTTAACCCTATCCCTGCTGTAGTGGTATCTACTGCCTGCACACAGGGAATCACTGCGGCCCGGGGATTATACAGTTAACCCTATCATTGCTGTAGTGATACCGACTGCCTGCACACAGGGAATCCCTGCAGCCCGGATATTATACAGTTAACCCTATCCCTGCTGTACTGGTATCTACTGCCTGCACACAGGGAATCACTGCGGCCCGGAGATTATACAGTTAACCCTATCCCTGCTGTACTGGTATCTACTGCCTGCACACAGGTAATCACTGCGGCCCGGAGATTATACAGTTAACCCTATCCCTGCTGTACTGGTATCTACTGCCTGCACACAGGGAACCACTGCGGTCCGGATATTATACAGTTAACCCTATCCCTGCTGTAGTGATATCTACTGCCTGCACACAGGGAATCACTGCGGCCCGGAGATTATACAGTTAACCCTATCCCTGCTGTACTGGTATCTACTGTCTGCACACAGGGAACCACTGCGGTCCGGATATTATACAGTTAACCCTATCCCTGCTGTAGTGATACCTACTGCCTGCACACAGGGAATCCCTGCGGCCCGGGGATTATACAGTTAACCCTATCCCTGCTGTACTGATACCGACTGCCTGCACACAGGGAATCACTGCGGCCCGGATATTATACAGTTAACCCTATCCCTGCTGTACTGGTATCTACTGTCTGCACACAGGGAATCACTGCGGTCCGGATATTATACAGTTAACCCTGTCCCTGCTGTACTGGTATCTACTGTCTGCACACAGGGAATCACTGCGGTCCGGATATTATACAGTTAACCCTGTCCCTGCTGTAGTGGTATCTACTGCCTGCACACAGGGAATCCCTGCGGCCCGGATATTATACAGTTAACCCTATCCCTGCTGTACTGGTATCTACTGCCTGCACACAGGGAATCACTGCGGCCCGGATATTATACAGTTAACCCTATCCCTGCTGTAGTGATACCTACTGCCTGCACACAGGGAATCCCTGCGGCCCGGGGATTATACAGTTAACCCTATCCCTGCTGTACTGATACCGACTGCCTGCACACAGGGAATCACTGCGGCCCGGATATTATACAGTTAACCCTATCCCTGCTGTACTGGTATCTACTGTCTGCACACAGGGAATCACTGCGGTCCGGATATTATACAGTTAACCCTATCCCTGCTGTAGTGATACCTACTGCCTGCACACAGGGAATCACTGCGGCCCGGATATTATACATTTAACCCTATCCCTGCTGTACTGATACCGACTGCCTGCACACAGGGAATCACTGCGGGCCGGATATTATACAGTTAACCCTATCCCTGCTGTAGTGATACCTACTGCCTGCACACAGGGAATCACAGCGGCCCGGATATTATACAGTTAACCCTATCCCTGCTGTACTGATACCGACTGCCTGCACACAGGGAATCACTGCGGCCCGGGGATTATACAGTTAACCCTATCCCTGCTGTAGTGATATATACTGCCTGCACACAGGGAATCACTGCGGGCCGGATATTATACAGTTAACCCCGTCCCTGCTGTAGTGATATATACTGCCTGCACACAGGGAATCACTGCGGGCCGGGGATTATACAGTTAACCCTATCATTGCTGTAGTGGTATCTACTGCCTGCACACAGGGAATCCCTGCGGCCCGGATATTATACAGTTAACCCTATCCCTGCTGTAGTGGTATCTACTGCCTGCATACAAGGAATCACAGCGGCCCGGATATTATACAGTTAACCCTATAACCTGCTGTAGTGATATATACTGCCTGCACACAGGGAATCACTGCGGCCCGGATATTATACAGTTAACCCTATCCCTTCTGTAGTGGTATCTACTGCCTGCATACAAGGAATCACAGCGGCCCGGATATTATACAGTTAACCCTATAACCTGCTGTAGTGATATATACTGCCTGCACACAGGGAATCACTGCGGCCCGGATATTATACAGTTAACCCTATCCCTTCTGTAGTGGTATCTACTGCCTGCACACAGGGAATCCCTGCGGCCCGGATATTATACAGTTAACCCTATCCCTTCTGTAGTGGTATCTACTGCCTGCACACAGGGAATCACAGCGGCCCGGGCCCGGATATTATACAGTTAACCCTATCCCTGCTGTAGTGGTATCTACTGCCTGCATACAAGGAATCACAGCGGCCCGGATATTATACAGTTAACCCTGTCCCTGCTGTAGTGATAACTACTGCCTGCATACAAGGAATCACAGCGGCCCGGATATTATACAGTTAACCCTGTCCCTGCTGTAGTGATACCTACTGCCTGCACACCCTTGTGCAGGGGAATCACTGCGGCCCGGATATTATACAGTTAACCCTATCCCTGCTGTACTGGTATCTACTGTCTGCACACAGTGAATCCCTGCGGCCCGGATATTATACAGTTAACCCCATCCCTGCTGTAGTGGTATCTACTGCCTGCACACAGTGAATCACTGCGGCCCGGATATTATACAGTTAACCCTATCCCTGCTGTAGTAGTATCTATTGCCTGCACACAGGGAATCACTGCGGCCCGGATATTATACAGTTAACCCTATCCCTGCTGTAGTAGTATCTATTGCCTGCACACAGGGAATCACTGCGGCCCGGATATTATACAGTTAACCCTATCCCTGCTGTAGTGGTATCTACTGTCTGCACACAGGGAATCCCTGCGGCCCGGATATTATACAGTTAACCCTATCCTTTGCTGTACGGATATCCATTCCCTGCACACAGCCTCTCACAGTGGATAAGTGCGGGCTAGGAAGGAATGTTATAGAATTAACCCTGTTGCTGCCATAGTGATATCTACTGCCTGCACACAGACCCTGGCAGGGAAGCAGTGCAGTCTGGGCCAGAGTGTTATACAGTTAACCCCATTCCTGCCACACTGATGTCTACTGAATAGGTGGGGAAGAATGGAGGCGGGATCGGGGTATTATACTGTTACCTCCAGACCTACTGCCTGCACACTGCCATTCATAGGGGAATAGTGCAGCGTCAGACCATTAACCCCGTCCACCCTGTACTGACATCTACAGCATCTGGATTATGAGTGCTACCGTCTTCTGAGCTGTGTATCTAATCCCATCATGTGCGATACAGTCTGCTGAGCCGTGTATCTAATCCCATCATGTGTGATACTGTCTGCTGAGCTGTGTATCTAATCCCATCATGTGTGATACTGTCTGCTGAGCTGTGTATCTAATCCCATCATGTGCGATACTGTCTGCTGAGCTGTGTATCTAATCCCATCATGTGTGATACTGTCTGCTGAGCCGTGTATCTAATCCAATGATATGTGATACGGTCTGCTGAGCTGTGTATCTAATCCCATCATGTGTGATACTGTCTGCTGAGCTGTGTATCTAATCCCATCATGTGTGATACTGTCTGCTGAGCCGTGTATCTAATCCAATGATATGTGATACTGTCTGCTGAGCTGTGTATCTAATCCTATCATGTGTGATATGTCTGCTGAGCCGTGTATCTAATCCCATCATGTGTGATACTACCTGCTGAGCCGTGTACCCAAGCCCATCATGTGTGATACAGTATGCTGAGCTGTGTATCTAATCCCATTATGTGTGATACAGTCTGCTGAGCTGTGTATCTAATCCCATGATGTGTGATACTGTCTGCTGAGCTGTGTATCTAATCCCATCATGTGTGATACTGTCTGCTGAGCCGTGTATCTAATCCAATGATATGTGATACTGTCAGGTGAGCTGTGTATCTAATCCCATGATGTGTGATACTGCCTGCTGAGCTGTGTATCTAATCCCATCATATGTAATACTGTCTGCTGAGCTCTGTATCTAATCCCATGATGTGTGATACTGCCTGCTGAGCCGTGTATCCAAGCCCATCCTATGTGATACTATCTGCTCAGCTGTGTATCTAATCCCATGTGTGATACTGTCAGCTGACACAACTTAGTACAAGTAATTAGTGACAGATTGGGTCTCCGTCTAACGCTTCCTCCCCGCAGGGTTGTCGGCGCGGTCTATGTAGATGATGTGCTGTGATGACAATCGCCTTCGCTGCGGCTTTGTAACTTTGTTTCGTTGCCTTGTTACATTGTGCTTCATAATAATGGCGCCATTAATGAGCTGCTGTTCCGCACCGTAAACCGCCATCTCCCAGAAGGCATCAGTACTATAGCTTAATGAGACTGGAGGGAAGGAGCTAACGGGAATCCGACCTCAAGAAGATGCTCCAGATCAGTGATCCCCAGCCTTCAGGGCAGCAGGCAGGGCATGCTGGGACATGTAGTTCCCACCCACCGAAGAGCCCCAGGTTGCAGACCACAGGCCTAGGTCAGCTAAGGGGAGGAGGCTGACTCTGTATGTAGAGTACCTACCAGCAGGAGGCGCACTACCCTGATCCACCGCCTACTACTATCTCTCTAGGTGGCGCCACTTCATCATTTAGTTTTCAAAATTGCTTTGCGCTATTATTTTATTGTGTTTCATAATCACCGGCCACTAGGTGGTGCACTACTGTTATTAGTCTTTATAATCAACGACCACTAGGTGGTGCACTACTGTTATTAGTCTTTATAATCAACGACCACTAGGTGGTGCAATACTGTTATATGTCTTCATAATCACCGGCCACTAGGTGGTGCAATACTGTTATTAGTCTTTATAATCACCGACCACTAGGTGGTGCACTACTGTTATTAATCTTCATAATCACCGGCCACTAGGTGGTGCACTACGGTTATTAGTCTTTATAATCACCAACCACTAGCTGGTGCACTACTGTTATTAGTCTTTATAATCACCGACCACTAGGTGGTGCACTACTGTTATTAGTCTTTATAATCACCGACCACTAGGTGGTGCACTACTGTTATTAGTTTTTATAATCACCGACCACTAGGTGGTGCACTACTGTTATTAGTCTTTATAATCACCGACCACTAGGTGGTGCAATACTGTAATTAGTCTTAATAGTAATTAAGTGGTACCACCGTGTTATAATTTTTCACAATTACTAAAAACATTGTGCACTATTATTTTACTACTCTTCATAGTCACTGACCACTAGGTGGTGCTATTCTGTCATTATTCTGCATAATTAATGACGACTGTATTATAGATTTTTCATATTTATTTAGCACTTCATGGCGGTATTATTTTAGCATGTTGAGGCACTGTTATTTTATTACCCCTCATAACCAGTGACCACTAGGGAGTGGTATTACTTGAGTATTCTTCATAATAACTGACCACTAGGTGTCACCATTCTTTTATTGATTTTTCAGAATTTAGCGCTTCATGGTGCTATTATTTATTACTCTTCACAATCACTGACCACTAGGTGGTGCTATTTCATCATTATTCTTCATTAAGTCCAACTACTAGGTGGTACTATTCTGTTATGGATTTTTTCACCAATTATTTAGTACTTGATGGCACTATTATTTTATTACTATTGGAACTAACTGAGCACTTTGTGGTGCAATTATCTCATTACTGCCTATAATCACTGACCGCGGTGTGGTGCCATCACTACTCTTCGTGATAACTGACCTCTAGTTGGCGTCATTCTAATATTTATTTACTTTTCCTAAATACTAAGAATATTGCGGCGCTATTATCTTAGTACTTTTCATAATAACTGACCAGTAGGTGGTGCTATTCTTCATCTCTGAAA
Organism: Eleutherodactylus coqui; assembly: GCA_035609135.1. NCBI lineage: Eukaryota > Metazoa > Chordata > Amphibia > Anura > Eleutherodactylidae > Eleutherodactylus > Eleutherodactylus coqui. Next base: position 33,882,663 of record CM069405.1, read on the forward strand.
TAGAGATGAATGGAAGAGCGCATGCACACTGCCAGCTGAAAAGAGTCATGCTGTGTGGACTTGGCAACTTTGCGTGGTCGCAGGGCAGGAGTATGACTTCCTTGACTTCCTATTTCCTCACGTATGAGCCCCATAACGCAGCAAGGATGCGGGAATTGTGGAGGGGGGGGGGGGATGAGAGTCTGCTGTGAATGCTGCAGCAGCATCAGACTGAAGCTCTATAGTGAGTTACAGGGTTGCTTCTCGGCCAGAGGTTCGAGGTGGCGAGAGCACTAAGAGGGCCACTAATAATACTAGGGCCAATAAAGAAAGCACTATTATTACTGGGGTCACAAAAGGGGACACTGTTATCACTGGGACCATTAAAGGGGGCACTATTATTACTGGGGCCAGTAGAGAGAGTACTATTATTGGGGCCATGTAAGGGGGCACTATTATTACTGGGGTCACTAAAGAGGACACTTTCATTACTGGCGCCACAAAATGGGTCACTATTACTATTAGAGCTACTAAAGGAGGTACTATTACTATTGGGGCCACTGAGAGGGGGCGCTATTACTAATAAGCGACGCCCTAAGCACCCCCAAACTCTGCCCCTTTTTACCTTGACTGCTACTTTTTGGTGAAAAAGTTGGCACTCCCACTGCCTCTTCAATCTGTGAGGGTCTCCGCACTAGGACCCCACCGATCAAAACTTCTGACATGCCACTATGGCATTCAGAAGTTTGTAAAAAGTTAAGTTGCCCTTTAAGACTAGCAGGCAACAAAGATGTGTAGTCCAATATTAGATAAACATAGCTGCTTTCTTCCAGATAGAGTGCCACACTTGTCCACAGGTTGCCCCTGGTACTGCAGCTAACCTCCTATGAGTTGATGTACCACACACAACTTGCGGACAGGTGTGGCGCTGTTTCTTCAGATCTCTGACAACCCCTTTACACTGCCAGCTGGATGGTGTCATGTCACTTTAAGCCAGCATCTCCTGTGCCATCCCTGAGTGGCATGGCTCTGCCTGGCAGCTATTTGATAACACACCTTACTGTTGACTGCTGGCAATTAGAGATGTGAAGAGCTGCTTCAGTGACTCCATTATTTGATCCCGCTCCAATTATCCTGCTTTTAAGAGCTGCGGGGAAGATTTACATGTGTAATAATGTGCTGGCGGGAGACACAAACCACAAGGCTCGTCTGCTGGAGCCGTCTGCATGTGCCGCCGATCAGTAGTGCCACACCGTGTCTGGCAGAAGCTAGGAAAGAGTGCAAGCTCTTGGGACCACTTGGCAGCCAAGGTGTCGGGTTCAACAATCAACACGTAGTGCCGTCATACAGTACTGAGGCTATGCCCAAACAGTGGGTCTGGCATCAAATTCACGTGATGCCGCACAGATTTGATGTGGCATCCAGGCCAATTCTGTATCAACTCCCCATCCAAGATGGAGTGCTCATTTTAACCCTTCCAGTCGATGGCGCTGTGTGAGGCTTGCTTTATGCAGGACGCCCCGTGGTTTCCATTGGTACCATTCCAGTGCACAGAAGACTTTTTGACTGCTTTTCACTAAATGTCTTCTTGGAAACGGGGTGACCAAAAAGAGGTCTCCGTAGGTTGCCGGCTGCGCGGCTTTCCTCCCCTCTGACCACCAATGGGGAGTTAAAGCTTAGCTTATATAAGCCTCATTTAGCCGATTCCTTCCCAGTGTTGGATTCCAGTTATTTGAGGAGGTCGAATACCTCAAAATGTGTCACCAGCTGGATACTAATAAAGCCATTTCACTCATCATCATCATCATTACGTCATCTCTCCGTTTTGGAGTTGGTCCTCGGTTCTGTTTTTTTATCTTCTATATTACATTGCTTGATAGTGTCACCAGGATGGCAGCAGCCTACCATTAAGTCTACACGCATGTCCGTCGTCTTTCCATACGGAAACTCTGTCCACTTTTTACTTATTTCAGGTGGGTTTTTTTTTTGGACCCCCAAACACTGATTGAGGCTTTAAAGGGTTAACAGTAGAGATTAGCGAGCATGCTCGGTTAGGGAAATTACTCAAAAGAGCATCGGCATTTTCGAGTAACTGCCTGCTCGTCGGAAAAGATTTGGGGGCCAGCGGGGGAGAGCACGGGGGAACTCCCTAACTCACCCGGAAGTTACTTGAAAATGCCGATGTTCGCTCGAGTAATTTCCCTGACCGAGCATGCTCGCTCATCTCTAGTTAACAGCCATGGTCAGCGTGAACGCTGATCATGGTTATTCCAGGTAGCTGCTAAAGACAGCCGGCACCTGCCATGTATAGAGCGAACTTGGCTTGCAGGCCCATTCCATACAAAATCCACTGCAGGATGTACAGGTATGCCCTCTAGTGTCGAGGGGCTAATGGAAATAAATCCATGGCATCTATTCAGTCTTTCAGGTGATTGTTTACACGCACAAATGTGAAATCTATGTACTGCTTGTTACAATGTATCAGTGCAGGTAAAATGTATCCATCTGGAGTTCAGAGGATTGTCTACACTCCCTCCAACTCTAGCAAACCCTAAATGGTTAGCGCTGTTAGGTCACAAAGGGTTCACAGACTGGAATGTTTCCACTCACTCGCAGCAATCAGAGATTTTGAAAAATTGGAGCACAAAGTATATTAGAAGGCTGAAGACGTTTTCGGTATCATGGTAGGAGGCACAAGGTCAGTCACACCAGAATCTGCAGCATATTGGAAGGGCTCACCAGTCAATGGCTGATTTCCTATTAGCCGTCCGCCGGCACCTGCTGGCTTCCTTCTATATCTACAGATATTTCCTTCTTGCACCTAACACATTGTTTTATTTCCCACGCCACAAAGACATTAACCACGGGGAAAATAAGAATTAAAATCTGCAGCGTTTTTCCCGCACGCGGATCCGCGCCCCATAGGAATGCATTGACCACCCGCGGGTAGATAAATACCCGCGGATGGTAATTAAAAATTTTCTGGAGCATGAAAAAAAATGGACATGCTCCATTTAGGTGCGGATCACGCGTGCGGGAGCTCATAGAGCACATAGCTCAATTGATCTCCCGCATGAAAAATAAAAGACAATTACAGTGCATCCGCAGCCCAAATCCGCGTTACAAATCCGCAGCGGATCTGATTTTCCCCGTGGACATGAGGCCTAAGACTATGCAAACGGGAGCTGAATCTGTAAAAATCTATCTATCTCATATCTATCTCTCTATCCATCCATCTCATATCTATCCATCCATCTCATATCCATCCATCCATCTCATATCCATCCATCCATCTCATATCCATCCATCCATCTCATATCCATCCATCCATCCAATATCTCTCTCTCTCTCATATCTATCTCTCTATCTCATATCTATCCATCCATCCAATATCTATCTCTCTATCTCATATCTATCTCATATCTATCTCTCTATCCATCCATCTCATATCTATCCATCCATCTCATATCCATCCATCCATCCAATATCTATCTCTCTATCTCATATTTATCTCTCTATCCATCCATCTCATATCTATCCATCCATCTCATATCCATCCAATATCTATCTCTCTATCTCATATCTATCCATCCATCCAATACCTATCTATCTATCTCATATCTATCTCTCCATCTCATATCTCATATCCATCTCATATCCATCCATCTCATATCCATCGATCTCACATCCATCCATCCATCTCACATCCATCCATCTCACATCCAATATCTATCTCTCTATCTCATATCTATCTCTCTATCCATCCATCCCATATCTATCCATCCATCTCATATCTATCTATCCATCCCATATCTATCCATCCATCTCATATCTATCCATCTATCTATCTCCTATCTATCTCATATCTATCTATCTCATATTTATCTCATATCTATCTATCCCATATCTATCTCATATCTATCTATCTCATATCTATCTATCTCATATCTATCTCTCTATCTATCTCATATCTATCTATCTATCTATTTACCTCATATCTATCTCTATCTCATATAGATCTATCTCGCTCTATATCTCTGTCATATCTCTCTTTGTCTCATATCTCCCTCTCATATCTATCTCTCTATCATCTATTCCATATCTACCTGGCTCTCGCTATATATTTATTAATTGACTGATCTCTCTCCTACACTATCTTGCCAAAAGTAATTGGACACGGAAAGTCAGTATTTATTTCCATACGATAATGCTTAGTGGGGCTTATTTGGCTCTAATTACATCACTTTAGCTGGTATTTTCCTCCATTCATCCTGCAAATGTCTGGTGAATTCTCTCAAAGAAGATGAACGCTGTTCATATTTCCTGACCCAATGTTCCAGTTCATCCCAAAGATGTACAGTAGGGTTCAGGTTGGGGATCAGCAGGCAGTCCAATCGTAGAACATCCCTATCCTCAGACTAATGTAAAACAGTGTTGGATTTGTGACGAGGCGCTTTGTCTTGTTGGAAGTATGGCCGACCATTCCCAGAGTATCGCCACATTGTCAGCAGCACATTATTGTACAGAATGGCAAGGTACGCCTTCGGGTTCATGGTGCCTCTACAACCAACCGAGACCATGTCATGTAAAACATCCCCAGACCACAACAGAACCTTCCCTGTACTTAACTGTTGGCACCACACACTGCGGCAGAAGACGTTCCCCAGGATCCCCCACACCCAGGTACATCCATCTGATCTGGAGATGGAGTAGTGTTATTCATCACTTCATAGATCGTTCTTCCATTGCTCAACTGTCCAATGAAGACACTGCTTGCACCTCTGTAGACTGATACAGAGAGAACTCGACAGACATTTGCAGGATGAATGGAGGGAAATACCTGCTGAAGTGTATCAGATGATAGAAAGTAAGTAACGGAGAGTATCTGATGTCTTTAGGGCCAAAGGAGCCCCACTAAGTATTAACATAGACCTCGGAGAGAGCTGCCGCAGGCAGGAAGATGCCGTAGCGATGTCGCCCCATGATTCAGTGCTCATTTCCGACTGCGTTCTGAAATGGCGCTGCATTTCAGAATAAGACCTACATGGGCGCAGTGTACGTATCTGTTGCTGGTTCAAGCTTCCTGTGGAACCTGGTGCCAGATGCAGAACCTTGTACCTCACTACCGCCCCCTGCTGGTTAGGTGCCTCTGCAGGACATGTGGAGTTGTAGAGCAAAAAAACCTACATCCTACATCTCCCGCCATGCAATACAACATGTTGCTCAGTACTAAATTATGATCAACAGATTGAGTGTGTCCAGGGAGTGGACTTACTGCCCCCGGGCATGATGAAGTAGACTGGCAATCAATACCCGGATCATCGTATAGCAGAATATGCCAACGGCATGACAGAAAGACAAAGACAGGAAGAGATGTGTCAGTCACCGTAAACGTGGCCGTTAGTGACTCTGTGACGATGCTTGTTGCTAAGCAACCTTTATTCTGCACTGGATCAAGACTGAGTAGTGATACAAAGTAACAAGGCAATGGATTATATACGTCCTTCAGCTACATATATGAACTTCCAGTACAAAGAGACATGAGCAAGGGAAATTAGGAATCCCAAAGTTCAAATCTATAGTCACACACAGGGGTCCGCATCTGATCTATACGGGAAACAGTCAGTGAGCAGGCAACACATGTACCCATACACACTAATGTAATATAAGGGAAAAGGGACCATTGCTTCCTGCCTCTTCACTCTGTACTGCTTGTGCCCTAGGATGAGATCAGTACAAGGGACATCACATGAATATATGGAAACCATCACCAAGTAGGCCAGCTGCTGCCCATATATCTTATTATAACTTTTCTATCATTAATTTTTTTTACAATCAGGAAAACTATAATCAGTAACAAAGACACCGACTACTCAGGAACAGATGAATATTTAATTACTTCGATTAACATAATTACACCTAATACCTGCATTATTAATTCATAGCCCAACCAACCAGCATTACATCATTATGTACTCAAAGTATGTCCTAAGAACGGATCGGTTATAATGGACCAGTCATCAGCACTTCGCTGACTGTTTCCAGGCAGTAAGAGAATGCATTTTTCCGATACTGTACAGAGTAATAACAAATAGATCTGAGATACGTTACACAGATGTTACATTATATGGTACATACATTACTTATCCTGTATTATACTCCAGAGCTGCACTCATTATTCTGCTGGTGGAGTCACTGTGTACATACACTACTTATCCTGCACTGATCCTGAGTTACATCCTGTATTATACTCCAGAGCTGCACTCATTATTCTGCTGGTGGAGTCACTGTGTACATACATTACTTATCCTGTACTGCTCCTGAGTTACATGTGTATTATACTCCAGAGCTGCACTCACTATTCTGCTGGTGGAGTCACTGTGTACATACATTACTTATACTGATCCTGAGTTACATCCTGCATTATACTCCAGAGCTGCACTCACTATTCTGCTGGTGGAGTCACCATGTACATACATTACTTATCCTGTACTGATCCTGAGTTACATCCTGTATTATACTCCAGAGCTGCACTCACTATTCTGCTGGTGGAGTCACTGTGTACATACATTACTTATCCTGTACTGATCCTGAGTTACATCCTGTATTATACTCCAGAGCTGCACTCACTATTCTGCTGGTGGAGTCACTGTGTACATACATTACTTATCCTGTACTGCTCCTGAGTTACATGTGTATTATACTCCAGAGCTGCACTCACTATTCTGCTGGTGGAGTCACTGTGTACATACATTACTTATCCTGTACTGATTCTGAGTTACATCCTGTATTATACTCCAGAGCTGCACTCACTATTCTGCTGGTGGAGTCACTGTATACATACATTACTTATCCTGTACTGATCCTGGGTTACACCCTGTATTATACTCCAGAGCTGCACTCACTATTCTGCTGATGAAGTCACTGTGTACATACATTACTTATCCTGTACTGATCCTGGGTTACATCCTGTATTATACTCCAGAGCTGCACTCACTATTCTGCTGATGAAGTCACTGTGTACATACATTACTTATCCTGTACTGATCCTGGGTTACACCCTGTATTATACTCCAGAGCTGCACTCACTATTCTTCTGGCGGAGTCACTGTGTACATACATTACTTATCCAGTACTGATCCTGAGTTACATCCTGTATTATACTCCAGAGCTGCACTCACTATTCTGCTGGTGGAGTCACTGTGTACATACACTACTTATCCTGTACTGATCCTGAGTTACATCGAGTATTATACCCCAGAGCTGCACTCACTATTCTGCTGGTGGAGTCACTGTGTACATACATTACTTATCCTGTACTGCTCCTGAGTTACATGTGTATTATACTCCAGAGCTGCACTCACTATTCTGCTGGTGGAGTCCCTGTGTACATACATTACTCATCCTGTATTATACTGCAGAGCTGCACTCACTATTCTGCTGGTGGAGTCACTGTGTACATATATTACTTATACTGATCCTGAGTTACATCCTGTATTATACTGCAGAGCTGCACTCACTATTCTGCTGGTGGAGTCACTGTGTACATACATTACTTATCCTGTACTGATCCTGAGTTACAGGCTGTATTATACTCCAGAGCTGCGCTCACTATTCTGCTAGTGCAGTCAGTATGTACATACAGTAGGTTGCTTATCCTGGGTCATATCCTGTATAATATACTGCAGGTCTCCTAAGTGTCTTATAGAATACACATTACAATATTGCCATGAGTGGAACCAAATGACAAACTCAGCTCTGCTACATCTCTTTACAGACACTTTACAGATACACAGGGGATTCACATACCTCTAAAAGGAGAGGACCCAGTGATTCCTTCTCAATGACTCCCCCGCTGCTGGACGAGATGTCAGATTTCTGAACATCATCATCGACGCCAGAAGTTTTTTCTGTAACAGAAGAGTGAATCGTTGTCAGGCTGGGACTTGTGGTTCCTGTGCCCTCCCCATCTGTACATAGCACTGGTCTCATACAGTATATACGTGTCCCATACATGTACTGCTTATATCTTGCGCAGTAATTCCCTTCATGATAATAGGCGGCACAGCTCTGGCCTTAAGAGCTTACAATCGCAACCCCTGGCGCCAATCTTTAGGGCTTAACCATTGCAGTGCTGTAACTTTGCAAACTGGAACTATGGGTTTGGGTTACAGGTGACTGAACACCAAGCATGAGTGATCAGGAAAGACCAAGAATATCCCTCAGCTGAGGGTTTGTTACAATTGTATCCAGTAGCAGTGGGGCAAATCTGGTTTGTTACAATGTATCAGTGCAGGTAAAATGTATCAGCCTGGAGTCCAGAGTAAATAGAAATGATCAGCTGTGATAAATATTAGGTCTGTAAGATATTCAGTGACAGCAAGCAGAGCCCTTGAAAAGGGCAAGAAATTGGAAGAAAAGTTATTAGAAAAGTTCCAAAACTTTTTAGGTCACATAAAACCGCACAAAAAGTTTGTCCGGTCCTGCAGCGACGCGTTTCAGCGCACAGCTAGGCAGGCCGGGCCTCGTTCTCACGGGCTGTTAGATCCACATAGGATTTTTTCCTACGTTGATCTGCAGCAGAACTCCGCCCGCTGCGAATGTGGCTGCAGATACATGCGAGGATTTGGACCTTGCGGATTATGGGAGGGCGCCGTGCAAAGAATTGGCGTCAGTTACTTTTTTCTGCAATGTAGGTTCTTATGCTGCAGATTTTTCCGCCAGCAGATTCTGAAGTCCTTATTGCGGAAAAGACTATTGACATCAATTCTTGGCATGTTTTCTGCGCAGAATCCGCATTGAGGTGCCGCATGCGGATTTGTGTCAATGACGTGCGCAAATTGCGCATGTGGGACTTCGAAGCTCAGCCCTGGAGTTTGGCCGTGGATTAAACGGTCAGATCCCCATCGGAAAAATCCGGAATGGATCTGACATTAAGATGAAAACGGTTGAGGGGGTGCGGGAAAGCTGGGTGAGGACTCAGGTACAACTCTGCTAGCAATTCTTTTCCAGTTCCAGGTACTGCGGATTAGACAGCCAGTAAGAGATCCCCCCTCTGTGATGAGACAGAAGTGTCAGCGGCGCCCACATACACAGACACTTACAGTAATGCACTTAAATACTAAATTTCATTAGATGCCAATCTGGAAGTTTCTGTCTTTTAAAAGCACTTGCTGCAATACCCGGGAGACGCCTGCGGAATACATTACACACAGCGCGCATGGGGGGGCAAATACATTCACCGCTTCAAGGTTAGCATTGGAACTTTCAGGAGGGTTTAAAGGAGAAGCTGTTGGAAATGTGCTGCGAGACACAAAAGTGATAACCTGCAAGAAAAGCTATTAGGTGTATTCATACGGCGTGCCAAAAGAAAGAAAGAAAAAAGAGAAAAAAGAGAAGAAAGAAAGAAAGAAAGAAAGAAAGAAAGGAAAGAAAAAAGAGAGGAAAGAAAGAAAGAAAAAAAAAGAAGAAAGAAAGAAAAAAAAGAGAGAAAGAAAAAAAAAGAGAAAGAAAAAGAAAGAGAGAAAGAAAAAAAAAAAGAGAAAGAAAAAAAAAGAAGAAAGAAAAAAAAGAAGAAAAAAAAAGAGATAGAAAGAAAGAAAGAAAAAAAAGAGAAAGAAAAAACAAAGAGAAAGAAAGAGAAAGAAAGAAACATGAAAGAGAAAAGAAAGAGAAAGAAAGAAACATGAAAGAGAAAAGAAAGATAGAAGAAGAAAAAAAAGAAAGAAAGAAGAAAAAAGGAAAGAAAGAAAAAAAATGAAAGAAAGAGAAAAAAAAACAAAGAGCGAAAGAAAGCAAATGAGTTGCTACTTCTGTAACATCCACAGATCTTTGAGGGGCAGCCTTCATCTGACACAATGGGGCACATTGTTTATCTGGCTTGTGCCACTATTATGAAAATGCCAAAATGTTGACTTCTTGAGAGTTTACGCCCCCCCGCAATTTTTAAGAGGTGGGTGGAGCCTAGTAATAGGGGGCGTGCACGGGCACGGCCCGCTGCATTTTGTACAAGTTATTCCAGTCATTCATAGATGAAACCCATGCTGTTTCGGACATGGTGCGGGGTGCTATGTATAAGGAGGCTGCCACTATTCAGCACCCTTCACTCCAGCACTGACTTTATTTAGACCGGCATAAGTCAATTCTAGTATCTAAAAGCCGCAAACTTGGCACATTGCAACTTTTTGATTGTTTACGCCAATGGTGCACTTCAAGCACTTGCTCCAGGCTCCACATTATCCGCCCTTCAGGGGGGCCCCTGGCTACCCATTCTCTGGCAGGCTGGGTGGGGGCCCCTCAACATGGGTTTCTCATGGGTCCCTTTCTGCACCAATGGAAATAAGAACAAATCTACATACTCGCCTTCTTGTTCCCCGAAGCCACTCTGAGCATCTTCCTACTTCTGGGTATGTGACCGGCGCTGGCCTATCCTCAGCCTCAGACACTGAGACCAAGGATTGGGCATAGCGGTCATGGCCAGCATGTACATGTCACCCAGGGGTAATAAGACGCAGTGTGGAGCAGCTTCGGGAACAAGAAGGTGAGTATGCAGTTTTTAATTTATTTTTTTACACTGGCACTGAGGAGTGCTATTATTATATGAGGGGACCCTGAGGGTCACTATTACTATATGAAGGGGCGTTGTGGGGCACTACTACTTTATGAGGGGGTGCTGTGGGGCACTACTACTGTTTGAGGGGGCGCTGATGGGCACTATTACTACCGTATATAAGGGGGGGCACTATTACTATGTAAGGGGCACTATTATTGCATAAGGGAGTTCTGAGGGGCACTGTTAATGTATAAAGGGGCATCAAGAGGCATTGATAATGTATAAGGGGGCAATATTAATTCTACAGGCAGAAATGGGGCACTATTAACTGTGGGGACAGAAAAGGTGGCATTATTAATTCTGGAGACCAAGAGGGAGCATTATTTATCAAGGGATCAGAAAAGGCATTCTTATTACTGATGGGGCATAAAACAGGGCACTTTTACTGTGCGGGGGGCACTAAAAGCAGCACTCATGGTGTGGGACCTAATTGCTATCTAGGCTAAAATGTATTGTGTAAAAGTGTGGGAAATGTAGGGAGGGTGATGGGAAAGCAGACAGCCAAAGATTTCTCTGTATTAACTTCTGCAAAAAGAAGTTGTGGCCAGGAGAAGTAATCATGGCAGTCTGGGCCCAGATAGAGAACAAAAGGGAAAAAGCGGCACTAATCAGAAATGACGCCATCTGTGATTAGTGGAGGTAACTGCAGTATAATCACTGTTACTATGCAGAGCAGGTATCTCACTTATTTAAAAATATAACAATACTGTGAGGGTGGTCCCTGAGGGGCACTATTATTGTGGGGTGGTTACTAACAGGCACTATTACAGTGAGGGGCTAAAAAGGGTATGGCTTAGTGTAAATGGGGCACGCACTAAAACCTTCCTCTTTCGCTTTTTGAAGTTTTTGCCCAAAAAGAGCATGGCAAAATAACTGTTCCAACTGTGGGAGGGGGGGGGGGGGGGGGCTGCTATATATTGTGGGCAGCCTTAATCTGGCCCTGACACTTTTTCAAAAGGTGAGTGGATCCCAACATTAGGGGGCGTGGCTGTCTGATAGATTTGCAGAAACTGGGGTAAATCATAGATGGAACCTTCAGCAGCTCGGATCCGACTTTTTTCTGCACATGTATCTCATTTTGGAAAAGAAACAGCTAAATAACAAAGTCAGCTCTGCTACATGCTGGTGTAAGTGTATGAGCTGGGCACAATTGTAATAAGGAGTTAATGAGCTGCCGCTGGCACATGGCGGTTCAGTCGGGTGATGATGAGTGGAGTGATCCTTATTGGTCTCGCTCGCCATCTTCTCTTCTCCGTCTTCTGGGATCCTACAGCCACTTGAAGCAGCTTGTGAGAAAGCATCAGATGAGGCCTGGGCTGTGCCAGCACATTACATAACCCGGCAGCGTGCGGCGAGCTGGGTGCCAAGACCTCAGCAGGGCGGGGTGGCTGTGATGGGGAAGATGTGGTCTGGAGGAAGACGAGCCGTGATTGAAGGGAAAAGGAAGGAGCGGCGGAAGCTCAGGAAATCCTGCTGCGTCTGGCTATTTTTGGACAGGCCGGTGGTTTATTTCAGTGCTGCCTGAAGGGTTGGGCAGTGCCAAGAAGCCTACAGACAATACAAACAGTGGGCACAATGTCTGAAGCCGCTGTTGTAGTGGATTAGCCTATATTTTCCCAAAATACATAGAGCCAAGGGGGCAAAAACAGCTGCGCGGCCTCTTCTATAGAACCACCCGTACAGCCAGGGCAAAGGGGGCAAATTACCCTGCAGGAGAATTACCCATAAGGCTATACGGTATTGCCCTAAAGCAGGGCATGAGCACAGTGTGGTACCCCCAGAGGCATAGCATGTACCCTTTGGGGTCTACGACCAGGAGGTTTCCACTACCTAATGCTGTGCCCTGCTGTACCCCCCTTGCCCTGCAGACCTATCCCCCGATGCCAGCTGTGATAATATTTATGCATAGGGTTACCACTGTTGTCCCAACGATTATTAGTGCCCCCCTTGGTAGAATCAATAGTAATAGTGACCCCACTAGTGACTCTAGTAGTAATATTGTCCCGGGTTAACAGCCCCAGTACTAATAGTGGCCCCTATAGTAATAGTGATCCTCCTAGTAGGCTCATTAATAATAGTGTCCCCATTAGTTGACCTAGTAGTAATATTACTCCCCATTAGCGGCCCACGTAATAATAGTGCTCCTATTAGCAACCCCCAGTGGTAATAGTGACCATGTTAGTGGGCCCATTGATAATAGTGACCCCGTTAGTGGGCCCATTAATAATAGTGACCCCCACAATGGCCCAAATAGTAATAGTGACACTGTTAGCAGGCCTAGTAGTATTAGTCACTTCTGTTAGCAGGCCTAGTAGTAATTGTGAGACCCATAGTGGCTCCATTAGTAAAAGTGACTAAATTAGTGGCCCAAGTAGCAATAGTGACCCCCACAGTCGCCCCAGTAATTCTAGTGACCCTGTGAGCAGGACTAGCAGTATTAGTCACCTCTGTTAGCCTCCTGTTCTTCCGTCCTGGAAGGGAGGACACAGGTCTCATACTCTCCTCTCTCGCCTCACTGCTGCTATGGTTTCCTCACTCACTTCTGAGTAGCAGGATCAAGTGATCCCAATACTGGGAAATAAGTGGGGACAGTAGAGGTGCGGACAGGTGTGGCGGCGAGCGAGAGAGGAGAGTATAGGATTTTTTTACTGCATGGAAGGGGACATTCTGGGGCACTACTATTGGTGGGCACATGTGGGGCACCATTACTGAAGGGCAGATGTAGCGGACAGTATTAGTGAGGTTCACATGTGGGGGCACTATTACTGAGAGATACAAGTGAGGGGAACTATAACTGAGGGGTACATGGAGCTATTGAGAAGCACATTTGGAGGCACTATTACAGAGAGATCATAGAATGGTAGAGTTGGAAGGGACCACAGGGTACATGTGAGGGCACTATTACTGAGGGACATGTGTGGGGCACTATTACTGAAGAACACATGAGAGGGCATTGTTATTGAGGGGCACATGCAGGGGCACTATTACTAAGGCGTACATGTGGGGGTTACTGAGGAGCACATGTGGAGGCACTGTTAGGGAAAGGTACATGTGGGGGCACTATTACTAAGGGACACATGTGGGAGCATTAAGACTGAGATGCACATAAAGGGCATTATTATGGAGGTGCGCATGTGGAGGCACTATTACTGCAAGGTACATACAGGGGCATTATTACTAAGGGGCACACGTGTGGGCACTATTACTGAGGGACACACGTGGGAGCACTGTTACTAAAGAGCACATATGAGGCGCACTATTGCTGAGGGTATATGTGATGGGCATTATTTTTAAGGGGCACATGCAGGGGCACTATTACTGGGGGACACAAATGAGGGGCACTATTAGAGAGAAACACATGTGGGGACAGTATTACTGATGGGGATTAATAGGAATGCTAATAATAAGGGACACATTCAGGGAGCACTACGTCAGGGCACTATTGCTAAGGGACATGTGTGGGGGCAGAAATTGGAGGTACCCTATAGATAGTTGATGCAACCTACTGAGTGGGTACCAGCCCATGTTAGCCTCAGAATCTTTTCTAATGGGTGGCAGGATGCATACTCTCATAAAGAGGTTCTGCAGCAGCCAGGGAATGTATTACAAATCATCTGCGGCCACACAATTTACCTGTGACTTGTAATACCCTGATAATGGGCAGCAGGAGGTATGTGATATATGTCATATGATCTTGCAATAACAATACCCATCCCCACATAGCCCCCTCACCCCATTATCCATATTTAAGAGCAGCCAATGGGAGAGCAGTATCTCTGTCTGACATGACGTCTTCATCTCTGCCGCTCTGTATAGATATAATATGAACATAATAGCTGGAGGGTATATAGAGAAAAGTGATGGTTCATGCAAGGACAATGCAGTGTCACCCGTTGGGGGAGGGGGTCCAGGCGGGAGTGGCGACATCAGCAGCCCTAGAAAGCTCTTGCTCCACCACGGCCATCAAATGTGCATCGCTTACCAACATCTGGCGTCTAATTCTGCATTGATAGCAAGATCTATCATTATATTATATTTCTCTATCTCATATCTATCTATCACATATCTATCTATCTATCATCTATCTATCTCATATCTATCTATCCATCCATCCATCTCCTATCTCTTATATCTATCTATCTATCCATCTATCCATCTCCTATCTCTCATATTTATCTATCTATCCATCTATCCATCCATCCATCTATCCATCTATCCATCTCCTATCTCTCATATCTATATATCTATCCATCTATCCATCTCTTATCTATCCATCTCTTATCTATCCATCTATCCATCTATCCATCTATCCATCTCCTATCTCTCATATCTATCCATCTATCCATCTATCCATCTCTCATATCTATCCATCTATCCATCTATCTATCCATCTATCCATCTATCCATCTATCCATCTATCCATCTCCTATCTCTCATAGCTATCTATCTATCCATCCATCTATCCATCTCTTATCTATCCATCCATCCATCCATCCATCTCCTATCTCTTATATCTATCTATCTATCCATCTATCCATCCATCCATCCATCCATCTCCTATCTCTCATATCTATCTATCTATCCATCTATCCATCTCTTATCTATCCATCTATCCATCTCTTATCTATCCATATATCTATCCATCCATCCCCTATCTCTCATATCTATCTATCTATCCATCTATCCATCTCTTATCTATCCATCTATCCATCCATCTATCTCCCGTATCTATCTATCTATCTATCTATCTCCCGTATCTATCTATCTATCTATCTCCCGTATCTATCTATCTATCTATCTCCCGTATCTATCTATCTCATATCTATTTATCTATCTATCTATCTATCTATCGCATATCTATCTATCGCATATCTATCTATCGATCGCATATCTATCTATCGCATATCTATCTATCTATCTATCGCATATCTATCTATCCCATATCTATCTATCTATCTATCTATCGCATATCTATCTATCTCCTATCTATCTCCTATCTATCTATCTATCTCCTATCTATCTAGACTTAAGCGATAATTTACGGCAGTCTTTCTGTAGCCTCACCAACTTTTAGAAAAGAGAGTGGAGTAAAAACGTCAAGTATCGCCAATAACGGCGAGTGCGACAATTTACAATTTATATATACCAGATTAAAGGAATTCTGCAAAACTTTCCCCATTTCCTCTTAAATAAATAAATGTAACGGCGTCTGGAGCAAAGCGCAGAGAGTCAGCGCCCCCCCCCCCCCCAGTGTCCACCGCCGCTCGTCTCGGCCCATTTTAAAGGAGCCTGTCCCCCGTGTGCAGAAGGCACTAATTATTATTGATAGCGCAGCCACTGGCGTGAAAGGAGTGTTTAACCTTAATGAGCTTTTTCATTTCCAGAAAAGAAAACACGTAACGGAGGGGAGCGCGGGCCCCGCAGAGAGCAAACGCGCAGCAATTAGCAATTAGTACACCTAGGGAGTCCCGCTCGAGAGGAGGCTGGTAATGCAATAGCCCAGGTTCGGTTACATCATGCAGAGCGGGCAGGCTAATTAAAGGGGGTGGCACAAAGTAGGGCAGAAACGCTTCTCTCCGTAGCTAAATAAATCACTCATTCTTTTATTCCTGAACTGCGCACAGCTCCAGGTACGACGCGGCGGCGGCCTTCCAGCAGCATTAATTAAACAGTCTTAGAAGCAAGCGTCAAGTTGGCGCTGTGCCAAGCTAGGGAGGCATAAAATGGCATCAATACCAACTTATTATATGAAAGGATGACTTCGCTTAAAGGAACAGCGCAACAGGTCGGCCCACAGTTCTAGGAATATCCAAAAGCGCAATAAGCGGGGAAATAAATCATGCAGCAATCTCGTCGGAATTCTTGCGGTCACTGGGAGCCATCCCCATGCCCCCCGTCCCCCCCACCACCTCATGTGACGGTCGTGATTTCACTGAATTGAAAAGCTACCGCCTTAAAAAATTGGAAACAGATGGTTGCAAAAACAGCGCAAATAGCTCTGCGCAGGTTGGGTGTGGTATTGCAGCTCAGCCACATTCAATTCAATGTAGCTGCAATCTCTGACACAACACATAGACAGGGGTGGCGCTGTTTGCTATGTATTTTTCTATTCCTGGAGAACCCCTTTAAAAAGTAGCAATTTTATTCCTCTCCCCTATTGCTCTTCCTATACCAGGTGTCAGTCTTTACTGTATTTCTGGTATTCCATTCATAAATCAGGAATACTCAGGAGGCTAGCCCTACGTGTTACGTGACATGAAGATTGCACTGCAGTATTGCATCTAACGATCGTCAGTGGTGTTGCGTTGCATCATGCGACCAAATTGGTTGGATTTTGGTCACTAGTCACATGCGACTTTTCCACCACAGACATCAATCTAACTTCCACCGTCACCCCATTGACTTCAATGACATCGCAGGCCTAAGCAGCAATCATTGGTCACATGATGCGGTCCAAAGTCGCCAAGTGGCACTAACCAACGAGGGGGATTCCTAACTTGGCAAGTTATCCCTTAACTACAGGATAGGGGATAACTTGGCGATCACTGGGGTCTGGCAACTGGGATCCCCACCAATCTAGATAAATTGTCCGGATATGGTGGGTGACGAAATTTAGGTAGCGGTGGTTGTGCATGTGTGCCACCGCGCCATTCACTCCAATGGGAGCACTGGAAATAGTGGAGTTCAAGTCCTCGGCAGTTTTGGTGGTCCCATTAACTTCAGTGGTCCCAATGAAGTGAAGGGTGCTGCTGTCAAAATATCAGAACACGCTGGGTACGATTTCTCCAAATTGCTCGCATTGCTTATCTTGTTCAGTCTGTATTATACTTCAGAGCTGCACTCACAATTCATCAGCTTGTCAGTGGAAACAGTCAGTATGCTTGTTGTGAGCTTCTATACTGCAAGGAGTGCGGTAAGTACGTTCCAACATTAGATGACTGTGCGGAACTTGGTCTAAAGACAAGACTTCCCAGAATATGAATCACCACAGCAGACACTGAACAAGCAGGAGATACTGGGAGATTTCAGCTCTGAAGCCTACAGAACTGCCCATCATCTTTCGATTGTCTGGTGATTAGTGGCAACCAATCCAGGTCAGGTGACGGGAGCGTCCGGTTGCAGTTGGTTTCGTTTTCTCTGAGGTGTTACACGGTTCTCCGCTTTCATGCTGGATTTGCATGCAGGTGCTGGGGGATTTTGTACAGTTCACCTCAGTGCAGCCGTAGAGACATGGGAAATCATAATGACCCCGGTGTTAAAGGACTAGTCCACCCAAAATGATCCAAAATGTCCACCCCTTCGTATCAGTTCTACAAGGCCACCTTAAAAGGGTGTGAATACTTCTGCAAATACTTTTTATTGATCCAGTGCATCTTTGATTTAAAATGTACTGTTTTGCATCTACAGCCCCTATAAAAAGGTAGGTCTACCCCGGGGATTTTACAACGTGTCCTCTCATTGGTCCGCAGACACACAAGTACATCTCCCATTGGTCACTGGGTCGGAGCTGAAGAGCGCACACACATCTGCACGGGCCACAACAGAGACTGTTACAAACATCCAACTGCACAGCTAAAAGGAAGCTGTCATCAGAAAACGACCTAATATATAAACCCCTTTTTTCTGTTAAACACATTTTTAAAGAATTTTTGGGTGATTTTTTTTTTAAATTTTTGGTCCCTTTGTGTATTCAAAAAAATAAAATCCTAAAATCTGGCATCTTTTGCATGGACCACCCGTAATAAGCTGATACTTCCCGATCTGTAGAGAAGCCTTACAGCGGTCGTCTCACTAACATCACAGGCAGATTACACTGTAAGCCCGCCTGCACACGAACGGGTCGGATTCCGCATGCGGGAGCCTGCAGCGCAATGACCGTGGCTGGCGAACCTGTATTTTCTCTTCTTTTCTGCACTGCGGTTGGACGCAGCGAGCCGCCATCAGACATGCGCCGTATCGATTTTTTTAAAAAAATGCCTATTTTTCCCACACCATCAATGATGAGGAATCTGCAACCTTTCCACAATGTCAATTGCGGAAGGGCAGCGAGTTGGACAGTTTCCACTGACTTCAATGGAAGCCGATCGTGTAGAATCCGCGCAAAAATAGAGCAGCCCAATTTTTCCTCCGCTTGCAGAAACCGCAATTGATTTCCGCTTGTGTGCAGGAAGAGGCGTTTTCCATAGCATGCTATGAACGGTATTTGCTGCGGACACCGATAGCGGATTCTGCAATGCAAATCTGTTAGTATGCAGCGGCTTTGGTAACACCTATATGTAGATAACACAGGACCCGCCATTCACAATAGGAGAGAGGCTGTAATTATTTACTCCAACCTCCCTGCAGAATGACCCCCGCACAGATCATGTCTAGAACAGTCTCCTATAGAAGTCAACGGGTCCCCTGCTTGAATGGCCCATGAGGCTGCTGTAAAGCATATCTTCAAATTGCTGTTAAATGTAGCTCAGGAAAGACGTCCGCCCCCCCCAATTAAAAAAGTCTCTATAAGCAGAACAGTATAATGTCTCCATCAGTCGCCCAATAGAGTTATGATACTCCATTACCCTCCGCAGCTACATAATAACCCTCCCTGTGGCATCTATCCTATTACACCATGGCATTTGTATAATAAACACCAATTATTAAAGGCATCCCCCCCAATGACACCATCTATAACATCTTACTCTATACTCCTGTACGTGACGCCACTCCCCAGCGACCTCTAAAAAAAACAAGTAATGGTTTTCCGCGTAAAGACAGCATTCTTCACAGTCTTCCTAACTCTACCCTATCCAACGGGACACTTTTCCTAAGTTCACGGGGTTAACTTTTCCATCCCCCTTACAGGATATAACATAAGCGAAAATTAGTACTATAAACCACACAGAATAGGTGGTGGGGGGCTGCTGCAGATTTCATGTTGGGGTTCCAGAAGGTTTGTGTCCAGTTTCTGGTAGGTGCTCGCTGTATGCCCGCTCCTGTCATCTGGCCCCCGGAATGTGAATACATAGGAGCGCAGGTGTCACATATGTAACCCAATAGAGAGCGTGGAAAATCACATGGCATTTTTAGCGGAGATATACTGTATAATTTACTGCTCGGAGCTGGCCGCCTGCCCAGGATACTGTAACACGGGAAGGCAGCATGCCACCTTCCCGGATTCCTATCCGCCCCAAACTCCCATAGTCCTGCCGCCTATGCAACCTGAAGAGTCCGTAAGGCTGATCTCATCAGAGGACCACCACCCCACCCGCGGTCCTAAAACCATATAAGATTATTGACTGGAGCTGGAAACGGGGTGATATGACAATGAAGCTGGAAATTCGAGAGATAATCTGCTGTTAATGAATAGTTTTGGCGCCAGAAAGTCCTAAATTTAACCTGTTAGGGCCTCACTAATGAGTATGTAGGAAATGGTCGTTAAAACAGAACAAAGGCTGAACAGAATGGTGTTTTATCACTACGGACTTTCCGAAACGATGAAAGATATAATAATAATCTTTATTTATATAGCGCCAACATATTCTGCAGCGCTTACAAGACAGGGGGAAATAAAATGAAGACCACGGTTACATGAAGTGATTGATAGAGACAGTAGGGGTGAGGGTCCTGCTCCAACGGGCTTAAATAATGGGGTGATACAGAAGATAAAGGGGCTGGAGATGGTATGGCGACATAGACAATAGTCAAATTGGGCCGTATAGTGGCTGAATCGCTATGACTGCAGGGGGCGGTTGATTGTGGCTAGCAGGGATTGCAGTCAGTAGGTCAGGGAGCATGTTATCAGGCAGAGTATAGAGGGGTTTGGTTTAGGGAATGTGGTATGCCTCCCTGAAGAGGTGCGTTTTTAGAGCACGCCTGAAGTTCTGTGAGTCCTGGATTGCCCGGATAGCTTTTGGTAGTGCGTTCCAGAGGACCGGTGCTGCTCTGGAGAAATTTTGGAGGCGGGAATGAGAGGTTCAAACCAAAGGGGCATTTAGTCTGATTTCATTAGCGGAGTGGCGGGCACGGGCTGGGTGGTGGATTGAGATGAGGGAAGCGATATAGGGGGGCGCGGTGCTGTGTATGAAGGTAGTGAGTTTGAATTTGATTCTGCATTTAACGGGCAGCCAGTGCAGTGACCGGCACAGGGCAGAGGCGTCCGAGTAGCGGCTGGACAGGAAGATGAGCCTGGCTGCCGCATTCAGGATGGATTGGAGAGGGGAGAGTCTGGTGCAGGGGAGGCCGATCAGCAACGAGTTGCAATAATCGAGCCGGGAGTGGATGAGGGCAACAGTGAGCGTTTTTAGCGCGTCCATGGCGAGAAAAGCACGTATTCTTGCGATGTTCTTGAGCTGCAGCTGACATGTTTGGGCAAGAGATTGGATGTAGGGGGTAAAGGAGAGATCTGAGTCGAATATAAACCCAAGACAGCGGGCGTGCTGGGAGCTATGGTGCCCCACACCGAGATGGAGATGTCAGGATGAGGTCGGTTAGTGGAGGGCAGTAACAGGAGAAGGTCAGTTTTAGAGAGGTTCAGTTTTGTAGAGAGAGGACATAGTGTTGGAGACAGCGGACAGACAGTCGATGGTGTTCTGGAGGAATGTTTCTGTGATGTCAGGTGTATAGCTGGGTGTCGTCAGCATAGAGATGGTCTGTCAATTGGGGGCTGTGTAGATGGAGAAGAGGAGGAGGCCGAGGACCAAGCCCTGGGGGACCCCAACAACAAAGGGAAGAGGAGGGGAGGGGGGCAAGGACCGAGCCATGGGGGACCCCCTAACAGCAAGGGGAAGAGAAGGGGAGTTAGAATCAGCAAAGGAGACGGTGAATGAGTGGTCAGATAAGTAGGAAGAAAACCAGGAGAGTGCTGTGTCCTTCAGGCCGATGGAGTGAAGCATACTGAGGAGGAGTTTGTGCTCAACAGTGTCATATGGTGCAGAGAGGTCGAGGAGAATCAGTTGTCACCCCTCAATTTGGCCGTTAGGAGGTCATTTGACACTATAGTCAGTGTGGTTTCTGTCGAGTATAGAGGGCAGAAGCTGGACTGTAGGGGGTCAAGAAGAGAGTTTTCTAAAAGATAGCTTACAAGGTGGGAGTAAACAAGGCATTCTAGTAGTTTGGAGATGAACAGTGGGTTGGAGATGGGTCGGTAGGAAGCATCAGTTGAATTCAGAGTCGGTTTCTTTAGCAGTGGGAATATGATGGCATGTTTGAATGAGAAGGGGAAGATGCCAGAGGTCAGAGAGAGGTTGAATACAGTGGTGAGGTGGGAGATAACCACCGGGAAGAGGGACCAGAGGAGGTGAGAGGAGTGAGCAGAGGAGAGCAATCTGGAGACCTCTTCCTCTGTTGAGTACAGACAGTGAGCAGGCACTAGATGCAGTACTGATGAGAGTAGGGTCGGGACTAGTCTGGGATTGGGAAGTTATTTCCTGCCGGATATCGTCAATTTTCTTTTTGAAGTAAGCAGCCAGCTCTTCAGCACTGAGATCCATCACTGGGGATGGAACTGCAATTTTGGGCTGAGAAGGGAGTGGAAAGTGTCAAAGAGTCATTTAGAGTTGTGAGGTAGTGAGGAGACGAGAGAATTGAAGTAGACTTGTTTGGCATGATGGAGGGTGAGGTTGTAAGTTCTGAGTATGAATTTGGAATGGAGAAAGTCTGGCGAAAGGAAGGCTGCCCCCCTCAAAAGAGGTCCTAGAATAGAAAGAACAAGGGTTCCCATATACAGTACATTAGCGTTGAGTCTTCTGAACCCGCTGGTTCATAAGCCAACACCAGAGCCATCTTCCTGTGGTTTCACTACCTAAACACATGAATATTCAGCCAAGCCGAAAATTCATGTGTAAAGGGCAGTTAGGGAAAGCAGCTATAGGACTAAAGATCGTTCATCTACCAGTTCTTGAAGGTGTATGGGTGGCTTAATAGTACCACTACTACCACATTTCCCCAAAAATAAGACACTATCTTATATTTATTTTTGCCCCAAAAGAGACACAGTGTCTTATTTTCGAGGGTGTCTTATACTTACCTAGCCGATGGCGTTCCGTGTCCTTTGCTCTGATAGCATTCTCTTCCTGGTAACGGGGCCTTGAATACCCTGCCTCCAGCAAGCGAGTGCTGTGATTGGATCACGAGCGCCACTGGCTCAGCCAACCAGAGCCAGCGCTCAATGAATCAATCACAGCCAGAAGCGTAACTTGAAGCCCGTGGGCCCCAATGCAAAACCTGTAACAGGGCCCCCAACTATAATGCTTTATTCATATGACTAGGCTCCCTATATGGAGAGGAGAGGCCTAATGGGCCCCCTAAGGCTACTGGGCCGGGGTGCAACCGCATCCCCTGCATCCCCTATAGTTATGCCCCTGATCACAGCCATTCAGTGATGTCAGGTTATGGCTTATTATCGGGGTAGGTCTTATCAGGGAAACACGGTAGTAGAGAGGAATGTAAACCAGCAACCAGTGCACACTTTCCTTCTACCACTGAGCAGCGATTGGATCAGAGTTTTTGAAGCCTGGGCAGAAACCCACCAAGAATAGAGGTTCATGGTGTCCAATGTTGGGCATCCTATAAACAGGCTCGCCACAATGTCATCTATAGAATCTATTGCAAAACTCCAACCAGGCAACATGGTGGCTCAGTGGTTAGTGCTGTTGTCTTGCAGTATGGTAGTCCTTGGTTCAAATGTGACTATGGATGCAATCTGCATGGAGTTTGTATGGTCTGCCAGTGTTGGTTTCCTCCCACACTCCAAAAACATACTAATAAGTGAACTGAGACTGTGAGCTCCAAGGAAACAGAACCCAATACCATGTGATGTATTGCTCTGTGCTATATAAATCAGACTCATAAATAGACTCAATCCCACTAAGATTGGACATCCAGGGTGATATATGGCTGCTAGATCTCAGACAGAAGTCCTCTACAGGCCCTGAGGTCTCCAGCTTGATTAGAAGATGGTCCTCTGATATCTAAGGCTGCCCATAGACTGGCCAACCACTAGACTTTAATCATCGTATAACAAAACGTTCTTCTGGTTTCTAGTTTCTCACCACTTTCCCAGATCACAGCTTGCTGTCAGTAAATGGGAACATTCTGGTTAGTATTCATTACACCTATACAGACCCGATACATTGGACAATTGTATCTAGCGTAGGTAGTCGATAATCCTCTGTGAGCTAAATAGTCTGGACTCCAGGTTGACACATTTTACCTGCACAGATACATTGTAACAAACTAGCAGTTCAGACTGTTTGTGGCCCATGGTTTAGCTCACAGAGGATTATCTAGAATGGATATATTTTCGCAAACCTTCAGCAGGGAAAGATAATGGGGAATGGTCCCTGAGATTGTTGTCAGTGCAACGATTGTATTAAGAAGCATAGCGTCATAATTTGCGACCCTAGTATGCCAGAAAACATACATATACAGTAAACATTAATAGATTTACCCCAAGAGGTCTGAACATATCTATCTATCTAATATCTATCCATCTCATATCTAACCATCTCATATCTAACCATCTCATATCTATCCATCTCATATCTATCCATCTCATATCTATCCATCTCATATCTATCCATCTCATATCTATCCATCTCATATCTAGCCATCTATCCATCTCATATCTAGCCATCTATCCATCTCATATCCATCCATCTATCCATCTCATATCTATCCATCTCTCTCATATCTATCCATCTCTCTCATATCTATCCATCTCTCTCATATCTATCCATCTCTCTCATATCTATCCATCTCTCTCATATCTATCCATCTCTCTCATATCTATCCATCTCTCTCATATCTATCCATCTCTCTCATATCTATCCATCTCTCTCATATCCATCCATCTCTCTCATATCCATCCATCTATCTATCTATCTATCTATCTATCTATCTATCTATCTATCCATCCATCCATCCATCACATATCTATCTATCTATCTATCTCCTATCTATCATCTATCTATCTATCTATCTATCTATCCATCCATCTCCTATCTATCTATCTCATATCTATCTCATATCTATCTATCTGTCTCATATCTCTCTCATACCTATCTATCTAGCTCATATCTATCTATCTCATATCTATCTATTTGTCTCATATCTATCACTCATATATCTCTCTCTCATACCTATGTTTACTATCTATCTATCTATCTATCTATCTATCTATCTATCTATCTATCTATCTAATATCTATTTATCTATCTATCTGTCTCATAGCTCTCTCTCATACCTATCTATCTATCTCCTATCTATCTATCTATCTATCTATCTATCTGTCTCATAGCTCTCTCTCATACCTATCTATCTATCTCCTATCTATCTATCTCCTATCTATCTATCTATCTATCTATCTATCTGTCTCATATCTCTCTCTCATACCTATCTATCTAGCTCATATCTATCTAGCTCATATCTATCTATTTGTCTCATATATCTATCACTCATACCTATGTCTACTATCTATCTATCTCATATCTATCTATCTATCTATCTATCTCATATCTATTTATCTATCTATCTGTCTCATATCTCTCTCTCATATCTATCTATCTGTCACATATCTATCTCTGTAGAGTATCTATCTAGCTGCCTGTCTGTCTGTCTGTCTATCATGCAACACTTTAAATTTCCGGCATTATGGGTAAATCTAACATGAAAAGATCATGAAATGTATCAGACGGTGGGTTCCATTCCTCTCCGGGGCCTTTTACTGATCCTTATGCTATAATTACCCTGACATATGGATTGATGTGTCGTATGACCATTCTATTGGCATAATTAATGAGAGCGATGCTTGCTGCCAGCTCTCCTCTATACATTCCACCGGCTGGATCTCATTACAGGACATTTGACATCCTGGGGAGAATGTCACTTCGGTTCCTGGAACCAAGCGCTGAGATCTAGGAAAAGACTTCACAGAGGTGACAATGTAGCGCTGGTGCCTGTGAGCTGCACAGCATGGACTCCAGATTGATACATTGTAGCAAACCACAAGACAGATTTGTGCAGCTGCTGCTGATCTGTTGAGCTCAGAGTGCATTGTCTACACTGGATACAAATGTAACAAAGCCTCAGCTGTGCAGGTATGGGGTAAATGTAATAGGAAGAAAACCTGGAAATGAGTCAAATATGAGTGCTGAGAGATGGGGATGAGACTCCAACCTGCGTGAGGTCTGCGGGTTACATTACAGCGAAACCGCTGACTAATGAGGAAAATATCTTATCAGATGAAAGTTGTTACCTTGAGAAATCATTTTCCCCCTCAGTACAGAGAGATGCGGTCACGAACTACAGAAGACAATCGGCGCCTCGGGAGGACTAGGAGATTGGATTACTGCACATGGCATGACGACAGACAAGAGGTTTACATATATACAGATGCGTTATTCGCCAAACCAACATTTGGCGCAACAAAGCTGTTAGTTGTCTATGAATTGACATTGATGTGCCAAAAGTCATGGGACAGGAACTAATGCCATATAGGACCCTCTCTAGCCTGGCAAAGTGCAGCAGCTCAATGTGGTATCAATTCCACAAGTGGACAGAAGACGTTTGGAAGGATGTTGAACCATTTGGATGCCCCCATAGCTCCATGGTATTTGTAGGTGTGGGATCTCAGGAGTGCATGGACCTCTCCACCACATCCCATAAATGCTGGATTGGGCTCATGTTGGGTGAAGGGGCAGGTCAGCTGATTCATAGGAACTTCCCAGAAGGCTCCTCCAACCAATTCTGGACAACTTTGGCCGGATGGTACAGAGCATTATCTGCTGGAATATCCCATCATTGTGGGGGTTCATGAAGTCCATGAAGGGCTGCAAATGGCCACCAAGTATTGAAATATAGCAGCACCAGTCAATGATATGCTTAGGCAAACCTGTAGACCCAACCCATGCCATGTGTACACCCCACAGCAGTACGGAGCCACCACCAACCTGCACAGTGCCTTGTAAACCACTGGCTTCATGGGGTCTGTGCCACACACGAGCCCTACCATCGGCCTGAAACAACTGGTACCATTGCTCATCAGACCAC
Source organism: Eleutherodactylus coqui (assembly GCA_035609135.1). Taxonomy (NCBI): domain Eukaryota; kingdom Metazoa; phylum Chordata; class Amphibia; order Anura; family Eleutherodactylidae; genus Eleutherodactylus; species Eleutherodactylus coqui. Next base: position 33,909,286 of record CM069405.1, read on the forward strand.
GCAACAATGCCCAAAAAGTATGCAACAAAGCTCTCAGCCATTGAAATGGCCAATTAGCTTCATGACTTCACAATGTTCTTTCCCTGCAAAAATGCGCAGGAGAATATACCACGCTGCATGGTTTTTTTTTAATGACCAAAATACATAGGCAAAGTTCGGACATATTCTATTTTCTGCGCATTACGTGCGCAAAAACGCATGCAAAGAGACTCGTGAATCCGGCAAAAAAAAGGATCTTTGGTCCTAGGACAAAATTTGCCTCAGTCTGGTGGTGGGGGAATTATTACCTTCTCTCTGTTCTGCCACGGATCCACCTGTTCTTGTTTGTTCCGACATGGCTGTGGTGCTCCTGTCACTAGTTGAATGCACTGGTAGTCAGACAGTGCATGTTGCTTCCTGATTGGACAGCACTGTTCACATGAGCAGTACTGGCCAAACAGAGAAGTATGTGATGTCTTGGACTACCAATGCACCATCCCAGCTCCGTGTGCATTGGGTAGTCAAAAAATTACTGTTGCCACCTTGGAGATATGAAGGGCGGCCCCAGAAACAGAGTTCCTCACACCATAATATAACCTCAGGCCAGGAGCAGTGGGGGCCAGAATTAGAGATAGGTGCAGGTCCCAGAGATGGTGCCTACATCTATTACGGATTATCCTTTAAGGAGCATTTCTAGATACAGTATATCTATCTATCTATCTCTCATATCTATCCATCTCATATCTATCCATCTCATATCTATCCATCTCATATCTATCCATCTCATATCTATCCATCTCATATCAATCCATCTCATATCAATCCATCTCATATCAATCCATCTCATATCAATCCATCTCATATCAATCCATCTCATATCTATCTATCTATCTACATATCTATCTATCTATTCCATATCTATCTATCTCATAACTATTTCATATCTATCTATCTATTCCATGTCTATCTCATATCTTTCTCATATCTATCCATCTCATATCTATCTATCTCATATCTATCTCATATCTATCTCATATCTATCTCATATCTATCTACATATCTATCTCATATCTATCTCATATCTATCTACATATCTATCTCATATCTATTTCATATCCATCTCATATCTATCCATCTCATATCTATCCATCTCATATCTATCCATCTATCTCATATCTATCCATCTATCTCATATCTATCCATCTATCTCATATCTATCCATCTATCTCATATCTATCCATCTATCTCATATCTATCTATCTCATATCTATCCATCTCATATCTATCCATCTCATATCTATCCATCTCATATCTATCCATCTCATATCTATCCATCTCATATCTATCCATCTATCTCATATCTATCCATCTATCTCATATCTATCCATCTATCTCATATCTATCTATCTCATATCTATCTATCTCATATCTATCCATCTCATATCTATCCATCTCATATCTATCCATCTCATATCTATCCATCTCATATCTATCCATCTATCTCATATCTATCCATGTCATATCTATCCATGTCATATCTATCCATGTCATATCTATCCATGTCATATCTATCCATGTCATATCTATCCATGTCATATCTATCCATCTATCTATCTATCTATCTCATATCTATCTATCTATCTCATATCTATATATTTATCTATCTATCTATCTCCTATCTATCGATCTCCTATCTATCTATCTCCTATCTATCTATCTCCTATCTATCTATCTCCTATCTATCTATCTCCTATCTATCTATCTATCTCCTATCTATCTATCTCCTATCTATCTATCTCCTATCTATCTATCTCCTATCTATCCAGCTCATATCTATCTATCTATCTCCTATCTATCTATCTCCTATCTATCTATCTCCTATCTATCTATCTCCTATCTATCTATCTCCTATCTATCTATCTCCTATCTATCTATCTATCTATCTATCTCATATCTATCTATCTATCTATCTCATATCTATCTCATATCTATCTATCTAACTATCTATCTATCTCATATCTATCTATATCCTATCTATCTCTCTCATATCTATCTCTCTCCTATCTATCTATCTATCTATCTATCTATCTATCTATCTATCTATCTATCTATCTATCTCATATCTATCTCATATCTATCTCTCTCATATCTACATATCTATCTCATCTCTATCTATGCAATCGGCATAGATTCATTTAAATAATAACCCTAAATATTCCGGACCACGATGCTTTGCAGTAGACCCTGCATTCTCCCTAATTACTTTAGGTGAGTCTTCTCTAGATATAGCAGAATATGGAAGGTAGTGGATTTGTAGGTAGAATTTCAGGTCACGTCCTTAACATGTAAACTACTAGCAACATAAAGGCACTTGCCTTGAATATATATGACCGCCCCCCCCCCCCCCATCCTGCTATTGCTCTCCTTAGTCAGCCTCTTGTGTTTACACGTTAAAGCTGCAGCAGATAAGAGGTTTTACATAAATAGGAAGCAATGTCCTGGGTCTGCGGCCACGCCATTCAGCTCCGGTTGAACTCATACATTAATAGGTCGCCCCTTTTCCCATAATCTTCACTCTCGTACACCTGCCGTACAGAAGGGGCGTTATGACTTCTGCATCTCTACCAGTGTGTGGCTCCCTCTCCCCTCCCCATTAATGAGTCCAAAGTTTATCTCAATTAGGAGAGTCAAAGGACACGAAGACAATTACATAGTCACAAAGTCAAAGCGCCGGCGCTTAAACCGAGCCGCTCTATTAATCCGCTCAAGGAGATCAGACATAAAGGGACTCCTTGTGACTGCGGCTTTAATTCCTCCCCGTGCTTTGTGTGTTTCTTGCGCCTCTGCTGCTAAAGAGTTCTTTGATTTAGCCGTGTAGGGTAGGGATTATCCGACACCAAAACACAACTTCTTATGCCGCCAACCGCAGTGAAAACGGTGGAACAAAAGATGAATCTGGGGCAAGAAGTGATAACTATCAGCCGGAGCGGTCTGCGCAATAATCAAGAGCCGCACACGGGCGGACCGAATTCTACATGTGGGACACCGGAACGGACTCCGGCTGTGAGCCCGGCCGGCGACCTTGCTGTGCTGTATTGCGGACGACCGCGGTGGCCCGCTGTTGGTCATGTGCAGAAAAAAGGATATTCTGGTCATGAAGATGAAGCTTAAGCATTGTGGTAATAACACTTCCTAATATAGTTTGAGCCCCAATTTCTACCAGTTTCAAGATTTCTGCTTGCTATCAGTGAATACCAACATTCTTGATTCCATCTAGAGCCTTAAATCATATATATATATATATATATATATATATATATATATATATACACATATAGATATAGATAGATAGATAGAGACATAGATATAGATAGATAGATAGAGACATAGATATAGATAGATAGATATGAGACATAGATAGACAGATATGAGACAGATATGAGACAGATATGAGACAGATATGAGACAGATATGAGACAGATATGAGACAGATAGATATGAGACAGATAGATATGAGACAGATAGATATGAGACAGATAGATATGAGAGAGATAGATATGAGAGAGATAGATATGAGAGAGATAGATATGAGAGAGATAGATATGAGAGAGATAGATATGAGAGAGATAGATAGGAGAGAGATAGATAGATAGATAGAGACATAGATATGAGAGTGATAGAGAGATGAGATGGATAGATAGATATGAGATAGATATGAGATAGAGAGATAGAGAGATATGAGATAGATAGATAGAGATAGATAGATAGAGATATGAGAGAGATAGATAGATATGAGATAGATAGATAGATAGGAGATAGATAGATAGATAGATAGGAGATAGATAGATAGATAGAGATATGAGAGAGATAGATAGATATGAGATAGATAGAGAGATAGATATGAGATAGATAGATAGAGAGATAGATATGAGATAGATAGATAGAGAGAGAGATATGAGATAGATAGATAGAGAGAGAGATATGAGATAGATAGATAGATATGAGAGAGATAGATAGATAAATAGTATGAGATAGATAGAGAGATAGATATGAGATAGATAGATAGATATGAGATAGATAGATAGATAGATATGAGAGAGAGAGATAGATAGATAGATATGAGATAGATATGAGATAGATAGATATGAGATAGATAGATATGAGATAGATAGATATGAGATAGATAGATAGATATGAGATAGATAGATAGATATGAGATAGATAGATATGAGATAGATAAATAGATATGAGATAGATAGGTATGTGAGAGATAGATAGATAGATAGATAGATAGATAGATATGAGATAGATAGATATGAGATAGATAGGAGATAGATAGATAGATATGAGGGAGATGGATGGATAGATAGATAGGAGATAGATAGATAGATAGATATGAGATAGATATGAGATAGATAGATATGAGATAGATAGATAGATAGATAGATATGAGATAGATATGAGATAGATATGAGATAGATATGAGATAGATAGATATGAGATAGATAGATATGGGATAGATAGACACACAAACAGAAGCCCTGCAACTGTTTTATTTGCACATGGAAAGAATACTGGAGGCCATTAAGAACATTTCTATTTACCAACAGCAAACAGAGACTTTGAAAAAAGTTCAATAAATAAACAAATTGACACATTTTTGTTTACATACAGAGCTGTATGGGTTGTTAGCAGCTCTGATGCATTGCAACAAGCCCTGCAGCTGTTGTACTTGGATGTGGTAACGATGGATATTAGTTTCTAGAAGCTTTCTATTCACCAACAGCAAACAGAGACTTTGAAAAAGGTTCAGTGGATAACCTGAGCGCAGAATTAAGGGATATTTTAGTTTATGCAGAAACAAGTTTAAATGTAGTATTATTAAGACTCTCTATTATAGTTTGTGTGCCAATTCCCACCACTTTCAAGCTCTCTGCTTGCTATCAGTGAATAGAAACATTCTTATAAGAGAGAGCTGGTTCTACAACGTTACAGGCCTTGCAGCTGCATTATGTGGAAATCGTTAAGATAGACTATTAGTCTTTAGATGGTTTCTATTCACCAAGAGCAAACGGAGATTTTGAAAATGGATCAGTGAATAATCTGAGCAGCGATTTAAAGGGAGTATTCTGCTTTAGGCAGTAAAAGTGTTGTATTATGAAAACCCTCTCTCCAATTCCTTACTATTTTCAAGATCTCTGCTTGCTGTCAGTGGGTGGAAACCTTATGTGTATGTATTATGAGCCTAGAAACCCTTACAGCTGAGGGCTGATACACTCTAACAAGCCAACACCGGTATTGATTTGGCAAGACAGGTTAGGTTTGTAAGTAGAGAGGTTTCTATTCCCTGACAGCAAGGAGGAGTATTGAAAATGACAAGGAGTTGAAACACAAAGCATATCAGAAAGTTGCAGAACGTTTGATACTATAATGATTAAGTTGTATTACCACAAGACTGGACTAGGCATTCAAAAGGATATTGCAATTTTCAAGAATGCATTCCAGATTTGCCTTTCAGGAGTCTGGAAAAGCTGGGTGATGGTCACACCGTAAGCTGCAGTAGTGGCCATGTGGATTTACTTTGGTATATAGTGCTGAATTGTCCTGCTTCCTCTCTCTTACCGATCAATCTGTGTCAGTCTTTACTGCAGTTCTGTCATTCTATTCATGAACCAGGAAAAAAACAATGCTGTATATGCATACTATGCCGCAGCTGTCACGGCTTTCTATGGAGCCTTCTAGGTCTTTAACGGTTTCCCATGACGGCAACAAAAGACCAATTTAGCGCAGCCAGGCCGTCACCAGTGATCCGTATGGTAAAAGCATTGCGACGGCTTTGACTTCCATTATAGGAGGCTTCTCCATTTGTTCTTGGAGGGCGATCTGCCACTTACGGTTACCTGTGAGCAGGATCTTGTGAACGCCATGCTTTTAGTATTGTCAAGCGGAGATGCATCATTCATGAGCAGCCCTTTCAATGAAGATCAGCTTTCCCCCCGCAGGAGCCGGGGGGCCACACTGCCTCGTATCAGGACACTCCGCTCATCAGAGTACATACTCGTAAATCCCCCTCCCCCCCACTTCTACGTACTCGGAGACACCTGCCAACAGGTAGCCCAGGTAGGCGAAATATACAAAGCCGACCATCATCACATGACCTTGCAACACTGACAAACTAATAATATGATCAATGGTCAACAGGCTGCCCTGCAGATGGTGAGAGCGATGCTCTGCGGCTGCAGCATGTCGATTAAAGGGCCGGTTATAGGGCTTAGATTTGGGTGTTACATTGTATGGAGGAAGGAATGTTTCAGTGGAATGGAATCTTCCCGGAGGGAGGTAGAGACTCCGAGAGGAATGTTCGCAGGGTCCGCACCACATGGCTGCGCCAAGGCGATTGGACAAAACAAAATGTATATTTTACTGTAATGTGCCGCAACACATGGCACGGTTATTGCAGTAGAAATTCACTCTTAAAGGGGAAATGCCCTTAAAAATTGCTTGTTGGGTACAATCCGGATAAAACTGCGGTGACAGAAGAGGGCGCTCCAATATGGGGCAATTTTTCCAAAAAAGTTTTAAAAACATCCTAAAAACAGCTTAAGTTTACGGACTTTTTCATGACGGCAGCACAAAAGTTTTGGGACTTGTTTGCAGCGATGCGCAGCTGAGCAGAAGTTTCCGCCGAAGTCCCCGCTGGTGACCGAGGGCCATTATCTACAAGGTCTCGCCGTGTACGGCTTCCCAGAGGCCAAGTCCTTTAGAAGGAGGCTGATAATCAGCGGTTGTCAGCGCAGGTAAAAGCTGTAGTTAAACAGCTGAAATTATTAGCTTTCTGCCTCTCTGGCTGGATGCTGAGAGCTGACAAAAAGAATCGTGAATTTTGCAGGCGTTTGACAGGTGAAATTATGGTTCTTCACTTAGTATTCGAGGAACAATCGTGCTTCAAAGAACAGCGCTGGTCACCAGCGGATTCTCAGAAGATGAGAGGGATGGAGGGGGGATAAGCCGGCTCTGCCCAGAATAGAGAGGAGAAAGAACATGTACAGGCGTACAGTATATATCATGAATGGCCACTTTATTAGAGACCCCCATCTAGTAGAGCGTTGGACCTACTTTTGGTCTTCAGAACCGCAGCAGTTCGTCAGGGTGGAGATCTCACTGGGTGATGAAATTGTTCCACAGGAGTATCGGCCCCTGCGGACAGGAAGCTTCTTGTAAGTGGCTACAGGTTATGCAGGTGCTGATTTGTTTTGACCAGGAAGGAGTCATGGAGGGCATAAGGGACAAAATGGGGGCATTATTACTGTATGAGGGTGCAGTGGGGGTGCTCTTACTAAAAGGGAGCACAATGGGGGCACTAGTGCTGTTTGGGAGCACAATAGGGGAACTATTACTGTATGGGAGCACAATGGGTACACTTACTTTAAGAAAGCATAATGGGGGCACTATTACTGTATGAGGGTGCAGTGGGGGCATTCTTACTAAAAGGGAGCACAATGGGGGCACTAGTGCTGTTTGGGAGAACAATAGGGGAACTATTACTGTATGGGAGCACAATGGGTACACTTACTTTATGAAGGCACAATGGGGGCACTATTACTGTATGAGGGTGCAATGGGGGCACTCTTACTACATGGGAGCACAATAGGGGCACTATTACTGTATAGGAGCACAATGGGGGCACTGGTGCTGTTTGGGAGCACAATAGGGGCACTATTACTGTATAGGAGCACAATGGGTACACTTACTTTATGAAGGCACAATGGGGGCACTATTACTGTATGAGGGTGCAGTGGGGGCACTCTTACTACATGGGAGCACAATGGGGGGCACTAGTGCTGTTTGGAAGAACAATAGGAGAACTATTACTGTATGGGAGCACAATGGGTACACTTACTTTAAGAAAGCACAACGGGGGCACTATTACTGTATGAGGGCGTAATGGGGGCACTCATACCACATGGGAGAACAATGGGTGGCATTAGTATTGTTTGGGAGCACAATAGGGGTACTATTACTGTATGGGAGCAAAATGGGGGTACTATTACTGTTTAAGAGCACATTAGTGGCACTTTTAGTTTACGGAAGGACAATAGGGGCACAATTATTGTATGAGAGCACAATGCGCACACTTTTACGGTTTAAGAGCACATTAGTGGCACTATTAGCGTATGGGAGAACAATAGGGAGACTGTTACTGTATATCAGCACAATAGGGACACTATTATGGAACACTGTATGGGAGCACAATCGGGATACGATTACTGTGTATAGGCAGAAATGGGGTGCTATTCCTGTTTGGGACCTACAGGGGACACTATTACTGTTTAGGGGCATTATTACCATCTGGGGCTCTATGGATAGAGTGCTTGTGTAGAGGTGAGGTGGGGAGGGTGCCGGAGAAGTGAGGAGGCAAAATTCTGCAGAGATGAGTCATGGCTGAAAGAGTCGTTGCTACGGCGGTCTGGCACAGATGGAGCAGAAATGAGAAAATGAATGATGATCACCATCAGAGAAGCCTTCACCCGAATCACTGGAGGGAACTTACTGTAATCACTGTTTGCTAACTATATATTTGTTTTTTGCTTTAGTTGGTTGACTGGGGAATGGGGGAGGTGGGGCATATATCCATAGATCTTATAACCCCTAGCAACGCAACTGGGACAAGTGCATCTAAGCAACAGACGCTTCAGGGTTCAAAACTTGCCTCGCTGCCCATGGGACTGTAATTACGCCACTGCATGGGTTGTGTCTGGTACTGCAGCTCAGCTGCACTGATCTGGATGGGGCTGAACTGCAATACTGAACACAACCATAGACAGGTGGGGCATCATTTAGAAGAAATCAGTCACGTATTCTAATCCTGGACAACCCCTTTAAGTAGACAGATGGGTACAAAAAATGTAAAAAAAATCGTATGGTGACAGCATCCTCAATCTGATGAGATCACAGGGACACAACAGGCTTAAGATGAGAAGTAACATGTCCGCTGTGATACAAGTGTGATCAACACAACACAAAAACACAAAAGGCAAATATGATGAAAAGGGAAGAATAAAGCCCAAGCAGCGCCGCAGACTGTCAGCAAATAATAGTTGTCCTCCAGATCCCTTATATACTGCTCCCCACATATTCCCGGAGCCCCCTTTGAAGTACGTTGTTTCAGGCTGCAGCTGCCATCTGAAGAGTCTTCCTGCCATGAACACAATGTAATCTCTCCGGCGAGGAGTCCTTATTTGTAGGTAGACCTGTACAGTGTGATATAACATAAGGAGGAGGGGGCTTCAAGACCTTTCACTAAAATCGTGGGGCCTCCAATCTAGTGCTGGGACAAGCCATAATGCCAGAAGAACTGCTCCTCTCAGTGACAGAAATGACTGTCATGTGACAGCTGCTCCTTCTCTACCGACAAGAAGCAAATAATACTGCTCTCCTATGTGTACAGTGTGTGGTGACATCATAGCAGCAGTCTACACCTAGCAGCTCAGAGAGAGAGAAGAGATCCTGCTCCGCTATGTGTACAGTGTATGGAGACATCATAGCAGCAGTCTACACCCACCAGCTCAGAGATGGAGAAGAGATCCTGCTCTCCTATGTGTACAGTGTATGGAGACATCATAGCAGCACTTTACACCCACCAGCTCAGAGATAGAGAAGAGATCCTGCTCCCTATGTGTACAGGGTATGGAGACATCATAGCAGCAGTCTACACCCACCAGCTCAGAGATAGAGAAGAGATCCTGCTCCCTATGTGTACAGTGTATGGAGACATCATAGCAGCAGTCTACACCCACCAGCTCTGGGATAAAGAAGAGATCCTGCTCCCTATGTGTACAGTGTATGGAGACATCATAGCAGCAGTCTACACCCACCAGCTCAGAGATAGAGAAGAGATCCTGCTCCCTATGTGTACAGTGTATGGAGACATCATAGCAGCAGTCTACACCCACCAGCTCAGAGATGGAGAAGAGATCCTGCTCTCCTATGTGTACAGTGTGTGGAGACATCATAGCAGCAGTCTACACCCACCAGCTCAGGGATAAAGAAGAGATCCTGCTCCCTATGTGTACAGTGTATGGAGACATCATAGCAGCAGTCTACACCCACCAGCTCAGAGATAGAGAAGAGATCCTGCTCCCTATGTGTACAGTGTATGGAGACATCATAGCAGCAGTCTACACCCACCAGCTCAGAGATGGAGAAGAGATCCTGCTCTCCTATGTGTACAGTGTGTGGAGACATCATAGCAGCAGTCTACACCCACCAGCTCAGGGATAAAGAAGAGATCCTGCTCTCCTATGTGTACATTGTATGGAGACATCATAGCAGCAGTCTACACCCACCAGCTCAGAGATAGAGAAGAGATCCTGCTCTCCTGTGTGTACAGTGTGTGGTGACATCATAGCAGCAGTCTACACCCACCAGCTCAGAGATAGAGAAGAGATCCTGTTCCCCTATGTGTACAGTGTATGGAGACATCATAGCAGCAGTCTATACCATCAGCTCAGAGCTGGAGAAGAGATCATGCTCCCTATGTGTACAGTGTGTGGTGACATCACAGCAGTGTACACCCACCAGCTCAGAGATGGAGAAGAGATCCTGCTCCCCTATGTGTACAGTGTATGGAGACATCATAGCAGCAGTCTACACCCACCAGCTCAGAGATGGAGAATAGATCCTGCTCCCTATGTGTACAGTGTATGGAGACATCATAGCAGCAGTCTACACCCACCAGCTCAGAGATAGAGAAGAGATCCTGCTCTCCTATGTGTACAGTGTATGGAGACATCATAGCAGCAGTCTACACCCACCAGCTCAGAGATAGAGAATAGATCCTGCTCCCTATGTGTACAGTGTATGGAGACATCATAGCAGCAGTCTACACCCACCAGCTCAGAGATAGAGAAGAGATCCTGCTCTCCTATGTGTACAGTGTATGGAGACATCATAGCAGCAGTCTGGAAAACTGAGAAATAGAGATATGGACTGCAGAGGCAAAAACTGGTGATAAATGCAGGATAGAATTCATATAATGGCCAGATATAGTGTTATTTTCCGTGTACCTATATGGCAGCTTAAAGGGACACCAGTTTTCCCAGCGCAATTAAGTCACAAGTTGCAGTTTGTAATTACTGGCTTCCCTCTTTTTAGTTATTTATGTCTTAACCTTTACAAAACTCATCAATCCTAGTTACAAAGACCAAACCCCTCCCTAATATAAGATAATAGCACTCAGTGTTTATATTGCCCTAAATATAAAGCACATGTCCCTTTAAGATAAAATGTGGGTGACAACCAATATGTCCGCCATAACAGCTCTCCCAGAAGTGGTCACCCAGCTCTCCTAGACTCTAGCTATACTGTGAAGTGGGCATAAGGCTTGTATCCCTTGCATTACTCGGTCATGTTGTCATTCAGGAGCCTAGGAAAGCTGGATGACAACCTAAGGCGGCCATATTGGTTGCCATCCTCCTGAAAAAAATCTATACGCATAACCAAGAACTAATGGGATGGATTTTTTATTACATGACAGAGGAAAAAAGATTTCATGAGGATTTACATGTTTTAGGTTTTTCTGATTTTAACTGGAAAATCCCTTTAAATGCCAAACATGGCCGCCCTGGGTCTTTAACAACTACACATCCATCAGGGTCAGCCTGCTATTTATAGGCAGTATGATCTTAAAAATAGAATAAAGTGCCCCCCCCAACCCCCCCCCCCCCCCCAGTATCTGCAATCTTGGCCAATGTTTGAACAGACAGCGGTGGAAGGAAGCGTGTGTCATGCGGATGGCGTGACGCGGAGTGTATCGGGCTGTTATGTAACATGACGCGGTATTATGTTCGCACTGCTGATAGGATCGTGTATCTTGGCCGCGCCGAGCGACTCGGTGATTTATGTAAAACCTGGAATTAATACAGAGTCTATTATTGGCTCAGCGGGACGCCGTCCGCGCAGTTTAAACATAGCGACCTGTTGCTGGAACGGTCGCGGCCTCGGTGGCAGCCTGCCGACGTCTACCAAAACATCCTGTAACGAGCGGATTAGGGTTTTCTTAAAGGGACGGCTCTTCTCATTAAAGGGAGAATAGGAAAAAAACGCCCAAAAACATTGCTGCTGAGAAGCCGGAAAATCGCGCTTCAGGAGAAAAAGGGCGCGTCGCTCGTTAAAGGGCAAATCCTGCTTAAAACAATACATTTGTGTCAAAATTCTACTTAGATTTCCTAGTTTTAGCCGTTTTTGGGAAAGCTGGGTGACTAGCAATATGGCTGACCATATAGCTGCAGTATGGATTGTCACCCAACTTTCCTAGAGCTGGAAATGGTCTTTGGGAAAGCTGGGTGACTATCAATATGGCTGGCCTTATAGGTGTGGTATGGGTTGTCACTGGGCTTTCCTAGAATAGGAAATGGTCTATGGGAAAGATGGGTGACTATGAATATGGTTGACCTTATAGCTGTGGTATGGGTTGTCACTGGGCTTTTCTAGAATGGAAAATGGTTTATGGGAAAGCTGGGTGACTAGCAATATGGCTGACATTATATTTGTGGCAAGCGGTGTCACCGGGCTTTTCTATACTAGGAAATGGTTTATGGGAAAGCTGGGTGACTAGCAATATGGCTGACCTTTTAGCTGTGGTATGGGTTGTCACTGGGCTTTCCTAGAGTGGGAAATGGTCTATGGGAAAGCTGGATGACAAGCAATATGGCTGATATTATATTTGTGGCAAGCGTTGTCACCTGGCTTTTCTATAATAGGAAATGGTTTATGGGAAAGCTGGGTTAATAGCAATATGGCTCGCATTATAGCTTCTACAAGATTTGTCATCCAGCTTTCCTAAAGTGGAAAATGATCTATAGGAAAGCTGGGTGACAACTAATATGTCCAGCCACCGAAGTTGCAATATAGTTTCATATGGCAAAGCAGCTGGGGTTGTATCGGTGCATTACTAGACAGAGTTGCTGCTCACGATCCTGGGAAAGCTGTGTGATAACCCGTTAGAGCTATAAGAGCTATTTGGTTGTATTGATTGCCACCCAACTTTCCCAGAAGGAGGTGACCAGAATGAATGAGGACATTAGACCACAGGATGACATCACAATTTGTCACTCAGCTTTCCAAGAGTCCTGAATTACAAATCTTTGTTTGTGAATGAGTTGTCACAACTTATCTATCATCAATCTGGGAGCCGGGAATTTTTTTGGATCTGTACTGGCAGCCATATTGGTAGTCACCCAGCTTTTCCAGATGAATCACTTTTAGAGATTTCACACATGCTGAATCAAGGAACTGAACAGCTGAAGTCTGATAGGTGAAGTATGAACACATTACACAGGAGTCTGAGAAAGCTGGGTGACAACCCAACTTTCCCAAAAAGGTGGGAAAACAGCAGTAGAATAGAGCAACAGTGTCCCTTAGTAAGTTTTAGGGGAGGTGAGGAGGGGTGGGGTCTTCTAGAACACTTCAGCCAATCAGAAGCTGCATGAGAGACTGGATTTGAGCCCATCAGGCCGTGCGAAAGACAACCATCTTAACTAATTGTTACACTTGGAAGGAAACCAGCGGCCACTTAAAGGATCCATAATAACTGATTATTTACATCTATTTGCACAAAAATACAGTTATTTAGGAATAGGAGGGGCTCCTATAACCAGACTCCGCCCCCTAGAACAGTTTTTGGACAGAATGGACATCCCCTTTAAGTGCTGACATCATCGCTCTTTGATACATAGTAACAGTCACTGTTTACAGAACTAGATATATTCTTTGGCTCCGCCTCTAATTGGCTGAAGTCCAGCCCCTAAACGTATTGCGGTGTATTGCTTTAGCAGAGCGTTCCTACGCAATTTGTGTTGCCAGCCGGTCATTGACTGCGAACAGCCGTGCAAACTGCATGATGCACTGAACGATTGTTGGGGCATTAGGGCGGCTTCACACGGGCGTATTTGGGTGCGCAAAAATTGTGAGCGCCACGCACAGAGAATTGAACACATTGAGTTTAATGCGCACGGATTTTACGGACGAGATACAAATGCAGCGCGCTTTACTTGTACGCTTATCATAGGCCCCATAGAAGTCTATGCGGGGTGCGCAAATGTGTGCGCAATAGGAAACGGGATGCGCAATACGCTGGATGCTTCCACAATAGGAACACATCTGGACCTCATTAGGCTAAACAGCCATGTAAATGGGAGCGTAGGTTTGTCCCATGCGCCAAAAGCTATACCCGAAGGGCGCAAAAGTTACAGTAAAAATCTGGTCCGCGGCAAAAACCGCGCAGGGTAGCCGCGGATATACAGGCGGAATCCGGGTGGAAAATCCTACAGTGGAGTCCGCCCTGCGAGCGCGGCCCGAGGCCGTGTTTACACAGCCGATAGCGAGTTGCGCCTAAGATTATGAGTGCCCACTCGCATCGCACAGAACACGGACGCCCTGTCTGTGCGTTATGCCCTGTGCGAGACGCCGCGCATTGCAAGTCCTATCCTCGCAGGAGAACTGAACACAAACAGGACCGGCTAATAATGGGTTATCACAATGCGTGAGATCTGTGCGTCCTTCAATCGCGCAGGACGCACGCTATTTCTCCCCTCGTGTAAATACGGCCTGGCTCACACGAGCGTAATTTTATTGCATGTGCGCAATAGAAGCGTGCACAATACGCAATGGGTGGAGTCAATGAAAGTACATGGATTTTCCTTGATCCACGTGCGTTTAGTCATTGCGTATCATACGTGCGTAATAAAGAGCGCAGTGTGTTCTATTTTACCGCGTATTGCACGGTTTAGAGCCCTATCGTGTAGTAAACGCCATATGTGCGGTGGTTTTATGCAACGCGGCCGGAAGACCGCGCATGAAAGCATGCGTAAAATATGTAAAAAAGAGCTGTAACGGCGGCCATATTGACTTACTCAGCTTTCCCATGCTGAGGTTTGTATTTTCCCAACCCCCCAAAAGACGGACAGGTTGCATACGGCCCTCTCAGGTGTTGCCCGGTGCCAACTGCCCTCTTCTAAATTCTCCTCATGCCCACTGACTGGGACAATCACTCTTTTCCTTGCAGAGTCTTCCAAGACACGAGAGGCCTCAGGACTGCCCCCCCTCCTGCTTCTCTTCTTTGGCTCCGGTTCCTTCCCCTTGGCAAGAAAATGGCAGGATACCGCCACATCCATGCCAACATGGTCCGTGCCAACTGTACGTTTCTTGCGCTGGAAGCCAACCAAAGCTGGCGTGCTCTCCCTTAAGAAACCTTGGCCTCATACTCTAAATAACAGGATCCCTGCTGGAGGTTCTCCTCAGACGATGACACCGCTCCTTCCCGCTCCTTGGCTCCGCCGCTCACAGATAAACATTCAGACTAGCAAGATTGTACAGTAGCGGAGAACGCAGCACTGCCAGAAAGTGAGGAGAGAGGGGAGTATGAATGGATGGAACAGCGGGGGACTGACCGTGGGAAGAAGGACGGTGCGGGGTCTACAGGTGCAGAGAAGTATAGCCAGTGTCAGGCCAATACCCCCAGAAGAAGTATATATGTATACACACACATATATACACTCAGTGCAATGCCCACTAGAAGCAGTATATATTGTGGAGAAATGACCCCTTGTATGGAGGCTCTAGCACCCTGTTGTACCGCCTCTAGCTTGGATACAAGATGTGATACGGGCAGGCATGGAGGCTCTAGTACCCTGCTGTACCGCCTCTAGCTTGGATACAAGATGTGATACGGAGGCATGGAGGCTCTAGTACCCTGTTGTACCGCCTTCAGCTTGGATACAAGATGTGATACAGGCGGGCATGGTGGCTCTAGTACCCTGTTGTACCGCCTCTAGCTTGGATACAAGATGTGATACCAGCAGCCATGGTAACGGGGTGACATCTCTTCTCTGCGTCGTAGAGGCGTCTAGTGGCCAACAAGCTCTACACAAGCGGAAGAAGAGGTCACTACACACAAGGGGCCTCCGAGAGCCTCTTATAGGCCAAGGGGGGAACCACTTATAGGACCTCCGGTGACAAGACCGTCCATCTAATCACCACAACTCCCATCATTACAGATCTGTCTGAGATGGAACCGCAGGACTAGTCTGCAACAAAACAACAACTTCTTCAGGGGGCGGGGTGACTTTTTGACAGACAGTGTATGAGATGAGAAGCCGTTCCGTCGGTCTGCAGGGATCGGAGGCCGGGGATCAATCCATGGAGAATGTCCAGTAAATTATCTAAAAGTGTGTTTGACTTATTTTGCACTGATCTGTGGTTGCTCCGTTCACATCCAGAGCTGCATCTAGCACTCCGATTTCCATTCCTGCTTCCTCTGCATTGTTAGGCCTCATGACTGTGTGCAGATAAAGCACAGCCAGATTCCAAGTCCTAAGTTTTCAGTGCAGCTTTGGATGTGACTGGAGTAGATATTTACAAGAAACGTAAAGCAAAATCTTTCCAAATTCACTGCAAGCAGATTTATATTATTGCAGTCATGTGACATTGAAATGGACGCCTTCTGTGCCCTGTTATGGGGGTATTGTAACTGTCACTGCTATGGGGGTACTGTGACAATCACCGACATGGCGTTACTGTGACCTCTGCCTATATATTCGGGTATTGTGAGGGTCACTGATATGGGGGTACTGCAGCTGCCAAGGTTGTAGGTCTAATGGGAGGCACTTTGGTTGGAGGAGTTAGGGGGTGCTGGCTGCCACTGTGATGGGGACACTGTGGGGGTGACATATGAGGATACTTTAGTTGTCACTCTTATAGGGGGGCACAACGGGCTACACTCTTATGGGGGAGTTAGGGGGTGCAGGCTGGCACTGCTCTGGGGGTCCGATGCCAGTATTCTCCCCGTCTCTGTGTACCACCGTGTTTAGTACTGCAGTGAATGTAGGCTCCATTGACAGCTGGCGAGCCCTCCGGGAGCGGCGACAGATGAGCGCCACGTCCTCCGCACAGCGGCGCTTCTTATTTACCAAAATAAGTGCAAAATAAAGTGTTTTCCCGTAGCGCCCGATCCGGTCATTGCTAGTCAGCGACCGTGGTCAGGGCGCCCATGTCACGGCCCAGAGCGAAAGCATCTTGGCCAGGCTGCCAGGAACGGCGCCAAAAGCCAGCCTGCGTGCCGTGGCATTTGGTGACATTCTGATGAGCCCCTCCATATGCCGGCACAGATGTGGGAGAAGGTCAGCAGGCGGCCATGTTGTCGCCCCCCAGCCAAATCTGATGTTAATAAACTAAGAGCAAATACATTTTTGTTTCCCCCTCTGGTGAGGATGGCGGGCGGCCAGGAAAACGCCAGCTGTGGCGACCTCCGAACGCGGTTTACAGGCCTGAGCTTCTATAGAGAACAGTGCGGAGCCGGCGCGGCCGCTCATTAATAAAATAATCCGCTCTGGCAGCGAACATCAGCTCTGGGGGGAGAGGAGCAAACAGCAGGCAGCGCAGGAACACGGCCGCTCGCCCCGCAGCCAGCTAATCCTTCCTGGTGGCTTAAAGCGGCCCTTCTGACTGCGACTGTGCCGAGCCACGAGCCAAGTCCACAGCAAGTGCAGTCAGCGGGAACCCTCAGCATGCCCCCACAACCTGATGTCCTGTTTAGTCCAATCAAAGGGTGTCACTTAGTGCAGAACTACAACTCCCAGCATGCCCCAAAAACCTAATGCCCTGTTTAGTGCTATCAAAGGGTTTCACTTATTGCCGAACTACAACTGCCAGCACGCCACACAACTCAATGTCCTGCTATTTTAGAGACAATCCATGTTCTGTTTACTGCAGAACTACAACTCTCAGCATGGCCTAAGAACATGACAACCTGCTCAGTGCAATCTCAGACAGAAATTGGGAACTATGGCTTGCAGTACTACACCTCCCAGCATACCCCACAACCCAATGTCCTGCTTGGTGCAATCTTAGAAACAAATAGTGCTCTACCTATTGCAGAACTACAACTCCCAGCATGCCCTAGAACCAATTGTCCTGCTTAGTGCAATCTTAGAGACAAGCGGCGCTCTACCCATTGCAGAACCACAACTCCCAGCATGCCCCATAGCCCAATGTCCTGCTTAGTGCAACCTTAGATACAAGTAGCGCTCCATGTATTGCAGAACTACAACTCCCAGGATGCCCCATAGCCCAATGTCCTGCTTAGTGCAACCTTAGAGACAAGTAGCGCTCCATGTATTGCAGAACTACAACTCCCAGCATGCAGTAAAAACCTGACGTCCCACTCGATGCGATCTTACATTAGAAGCAAATGGGGATTTAGTTATAGCAGAACTACAACTCTCAGCAATTGCCAAAATTGTACAAAACCAAGCACTGGGATTTCAGAGCATGCTGGGAGTTGTAGTTCTGCTATACCTAGAATGCAATTTGCTATAGGCTTCATCTGAGGAAGACGTCGGACACGGGTTGGAATACCCCAATGCAAGTCTATGGGGTTCTAGCTCTGCGTAGTATGTACATCAGTGAGCCGGAAGTGATTTAAATGGGTTCCTTCACACCGTGATTTTTTTCTGCGCGCGATATTCTCTATTTTGGGGCGCAGTTGCGAGAAATCACACACAGAAATGCACTTAAACACCTGGGATTAAGTAGGCTGGCCCATCTACTTAAACATGGCGGACTGCGCCGATGTGAGCGGTCCCAGCAGCGCAAAAAAGTACAGTAAAAGGTGTCAATACATGCGTGATCGCACTCGGCTGGCACCCTGCATAGCGCATATATGTCACGGTATCGTAAGTGTATATGCCCTTACGCCCGTGTGCGTCCGCCCTCAGTCTGTGGCCTCCTACGAGATCCGTATATCACTATCACTTTCCTCTGCGCTGCTGTGGGGCTCGGATCTTCCAACGCAGCATGCTCCATTTTTGCGCGGATTCCGTGCGGACGGCTTTCTTTGAAGTCAATGGAAGCGGTCAACCCGTAGCCCGTCCACCATTAACATTGCGGACAGGTTGCGGATTCCGCGCCATCACATAGCGATGGCGCGGGGAGGGAAATTTGAAAAAAATTCAGTACTGTCCATGTCCTACGGCGAGCCGCCCGGTCCATGCGCCGTATAGATGAAGAAGCGAAAACCCTGCTGTCAGGGTCGGATTCCGCTGCGGGCTCCCATATGTGGGATCGGGCCCTGCCGTGTGCAGGCGGCCTGTAACCTCCCACATGGTCAGCGTAGTCCCCTCTGCTCTGCTGGGTCACATGATAAGACCCCGCTCGTATGCGGAAGCTTCTGCAATTATCAGTGATTTAGGCGCAAGGAAACCGCCGAATGTTCCAAGAACTTCTGGAGATCTTCAGCCAACTTGCAATCAGATACGTCAACCTCAGTCCCAAAAACCTCTCGGCACGTCGCTAAGTACATAAGTGTTTATTTATAACACATTACCCCGCGTTTCCCATGTGGCCGGCCAGGTTACACAACATTGGCATTTTCATCATAAACTGGCCACAAGGGGGAGCCAGATCTAACCTGTAGCACAGACAGCTGTGCCAGGATTCTGCATAGCAGTACGACAGAGGAATCTCCAAGGTCCAGTCTAGATGGATGACAGCCCATCTGGGGGCCGGACTGGACCTCCTATTTGTGACTCCTGATATTACACAATCCCCAGTAAATAAAGTCATTCGGCCCTCTTTTTTTATGGGTGTGTTAGATATGAAATATCATTTTTTGTATTTGATCTATTCTTGGGAAAGCTGGGTGACAACCAATATTGGCCTGCCAGACCCCTAAATGACAGCCCCGTGGAGATCACAACCATTCAGGGGTTGAGAAAGTTGGGTGACTACTTTGCAGAAGAGGAGGACTCCATGGCATTGGCATCAAAAGTTTCACCCATAATGTCTGCTTGCTGTCAGTGAAAGAGAAAACCTGTGGCTGAGAAGTGAATACAATTGTATCCAGTGTAGACAATGCTCTGTGAGCTGAAGATCTCCCATTTCCACAATGTGTCCCTCAGTAATAGTGCTCCTCACATGTGTGCCCATCTGTACACCTCACATGTGCCCTGCATGTGCTCTTCAGTAATAATGCCCCCATACAGGGGCGTAACTATAGATGATGCAGGGGATGCAGTTGCACCCGGGCCCAGGAGCCTTGGGGGGCCCATAAGGCCTCTCTTCTCCATATAGGAAGCCCAGTACTATGAATAGAGCATTATAGTTGGGGGCCCCGTTCCAGGTTTTGCATTGGGGCCCCGGAGCTTCAAGTTACGCCTCTGCCCCCATATGTGCCCCTCAGTAATACTGCCCCACATGCGCCCCTTCATGCTGTAAAATAAAAAATTTTTTATCCTCGCCTTTGTGGCCCCCTGCCCTAATCCACACCACTACTGGCCTCAACTTACTGTGGGTAGCAGGATCATAAGATAATTTCAGCTAATCACTCTGGTGCAGACCAAAGTGGGTAATAAGAGAGGGCAGTATAAGAGTCTCCTTTTATTCCATCCCCGGTGTGGGACATGACTCCTTCCTCCCTGGATAGCGGCACAGACCCTAAAAATCAAGGACTGTCCCAATGAAGCCAGGAAGGTTGGAAGACATGCTTATACATTATAGCAAACCGCCAGAGAGATTTTTGCAGCTACTGCTGTTGCGTTGAGCTCACAGAGCATTGTCTACACTGGATACAACTGTACCCACTTCTCAACTGACAGCAGGACTGCATATGTACAATGTGTCAGTCTGAAGTCCGGGATGTTGAGCTCACAGAGCATTGTGTACATTGGGTACAATTGTATCCACTTGTTAGCTGAGAACAAGACTGGCTATGTGCAATGTATCAGACTGGAGTCCAGGCTATCCAGATATTAAGCCCACAGAGCATTGTCTACACTGGATACAACTGTACCCGCTTCTCAGCTGAGAGTAGGACTAGCTATGTACAATGTATCAGTCTGGAGTCCCGGCTGTTGAGCTCACAGAGCATTGTGTACACTGGATACAACCATACCCAATTCTAAGCTGAGAGCTGGACTAGCTACGTACAATGTATCAGTCTGGAGTCTGGTCTTTTGAGCTCACAGAGCATTGTCTACACTGGATACAATTGCATCGCCTTCTGAGCTGAGAACAGTACCAGCTATGTACAATGTATCAGGCTGGAGTCTGGGCGTTGAGCTCACAGAGCATTGTCTACACTGGATATAATTGTATCCCCTTCTGAGCTGAGAACAGTACCAGCTATGTACAATGTATCAGGCTGGAGTCTGGGCGTTAAGCTCACAGAGCATTGTCTACACTGGATATAATTGTATCCCCTTCTGAGCTGAGAGCAATACCAGCTATGTACAATGTATCAGTCTGGAGTCCAGGCTATCCAGCTATTGAGCCCACAGAGCATTGTCTACACTGGATACAACTGTACCCGCTTCTCAGCTGAGAGTAGGACTAGCTATGTACAATGTATCAGTCTGGAGTCCCGGCTGTTGAGCTCACAGAGCATTGTGTACACTGGATACAACCGTACCCAATTCTCAGCTGAGAGCTGGACTAGCTACATACAATGTATCAGTCTGGAGTCTGGTCTTTTGAGCTCACAGAGCATTGTCTACACTGGATACAATTGTATCCACTTCTGAGCTGAGAACAGTACCAGCTATGTACAATGTATCAGTCTGGAGTCTGGTCATTGAGCTCACAGAGCATTGTCTACACTGGACACAATTATATCCCCTTCTGAGCTATGAACAGTACCAGCTATGTACAATGTATCAGTCTGGAGTTTGGGCGTTGAGCTCACAGAGCATTGTCTACACTGGATATAATTGTAACACTACTCAGCTGAGAGTAGGGCAAACTCTGTGTAGGATTACTGCCTCTGAAAAAATCTGTTTTCATTCACTGACAGAAAGCAGATATCTTAAAATGATGAGGTACTGAAACACAAAGTATATTATAAAGTTGTGGAACTTCATTTATGTGGTGATTGACCAAAAACTGGAAAGTCCCTTTAAGAGGAAGGCGTGGCTACAGAATGGGGTGGGACTTGTAGCGCGTTGCTCTTACCTTGTTTCTTCTTCTTCAGCTGCTGGATCTGGTCCATCCTCTTGATTAGGATTTTGCATTTGTCCGGTTTGACACTGAAGTTGTCGATATCCCCGATATTCGCTGAGAGAAGCTCCGCCAGCTCCTCCAGGTATTTGTTTTCTTGCTCTCGCCGGCGCTTTTCATTGCTATGGGAGAGAGAGCAAAAATACGTAAAAATGCAGATTATTACCCGATCCTTCGGCCAAACCGATCGCTCCTGCAGTATAATGCAATACTATAGTACTGCATTATACCACAGGTAATCTAGCAAGCCACGCCACAGGCATGACTTTATCGGCAACATGCAGTGGCAGCCTTCAAAAGGTCCCCGGCTGCCATGGCAACTGAACAGCACCCCCTGGGGGAGCCGATCGGGGCATTTAAATGCTGCTGACAGAATTGACTGCAGTGTTTAAAGGGTTAACAGCCACGATCCCCTCTTCTGTGAACTGAACTTTGCTACAATGTATCAATGCAGTTTAAATGTTTCAGTCCAAGCTGTAGAATCTTTTGATCACAGAGGATTGACTAGACTGGATACAATTGTAGCAAACCCTCAGCTGTCTATTAGCTTGGTGTTGTTTTCAGCAAGCAGAGATTTTGAAAATGGTGCGAAATGGAAACGCAAAGTGTATTAGAAAGTCGCAGAATTCATTTTAGGACTGCCAACGAGAACAGAAAAAACAGCGATGCGCGGCAGAGAAATGGGGGAGGGGTGTCCTTCGAGGAAGAGAACCTTTTATCTTAATGGCAGCGGTAGAGAGTACACCGCGCTCATCCTCATCATGCAGATGGCGGTAATGGTATCACAGGCAGGTAAGTAGCTCCGTATTAAGGCCAGGCGGCTGCTGATAATTTCCAGCACAGGTTGGCCACATGGGATCGAGCTCCGGCTCCTCGTATTACACATATGCTAGTGACCCACTTCTTTTGCAACGGAGCTTCATTTATGTAATGCCGCTAATGAGTTCAATTACATGAGGCATTTAATGTGGGCGCCAGGAGATTGGGCACCGTGGAGACTGGAAAAGGTCACGGTCGTCCAAAACTCAATAACCGCGGTACTCCTAACGAGGGGATACGGTGAAACGGGGCGACACGGGTAGGAGCGACTAAAAGAACTACGGTTTCCAAAAGGGTTCTCCACCTGTGGCGGCATCACAGGGGCTATGCTTGCCAACGTGCGATTTCCATGTCTTTCCCGTCCCATTGAGAACAATGAGCGAGGCGTTCCGAGGGAACAACCAAAGATAGAACATGCTGCGATTTTTTTTCTTCCCCCGAGTAAAAAGTCACTCGTGTGAATATGCCCTAAACAGAGTTTTATGAAAATCTGATTAATAGGGCCAGGCTGGAGTAATCGAACACAGTCCAGCTGCTAGGGGTGGACTGCTTTCTATACAAGGCTATGGTTGTTACATTGTGTCCATAGCAAGTAGATGGCTGCCATACCAAGCTTATACGTGATCTGTAGCAAAAAAGCAGAGGGGCAGCCTGGCAGCAGCCTCACCATGTTCTGCCCTGTCTCAGCCGCCACTATTAATCAGATTTTTCCAAAAAATACCTTAAAGGGGTTTGCTGGCAGTAAGCTGATGATGACCTATTCACAGGATAGTCATTAATAGTTAATTGGTGGGGGTCCCTGCTGATTGAATTGAGCACCACTGTCACTCCATTCCAATGCAGACACAGCGCCGTACATTGTATACTGGCTGTGTCTGGTACTGCACTTCAATCCCATTCCGGCAACGGTGACCGCAACATCACATGTGTGAGAAGCGGTAATGCCACTCATCCGAACACCGCTGCCTCTTCCAGATTGCTGTGTGGTACTGTGAGCTCGCTCTGCCATTAAACACATCGCTAAGAAAATCCAACTTCAGTGGAGTTTTTGTGATGCCAATGTTGTGGGCATGGCACAGGGGATTTGCACTGCAACGCCACTGAGTTCAATGGCAGTGTGAGCCTGCAGTGCTACACGGAAGGCCTTAGGTGGAAAAAAACCACAACTTCACGTAGCAAAAGACTGCCCAATTAATATCCGCTTGTCCATGACACAGAAACAGGGCTGGATTGAAGGCTTGTGCCAACGGTACACTGAGCACCCAAGGTTTGAAGCCATGCCTGGTAACGTTATTGGAGCACTTTATGAGGGCACTATACAGAAAACCATTATGGGAGGGGTGTCTATAAAACAGTTCACACAGGGCACCAATAGACCGGCCGGCCCTTAGATGAAGTCGGTGGGACGATATCCCTTTAAGCATTTTACAGTAAATTCAATACGGCGATTCCATCATGCAATTGTGAGATTTTTTTAATCAATGCGCTTTAGAGCTGCTGGCCCTTTAAATTGCCCCATCTACCAACAAGGAGAAAAATATACAAACTAAAAGAAAAAAAGGTCAAAAGATTTATCTTATTTCCTTCACTCAAGCTAAAATTCTTACCATAAAAAAATGGGAATTATGAGATAGAGAAGAGCGTAATAATTGATAGGAGCAGCTTAGTTGTAACCGTGTTTCCCCGAAAATAAGACAGTGTCTTATATTAATTTTTGTTCAAAAAGGTTTAACTTTTTTACATGTATAGCTGCCTGGACACTATTTAAATTGACTTTTTATATTAACTGTTATCAGGGCTTAATTTTGGAGTAGGGCTTATATTTCAAGCATCCTCAAAAAGCCTGAAAAATCACTTTGCATCCTCAAAAAATTCTGGAAAATCATGCTAGGTCTTATTTTCAGGGAAACAGGGAATTACTGTTGAGAAACTGCATTCTGTAATACGTGTGTCTGCGCTACAATGTGACTGCACAGCCCTGCGTGTCATTAGTAGGGCTCAATGTCATATTTCAGAAACATTTAAAAAACCAGAAACAAACCTGACAAATATACAACAAACGAATAGTAAAAAGGGGAAAACCACAAGCCGAACAGAATGTAAAACAGAAGAACGATGAACTAATAAAAGAAACAAAAAGCAAACATAACAAAAAACAAAACATGAAAAGAGCAAAAAGGTGAAAAAATAAATACATCAGAAATAAAAACAAAGAAAGGAGAAAAAGTAGATAAACACAAAAATAAAAACACAAGCATGAAAAGTAAAACAAACAGAATCTGAAGCAGAAAAAAGATGGTGAACAAATCAGAAGGATTTAAGAAAACGCAAACTGAAAAAATATATAAAAAGTGAAAAAAAGGATTCATGGAAAAAGAAACAAAGCAAATACAAAAAAAAACACAAGAAAAGGGAAAAGAAAACCAAAAAATTGCAAAAAATAAAAACCCCAAAACAAGTAAAAACATCGAAACAAAATCTGCAGGTGAACAAACACAGCCAGAACCTCCGGGCTGATCTCACGCGACCGGATATGCATTGCGGATTCCGAGCGGAAGATCCGTGGTAAGATGCGGGCGTTGAAGGGCAGATGTTTTCCATTTACACTTGCAGATACGAATTGCATATTCCGAAAGTGGAAGAAAAATAGCAGCGCGCTCTATTACTGTGGGATCGGCACGGAAGGCTTCCGTTAACGGCAATGAAGCGTCCAACCCGCAGCCCATTAACATTGCATACGGGCTGCAGGTACCGCGCCATTGCTAAACGTGAGAAATGCAAACAAAAACAAGCACAAACCTGTACTGCGCATGAGCGCCTGCGAGCCTCTGCGGTCAGCCGCAATACAGGTTAGTGCGGTCACTGGCTAGGGTCACAGCTGCAATCCACTGCGGCAAAGGGAGGGAGATGAGTTTAGAAGCGGCTAGCGCTGCCAAACAATGTCGGCTGGCCGTATGGAGACAATTGAAGTATTTTTGCCAGCTAAAGGACTTCCAGGCCGCGGCGTATATGTGCAGCACCCCGCGAGAAAATGTGAGATTTAGCCGCTAATTGGTTGTGGCTGTCTCTCGTTCATGCGGGTGTCCGAGAATCGCAACGCTCGTACGAATGAGGCTCTACTGTAATATTTGCCAATTCTGACACGTATTTCGGTGCAGATTCGCTGTAAATCCGCCCCACGTGACCGGACCCATGCACTGTACATCGGTAGTGCGATTGCTCGTCTCCATACAATTCCATTGTTACACATAGCAATGTGAGGCTGACAACCAACGATTATTGGTGTGATCACCCGACTAACGACCATTTTTACTCATTTGTCAGCTGACCGTCGGGCAGACGAGTCACAAGGGACTGGCACCGACTTATGTAAGGACTGCCCATCACTTCCGGAGAAGAGAGAAATGATCTCATTCCGTGGAAACCAGATCTCTCTCGTCACAGGAGGCGGCGGCCGTATGGTGATGTTAGTACCCTGAGAGCGCAGCAGCTGCCCAGCACCCGGGGCCGTTCACACACTTGTAGATAATCAAGCATGGCACAGATATTTAATGTATAGGTCACGGTGAATGCAGCCTTTCTCCACACAACAGCCATGAGCGCCGCCGCGCCATTACCCACAGATGTACATTCGTAGAACAGTAACTTTGTATCTCATGGGAGACTACTCACTTCTGCATGATGTCACATGGCGAGGCTTTCCTCTTGCGGTCCTGGCTAGCAGGGTCGATTGAACTGTCCCCAAGACCACTCATTTTGACCTATTTCACACCTGTGGACAGAAAGAAAAAACAAAGCTCAGGGTCAAAACTTCCTGGACAGGATATTAGACACATGCAGTATCTAGAGGGCAATCTGGTTTTTTAAAGGGGAACTCCACTTTTAGTGATAGTTGTGGAGCCTCAGTGAGCCCTCACGTCTTATCCAAGTCAATGTCATCATCGGATGTCAACGATTGCTAAAAGTGGAGTTCCCCTTTAAGAAGACTGTAACCGACATATTTGATCCTGATCGAATAAAAATGATCCAGAACTTAAAGGGGGTCATTCAATCATCGCATAAGAAAAAGTTCTACAATTTACTTATATACTTTGAAATTTAGTATTCATCGGTTTCAGGATCTCTGCTTGCTGCTAGTGAATAAAGGATTGACGTTTACATCCAGAGGCTGAAAACCTGTCCTGCTTCTGCCCTGCTTACACAGCCATTGGAGCTGCTACAATGTATCAGGGCTTAGTCACACGGGCGCATCCAGGTGCCGATGCGCCCGTCTTCCTGCTGATTGTTGAGTCTCACTGCTGAGACCCCATCAATCTCAAGATCGGGGGTCCCATGTCCCACATCCATCCCACTGTGAGGTTACAGCACCCCCAGCAGTGAGGAGCACCCTGAATGTGGTGCTGGTCACACAATCACACTAGCGCTCCACTGACCGTCAATGCGACTCCGTGGATTCCCAAGTGGGAGGCACTTAGGTATTTCTGTAAGCCCCACTGAAATGAATGGAGCCCTGACCGCACATGCTTGGCCAGCGCTGTGTCCATCATTGCGGGAGGAAAAGCGCCCCCTGCAGTAACTGGTAGAGCAGGACACAGATGTCCAGTTCTGCAGATCGGTGAGGGTCTCAGTGGTCAGACCCCCACAGATCAGCCAATTATCTTTTAAGCCATGGATAGGGGATAACTTGTAATCTTGTTAGAAGCCCTTTAACTACATTGATACATTGTAGCCCTGAGCTGTGAGTAGGATTAGTACAGACAAGTCTGAAGAGTGTAGCCATCCAATGACAACAAGCAGAGATCTTGAACGTGGTGATGAATTGCAGCTTGATTCAGACAGTAGAGAAAATTTATAAAAACTGCAATGGAAAAGTGGTGATCGTTCCGATTTCAGATCTGGTCTTAGCATGAATCTGATTGGTTGCCAGGAGCATCTACTCCGCTTTGTCTCCCAATGGCTCTCCTCTCATGCCATACTGCGTAAGAGACAATTACCCATCTTCCTCTGTAGCAATCCAAACAACCTGCAGCAAAGATGGTGAATACTTTCATGGAGAGCATGGAGATCTGGAGTAGTCACCACCAGCAGAGCCCCCTGTTGGCAGACAAGGAGCAGAACTGACTTGGATGCAGCCTAGTCAGCTGAGCGCCCCCTGGGACCACTGACTGGGGATTGCTTATGCCGCTAATGCATAATGACCAGAGAGGACTCTCAGGTTCCACAGGAGGTGTTCTCCTTTAAGTAGTTTTAAAAAAAAAAACTAGAAGCAGAATGAAATATTTTCCTTCTTTGAAATCCCAGCCAGGTGTAGAAGAAGCAGCGCCACATGCAGCCACATGGCATCCAGGCCATCCCCAACTGGTATCTCGCTGGAAGCCCCGAGATCAGATCTGTCTATTCCTATGTTACATAAGACGGAGTGCAGGGAATCCAGCCTGACAGGTCCTAGCCCAGATCTGTCTGCTGCGCCGAGCAACCAAATGCTATGGAGAGACTTGTCACGCTACATCCCTAATGATCAGCATCTGCTCACATTCACTGCACCTCACTGTCCGATTAAAGAGTCTAGTACCATATATATTATACTTATATCCTATATATATATATATATATATATATATATTATATATATATATATATATAGGATACACATAAGCATTTATCAATTGCTTGATTCCCAATCAGGTTCGTCTCAATGCTGCCTCCTTCTGGGGCAGAGGCCATAGAGAGGAGGATGTGCTTTACTGCACTGTGGGGAATGCAATCCAACAAGACGGTACTTAGATTCCTGTATATAGGGGCAGTATTATAGTAGTTATATTCTTGTACATAGGGGGCAGTATTATAGTAGTTATATTCTTGTACATAGGAGGCAGTATTATAGTAGTTATATTCTTGTACATAGGGGGCAGTATTATAGTAGTTATATTCTTGTACATAGGGGGTAGTATTATAGTAGTTATATTCTTGTACATAGGGGGCAGTATTATAGTAGTTATATTCTTGTACATAGGGAGCAGTATTATAGTAGTTATATTCTTGTACATAGGGGGGCAGTATTATAGTAGTTATATTCTTGTACATAGGGGGCAGTATTATAGTAGTTATATTCTTGTACATAGGGGGGCAGTATTATAGTAGTTATATTCTTGTACATAGGGGGGCAGTATTATAATAGTTATGTTCTTGTACATAGGAGGCAGTATTATAGTAGTTATATTCCTGTACATAGGGGGCAGTATTATAGTAGTTATATTCTTGTACATGGGGCACAGTATTATAGTAGTTATATTCTTGTACATAGGGGGGCAGTATTATAGTAGTTATATTCTTGTACATAGGGGCAGTATTATAGTAGTTATATTCTTGTACATAGGAACAGTATTATAGTAGTTATATTCTTGTACATTGAAGGCAGTATTATAGTAGTTATATTCTTGTACATAGGGGGCAGTATTATAGTAGTTATATTCTTGTACATAGCAGCAGTATTATAGTAGTTATATTCTTGTACATCGGGGGCAGTATTATAGTAGTTATATTCTTGTACATAGGGGGCAGTATTATAGTAGTTATATTCTTGTACATAGGGGGCAGTATTATAGTAGTTATATTCTTGTACATAGGGGGCAGTATTATAGTAGTTATATTCTTGTACATAGGGGACAGTATTATAGTAGTTATATTCTTGTACATAGAGGGCAGTATTATAGTAGTTATATTCTTGTACATAGGGGGCAGTATTATAGTAGTTATATTCTTGTACATAGGGGGCAGTATTATAGTAGTTATATTCTTGTACATAGGGGGCAGTATTATAGTAGTTATATTCTTGTACATAGGGGGCAGTATTATAGTAGTTATATTCTTGTACATAGGGGGCAGTATTATAGTAGTTATATTCTTGTACATAGGGGACAGTATTATAGTAGTTATATTCTTGTACATAGGGGACAGTATTATAGTAGTTATATTCTTGTACATAGGGGGCAGTATTATAGTAGTTATATTCTTGTACATGGGAGCAGTATTATAATAGTTATGTTCTTGTACATAGGAGGCAGTATTATAGTAGTTATATTCCTGTACATAGGGGGCAGTATTATAGTAGTTATATTCTTGTACATGGGGCACAGTATTATAGTAGTTATATTCTTGTACATAGGGGGGCAGTATTATAGTAGTTATATTCTTGTACATAGGGGCAGTATTATAGTAGTTATATTCTTGTACATAGGAACAGTATTATAGTAGTTATATTCTTGTACATAGAAGGCAGTATTATAGTAGTTATATTCTTGTACATAGAGGGCAGTATTATAGTAGTTATATTCTTGTACATAGGGGGCAGTATTATAGTAGTTATATTCTTGTACATAGCAGCAGTATTATAGTAGTTATATTCTTGTACATCGGGGGCAGTATTATAGTAGTTATATTCTTGTACATAGGGGGCAGTATTATAGTAGTTATATTCTTGTACATTGGGGGCAGTATTATAGTAGTTATATTCTTGTACATAGGGGGCAGTATTATAGTAGTTATATTCTTGTACATAGGGGGCAGTATTATAGTAGTTATATTCTTGTACATATGGGCAGTATTATAGTAGTTATATTCTTGTACATAGGGGGCAGTATTATAGTA
This sequence comes from Eleutherodactylus coqui, assembly GCA_035609135.1. Classification (NCBI taxonomy): domain Eukaryota; kingdom Metazoa; phylum Chordata; class Amphibia; order Anura; family Eleutherodactylidae; genus Eleutherodactylus; species Eleutherodactylus coqui. Next base: position 33,939,778 of record CM069405.1, read on the forward strand.
GTTATATTCTTGTACATAGGGGGGCAGTATTATAATAGTTATGTTCTTGTACATAGGAGGCAGTATTATAGTAGTTATATTCCTGTACATAGGGGGGAGTATTATAGTAGTTATATTCTTGTACATAGGGGGGCAGTATTATAATAGTTATGTTCTTGTACATAGGAGGCAGTATTATAGTAGTTATATTCCTGTACATAGGGGGCAGTATTATAGTAGTTATATTCTTGTACATAGGGGGGCAGTATTATAGTAGTTATATTCTTGTACATAGGGGCAGTATTATAGTAGTTATATTCTTGTACATAGGGGCAGTATTATAGTAGTTATATTCTTGTACATAGGGGGCAGTATTATAGTAGTTATATTCTTGTACATAGGGGGCAGTATTATAGTAGTTATATTCTTGTACATAGGGAGCAGTATTATAGTAGTTATATTCTTGTACATAGGGGCAGTATTATAGTAGTTATATTCTTGTACATAGGGGGCAGTATTATAGTAGTTATATTCTTGTACATAGGGGGCAGTATTATAGTAGTTATATTCTTGTACATAGGGGGCAGTATTATAGTAGTTATATTCTTGTACATAGGAGGGCAGTATTATAGTAGTTATATTCTTGTACATAGTGGGCAGTATTATAGTAGTTATATTCTTGTACATAGGGGGCAGTATTATAGTAGTTATATTCTTGTACATAGGGGGCGGTATTATAGTAGTTATATTCTTGTACATAGGAGGGCAGTATTATAGTAGTTATATTCTTGTACATAGGGGGCAGTATTATAGTAGTTATATTCTTGTACATAGGGGGCAGTATTATAGTAGTTATATTCTTGTACATAGGAGGCAGTATTATAGTAGTTATATTCTTGTACATAGGGGGCAGTGTTATAGTAGTTATATTCCTGTACATAGGGGGCAGTATTATAGTAGTTATATTCTTGTACATAGGAGGCAGTATTATAGTAGTTATATTCTTGTACATAGGGGACAGTATTATAGTAGTTATAGTCTTGTACATAGGAGGCAGTATTATAGTAGTTATATTCTTCTACATAGGGGACAGTATTATAGTAGTTATATTCGTGTACATAGGGGGCAGTATTATAGTAGTTATATTCTTGTACATAGGGGGCAGTATTATAGTAGTTATATTCTTGTACATAGGGGGCAGTATTATAGTAGTTATATTCTTGTACATAGGGAGCAGTATTATAGTAGTTATATTCTTGTACATAGGAGGCAGTATTATAGTAGTTATATTCTTCTACATAGGGGGCAGTATTATAGTATTTAGATTCATCTTGAAATAACTACATTGTGCTTTAACTTTAAGCAAGTACTTAAGAAAGTTGTGAGAGCATTAGATTTGGGTGGGGGGGCTCTGAGCAATTTTGCCCCCTCCCTCTCCTTTCCCGCATACTGGAAGTAAAGAGGTTTGATGTATCAGGGGAGAATATATAAGTGAGATCCGTACTCTTTTGCAGCTAATGGACTGGAATCAATAAGAGTAAATGGTGTGTTTTATTGCGCTGCAGTACTGTCTGCTACATGTCTTGTGATAAGCACCCGAAATTACCTGGCTTTAATTCACTTCTTGACCTACTTGGCGCATTGAGGAAATGCTCTCATTAGTCACCTGACTGCGCCACATGCTGCTACATTTTAATATGCTGTATGACAATGCACTTGGGAGGGGATGTGATGAAGATGTGCAGATTGATTGACAGGGTAAAAGCTTTTAATGTGGGATATATGAGCCACCTCTAATGAAGTCCATGGACCATCATCAGTAGGAGCCACAGATAATAAGGGGCTTTTAAATATCCAGACAGTCCCAGTGGGTTCTGGTGAGGCGTACGACCCGAAAATGAACAGAGGCGGCACCATCCAGTAAGAAACATAACTATTTAGCATCAACCCACCTGCACTACTATGTACAAGCTCCATGGTAGGGATCATTGTCCCAGTATTCCCATCGAGGTATTTATGGGTTGGGTTAATAACAAGCACTAAACATATTTTCAACAAGCTCTTTGAAGGCCGTCACACAACTTTCCCAGAGTCCTGACCAGCAGATATGCCCAGTTATCCTTTACATATCAAACGCAAGGCATATGTGTATAACTCCAAAAAAAGTATGTGCACCATTGTGAGAAGCATGTGTGCCCCCTGGAAAACATGGGATCCCCCCACAATATATTCCCTCTATAAAGTATGTAGCCACCCATAAAGTATATGTGCCCTCAAAAAGTATTTGCCCCCTAAAAAGTCTGGGATGCCACCCACAATACATGTGCTCTTCCAAAAGTATGTGCGACCCCAAAAAGTATGTGCCCTCCTATAAGAAGTATGTAACACCCCATAAAAGTATGTGCTACCTAAAAAAACATGTGCCCAAGGAGTTTGTGTACCCTCCCAAAAATCAACTTTGCCCCCTTCTAAGAAGTATGCATGCCCGTAATGCAACTTTTTTTGCTAGATTTCGCTAGAAGGGGCTCTCTGACGTGATTGGGTCATGTGACCCTGATAGAGCATCCTAATTAGTATCCAAAAGCACCAAATATCACTTTCCATGGAAAATAAAAGGAAGGGGAGGCCATGATGTCGAAGGGACTTTTGACTTAATTTATGTAAAAGTCGCAGGAGGGTGAGCAGAGCCACGTAGCCTCAGAGGAACGGCGTCAAGGTATGGAGCTCATTTACATCGTACAGACTATGCGGACCCCTCAGATATGTGCGTCGCTTCTCCCCGAGCCCAGCAATGGCCGCGCCGCGCCACTTCTTAGTCATGATGGGGATGAAGACGTTCCCGTCTTGTTTGGACGCTTGTTATGTAAACAGACTTGAGGGACCCTTGGCAGAAGAGCGCTGTGACAGATCTCCCTCGCAGGCCTCGCTGCCATCATATTCACAGATGCTTCCAATCAGTCACTCTTCTCCTCATCGGATGTGGCAGCGAGACGGAGACCTAATTTAAGTACCAACCCAGATGGCTCTTTTTATTAAACATCTTCTCTATCAAGTATCAAAATAGACGCAAAGTGATTGTAACCGTCAGGTGTGCAGTCCCACGTAAGCGGGAGGCGTGCAGCCCCACGTAAGCGGGAGGTGTGCAGCCCCACGTAAGCGGGTGGTGTGCAGCCCCACGTAAGCGGGTGGTGTGCAGCCCCACGTAAGCCAGGAGACCTGCAGCTTTTTAATAGACTTCACCATTTGCAAGATCAGCGCTTGCTGTCTGTGAATGAGAACAATCTCATTTACCTCTAGAGACTGAAAACCCGCAGAGGCGTTGGAGGGAATTTAATACGACCGAAGATGCAGGTCCTAATAGGATCCTCGCTGGTGTCAGAGGCGCCTAAAGTCTGAAGAGTCGCACGCAGAAGAGGCCGAAACACAAATCTAGTCGTCACAGTGATAGTCTCTAGTGAACAGAGGTGAAGTCGATCGTGGATCGTTCTGGTCGCCCGCCTCCATTCACAGTAAGTAGGAAGTTATTCATAAGTGCTTACAGGGGGCCATAAGTGATTACAGGGGGCCATACGTGCTTACATGGGCCATAAGTGCTTACAAAGGGGCCAAAAGTGCTTACAAAGGGGCCAAAAGTGCTTACAAAGGGGCCAAAAGTGCTTACAAAGGGGCCAAAAGTGCTTACAAAGGGGCCAAAAGTGCTTACAAAGGGGCCAAAAGTGCTTACAAAGGTCCAAAAGTGCTTACAAAGGGGCCAAAAGTGCTTACATGGGGGCCATAAGTGCTTACATGGGGGCCATAAGTGCTTACATGGAGCCATAAGTGCTTACATGGAGCCATAAGTGCTTACATGGAGCCATAAGTGCTTACATGGAGCCATAAGTGCTTACATGGAGCCATAAGTGATTACATGGAGCCATAAGTGCTTACATGGAGCCATAAGTGATTACATGGAGCCATAAGTGATTACATGGGGCCAAAAGTGATTACATGGGGCCATAAGTGATTACATGGGGCCAAAAGTGCTTACAGGGGGCCATAAGTGCTTACAGGGGGCCATAAGTGCTTACAGGGGGCCATAAGTGCTTACAGGGGGCCATAAGTGCTTACAGGGGGCCATAAGTGCTTACAGGGGGCCATAAGTGATTACATGGGCCATAAGTGATTACATGGGCCATAAGTGCTTACAAAGGGGCCAAAAGTGCTTCCATGGGGGCCAAAAGTGCTTACATGGGGGCCATAAGTGCTTACAGGGGGCCATAAGTGCTTACATGGAGCCATAAGTGCTTACATGGAGCCATAAGTGATTACATGGGCCATAAGTGATTACATGGGCCATAAGTGATTACATGGGCCATAAGTGCTTACAAAGGGGCCATAAGTGACTACATGGGCCATAAGTGACTACATGGGCCATAAGTGACTACATGGGGCCATAAGTGCTTACATGGGGCCATAAGTGCTTACATGGAGCCATAAGTGCTTACATGGGCCATAAGTGCTTACATGGGCCATAAGTGCTTACAAAGGGGCCAAAAGTGCTTACAAGGGGGCCATAAGTGCTTACATGGGGGCCATAAGTGCTTACATGGGCCATAAGTGCTTACATGGGCCATAAGTGCTTACATGGGCCATAAGTGCTTACATGGGCCATGAGTGCTTACATGGGCCATGAGTGCTTACATGGGCCATGAGTGCTTACATGGGCCATGAGTGCTTACATGGGCCATGAGTGGATATATGGGCCATACGTGCTTACAAAGGGGCCATAAGTCCTTACATAGGGGTCATTAGTCCTTACATAGGGGTCATAAATCCTTACGTGGGGCCATAAGTGCTTACGTGGGGCCATAAGTGCTTACGAGGGGCCATAAGTGCTTACGAGGGGCCATAAGTGCTTACGAGGGGCCATAAGTGCCTACGAGGGGCCATAAATATATACAATGGCTATAAGTGCATACATGGGGCCACAAGTGTATACATGGGGCCATAAGTGTATACAAGGGCCACAAGTACTTACATGGGGCCACAAGTACTTACATGAGGCCACATGTACTTACATGTGGCCATAAGTGTATACAAGGGCCATAAGGGTTCATTCACATAAACCTTTTTACACATTAGCTGCCATATGTTCTGTCGGCAGAGACCTGCATGGGCTGTGAGTGCACTGCGAATGGATGGCCACGTACCTTTTGCACACAGTCATGCGCCGTGTGATTCGCCTCTTTTTTATTTCCCGCTCTGCTCATAGTGGGCATGTGTAAGAAAACATGAATCATTTGATTTGCTATATACTGCAATAGTTCAGTATTGCAGTATATAGTGATTTTTGATCTTGCCTCTCAAGCTCTGCTGCTACTTGATAGGCATCTACGTATGACAGCCCTGGGAACCTTCTGTAAGTTTCTGGGTGCCATGCTAACCCACCAGCACCCTCCAATTGTACTGTGTGGGGTGCTGACAGGGTGCCGGAAGGGGTTGCGACAGTTACTGGTGGCTGTCAGCTATCAGAATGGTCGCCGGGCATGGAGTGTACTCGGCTCCCGGACCCGCTCCATACACAATTTAGGATGTTTCTCCTCGGTCCTGAAGTGGTTAGAAACATGTAACAAAGTTCCAGGTCCACAACTTCTGTGCCCCCATGACAACTCTTCCTAGTTCTGTATGGATCCATATCATGACCTCCATCAATGCCCAGACAGAACGGCTACTGTTGTAAGCAGGTGGGTCTCGGATGGTGACTTATAGCCATTTCTGGCGCCGGGATGAATTACCACATGACAGGAAGTGTTGTCATAGGGACATGCAAGCCGTTTGTCCCATTTTTCATGAGGCCATTCTATAACACGACTGGTAGTTCTCCAGTATGTATAATGCTGTTGTAATTAGTATGAAGAGTTTCGGATTACACGGCCCCTCAAAGATGGCTTCCAGATGTTTCCCCTCCGCTTCTACAGACTCTTGTACGGAGCCATGATCATGGCAGACGCAGCGGCTTCTCTCACCGTTGGTACTTGCTATTCACAGTGTCAGATTACTGATGGTCGCTGCATGATCGGCCTGTCACAACAAGGAGACTCAGCGACTGATGAAGGCCTCTGTCACCGCCAGCGTTCAGCAGGCCGGCAGCCGCAGGAAAGCGCCAATTACTAGGGAACGCGGCTCGGAAAGAGGAGACGAGCTACATTATTACAGGATCAGTAATAGGGGTTATTACTAGCATGATGACGAGGCGAACGCACTGTGGAGACTTTTGGCCACACGTACCCCCATAATAGTGCGTCACCCTAAAGCCCTCCGTAACATCGTCAACAGATCTCTAAGCATTATACATTATATCATCCACAGATCCCCCCACAAGAGTGTGTCCTCCACAGCTCCCCCCATAACAGTATGTCCTCCACAGATCCCCCCATAACAGCGTGTCCTCCACAGCTCCCCCCATAACAGCATGTCCTCCACAGCTCCCCCCCATAACAGTATGTCCTCCACAGCTCCCCCCCATAACAGTGTGTCCTCCACAGATCCGCCCATAACAGCGTGTCCTCCACAGCTCCCCCATAACAGTGTGTCCTCCACAGCTCCCCCATAACAGCGTGTCCTCCACAGCTCCCCCCCATAACAGTGTGTCCTCCACAGCTCCCCCCCATAACAGTATGTCCTCCACAGCTCCCCCCATAACAGTGTGTCCTCCACAGCTCCCCCCCCATAACAGTATGTCCTCCACAGCTCCCCCCATAACAGTAGGTCCTCCACAGCTCCCCCCATAACAGTAGGTCCTCCACAGCTCCCCCCATAACAGTAGGTCCTCCACAGCTCCCCCCATAACATCATGTCCTCCACAGCTCCCCCATAACAGTATGTCCTCCACAGCTCCCCCCATAACAGTATGTCCTCCACAGCTCCCCCCATAACAGTATGTCCTCCACAGCTCCCCCCATAACAGTATGTCCTCCACAGCTCCCCCCCATAACAGTATGTCCTCCACAGCTCCCCCCCATAACAGTATGTCCTCCACAGCTCCCCATAACAGTGTGCCCTTCACAGCTCCTCCATAACAGTGTATCCTCCACAGCTCCCCCATAACAGCGTGTCCTCCACAGCTCCCCATAACAGAATGTCCTCCACAGCTCCCCTATAACAGTATGTCCTCCACAGTTCCCCTATAACAGTATGTCCTCCACAGCTCCTCCATAACAGTGTGTCCTCCACAGCTCCCCCCATAACAGTGTGTCCTCCACAGCTCCCCTATAACAGTGTGTCCTCCACAGCTCCCCTATAACAGTGTGTCCTCCACAGCTCCCCTATAACAGTGTGTCCTCCACAGCTCCCCTATAACAGTGTGTCCTCCACAGCTCCCCTATAACAGTGTGTCCTCCACAGCTCCCCTATAACAGTGTGTCCTCCACAGCTCCCCTATAACAGTGTGTCCTCCACAGCTCCCCTATAACAGTGTGTCCTCCACAGCTCCCCTATAACAGTATGTCCTCCACAGCTCCTCCATAACAGTGTGTCCTCCACAGCTCCCCCATAACAGTGTGTCCTCCACAGCTCCCCTATAACAGTGTATCCTCCACAGCTCCTCCATAACAGTGTGTCCTCCACAGCTCCCCTATAACAGTGTGTCCTCCACAGCTCCCCCATAACAGCGTGTCCTCCACAGCTCCTCCATAACAGTGTGTCCTCCACAGCTCCCCCATAACAGCGTGTCCTCCACAGCTCCCCATAACAGTATGTCCTCCACAGCTCCCCCATAACAGTATGCCCTCCACAGCTCCCCCATAACAGTGTGTCCTCCACAGCTCCTCCATAACAGTGTGTCCTCCACAGCTCCCCATAACAGTATGTCCTCCACAGCTCCCCTATAACAGCGTGTCCTCCACAGCTCCTCCATAACAGTGTGTCCTCCACAGCTCCCCTATAACAGTGTGTCCTCCACAGCTCCCCTATAACAGTGTGCCCTCCACAGCTCCCCCATAACAGTGTGTTCTCCACAGCTCCCCTATAACAGTGTGCCCTCCACAGCTCCCCCATAACAGTGTGTCCTCCACAGCTCCCCATAACAGTATGTCCTCCACAGCTCCCCTATAACAGTGTGTCCTCCACAGCTCCCCTATAACAGTGTGCCCTCCACAGCTCCCCCATAACAGCGTGTTCTCCACAGCTCCCCTATAACAGCATGTCCTCCACAGCTCCCCTATAACAGTGTGCCCTCCACAGCTCCTCCATAACAGTATGTCCTCCACAGCTCCCCTATAACAGTGTGTCCTCCACAGCTCCCCTATAACAGTGTGTCCTCCACAGCTCCCCTATAACAGCGTGTCCTCCACAGCTCCTCCATAACAGCGTGTCCTCCACAGCTCCTCCATAACAGCGTGTCCTCCACAGCTCCTCCATAACAGCGTGTCCACCACAGCTCCTCCATAACAGCGTGTCCTCCACAGCTCCTCCATAACAGCGTGTCCACCACAGCTCCTCCATAACAGCGTGTCCACCACAGCTCCTCCATAACAGCGTGTCCACCACAGCTCCCCCATAACAGTGTGTCCTCCACAGCTCCCCATAACAGTATGTCCTCCACAGCTCCCCTATAACAGTGTGTCCTCCACAGCTCCCCTATAACAGTGTGTCCTCCACAGCTCCCCTATAACAGTGTGTCCTCCACAGCTCCCCTATAACAGTGTGTCCTCCACAGCTCCCCTATAACAGTGTGTCCTCCACAGCTCCCCTATAACAGTGTGTCCTCCACAGCTCCCCTATAACAGTGTGTCCTCCACAGCTCCCCTATAACAGTATGTCCTCCACAGCTCCTCCATAACAGTGTGTCCTCCACAGCTCCCCCATAACAGTGTGTCCTCCACAGCTCCCCTATAACAGTGTATCCTCCACAGCTCCTCCATAACAGTGTGTCCTCCACAGCTCCCCTATAACAGTGTGTCCTCCACAGCTCCCCCATAACAGCGTGTCCTCCACAGCTCCTCCATAACAGTGTGTCCTCCACAGCTCCCCCATAACAGCGTGTCCTCCACAGCTCCCCATAACAGTATGTCCTCCACAGCTCCTCCATAACAGTATGTCCTCCACAGCTCCCCCATAACAGTATGCCCTCCACAGCTCCCCCATAACAGTGTGTCCTCCACAGCTCCTCCATAACAGTGTGTCCTCCACAGCTCCCCATAACAGTATGTCCTCCACAGCTCCCCTATAACAGCGTGTCCTCCACAGCTCCTCCATAACAGTGTGTCCTCCACAGCTCCCCTATAACAGTGTGTCCTCCACAGCTCCCCTATAACAGTGTGCCCTCCACAGCTCCCCCATAACAGTGTGTTCTCCACAGCTCCCCTATAACAGTGTGCCCTCCACAGCTCCCCCATAACAGTGTGTCCTCCACAGCTCCCCATAACAGTATGTCCTCCACAGCTCCCCTATAACAGTGTGTCCTCCACAGCTCCCCTATAACAGTGTGCCCTCCACAGCTCCCCCATAACAGTGTGTTCTCCACAGCTCCCCTATAACAGTGTGCCCTCCACAGCTCCCCCATAACAGTGTGCCCTCCACAGCTCCCCATAACAGTATGTCCTCCACAGCTCCCCTATAACAGCATGTCCTCCACAGCTCCCCTATAACAGTGTGCCCTCCACCCCCCCCCCCCCCCCCCATAACAGGCTTCACACGGGCATATTTGTGCACGCAAAAGGCCCCATATAAGTCAATAGGAATGCGCAAAATATGCAAGGAGATGCATGAAACATGGCGTGATTGCGAAGGAAAAGTACGCTTCTGGAACGTATTAAACTAATTAACCATTTTAATTGGTGCATAGTTTTTTTGCCGCAGACCGATGCGGCACAAAAAGCAGCGTCTGAATAAAAGGAAGAACTGTTGAGCGATCGCGTTAAAGTGTTGGATGAACTCTGTATTGTAGTAGAATTATAGGCTAACATATCCGCCATCCCGTCCGCTCCCTCGTGTGCCGGATAATGGGATCCCATGTATCATACCGCTGCGCACTCTTATGGAGGAGGCTCTCGCCATCGCTAATCCTTCCACCACCAGTAAGAGCGCTGTGAAGATTTCTCATCCCCTGCGGCTATATCCCAGTCAAAGCAGCTCCTGCGCCGGCGAGGAGGATCCCCATCCAAGCAGCCGCTCCACTACTGTGCCGGGTGTTTACATAGATTTATTAGGGATTACCGGGCGTGCAGCGTCCGCCGCGTCTATAGTCTGTGATTACTGCGCCGTACATGAAGGCTCTGTAACCCGGCAATCAAGGTAAACACAGGATGCCTCAGATCCTTGACAGGCAGCTAATGCAAGTGCAGGCATGAAGGAAGGAGACTTCAGGAATAGTGAGGTATGAATCTTGCTAGGCTATCATGTACTGTCCCTGAGTTACATCCAGTATTATAGTCCAGAGCTGTACTCACTATTCTGCTGGTGGAGTCACTGTGTACATACATTACTTATCCTGTACTAATCCTGAGTTACATCCTGTATTATACTCCAGAGCTGCACTCACTATTCTGTTGGTGGAGTAACTGTGTACATACATTACTTATCCTGTACTGATCCTGAGTTACATCCTGTATTATACTCCAGAGCTGCACTCACTATTCTGCTGGTGGAGTCACTGTGTACATACATTACTTATCCTGTACTGATCCTGAGTTACATCCTGTATTATACTCCGGAACTGCACTCACTATTCTGCTGGTGGAGTCACTGTGTACATACATTGCTTATCCTGTACTGATCCTGAGTTACATCCTATATTAAGCTCCAGAGCTGCACTCACTATTCTGCTAGTGGAGTCCCTGTGTACATACATTACTTATCCTGTACTGATCCTGAGTTACATCCTGTATTATACTCCGGAGCTGTACTCACTATTCTGCTGGTGGAGCCACTGTGTACATACATTACTTATCCTGTACTGATCCCGAGTTACATCCTGCATTATACTCCAGAGCTGCACTCACTATTCTGCTGGTGGAGTCACTGTGTACATACGTTACTTATCCTGTACTGCTCCTGAGTTACATCCTGTATTATACTCCAGGGCTGCACTCCCTATTCTGCTGGTGGAGTCACTGTATACATACATTACTTATCCTGTACTGACCCCGAGTTACATCCTGTATTATACTCCAGAGCTGCACTCACTATTCTACTGGTGGAGTCACTGTGTACATACATTACTTATCCTGTACTGATCCTGAGTTACATCCTGTATTATACTCCAGAGCTGCACTCACTATTCTGCTGGTGGAGTCACTGTGTACATACATTACTTATCCTGTACTGATCCTGAGTTACATCCTGTATTATACTCCAGGGCTGCACTCCCTATTCTGCTGGTGGAGTCACTGTATACATACATTACTTATCCTGTACTGACCCCGAGTTACATCCTGTATTATACTCCAGAGCTGCACTCACTATTCTACTGGTGGAGTCACTGTGTACATACATTACTTATCCTGTACTGATCCTGAGTTACATCCTGTATTATACTCCAGAGCTGCACTCACTATTCTGCTGGTGGAGTCACTGTGTACATACATTACTTGTCCTGTACTGATCCTGAGTTACATCCTGTAGATCTTTTATTATAAAAGTAAAAAACACAACAAAGACAAACTGTAACAATAAGAATAACCATATAAAGTAATATAAGGCCCTTCCCCCACAGTCCGTGATCCATAAACAAAGTAAATGTCCATATCCGGGTTTCCTCCCCGCCGTACACACCCACACACATACACACTCAGCATATAACACAATATACAAGTATATACCTAAAATATAAAACTAAGGAAACTATAACTACATAAACCCTGTAAACTATAACTCCAGGTCCAGCCGTGCCGCACTGCACCCACACAGAACAAAACTTAAGCAATAACATAAACAGCATAAATAACTGAAATAGCAACATAAATAAGCAAATTCAAACAGAAAGACCGAGCCAACTGGCATAAAACGAACGAAAAATTTATTTTTTTTTTTTTGGGTCCCCAGTGCAGCTTGGGGGCCAAGCCTGCTCCATCAGTCCGTGCCCAGAGTTCTTAGTTCAGGACGTGCCAAGCCACACCAGGGTTTTTTTGTTTTTTTTTAATAAATACCACACAGTGCCCGCCGCAGCCTGGGGGCCATGCCCGCTCCACCAGTCCGTGCCCAGAGTTCAATGTTCGAGACGTGCCAGGCTACGGCTCAAGGCGTGAATCCCACTCCCCCCAACTCCCCCACCCAACCTACCTACCACCCAAAACGTGAATATATACAATATATACAAAACCATAATACACTCCAATACCAACATACATAATATATACTATATACATAACCCGAAAGCCTAAGGTCGGCTCTCCTGCAGCCCTACTTCATTTCATTTTGCCCAAATCAAAACAAAAAGCTTCATGGTGCACTCACAGCCCCCCACCGGGATTGGAGGTGATAAGCCGGGCACAGACATCACAATGTACTATCCCTTGCATTTTCTCCCTATTCTCTCCCTAATTTGCCCTAGACTGTCCTTAGTCTGCCCCTCAGTCTGACCCTTCATGGAAACCTGTCCCTGCCCTATCCCTCCTCTCTCCCTATCCTGTCCCTTCTCTCTCCCTACTCTTCCCCTAGAAAATTAAGAAAACACTGTCCCTAACGAAATACAAGCCCTCTCCATAGGAGAGAAGCCTTAGATGTGCCCAGCCTCTCATACTCCAAAGAACGCACCTTCACCAGGTCACCCAGGATGTTCCTACATACCGTATCCACGGGGAGGACTTTCAGCTCCGTCGAGATTAAACACCGTGCACTCCAGATGTGGAACCTAACCACTAGGCTAACTAGAAATAAAGTGCAGCGGTCCCTGCCACCAAGGCCTCTGAACGCTCCATAAGCCCACTCCGCATAGGAGAGGTGTGCCAGCTGACGCCAGCCTATGGAGACCCCTACCCGTTGGTATACCTCTGTATTAAAGGGGCACTGAAGCAGGAAATGCTCCATGCTTTCCAGCACATCGCTGCACTCCTGACGGGGGCAACCCCTGTCAATCAGAGGCCTGCTCTTCAAGTTACCCCTTACATACAGTCTCCCGTGAAAGCAGCGCCAAGCCAAGTCCCAAAACTTCACGGGGACCCGGGTTGAATTCAGTAAACGTAACCCTCCCTCCAGGTCCCGACTTGGGCAGTCCTTGAGTGCCAGGGGCTTCTGGAAACGGGTCAACAGGACTCTTTCGTCGAGGAGCCTCCTCGTCAGAGTCCTGATCTCCCACATCCCCAGACCCCACCGGCGTATCACCTTCAGAACCAAGGTAGCGTAAGCCGGGAGATATCCATGCTGCGTGCGAAGGTCCTTCACTCGCCCTCCTGTCTCCCATTCCTGGAAGAAGGGCCGAAACCATCCCCGGCAGGAGTAGACCCACAGAGGAGCCCTTTCTTGCCAGAGGTTGCCTATGTTGATCTTAAAAAAGGTGTCTACAAGAAACACCACGGGGTTGACCATAGATAACCCCCCTAGTCTCCTCGTGCGGTATGTAACATCTCTCCTGATCAGGTTCAACCTATTCCCCCACAACATTAGGAAGAACAGGTTGTAGACCCGGGTCCAGAGAGGTTCTGGCAAAATGCATACGCTGCCCAGGTAGATGAATAAAGGGAGCAGGTATGTTTTGATCAGGCTAACTCTTTCCCGAAGGGTCAAAGACCAACCCTTCCACTGGTTTACCTTCTGAGTGGCACCATCCAGCCTGTCTACCCAATTTTGCATGGGGTAATCCCCCTGGCCAAATTTGATGCCAAGAACTTTTGCTGAAGTCTGGGGCACCGGAAGAGTGTCCGGGAGATCAAACACAGGATCCCCCCTTCCTAACCAGAGACTTTTGCACTTATCCCAGTTGACTCTGGACCCGGATGCCTCTGAGTAGGCATCCACCTCCGACACCACAAACTCCGCCTCCTCCCTTGAGGATACGAAGAGCGTGACATCATCGGCGTATGCCACTGCCCTCAGGGTAGCCTCCGGCACCGCCCGGTCCATCCCGACCCCTGCTATAGGTCCACGATCAACCCTCCTAAGAAAGGGATCTATCGCAAACACATACAACAGGGGACTTAGAGGACAGCCCTGACGGACACCGGAACCCACCTCAAAAGGGCGGCCAAGCCAACCGTTCACCAGCGGGAAAGTCTCAGCCCCTGCATACAATGTTCGCAGCCAATCAACAAACCCCACTGGCAGGCCATATCTCAGAAGGACTGACCAGAGGTACTCGTGATTAACCCGATCAAACGCTTTGGCCTGATCCAAGGACAGCAAGTACCCCTCCCAGTGACCAGCTCTACCCTGCTCCACTGCCTCCCGGACACCAAGAACAGCGCTAAAGGTGCTACGGCCTGGAACAGAGCAATGCTGGGCCCCCGAGAGGAGCTGGGGTGCAAACTTGACCAACCGATTAAACAGCACTTTTGCCAGAACCTTCCTGTCCGTATTGAGAAGTGCTATGGGACGCCAGTTCTCAATACGGCTCGAGTCTTTACCCTTTGACAGAAGGATCAAAGCTGACCTCCTCATTGACTTTGGCAGAGTGCTCGAGGAAAGACACTCATTTAATACCTCCGTCAAGAGGGGACTCAGGAGGTCCTTGAAGGTCTTATAATACTCGGATGTTAGTCCATCCGGTCCTGGCGATTTTTTGAGCCGGAGCCCATCAATCGCCAGTTTAACTTCCTCTATTCTGATCTCTCCTGTCAAAACATCAAGAGAGGTGTCTACCCCCGGCTCAGGGACAGTTTCAGCCAGGAAAGCCGACATCACTTCCGAATCTAGATCCCTCTTTCCCAAGAGTTGCGAGTAGTAGGATCTGACGACCTCCATAATCCCTGATCTGGATCGATTCAGGGATCCTGTACTATCGATCAGTCCAGTGACCACTTTACTATTCACTGACATCCTACAGTTTCTGTAAGGGTCGGGCGAGCGGTACTTCCCGAAATCCCTCTCAAAAACCAAGGATGCGTGTCTATCGTACTGGCACTTCTTGAGCAAAGATTTCACTCTGGAGATCTCCTCGCGGCTACCTCCAGTCGAAACGAGATGTTCGAGTTTCCTCCTCAGGCCGTTGTACAGGCGGTACCTGTCCAGGCATCTGAGGTTGGAGAGCTCTCGGAAGAACCTTGCCGCCCTCCTCTTGAACATCTCCCACCACTCTGACTTACTGCTACAGAGATCCAGTAATGGTACCTGGCTCTGCAGAAAATCCTCAAAGGACTGTCTTATCTCTGCTTCCTCCAGGAGTGATGAATTCAGTCTCCAAAAACCTCTGCCCATCCGGGGGGTCTCTGCAACATTCAGAGAAAACAATATTAGACAGTGATCGGAGAATTCCACCTCAACAACGGACACTGGTGAAGAGATGGCTTCCTCCTTCAAATAAAACCTGTCTATTCTAGACCTGCTCTGACCTCTATAATAGGTGAACCCCTCGTGGCCTGGGGTGTGCCGGATGTGGACATCCACCAGGCGAGCCTCGCTAGCTATACTATTAAGTGCGACGCTGTCAAAAGTCAACCGCCTGTCTCCAGAGCCTCCCCTATCGCGGGCTCTTGTGACTGCATTAAAGTCACCTCCAAAGACAACTTGGCGGCTGGTAAAAAGGTAGGGCTTGATCCTCATAAAGAGACTCTTCCTGTCCTTTTTTGACTGGGGACCATAGATGTTGACAAGTCTTAATTCTTGTCCCTTCATGAGGACATCTAAGATCAGGCACCTTCCCATTTCTAATTCAATAACTCGTCGGCATTCAACCGCTGCGGTAAAAAGTACCGCCACTCCGCTATACGGCTCGGCCGCAAGAGACCAGTAGGAAGGGCCTGACCTCCACTCCCTTTTTGCCTTATGTATGGCTGCCAAATCAGACAGCCTGGTCTCCTGCAAAAATAAAATGTCGGCTTCAACGCGGCCGAGAAAATCAAAGGCCGCAAATCTAGCCGTATCAGACTTAATGCTGGCAACGTTAATTGATGCCAGAGTCAGCGGAGTGGGTGCCGCCATCATGAGTGATTAAATTAGACGGCTTTCTTCCTCACACCCGCTTCCTCGGGGTCAGAGGAAAGCCCCTTGCTTCTTTTTTTGGACACAGATGTGTCCATAGCAGGGGATCCCCTGACCCCGTCGTCCTTGTTTCCAGGTTCCAGAGTAGCCTCCACCCCGGAAGGAACTATGCCTTCACGAGGTGGAGACTCAGCGCCCCCTGTTGACCCTTCCTTTGCCCTAGGAACCTTGCCCTCCGCCTCCCCCTCAGAAGAGGAGGAAGAGATGTCTCGGAGGGCTCGGAACCTATTGGAGAGTCCAACTGGAGGTGAGCAGGCTTTTCCTTCCAGTACTTGGCCCGGGGTGGGAGAAGATCTTGAATCCCCCCTTCGTTTCCTCCTCGTGGCACCTAGCTTACGCCGTTTCTCTAGCCACCTCTTGCCTTCCTCATCCACACTTTCGCAGTGAGAGGAATCTGCAGAGTTGGTCTCCTCCCTCTGGATCCTCCTGTCCTCCTCATCTAAATCGCTGTCCCTCAAAGCCTCAGCCGCGAGATTTGCTTCTGGAACAGGGGCCACCATCGACCCACCTGCTGTGGGTGCTCCTGTCAGCTCCCTGCTCCGTCTGCGTTTCTCCTGACGCCTCTGCTCCGCAGGCGTCTTTTGCCGGTTCTTCCCTGGCTCCTGAGCTCCTCCACCTCTGCTGGTCCCCTCACCCCCGGAGGCCACATCATGACCCCCATCCGTAGGTGCTGAGACCGCATTGGCAAAGGAGCGTGGACAGCGACTAAATGGGTGACCGAGGTCACCACACAGGTTACACCTAATCTCCGCACAGGAGGCGGCTAGATGACCCAGACCCCCACACAGAGCGCACTTCAAGATCTTACAAGCAGCGCTCAAGTGTGAGGGGTCGCCGCACCTGTGGCAGAGCTTCGGCTGCCCCTGGTAAAAGGCCAAGATACGATCCCTGCCGAGGAAGGCTGCAGAAGGTATGTGTGCCACTGAGTTACCTGAACGTTTCAGCTGGACCATGAACGTCCAGGCCCCAGACCATATGCCGTGCTCATCCCTGTTCTTTTTTGGCATCTCCGTCACCTCTCCGTACCTACTGAGCCACGTCATGATGTCAAAGCAAGAAAGTGACTCGTTACGAGTCAAAACGGTCACCTTCTTGATACCGTTCTGGCGAGACACCACCTGGATGGCAAAGTCTCGCCAGCCGGGCTCGTTTTTCACCAGCTCGTAATTCCCCGAGAAGATTTCTAAGCCCTCTGGGCGAACGAAGCTGATGTCAAACTCAGACGTGCCGTAAGGATGGATCAGGGCAAAGATGTCAACTGCCCTGAAGCCCATCTTCAGCAGAAGCTCCACTACCCTTGCCCTCGGGGGGCATGTATCATTGCCTCTCCAACGAAGACGGACCACATTCCTACGACCTGCGTCCTGCCCGGGTGTCGGTAGGGACCATATGGTCTCCCCCCTTTGCTCTCGGAAGGCACCCAAGCCATGTCTCTCTTTCCAGAGAGATAGATCCACCTCTCTTCCTCCAACTGTGATTGTACTCTCCCCCTTCCGTAAAGCCTCCAGGAGACGCTGTTGCAAAGCGCCCTCCCTAGAGCCTGGAGACAAGGAGGACCCCTCCCCTCCAGCGGCGACACTGGCATAACTCCTGCCAGTTGTTGTCGCCGCTGGAGGGGCGACTGGAACCTGTGACCCCCCCGGCCTATCCACCTTATCCCCTGGGCCTCCAGATCCCCGGCTGCCAGGGGGGCCCGAGGTGCCCGAAGGCCCAGAACCTGCAGAGAATTGTTTACTCTCGGCGTTGTCCCTCACATCCACCACACGCTCTCGCACATCCATACCCGGATCTACCACTTTTATCCTTGGATCATGTGGTCCATGGGTCCTGGCCTCTCCGGAGGTAGATGGTAAAGCCTCCGGACTTTTGCTTGTGTTTTTCCTTTTTCCTTTTTTCTTTTTTGCCTCCGCATCACTGGAGGCGCGGGATCCGGCCTGACTTACTCCCAGATTATGGGAGACCCCTGATTTTAGGTCCGCAGCCCCCTCCGCATCACAGGCAGCACTTGCTGTGTTAGTGGCACCGCTGCCACCCTCCTTGCTGTTACCGCGACCTGCATCTGTACTGGCCTTTACTGCGCCTTTCTTACTGACCTCCTTGCCCTTGTTACCAACTAACACAGGGACAGGGGGTCTGACCAGCTGGGCCCTTTTCTCCCCAACTCCCTGCTCCAGGCCCACCACAGAGTCCGAGCCAGGGGGGTTTTTGGGGTCAGAACTCTGATCCGACTTTGCAGCCAGATCAGTCCTCACGGGAACTTTGACAAACACAAGCTTTTCCTGCAGCTTAACAGGTTTCTTTTTCTTTTTCTTTATCTCTACATCCTCCTCCGGCATCTCATTGCCAAACATGAAGCCCCCAATATGCAGAGAGGCTTCTGGCTGTGGGGTCTTCTGCACTTGTAGCCTTCCTGTGTTTCCCTCCACCTCTGATTCCCCTGAGGTAGATGGCAGTCCAATTTCCTCAGGCAACAGCTCTCTGGAACTTGTAGTGCCACTGGGTGTTGGTACTAGCTCTTGTGAGCATACGGGCTGCTCCTCCAGGGTCTCCTGCACATCCTCAAACAATTCCTCATCTGAGGCTTCATCATTGCTTGACTCGCTTTGCTCCTGGCCACTGCACCTTGCCGCCATCTTTGCAAACCGGTCATCATTTATTATTTTTTCCTTAAAGGGCCCGCTCTCCTCCAGTATTTTCTCCCTCACCGCTTCCCACATTCTAATGCAGTCCTTGCATTTCTTTATTGCCCTTCTGGCTTCTGCCTTTCTGTCCTTAGAAGCATTTTGCTCCATGACCAGCTTGGCATCGCGCACCTTCCCTTTTTGCATGACCAACATTTTTCCAGCAAAGTTATAGTCATTAATACTCTTCGCCAGCCTGGAGGCCAGCTCAATCACTGATTCCTCCTTCTTTCTTTCGCTCCACTTACCCATACTTGCCAGGGTCTGCGGCTCACCGGCTCTCCTGCGGGTCTGGCTGCGGGTCACAATCTCACTCCCTGCGCTATCAGAAGCCGCCGTGCTGACAAATGGTGCCACGCTGCTGCAGCCACGACCAGGTCCAAGTCTCTTCTTACCTCCAGCAGAAGCTCCTGTTTTCCTGCGTGCTGCTGGCTTCTCCGGCACCAGTGGCAAACTTTCTTTCGGCATTGCTGATGCCAGCAATGCCTTCACTTCCCTCCCTCCCCCCGAGTGGCCCCGGGGAGAGGAGGTGCGGGACTCCATATCCAACAAAGCCCAGAAAAGTGCACCTTCTCTGGGATCCAAGCTCAGCAAAACCTCCTTCTCTGACCACACCCTGGAAGTTGCAGAGCTTAACCAGCACACACCCAACTCCAGAAGCTGCACTCACTATTCTGCTGGTGGAGTCACTGTGTACATACATTACTTATCCTGTACTGATCCTGAGTAACATCCTGTATTATACTCCAGAGCTGCATTCACTATTCTGCTGGTGGAGTCCCTCTGTACATACATTACTGATCCTGAGTTACATCCTGTATTATACTCCAGAGCTGCACTCATTATTCTGCTGGTGGAGTCACTGTGTACATACATTACTTATCCTGTACTGATCCTGAGTTACATCCTGTATTATACCCCAGAGCTGCACTCACTATTCTGCTGGTGGAGTCACTGTGTACATACATTACTGATCCTGTACTGCTCCTGAGTTACATCCTGTATCATACTCCAGAGCTGCACTCACTATTCTGCTGATTGTTAAGGGAAACAGTCAGCAAGTTTGCCATCAACAGCTAAGCTCAGTTCCTGTAATGCAGGGGGCAGTTATGATTCTTACAGCAGTATCTAGTATACAGATGACAGTTCCCAGATTGCATCTAATCAGAGCAATCTCTGTGCAGACACTGAACAAGCAGGGAAGGCTGGGAGATTTCTATCTATATCCCTATTTCACTATATGCTGTGCCAATTGACCACCTCAGCTCTGCTACATCTGAGTATGTTTTTGGGATACTCCCTGTAATTCTTATGCACCAAATTTGCAACTGTTGTAGAAATCCTCCCCGGAATGCTATTATGGGTGGGCGCTCGCCTGTGTCCTGATCGCCCCTGCCTTTACAGCTTCTAGCAATGGGCTGGCCAAGAAGGTGTTAAATCAATCCTGTCCATATTACTGAAAGGAAAAGGGAAGAGATTTCAATGGTTAGTTGCCTAATGGGGTGGAAAGTAGCAGAGCTGTCTGCGCGCAGTGCTGAGAGAGGCCTGGCACCGGGCTGCCGTGTATTGAACTCCTCGGGTCTTCTCTTTGGAATATAATGCGAACCGCGGTCTCCACCGAAATCCCAGACTACAGAGCAGACCACAAAAGGAAGGATTGTTCATTTTGGTTTTGTGTGCAGACCCTGCTAACGCCATCAGATCACCAAGATGTGTAAGCACAGGCCTCAGAAGGCCCTGCTGTAACAAAACTGCCCGCAGCGGGCACAGGGCACAGCCAGGCAGCAGGGAACCCTACAGAAAGCACCATCCGGCTGCAAGAGATCTGGAACGCAGCCATCATCTTGTGATCATCCGGACCGATGGGCTGCTGGGCATGGAAAGAACAAAGAGGTCCCGTCATCCTGCGGGGGTCTCCGGGGTCAAACTCTACCTATCACATATTGATTGCCCATCTTAGAGGTGGGCATACACACGAGATAAAGGTCGCCCAAGGTAGCTAATTTTGGACAATATAGGTGACCAATCCTTGGAAAAGTAACGGAATGATAGCGTTGACCCAACGGAAATAGTCAAAACCGTTTCAGGTCGAACTGCGGATTGAACATGAAGCTGAACCTCAAGTGGTTTTTATTTCGTCCACGCCCACTAAAATGTGTCTTATTTTTCCTTCTTTTACAAAGACTTTGTTTTGTTCATTAACATCTTAAAAGTCATTGTCCAAAACCAATCCCCCCAGAAGGAGTGGGAATATATACAGTATGCCAGAAGACACATCACACGCACATCCAATGGGGCTTTTTTTGCTGCCATAGCAAATAATGGGCGATTCTTCAATGGCCCAAAGATAGGACAAGCTGCGGCTCCTCCGCAAGGCCCGGCTCCTCCGCAAGGCCCGGCTCCTCCGCAAGGCCCGGCTCCTCCGCAAGGCCCGGCTCCTCCTCAAGCCGCGACTCCTCCGCCAGCCGCGACTCCTCCGCCAGCCGCGACTCCTCCGCCAGCCGCGACTCCTCCGCCAGCCGCGACTCCTCCGCCAGCCGCGACTCCTCCGCCAGCCGCGACTCCTCCTCAAGCCGCGACTCCTCCTCAAGCCGCGACTCCTCCTCAAGCCGCGACTCCTCCTCAAGCCGCGACTCCTCCTCAAGCCGCGACTCCTCCGCCAGCCGCGACTCCTCCGCCAGCCGCGACTCCTCCGACAACGTTTCGACCATTCTAGGTCTTTTTCAAGTCATATGGTAGATGAAACCAGACATTCAGTCCATGCTCACTCTGCCTTTTCACATCTGATCCAAAGGCACAGTGGATGGATGAGTAATGGCCATTTTATTTTTTATGCCATTCCATACCCTGGGGCAAGTGTTTTCTTAAAAATTAGAACACCCCTTCAATCACCTAACTCATCGAATCATAGACAGATAGAGTAGGAATAGACCTCCAGGGTCATCGGGTCCAACCCCCTGCTCAGTGCAGGATTCACTAAATCATCCCAGACAGATATTTGGCCAGCCTCTGTTTGAACACTTCCATTGAAGAAGGACTCCCCACCTCCCATGGCAACCTGTTCCACTCTTTGATCACCCTCAATTCTGTCTACCGGTACCGATTTCAGGACTTGACACTTTTTTCCATTACTGACCCCGATCCATTTTGACCCTGTCTCTGGTCTAGGATGTTACATATAACTTGACTATCTGTCAGGGACTACTGTGGTAACCACAACCTGAGTATTTAGCTGGTAAAGTCCATAGACCCTTGTGGGGGTTAAAGGGGTATTCCCACAACAGCACGTAATCCTCTACTCAGAGCTTGAACTCGGCTATCTCTGACAGTCCCACTGAAGTGCATGGAGTTGAGGTGCATTTTCAGGATCGGTGGGCGTCCAATGCCCAGCGGTCAGTAAGTCATTCTCTATCCTTGGTGTATAAATGCACTGAATACTCGCCTAGATTTTCTTTTTTGCGCAAGTCAGAAGTGTGTGAAAATAATCGCAGCGGCACAATGCAAATCAATGGGCTACTGGCATTGCATGGTGCACACCGGAAAATTGCGGCACGCAATAACAATACGCCCGTATGAAACTGTTAATAAAGTTTATTTGTTTGTTTGGCAAAAAAATGTTGCCTCCATCCGAGTCTGTCAGCTGCTGCGCCGTCACGCGACCCGCAACTCACCGCGACCAGATTCGTATTCTGCAAGACTCTGAGCTCTCCGACGGCTCCTTCAAGGTACGACGTGTCACAGATTCACTCCCATTGTGTGGAATCAACGTTCACACCCTCCTTCTCGGATACGAAGCGAAGGAAACCATAGAAACGACACTCAGCCCTCAGACCATGTGCCCCTCGCTAGAACACAATCATTAGAGGCTTATCTGAACGCTACCCAACCTAATAGACAGAGGGTGTGGTAGTGGGGGCCGCATCCACCCCAGGGAGCAAAGAGTCGGATTAAAGGGCAAGAAGGAGTCTGAGCGGCGGGATCCATGAGATTGTGGACTAGAAATGCGGACAGACCATAGCCAAGGACCGGAAAAATGGGGTGGCCGGATTCTGGGTATTGTCCATGGCCTAGAGCCACCTTGTCAAATACGATCCGGTCCGGTTCACCAGATAGTCGCACTGGAATCGGGACGGCTGCCGAGGATGTCTATGCTGTAAGCTCTATATGGACGGCGGTTGTTGGAAAGAAAGCCCTACATCACACAGATCTCTGGGATATTTTAAGCCAAAACTTTAACGCGGAAGCTGCAACTTTGGTTTCCATGGTAACCAATTCCCAGAAACGCTGATTCTCGACATATTGTGGAGGTAATAACCTTGCGTTCATCCATCTTGTTAATTAATTTAGTGATTAATTATGTGGTTGAAACGGAAGCGAAACAAAGGAATACATTATTTCACGTTTGCTACGTATGAGGCCGAAAACTCACAGTGGTTGCAGTAATCGGATGATTTGGACCAAATCCCTGACTTTTTACGGTCCTTTTCCAGGTGAAAAATCGTATATTTAACGGCCTTCTACAGGACCCATAGCTCGCTAACCTGAAGGGGCCGCCGATCACTTGGCGAACGGTGATCGCATCCTTTATGCTGCACCTGAAGTCATCGGCGCATCATTCCATCTAAACAGGGGGGTGGGGGGACCTATGATCACACCCCATGGAGGCCAAAAGATCGTGCTGGCCCATGCATCTGCACGACCTCCACCGAATGGACCCCTGCTCTCGGGATTGGCCGGGTTCAAGTAGTCGGACCCTCGCCTATGCTAAACCCTGGCCTCCTCTATCCCCGGCCTGTGGATAGGGGATAACTTTATAACTTGTCACAATCCCTTTAAGGCCGGCTTCACTGAGGCGCATGCATATTAGCGCTCGTATGAGCGAAGCGTTTTTTTGCGAAACGAACGTTGCTTTTTTTGGGTGCGCATCGGCGTATTTTACTGTACTTTTGAAACCCTGTAATTGCACAAGAAAAAAAGCGTATTTGGAACTCATTAGACTAATTAGCCATTTCAATCAGGGCGTATTTTTTTGCCGCGCACAAATGCACATGCCTACATGCACCGACTGAATTGGCTAATTGGTCTGAGGAGTTCCAGATGGGTTCTTTTTCACGCGTCTCCCAGCGTATTTTGCACGCATTTGCGAATCCCCTTTGATTTCGACTTTTGGTGCGCAAATGTGTAGGAAAAAATAGAGGTAAGCAGGTAAGATACACTCATGTGAACGAACCCATTGAGATCCACGGGTTCTATTATCCCCGTATAGCATGTGCAAATACGCATGGAAATACGCCCGTGTGACGCCGGCCAAAGTTGTGCAACATTCTAATGTTCAGTGAATGGAAACATTCTTCACATCCAGAAGCGAGATATCATGCAAATGCCGGCACTACGGCGAGATCTGTGGGCGAGGTCACATGTAGCAGGTGACGGGCAGTCAGGCTGCACTCAAAAAAAGGAACTTCATCTGGTTTTACTGTAAAACATTGAGATTTTGCAATGTAACCAAAAGGTAAAATTCTGTATAATAGTAGCCTCTCGCTGATACATTGTGCCGGCCGGCTGTGATCAGGAGGGTTTTACTAGCTTGGGGGGGGGGGGGGGGGGAGAGTAAAGAAGAATGTCTCCCTTCACTGACAGCAAGCAGAGATTTGGAAAATGGTGAGAAATTGCAGAATAAACTTTTTCACGCGCAAATCATGTGCATTTTGCAACCGATCTGCCAAGAAGAACGGAAAGTTAAGTTTTGTTTGTATCAGTTTCTCATCTGTTCTGATCAGTTTTGAACAAATCTGTTATTGCTCAGGCCCCAATCACGTCTGCAGCCGCAGTTCTGGTCTGTTCCTTATACTAAGCTCCATCCTCGAAGGTAAACAACAAATATACCATAACTGCTGGGGGAAACGTACAGCGCCGAATGATCCCCATTGACTATAATGGGGCCTGTCCGGCTTATAGTATTCCGACTGGCATTTCCCAGGACCAAGTAGTGCAGCATGCTGCAGGATTCTGCCCGGGTTTTGTGCCAGGTGTGAATGAAGCCTCCGACGCGGATGCGAATGGGTCCTTAGCGCCAGTTTTACAACTAAACATATGCAGTGTGATTTAAGGGAGCCATTAAACGGAAACCCAAATGGATACAAACCAATTAGTTTCTGGGTTTTTTAGCTCTTTGGACAGAACAGAAAAAAATGGAATACGGAACACTGATGTAGACACAACCTAACCCGATGCACAGCTGAAAAGTGATAGGATTAACTCACCTCTGCTACATCTGCACATACTGGAAAGTGAACTGACAGGGAAGGGACACTTTATGTAAGCTCAGCCGGATAGGGACTTAAGGTCTTTGTTCTGGAGGCTTATCATTACTTCCACCAATCTGAGACCATCTAGAGTTTCACCTGAGAGGTGGCGGTAGAACATGGCTTCCATCTGGTATCACATCGTAAGAGTGACTAAACCTGGCACGGTTACAGAAGTCAGCGTCCAATCCCGTAATATACTGCAATATAACTGCTTATTAAAGGGGTATTCCCATCTTATAAACTGATAGCGAAGGGGCCTACACACCCCAGAGAGCGCCCCTGGAGACCCCCACCAATCGCACACTGATGGCCTATCTATGAGAAGCCCCTTTAACCACTTTAGTACCAGAGAGTTCTCTTCCTTTTTTATTTCCCTTTTTTGTCCGTCTTCCAAGAGCCATCACTTTCTAATTTTTCCATTGACTCGGCCGTAGGAGGACTTGTTTTTTGTGGGAGGAGTTGTATTTTTTTAAAGGTACCATATAATGCATGGAAAAACTTTAAAAACATTTGAAGTGGGGAGAAATGATTAAAAAAATGCACTTGCACCATTTTTTTTCTTTTGGGGGGGGGGGGGGGGAGTGTTCGTTTTTTGCAGCGCTGACAGTGCAGCATAAGTGGCATCTGAGCTTTGTTCTAAGAATCCGTACGACTGCGGCGTTACCAAAATTACATCGTTTTTAAATGTTTTTTATTTTTTAAAAAGTGCATAAAACATTTTCTTAAAGAAAAACTTCTTTCCATCGCCGCATTCTGAGACTTGTAACTTTTTTTAAATTTTTACTCTGCTTGGGCTGCGTAAGGGCTCGTTTTTTTGCTGGGTGAGCTGTTGTACAATTTTGACTGTTTTTTATTAAAATTTTTTGGAAACCACAATTCTGGTGGCATTCAATCCTTTTTTTTTAACATTCCTCACAGGATAAATATTTTGATATTTTAATAGTTCGGACTTTTATGTACGCTGCCATAAGAAATATATGGGCTTTTTTTTTAGTTATGTAGTTTTTTATGGGAAATATGCAAAAAGGGCTCTTTTTTTAAATGTTAATGTTTTGTTAGCTGTTAAAAAAAAACTTTATTATATCTTTTGTTTTATATTTTTATTCAGCCCCTACAGAAGGCTTGAACTTGTGATCATTTGATTACTTGTACTATATACTGCAATACTTCAGTATTGCAGTATATAGCTATTTTTGATGTTGCCTTTCAAGCCCTGCCACTAGCAGGACTCGATAGGCATTAATGCAAGGCAGCCCTGGGAGTCTTCAGTAGGCTCCAGGCTGCCATCGCGGGGTGCCGATGGGGCGTGGGAAGAGGTCCTGCTCCTGTTGCTGGTTTAGATGCAGAGTCAGCTTTGACTGCAGCATCTAAACAGTTAACTGCCACAATCAGAGCGAACTCTGATCGATGCAGTCAGTGGCAGCTGTCAGAAACACAGTTACCGGTGGCGGGTATGGATTGGACTAGGCTCCCATCCTGCTCCATACACTCTTCTGGACTGCAGGACATTTCTATGCATCTGGCGGTCCTGAAAAAGTCATGTGACCAGGACTGTGACCAGGACTGTGACCAGGACAAGTTATCAGCGTCCAGATGGAAAACCCCTTTAAGTATATCCAAGGAGTTCTGCACCTGTGGTGTGCCAAGCCTCTCAGGGGGCTGTGGGGCAAGTGCCAAGCTACTGGTTGAGGGCCACGCCAAGAAGGAAGGTCTCATTTAAGTTTTGCTACAGGCCCTCCCTCCACCATTATGTACTATTACATATACAGATATCATTATTATCACCTGTGAATTATAACAATCATTGTGAGGAACATCATAGAAACCCCAAGTGCTTCAGACAAGGGAGCGCTGTGTGCCAAACATCGAAGAAAACAGAGCGGCTCTGATGAGAAGGTCTACACATACAGCGGGTGAGCGGGCGACCTGCCAGGCTGCTAATTAACCCGCAGCTCCACAGTGACTTGTTATCTCATCTACACCCCAGAGACTGGGACCGCCTAAGTGACGATGATGATGGCAGAGAGGGGTCTAATGCTGCTTTTATGGAGCGGGAGCAACAGAGACCCTCACTATAGTCACAAGCCACAAATGACCCCATTAATGCGTAACCTTACCTAAACTCCTATATTATACTAGTAACACAGGAGACTACACCGCATCACTATATATACACATTACTACCCCATACCACTATATAACCCCTATATCATACCAGTAACACAGAAGATTATACCGCATCACTATATATACACATTACTACCCCATACCACTATATAACCCCTATATCATACGAGTAACACAGAAGACTACACCGCATCACTATATATACACATTACTACCCCATACCACTATATAACCCCTATATTATACTAGTAACACCGGAGACTACACCGCATCACTATATATACACATTACTACCCCATACCACTATATAACCCCTATATCATACGAGTAACACAGAAGATTATACCGCATCACTATATATACACATTACTACCCCATACCACTATATAACCCCTATATTATACTAGTAACACCGGAGACTACACCGCATCACTATATATACACATTACTACCCCATACCACTATATAACCCCTATATCATACCAGTAACACAGAACACTACACCGCATCACTATATATACACATTACAACCCCACAGAGGTGTAACTTGAAGCTTCTGGGCCCCCATGCAAAATCTGTAACAGGGCCCCCAACTATAATGCTTTCTTCATAGTCCTAGGCTCCCTATATGGAGAAGAGAGGCCTTATGGGCCCCCTAAGGCTTCTGGGCCCGGGTGCAACCGCATCCCCTGCACCCCCTATAGTTACGCCCCTGCTACCCCATACCACTATATAACTCCTATATCATACCAGTAACACAGAAGACTACACCGCATCACTATATATACACACATCACTACCCCATACCACTATATAACCCCTATATCATACTAGTAACACAGAAGATTACACCGCATCACTATACATACACTAATTACTACCCCATACCACTAAATAACCCCTATATTATACTAGTAACACAGAACACTACACAGCATCACTATATATACACACATCACTACCCCACACCACTATATAACCCCTATATCATACCAGTAACACAGAATACTACACCGCATCACTATATATACACATTACTACCCCATACCACTATATAACCCCTATATCATACCAGTAACACAGAATACTACACCGCATCACTATATATACACATTACTACCACATACCACTATATAACCCCTATATCATACTAGTAACACAGAAGACTGCACCGCATCACTATATATACACACATTACTACCCCATACCACTATATAACCTCTATATCATACCAGTAACACAGAATACTACACCGCATCACTATATATACACATTACTACCACATACCACTATATAACCCCTATATCATACTAGTAACACAGAAGACTGCACCGCATCACTATATATACACACATTACCACCCCATACTACTATATAACCCCTATATAATACAAGTAACACAGAAGACTACACCACATCACTATATATACACATTACCACCCCATACTACTATATAACCCCTATATAATACAAGTAACACAGAAGACTACACCGCATCACTATATATACACACATTACTAACCCATACCACTATATAACCCCTATATTATACCAGTAACACAGAAGACTACACCACATCACTATATATACACATTACTATCCCATACCACTATATAACCCCTATATCATACCAGTAACACGGAAGACTACACTGCATCACTATACATACACACATTACTACCCCATACCACTATATAACCTCTATATCATACCAGTAACACAGAAGACTACACCGCATCACTATATATACACATTACTACCCCATACCACTATATAACCCCTATATCATACCAGTAACACAGAAGACTACACCACATCACTATATATACACATTACTATCCCATACCACTATATAACCCCTATATCATACCAGTAACACGGAAGACTACACTGCATCACTATACATACACACATTACTACCCCATACCACTATATAACCTCTATATCATACCAGTAACACAGAAGACTACACCGCATCACTATATATACACATTACTACCCCATACCACTATATAACCCCTATATCATACCAGTAACACAGAAGAGTACACCACATCACTATATATACACATTACTATCCCATACCACTATATAACCCCTATATCATACTAGTAACACAGAAGACTACACCACATCACTATATATACACATTACCACCCCATACTACTATATAACCCAGTATCATACCAGTAACACAGAAGACTACACCGCATCACTATATATACACATTACTACCCCATACCACTATATAACCCCTATATCATACCAGTAACACAGAAGAGTACACCACATCACTATATATACACATTACTATCCCATACCACTATATAACCCCTATATCATACTAGTAACACAGAAGACTACACCACATCACTATATATACACATTACCACCCCATACTACTATATAACCCCTATATCATACTAGTAACACAGAAGACTACACCACATCACTATATATACACATTACCACCCCATACTACTATATAACCCAGTATCATACCAGTAACACAGAAGACTACACCGCATCACTATATATACACATCACTACCCCATACCACTATATAACCTCTATATCATACCAGTAACACAGAAGACTACACCGCATCACTATATATACACACATTACTACCCCATACCACTATATAACCTCTATATCATACCAGTAACACAGAAGAGTACACCACATCACTATATATACACACATTACTACCCCATACCACTATATAACCTCTATATCATACCAGTAACACAGAAGACTACACCACATCACTATATATACACATCACTACCCCATACCACTATATAACCTCTATATCATACCAGTAACACAGAAGACTACACCACATCACTATATATACACACATTACTACCCCATACCACTATATAACCCCTATATCATATCAGTAACACAGAAGACTACACCACATCACTATATATACACATCACTACCCCATACCACTATATAACCCCTATATCACACCAGTAACACAGAACACTACACCGTATCACTATATACACTAATTACTACCCCATACCACTATATAACCCCTATATCATCCCAGTAACACAGAACACTACACCGCATCACTATATATACACATTACTACCCCATACCAGTATATAACGCCTGTATCATACCAGTAACACAGAAATACTGGCACAGCACCTCCGGGCACCAACAATCTGCCCGCGGTCAATGTCACTCAAGTCACCATGTTTACTCATGATTGCCAAATGTTGCCTCTGCTACGCAACAAAGACATCAGCACATTATCTGAGATCAGATCGTGCCGTGGCCGAACCGTGGCACCTGTTACCGATCACAAGAGGTCAGGTGCCAGCTTCCCCTAATGCAGAAATTGCTCATTTTTGAAAATATGAACTAGTTAACATCGGGATTTTGTCCCAAGCCAACCCCAATCTAAATGGCGGCCTACGACTCCTCCAGCATGGAGCCATTGTACCAAGTGTCGATCGACCACGCTCATCAATTGTCTTTGGTTGGCTTGCCATCTCCATTTACCTGTGGGGATATGCAGCCAACCCATGAACAGTTTATACTTGTGCCAACGGCACAATATGCCAACCAACCAGTTTTCGCTTGTTTGTCAACTGACTGTGAGAATATTTTCACGTTCGGCGGTTGGGCAAATACCGTTTAGGCGAACGTCCTTGTGCAATCATCGGTCCTGTAAGAGGCCCTTATAAAGCTGTGCAGACCCCATAACCAGCATGACTGATCCCCCCAGCACACATCAGCCTCAGGACTATCCAGACAACACACAGATGGAGTCTCATCATCTCAACGGCATCGCGGCGGTCTGCGCAATCAACACGGGCAGAGCGCTCTGATCAGATCTGTCACCCGCGGCCAGGGGTTAATCCCATAATGTCGGATTTACATGTTTGTGCTGATTATCAAAAATCAAGATACTGTAAAGGGTGGAAAAGAAGCGATCGCCACGCTCTGCGCAGAGCCGGCCGCCGCGGGGAAATGCGAACTTCTATCTGGTGGACAGAAGCCGTGGCGAAAAATGCTCTAAAGTCTTGTATCAAAAAGTTTCCTCCTTCTGTCCCATCAGCATCCCCTGACTGTTTGCAGTCGCAGTGGGCGGGGCCCACATGGCGATTATGTCTACCAGCGCCGCTAATCATCTTTCATGTGAATATCTCCGGTCAGGAATACGATTTTCCTCTTAGCCTTTGATTTTACAGTCCAAAATTGAAACCATCTGTAATCCGGCGGATCCCGCAGATCTATCGGAGGATGAGGTAGTGGAAAATAAATCTCATGGACGGTTTTACGGAATGCCTCAAAGTCATCCTATTGATTAGTTTACATTTCATGGCCGCCTATTATGTATGTATGAAAGTAGTCTGCAATGCTCCCTGGGAAAAAGTTATGCAAATGAGTGTTTGAATAATCCTCCACAGCGCCATCTATTGAAATGGCAGCTATCCTCCAAGTGAGTATCAGACCTTTTACCAGGCCTTACAACATGACCGAGTAAACCAGAATACCCATGTGCATAGAGCAGTTTTGAGGTTGTCGCCCCTCAGCAGTGCGCAGTAGGGGTCTGGTTGGCTCGGTGAGAGTCACGGAGTAATGTTTCTCCTTGTGGAGAGCACCAAAAGAGTGTTAGGAGTCTTATAAGCCATGCAATGCTTCATGGGAAAAAGCTATGCAAATGAGTGATGTAATAATCCTCCACAGCGCCACCTACTGGAAGCTAGCTATCCAATAAGTTAGGACAATAACCCCGGAATAGCTGTCTGTACATGGGTGCTTTGGTTTGGATTAGTTATATTGCAAGGCGCATTCGTTATTTACCCATTGGGAAGCTGACTTCCAATAGGTGGCGCTGTGGAGGATTATTGCATCACTTATTTTTGCATATCTTTGAAGAAGATACAAGTCAAGCGTACCGGCTAGCTGACGATAGTCAAGGAGTCTCTATGAACCCGAAACGCGTTGCTGCCATTCCTCCATTCTTCATTACTACGGTCCCTGTAAACTCTCCATTGTTCTTCTCCAGCTCCCTCATGGGGTATAACAGGGGGCTTTAATTTTCGGTCCGTATGAGGGAACCTTAAAGGGGTTGTACTACACAATTGTAAGTCATACCCTATGCACAGCATAGAGGAGGACTTACTGATTGGCGGGGGTCTCAAGACCACCCATTTTCTCCAAAAGTGGCATAAAAATGTAAATGTTGCAAAAAAGGGTAGTTCCCATAATACAAATCAACAGGTCAAGGGCTGGGCAGACACTAAGCAAGCAGGGGGCACTGGGAGATTGCAGCTCTGCAGAATTGTGAATGCAGCTCTGGAGTATATAAAGCCGTGACCTAGAGGAACCCCAACTACACCTGTAGCGATGAGGCCGGAGGCAGCAGCACTGCTACAGCTTTATAAGGTTTGTCTGATACAGAGCTCCAAATCCCCTGCCAAGAGTGAAGATACAGATTCTGTCTGTCTGCACCACCACTAGAGGGCGCTCACTGTATACTGACTGCTGTCGCATTTACAAATAACAGGTATTGTGCCGCACTCTCACCTCCAACTGCAGCCCGGACTGCGGCCTCCACTGCTGAATGCAACGGCGGCCCAAAACCGTAAATACCCATGATGTAATATTATATAATAGTCCTCCCTGATGATGTCACCTCCTCACAGCGCGGCGGTGAGTCATACGCCATGTACGGCTGCGGGGCGTCTTACTATATGGGGGCGTCACCTACAGAAACCAACTAGATCACTGCAAACTGTTCTCATTATATGTGAGTGTATCCCACATGACTGATAAGGTAACCAGAGACAGTATCACAAATGCTGAGCTTAGATACATTACTGCATCAGACAGGATAGGATTAGATACACAGCTCAGCAGGCAGTATCACACATGATAAGCCTAGATACAGAGACTCCGCTGACAGGATCACATATGATAGACTTAGGTACGCCACCTCAGTAGGCAGTATCACACGTGATCAACTTAGATACACTTGTTCAACACACAGTGAAACCCATAGCTCTCTAGACCATATCCCACATTGCAGGCTTAGATACACAGCTCAGCAGACAACATAGAACTCCAATATACTGTACAGAGACTCACCTGACAGTATCACACATGATAAGCTTAGATACACCAGCTCATCAGAGGGTTTCCCTACATGATAAGCTTAGCTACATCGGCCCAGCAGACAGCATCATACATGATTGAGATAGATACTCCGGTTTGACATGCCATGTAATACATGATAGGCTTACTAAGCAGGCAGTATCACACATGATAGGCTTAGATACACACCGCAGGATTAGTATCATAGAATAGGCTTAGATACAGCAGACCAGCAGGCGGTATCACACATGACAGGATTACATACAAAACTCAGAAGACAGTATCACACAACAGGCTTAGATAAAGCAGCTAAGCAGATAATATCATATATGGTAGGATTGGATAGACAGTATCACACAGGATAGGATTAGATATATAGACTCAGCAGACAGTATCACATGTGATAGACTTAGATACAATGGCTCAGCAGGCAGGATCACACATGTTCGGCACAGATGCACCTGTTCAACATACAGTGTAATACATGATAGACTTAGTCATTTAGTTCAGCAGACAGTATCACACCTGATAGGCTTAGATACAGTGGCTCATTCCTATTATTACTTATAATATATTCTGCGAGAACAAGCTGCCTGTTTCACTTATGCAGCACCTCTCCTCTCCTGTCTCCTGCACGGAGTACACTTATGCAGCACCTCTCCTCCCCTGTCTCCTGCACTGAGCACACTTATGCAGCACCTCTCCTCCCCTGTCTCCTGCACTGAGCACACTTATGCAGCACCTCTCCTCCCCTCATCTCCTGCACGGAGCACACTTATGCAGCACCTCTCCTCCCATCTCCTGCACTGAGCACACTTATGCAGCACCTCTCCTCCCCTGTCTCCTGCACTGAGCACACTTATGCAGCACCTCTCCTCCCCTCGTCTCCTGCACGGAGCACACTTATGCAGCACCTCTCCTCCCCTGTCTCCTGTACTGAGCACACTTATGCAGCACCTCTCCTCCCCTGTCTCCTGTACTGAGCACACTTATGCAGCACCTTTCCTCCCCTGTCTCCTGCATTGAGCACACTTATGCAACACCTCTCCTCCCCTCGTCTCCTGCACTGAGAACACATATGCAGCACCTCTCCAGTCTCCTGCACGGAGCACACTTATGCAGCACCTCTCCTCTCCAGTCTCCTGCACTGAGCACACTTATGCAGCACCTCTCCTCCCCTGTCTCCTGCACGGAGAACACTTATGCAGCACCTCTCCTCCCCTGTCTCCTGCACGGAGAACACTTATGCAGCACCTCTCCTCCCCTGTCTCCTGCACGGAGCACACTTATGCAGCACCTCTCCAGTCTCCTGCATTGAGCACACTTATGCAGCACTTCTCCTCCCCTGTCTCCTGCACTGAGCACACTTATGCAGCACCTCTCCTCCCCTGTCTCCTGCACGGAGCACACTTATGCAGCACCTCTCCTCTCCTGTCTCCTGCACGGAGCACACTTATGCAGTACCTCTCCTCCCATCTCCTGCACTGAGCACACTTATGCAGCACCTCTCCTCCCCTCATCTCCTGCACTGAACACACTTATGCAGCACCTCTCCAGTCTCCTGCACGGAGCACACTTATGCAGCACCTCTCCTCTCCTGTCTCCTGCACTGAGCACACTTATGCAGCACCTCTCCTCTCCTGTCTCCTGCACGGAGCACACTTATGCAGCACCTCTCCTCTCCTGTCTCCTGCACGGAGCACACTTATGCAGCACCTCTCCTCTCCAGTCTCCTGCACTGAGCACACTTATGCAGCACCTCTCCTCCCCTCGTTTCCTGCACTGAGCACACTTATGCAGCACCTCTCCTCCCATCTCCTGCACGGAGCACACTTATGCAGCACCTCTCCTCCCATCTCCTGCACTGAGCACACTTATGCAGCACCTCTCCTCCCATCTCCTGCACGGAGCACACTTATGCAGCACCTCTCCTCTCCAGTCTCCTGCACTGAGCACACTTATGCAGCACCTCTCATCCGATCTCCTGCACGGAGCACACTTATGCAGCACCTCTCCAGTCTCCTGCACGGAGCACACTTATGCAGCACCTCTCCTCCCATCTCCTGCACTGAGCACACTTATGCAGCACCTCTCCTCCCATCTCCTGCACGGAGCACACTTATGCAGCACCTCTCCTCCCCTGTCTCCAGCACTGAGCACACTTATGCAGCACCTCTCCTCCCCTGTCTCCTGCACTGAGCACACTTATGCAGTACCTCTCCTCCCCTCGTTTCCTGCACTGAGCACACTTATGCAGCACCTCTCCTCCCATCTCCTGCACTGAGCACACTTATGCAGCACCTTTCCTCCCCTGTCTCCTGCACGGAGCACACTTATGCAGCACCTCTCCTCCAGTCTGCTGCATGGAGCACACTTATGCAGCACCTCTTCCTCCCCTGTCTCCTGCACTGAGCACACTTATGCAGTACCTCTCCTCCCCTCGTTTCCTGCACTGAGCACACTTATGCAGCACCTCTCCTCCCATCTCCTGCACTGAGCACACTTATGCAGCACCTTTCCTCCCCTGTCTCCTGCACGGAGCACACTTATGCAGCACCTCTCCTCCAGTCTGCTGCATGGAGCACACTTATGCAGCACCTCTTCCTCCCCTGTCTCCTGCACTGAGCACACTTATGCAGTACCTCTCCTCCCCTCGTTTCCTGCACTGAGCACACTTATGCAGCACCTCTCCTCCCATCTCCTGCACTGAGCACACTTATGCAGCACCTCTCCTCTCCTATCTCCTGCACGGAGCACACTTATGCAGCACCTCTCCTCCCCTGTCTCCTGCACGGAGCACACTTATGCAGCACCTCTCCTCTCCAGTCTCCTGCACTGAGCACACTTATGCAGCACCTCTCCTCCCCTGTCTCCTGCACGGAGCACACTTATGCAGCACCTCTCCTCCCCTGTCTCCTGCACGGAGCACACTTATGCAGAACCTCTTCTTCCACGTCTCCTGCACTGAGCACACTTATGCAGCACCTCTCCTCCCATCTCCTGCACTGAGCACACTTATGCAGCACCTCTCCTCTCCAGTCTCCTGCACTGAGCACACTTATGCAGCACCTCTCCTCCCCTCGTCTCCTGCACTGAGCACACTTATGCAGCACCTCTCCTCCCATCTCCTGCACTAAGCACACTTATGCAGCACCTCTCCTCCCATCTCCTGCACTGAGCACACTTATCTAGCACCTCTCCTCCCCTGTCTCCAGCACTGAGCACACTTATACAGCACCTCTCCTCCCATCTCCTGCACTGAGCACACTTATGCAGCACCTCTCCTCCCATCTCCTGCACGGAGCACACTTATACAGCACCTCTCCTCCCATCTCCTGCACTGAGCACACTTATGCAGCACCTCTCCTCCCATCTCCTGCACTGAGCACACTTATACAGCACCTCTCCTCCCATCTCCTGCACTGAGCACACTTATGCAGCACCTCTCCTCCCATCTCCTGCACTGAGCACACTTATGCAGCACCTCTCCTCCCCTCGTTTCCTGCACTGAGCACACTTATGCAGCACCTCTCCTCCCATCTCCTGCACTGAGCACACTTATGCAGCACCTCTCCAGTCTCCTGCACGGAGCACACTTATGCAGCACCTCTCCTCTCCAGTCTCCTGCACTGAGCACACTTATGCAGCACCTCTCCTCCCCTGTCTCCTGCACGGAGAACACTTATGCAGCACCTCTCCTCCCCTGTCTCCTGCACGGAGAACACTTATGCAGCACCTCTCCTCCCCTGTCTCCTGCACGGAGCACACTTATGCAGCACCTCTCCAGTCTCCTGCATTGAGCACACTTATGCAGCACTTCTCCTCCCCTGTCTCCTGCACTGAGCACACTTATGCAGCACCTCTCCTCCCCTGTCTCCTGCACGGAGCACACTTATGCAGCACCTCTCCTCTCCTGTCTCCTGCACGGAGCACACTTATGCAGTACCTCTCCTCCCATCTCCTGCACTGAGCACACTTATGCAGCACCTCTCCTCCCCTCATCTCCTGCACTGAACACACTTATGCAGCACCTCTCCAGTCTCCTGCACGGAGCACACTTATGCAGCACCTCTCCTCTCCTGTCTCCTGCACTGAGCACACTTATGCAGCACCTCTCCTCTCCTGTCTCCTGCACGGAGCACACTTATGCAGCACCTCTCCTCTCCTGTCTCCTGCACGGAGCACACTTATGCAGCACCTCTCCTCTCCAGTCTCCTGCACTGAGCACACTTATGCAGCACCTCTCCTCCCATCTCCTGCACTGAGCACACTTATGCAGCACCTCTCCTCCCATCTCCTGCACGGAGCACACTTATGCAGCACCTCTCCTCTCCAGTCTCCTGCACTGAGCACACTTATGCAGCACCTCTCATCCGATCTCCTGCACGGAGCACACTTATGCAGCACCTCTCCAGTCTCCTGCACGGAGCACACTTATGCAGCACCTCTCCTCCCATCTCCTGCACTGAGCACACTTATGCAGCACCTCTCCTCCCATCTCCTGCACGGAGCACACTTATGCAGCACCTCTCCTCCCCTGTCTCCAGCACTGAGCACACTTATGCAGCACCTCTCCTCCCCTGTCTCCTGCACTGAGCACACTTATGCAGTACCTCTCCTCCCCTCGTTTCCTGCACTGAGCACACTTATGCAGCACCTCTCCTCCCATCTCCTGCACTGAGCACACTTATGCAGCACCTTTCCTCCCCTGTCTCCTGCACGGAGCACACTTATGCAGCACCTCTCCTCCAGTCTGCTGCATGGAGCACACTTATGCAGCACCTCTTCCTCCCCTGTCTCCTGCACTGAGCACACTTATGCAGTACCTCTCCTCCC
Source organism: Eleutherodactylus coqui (assembly GCA_035609135.1). Classification (NCBI taxonomy): domain Eukaryota; kingdom Metazoa; phylum Chordata; class Amphibia; order Anura; family Eleutherodactylidae; genus Eleutherodactylus; species Eleutherodactylus coqui. The sequence goes on from CM069405.1 coordinate 33,977,945, forward strand.
CTCGTTTCCTGCACTGAGCACACTTATGCAGCACCTCTCCTCCCATCTCCTGCACTGAGCACACTTATGCAGCACCTTTCCTCCCCTGTCTCCTGCACGGAGCACACTTATGCAGCACCTCTCCTCCAGTCTGCTGCATGGAGCACACTTATGCAGCACCTCTTCCTCCCCTGTCTCCTGCACTGAGCACACTTATGCAGTACCTCTCCTCCCCTCGTTTCCTGCACTGAGCACACTTATGCAGCACCTCTCCTCCCATCTCCTGCACTGAGCACACTTATGCAGCACCTCTCCTCTCCTATCTCCTGCACGGAGCACACTTATGCAGCACCTCTCCTCCCCTGTCTCCTGCACGGAGCACACTTATGCAGCACCTCTCCTCTCCAGTCTCCTGCACTGAGCACACTTATGCAGCACCTCTCCTCCCCTGTCTCCTGCACGGAGCACACTTATGCAGCACCTCTCCTCCCCTGTCTCCTGCACGGAGCACACTTATGCAGAACCTCTTCTTCCACGTCTCCTGCACTGAGCACACTTATGCAGCACCTCTCCTCCCATCTCCTGCACTGAGCACACTTATGCAGCACCTCTCCTCTCCAGTCTCCTGCACTGAGCACACTTATGCAGCACCTCTCCTCCCCTCGTCTCCTGCACTGAGCACACTTATGCAGCACCTCTCCTCCCATCTCCTGCACTAAGCACACTTATGCAGCACCTCTCCTCCCATCTCCTGCACTGAGCACACTTATCTAGCACCTCTCCTCCCCTGTCTCCAGCACTGAGCACACTTATACAGCACCTCTCCTCCCATCTCCTGCACTGAGCACACTTATGCAGCACCTCTCCTCCCATCTCCTGCACGGAGCACACTTATGCAGCACCTCTCCTCCCATCTCCTGCACTGAGCACACTTATACAGCACCTCTCCTCCCATCTCCTGCACTGAGCACACTTATGCAGCACCTCTCCTCCCATCTCCTGCACTGAGCACACTTATGCAGCACCTCTCCTCCCCTCGTTTCCTGCACTGAGCACACTTATGCAGCACCTCTCCTCCCATCTCCTGCACTGAGCACACTTATGCAGCACCTCTCCTCCCATCTCCTGCACTGAGCACACTTATGCAGCACCTCTCCTCCCCTCGTTTCCTGCACTGAGCACACTTATGCAGCACCTCTCCTCCCATCTCCTGCACTGAGCACTCTTATGCAGCACCTCTCCTCCCCTGTCTCCTGCACTGAGCACACTTATGCAGCACCTCTCCTCTCCTATCTCCTGCACTAAAGCAGCACTCTCAATTTGTTGGTAAAATCCATCTTAAGAGACAAGATGGATTATCAGCTCTTCTGCCAAGCTGTTAGAAATACTACAGGAAAGATGAGTGATAACCGTATAAAGGTGAATGGTGACATCACCGCACAGAGGAGAATAAGTGACCCCGGACTATAAACTGCTACAGATTGCTCTGATCAGCTGCATATCACATGAGTGTAAGCGTGATTGTGCGCACTTGCGGTGCAATGCATTTTGTGTATTTCGGCATATTTTACTGGTTTTTTTTGCACACGCATGTCGCATGCTCTACTTTCTTATGCATTTGCGCAGGGAAAGTGCAAATATTGAACTCATTACACCAATTGTTAATTTCAGTGGCTGGGAGCATAGTGCACGCAATTTGCACACAGAAACAGTAAAAAAATGCACCTGCAAGCGCAAATGCGCAATTCCCAATCTGCAAATGCGCGGGTAAATACACATATGCTCCTGTCAATCCGCCTTATAGAATAGGAAATAATTAAATGACATTAACGCAACACTAACGACCGCACTAATGCCAGAAAGAGAGAACATTTACTATCCGGCCGATGCTAAAACAAACAGTACGGTGATATGATGGTGTGCTAATGAACATACAGTAATGGAGATGACAAGTATAGTAATGATGTGATAACTATGCTGCATGATGCAATAACGAGATAGAACATGATCATATATGATATGCTAATGAAAATATAATAATGATATGATGATGGTTAATGCTATGAGGATATATTGTATGATGTGGTAATGATATACATGATGATATATGCTATGCTAATGAAAATATAATAATGAGGATAACAATTTTAAGAATGTTATGACCGGTATATGTTATTAGTGTATGGGATAGAAGAAGAAGAGGATTCAAAAAGATCTGGCCAAACTTGAACAATGGCCGGCGACTAACAGAATGGTATTTAACAAGGAGAAATGCAAAGTCCTACATCTGGGCAAGAAAAATGAGAAAGGCACATACAGAATGGGAGGAATTGAGCTAAGCAGCAGCACATGTGATAAAGACTTGGGTATACTAATAGATCACAGACTGAACATGAGTCAACAATGTGATGCAGCAGCCAAAAAGGCAAACACAATTCTGGGATGTATTAAGAGAAGCAGAGAGTCTAGATCACGTGAGGTCATTATCCCCCTCTACTTTTCCTTCGTCAGACCTCATCTGGAATACTCTGTCCAGTTCTGGGCACCCCACTTTAAAAAAGACAGACAAACTGGAGCAAGTTCAGAGAAGAGTTACCAAGATGGTGAGCGGTCTGCAAATCATGTCCTATGAGGAACGGTTAAAGGATCTGAGAATGTTTAGCTTGCAGAAGAGAAGGCTGAGAGGAGACTTAATAGCAGTCTACAAATATCTGAAGGGTTGTCACAGTGCAGAGGGATCAGCCCTATTCTCATTTGCACAAGGAAAGACTAGAAGCAATGGGATGAAACTGAAAGGGAGGAGACACAAATTAGATATTAGACAGTGAGGGTGATCAGTGAGTGGAACAGGTTACCACAGGAGGTGGGGAGTTCTCCTTCAATGGAAGTGTTCAAACAAAGGCTGGACAGACATCTGTCTGGGACGATTTAGTGAACCCTGCACTGAGCAGGGGGTTGGACCCGATGACCAAGGAGGTCGCTTCCAACTCTACCATTCTATGCTTCTATTGTAAGACAATGATAAATTACGTAATGATATAAGACTCTACAGCATGAGATATGATATGGTAACGATATATGATATGAAGAAGAAATAGTGTATGATCTGATAATGATATGACATGAATATATGTTGTGCTAATGAAAATATGATAATGAAAATGACAATAAAAACATTATATGTTGAGAATATATTCCGTTAGCATATGATAATGATATGATATGAGGATACATTGTACGATATGATATAGATATATCAGAATATACAGTATGACAATGATATATCACGCGCGAATGATATGTGATATGATGAGGAAATACTGTATAATGTGATAACGATATGTGATGTAATATGCTATACATAATATAATAATGAAATTGGCAATTTCAGTAAATAAATAAATATATATATTATATATATAAATATATATATATAATAATGATAGATGCCGAGATAATTATATACATCATAACATATCATATACAGTATTTCCTCATGATGATATATGATAATGTTGTATGTTAAATGATTTATGATATGTTAATGAAAATATAATAATGAGGATGGCAATTATACGCTAATAATTATATGATGGAAATTTGCTATATGAAAGGATAATGATTTATGACATGATAAATGATATGCTAATGAAAATGTAATAATGAAGATGACAAATATGATAATGATATGACATAATCATTTAACATATTATGAGGAAATACGGTATGATATGATAATGTATGACATGATATATGATATATGCTTTATGAAATTATGAGATATATTCTAAGGACATATGTCAAGATGATATACAATATGATATGTTTTGGATATGATGAGGATACACTATGTTGTGATAATGGTATGACACAAGAATTTAGGATAATAATATACAGTATGACATGATGCTAATGATGTCCTCAGGGAATGTCAGGTTATTTATATATATATATATATGATGATATTTCATATGATGAAGATATAATGTATGCCTAATAATGATATAGAATACAAAAACATATGTCATGATAAGGATATATGATAAAAAGATGTATGACATGATACATAGTATGATGGTGATATGCTACTAATTAATGATGGCGATGCTATAATATGATGATGAATGATATAATAATATATGATAATGATATATAGTATGATAATGCGTGATGTTGATACATGATATATTGAGAAATTACATTACTATAAGTTATGATAATGTATTATAATATATGATGATGATTCTGTGATATGATATATGATAATGATATAACAAGGATATACTGTAAGATATGATAATGATATGATTATATATAGTATAATGGTGCAGGATGATGATATAATGATATATAATACTATAATGAGGATATACTGTAAGGTAGTATGATGATGCATGATGATGATTTGGTGATATAATAATATATGATTATGATATAATGAAGATATAATGTAAGGTATGATAATGATATATAGTATGATAACGCATTGTGATGATTTGGTGATATGATGATAATTATATACTGTATGATTTTGACTCCATGATATAATGATATTTGATATGATAATGTAGATATAATATAACACTGGAAGTCTTATTATAAGATCTGATTGGTCAAAGCCTCACGTCTGGTTAGTATGGATGATGTCTATATTGGTTGCTGTGTATCGGTATATAGATATATTAATTGAAGAAGGGTCGGGGCTTCATGCACGGGACTAGTGGATAAATATTCCCGGATAAGCTGAATCCTGCCTCATGTTCCTATTGGATGATGATAATAATAGTATTATTATATAGACTGATGGGAAGTGTCTTGACATGCGAGGTTCAGGATGGACACAGTGATGGGCTCTCAGCTTAGATCTCCCCTGTCTACACAGGAAAAAGTAGTAAGTGCTCTGTGACCCCTCTAGTGACACTTCCATGGGACACAATAGGTAAACACAAAGTTATGGCTGACCTCTGACCTGCAGCTGTCAGGGGCCCCGGGCAGCACATCATCCCAGCTCTGTCCTGTGGAGGCAGCCAATGCATGATACTGCTTAACCCCATCATTACCAGAAGTGGAACTCCCCTTTAAGAAGCCAATTTATAGGGCCCTTAGTGGCATTCCTAAGTTTTATATGACAAGTAAACACAAATATGGAGCCGCACGTCCTGGCCTCAGCCAACAAAACATGGCTGCTGCACAAAGGTCTTCAGATAAGCGGAGTCATCCTAGACGGACTGAATGCGAACATGTGATGCGATTCACCCGACAGCAGAAATCCGTCACTCAACAGGATTCGGTATAATTAGGCAAAAAGGGACTTTCAGAAGTCTTGGAAAGCTGGGTGAAAGTCTTTGGTTGTCACCTATTATTGCTACATGACTGTATAGGTCATAAATATAGGTGAGTGAAATCCAAATTCAGGTCAACCGTTTGCAAAAACGTTTGTCGAGAACCTGAACCTCGGGAGGTTTGTTTTTGCCAAATTGGAAGAAAGTTCATAAACTCCCCTAAAACTAGTACTGAACACTGTTGAAGAACGTGATGCTGGTCCTTACTCAATAGATGTGGCTCAGTGGGTAGTACTGCTGCCTTGCTGGAGTCCTAGCTTCAAATCTCATCAAGGACAACATCTGCATGGACTTTGAAAAACTCTATGCAGATGTTGTCCTCAGTCAGACTTGAACCTAGGACTCCAGTACTGCAAGGCAACAGCGCTAACCTTTAAGCCACCACACTTCTTCCTTCACCCCAGGAAGGGAACAAGAAATCGAAAGAGAACATACAACAAACTCTATGCAGATGTTGTCTCCAGTCAAATTTGAAGCTGGGCCTCCAGCACAGCAAGAAGTATCACCAACCTCTGAACCACCACACTGCTTGTTCCTGCTCCACAGGAGGAGAATGAGAAGAAACTTAGGGAGAACATACAAGCTCCATGCAGTTGTTGTCCGTGGTCAGATATGAACTTAGGACTTCCTGTGTTTCTTGTTCCGTCTTCCGCTTTAGCGGATTGTGAGAATGTTCGATTCGGCTCAAACTAATTAGGACCAAACTGAACTTTTTGAAAAAATTCAACCGAACCTTTTAAAAGTTTGCTCATCTCTACTCACACACAGGTTATAATATGCCTTTGGCCCCCCTCACTGGCTCCTCTTTTCTTGCAAATGCCTCCAAATAGTCCCAGATGTGTCTGTCTCCTCAATAAGACAAGCTAACTCCTACTGGCTCTACAGTCCATGTGTGTTCTGTATGTAGTATGGTCAAAAAGTAAAAGAATCCCTATTAGGCTATAGAGGAAACTATCAGGATGATCATGATAGGTGAAGAGTGTCCAAGTTATATCTGGATGAGTATATACAGGGAGATGTATAACTTATACCAGCTGTACATACATAATTATATGCAGGAGATACCCAGGTTATACCAGCATGCTCCATATCACTATATACAGGGAGATGTATAACTTATACCAGCTGTACATATATAATTATATACAGATGATACCCAGGTTATACCAGCATGCTCCATATCACTATATAGAAGAGATAAATAACTTATACCAGCTGTATATATATATATAATTATATACAGGAGATACCCAGGTTATACCAGCATGCTCCATATCACTATATACATGGAGATGTATAACTTATACCAGCTGTACATACATAATTATATGCAGGAGATACCCAGGTTATACCAGCACGCTCCATATCACTATATACAGGGAGATGTATAACTTATACCAGCTGTACATACATAATTATATGCAGGAGATACCCAGGTTATACCATCATGACACATACCACTATATACAGGGAGATGTATAACTTACACCAGCTGTACATATATAATTATATAAAGGAGATACCCAGGTTATACTAGCATGCTCCATATCACTATATACAGGCGATATATAACTTATACCAGCTGTACATATATAATTATATACAGGAGATGCCCAGGTTATACCAGCATGCTCCATATCACTATATACAGGAGATGTATAACTTATATCAGCTGTACATATATAACTATATACAGGAGATACCCAGGTTATACCAGCATGGTCTATATCACTATATAGAGGAGATGTATAACTTATACCAGCTGTACATATCTAATTATATACAGGAGATACCCAGGTTATACCAGCATGCTCCATATCACTATATACAGGAGATATATAACTTATACCAGCTGTACATATCTAATTATATACAGGAGATACCCAGGTTATACCAGCATGCTCCATATCACTATATAGAGGAGATGTATAACTTATACCAGCTGTACATATATAATTATATAAAGGAGATACCCAGGTTATACCATCATGACACATACCACTATATACAGGGAGATTTATAACTTACACCAGCTGTACATATATAATTATTAGAGATGAGTGAGCGTACTCGGATAAGCACTACTCGCTCGAGTAATTGGCTTTATCCGAGTATCGCTGTGCTCGGGGCTAAAGATTCGGGTGCCGGCACGGAGCGGGGAGCTGCAGGGGAGAGCGGGGAGGAACGGAGGTAAGATCTTTCTCTCCTTCTCTCCCGCCCGCTCTCCCCTGCTCCCCGCTGCGACTCACCTGTCAGCCGCAGCGGCACCCGAATCTTTAGACCCGAGCACAGCGATACTCGGATAAAGCCAATTACTCGAGCAAGTAGTGCTTATCCGAGTACGCTCGCTCATCTCTAATAATTATATAAAGGAGATACCCAGGTTATACCAGCATGCTCCATATCACTATATACAGGAGATATATAACTTATACCAGCTGTACATATCTAATTATATACAGGCGATACCCAGGTTATACCAGCATGCTCCATATCACTATACACAAGAGATGTATAATTTATACCAGCTGTACATATCTAATTATATACAGGAGATACCCAGGTTATACCAGCATGCTCCATATCACTATATAGAGGAGATGTATAACTTATACCAGCTGTACATATCTAATTATATACAGCAGATACCCAGGTTATACCAGCATGCTCCATATCACTATATACAGGAGATACCCAGGTTATATCAGCATGCTCCATATCACTATATACAGGAGATGTAGAACTTATACCAACTGTACATATATAATTATATACAGGAGATGTATAACTTACACCAGCTGTACATATATTATTATATACTGGAGATGCCCAGGTTATACCACCATGCTCCATAGCACAATATACAGGAGATGTATACTTTATACCAGCTGTACATATTATATACAGGAGATGCCCAGGTTATACCAGCATGCTCCATATCACTATATAGAGGAGATGTATAACTTATACCATCTGTACATATCTAATTATATACAGGAGATACCCAGGTTATACCAGCATGCTCCATATCACTATATACAGGAGCTGTAGAACTTATACCAACTGTACATATATAATTATATACAGGAGATGTATAACTTACACCAGCTGTACATATATCATTATATACTGGAGATGCCCAGGTTATACCACCGTGCTCCATAGCACAATATACAGGCGATGTATACCTTATACCAGCTGTACATATTATATACAGGAGATGCCCAGGTTATACCAGCATGCTCCATATCACTATATACAGGCTGTATTGCTGATACTAGCTGCACATATATAATTATATACAGATGATGCCCAGGTTATATCAGCATGCTCCATATTACTATATACAGGAGCTGTACCTATTATATATAGTATATACCCAGGTTATATCAGCATGCTCCATACCATTATATACAGGAGCTGTACCTATTATATACAGGAGATACCTAGGTTATATCAGCATGCTTCATATCACTATATACAGGAGCTGTACCTATTATATACAGGAGATACCTAGGTTATATCAGCATGCTCCATATCACTATATACAGGAGCTGTACCTATTATATACAGGAGATACCTAGGTTATATCAGCATGCTCCATATCACTATATACAATAACAAGCTCAGCCTGTGAAGGTGTCCCGTCAGCAGTACCGTTTCCAGGCTTCGGATAGCGCTGCTAGTAACATCCACAGAGCTGCTGCTTTGTTCCCCCCAACTCATTATTACACTTTAATTCTGGGCAAATGCCTAATGCTCACACAACATATGTGTCTAGTAATATATATAGCCTGGGCTTAAAAGTGAGTTTATATTCATATTAACCAGTGAATGACCTGCGACTCTCCACATTCTGGACAGGAATTGCACAGATCAGATTTCAGCTTCCAAAGACCTTTTACAAGGGATTTTCCCCCGGCCTGCTGTCCGATGCATTAAGTAGCATGCAACCCAACGCCTCTGCAGAGGTTGCCTAGCGACGTATGTGGGAACTGTGCCATAACAAAAGTTATCCACCAGGTAACCGCCGAGCTATAGCATAACGCCCCCCCCCCCCCCCCCCCACACTGGTGCGAGGACATTGGTGACCGGCGAGCAACCACAGCGCGGGCGGCCCGGATGATCCTCCCAGTGCCCAGGGTCACAGCAGCTGTTTGCCAAAATGCCACAACCTCCAAATAACGCACTTAGCCCAATGGGCAGCATTGTCCAGCATGGTCCATATCACTATATACAGGAGATGTATAACTTATACCAGCTGTACATGTATAATTATATACAGGAGATACCCAGGTTATACCAACATGGTCCATATCAGTATATACAGGAGATGTATAACTTATACCAGCTGTACATCTATAATTATATACAGGAGATACCCAGGTTATACCAGCATGGTCTATATCACTATATAGAGGAGATGTATAACTTATACCAGCTGTACATGTATAATTATATACAGGAGATACCCAGGTTATACCAACATGGTCCATATCACTATATACAGGAGATGTATAACTTATACCAGCTGTACATCTATAATTATACACAGGAGATACCCAGGTTATACCAGCATGGTCCATATCACTATATACAGGAGATGTATAACTTATACCAGCTGTACATATATAATTATATACAGATGATACCCAGGTTATACCAGCATGCTTCATATGACTATATACAGGAGATGTATAACTTATACCAGATGTACATATATAATTATATACAGGAGATACCCAGGTTATACCAGCTGTACATATATAATTATATACAGGAGATGCCCAGGTTATATCAGCATGCTCCATATCACTACATACAGGGAGTTGTATAACTTATACCAGCTGTACACGTATAATTATATACAGGAGATACCCAGGTTATACCAGCATGGTCCATATTGCTATATACAGGAGATGTAATTTATACCAGCTGTACATATATAATTGTACATTGGTGATACCCAGGTTATACAGGCATGCTACATATCACTATATACAAGGAAGTATCTAAGTTTATGGATTGTATACATGTTTGAATGTAAGTAAAGAAGAACTGTATCCTCTGTGAGAAAACGCTTATGTTATACCAGCTATTCCCAGATTATTCCGGTGGGGGTAAAGCAGTACTTTGCAGTCACATGATGTTTGTTGCCATCACTTCTGGCTGTTAGCCTGCTTTTGCAGTAATATGGGGAGTATTTAGGAGTGCGATCTATTTCCTCTCCATATAGCAGACCCCTCACCGGCATCGGCCATTTTTCGGACTCCCCTTCCAGGCTGTGCAGCAGTGACATTGTGCAGTCATCGCCTGGTTTGTGCCTATGTGCACTTTTTAATATCTCTACTAATGTTCTCGTTTGTAGCTCCGGCCCCAGGAACATATCAGCGGCTGACTGTAGACGCCGCGGTATAATCTGACGTTATCACATCTCTTGCTCCCTGGACACATCAGCAACCTGTGAGCAGTAGACTTTACCCAGGAACAAAGTTGAGAAATGGCCCTAGTGTAATAAAAGGATTTATAGGGAGAGACTGACTGGGAAAGGCCGGAGCCCAACTCAGCCTTCCTTCACGAGCGAGGCTCCACGCTGCTATATTACATACGGCCACACAGAGCCTATTAGAGCTGCATACCAACTACGAGCCCTATTATGGCTCACATCAACGTCTACATCTATAGTGTATGGTGATTGGTTGGATCATACAGAATGGCAGAGGAAAGAACAAGCATCCATTATTACATAGGATACATGAAGGTCTCTCCGCTACATAATATGGTGCTATATAGAGCTTAGCACAAAAAAGCCTATGGCTCCTCAGTAAAGAGCCATAGGGATATCTTATGATGCTGGAAAGGCTTTGCATTGGATAGCTGAACCATTCTCCCCTAAAGTCATTGGTGCCATTGACAATGTGGTGCTATACATACGCACCATATGGCAGCATTCAGGGTGCCTACAGCTCCATAGCATAGAGCCATAGGACGACCCTAAAGGAGTTGTCCCACTTTTAGCCGTTCCCAGACAGCTCCATACATTGGGCAGTGACCCAGCATGGTACTGCAGGCTAAGTAATATTTACTTCAATAGTATTCAGCCTGCAGTACCAACCTGGGCCACTGTGCAATGTATGGAGCTGTCTGAGAACAGCTAGATGTGGGACAACCCCTTTATGATGCTCCAAAGGCTCTGTGTTGGCACTATTGGTAATACAGTATATGATACTATAGAGCAGCTCCATATGGCAGCGTACAGAGTGCCTATGGCTTCTTAGAGCAGAGCCATAGGGACACCCAGAGGCATAACTTAAAGGGGTTGTCCCGCGGCAGCAAGTGGGTCTATACACTGCTGTATGGCCATATTAATGCACTTTGTAATATACATTGTGCATTAATTATGAGCCATACAGAAGTTATCAAAAGTTATTCACTTACCTGTTCCGTTGCTAGCGTCCTCGTCTCCATGGTTGCTGTCTAATTTTCGCCGTCTAATGGCCAAATTAGACGCGCTTGCGCAGTCCGGGTCTTCTGCTTTTCTCAATGGGGCTCCGTGTAGCTCCGCCCCGTCACGTGCCGATTCCAGCCAATCAGGAGGCTGGAATCGGCAATGGACCGCACAGAAGCCCTGCGGTCCACGGAGGGAGAAGATGCCGGCGGCCATCTTCACCGGGTAAGTAAGAAGTCACCGGAGCGCGGGGATTCAGGTAAGCGCTGTCCGGTGTTCTTTTTTAACCCCTGCATCGGGGTTGTCTCGCGCCGAACGGAGGGGGGGGGGGGGGGGGGGTTGAAAAAAAAAAAACACCGTTTCGGCGCGGGACAACCCCTTTAAAGCTTCTGGGTCCCAATGCAAAACCTGTAACAGGGCCCCCAACTATAATGCTTTACTCATAGTACTGGGCTCCCAATATGGAGAAGAGAGGTCTTATGGGCCTCCTAAGGCTCCTGGGCCCGGGTGCAACCGCATCCCCTGCACCCCCTTTAGTTACGCCCCTGTACAGAGCCATGGGGCACCTTGTGAAGCTGTGCAGGCTCTATGCATGTGGCCTACAGGCCTGATCCACCTTTGGTATATAATGTGCTGGTAATTCAAAAACAGCAGCCGTATTTTACAACAAATGAATGCAGAGGGGTCTTTTAGGGTCCTTCTATTAGAAAGAGGAGGAGGCCATAGGAAAATCAGAATGGGACCCTCTTTTCTGGTAGGCACTATCAATCAGTTGGACCAACCGATTCCCCTCTAAGCCACCACACACTGATAACAGGCCCTCCCCATGAAGTTTAGCCCTACAACTTGTCCTCACAACTTTTATATCCCAACTTTTTAATTTCTTTCTCCAAAGCCCCCAGTTTCGGGATGGCACCCACAGACTGGCCTCTGTGCCATAGGCTGTACAGCAGATCCTCGGCCTGCCTATGTGGCAATGCTCCAGCTGTCCTCATGCTGATGAATTATGAAATAGCTCACTTTTGTAGAATTTGCAATCAAGGGAGAGGTATTTTCCAAATGTACAGTAAACTTCCCGCTCAGTGATGCCTTTGAAGGACACAAGGGCCGGTCTCTTACCAGCAGGAAATACCTTGTACTCAGTTACACATGAAATGTTTATGTACAGTACATTCAGATTCTGTCAACGTATGGAAACTTTTAGGGCTAAAGTACATATAGGAATGTTATTCTTTATTATTGCTATTACACATCTGGATTAGTGGTCTTTTATATAATCATGATGTTGGAGTGGGCTGAGAAAACAAGCATCTGGATAATGGCCAAGGGCCAGCAGCGGAGGAGGACACAGGTCCTCCTTCTGTCCATGCAAAAGCAGGTGGGCCGGTGTTGGACCCCACAGCAGAGCCAGTCTTAAATGTTACATTAAAATCACTAAGTCTTGCATCTCACATCAAGTGATATCACTTCAGTTATTGAACTAGTAGTAGCATAGAAGCCTAGGACAAGCTCACCCCTCCACCATTCATGTCATTGTACTTCATTGAAAACAGCTATTCTTTTTTTTTTCCCAGCGCAGACCAAACAAGCAACACTAGAAGACAATTATAAAGTGTGGCTAAAATTGTTGATGACCTGTCATGATTCTCATATCAAACTCACAATTCTTCTATATCGCTCTGTTGTGTGATGTAATAGACATTTCGTATTACACTAGAGCACTGAAGGCAGGGATACAAGGCAGATTACTAATAAATTCCAATGTTAGATGAGACTTCTTTAAATCTGAGGAACCGCCATGGGGTCTAAGTTGACCCCTTCTTTATGAGAAAAGGGAAAATTAGAGACATTGCATGTACAAAGCGAAACATCTCGGTGTAATATCAAGGGTTTCTCATCATCAAAAATGTTGAATCTCTTACCCTAAGGGGAAGTAATAGAGGAAATGTTCTGTGGGGTTGTCAGATTATGGAAATAAGCTCTAAGCAAATAGTCATTCGAGGAACTTAATTACTGTTGATGGGCCTCTTCCAAGTGTTGGTAGACATTCATTCTAAGGATCAGTGGGCGTCTTGGCTCACAGCTACCAATGTAAACTTCTGAGCCGTCTCTAGACAGTTCAGAAGTTTTATAAAGCCTGAGGTACATTTGAATATTAGTTAGCTGCAGGATCACACTATACGTCCTCCCATTGTTGGCCTGAGGCTTAGACTGCGTAGGGTCTAAGCTGTATATGGTCACACTACAGATATTGCATGTCATCTGCTTTTGGAACTTGACTGCAATCTGAGGGGTACCAGAAATTGTGCTCATGATCACAGAAAGGCACACAGTACTTCAGATCGGAACCTCCAGCACAGATAGGAGATGGAACCCCAGATAAAATAGTGCGGCATGCTGTGCTATTTCATCCAGGGGTATTGCTGCCAGCATGATGGTAGCCAAAAGACCCCATTATAGTTAATGGAGTCTGTCTGACATCATCTGGCTCTAGCCTATGGCAGATCCAAACAACAGAACAACCTGGGGCGGGTGCAGACCCAGCCTTAGGCCTTAGTCACACGGGCGTTTTTTCACGCGATTTGCGGATCGCATGACGGATGCGCATCCGCAAATCGCGTGACCGGTGCGTGCAAGTCGCCCGCAAATCGCCCGAAAATCTGCTCCTAGCCGCGTTTCATTAGAAACGGGCCGGAGCTGTCCAGCGCATTGCATTCAATGGAGACAGCAATAGAGCCGGCTCCATTTAAAGCAATGCGCTGCGGGCGAGCCCGGGATTAATTGTCGGGAAGGGCTTAAATATATAAGCCCTTCCCTGCAATTCATCCTAAAATGTGTAAAAATAAAAAATATATATATACTCACCTTCTCCCGGCAGCCGGAGCTCCGCGTGGCCGTCCTGCAGTGTGAAGGGGGTGTGAGTCAGACCTGCCCCCTGATTGGCTCAGCGCTGAGCCAATCAGAGGCATGTGTCACTCACACCCATTCATGAATACATGAATGGATGTGAGTCACACCTGCACCTGATTGGCTCAGCGCTGAATTCATGAATGGGTGTGTGAGTGAAACCTGCCTCTGATTGGTCAGGGCTGTGACCAATCAGAGGCAGATCATTCAGCAGGCGGGGATTTTAAAGCCCCGCCGGCTGATTAGTGCCGAGAAGCAGTTCAGGAGAACTGACAGCGGCCGCGGCTGGACTCCGGCTGCAGCGGAAAGGTGAGTATACATTTTTTTTTCATTTTCACACATTTTAGGATGAATTGCAGGGAAGGGCTTATATATTTAACCCCTTCCCGACAATTAACCCCGCGCACGCCGGCAGCACATTGCTTTCAATGGAGCGGCTGTATTGCCGGCTCCATTGAATTCAATGGGCAAACATCGTTCTTCTCTGCCACAGCTGTTACAGCTGTGGCAGAGAAGAATGATTTGTCTTCTATATGTTCTCAATGGGGTCGGCGCTGCTGCCGCCGGCTCCATTGAGCGCATATAGAGAAGAGAACAGGAATCGCAGATCGCAGATAGGTGCGATCTGCGATTTCTGTTCTATAATTTATCGGACGAGCGCATAAAAAGCGCTCATGTGTCCGATACCATTGCAAAGCAATGGTTTTATAAAATCGCCGGACGCATGCGCATGCGCAAATCGCGGCTAAAAACGCCCGTCTGACTAAGGCCTTAAGGTGCATTTATACCACAAAGATGATCGCTCAAAAGATGGCTTTTGAGTGATCATTGTGCATAAACTACTACTTGGTACTAATGCATATTAGTACAAATTAATAGCGTGTGAGCCGCCTGTAGCTGTACTCAGACAACAGACCTCTCCTGTTCCCCAATTACATTTCCTTTGTTCTGCCAGCGGGGCTGACAACTGAGACAATGCAATCAGCTGCAATCAGCTTTCCCGAAATAGAACACAGCATGCGGTCCTGCTTATCAGCTGTTCTGCTGAATGATGGATTTCAGGCAGAACTGAAAATCATTATTTGGCAAAACAGTGAAAGATGGGCACATTTACACCCAACAATTATCGCTCAAAAGATGGCTTTTGAGAGATTTTTGAGCGATAATCGTTGTGTCTAAATAGGCCTATACACAAACTGATCTGAATATTTAAATGAGCACCAATCATGATGATTAGCACTTGTCTGCCTAACTGATAGAGTCTCATCACTCAGCGAATTGTGCCGCAGAATGTTCTGTATGGAATCAGCCCATTAGACTGTGGCAGAAATTCACAACTGTTCTTCCGCAGATCTGTACAAAGACTTAGTGCTGTCAATGGGCAAAGTCTGCGTGTAAAACCTCGGACACATTTTCATGCAGATTCGTGTATAGTAGTGACATGCCACGTCTTCAGCAGACAAAAGTGTGTCAAAAGTTCTACACTTGGATTTCCCCTATCGACGGGACTTAATCCGCGCGCGAATCTGCAAAAGAAGTGGCAGAGTAACCGTGGATATCTGCAGGGGTTTTTCAGTGGCTGAATCCGCCATGTGAGCGCACTCTGAGGGTGCCGAATGGGATGCGGATTTTGGTGCGGATTTTCACAGTGCATTGGAATAAATGGATTCTGCTGTGAAAATCTGCAGCATTTGCGCAACAAATACAGACTGACTGCCGCTACGGATTTTTTCCACTGTAAGCAAATGGGGTTCGTAAAAACCCTCAATCACTTACATTGTGTCGTACATTTGGGCTGCGGAATATTAACTGAAGGTGCGCAGAAATTCCGATATGTGTGAAGCCACTGTAAGGCTGCCTGTCCACGGGCGAATTTTCATTGCGTTCCCTGATAATCTGGCCATGGGGAACGGAGTGAACGCTCGCGGACGGCAAATCGCAGCATGCCGCGATCAGGCAAGAAGTGTTCTATTGAACATTGGTGCCCGATTGTTGGCTAAGTGTGATCCCGAGATCTTGGGATCTTCCATGATCTTCAAGCTATACGTTGGACCCTTTCAGACACTTTCTGTTAAAGGGACAGTCCAGTGATTTCCTTTTTCATTCACTATGTATCTATCCCCTCAGTATATAGAAGTCGGCTAGTGTTACCTCGGTTAGTTATTTCCTCTGTCTGAAAGCTGTAGCCTCTTTCTCCTCAAATGGTCATGTGATCTCAGATCTGACCGACTCAGATCTACTTGGGGTTATGGTTTAGATTTTCAGCCTGTGTGATGCTATTAGATTGATCTACCACAGAAAATGCCTACAGGGAGACACAGGCACTCCTATCACACAGTTATAATAGAGGAGATCACCGCTCATCCTCCTGACTGTATACTTATGGGTTGTAGCTTATTTAGGTGAATATAGATGGTAATAATCATTAGTGATAAAAAAAACCTCACTCTGAAGATGGTGCCTGATAAGCATCAGACAAGAGGCTGCCCTGCAGGGAAATGGCTGCAATACATGAAGAAGACCTCCAAAGTGTGACAATCAGACGAGGGGGGCAGGGTTGAAAAAAAAAGTATTTTCATTGGAGTTGTCATAATCCAATCTATGCAATACTGAGCCATCCCTCTCACATGGCCACGCTGCTGCAGAATGTTATACTCTTATGACGGAATCATGGTGAGCCTCTGCTGAGGGCCGGCACAGCAAGAGGCAGCGAGCCTTTGCCCTGTAATTGATATTTCATGTGCGCTGCTTTAAGAGTTGTTTATTAGTTTTTGTATTACTTTTGCAGCGCACAATATTGCCTTACAGTAGTCGCCGGGCGCCTGCCAACTTCTATTGGATTAGTTATGGAGGGGGGAACAGGAGCTTATGGTATTTTACATTTTATACCTTGTATAGAAAATTCAGCATGAAGGGTTAGATAATGTGAGCGTATGAGGACCTCAGAGGTTCTGTTACAGGGTTCATGTATACTCTTTGTCAAAAAACAATTTGGGCCCCCAGAAGAAGTTGTCGTTCTGCTGCAAAACCCATCCTGTGGTTCCATCTCAGGCAGATCTGTAAATGATGGGAGTTGTGGTGATTAGATGGACGGTACAAAAGGGTACTAGAGCCTCCATGCCTGCCTGTATCACATCTTGTATCCAAGCTAGAGGCGGTACAACAGGGTACTAGAGCCTCCATGCCTGCCTGTATCACATCTTGTATCCCATCTAGAGGCGGTACAACAGGGTACTAGAGCCTCCATGCCCGCCAGTATCACATCTTGTATCCAAGCTACGGGTAGTACAACAGGGTTTTATAGCGTTCATGTCCACCCGTTTCACATCTTGTATCTAAGCTAGAGGTGGTACAACAGGGTACTAGAGCCTCCATGCCTGCCTGTATCACATCTTGTATCCAAGCTAGAGGCGGTACAACAGGGTACTAGAGCCTCCATGCCCCCCGTATCACATCTTGTATCCAAGCTAGAGGCGGTACAACAGGGTACTAGAGGCTCCATGCCCGCCCATATCACATCTTGTATCCAAGCTAGAGGCGGTACAACAGGGCACTAGAGCCTCCATGCCCCCCGTATCACATCTTGTATCCAAGCTAGAGGCGGTACAACAGGGTACTAGAGCCTCCATGCCTCCTTATCACATCTTGTATCCAAGCTAGAGGCGGTACAACAGGGTACTAGAGCCTCCATGCCCCCCGTATCACATCTTGTATCCAAGCTAGAGGCGGTACAACAGGGTACTAGAGCCTCCCTACAAGGGGTCGGTTCTCCACAATAAATGAGCCTTTTGCGCTGATGCTGTAATCACTTATATCAGCGCTACAATCACAGAGAAAGTTTATTCTATTCCGACAACTTCTAGGGAGGGGGGGGGGGGGGGAGGTTACTGACAGTGACTGTATATATCTCACAATTGATACATTGTATATATGTTGTTCCACCACCCAGATGAAGAAGCCCAGTAGTCTCCAAATCTTGTATATGATTTTCTCTGGTCAGCTAATAAATGTATCACCTCTATAACACTTCTGCCTTTTATATACACTGTATTTAACATCATATAAGCGGCTACAATGTATCAACCTGAAATGTTTAAGCAAATACAATCATGAAACGCTGCAGGATATTGCTCAACCCCAGCGAGCGCTGAAGGCTCCTCACCTCTGTGCCGCTAAACAAATAGCTTTCCTCAGGTTAAAACGCTCATAAACATATATATAGATCAATATGATCCCGAGGATGATACAAAGTGACAGCAAGCGGGCAACTCAATCCTAGAACTTACGGTGTAGCAGTCAACAACTTCACAAATACCGAGCCCGGTGATTCATTGCATTCCAAAAAAAATTCTAAATAAAGTTGAGCATGCCGTTGACTCTGTGCTCGCAGTTATCTGCAACGTATAAGACTACGACTCCCATCCTCTTCCCCGATGTCACCAGTCAGCTGAAACGCGCTGAACACATTTAGAAGTACAGTAGATGCTTAATGCAGCCATTAAAGGGTTAAAATTACCTTGTCCCCCCAAAAAAAATTCCTCCCGTACTTAGAACGTGACCCCTGTCGCTGCACCTGCCTGGCAACACTTTTGGTTACACCAACTGTAATGCCCGTTATTAATCAAGTATGAGATCAACCAAGGTCTGGTAATCTTCAGGCCGGCAATGTAAGGGTTAAAGCGGGCGCTGGAGATGATTCAAAACACTTTAATCTTCTGGAAGCCTGGCACTGGCCTACTTACGCCTTTTCTGCCAGGGGAGGGGTGGGGGTTCAATTCTTTATAGATCGCTGATTTATGTTAATTCTAAAGGGGGGGGGGATAAAGGGTTAAAATCCGCTGTCCTGTTTTTAAGCTGTAGGGGTTAAAAAGAATCAGTGCAATCCATATTGCCCTCCGACCTGTAGACCTGTCATTAAAAAAAAAAAGCCATGGAGGGGAGGGCATTTTCCCCCTTCTCAGCCTCGAAAACAGCTTCTCCAGCAATGCAGCATGGAAACGGTTAAATCCAATTCAAAGTCTGCCCAGCTCGCAATACTTTAACCTTCGGCACACACAGGGGGATCCCCGGCAACCCAATTCTTGCCTCCGCCACCCCCTTTTGAGCTTGTGGATGGATGAACTCACCTCCAAGACCCCCTTTAACTCTTGCAATCCTGCAGCGCTTCCTCTCCGACAATGAGCTCGTTAACCCGCTGCGTCTAATAACGCATCATCATTATTATCCTCCCCTTAACCGCTTCTTTTCCAGCAAGGCCAGCACCACACCAACATGTCGCGCTGAGCTGCGAGGCATGTCTGAGTCCCCGTCTAGTTGGAACAGAAAAGAAAAAAAAATGTCCAAAAAATTTTAAAAAACTGCAATGGTCAGAAATTCGGCGGATCTATTTAATAAGGTGGCCCCCTCTGCAGCCCCGCCAGCATGTCGACTGAAGTCAGGCGTGCACAATCAGCATTGTAACTTCAGCATAAACATGGCTTCGGTCCATACTTTACCCCCTTTCCATACGTCTGCTCGCTCCTCCTGCACCCTCGCAGAAAAATGCAAAATAAAGAATCGCTGCATCCGGGCCGATCGCCCAAATGCAAAACCCCCCCAAATCATGGAGAGGCGATCAATAGCTTACATTTGCCCAGGTAATCCGGACGACAGGGCTTCTCTGCGGATCACTGATAGGGGCAGTCTGCTTTGTCATTGAGGCTGTCCTGTATATTGCTTCCTTCTCTCAACGTTTGGGTTTTTTTTTTTTTTTTTTCAAGCTCTTTCCCAGAGAATTCTGGGTAAACTGGCTACACTAGTTCCTACTCATAGTGTTTACAATTGCATCACAGAACCTGCAGTTCCACACCTTTTAAAGGGCCAGCCTGGTTGAAAGCGAACTAAAAAAAGTTTACGTTATTTGCAAACGGACAAAGGAGAAGGAAAGTTTGGCTTCACTTTTTGTTAGTTTTGTTTTATTATGGAATAGTTTTTGATTTTTATTTTATTTTTTTGTTCTATGGCCATAACATATTACCGGACGCAAAATGACATGATGGGAGCCTTCCCGAAAAGAAGGCATTGCATGTAAGAAATGGAGCGTTTACTTATTCTCCTCGAGGCCCATTTAGAACTTTTTTTTGAAAAAGACAAATTGAAAACAAATGTTTATTTTTAAATCTTAGGATTCTTTTATATATTAAGATTTAAATAAAATAAACATTTTTTTGCAATGTGTTCTCGTTTTTTCAGCTTCTTCTGTATTAGGCTTTATTTCTTGAAAAATAGAAAATATTACATTTTTTTAGCTGTTTATTAAACAAAAATATAGCATTTGAAAAGTTTTGAAATTTTTCGAAAATCCAAAATAATTCTATAAAATGCAACCCCAAGTCAAATCTAAAGACATTGTAAGGAAAAAAATAATGCATTCATTTGGAAATCTCATATTATTATATTTCATCCCAGGAGAACGTAAAACACAAATCAGAAGGGGGAAGGGTAAGAGTCTTCCATTTCAATTAAAAAATAACTCCTTTAGACAATTGATGGCAGCAACGTAATAACACAAAGGTTGGACAGGAGTAACAAAAGGCTTGAAAAGTTAGTGGTATTAAAGAGATACAGCCAGAGGGTCAGTTTTCCACTAAGTCACATGACTGTGTATAAAAAGAGCATGTTAGAGAGGCTGAGTCTCTCAGAAGCAGAGATGGTCGGAGGTCACCAATCTGTGAAAAACGCACCTAAAAATTGTGGAACAATTTTGAAAACTGTTCCTTAACATGAGGGCTTATTTAGACAACCATATATTGGCTCGGTTTTCACGCCCAGCCGATATACGGTGTCCTTGTCTGCAGGGAGGGGGGTGAGGATGGAAAAGCCAGGAGCAGGAACTGAGCTCCCGCCCCCTCCTTGCCCCTTGCAACTATTTGCAATAGGACGGGGCGAGACGGGGGCGGGGCTAAGTCTCAGCACTTAGCTCCGTCCCCGCCCGCCCCTCCCATTGCAAATAGTGGCGAGGGGCGGGGAAGGGGCAGGAGCTCAGTTCCTGCTCCTGGCTTTTCCATCCTCACCCCCCTCCCTGCAGACAAGGACACCGTATATCGGCTGGGCATGACAACCGAGCCGATATACGGTCGTCTAAATAAGCCCTAAAACTGCAAAGACGTTGAATATTGCAGCATCTACAGTGTATAATATCCTCAAAAGCTTTAGAGAACCAGCAGAAATTCATGTACACAAGGGACATGGTCAATATCGGATGCTCGAGAGTTACAGGCCCTCAGGCGTCACTGCATTACAAACAGGCATAATTCTGTAATGCAAAGTAGAAGCCATATATCAACACAATCCAGAAATGCTGGCCTCTTCTCTGGGCCAAAGATCATTTAAAATGCACTGAGGCAAAATGGAAAACTGTTCTGTGGTCAGATGAATCAAAATTTGAAATAGTTTTTAAAAACTATGAATGCTGTAGACTGCGGACTGAAGAGGAGATGGACCATCCAGCTTGCTATCAGTGTACAGTTCACAGACTGCATCTCTGATGCTATGGGGGGCATTACTGCTTATGGCATGGGCAGCTTACACTTCTTGAAAGACACTATCAGAGCTGAACAGTATATAGAGGTTTTAGAACAATATATGCCCCATCCAGACAACATCTCTTCCTGGGAAGGCCTTGCATATTTCAGTTAGACAATGCTAAACCACATACTGTATCCATCACAACAGCAATAACTGCACAGAAGAAGAGTCTGAGGGTGAACCGGCCGCCTGCGGCCCAGACCTTTCACCGATAGAAAACATTTGGCACAAAATAAAACTATAAGTCTGGCAAAGATGACCGATGACTGGGGAGCAGCAGGAATCCTACATCAGGCTGAATGGGAAAACATCCCTCTCCCAAAAAACCAAAAAATTGGTCTCCTCACTTCCCAGATGTTTACAGACCATTGTATAAACAAGAGGGGACACTACAGAATGGTAGACGCGACCCCGCCTTACTTTTGTGAGATGTGCTGCTGCCACCAGTTTATAAATCAGTTAATTTTTTAAAAATGAAATGGAAAAATATCTGCCTTTCTCCATCCATGTAATATGTTCTATTATGGATACAATATGGTTAGATGAGATTTCCAAATCACTGCATTCTTTTTTCTTTACATTTTTTCATATCTTACACAGCACCTCAACATTTTTTGAATTGGGTTGCATAAGAGATTTTGAAAATACACAATATATCATAATTAGTAATTTGGGGATTTTTTTTTAACCAGCAATTTGTACTCATTTACGTTTTAAAACATACTTGTAAGCTAATTACATGACCTTTAGGAATAAGAATATAACTGATATTGTTGCTTATGTACAAGAATATAACTACTATAATACTGCCCCCTATGTACAAGAATATAACAACTATACTACTGCCCCCTGTGTACAAGAATATAACTAGTATAATACTGCCTCCTATGTACAAGAATATAACTACTATAATACTGCCACCTATGTACAAGAATATAACTACTATAATACTGCCCCCTATGTACAAGAATATAACTACTATAATACTGCCCCCTATGTACAGGAATATAACTACTATAATACTGCCACCTATGTACAAGAATATAACTACTATAATACTGCCCCTATGTACAAGTATATAACTACTATAATACTGCTCCTATGTGCAAGAATATAACTACTATAATACTGCCCCCTATGTACAAGAATATAACTACTATAATACTACCCACTATGTACAAGAATATAACTACTATAATACTGCCTCCTATGTACAGGAATATAACTACTATAATACTGCCCCCTATGTACAAGAATATATCTACTATAATACTGCCCCCTATGTACAAGAATATAACTACTATAATACTGTCCCCTATGTACAAGAATATAACTACTATAATACTGCCCCTATGTACAAGAATATAACTACTATAATACTGTCCCCTATGTACAAGAATATAACTACTATAATACTGCCCCTATGTACAAGAATATAACTACTATAATACTGCCCCCTATGTACAAGAATATAACTACTATAATACTGCCCCTATGTACAAGAATATAACAACTATAATACTGCCTCCTATGTACAAGAATATAACTACTATAATACTGCCCTCTATGTACAGGAATATAACTACTATAATACTGCCCCCTATGTACAAGAATATAAGTACTATAATACTGCCCCCTATGTACAAGAATATAACTACTATAATACTGCTCCTTATGTACAAGAATATAACTAATATAAAAATGCTCCTATATCCAAGAATGTAAGTACTATAATACTGCCCCTATGTACAAGAATATAACTATTATAATACTGCCCCCTATGTACAAGAATATAACTACTATAATACTGCCCCCTATGTACAAGAATATAACTACTATAATACTGCCCCCTATGTACAAGAATATAACTACTATAATACTGCCATGTACAAGAATATAACTACTATAATACTGTCCCCTATGTACAAGAATATAACTACTATAATACTGCCCCCTATGTAAAAGAATATAACTACTATAATACTGCTTCCTATGTACAAGAATATAACTACTATAATACTGTCCCCTATGTACAAGAATATAACTACTATAATACTGCCGCCTATGTACAAGAATATAACTACTATAATACTGCCCCCTATGTACAACAAATATAACTGCTATAATACTGCTCCCTATGTACAAGAATATAACTACTATAATACTGCCTCCTTTGAGCAAGAATATAACTACTATAATACTGTTCCCTATGTACAAGATTATAACTATTATAATACTGCTCCCTATGTAAAATAATATAACTGCTATAATACTGCCCCCTATGTACAAGAAAATAACTACTATAATACTGCCTCCTATGTACAAGAATTTAACTACTATAATACTGCCCCCTATGTACAAAATATCACTACTATAATACTGCCCCCTATGTACAAGAATATAACTATTATAATACTGCACCCTATGTAGAAGAATATAACTACTATAATACTGCCCCCTATGTACAAGAATATAACTAATATAATACTGCTCCAATGTACAAGAATATAACTACTATAATACGGCTCCCAATGTACAAAAATATAACTACTATAATACTGCTCTTATGTACAAGAATATAACTACTATAATACGGCTCCCAATGTACAAAAATATAACTACTATAATACTGCTCTTATGTACAAAAATATAACTACTATAATACTGCTCCAATGTACAAAAATATAACTACTATAATACTGCCTCCTATGTACAAGAATATAAGTACTATAATACTGCCTCCTATGTACAAGAATATAACTACTATAATACTGCATCCTATGTACAAGAATATAACTACTATAATACTGCCCCCTATATACAAGAATGTAACTACTATAATACTGCCTCCTATGTACAAGGATATTACTACTATAATACTGCCCCCTATGTACAAGAATATAACTATTATAATACTGCATCCTATGTACAAGAATATAACTACTATAATACTGCCCCCTATGTACAATATAACTACTATAATACTGCCCCCCATGTACAAGAATATAACTATTATAATACTGCTCCCTATGTACTAGAATATAACTACTATAATACTGACCCCTATGTACAAGAATATAACTACTATAATACTGCCTCCTATGTACAAGAATATAACTACTATAATACTGCCCCCTATGTACAAGAATATAACTACTATAATACGGCCCCCTATGTACAGGAATATACCTACTATAATACTTCTCCTATGTACAAGAATATAACTACTATAATACTGCCTCCTATGTACAAGAATATAAGTACTATAATACTGCCTCCTATGTACAAGAATATAACTACTATAATACTGCATCCTATGTACAAGAATATAACTACTATAATACTGCCCCCTATATACAAGAATGTAACTACTATAATACTGCCTCCTATGTACAAGGATATTACTACTATAATACTGCCCCCTATGTACAAGAATATAACTATTATAATACTGCATCCTATGTACAAGAATATAACTACTATAATACTGCCCCCTATGTACAATATAACTACTATAATACTGCCCCCCATGTACAAGAATATAACTACTATAATACTGACCCCTATGTACAAGAATATAACTACTATAATACTGCCCCCTATGTACAAGAATATAACTACTATAATACTTCTCCTATGTACAAGAATATAACTACTATAATACTGCCCCCTGTGTACAAGAATATAACTACTATAATACTGCTCCTTATGTACAAGAATATAACTAATATAATAGTGCTCCTATGGACAAGAATATAACTACTATAATACTGCCTCCTATGTACAAGAATATAACTACTATAATACTGCCCCCTATGTACAAGAATATAACTACTATAATACTGCCCCCTATGTACAAGAATATAACTACTATAATACTGCCCCCTATGTACAAGAATATAACTACTATAATACTGCCCCCTATGTACAAGAATATAACTACTATAATATTGCCATCTATGCACAAGAATATAACTACTATAATACTGCCCCCTATGTACAAGAATATAACTACTATAATACTGCCCCTATGTATAAGAATATAACTACTATAATACTGCTCCTATGTACAAGAATATAACTTATATAATACTGCTCCTATATACAAAAATATAACTACTATAATACTGCTCCTATGTACAAGAATATAACTACTATAATACTGCCCCCTATGTACAAGAATATAACTACTATAATACTGCCTCCCTGTGTACAAGAATATAACTACTATAATACTGCTTGCTATGTACAAGAATATAACTACTATAATACTGCTCCTATGTACAAGAATATAACTACTATAATACTGCTCCTATGTACAAGAATATAACTACTATAATACTGCTCCCTATGTACAAGAATATAACTACTCTAATATTGCCCCTATGTACAAGAATATAACTACTATAATACTGCCCCCCATGTACAAGAATATAACTACTATAATACTGCTCCTATGTACAAGAATATAACTACTATAATACTGCTCCTATGTACAAGAATATAACTACTATAATACTGCTCCCTATGTACAAGAATATAACTACTCTAATATTGCCCTCTATGTACAAGAATATACCTACTATAATACTGCCCCCCATGTACAAGAATATAACTACTATAATACTGCTCCTATGTACAAGAATATAACTACTATAATACTGCCCCTATGTACAAGAATATAACTACTATAATACTGCCTCCTATGTACAAGAATATACCTACTATAATACTGCCCCCCATGTACAAGAATATAACTATTATAATACTGCCCCTATGTACAAGAATATAACTACTATAATACTGCCCCCTATGTACAAGAATATAACTACTATAATACTGCTCCTATGTACAAGAGTATAACTACTATAATACTACCCCCTATGTACAAGAATATAACTACTATAATACTGCCCCCTATGTACAAGAATATAACTACTATAATACTGCCCGCTATGTACAAGAATATAACTACTATAATACTGCCCCCTATGTACAAGAATATAACTACTATAATACTTCCCCCTATGTACAAGAATATAACTACTATAATACTGCCTCCTATGTACAAGAATATAATTACTATAATACTGCCCCTATGTACAAGAATATAACTACTATAATACTGCCCCCTATGTACAAGAATATAACTACTATAATACTGCCCCCTATGTATAAGAATATAACTACTATAATACTGCCCCCTATGTACAAGAATATAACTACTATAATACTGCTCCTATGTACAAGAGTATAACTACTATAATACTACCCCCCATGTACAAGAATATATCTACTATAATTCTGCTGTTATGATCGTGTGTGCAAACTAAGCACTGGGCCCATACGATCGCGACCAAAGAGGACTGGGTATGCACACAAGTTTCTGGCAAACTGACCCTGTGCTACCGGGAGATTGACCTGGCCCTACCATAGTGGGGACATTGTCCCAATAAGGGCAGCGCAGCAGTCTTTACATCTAGGCCCTAACTGATCCTAGGAGCCACTCACCAGAACAGGACGCATTCATATGCCACATGACAGCGACTGCACATCAGGACAGAAGGAGCCAGAATACATAGCATACAGCTTTGGTGGCATGCATGTTGTGTTTGAGTTCCATCTCTGTCTCTTACCCGTCCTGCGTTATGCAGTCTGTGTTCCTGTCTCGGGTTCCTTCCTGATGCGAGGTGCGCCCAGTAGACGTAATTTGCTGTAAACCCCTGTACGGGATGTACCTGTGTGTACTTCCTTCTCCTGCTGACTGGCTGGCGTCCGCATCAGGCCCGTAGTGATAAGTCCTGTTCACGCTATGTCAGTAGGTAGGGTAGCCATCTTTCCCGTCTGGATTGTGCATATTCTATGCAGGCTACTGTTCGGTGGCCTTTTGCATTAGGCGCAGTGGTCCTGCTTAGTAATTTCCTTACTCTCTCCCATTTTGCCATCTTTGCCTTGGTGTCAGGTCCATTTTAGATATATCCTGTACACGTGCGTGGTTTGGAGGAGTTGCATAGTTTTTGTTGTTATGCTTAAAGGGGAGGTACTGTTCCCTGTGTTGCTGGGATCTGTAGTTCTAAGCTTCCTAGCAGCACAGCCCTCACAGGGTTAATTGATTGAGCTGGCTGGGTGTGGTACTTCCTACATATAAAGCCAGCTCCTGGTCAGTCTCTGTCTGGTGTTCAGGGTGAGCAGTCATGAATCCTTTTCTGTTGAAGTTTGCTGTATGATCTGTGTCTTGCTGGTTCATGTCTGTTTGTTTGTTTATATTCTGCCACTTTTGTGTTAGCTTGCTGTGTGACCTGCTATCTATGTCCTGTCCTGTTGCAGCATTCTGGGTGAACTCTGTCAGGTTCTGCTGGACTCCTGGATAGTGTAGGGACTAGCAATATAACCAGGAGCCGTGAAGTGGCCCGCTAGCTTTCATGTTTTGTACAAAATGTCAACTAATACCTGGTATTTATATTCAGCTTCCTATCTGTTACTAGTGTTTATAGTAGTTATATTCTTGTACATAGGGGCAGTATTATAGTAGTTATATTCTTGTACATAGGGGGCAGTATTATAGTAGTTATATTCTTGTACATAGGGGCAGTATTATAGTAGTTATATTCTTGTACATAGGGGGCAGTATTATAGTAGTTATATTCTTGTACATAGGGGGCAGTATTATAGTAGTTATATTGTTGTACATAGGGGGCAGTATTATAGTCGTTATATTCTTGTACATAGGAGGAAGTATTATAGTAGTTATATTCCTGTACATAGGAGGCAGTATTATAGTCGTTATATTCTTGTACATAGGGGGCAGTATTATAGTAGTTATATTCTTGTGCATAGAACGCAGTATTACAGTAGTTATATTCTTGTACATAGGGGGCAGTATTATAGCAGTTATATTCTTGTACATAGGGGGCAGTATTATAGTAGTTATATTCTTGTACATAGTGGGCAGTATTATAGTAGTTGTATTCTTGTACATAGGGGGCAGTATTATAGTAGTTGTATTCTTGTACATAGGGGGCAGTATTATAGTATTTATATTCTTGTACATAGGAGGCAGTATTATAGTAGTTATATACTTGTACATAGGGAGCAGTATTATAGTAGTTATACTCTTGTACATAGGAGGTAGTATTATAGTAGTTATATTCTTGTACATAGGGGACAGTATTATAGTAGTTATATTCTTGTACATAGGGGGCAGTCTTATAGTAGTTATATTCTTGTAAATAGGGGGCAGTATTACAGTAGTTATATTCTTGTACATAGGGGGCAATATTATAGTAGTTATATTCTTGTACATAGGAGCGGTATTATAGTAGTTATATTCTTGTACATAGGGGGCAGTATTATATTAGTTATATTTTTGTACATAGGGGGCAGTATTATAGTAGTTATATTCTTGTATATAGGGCGCAGTATTATAGTAGTTGTATTCTTGTACATAGGGGGCAGTATTATAGTATTTATATTCTTGTACATAGGAGGCAGTATTATAATTGTTATAATACTACCTCCCATGTACAAGAATATAACTACTATAGTACTGCCCCCTATGTAGAAGAGTATAACTACTATAATACTATCTGAAGTGTTTATTGTTACCATTTCAGGGTACTGATTAGCGATGAGTGAGTATACTCGCTAATGCACATTACTCGAGCGAGTAGTGCCTTAGCCGAGTATCTCCCCGCTCGTCTCTAAAGATTCGGGGGCGGTGTGGGGCGGTGGTGGGCGGGGGGCGTCGGGGGAGAGCAGGGAGGAATGGAGGGGACATCTCTCTCTCCCTCTTTCCCCCCCACTCCTCCCCTGCTCCCCGCTGCAACTCACCTGTCACCGGCCCCGGCCCCCGGATCTTTAGAGACGAGCGGGGAGATACTCGGCTAAGGTACTACTCGATCGAGTAATGTGCATTAGCGAGTACACTCACTCATCTCTAGTACTGCTCATTTTTTATTACTTTTTATTCCATTTCTGGGAGGCTGGGTGAACAAAAAACAGCAATTCTTGCATTTTTTATGGCATTTTATTTGTAGTACATGTTAAGTTTATTGTGCTGTTCAGTACGATTATAGGAACACAAAATGTATATATATATATCTATTTACTTTGCACAATAAGGACACTTTTGCAGTATAATGTATGTGCCGCACGGCATCCTAAGCCGCATCACATTTTCATGTTCCGGCCCTGGGAGCTGTGATGTGCTTCCTGAGTTGTAGTTTTCATTGGTATCATTTTGTTTTACATACAACTTTCTCTTTGCTTTATATTGTTTTGTTTTGCAAGAAAAACTGCAATTTTAGCAGTGTTTTTGTTTCTCTTTATGTCTTGAGCCGTGCGGGATAAATACAGCAATATTTTTACAATTTGGGACATTACGAATGCAGCAACACCTTTTACCTTCAGGGTCTGGTTGGAAAATGTGTTTTTTTAATTTAGGATTTCTTTTAACTTTACTGAACTTTTCAAAGAAATTTTATACACTATTTTTAACTCCCTCACGGGGCCTTGTACACATGCAATCGGTATTAGTGTATCTTGACACCACCAGCATTTACTGGTGGAGTCAAGATTGACAGGGGGGTGACGCCCCCTGTACCTGATAGGCTGTACAGTGTGGTCGGCTGCAGGTCCTGGCAGTCCACTAACTAAGAATCTGCAAAGCATACAGCAGGACCCCAATGCAGCCGCGCAGACCCATGTGAAAGTGCTTCACAAGGAGGCACCCCCTGCATGTGTTGCTCGGTGAAATGCTAAGCTGGGTCACCAGGATGAAGGCCACAGCGGCGTGAGGTAGCGTTACTGCCGCCGCTGGCCCCTCCCCCCAGATGTCACCTTTACCTCGCGGATGGCAGCGGGGATCTGGCAGCGCCATCAAAACACATTGTCAGAGCCAGCGGCCGCTGACAGCTACAGTGCAGCAGTAAAACGTCACCTTTACTTCGGGCTCGGCAGCGGAGAGCGGCGGCGACACATAGTGAGAGCCGGCGGCCGCGGACAGCTGCAGCACAGCACGGAAAGTGAGACAGAGACGGCTAACAGCGCACGAGCACTGCACCAAGTAAGAGTGATTGAGCACATGGAGGGAGCCAACAGCGCAGGGACTGTGAGAGCCGCCAGCCGCTGACATCTGCAGCACATCAAGGAAAGTGAGACTGAGCCGGGTAAAACTGAGGGAGCCAACAGTGCCGGGACTGACAACGACAGCCGGTTTAGAGGAGTGCAACAGAGCGGCATTGCAGCACCTTTTAGGACCTGGTGGTCTTCCGCCAATCGGGAGCTAGGGGTGTGACAGGGGCGTTCCTCCATGGAAGCCCTGTCAAACCCCTAACTTCCGGTGGCGTCAAGATACACTAATACCCATGCTATCATCCTACATTATACCACTTGTGTACTAGGCCAACAGCAGCAGGGTCTAACAGGCCAGGGTATGCTCTGCTCCAATCAGGGGCCACAGGCTCAGATCTGGCATAAAATACCAGTCAAAACAGCAGCAAGAAGTAGACAGCAGTGGGAAATCTATATCATAGGTGACCCCATTGACTGTGAAGGGGTCCAGTTGGCACTTACATTAGTGGTCCACTGAGCCCTAGATTGAAGAGGTCCCTTGCTTGATAATGAACTGTTGGGCTGCAGAGGGCACCATTCCCTTCTTGCACCCGCGGCCTTCTGCTCATGTATGGCCGGATATGTACACGATACTAGACTCTCCCGAATACCAAGACATTCAGTAGAGTTACAGTAGATAATGTAGGTAACAGAAAGCCACGTGATATCGGTGAAAGCTATATAGGTGTGTCACCGCCTCGTGTGCCCGGGTATCTACATCGCATTCCACATGCCAACGAATGACTCATAAAGCTTTCGAACAATTACTCATCATGGATCGTCATATTCACAGTAAGGTCAGTTAGAATGTAGAACTTGGAATGTTTAGAACAGATCAGACAGATACATTGGTGGATACATAAAAGAGTTACGATGTGGGAAGTAAAATCCAAAAAAGGAAAACAAAAGAAGGGGCCGCATCATTAAAGGGTTAAGGGGTTTAAAAAGGCTTACCAAAGCAGAGAGCCCCTTTAATCTTTTGTCAAAGCTATCTTGACATAGTCACATCAGAATGGCGCATGAGAAGAAGGTCAACAGTTGGGACCAACACCCTCTACGAAGAACATTAGTGTTGTGACCTTCAGATGCAGGTTTGTGTCCCAGAGGCCGATAAGGATCTATCGGAGAGGTCAGCGCTGCAGCGTGTTAGCACGGGCGAAACAAAGCGAGCGCTACGATTATCACCGACATGAAGAGGAAAGCAAAGTTTACTTGAAAGGCAAAGATTATGCTGTTTACCCTGAAATCTCGGACTCGGAGTGGCCTAACATGCCCGGATTAACCCCTAATGGGGCATACTTTGTCATACGTCATCATACATCATGTTAGACAATCTCCGGATTATTTACTTTACTGCAACATTCACACTAGAAGAAAAAAAGTTGTAAAAAAAGTAAGGCTGGTGGAGCTCTGACCCCCCTCCAAACTCTTGCTGAGAATCAGGGTCTCTTTGTCGACCACAAGGAGCATGAGCTGTCCATATCCTAAGGTGTCAGGTACATTTGGGAATTTCTTGACCCCCCCATTCATTTCTATGCGCTCCAGCTAAAAACAGCATTAAGAGTCCCTCTATTATACTCCAGAGCTGCATTCACAGTTCTGCAGGCTTCAGAGCTTCCAGAATTCCCTGCTTGTTCAGTGTCTGCACAGAGCTTGTTCTGGTGGTTTACATTCTAAGAAGTGCCATCTTTACACCAGGAACTGTATAGTCATGTGTTGTAGGAGAATACTAACAGCTGGGGCTGGTTTTAGACAAAGTGTGGCCCTATCATCAAGATAGGTCATTAATAGTTGATTGGCTGGGGTCCATCGCTCGGGACCCCAACCGATCAGCTGAGCGGGCAAATGCTGTCAGCACCGCAAATACACTGAGGTCGGAGCAGAACCTTCCGTGCTGACCTCTGTATAGTGGCCGGCGCTTGTAACTGCAGGCACAGCTCCTATTGATTTCAATGAGATGCCAGCCTGCAGTTACAAAAGCCAGCCACTATATGGAGGTCGGCGTGGAGGTTTCTGCTCTGACCTCTGTATTATTGCGGAGCTGACAGCATGTGCCAGCTTAGCCGATCATTCGGGGTCCCGAGTGGCGGACCCCAGACGATCAACTATTGATGACCTATCCTGAGGATACGTCATCAATAGCATTTCTCTGGAAAACCCCATTAACTTATGTTTGTCACTGTAAGAAAAAATATATCCCGTACTTGTAATAAACAAAAAAACTGATTAATCAAAAATAGCACATAGTAGACATACAGTTGTATCCACTTTTAATGTAGGTACTTGTGGATTTTGCAGCGGATCACCATTTTATAGTTGTTATGGATTTTGACACCCCCAGTGAACTCAAGAAGGTAAATCCCTAACAAATTCGCAATCAGTCCACAGCATAAATGGACATATTGCAGACTTACATATGTCCATTTAGGCCCATTCAGACGCAACAATTATGGCTCAAAATTTGCTCAAAAGCCATCCTTTGAGTGATAATCATTGAGTCTAAATGCACCATCCTTCAGTTTTCTGCCAAACGACGTTTTTCAGTTCTGCTTCAAAACCATTGTTCAGCAGAGCAGCTGATAAGCAGGACCGCACGCTGTGCTCTGCCTGCGGAGAGCTGATTACAGCTGATTACATTATATTAGCTGTTCTCAGCTGTCAGCCCTGCCCGCCGATCAAAGTGAAAGTTACAACTCCCGGCGGCTCACACGCTGCTACTTGGTACTAATAGACATTAGTGCCAAGTAGTAGTTTATGTAAAATGATCGCTCAAAAGCCATCTTTGGAGCAATCATCTCTGCAGTGTAAATGCACCCTTAAATTCCACACTGCAAGTCAATTTCTGCAGCGTCTCAATGTGACTACTTGAAATCTGATCCACCTTGCTGGTGCTTTAAAGGGCGCCTGTCACCTACAAGCAGGTTACACGGTTACATGTGCGCCGTTATGAGGAACCCATAGATACCTTTATCTGTGGGTTACCATTCCGGAGATATCCCTCCTTAATAGTGTCGCACACCATATGCAAAATAACCCCAGACCGTCCCGTGTGCGGTCCACCTCTGTCTGCGGTCCCTTTCTGTCCTTTAAGACGTCTCCAACGCCAAGACAGTTCAGTACAGCAAATATTCCTCGTATTGCAGAGATTTCAAGAAATCTCATGCGTGAATTTTATATCCACAGCATGTCAATTTCTGCTGTGGATCTTCATTGTGGATTTCACCCTTGAAATGCAGAAGGTGTGTGGGGGGGGGGGGGGGGGGGGGGCTGAAGCCTCAAAGAATCCACACCAAAATCAGGAAATCAACATATGACACCTATGGATTTGCCAGTGTACCTAGCCTAATTGCATATAATGCATTTCACGGACAGCGAACGGATGGGGAATACGGTGATGTGAATCGGCCCTAAGACATAGTGAGGGTGCGTTCACATCTGCACTACCTCCACTCTTAATCTCCATCAAGGATCTGGCATGAAATGACGGATGAAGAAGTCCTACAAGTAAAACTTGTCTGTTCAGTAAAATGCCGGACAGTTGAAGGAAACCGAATGGACCCCAAAATAGTCAATGACTGTAACCAATGACGATTAGCAGAATTGGGACTGTAACTCAGAATCTGTACAAGATAAGTAATGTAATGTATATATACAGTGATGCTACCAGCAGAATAGTGAGTGCTGCTCTGAAGGATGATACATATTGTACCTCTTTAAGACTTATATGGGGTTGGGAAGGAAGACTGGCCATGTGAGTTATATGTTCGCACAGGGCACCAGCCACCAGCTTGAAGGAGGTGGGCGGGGGGCACCAGGTGGATGTAGGCTGGTGGTAATCACCCTAGGTCCCCTCAGGTCCACCTGGCCAGATGATCATCTTGTGGAGGTACATGAATCATCCTCCTCCTGGCTCTTCCTCTCTGATGTTCTAAGGTGCTCCTGTTAACCCATTGGCACCCCTACAATACAGTTGCTTAGTTCTGCTACTGTATTTATGTTATGAGCTTGGCTCTGGTACTGTATTGAGGGCCCTGTTTTCGTGATCAGTGGGGTTCCCGAGCATTGCACCCCAACAACTGCACACTTAACATATATTCTTGTACAGTGGATGTAATAGATAACATTAGTTGTCCAATGCTACATCAGCTTTCTCCAACCGCTCACCAATTGTCCTCAACGGTAAAAATCGAATTGGGTGGGATGACGCATTGTGGTGCGAACAGGACCTTACTATGGTATCTACGTCTTTAGGATGCCTTTAAACAGGGACCTTTTTGAATTTCTGCATATGGACACATTGGTTGGATCTCGGACGAAGAGCTTGGAACGATTGATAATAATGGGCCTGGTACGTCTATCGCTCCAAGCACACCTTCTTCATCCCCACCCGGCAGTAAGCAAGATTCTTAAAGAGAGTTTTTAAGAACATTTCTAGAGTCAAAGTGTTAAAATCTCATCGACCTTGAGTTGGCGTATAAGGATAATAAAAGGCGTCTCACTTTTGTCATTTTTCCCCCATTCCTTTCCATGAAGTAGAGACCTCTATGTGCAGGTACGGCGCTGCATCTGTCATGAGCTGATGAAATATCATATTCATGTATCCCCAGACACATCGCTGTCTCCCACACGCTGCTGCAGTGCGGATTTCTCAAGGGATAGGAAAGACAGTAGGAATTACATTACCGAAGGAGAAAAGATAGTCATATTCTAGTAGTGGGGTCTATCCCAAGGATAGGGCAACATGGACACTTGTCATTCAGGAGTCTAGGGGAGTGATTGCTAAATGAGGTTACTGCAATGTCAACAGGGCCATAACATGAGTCGAATGAGTCTCAGGGTAAATTTTGGACCTTCCTCCCCTTTGTGCTGCCATACTGTAGTTGTGCCCTCACTGAGCCCCCATACAGTAAAAGTGACCCCATTGTGCCATTATAAACTAATAGTGCCTCCAATGTCCCCCCTACAGCAATAGTGCCTCCATAGTGTTCTAATATACATATTGCGCACCCATATGCGCCCCTATACAGTTAATGCCCCATTGTGCCCCATGTACAGATAATTCCCCCATTATGCTCCTGTGTACAGATAATGCCTCATATACAGATAGTCCCCCTTACACAAATAGTACCGCCATATACAGTACAGATAGTGCCCTCTTGGTACCAATTAAATAATACTAACTCGCCTAACAGCCATTCCCACAATAAGCAATCAGCAAGTGTTCCCCCAATGCCCACAGCCCGCCATCGTTGGCGCAATGCAGTGACCTCATTATGCCACAACAGCTGGGCTCCTGGGTCCGGGTGCAACCGCATTCCCTGAATCCCCTATAGTTACGCCCCTGGTTCTAGGGCAGACAGCCAATGGTTCCCCCCCCCCCCCCTTTAGCCTTCAACGGGATCCACATCCTGAAATCACAATTCCAGTTGAAAGCGGGTGCTCGCCTTGGCTTCTGGTTGGGTCCCCTGGGCTCGGTCGTGGTGGCGCCCCCTATGACTGCACTTGATACGGCCCCTACATATCACAGGGTCACCCAGCTTCCCTAGACTCAGATAATCAGGGTTAAATGGAATTTTTAAGTAATTTTCCGATCACTAAATGATGTTTCCGTTTGTGTGAGATTCACGATGTCACACCGCAAGCAGCGTGAGAAAACAGAACTGACGCAGCAGAAAAAGGGAAAGCAAAAGCGTCGCCCTCCAGCTGCAGACCTGCTGACTGGGACCATGATATAGAGGAAATGACTGAAGGACAATAAGTGACACATTCATTTACAGCATCCAGGGAGGCAAGCCACGACATGTCAAGGCGGCTGTCCGACAGATATATGGCACTGTGCACAAGGGTCACATGACACACAAGGCAGAGGTGCTGCGGCGCTGTCACGCAATGTGATTTCAAGTGACAACAAGCTGTAAATTACCGCTGGCTCTGCAGTAAGCAGTAATATCGGCCTCTTCCTGTATTTACATGACTTATTTAATAGGTTCTCTCTTTCAGTTTTTCATTACAGAAAACACATATTGCCCCCTGGAAACCATCAGTAAGCTGCTGACTGATCACTTCTTCATATAATGTTTAAATATAATCCCACCGCACAGGTAGCCCCACTGGTCTTCATATAGTGAGGGGTGGCTACATATCGTTGACCCTAGTAGGGTCTTCCGCTCAGGTCACATAGTAACATAGTATGTTAGGCTGAATGTAGACAATGTCCATGTAGTTCAGCCTGTTTATCCTCCTATGTTGTTGATCCAGAGGAAGGCAAAAACCCCAAGAGGCAGGAGCCAATTAGCCCTTTTGGGGGAAAATTCCTTCCTGACTCCCTAATGGCAATCAGACTGTTCCCTGGATCAACCCCTAATAGTTCCTACCTGCCTGTATACCCGGATTAACAATTAACTAGAGATGAGCGAGCACCAAAATGCTCGGGTGCTCGTTACTCGGGACGAACTTTTCGCGATGCTCGAGGGTTCGTTTCGAATAACGAACCCCATTGAAGTCAATGGGCGACCCGAACATTTTTGTATTTCGCCGATGCTCGCTAAGGTTTTCATTTGTGAAAATCGGGGCAATTCAAGAAAGTGATGGGAACGACACAGCAACGGATAGGGCAGGCGAGGGGCTACATGTTGGGCTGCATCTCAAGTTCACAGGTCCCACTATTAAGCCACAATAGCGGCAAGAGTGGCCACCCCCCGGCACTGTCAGCATAAAGATCGTTCTCCTCTGCCGCATCAGTAACAGCTGTGGCAGAGAAGAACGATGTTAGCCCATTGAATTCAATGGAGACGGCAATACAGCCGACTCCATTGAATTCAATGGGCAAACATCGTTCTTCTCTGTCACAGCTGTTACAGCTGTGGCAGAGAAGAATGATTTCTCTTCTATATGTTCTCAATGGGGTCGGCGCTGCTGCCGCCGGCCCCATTGAGCGCATATAGAGAAGAGAACAGGAATCGCAGATCACAGATAGGTGCGATCTGCGATTTCTGTTCTATAATTTATCGGACGAGCGCATAAAAAGCGCTCATGTGTCCGATAAAAATTCGCCGGACGCATGCGCAAATCGCGCGAAAAACGCCCGTCTGACTAAGGATCGCATGACGGATGCGCATCCGCAAATCGCGTGACCGGTGCCCGAAAATCGGGCAGAGCTGTCCAGCGCATTGCATTCAATGGAGCCGGCAATACAGCCTGCTCCATTGAAAGCAATGCGCTGCGGGTGAGTGTGGGATGAATTGTCGGGAAGGGCTTAAATATATAAGCCCTTCCCTGCAATTCATCCAGAAAAGTGTTAAACTAAAAAATATATACATACTGACCTGCTACCGGCAGCCGGAGTTCCGCGCGGCCGTCCTGCAGTGGGTGTGAAGGGGGTGTGAGTCAGACCTGCCCCCTGATTGGCTCAGCGCTGAGCCAATCAGGGGGCAGGTCTGACTCACACCCCCTTCACACCCACTGAATGGGTGTGAGTGAGACCTGCCTCTGATTGGCCCAGCGCTGAGCCAATCAGGGGGCAGGTCTGACTCACACCCCCTTCACACCCACTGCAGGACAGCCGCGCGGAACTCCGGCTGCCGGTAGCAGGTCAGTATATATATATTTTTTAGTTGAACACTTTTCTGGATGAATTGCAGGGAAGGGCTTATATATTTAACCCCTTCCCGACAATTCATCCCGCGATCGCCGTCAGCCCATTGATTTCAATGGAGTCGGCTGTATTGCCGGCTCCATTGAATTCAATGGGCAAACATCGTTCTTCTCTGCCACAGCTGTTACAGCTGTGGCAGAGAAGAATGATTTGTCTTCTATATGTTCTCAATGGGGTCGGCGCTGCTGCCGCCGGCCCCATTGAGCGCATATAGAGAAGAAGGACCGTTGGGGGTTCTTGAAGCCTAAAATCACTCCTAACGCTCTCCCTATAGCAGCTCCGGCATCAGCAGCACTTTCCCTGATCTCTGTCAGAATGCATCTGTGGCGAGCCGCGGGAGGGGCCGATTTATATACTCGGGTGACACCTGATCTCGCCAGCCACTCACTGCAGGGGGGTGGTATAGGGCTTGAACATCACAGGAGGAAGTTGTAATGCCTTCCCTGTCTTTCTATTGGCCAGAAAAGCGCGCACATTTCTCAGGGAAGAAAATGAAAGTAACCCGAACACTGTGTGGTACTCGTTACGAGTAACGAGCATCTCGAACACCCTAATACTCGAACGAGTATCACGCTCGGACGAGTACGCTCGCTCATCTCTACAATTAACCTAAGATTTATATCCTATAATGTCCTTCTTCTCCAGAAAGACATCATGTCCCCTTTTAAACTCCTCTATGGATTTTGCCATCACCACTTCCTCAGGCAGAGAGTTCCACAGTCTCCCTGCTCTTACAGTAAAGAACCCCCTTCTGTGTTGGTGATGAAACCTGCTTTCCTCTAGACGTAGAGGATGTCCTCTTGTTACCGTCGCAGTCCTGGGTATAAACAGATCCTGGGAGAGATCCTTGTATTGTCCCCTCATGTACTTATACATGGTTATTTGATCACCCCTTAGCCGTCTTTTTTCCGGGGTGAATAATCCCAATTTTGGTGCCTCTCTGGGTATTCCAGTCCCTTCATTCCATGTATTAGTTTAGTTGCCCTTCTTTGGACCCCCTCCAGCACTGTAACATCTTTCCTGAGCAGCGGTGACCAGAACTGTGCGCAGTATTCCATGTGAGGCCTGACAAGTGCCTTATATAGTGGGAGGATAATGTTCTCGCCCCTATACCTCTTTTAATGCACCCCAAGACTTTATTAGCTTTTGCAGTAGCTGACTGGCATTGGTTACTCCAGTTTAGTCTACAATCCACTAGTACCCCCAGGTCTTTTTCCATATCACTTTTCCCTAGCAGTACCCCATTTAGTGTATATTTATTACCACCCTCTGCTTTCTATCTCCGAGCCAATTCTTTACCCAATTACACACGTTTTCACCCAATCCGAGCTGTCTCATTTTATATATCAGCCTATTATGCGGCACGGTGTCAAATGCTTTAGAGAAGTCCAGATATACGAGATTATAGACTCTCCCAGGTCCAGCCTAGAGCTTACTTCATCGTAGAAGCTGATCAGATTGGTCTGACTCACAGAATCAGCAGACAGGTTGACCCCACTTTCCTGAGTGTCCCAGAAATGGAACCAGCATTGATAATACCTTTAAGACAAATGCATATGCCGTAAATAATTTGGGGAATATCCCTTTAATAAATATAAAGCTATTGACATACCGTACAACACTGGATTACAGCAAGTCACATATTGGCACCTCCAGCCTCACAAAGTGCCTCCCAATACAGGGCAAAGATAAACAGAGAAGGATGATGATTTGTAGTAATTCTGACCCCCGCTGTGAGTATGTGTAGAGGGCTTAACGGACATTTATCCTTCCAAAGGTTATAGACACTACACAGAAATACTGCGAACAGGAGGAACCGGATCAGGCATAACACGCAGGAGGAGCAGAGGAAGACGGACACAAGTACCTGGGCAAGGGGCAATGAGAGGTTTAAGTAAAAGGCTCATATATGTTTCATTCTGGCCACATCCACTTTGGAAACTCTTCTCAGTGTACTGCAATCAGAAGGCAGTATTATAGTAGTTATATTCTTGTACATAGGGGGCAGTATTATAGTAGTTATATTCTTGTACATAGGGGGCAGTATTATAGTAGTTATATTCTTGTACATAGGAGGCAGTATTATAGTAGTTATATTCTTGTACATAGGGGCAGTATTATAGTAGTTATATTCTTGTACATAGGGGCAGTATTATAGTAGTTATATTCTTGTACATAGGGGGCAGTATTATAGTAGTTATATTCTTGTACATAGGGAGCAGTATTATAGTAGTTATATTCTTGTACATAGGGAGCAGTGTTATAGTAGTTATATTCTTGTACATAGGAGGCAGTATTATAGTAGTTATATCCTTGTACATAGAGAGTAGTATTATAGTAGTTATATTCTTGTACATAGGGGGCAGTATTAATAGTAGTTATATTCTTGTACATAGGGAGCAGTATTATAGTAGTTATATTCTTGTACACAGGGGGCAGTATTATAGTAGTTATATTCTTGTACATAGGGGCAGTATTATAGTAGTTATATTCTTGTACATAGGGGGCAGTATTATAGTAGTTATATTCTTGTACATAGAGGGCAGTATTATAGTAGTTATATTCTTGTACATAGGGAACAGTATTATAGTAGTTATATTCTTATACATAGGGGGCGGTATTATAGTAGCTATATTCTTGTACATAGGGGACAGTATTATAGTAGTTATATTCTTGTATATAGGGGGCAGTATTATAATAGTTATATTCTTGCACATAGGGGGCAGTATTATAGTAGTTATATTCTTGTACATAGGGGGCAGTATTATAGTAGTTATATTCTTGTACATAGGGGGCAGTAATATAGTAGTTATATTCTTGTACATAGGGGCAGTATTATAGTAGTTATATTCTTGTACATAGGAGCAGTATTATAGTAGTTATATTCTTGTACATAGGGGGCAGGATTATAGTAGTTATATTCTTGTGCATATGAGGCAGTAGTATAGTAGTTATATTCTTGTACATAGGGGGCAGTATTATAGTAGTTATATTCTTGTACATAGGAGGCAGTATTATAGTAGTTATATTCTTGTACACAGGGGGCAGTATTATAGTAGTTATATTCTTGTACATAGGGGGCAGTATTATAGTAGTTATATTCTTGTACATAGGAGCAGTATTATAGTAGTTATATTCTTGTACATAGGAGGCAGTATTATAGAAGTTATATTCTTGTACATAGGGAGCTGTATTATAGTAGTTATATTCTTGTACATAGGAGGCAGTATTATAGAAGTTATATTCTTGTACATAGGGAGCTGTATTATAGTAGTTATATTCTTGTACACAGGGGGCAGTATTATAGTAGTTATATTCTTGTACATAGGGGGCAGTATTATAGTAGTTATATTCTTGTACATAGGAGCAGTATTATAGTAGTTATATTCTTGTACATAGGGGACAGTATTATAGTAGTTATATTCTTGTACATAGGGAGCTGTATTATAGTAGTTATATTCTTGTACATAGGGGGGAGTATTATAGTAGTTATATTCTTGTACATAGGGGGCAGTATTATAGTAGTTATATATATTCTTGTACATAGAGGGCAGTATTATAGTAGTTATATTCTTGTACATAGGTGCAGTATTATAGTAGTTATATTCTTGTACATAGGGGACAGTATTATAGTAGTTATATTCTTGTACATAGGGAGCTGTATTATAGTAGTTATATTCTTGTACATAGGGGGCAGTATTATAGTAGTTATATTCTTGTACATAGGGAGCGGTATTATAGTAGTTATATTCTTGTACATAGGATCACTATTATAGTAGTTATATTCTTGAACATAGGGAGGCAGTATTATAGTAGTTATATTCTTGTACATAGGGGGCAGTATTATAGTAGTTATAGTCTTGTACATAGGAGGCACTATTATAGTAGTTATATTCCTGTACACAGGGGCAGTATTATAGTAGTTAGATTCTTGTACATAGCAGTATTATAGTAGTTATATTCTTGTACATAGGAGGCAGTATTATAGTAGTTATATTCTTGTACATAGCAGGCAGTATTATAGTAGTTATATTCTTGTACATAGAGGGCAGTATTATAGTAGTTATATTCTTGTACATAGGAGCAGTATTATAGTAGTTATATTCTTGTACATAGGGGGCAGTATTATAGTAGGTATATGATTGTACATAGGGGGCAGTATTATAGTAGTTATATTCTTGTACATAGGGGGCAGTATTATAGTGGTTATATTCTTGTACATAGGGGGCAGTAATATAGTAGTTATATTCTTGTACATAGGGGGCAGTATTATAGTAGTTATATTCTTGTACATAGGGGGCAGTATTATAGTAGTTATATGATTGTACATAGGGGGCAGTATTATGGTAGTTATATTCTTGTACATAGGGGGCAGTATTATAGCGGTTATATTCTTGTACATAGGGGGCAGTATTATAGTAGTTATATTCTTGTACATAGGGGCAGTATTATAGTAGTTATATGATTGTACATAGGGGGCAGTATTATGGTAGTTACATTCTTGTACATAGGGGGCAGTATTATAGTAGTTATATTCTTGTACATAGGGGGCAGTATTATAGTAGTTATATGATTGTACATAGGGGGCAGTATTATGGTAGTTATATTCTTGTACATAGGGGGCAGTATTATAGCGGTTATATTCTTGTACATAGGGGGCAGTATTATAGTAGTTATATTCTTGTACATAGGGGGCAGTATTATAGTAGTTATATTCTTGTACATAGGGGGCAGTATTATAGTAGTTATATATAGGCACGCTATTATGGGGATTGTATTTTTGTACATAGGAGTAAATATATTTTACTTAACTTTTCATCACTTTACTAGTCCAGGCTTTGCCTTTTGCGTTACGTTCTCTGAAGTAATCTCAACACCTGTATTGGTATAGGATAACATTAAGCTGCTGAATTGTCTTAATCCTTGTGTAAACATCTCACGATGATTTGCATAATCCTAACTTGGATTAGTAA
This sequence comes from Eleutherodactylus coqui, assembly GCA_035609135.1. Classification (NCBI taxonomy): domain Eukaryota; kingdom Metazoa; phylum Chordata; class Amphibia; order Anura; family Eleutherodactylidae; genus Eleutherodactylus; species Eleutherodactylus coqui. The sequence goes on from CM069405.1 coordinate 34,021,925, forward strand.
TCGTATGAAGTTATAATAATTAAACGTAATGACCTGGGTTCGGGGGAGGGGTGGTCAAATATTGATGTTTAATTTTCTGAAAATCTTATGAAATTGTGTTCATTTTCCTGTCGCAAGTATAAAGATGACTGCAGCCAATGGAGACCTCCAGAGATAAAACTGGGAAACATTCTTTCTCGCCTCAATGGCAGCCAAAATTCACTTACAAGAGTGCAGAAGCTTCAGAAACACAGACATACGCTGCGTGTAAGGTAGTTTTTCTTTTATATAGCACAGAGTTTGGAAAAGCAAATAAAGAGCAAAATCATTCTAACTACTTTTTATTTCCATGAATGCAAATGGCCTGGAAATACTACACATCCAAATCGTCACAATCACAGAATGTATCCAGTTTGTGTTCATCCTCTGCAGGAAGGAAAGAAAGGGGGATTTTCGGCAGTTCATAAAAAATAGCAGTGTCAGCATTTTTCTATAAAAACTCAAAAATGTTATGCAGAAACTGAAATAAAATGGTCAAGATTTCAATTCACTTTAAATGATTGAACTAATATTTGGTGGCATCGCCATTGCCTCTGAGAGCTCCCTGACCTCTGTGTTGAGTCCACCAGCTTCTGACCCCTTTAAGCGGGTATTTGGTCCAGGACGATTGTTCTACGCTCCCCAGCTCTTCTACATTTGTTGGTTTTGCCTCATAAACCACTTTTTTGATGTCCCCCCAGAAGTTCTCCATAGGATTGAGGTCTGGGGATTGTATGGGATTGGGCCGTCGCTCCATGACCTTAGTCCTGTCTGTAATCGGGATGTTGTTCCCTTACTGGCGGATTGTAACGCCCATCTCAAGGACATTTCTTCGGCATCGGGCAACATGATCTTCAAGTGTTTTGATATATTCAAACTGATCTATGATCCCCTGTATGTGATAAACAGGCCCCGCGGTACGAGGAACATCCCCATTTCTGCACCGCCATGCTTTATGGTATCTACAGAGGGCTGTGGCTTCAGTTCGGAGCTCGGGGGTCGTCTGATGTAATGTCTGCGGCCGCTGGACCCAGACAGGACTTTCATCAGTCCACGAAATGTTGCACCACTCCTCTTTGGCGCAGTCACTGCTACTTTGTGAATTTTAACCCATTCATGACATGCCTATTTGCCACCACAGGGCCTTAGCGGGGAGTTCTTGCCGGTAACTTTGGCCTCACCTAATGGTCTTCTGATGGTAGCGGTACTCACTGGTAGGCTCAGATCTTCGGCCTTCCTGGAGGTGATCATTGGCTGACTCTCGGCTGGTTCGGCTCTTCTTCGATCCACTTGAACAGTAGTTCCCCGCCTCCTTCTACGTCTTTCAGGTTCGCGCTGCCACTTAAAGACATTTGAGATGATTGTAGCGGAGCAGCCTGTAATCTGCTGCACTTCTCTACGGTTTTCCTCTCCAATCAACTTCTTAATCAAAGTCCGTCCTTCATCAGAACAGTCTGGAACGACCCGCGTTCACCAGTATTTCAGAAGGAAATGCACTGCAACCGACGGGTATGAGATCTGCTGTCATCCTACCTTAAATAGGGGCTAGAATTAACCCTTTTTATTCCACATAAAATATGATTTCATAAATTTAACTCCACACTGCTGTTATTTTGAATTGTTGGTGCTGGTTTTTGTGCTTTTTGTGGTTTTGGTGGTGCCGGTTTTTCCATTACTCTCGTATACTTACAAGTAAATTACTTGCTATGCAGAAATAGCACTTCTACCAAACACAGTGATTTATCAGGTTAATGATGTCGGACCACTATTTCTGGGAACACAGCTGCATATATATATATATATATATATATATATATATATAAAAGAAAGAGACTGACAGTGTTGTGTAATGAGCGGGTAGTCATGTGATCGCACTGCGGTGGCTTTGCTGAGCTTACAGAGAGTTCCCACACTTGGTTAAACCACTTAGTAGTTGTAGTCACTGTTGTTTGGTCCATAACAATGCGGCAGTTCACAAGAATGAACCACTTATCATGATGTATTATTACAATGCAGATTGAGAAGGGGTTAATATTTAAAAAGACTAAAATATTTGTGTGTCTCATTAGCTCTCCTGATTGGTTGGGCCCAAGAAGTTGGACCCCTCAACGGTCAAACATTGATCCTACAGATAGGCATTGAAAGTTATAGTCCAGGAAAGTGGCTTTCAGATGGTCATAGATGTAACTGGTTTGGTCAGTCCATTGAAAATGCTGATTTAATACAATGGAGGTCACTATTGGTTGGGTCGGCCAAAAAACTGTTGGGTCTCCGGTGTCATAATGATTGGATTCAATAGGAACATTTGTTGGAACAGCCATAAAAATGTAATATGGTTGATAGTGAGTAAAGAGGTTATCTAGGGAGGGAAATAATTACCCAGGCCTCCCAACTGTCCCAGATTCAGCAGGGCAGTCCAGAATTTGGGAGTCTGTCCTGGTAGACCCGCTGCATGCCCCATCTCCACTTCCAGGCTCCTCTACCAGAAATGTGCTTTCTAAGCCACTTCAGTGACCAACAATGGCGCAGGCTGACTTATGCCTAGATCCAGGGCAGAGGAGTCGGCATGTGTATAGGTGGCGCCACTGTCAGGCGCTAGTGTGAAGTACACAGCAGTCATTGAGGAACAGTATTTCTATAATGTAGTCTAACAGTGGGGCAGAGTAACAACTGGGGCACAGAGGAGAGCACCATGGGGACAACCAAAAGAAGCACTATGGGGTCACAAAGAAGAGCACTATGGGGGCCACAGAGGAGAACATTATAACTTTCTGGGGACACCGTTAGTTAAAGGGGTTGTCCCGCGGCAGCAAGTGGGTCTATGCACTTCTGTATGGCCATAATAATGCACTTTGTAATGTACATTGTGCATTAATTATGAGCCATACAGAAGTTATAAAAAGTTTTATACTTACCTGCTCCGTTGCTGGCGTCCTCGTCTCCATGGTGTCGACTAATTTTCGCCCTCCGATGGCCAAATTAGCCGCGCTTGCGCAGTCCAGGTCTTCTCCTGTTCTCTATGGGGCTCCGTGTAGCTCCGTGTAGCTCCGCCCCGTCACGTGCCGATTCCAGCCAATCAGGAGGCTGGAATCGGCAATGGACCGCACAGAAGAGCTGCGGTCCACGGAGGCAGAGGATCCCGGCGGCCATCTTCACAGGTAAGTATAGAAGTCACCGGAGCGCGGGGATTAAGGTAAGCGCTCCGGTGAGCTTTCTGTACGTCCCTGCATCGGGGTTGTCTCGCGCCGAACGGGGGGGGGGGGTTGAAAAAAAAAAAAAACCCGTTTCGGCGCGGGACAACCCCTTTAAGATCAGGCCACAGAGGGGGTATTATTACTTTGTGGGAGCACTAGTAATACGGGGTGGGACTGAGAGGTTCACTAGGGGGAACTAATTCTGACACCGTATTATGTCGCATGGACCACTCGATGTTGGCAAGGTCAACTCAGGGGTCTGGCTGTTCATCTATTTTCGACTAATCTACCCACCTTCTCTGTTACGGCCGATGCAGAAAAGAGGGCTGTTATTAGTCGTTCAACTGAGCTGAACAGCCATCCCTGCAATGACGTTACCCACAACAAGAGGAAGTAGGAGACTGCATGCCATATGTGCCCATTATTGGAACTGAGCTGGAAGTGCCAGCACTGCCAGGCCGGACTCTATCGGGTACGTATTTCCCTCCCATAATTAACCCTTCAGCATTATTATTGCAGCGCTTCGTATGGTTGGCCAAGAATTTGCATGCATTGTAGAGCGAATGACAACAGCCAGGATTGGAACAGTATTCCTCGTGACATCTACTTGTGTCACACCAGACATTATCACTTATATTGTTTCTATTAGTGCCCCCTGTTGATGTCTTGCCATGAAAACGGACATTTAATTGAGCAGAAATCCACAACACTCAGTGAGAAGCCGCCGGGTTTCGATGTTCCAATCAATAAATAAAACCTCTCGGAAAGGTTGTCTTATTATCTTCAATTTCCAATGTTGCTCTTACGCACAGCGGGCTATCGTTATCCTAACTACTCATGGACCTAATGATAGATTCCTGCACCGTGACTGCAAAAATCCTTACAACCAAGAAGACTAGAAATTTATACATTACAGCCGACACCCGGCCACAGCGGCTCCAATTCCGTCTGTTTAATAATTTAGGTGCCGCAGTGAATGCTGACAGTAGCGTTTAAATGGCTGGACAGAGAGAAGGGGCTTCCGTGTAGCGGAATTGTGGGGTGCCATTTTTTTGCTATGACAGTTGGAAATCCACTAAAGGTTCAAACATATACCATGGATATTACTAACCTATTAAGCCGTGCTTGTGGCAGGGCTTAATAGACTTGATAAGAAGATAGTGACAAAAAGCAAACCTCAGCTCCACATTCTGGGTTCAAATGCAATCACTTTGTTCAAAACCTCCAAAAACACAATTAGGTAAATTGGCGGAAAATGTTTGTGGATGACAGTGATGGGAAAATTATATCGGTCCTTGTCCCAAAGTGGGTCTTACAATGTGTTTGTACATAGTCCTACTCAGTCCTACCAGCACTGCGTTGTCTTTTGTTGATGGAGGCTCCACAGCATTTTTTGGGCTCTGCAGCTTTACTTTGAAGTATTGATTTAATTACTTCCCTGTGACAATGAAGACAAAACCAAATGTAAATGCGGCATGTAATGCTTGTTGTAGGCAGTGCAGCCATAAATAAGATGCTGGGGCGGTAGTTGGAACGTCTGATTCCATTGCAGAGGAAAATGCAGGTGGAAAAAGGTGCAAGCTCTGCAGAACGTGCCTACACCTTCTGAGCCTGATGGGAATTACGTTCCACATTCTTCATTAAGTTCACATTAGTTTTTCCTTCATAAGCATAAAAATGGATATTTTAAGTAGTCACAGGTGAGCAAAGGCGCCGCAGTCACCCAGCCTGAACCTACACTATGGAGCCATAGTTACCCAGCCTGAACCGATATCATGGAGCTGCAAGTAACGTATAGAGTCAGATTACATTACTTGTCCTGTAATGATTCTGTTTTACATGCTTTATTATACTCCAGTGCCGCACTCACTATTCTGCTGGCAGAGTAAGGCCTTAGTCAGACGGGCGATTTTTCGCGCGATTTGCGGATCGTATGACGGATGCGCATCCGCAAATCGCGTGACCGGTGCGCGCAAGTCGCCCGCAAATCGCGAGAAAATCTGCTCCTAGCCGCGTTTCATTAGAAACGGGCCGGAGCTGTCCAGCGCATTGCATTCAATGGAGACGGCAATACAGCCGTCTCCATTGAAAGCAATGCGCTGCGGGTGAGTGTGGGATGAATTGTCGGTAAGGGCTTAAACATATAAGCCCTTCCCTGCAATCCATCCTAAAATGTGTTAAAATAAAAAAAAATTGTATACTCACCTTCTGCCGGCAGCCGGAGCTCCGCGCGGCCGTCCTGCAGTGGGTGTGAAGGGGGTGTGAGTCAGACCTGCCCCCTGATTGGCTCAGCGCTGAGCCAATCAGAGGCATGCCTCACTCACACCCATTCATGAATTCATGAATGGATGTGAGTCAGACCTGCCCCTGATTGGCTCAGCGCTGAGAGGCAGCAGTCACTCACCCATTCATGAATTCATGAATGGGTGTGTGAGTGAAACTTGCCTCTGATTGGTCAGGGCTGTGACCAATCAGAGGCAGATCATTCAGCAGGCGGGGATTTTAAAGCCCCGCCGGCTGAATAGTGCCGAGAAGCAGTTCAGGAGAACTGACAGCGGCCGCGGCTGGACTCCGGCTGCAGCGGAAAGGTGAGTATACAATTTTTTTTTATTTTAACACATTTTAGGATGAATTGCAGGGAAAGGGTTATATATTTAACCCCTTCCCGACAATTCACCCCGCGCACGCCGGCAGCCCATTGCTTTCAATGGAGCGGCTGTATTGCCGCTCCATTGAATTCAATGGGCAAACATCGTTCTTCTCTGCCACGGCTGTTACAGCTGTGGCAGAGAAGAATGATTTGTCTTCTATATGTTCTCAATGGGGTCGGCGCTGCTGCTGCCGGCCCCATTGAGCGCATATACAGAAGAGAACAGGAATTGCAGATAGGTGCGATCTGCGATTTTTTGTTCTATAATTTATCGGACGAGCGCATAAAAGCGCTAATGTGTCCGATACCATTGCAAAGCAATGGTTTTATAAAATCGCCGGACGCATGCGCAAATCACGCGAAAAAACGCCCGTCTGACTAAGGCCTAACTGTGTAGATACATTACTACTAAAATACTGCCCCTATGTACAAGAATATATCTACTGTAATACTGCCCCCTATGTACAAGAATATATCTACTGTAATACTGCCCCGTATGTACAAGAATATAACTAATATAATACTGCCCCCTATGTACAAGAATATAACTACTATAATACTGCCCCCTATGTACAAGAATATAACTACTATAATACTGTCTCCTATGTACAAGAATATAACTACTATAATACTGCCCCCTATGTACAAGAATATAACTACTATAATGCTGCCCCCTATGTACAAGAATATAACTACTATAATACTGCCCCCTATGTACAAGAATATAACTACTATAATACAGCCCCCTATGTACAAGAATATAACTACTATAATACTGCCCCCTATGTACAAGAATATAACTACTATAATACTGTCCCCTATGTACAAGAATATACGCACTATAATACTGCCCCCTATGTACAAGAATATAACTACTATAATACTGCCCTCTATGTACAGAAATATAATTACTATAATACTGCCCCCTATGTACAAGAATATAACTACTATAATACTGCCCCCTATGTACAAGAATATAACTACTATAATACTGCCCCCTATGTACAAGAATATAACTACTATAATACTGCTCCCTATGTACAAGAATATAACTACTATAATACTGCCCTCTATGTACAAGAATATAACTACTATAATACTGCCCCCTATGTACAAGAATGTAACTACTATAACACTGCTCCTATGTACAAGAATATAACTACTATAATACTGCTCCCTATGTACAAGAATATAAGTACTATAATACTGCCCCCTACGTACAAGAATGTAACTATTACAATACCGCCTCCTATGTATAACAATGTAAGCTTGGATAACCAGCAGATTTCTCACCGGTAATAAATTCACACTTTAAAACAATATTTGGTCTTTAAAAGTCAATTTTCCGTGAAGTATTTCTAATTTTATTGCATTTTTAAAGCAAACAAAGCCATAAAGAGTATTAGATAATCAGCGGATGGATATTTTCCGCAGATTATGCTATCTCACTGTTTTATGGTCCAATCCCGTTCTTTTTCCTTATGGTTTTTAATTAGGCAAAGAGACACTTGACTAGGAATACAAGATTGGAATTATCTCCCCAGACGGGAGACGCGACGGTTCGGGAGAATTTATTATCTATTATATTTCTATGCAGGAGGAGAATCTCCAGCGATTTCACAGTAATTTGTGTTTACTGCCTGGCTGGAAAGCTAAATTAAGGCTTCATGTAAAGCATGTCGTAGGAGTGGTACTGCGACCAGCGACAACCTTCTGCTTCCTGTGGCGGGTTGATATTGACAGGGAAAATGATAATGGAGGAAAATACTCAAGGGCCTCATTCATCAGAGCTGTCTACAGTAAGATATCCTTGTTGTCCAAAGTAACCAATCACAGTGTAGCTTTCATTTCCTAAAGTGCTGTGGTAAAATGTATAGCTGTGCTCTGATTGGGTGCAATGGATAACAAGGACATCTTACTGTAGACAGGTAGGGGGCATGCAGCCAACCTAGCATTCTGCCAGTAGTTCACTGTCCTGACTTCCTTGCCCTTCTAATGTTGCATTGATTTGCCTCTACTCCAATCAGCATGTAGACAGTATCTGAATGCCCGCCCCTCTATTTCCCCAAGATGATTTGGGCATTTATAGACATTCTGACCAAATGGTTAATAAACCCACTATAATGTATGTGTGTACAAAGTGTGCATCCACACACAGACACACCTGCAGGAGAGGAACAGATTGTGGAGATCCTTATCATAGTGTCTACAGATCTGTCAGCCTGTAGTCTGTAAGTGCAAGGGAGCCACCTGTGAATATAGTCCGTTCCCCTGTTGGAATGGGAACATCCCTCTGTCCTGAGGAAGTACTGTACCTAACAACAGTGAGTGGATTGCAGAGCAGCTGGAAGGGAGCCCCCTAGTGGCAGTCACTTCAAACGTGATTTGCAACACATTTTTTAATGCAAGTATATTACAGAAATGTTGAGACTAACACACACCATTGGATGAGCAGAAGTTGTCGGAAAAGTTAGTGCCCCTTTAAAGGGGTTGTCTAAGTTATGTCTTTTCTTGATAAATATGCAGGCCATGCCTTAAAACAATAAATTAACCTACTCGCGCCTCCAGGGTCCCTGCTGCTCTCATGCTGCCTTTGCAGTGTCGGCACAGGGTCCATATACTTGCATGGGATGTTCACGGGCTGCTGCAGCCAATCACAGACCTCGGCACTCAATTCCCAATTAAAGGACTGCATTCATAATGGATGGTGGGAAATGGCGGGCTTACATCTATGATGGAGGAAGGGGCGACCACAATGCAGCTTGTGGTTTGACACCGTCATGTTAAAAACCATCAGATATCTATAGTAGAAGCGAAACCGGATTCCAGTCACTTATAAGAAGACATTCTGCAGTCTTGCTTCTCAGCAGACGCTGATGGTGGAAACCACATGTTGTCTTACCAAACACCATTTCCTCTAAAGCTTCCTGTCACCATATTGTCAGCGAACAGAAGATTCTCCAGCGGTTATCATGTCGGCGCAGAACAGAACAAATCTGTGTTACGGCCACAAGTGGAATGTATGATTGTAGCATCACCATGTCAGGGAGCGCACATCCTCCATGATTACCGGAAGATAGTCCAGAGAAGGGAGGGGGGGCGGGTACTAATTCAGAAAAATGCTAGATTACGTAAACGAGTGGAATTTACTGAAATATACTCACTGTTAGACCATTCCCTCCAGTAGAAGGAGAATATGTGCCCATTTGTACCACCTCTAGCTTGGATACAAGATGTGATATGGGTGGGCATGGAGGCTCTAGTACCCTGTTGTACTGCCTCTAGCTTGGATACAAGATGTGATACGGGGCGGGCATGGATACTCTAGTACCCTGTTGTGCAGCCTTTACCTTGGATACAAGATGGCGAGCGGTCGGGCATGGAGGCTCTAGTACCCTGTTGTACCGCCTTCAGCTTGGATACGAGATGTGATATCGGCAGGCATGGAGGCTCTAGTACCCTGTTGTACCGCCTTTACCTTGGATACAAGATATGATGCAGTTGTATCGCCTCCAGCCTGGATATAATATGTGATATAGGCGGGCATGGAGGCTCTAGTACCCTGTTGTACCGCCTTCAGCTTGGATACAAGATGTGATACGAGTGGGCATGGAGGCTCTAGTGCCCTGTTGTACCGCCTCTACCTTGGATACAAGATATGATACGGGCGGGCATGGAGGCTCTAGTACACTGTTTAACTGCCTCTAGATTGGCGGACAATGAAACAAGCTTATGCTTGTTGGACAATCAGACGCTCTTTTCTACTGATGGTCTGTAGGGGGCATCCTGAGCCCGGTCACCTTGTGTGCCCTTACACATCCACCGGTCCCAACACCTCCTAACAGTCTGGTCAGAAGCTCCTCTCTACTAGTGGTCTGTAGGGGGCGTCCTGAGCCCTGTCACCTTGTGTGCCCCCATCCACTGGTCCCAACATCTCCTAACAGTCTGGACAGAACGGCCGGTAGGGGACAATTCATCTATACGACCTTCCAGCTCCTCACATCCCAATAATGCGCCCCTCTCAGACTCTGGTAACGGGGTGACATCTCTTCTCTGCGTCGTAGTGGCGTCTAGTGGCCAACAAGCTCTACACAAGCGGAAGAAGAGGTCACTACACACAAGGAGCCTCCGAGAGCCTCTTATAGGCCAAGGGGGGAACCATTTTTAGGGCCTCCGGTGACTAGACCGTTCATCTAATCACCACAACTCCCATCATTTACAGATCTGCCTGAGATGGAACTGCAGGACGGGGTTTGCAGTAAGATGACAACTTCTTCTAGTCGCTGGATTCTTTTTGACAAAGAGTATAAGGGGCCTCCCGCCTGTTCTGTCTGCTGGGAGAGTAGCTGCTTTTCTCCTTTACCTCATCTGACCCCCGCCTGCCATATAGAAGTTTAAACAGAGCTGGGGACGATTTGTCAGAGTGAGCAAATACAAAAAAAGGAAAACCTGTGTAGATAAATCTGAAGCCCATACATCCATCATGTGCATGTATATACAGTGAGGTCTACGGCTTTTTTTTCACGCTCACCATACAAGGTGGCCGCTTGTCTAAAGATCATTAATTCTTGAGAAGTGTTTGGTTCTGGCATCACCCAGACTCCTGGGACTATTCTCGGGGGCAATATTCAGTCTGGGACTACATCTACTATTCTATTATATTTGGGCAGATGGCACCACCATAGATCTCTCTACGTAAGCCAAGAGGAAGACCATCATCACTCATGCTTAAAGGGGTTGTCTGGTTAAAAACAACCTTTTAAAATCAGATCCAAATGAATGAAAAGTACGAAACCAACGGTGTTCACCTGTCCTCAGCTCCTGCGGTCCAGTGCTGCAGCTCCGGAATTCTCCCGTTCTCTTTTAGCCAGTAGAGCAAAATGTGATTGTTCTTAGTAAGAGAAACCAAGTAATCTTGTAGATATGATACCTTTTAATGGCTAACAAAAATCCACGAGGTTATAGCAAGCTTTCAGACCTCACAGGGCTCTTCCTCAGTCAGCAAGTCAGAAAGACTAATTTGCACTTAAAACCATACCAGACAAGATGAGCAGAGAAGTAAATACTTAATCAGTCCACTGGTTAGAAATGTGACAGTTTTATGATCTCTAAATTGGTGTTAGGGGGTTACAGGCCTGTGTGTTATCTCTCTTTCAGACCTGCAAATAAGGAAGATGGAACAATACCTCTGCAGCGCCACCTATTGGATGGCAGCATTCCTTCAAATCAATGTATGACTTTTTACCAAGTCTGTGAAACAATGATTGGGAATAGCACCCTTTCTGGGGGCTCTCCTTGGGGAAAGACTATGCCACCCCCACTCACCCACCAGGTGTCTCCACACACACCCTGGGTGCTCTCATTATGGACATTCATCTTGACCTCCTTCAGACCTTTCATAGTCTCCACTAATGCAAGAATCCCGCTCCGAGGTTCATTCCATTCTTGAGGGTATAAAAAATGGCCATAAATTAATACTCCTAAATTCTTCTGTGATGCTGCGACTTGAGGTTGCCCTTCAGTATGATAACCCTCATCAGCTCTATGCTGTGTCCATGACCACAAAAATGTTTTTGTGGTAGTTCAGTCGCCCTCTCTAATTGTGTGATCTCATCCTGGCTCTCAGTTTTTTTCCTGTTTCTCCGATATAAAGACCCCCAACAGGACATTTACTGCACCGGATCAGGTACACAACATCAGACGTGGAACATGTGACTGTCCCCGGGGTCTTATAGTCCTGCTGTGTGTTGGGGATCCGTATCCTGTCCGTAGTCAGTATATGTCAGCAGGTCTTACAGCTCCTTACATTACAGGGATAAGTTCCTTTTTGTGTGTCAGAGGGTAATACACTCCTGATTATAAAGTTCCTCAAGTTAGGAGGTTGCCTGTAACACAGGAGCGGAAGGTCCGGGAATATGGTGTTCAGACGGTCATCCTTGTGCAGGGTATGATGGAGTTTCTTTGCAGTCTTCCTTAGTACCTCTAGCTGTGAATTGTAGGTCTCTACTAGAGGTACACGTCCATTTTTTTCTTTCTCCTTGTATTGGAGTAGTTGATTTCTGGGTATCCTGGTGGCTCTGGTGATTTGGTCATCAGTTGAGGTGGGATGGTAGCCCTGATTTATAAATGTCTTTTTGAGATTGTGTAAATGTTCCTCTTTGTCCGTTGAGTTGGAGCAGATCTGGTTGTATCTGATGGCCTGGCTGTAGACAATGGACTTTTTGATGTGTTTAGGATGGAAATGTCCCACCTGAGATATGTGGGCCGATCAATTGGTTTCCAATATAGGGATGTCTGTATTGAGTTGCTTGAAATTTTTATGGTGGTGTCCAAAAAGTTGGTTTCGGTATACGAGTAGCTTAATGTCAGGTTTATGGTGGGGTGGAATACATTGAATTTCTCATGGAATTTTAGTGGTTTTTGCTCAATGTTTGTCCAGATGATTAAGATGTCATCAATGTAGCAGAAGTAGGCCAATGGTTTGCTGGAGCAGGAGGCCAGAAAGTCCCTCTCCAGTTTTGCCATGAAAAGGTTTTCATATTGCGGTGCCATTTAACTGCCCATGGCAGTTCCGGCAGGTAGGTTCACACCTAGAGTATTTTGGTGTGCATCTACAGCAAAATCTATGTCAAAATCCATACAGTTTACTGTGGATTTTGATACAGTTTTTGGTTCGGATTTTCCGCGAGAGAAAATCTGCACCAATTCCACAACGTGTTAATTTACAGCCACACTATGGGGATGAATGGTGAATGTTTGGCCAAGCCGAACGTTCATATGTCTGAGGGAGGCGGTGGACAGAGCTGTGGGACAAACTATCATTTGACAGTTGTTGAAGGTTTATTGAGGCCTTTAGTTCTGTTGGCCTGAAACTTCTTACTCGCTTCGAGAAGGCTGGACAATATTTTCACTGTGTGAATACGAGAGCGAAACTATTACCAATCTTTGCCTGAGAAGACCACAATTATAGGCCCTTGAAAAAAAGGACCAGATGGTTGTATTTACCTTACAGAAACATATCACTTACACACAATCTCCTGGATTACAGCATCCTGCAATCCGCCTACATCATAAGCAGCGTGGGCCTCCAAGGTGACTCTTCTCCATGGGCCCCTTCAATAATGTCCAAAGAGAGAGTGGTGACTCAAATTCCTACAAAAGAGGGAAAGGGACAAAAATGTCTGGATAAAGAGGTGGAATGGTGAGAACATACATCTGGAGTGGAGTACCATAACATAGCAAAAGTCAATTCTGAGTAGTAGTATACATGGAAGAGAGAGTGGCTGCAGATCTAACGGAGCCTGGATTATGGTGTTGGGTTTTGCCACCTGGGAAAGAAGGGCTTGATGTTTGTTTCTCTCTCCATGACTCCTCAGCCAAGAGGGGAGTCCTACAAAGGTTCCTCTACTCCTGATCAGAGCTGAGAGGTGCTCAGAGATGAAGGTCAGTAGAGGTTGGTCTGGTTGGAACCATATTTCTGGGTTCTCATTAAGTGTCCTGCCCTCACAGTTTGCTGTCAGACTCCATAATCAAAGAATTATGGGTATGCGTACAAGTTGTCGATGACTGCTGGTAATGGAGTAGGATTGCCCTTTACTGGGTTGGAACTTACCCAAGAAAATGACTCCTCAATGAACATGGAATTCCAAGATCCTTGATGATACTTAAGGCTCCCCATACACATTAGGCATTAGTCATCCAAAACCGCTGATAACAGCAGGATGACTCCATTATGTGTAATGTGTATGACTCAACTTTCCCCCAACAACATCTGTTGGGAGAAACTTGAATTATGATGCCTATTTGATCCTATAGATATATCCAGGAGAGAGGAACCAAAGAAAACATAAAAAGTTTTATTTAGAAATGGGAAGGGTCCTAAAAATCACTATATGGTACCCTATGTTATTCCCTAACAATACAGAGCACCCACTCCGAAAAGGGTGACTATGCGCTGGAACCTCACCCTATATATCCCTAGTAAACCCTAGATTGAGGGAAAAAAGTAAAAACAGACAAAAACAAAAAAGAAAAAATCAAGCAAAGAGGTTTTGTAGTAAGGAAATAACAGCAGGGCCGTATGACTCTCTAGTGTGTATGGGGGCAACTCAACTTTTCCGAAACATCATCTGTTGGGGGAAATTTGAATTTTAATGCCTAATCCTATTCTTCCATGGGAGATAAGGAAGCATGAGAGCAGTCCAACTGTGACTTATCCCCCCTAAACACACAAACATTCCCCTCAGCTGAATATTGATGTTAACAGGGCAGTTAGTAGAAATGGTTATATGCCGGACAATCATTTGTCCGAGAGATGTTGTGTGTGCAAGGGTAGCTTTACAGAGGTTTCCTGGGACTGAAATTGACTGATGGCCTATCCTTAGAGGTCCAACTCCTGGCATGTATTGATCCTGGCAATCAGTTGTGATGGAACCTGGTACCACAATTCCTGGCACAGCTGCACCTATATGTATGGTGCTGTGCAGGGTGAGCCACAAAGGAGCTCCAGCTCTGCGGTGCCTTCATTCAAATATAATCCCCAAGGGTGGCAGCGGTTGGACCTCCACAATCACATAACTGTAAGGCCTCGGTCAGACAACCGTTTTTTGCCGTGATTTGCGGATCGCATGTCGGATGCGCATCCGCAAATCGCGTGACCGGGGCCGACGATTCGCCGAAAAATCTGCAGCTAGCAGCCGGCGAGCGCGGGATGAATTTTCGGGAAGGGCTTAAAAATATAAGCCCTTCCCTGAAAATCATCCTAAAATGTGTAAAAAAAAAAAAAATGTATACTCACCTTGTCCCTGCAGCCGCAGTTCAGCCGCGGCCGGCCGGCAGTTCTCCTGAACTGCTCTGTGTAGTATTCAGCATGTCGGATGCGCATCCGCAAATCGCGTGACCGGGGCCGACGATTCGCCGAAAAATCTGCAGCTAGCAGCCGGCGAGCGCGGGATGAATTTTCGGGAAGGGCTTAAAAATATAAGCCCTTCCCTGAAAATCATCCTAAAATGTGTAAAAAAAAAAAAAATGTATACTCACCTTGTCCCTGCAGCCGCAGTTCAGCCGCGGCCGGCCGGCAGTTCTCCTGAACTGCTCTCTGTAGTATTCAGCAGCCGGGGATTTAAAATCCCCGCCTGCTGAATGGGCTGCCTCTGATTGGTCCCTGCCTCACCAATCAGAGGCAGCTCTCACTCACCCATTCATGAACTCCGGCTGCAGGGAAAAGTTGAGTATAGAGATGTGATGGAATAGAAACAGCATCCAAGGAGGGAATTTGCAGAAAAAGAAACTTTAATCCACCCAGGTAAAAAGCACAACGTTTCAACCACTGAAATCTGTGGTCTTTGACAAACAGACTCAGGAGGATCTGATAGTCTAGGAAATAACCTGTACTTCTCATGTATATAGTGATATGGAGCATGCTGGTATAACCTGGGTATCTCCTGTATATAATTATAGATGTACAGCTGGTATAAGTTATACATCTCCCTGTATATAGTGATATGGAGCATGCTGGTATAACCTGGGTATCTCCTGTATATAATTATATATGTACAGCTGGTGTAAGTTATGCATCTCCCTGTATATAGTGATATGGAGCATGCTGGTATAACCTGGGTATCTCCTGTATATAATGATATATGTACAGCTGATATAAGTTATACATATCCTGTATATAGTGATATGGAACATGCTGGTATAACCTGGGTATCTTCTGTATATAATTATATATGTACAGCTGATATAAGTTATACATCTCCCTATATAGAGTAATATAGACCATGTTGGTATAACCTAGGTATCTCCTGTATATAATGATATATGTACAGCTGGTATAAGTTATACATCTCCCTGTATATAGTGATATGGAGCATGCTGGTATAACCTGGGTATCTCCTGTATATAATTATATATGTACAGCTGGTATAAGCTATACATCTCCTGTATATAGTGATATGGAGCATGCTGGTATAACCCGGGTATCCCCTGTATATAATGATATATGTACAGCTGGTATACGTTATACATCCCCTGTATATAGTGATATGGAGCGTGCTGGTATAACCTGGGTATCTTCTGTATATAATTATATATGTACAGCTGATATAAGTTATACATCTCCCTATATAGAGTAATATAGACCATGTTGGTATAACCTAGGTATCTCCTGTATATAATGATATATGTACAGCTGGTATAAGTTATACATCTACCTGTATATAGTGATATGGAGCATGCTGGTATAACCTGGGTATCTTCTGTATATAATTATATATGTACAGCTGGTATAAGTTATACATCTCCTGTATATAGTGATATGGAGCATGCTGGTATAATCTGGGTATCCCCTGTATATAATGATATATGTACAGCTGATATAAGTTATACATCTCCTGTATATAGTGATATAGAGCATGCTGATATAACTTGGGTATCTCCTGTATATAATGATATATGTACAGCTGATATAAGTTATACATATCCTGTATATAGTGATATGGAACATGCTGGTATAACCTGGGTATCCCCTGTATATAATGATATATGTACAGCTGGTATACGTTATACATCCCCTGTATATAGTGATATGGAGCGTGCTGGTATAACCTGGGTATCTCCTGTATATAATTATATATGTACAGCTGGTATAGGTCATACATCTCCTGTATATAGTGATATGGAGCACGCTGGTATAACCTGGGCATCTTCTGTATATAATGATATATGTACAGCTGGTATAAGTTATACATCTCCCTATATAGAGTAATATAGACCATGTTGGTATAACCTAGGTATCTCCTGTATATAATGATATATGTACAGCTGGTATAAGTTAAACATTTCCTGTATGTAGTGATATGGAGCATTCTGATATAACCTGGGTATCTTCTGTATATAATGATATATGTACAGCTGGTATAAGATACACATAATTTGCTCATTTTGCACCACAATCAAATGTATGCATAGCTCTAATTATATGAAGAAATGATAACTGAACCCTCCTATCTGTGGGGTCACACACTGCCAAACAATTGAAACAATGAAGAAGTGATGCTTGAGAATCATTATAAAGCTCATGGTCTGTCGGGGCGTCCTGAGCCGAGTCACCTTGTGTGCCCTCACACATCCACTGGTTCCAATCCCTCCTAACAGTCTGGTCAGACGCTGCTCTCTGCTGATGGTCTGTAGGGGGCGTCCTAAGCCCGGTCACCTTGCGTGCCCTCACACATCCACTAGTCCCAACACCCCCTAATAGTCTGGTCTGATGCTCCTCTCTACTGGTGGTCTGTAGGGGGCGTCCTGAGCCCAGTCACCTTGTGTGCTCTCACACATCCACTAGTCCCAACACCCCCTAACAGTCTGATCAGATGCTCCTCTCTACTGGTGGTCTGTCGGGGCGTCCTGAGCCTAGTCGCCTTGTGTGCCTCACACACCCACTGGTCCCAACACCTACTAACAGTCTGGTCAGACGCTCCTCTCTACTGGTGGTCTGTAGGGGGCGTCCTGAGCCCGGTCACCTTGTGTACCCTCACACATCCACTAGTCCCAACACCCCCTAACAGTCTGATCAGATGCTCCTCTCTACTGGTGGTCTGTCGGGGGTCCTAAGCCCGGTCACCTTGTGTGCCCTCACACATCCACTAGTCCCAACACCTCCTAACAGTCTGGTCAGACGCTCCTCTCTACTGGTGGTCTGTCGGGGGTTCTGAGCCCGGTCACCTTGTGTGCCCTCACACATCCAATGGTCCCAACACCTCCTAACAGTCTGGTCAGAATGGCCGGTGGGGGACAAGTCATTGATACGACCATCCAGCCTCTCACATCCCAATAATGCGCCCCCCTCTGGTAACGGGGTGAAATCTCTTCTCTGCATCATGGAGGCATCTAGTGGCCACTACACAAGAGGAGCTTTCGAGAGCCTCTTATAGGCCAAGGGGGGAACCACTTTTAGGGCCTCCGGTGACCGTTCATCTAATCACCACAACTCCCATCATTACTGATCTGCCTGAGATGGAACTGCAGGACGGGTTTACTGCAAAACGACAAATATTTCTGGGCTTGCAATGGTTTTTTACAAGTATAAACTGAAGAACTAGATATGACGCTAGATTGGATGTTTGCACTGTTTTTGTAGCTTTTTTTGCCTTCTTGCATGGATTTTGTTTCAGTTCACATTTACATGGGAATTAACTCTTTAGCTCACTAGGTTTGCGAATGGAAAAGGTTTTCCCTTTAACCCCTTCACGCTAAAGACCATACAGTCATGTTCTGTGCATGCAGGGCTTTTATTGAGCAGGTCCAGCAGCTGATACTCTCCCACAACAGTTGCAATCAGCCTTCTCACTGATTGTGGCTTTTAACCCTTCAAATGGCACTGTCAATTATGACAACCTGAATGTGCCTGTGACAACTCTTGGTAAACTGCATGTCAGAATGTGGAATAATGCAATACTCTGGTATTGCATTATACTGCATGTGCGCTCAAACATTCGCAAGTTGAAGTCCACTATGGGGACTAAAAGTAAAGCAAAAATTAGTTTAGAAAAGTTTTATTAATTATTAGAAAAACCAGAAGGTAATAAGGGTTAAAAAGCAAAATCTTTTTCAGAGGTCCAATTAATCAAAGTCAATATATTTCCTGCATGCTGAATATGCATGATGTCACTTTGCCACAGTGTATACGCCGTATAAACAAGACCCCCTTCCAAAAATGTGGGAATTGACATTTTTGTTTTCTTCACTTGACTCCACTACCAATTTGTTTCAGTTCATTATATGCTACATTAAATAGTATCATTGAAAAGTACAAGTCATCCCGCAAAAAGCACAAGCCCTCAGACAGCCACTTTAATGGAAAAATAAGAGTTATGACTGTTTGAAAGTGGGGAATAGAATGCAAAAATGAAAAAAAAAAAGAGCAGCATCATTAAGGGGTTAAATAGGTTATCCCAAAATTGAAGTTTATCACTTGTCCTTAGTAAAAGCCATAAAAGTGTGATCCAAGGGAGTTTCACCACTTAGACCTCCTCTGATCCAGAGAATGGGGTTGAATCCCCCTTTTATTCCTTAGTGCACCCTCTGTAGGAGCTGGAGTGGACCGGTGGCCGCACATGTGCGCTGCTGCTCTGATTCCTTGCAGTGGTCCTACCAGAGGTAGGTGAGTACAGGCGCTCCGCTAATAGCTCCATTGCGATGAGTAGAGTAGCAGAGTGCATGTGCAGCTCCTCCTCACTGTAAGAGGGTGCAGTAGGGAGGAGAGGGGGACACAGGACCCCCATTATTAGGATCAGTGGAGGTCTCAGCAGTGAGACCTCCACTCATCAGACTTTTATCTCCTGTCCCGTCATCAATCTTGGGAATACCCCTTTAAGAATGGGAAATGAAAAGACTGCAAACCATAGGGAAACGTATCCTTAGTCTGCAGAGCTGACAATCTAAGCATCAAACACATACATATAGAAATCATTCACATTGGGCTTTGACAGTCCCATAAATCATTAACAGTCCTTAAGCAATCCCCAAACTGTCCCCTCCCCCTCCCGTCCAGCTTACTGACTCTCCCACTATAAAGTCTACCTGCGGATAGTTCCAGATTAAACATTTACTCAGCTCCCCCAACTCCAGCGTCAAGGTCACTGGTGAAATCTATCAGCGCGGGTGCGGAGACGCCTCTCCGATATAATGCTTCTGAGCTGCATAGATTTGCATGTCTTACAGCAGCATATATTACAAGAACCCAGGGCAATTCACTGAGAGATAATAAGGCAGAAATATCAAGTCTGAAAGGGGTTTTTTTTTACTTAAAATGAAGCAAATTCCACTAAAAAAGTAATGGTAGAAATTTCCATAAGTGCTGAGAATGGTAATCAGTAATATAGATGATAACCAAGTGTATGGAAGAATGAATGCTGGATGTAGGAGTATCATCCTCTCACTGGGCATACCTCCCAACCTCTTAGAGTAATAGTGCCCGTCAGTGACCCCCCCTCAGAGGAATAGTGCCCCTACACATGCCCCTCGATAGTAGTTCCCCCACGTGTACCTCAGTAATAGTGCCAGTGCTTGTTGGCCTCAGAAATAGTGCCCCCACATGTGCCCCTCAGTAATAGTGATCACACATGGGTGCCTTAGAAATAATGCCCCTCAATAATAGTGCCCCCACATGTGCCCCTCAGTAATAATGCCCCCACATGTGCCCCTCAGTAATAGTGATCCCACATGTGTGCCTTAGAAATAGTGGACCGATGCCGCAGAGGAGCGAGAGAGGGGCGAGTATAACATTTATTTTTTCACTTGATCCCTAGTACAGGACTTGTCTACTCCCTACCTGGATGGTGGGACAGCCCTCAAAACCTGTGATTGTCCTGCCAAATTCGGGATGGTTGGGAGACATGAATACAGAGGATCAGCAAGTGTACAAGTAGTTAAAAGACTAAGAGTACAAAGATCCTCCTCCTATTCTCAAAGCGCAGATCTGCCCTTTCTGTAAGGCAACTAGCATCTGCAGGAGCCCTCCTCCAATGATCAAGCTGCATCAGGACACCCAGTATAGTCCTATAAACCCAGTTCTACCTAACTTTCCCCCGTGAACCCAGGACCGTAGCTATGAGTGGAGTAGACAGGCCATGTGCTCTGGGCAGTGAGTTGCACAGAACAGTGGAGGGTCCCCCCACGTTGCATACCCCAGATCCTTCCCTGCAGTGCCAGTCGGTATTAGTGTATCTTGACTCCACCAGGAATTCCTGGTGGCGTCAAGATTGACAGAGTGGGTCACGCCCCCTCAATGTGATTGGCTGCACATGTTGTTGGCCTGCAGGTCCTGCAAGGTCACTAAACGTAAACCCAAAAAGCATGCAGTGGCCGCCAGTGCTGCAGCCGCAAACACCCTGGAGCAAGTCACTTACCCCGCGGCGGCACACAAGCCGCCCTCAGAGTGGCCAAAAGTACGTGACACAGCCTTACCGGCAGCGGCCGTCACACTGCAGTGATGTGGCCGGCGGAAGGGACCTGACAGCCAGCGGCCGGGAGGGAGACAGCAGCAAACCAAACAGGAGAGGTGAGGGCGTCAGACTGCAGTGATGCGGCGGACACAATGGACAGCTGATCCGGCGGCCGCGTAGCGCGCAGCCAAGAATTGCCGGCCACCATGGAGCACAGGCTGCAGCGTCTCCATACATTTGTCCCAGTGCTGCAACCTTAGCTGAGGGTTATTATCGTTCTTTGGGCCACAGTCTCACATGTAAATGCTGCCATGTTACACCGCTAACATGGGAGCGCTTACAGCTAATAATGTAAGGCAACGAAGTATTGTAAGCCTTAGGCTAAAGCTGCAGCGATGGGACAAATCAACCCGCACTGTGCTGCTACTGGTAGAACCTTTGTGCCTTGAGCCTATCAGGAGCTGGGGGTGGGAGAGTGGCGTTCCTCCTGTCAAACCCCTAGCTTCCGGTGGCGTCAAGATACACTAATACCCAGGCAGTCTGGACTGGCTGTAAGTGCTCCCTGGGCCAGTCCCCCACAGATGTTTAGGGTCCCCCAGTGTCTGTTCATTGGTGCAGTAACTTCTCATGACTAGAGCTCACACAGGAAGGCAGACCACAATTCCTCCACTTGCATCTGGTCTAGTGCTGCAGATAAAACTGAGAGAAGAAATTCTGGGCCGCTGAAGATAGATGGAGGCGTCATGGTCTGCATGCAGCGCTGTCGTCCTGTGTGACCGCTGGTCATGACAAGTGACTGCACTGATTGATGTAGTTTGGAAGGTCAGAAGCTCTGGAAAGGGGGCCCTAAGGAGGCCCAATTACTTTATGTGGGAGCAGGAGCACATAGAGGACACATTGTAGAGGGGCCACTGAGGAGGCCCAATAATTGCATGGAGGCCACTGAGGGGGCCTAATTAGTTGGTGCTGGGGGGGGGGACACACAGAGGGGACACACACTGACTTTGTGTGGGAAAGGGACTGAATTACTTTGTGGGGAGGCACACAAGGGGTACAATCACCTTGGGAGGGTAAGTTGGGAATCTGTTACTGTATGGGGCCATAGGAGGTATTACTTAAGGGAGACAAAAGAGGGCACTGTCATTTTGACCAAGGAAAACTGACAATGCCAATAAAAGAATATGTCACCTGTGATCATTGGAGGTAACCACGCCATAATCACTATCACTTTGTGGAACTAGTATCTGACTACGGTGCTGTAAGTATCTACAATATATATAAAGACGAAAGCCCTCACTGACTCACTCGCCACTAATTCTCCAACTTCCCCATGTCGTAGAAACTTTAAATTTGGCACAAGCACAGATTATGTTCAAAATAGGAAAAGTAAATAGGTCCCAACTCGATTATTCAATTCTAGCGCAAAAGAATTAGCGTCCAAATTTTACGTACGTAATCTAATTCTCTCACTTCCCGATGTCATAGAAACATGAAATTTGGTACGAGCATTGATTATGTCATAAATAAAAAAACCTAATGGGTCCCAACTCAATTATTCAATTCTAGTGCAAAAGAATTAGCGTCGAAATTTAACGCACGTAATCTAATTCTCTCACTTCCCGGTGTCTTAGAAACTTGAAATTTGGCACGGGCATTGATTATGTCATAAATAGGAAAAGCTAATGGGTCCCAAATTGATTTTTCAATACTAGCGCAAAAGAATTAGCGTCCAAATTTTACATACGGAATCTAATTATCTCACTTCCCGATGTCATAGAAACATGAAATTTGGCACAAGCATTGATTATGTCCTAAATAGGAAAAGCTAATGGGTCCCAACTCAATTATTCAATTCTAAGCACAAAAGAATTAGCATAAAAATTTTATGTACGTAATCTAATTCTTCCACTTCCCAATGTGAAAGAAATTTGAAATTTGGCACAAGCATTGATTATGTAATAAATAGGAAAAGCTAATGGGTCCCAACTCGATTATTCAATTCTAGTGCAAAAAAATTAGCGTCGAAATTTTACCTTCGGAATCTAATTCTCTCACTTCCCGGTGTCATAGAAACTTTAAATTTGGCACAGGCATTGATTATGCCACAAATTGGAAAAGTTAATGGGTCCACATTCAATTATTCAATTCTAAGCGCAAAAGAATTAGCATCCAAATTTTACGTACGGAATCTAATTCTCTCACTTCCTGATGTCATTTTATATGAAGGAAACGTCGCATGGTTGCCTCCACGTGGTGTTTCCTGGGTAACGCAAAGAACCATGCAAAATGGTGAACATATCTTTTTCGTGTGAACACCAGATAAACACCAGTACCAAATTAACTCTGGGAGAAGCCGGGTATATCAGCTAGTGTGTATATATATATATATATATATATATATATATATATATATATATATCATAGTGAAAATCTTAGTACAGCATTAGATTACAAGTAGATACAGAAGCTCAGCTGACAGTATCACACATGAAAGGATTAGATACCTGGCTCAGCAGAAAGTATGATACATGAATGTTTGTTACAATGTATCAGTACAGGTAAGATGTATTAGTTTGAAGTCTGGGAGAATTGCCTAGACCAGTGATTGCCTGGTGTGCCATGAGAACCCTCTAGGGGTGCCGCGACATCAAGGACGGATTGGTTGTACGGTCCACCGGTAAGAATCTCGGTTGGTCAGTCACATCCTGGAGTCACAACTGAGGCTGCTATAGGTATACCCCTAAAGGGGGGGGCCAGGTGAGGAGATAAAGTTAAAAAACAAAACAGTCTACTCACTTCCTTCGCCTTTACCCTATGTGCTATGTGACTACCGAGGCCAATTGCGAGGAAGGAGGGAGCAGCTTAGACAGAGGTGAGTATATTAGCATAAGGGGGACTGGGGGAGCACTACTGCTGATGGGGACATTATTACTGACAGGGGCAACAAGGCAGAGCACTACTAATGATGGGTCAACAAGGTGGATCATTATTGCTCACAGGGGGAACAAAGGGCAGCATTTTTAATGACGGGGCAACAAGGGGGGCATTATTAATTATGGCAGCAATATGACGGTGCATTTTTAATAATTAGATAATAAGGGAGAAGCAGTAATCCTAATAGGAGCATAAAAGAGGGCACTATTACTACTGGGGACACCAAGAGGGCGTGCTATTCCTTCTAGCCCCACTGAGAGGGTGCGCTATTACTAGAGGGGCCACTGGAATTACAGAGGTAAAATTATTCTTCGTGATAAGATACACACATGGCCACGCCCCCTGACCACACCCCATTTTTGGTAGGGGTGTCCTGCTGTAAAACAATTTTCACAGGGGTGCCCCAAGGCTGAAAAGGTTGGAAAACACTAGTCTAGACTGATGCATTTGTAACAAATCATGAGAAGTACTGTTTTTTCTGGTTATCAGCCTTGGGAAGAATATGCTTATTCACTGGCAGCAAGCAGAGATCTTTGAAATAGTGAGAAACTGACTTATAAAGTGTATTAGGAAGTTGCAGAACTTTTCACTGTAGAGTGATTAACCATTTCTCCTTACTTACTGTATGTCTGACCCTATGTGGATACAGGTGACACACGTGATCGCTGGCATACCCATCGCCATGCAGTTCCCAGCACCGGCTTACGTCCCTGACGAGGTGAGCGGCAGGTGCTGCACGGTGCGGAGCGGCTCAGACTTACCTGTCCATGGTTACTCTGCAGAATTAGCTCCACTAACTACAGTGATAAAAGACAATAAGCCTATAATTAATTCAATGAGTCGATGATTTGCGGGCAGCGTTCCAGAAGCCACACGTCATCCGCTGCTACCATGACTGTGTAACGTTATGTAAGTCATTCCTCCGCAGGTACAAGCATTCCTGGAAGGCAGAAAAGGCATTTAAAGGGCCACTCCAATCACAATGAATCAAGGTTGGACAGCTGCTAATGAAGGGGTGGCAGGGGGTGTAATGGAAGTGTTGTTCCTAAGTGGTGGAAAGTCTAGCTACGACTTTGTGCCCACCCATCTGCCAAGGATCTCAGGTGTGGAGATAATAATATACATAGTAACATTAAAGGGGTTTCCCAGGCAGCGATGGCTGTTAGTGCCGGGATACATTGGGGTTAGAGCAGAAGATGCTGCTCCGACCCTGGTGTAGTGGCCGGTGCTTGTAATTGCAGGTTGAGTTCAATGAGAGCTGTGTCTGCAATAATGAGTGCGGGACGCTACAGAGGGGTCTGAGCAGCAGCTTCCTCTCTGATGGTGGGCGCTCCCTGGAAAACCCCTTTAATTATTACTAAGTACCTTTAGGCCTCATTCACACGGGCGATATCGTCTCGCTGGTCTGAGCAATATATCTGCGGTTTCTCGCGGTGATACCACAATTCTGTAGCGCTACAAAGTCGCGTGACGTTGTAGCATCACATGCGAGGATGCCTTGTACATCGCTAGTTCCCCTGTAAGCTGAGAAGTGGATACAATTGTATCCAGTGTAGACAATGCTCTGTGAGCTCAACAGCCCCGAGTCCAGACTGATACATTGTAGCAAAGAGATCTGAAACAGAACCCTCTCTGCAGTAAACTATACACCCTGCGAAGTGTGGAGGGTGTACATACTTTTATGTACTTTCTGTGATGGGGGCACGGTGTGACCCCCGGCCGCCCTGACACCTTTGTCCCCACCATACAGTATAATAAGGGTATACATTGCACCCTCCGGCAGACTCTACATGATGTGAACTAATGTGATGCTCATCGCTGCCCTAGGGCCGGGCAAACAATGGTCTATTGGGGATGGGAGCCCACCAGTAACCTCCGAGGGGTGATAATCCTGCCGTGTTAGCAGCTGCTGCCTGCGACAGGGGGAAGGGAGAGGACAGATGGAGCTTAACTTGTGGGGAACCGATTCCCCAGCCCTGCTGCGGCGTGTGCGCGTCCTGCGCCTGCGGCCCGCTAGACGGAATTCACCTGCTGACCCACTGCAACGTGTCATGTGTGATACTGCTCAGTCATGTATCTAATCCTCTCAGACATGTATCGAATCCTCTCGTATGTGAACTGAGCTTTGTATCTAAGCCTATAATGGGTGATATTGTGTTGAGCGGTGTATCTAATCCCATCTCATGTAATACTGTCTACTGAGCTATGTATCTAATCCATCATGTGTAATACCATTTATTGGGCCACTGTATCCAAGTCTTTCTTGTGTGTATTTTTGTATCTAATCCCTATCATGCTGGGTTGTGTATCTAAGCCTACTATGTGTGTTAATGTGTGCTGGGCTGTTTATCTAAGCCTTTCATGTCTGCCTTTTCACTGACTGCTGAGCCATGTATCTAATACTATTGTATATGTAATATTGTGTGCTGAGCTATGCATCTAATCCTATCCTGTGTGATACAGTCTGCTGAGCTGTGTATCTAATCCTATCATGTGGGATACTGTGTGTTTGAGCTGTGTATCTAATCCCATCCTGTGTGGTACTGTCTGCTGAGCTGTGTATCTAATCCTATCTTGTGTGATACAGTCTGCTGAGCTGTGTATCTAATCCCATCATGTGTGATACTTTGTGTTTCAGCTGTGTATCTAATGCTATCATGTGTGATACAGTCAGTTGTATCTAATCCTATCATGTCTGATACTGTCTGCTGCCCTATGTGATACTCTGTAGAATGGCTAAACATTTCATGTGTGGTAGCATCCATTGTATCCAAGTCTTTCACGCGTGATACAGTCAATTGTATCTAATCCTACCATGTATGATACTGTGGTCGTGCTCTGGTGTATCTAAGCTTTGTTTTACACCGGCTAGATCTCCATGCTCACAGCACAAAACAGACAGGAGACATTGCCTAACATTTCCCTGCTAATAACTAACCAAGGGGCCCCATAGTAAAATAGGGGCCCCACCTTATTGGGACATGATAGGCTTATGATTGTTTGGTCTCCAGTTCGGACGGGTCCATTTAATTTCTGGGCGCCTTACCAGCTGCTGCGCCCGTTACCCTGGCAGTACTCAATGCCAACGCGTCTACCTCCTCCAAAGACACGACTACAAGACCCTGAAAGCTTCTATATACCTGCACCAGGATGAGAGGGGGCTGCAGGTAAAGACCCTACGAAGTCACTGTAAACTACAGATGGCGCTCTCTTAATTCTGCCAGTCCTGGGTGGCATCACGTCTGTCCATGGAAATGCAGGAGTGTAGTTTGTGTCCAGGAGCTTGTGATGCAAACATGCAGGTTTGACGATGCCCCGTGTGGTACCTTCTACTAGTGGCCTACCATAATGCATAGTATACTGTCACAGGGGTAGGGGGCGCAGGACTAACTGGCCTCACCCCCCTATCCCAGCTGCTGCACCCACACTATTCTGCTCTCCCCAACCACCAGTATCAGGAACATAGCTATAGGGGGTGCAGGGGATGCAGTGGCTACCAGGCCCTGGAGCCTTGGGGCCCAAAGACCCTCCATCACCAGTATTATAAACTGCACGTGGTAGGTACGGGGCCCTGTTACAGATTTTGCATTGGGGGCCCAAGACATTTTAATTATGCCTCTGTCTCTCTACAAACTCACACAGTCACACAGACACCGCCTGGAGCGCTTTGTGCATCACCCAACTACTTCCCCTCCTGCTGTCACAGTGTGCAGAATGGAAAGGATTCAGGTGGTGCACACAGCGCTCCGGACGGCATCCATGTGACTGTGTGGGTTTGTCTGAAGATTCTAACCGGCGGTTAGGCAAGTGAAACGGGCCCAGAGCCACCACTACTAAATGGGGGGCACAAAGGGAGGCACAGTTAGTAAGCAGGGCCACTATTAGTAATTGGGGGCTACAAAGAGAGACACTGTTACTAAGCAGGGACCACAAAGGGGAACACTAGGAAACTTGCACTTACATGGAAGTGTAAAGTGATTATTTTTTAGCCCATAGGGCGGCGGTTCCCAATCTTTTCTCTCTCCACCCTTGTTTCTCTTTTTCACTCCCCTTTCTCTCTCCTTCCTTTTCTTTCCTTCTTTCTCTCTCCTCTCTCCTTTTCCCTTTGTCCTTTCCTTCTCTCCCCGTCTTCTCGTTTTTCTCTCTCTTTCTCTATCCTCTCTCTCCTTTTTTCTCTTTCTCTCCTTTCTTTCTCTCTCCTTTTCTCTTTCCTTCTTTCTCTCCTCTCTCCTTTTCCCTTTGTCCTTTTCTTCTCTCACCTTCTTCCCCCTTTTCTCTCTCTTTCTCTATCCTTTCTCTCCTTTTTCTCTCTCTCCTTCTCTCTCCTTTTCTCTTTCCTACTTTCTCTCTCCTTCTCCCTCTGTCCTTTTCTTCTCTCCCCTTCTTCCCCCTTTTCTCTCTCTTTCTCTATCCTTTCTCTCCTTTTCTTCTCTCCCCTTCTTCCCTCTTTTCTCTCTCTTTCTCTCTCCTTTTTCTCTCTCTCTCCTTCCTCTCTCTCCCTCTCTTTCTCTCTTTCTCTCTCCTTTTCTCTTTCCTACTTTCTCTCTCCTTCTCCCTCTGTCCTTTTCTTCTCTCCCCTTCTTCCCTCTTTTCTCTCTCTTTCTCTCTCCTTTTTTTTCTCTCTCTCCTTCCTCTCTCTCCCTCTCTTTCTCTCTCCTTTTCTCTTTCCTACTTTCTCTCTCCTTCTCCCTCTGTCCTTTTCTTCTCACCCCTTCTTCCCCCTTTTCTCTCTCTTTTTTTTATCTTTTCTCTCCTTTTCTCTCTCTTTCTCTCCTCTCTCCTTCTTTCTCGCCTTCTCCCTCTGTCCTCTTCTTCTCTCCTTCTTTCCCTTTTTTCTCTCTCCACGCCCCCCCTAGGAGCTTCTCTCAGCACACTAGGGTGCC
Source organism: Eleutherodactylus coqui (assembly GCA_035609135.1). Taxonomy (NCBI): domain Eukaryota; kingdom Metazoa; phylum Chordata; class Amphibia; order Anura; family Eleutherodactylidae; genus Eleutherodactylus; species Eleutherodactylus coqui. The sequence goes on from CM069405.1 coordinate 34,050,549, forward strand.
ACAGCGCACCTGGCTGAGAATCACTACATTAGGCAATAATGGGCGATTATTAAACAAAATCACCCAAAAATAGGACACGCAGCAATTTTTTTAATCTCACAAAATCGGTGCAAGCGGAGAATCGCTCATGTAAATTAACCCATTGAGATCCAAATTGCAATCAGAACTCACGTGGGAAAATCATTCATGAAGGGGCTTGTCACATGGACATTTCTGCGTCACCATGTGACCCACAAGGGACCCTTCACACAGGGCAGAATATACCTTCCCAGAATTCTGCACCACAATCTGCACGGCTCACACCGGATTGTGATGGGGGATTGCCCGCAGAATTCAGCTATTTTTAATTCCAGACCAAAATCTGCACTAATTGACAAAACCGGCGTCTGCGTTGCGTCCTGCGGACAATTCCGTCCCTCAGTCGGGTCTTTTGGATCCATTACCTCGTGCCGCCACCACTCACCATCTCACAATATTTATTTCTAGTGCCTGAAACAAAAGGGATTAGCGCGCGGCGATCCACCATAACCTGCGCTGCGGCGCCGCCTCTCTCTGCGCTCCCTCCGATCCCCCCGTGGCCTCGGTAATCTCTTAATGATTTCATTATTGTTAAACCAGTTTCATCTCGCAGCTCGGAGAGCGGTAACGCGGCTCCCAGGAGATGAATTACAACAGTTGCTGGTAATGTCTCCATGAGAAAGAACAGCGCAGGAAAGCCAAGCAAATAAGTACAAGAGAGCAACCCTACAGGCCGCAGAGAACGGAGCCAGGCGCCGGCCCGCTGTACGAGCGCTGCCTCCAGACTCCAGCAGGACCGCAGCCGTGATGCATTCTGGGGGGCAATAAAAGGTTTTCATAGGGGATCCGTAGATCTGACGTCTCTAAGGGTTTGTCCACGTGGGCCGAAAACGCATTAAATTTCATAGCGGTTTTAGTTTCTTGCAAAGTGGATGGGATTTGGTGAAAAGTCGTTTACACATTGCAGATTTTTTGCACCACGGAAAATGTGGTGAGCTGCAGAAAGAGCAGCGGAATCGCTCCATCGCCGCAGCGTGCGGTAGATTGACTTGTACACACGCGGGTTTTACAGCGCGGTTTGGAGAATCCACACTACTTTGTTAGGAGGCAGTGGAATCAAGTATTGGCCAATGAAATTAAAGACTGAGAGCAGAAAACGGAAAATATGCTATTTAGGACTGGTATTTGCAGGAGCCTCTCTGCATAAAGCTGCGGAATGGCGCGGTACAGCGGGATGCTGAAGAATGGGGGTCAGCTTATCATGGAAGTAAGCGCAAATAAAAATGCAGTATAAAATATGCACAAAAACCGTGATAAACTGCACGACCACCTCTAGCTTGGGTACAAGATGTGATACGGGCGGGTATGGAGGCTCTAGTACCCTGTTGTACTGCCTCTAGCTTGGGTACAAGATGTGATACGGGCGGGTATGGAGGCTCTAGTACCCTGTTGTACCACCTCTAGCTTGGGTACAAGATGTGATACGGGGGGCATGGAGGCTCTAGTACCCTGCTGTACCACCTCTAGCTTGGGTACAAGATGTGATACGGGCGGGCATGGAGGCTCTAGTACCCTGTTGTACTGCCTCTAGCTTGGATACAAGATGTGATACAGGTGGGCATGGAGGCTCTAGTACCCTGTTGTACCGCCTCTAGCTTGGATACAAGGTGTGATACAGGCGGGCATGGAGGCTCTAGTACCCTGTTGTACCACCTCTAGCTTGGATACAAGATGTGATACGGGGGGCACGGAGGCTTTAGTACCCTGTTGTACCGCCTCTAGCTTGGATACAAGAAGTGATACAGGGGGCATGGAGGCTCTAGTACCCTGTTGTACCGCCTCTAGCTTGGATACAAGATGTGATACGGGTGGGCATGGAGGCTCTAGTACCCTGTACCACCTCTAGCTTGGATACAAGATACACTTTCATCTAATCCCCACAACTCTAATCATTTGTATATCTGCTGAGATGGAACTCCAGGACGAGTTTTGCACCAAAACAACAACTTCTGGGGCCGGAGTGTTTTTGACAGAGAATGGTATTTGTATGGAGAGAAAAAAAAAGACGTGCATTATTTCTGGCTCTTTTAGCCTGGATTTTTCTATACTTTTTTGGAGCACTTTTTGGCTATTTAAAGTGGTTGTCTGGGGGCAGTGAAGAACTAATGGTCTATCAGCAGGATAGGCCTTCGGTAATAGATCGGCAGAATTCCACCACCTGGGGCCACCGCCAATTAGTTATTTGCTGGGTCAGTTTGCTCCTATATTGAGCTGATTTCTGCAGGAAGCAGACAGCTCCATTATCACTGCAGTGGCCAGGCTTGGTATTACAGGCCAAGCTCCCATTCACATCAGTTCAAGCTGGGTCTGTAGTCAGAACAGAGATGTCTGCTTCCTGCATCATCAGTTAGTGTACAAGTACACAGGCCAAGCAAACAGCTGATTGGCAGAAGCCCTGGCGATGGATCCCCAGACCCCCATCAGTCTTCTATCCATGACCTCTCCTTCTGATAGGCCATCAATAGGTTACAGCTGCACAACCCCTTTAATTCCTACCTGTTTCCGATGCCCTCTTATTTATCACGTTGGGATGTTTATTGTTTTGGCACTTTCTGCTTTGACATCAATATATTTATTTATGTCCCTCTTTGTATACAGTGTATCATCCGTTGTGCTCCTGATATATGATGTGGACTCATATATTGAGATATGCCTGTAGTGACTGATTATCTTATTTTGATTATTGGTCTGGAATTTATTGTCTTTTAAGTGTTTTTAACCATTTTTGCACAAAAAACGTAATTTTGGCTTTAACGTTTCTCTGTTTGGATGTGATTTTTTTTCTTGTGGTTTTAGTGTTATTCTTCACATCCTTTCGCACCCTTTTTCTGTATTCTGCGGCCTCCGAGGTGTAAGTATAACTTCAGTTTATTGCTTTAACCCTTTGATGCTATGGCATAAGTTTACATCCTAAGCGGCGGGTACTTGCTGCAACAGGACATAAACTCAAATGCTGAGCCTATCCTACTTGCCCCGGGAGCCGGCAGTGACTGATAGCTGGCCTATCACTGCAACAGTCGGGAGAATACCGATCCCTGCTTGTACCCCCTTACATACCGCGATCAATATTGATTGTGGGAGCACGCTGCTTCTGTAAAGTCATCGGCTTGCTGTGATATCATTGCGGTGGGTCGGTGGGTTGCATGGCAACTGGATGCCATTTCCTGGCACCCGAGTCTACCATGGCATATGATCGCTAGCAATAGCGATAATGTATTGCAGCATATCCATAAAATTGCAGGTTCAAGTCCCCTACAGTGCCATAACAAATTGTGGAAAAAAAAAATAAAAATCGTAAAAGAAAAAAAAAGCTATAAAAAATAGTGGCTTAAAAAAAACTTTTTGCCCACTTTCTCTCTTTAAAAATTAAAGTAATTATTAGGAAATTACAGTAGCAGTGTTTCTGGTGGTGCAACGTGCCACTTACCACACAGCTCTGCTACATGTGTGTCACACACAGCACTAACAGCTCTGCTACATGCACGTGTAACACACACACCACACACAGCTCTGCTACATGGACAGTATTTCCCTGGAAAACCCATTGAAGGGGTTATTATAGGCAGTGCTATTGAACTGGGGTTGTCCGGTAACTGAACAACCCCTTTAATGCTCCCAGCTGTGAAATCAGCAACCACTGTATTATCAAGTTATAATGTACTTATCCCTAAAAAAGACCAAAGGGCTATAAATCTCATGGAGAAGACATCCATAGGCAACAGTATAACAGGTGACTACCCTGCTCTGCACTGCAGCACGGAGGCGGAGGGTAGTCACCCTCTCCCTGCAGCGTCTGTTGCTAGGCAGACAACGGCATACATATGGGGGCTTAAAAGTATATTTTTTTTTAGAAAACTATTAAGGATGTTTTCTTTTTTTAAAATTTTAGATACAAATGGTCAGAAAATGAATTTGCCCTTTAAGATCAGCCAGAAATTGACCCAACTCTGTGGAGCTCGGAGTCAGGAACATTGGATGTAACTTGGAGGCTTGTTGGTACATCTGTGCTGATTCTGCTGCTTTCTGCGACTGCTGACAGCTGCTTCGCGCCTTTAATCAGGTTAAGTGTGTTTATATAACAGGGTTACAGAATGCGCTGCCGTTACCTGCATGGAGGAAGCGGCTCCCAGCCTCCTCCTGTAATAGAGATTCCGCAGGGACAAAAACTGCAGCAAAGTTTTTTAGTTCTCTTTAGAAGTTGCAAAACTTTTAGAAAATGTTAAACTTTTTTTGCCAGCCTTAGGTTAAAAGGGCACATTTTATTTTGGCACTCCCCCTTAAATAAGAAAAAGTGATATCCATCACACGGATAGGCAGTCTGCCTGACTACTGCTTGTACAGAAAGCAGCAAAGTAGCAGCACAGCCACACCAGAACAGTTAAGAGAATAACATACAGCAACAGAGCCAAGCTCAGTACATCATTACGGCCCCAGAGCCAAGTTCAGAGAAAAATACAGCACACATCAACACAATACCAGAAACAAGCTCATAACATGACTACAGCACCAAACCAAGCAGAGTGCAGACACAATGCCAGTAGCAACTTCAGTACATAAATAAATACAGCAACAGAACCAAGCTCATAACATAAATACAGCATCAGAACCTAGCTTATGGGCTCCTGCACACGGGCAGATTTGATTTGCAGAATCTGGGGCTGGCGGCTGCCCCTGGAAATTACAGAAAATACCTCCCATAGCCTCCTATAGCAGAAATCAACTGCGATTTCCACTTGCGGCTGGAAAATCGCAGCATGCTCCATCTCTATGCGGTTTCCGCTTGTACAGCTTCCATTGAAGTCAATGGAAGCCATCCGACCCGCGGTCCTTCCGCAATCATCATTGATGACAGGATGCAGGATCTGCGTCATTGCCTAGCGATGGCGCAGCATTATCTGTACTGCGCATGCGCGCCGGAGCTTCTGCAGCACAGATAAAGAAGAATCCGGACAGGTAAGCGGGTCACTGGCCGGGCACAGGGCCAGATTCTGCTACGGGATTCTGCATGCCAGATCCGACCCTGACATGTGCAGGAGGCCAATAACTGAGATATAGCACCAGAACAAAGCTCAGTACATAAATACAGTAACAGAAACAAGCTGATAACATAAATACAGCACCAGAACCAAACTCAGTACATTGATACAATATCAGAACTAAGCTCATATTATAAATACATTCAGCTCAGGGAATAAATATTGTACTAGAACCACATCTAGTACATAAATACAGCACCAGAACCAAGCTCAGTACATAAATACTATTTCTGAACTTTGCTCATAACATAAATACAGTACTAAAAGAACTAATTGAATGATTACAGTACCAGAACCAAGCTCAAAACATGCAGCACAAACTAACCTCAGTACATAGATGCAATACCAGAATCGAGCTTGAAACATAAGTATGGCACCAGAAACAAGCTCAGTGCATAAATATAGCCCTAAATCCGAGCCATTGTGTTATGGGGGAAACAAACAGGCTGATTGTGGCACCTTGGAACATCAAACAGCACCAGGAGAAGGATGATTTATGTAGTTCCACAAGAGGCTGCTACATGGAGAAAGAAGATCATCTGGCTGAGTGGACCCAAGGAGGGAGGTCGCCCCTGGCTACATTTGCCTGATGCCCCGTCCCCTACAAGCTGGTGGTTCGTGCCATGTGCAATCACACAGATAGCACATAGCTAAGGCTGACCATGAATGCAGAAAGCATAGCCTCCCCCAGACTCTAACCAGCTCTAGACCACCAGGACTATTAGTTATTAACACACATCCACCCTACAGCATTGCATAACTTGAAGCTCCCGGGCCCCGATGCAGAACCTGTAACAGGGCCCCCAACTATAATGCTTTATTCATAGTACTGGGCTCCCTATATGGAGAAGAGAGGCCTTATGGGCCCCCTAAGGCTCCTGGGCCCGGGTGTAACCGCATCCCCTGCACCCCTATAGTTACACCCCTGCTGCTAGCCCCTTTAGCACCAGACCATGGCAGATATTATCGGTAAGCCATTTAGTCCCACTTTGTGGGTTCTTCATAGTGTCTCCATAGGCTGATTGCTGCAGTAGTTCTACAGTCCGCATTGCTCCAGTACAGCCTGCTGTCCACCAGGTGGGGGCAGGGCTCACCCTGGGGGCCCATGACGTTCTACTTCTGCACTGTAATGACCCAGCTTTGTGTCATCTGGATGTCATCAGGACACGACTACTTATGGGTGTAAACAAGATTCACTGAGAGCAAGCAGAGATTGTGAAAACATAAAGCCTGCTGTGCCTGCAGTTGTGGAGAGTCCGATGGTCCGGCAGCTGTTAGAGGCGCCCGACCGGCAGGAGAACTGTCACTCTGCAGCAGGACTCCTCTCACCGGGGGTGTGTGCGCAGCAGCCAATCACTGCACAGGGGCGGGGCTTACAGTCACACCCCTCTGACCTCTGCTGCACAAGAATGTCCCTGCTGGGGGCGACGATCAGCTAATACAGAGCAGCCGCAGGTCACGTGGTGCTGAGCCGTGTATCTAATCCTGTCCTGTGTGATACTGTCTGCTGAGCTGTGTATCTAATCCCATCATGTGTGATACTGTCTGCTGAGCTGTGTATCTAATCCCATCATGTGCGATACTGTCTGCTGAGCTGTGTATCTAATCCCATCATGTGTGATACTGTCTGCTGAGCTGTGTATCTAATCCCATCATGTGTGATACTGTCTGCTGAGCTGTGTATCTAATCCCATCATGTGTGATACTGTCTGCTGAGCTGTGTATCTAATCCCATCATATGTGATACTGTCTGCTGAGCCGTGTATCTAATCCCATCATGTGCGATACTGACTGCTGAGCTGTGTATCCAATCCCATCATGTGTGGTACTGTCTGCTGAGCAATGCATCTAATCCTATCATGTGCGATACTGCCTGCTGAGCAATGCATCTAATCCCATCATGTGTGGTACTGCCTGCTGAGCCGTGTATCCAATCCCATCATGTGTGGTACTGCCTGCTGAGCAATGCATCTAATCCCATCATGTGTGGTACTGCCTGCTGAGCCGTGTATCCAATCCCATCATGTGTGGTACTGCCTGCTGAGCAATGCATCTAATCCCATCATGTGTGATACTGCCTGCTGAGCCGTGTATGTAATCCCATCATGTGTGATACTGCCTGCTGAGCCGTGTATCTAATCCCATCATGTGTGATACTGCCTGCTGAGCCGTGTATCTAATCCCATCATGTGTGATACTGCCTGCTGAGCCGTGTATCTAATCCTGTCATGTGTGATACTGCCTGCTGAGCCGTGTATCTAATCCCATCATGTGTGATACTGCCTGCTGAGCCGTGTATCTAATCCCATCATGTGCGTTACTGTGCTGAGCCGTGTATCTAATCCCATCATGTGCGATACTGTCTGCTGAGACGTGTATCTAATGCCATAATGTGCGATACTGTCTGCTGAGCTGTGTATCTAATCCCATCATCTGCGATACTGTCTGCTGAGCTGTGTATCTAATCCCATCATGTACGATACTGCCTGCTGAGCTGTGTATCTAATCCCATCATGTGCGATACTGCCTGCTGAGCTGTGTATCTAATCCCATCATATGTGATACTGTCTGCTGAGCTGTGTATCTAATCCTATCATGTGCGATACAGTCTGCTGAACTGTGTATCTAATCCCATCATGTGATACTGTCTGCTGAGCCATGTATCTAATCCCATCATGTGCGATACTGTCTGCTGAGCTGTGTATCTAATCCCATCATGTGCGATACTGTCTGCTGAGACGTGTATCTAATCCCATCATGTGTGATACTGTCTGCTGAGCCGTGTATCTAATGCCATAATGTGCGATACTGTCTGCTGAGCCGTGTATCTAATCCCATGATGTGTGATACTCTCTACTGAGCCATGTATCTAATCCCATAATGTGCGATACTGTCTGCTGAGCCGTGTATCTAATCCCATCATGTGCGATACTGTCTGCTGAGACGTGTATCTAATCCCATCTTGTGCGATACTGTCTGCTGAGACGTGTATCTAATCCCATCATGTGCGATACAGTCTGCTGAGCCGTGTATCTAATGCCATAATGTGCGATACTGTCTGCTGAGCTGTGTATCTAATCCCATCATGTGCGATACTGTCTGCTGAGCTGTGTATCTAATCCCACCATATGTGATACTCTCTACTGAGCCATGTATCTAATCCCATAATGTGCGATACTGTCTGCTGAGCCGTGTATCTAATCCTATCATGTGTGATACTGTTTGCTGATCCGTGTATCTAATCCTGTCATGTGTGATACTGTCTGCTGAGTGCTGTATCTAATCCCATCCTGCGTGATACTGTCTGCTAAACACTGTACCTAATCCCATCATGTGTGATACTGTCTTCTGAGCCGTGTATCTAATCCCATCATATGTGATACAGTCTGCTGAGCCGTGTATCTAATCCCATCATGTGTGATACTGTCTGCTGAGCCGTGTATCTAATCCCATCATGTGTGGTACTGTCTACTGAGCTGTGTATCTAATCCCATCATGTGTGATACTGTCTGCTGAGCCATGTATCTAATCATTTCATGTATGATACTCACTGCTGAGTTGTGTATCTGATCCTGTCCTGTGTCATACTATCTGCTGAGCCGCTGTATCTAATCCGATCACATGCGATACTGTCTGCTGAGCTGTGTATCTAATCCCATCATGTGTGATACTGTCTGCTGAGCTGTGTATCTAATCCCATCATGTGTGATACTATCTGCTGAGCCGTGTATCTAATCCCATCATGTCAGATACTGTCTCCTGAACAATTGTATCTAATCTCATCATATGTGATACTGTCTGCTGAGCCGTGTATCCAATCCTATCCTGTGTGATTCTATCTCCTGAGGTGTGTATCTGATCCAATCCTGGGTGATACTATCTGCTGAGCCAGGGGTGTAACTATAGAGGATGCAGGGGATGCGGTTGCACCCGGGCCCAGGAGCCTTGGGGGGCACATAAGGCCTCTCTTCTCCATATAGGGAGCCCAGTAATATGAATAAAGCATTATAGTTGGGGGCCCTGTTACAGGTTTTGCATCGGGGCCCAGGAGCAGATCTTATATTAGACCCCCCCATATACAGACCCCTTATCAGAACCCTGCATGCAGACCCCAGACCCAATCCCCCCTCAATGCAGATCCTAGACTACAATCCCACTGTTTACGGACCTCAAACCAGAGCCCTATATACTGACACCAGCCTGCAATCTCCTATAAGCAGACCGCAAACCAGAACTCCCCTATATAGAGATCCTAGACTAGACTCTCTCTATACACAGATCCGAACCCCCTATATTCAGCCTCCAGACCAGACCCCCCTGCACAGAACAGACCACCTTGTTTATAGATCATAGACCAGACCTTCTCCTCTCTCCATTGCCGAGGCCAATATCCGGATACCCCTTGGCATCGGCATGTTGTCCACGGTGGTGTGCAGGAGCAGAGGACAGTGCAGGAACGGGGCGAGCGGAGTACGCAGGTCACCAGGGGGTCTTCTGGACATTCTTGTGGATCTGGCAAGTATATAATCATAGGTCAGCTATCGACCCAACATTTATGACCACATTTGTAGGCGCTCTCAGGGGCGTAACTATAGAGGGTGCAGGGGATGCGGTTGCACCCGGGCCCAGGAGCCTTGGGGGGCCCATAAGGCCTCTCTTCCCCATATAGGGAGCCCAGTACTATAAATAAAGCATTATAGTTGGGGGCCCTGTTACAGGTTTTGCATTGGGGCCCGGGAGCTTCAAGTTATGTCTCTGTGCAGCATGGTTTAGGTATGGGTCCGGGTACAGATAGGGGGGGGAGGGCAGCTCACGTTTTGCATCAGGGCCCCTGAGCCTTTAGTTACGCCCCTGGGCGCTCTCATTCGGGTTTGTTGTGGATAAGGAAAGGGTTAAACGGTGGGAGTTTTAGCCGAGGCTGATCGACGTGAGCCGCAGCGGAGAAGTAATTTGTTGGGAGATGTTTTGGCTATTAAGTGGCGTCTCTGAGTGCGAGTGACGAGAGGGTAAACAGACAAGAGGGGAACGAGGCCGCGGAGCACTTCACATCGAAAATATACCTTGGCACACGCCTTTCCAGAAGACGGACGGGGCGAATGGAAATCCTTCAGAGCGGGCGGACCAGAAAAATATTATTAATGGGGAGAGAATCGGAGGCATTGTGGGCCCTGGGGACGGCGGCGCTCATGAAGCTAATGAAGAATTAGGATCTGGAAGCGTGCCTCTTGAGATACGGCACCGGCCTTCACCATGTGACGGCGACACGCACACCGCTCGGATCGCGGCTGGAAACCATTCGCAGAAACACAAGTCGAGTCAATCAGAGATCGGAGACTCTTCTTAGAGTGTTTTAGGGGGATGCAGAAGTAATAGCACCCTTACATCGGGGCGATGGGACACTTGCAGCAGGAATGTCATCAGCACCGGCTCAGTTTTTGGTTGCAGCCGCGTATAACATGTATGTTGTGTTGTACTTTGCCCCGCACCATTCGGGCACCTTGTGGGTTGGTACTGAAATGGTGATCCGCTGTAACCGGTGGTGCCGCCATGCCTTTCTGTTAGAAGTGGAGTCAAAACAGGTTCTTTGAAGCCAAAATGCTGGTGAAGGTATTGGCAAGTGACACTAGCGCACTGTACCACTATGTTGGCGTTCTGAGCTGGTGAAAGCTGGTGTTTTGGGTGCCAGAGAGAGGAATGCGAGAGGTACCTGTTTCCGGAACTGTTAGGGCCACACATTGATGAACCGTAGCCTTGTGCACCTTAGGGTTACCCCCTGGCTGATAGGCCACTGGCTGGGCTGGTAATGACGTTCCAAGACTGGTGCCGCTATTTATTTTTTACCTATGGGCACCTTCAGCCAGGCAGCAACCATGGCCGTAAGCATTTTATTCACTGGAGCAGATTTGGCCGCCGTGGCTGCTGTATGCAGGACCCTGCTCCCTCGCCCGGCATTGGCACTGCCTACTGTACGCACAAGAACACTGATGTGTATAGCAGCCAGGGCGGCCGGACCAGACCGGCTTCAGTGAGTAAACTACTTGCTGCCATGGTTGTTGTTTAAGGGGGCACACTATTGCCATTGGGCCCAGTAACGAGGCATTAATACCAAGGGCACCACTAACAAGGGCCTACTATTACTTTTGGGGCCACTAGCAAGGATGCGCTATTACTATTGGGGCTACAAACAGGGATGGATTATTACTATTTGGGCCAGTAACATGGGCACTATTACCATTGGGACTACTAGGAGGGTGCATAATTTCCACTGGAGCCACTAAAGGGGACCACTATTTCCACTGGAGCCACTAAAGGGGACCACTATTTCCACTGGAGCCACTAGGAGGGGGTGCTATCGCTACTGGGGCCACTGAGTACCACTGAAGTAAAGAAAGTGAAATTATAAATTCTGATAAGCCACACCGCTTCTGTGTGGCCCCTTTTCTTAGGGTACTTGACTAGCCGCATGGCAGCCTCTTTCTCCTGGACTTTCGGATTGGCGTTGTGCTGGTGTGCAGACTCTTCAGTGTCTCTTCCATAGCATCTAGTAGATCAGCGCTCCTGTCCGTACGCTCTACTACGTCATGAACTTGGCCTGTGAACGCTCTCCCTTATATCTCCTTTTCACTTTTGTCACAAGATCCTAACCACTTTAGGACTGCCGAATGACTATAAACGTCCTGAAGTGTGTATGGAGCGGGCTCAGGACCCGAGTCTGCTCCATCCTGAAGTGTGTATGGAGCGGGCTCAGGAGCCGAGTCTGTTCCATCCTGAAGTGTGTATGGAGCGGGCTCAGGAGCTGAGTCTGTTCCATCCTGAAGTGTGTATGGAGCGGGCTCAGGAGCCGAGTCTGCTCCATCCTGAAGTGTGTATGGAGTGGGCTCAGGAGCCGAGTCTGCTCCATCCTGAAGTGTGTATGGAGTGGGCTCAGGAGCCGAGTCTGCTCCATCCTGAAGTGTGTATGGAGTGGGCTCAGGAGCCGAGTCTGCTCCATCCTGAAGTGTGTATGGAGCGGGCTCAGAAGCCGGGTCTGTTCCATCCTGAAGTGTATATGGAGTGGGCTCAGGAGCCGAGTCTGTTCCATCCTGAAGTGTATATGGAGCGGGCTCAGGAGCCGAGTCTGTTCCATCCTGAAGTGTGTATGGAGTGGGCTCAGGAGCCGGGTCTGTTCCATCCTGAAGTGTATATGGAGCGGGCTCAGGAGCCGAGTCTGTTCCATCCTGAAGTGTGTATGGAGCGGGCTCAGGAGCCGAGTCTGTTCCATCCTGAAGTGTGTATGGAGTGGGCTCAGGAGCCGAGTCTGTTCCATCCTGAAGTGTGTATGGAGCGGGCTCAGGAGCCGAGTCTGCTCCATCCTGAAGTGTGTATGGAGCGGGCTCATGAGCCGAGTCTGTTCCATCCTGAAGTGTGTATGGAGGGGGCTCAGGAGCCGAGTCTGCTCAATCCTGAAGTGTGTATGGAGCGGGCTCAGGAGCCGAGTCTGCTCCATCCTGAAGTGTGTATGGAGTGGGCTCAGGAGCCGAGTCTGCTCCATCCTGAAGTGTGTATGGAGCGGGCTCAGGAGCCGAGTCTGTTCCATCCTGAAGTGTGTATGGAGCGGGCTCAGGAGCCGAGTCTGTTCCATCCTGAAGTGTGTATGGAGCGGGCTCAGGAGCCGAGTCTGCTCCATCCTGAAGTGTGTATGGAGCGGGCTCAGGAGCCGAGTCTGCTCCATCCTGAAGTGTGTATGGAGCGGGCTCAGGACCCGAGTCTGCTCCATCCTGAAGTGTGTATGGAGCGGGCTCAGGAGCCGAGTCTGTTCCATTCTGAAGTGTGTATGGAGCGGGCTCAGGAGCCGAGTCTGCTCCATCCTGAAGTGTGTATGGAGTGGGCTCAGGAGCCGAGTCTGCTCCATCCTGAAGTGTGTATGGAGTGGGCTCAGGAGCCGAGTCTGCTCCATCCTGAAGTGTGTATGGAGCGGGCTCAGGAGCTGAGTCTGTTCCATCCTGAAGTGTGTATGGAGCGGGCTCAGGAGCCGAGTCTGCTCCATCCTGAAGTGTGTATGGAGCGGGCTCAGGAGCCGAGTCTGCTCCATCCTGAAGTGTGTATGGAGGGGGCTCAGGAGCCGAGTCTGCTCCATCCTGAAGTGTGTATGGAGGGGGCTCAGGAGCCGAGTCTGCTCCATCCTGAAGTGTGTATGGAGCGGGCTCAGGAGCCGAGTCTGTTCCATCCTGAAGTGTGTATGGAGCGGGCTCAGGAGCCGAGTCTGCTCCATCCTGAAGTGTGTATGGAGTGGGCTCAGGAGCCGAGTCTGCTCCATCCTGAAGTGTGTATGGAGTGGGCTCAGGAGCCGAGTCTGCTCCATCCTGAAGTGTGTATGGAGCGGGCTCAGGAGCCGAGTCTGTTCCATCCTGAAGTGTGTATGGAGCGGGCTCAGGAGCCGAGTCTGCTCCATCCTGAAGTGTGTATGGAGCGGGCTCAGGAGCCGAGTCTGCTCCATCCTGAAGTGTGTATGGAGCGGGCTCAGGAGCCGAGTCTGTTCCATCCTGAAGTGTGTATGGAGCGGGCTCAGGAGCCGAGTCTGTTCCATCCTGAAGTGTGTATGGAGCGGGCTCAGGAGCCGAGTCTGCTCCATCCTGAAGTGTGTATGGAGCGGGCTCAGGAGCCGAGTCTGCTCCATCCTGAAGTGTGTATGGAGCGGGCTCAGGAGCCGAGTCTGTTCCACCCTGAAGTGTGTATGGAGCGGGCTCAGGAGCCGAGTCTGCTCCATACTCGGTGGCTATCAGCTGTTTATAACAGCTGATAGTCGCCAGTAACTGCCATGATCAGAGTTAGCTAAAAGCTAACCGCACATCTAAACAGTCAGCAGGATTAAGGGGGGAAACCCATCCCGCACCCCATCAACACCCCCCCCCCCCCTCCCCGCAACATGATGGGAGAATGCTGATGTGCTAGCATAGTAGCTCGGAGGTTACTGAAGGCTCCCAGAGCTGCCATGCATAGATACCTATCAAGGCAACTTCAAAAATCACTATATACTGCAATAATGAAGTATTGCAGTATATAGTACAAGCAATCAAATGATCGCAAGTTCTAAGCTCTAGTCCGCTGTGAGAACTAAAGAAAAGTGTAAAAAAAGACTTAATCAGGTTCTTTATCCAGTTTAAAAAAATATTAAACTTCAACTCCCCTATTTTTCTGCATACGGTACATGAAATGGTACCATAAAATATACAGCGTGTCCTGCAGAAAACAAGCCTCACATGGCCGTGTCAATGGAAAAATTAAAAAAGTTACAGTGCTTGGAAGGCGGAAAAGACAATTAAATACTGATAAATCTTTGGTCCTTAAGCAATTAAGGCTGACTGGCCATCACAACTCCACTCCTCATCGCAACCTTAAAGGGCCAGTAACCAACAATACAAACAAAGGAAGCAAACGGTAATGGAGTAGCACTCCTATTACATGTGTACAAAAAGTTATGTAGAGTGTGTGATGTTGAGAGTTGTAGTTTGCATGAGTCAGGTCGAGTGAAGGGAGCCTGCATGGAGGGACAGTTGTTTTGTGTAGGAGATTGTATAAGTTGGGTTTCCCAGTCTGCACCTCCATCATGTGTCACCAGCAACCATAGAGTTTAATGCCATCACCCATTGTAAACTGTTACGGTCTATGACAGAATCAATCATCCACTTGAACACTACATTACAGTGTCACAAGAGTAACCCCAGCTTTAGACATAACCCTGGCTTGGATACTGTATCCCTGTGCCTTTAGAACTGTTTTGCAACATTGTAGCAATATAAGAGTAAACATAGTCTTGGCTGCTCGCCAGCTCCTGTTGGCTGGTGACTACTTCCTTCATACATCTCTGATGCCTCCAGGACAGAACAGAGTGCTAACATGTAAATATATAATCCTGTTTTTCTACAAGATGACAAATGACAAGACAAGAACACTTTGCTAATATATTTTGGATAGATTGATGGATGTAAACAACACTTTACATCTGTGGGTGGAGCTCCACTCCAAGTGACTGTATATTACGCTAACTTTCCAGGATCCGCAGTAATGGGGCCATTAATGGTGCAGATTCAAGTAATGAACTACAGAAACTCGCAGGCCTGTTCCTTTCTTGGCTCCTAACAGAGAGAATATAAACCACACCGGCCATAAATAAAGCAGCCAATTAAGATCACCTCTACCTACAGCTTTATTAAGGGCTCCCACAATACCCTGAACTGCCCCCCCCCCCCCCCAACCACGCATAATAATCCCATTAATCAAGTAAAGTTAGGCTGGTGAGCAGCGCTTGGCCAAGCGTGACTAAAGTGCATAGAAATACTGTAGATGAAAGCAGCTGCTGCTCTAGTTCAGCTGAACCGCAGAATGTACAATAAGAGCTGCAACTCCTTCTTCATTTGCCATAATGTACAAAATTATCTGAAAGGGTGCACTCATTAGTCTGCATAAAAAGTCACGTCACTGTGCACACATAACATTACTGATCCTGAGTAACATCCTGTATTATACTCCAGAGCTGCACTCACTATTCTGCTGGAGGAGTCACTGTGTACATACATTACTTATCCTGTACTGATCCTGAGTTACATCCTGTATTATATCACAGAGCTGCACTCACTATTCTGCTGGTGGAGTCACTGTGTACATACATTACTTATCCTGTACTGATCCTGAGTTACATCCTGTATTATACTTCAGAGCTGCACTCACTATTCTGCTGCTGGAGTCACTGTGTACATACATTACTTATCCTGTACTGATCCTGAGTTACATCCTGTATTATACTGCAGAGCTGCACTCACTATTCTGCTGGTGGAGTCACTGTGTACATACATTACTTATCTGTACGGATCCTGAGTCACATCCTGTATTATACTCCAGAGCTGCACTCACTATTCTGCTGGTGGAGTCACTGTGTACATATATTACTTATCCTGTACTGCTCCTGAGTTATATTCTGTATTATACTCCAGAGCTGCACTCACTATTCTGCTGGTGGAGTCACTCTGTACATACATTACTTATCCTGTACTGACCCTGAGTTACATCCTGTATTATACTCCAGAGCTGCACTCACTATTCTGCTGGTGAAGTCACTGTGTACATACATTACTTATCCTGTACTGATCCTGAGTTACATCTGTATTATACTCCAGAGCTGCACTCCTAATACAGTCAGCAAATATGTTTAGACAAGCCCCTAACCGTTTGACTGAGCTCCTATAATATAGGACATGTATGGGACCATCTGGGACACCAACTTCCACAGCGTACAAGTTTACATGATCTAGAGGCTCAGCTACAGCAAATATGGAGCGATATGCCGCAGGATTCCATACAGAACCTGTATCTCTCCATGCCGACCCGTATCACATCTTGTATCCAAGCTAGAGGCGGTACAACAGGGTACTAGAGCCACCATGCCCACCCGTATCACATCTTGTATCCAAGCTAGAGGCGGTACAACAGGGTAATAGAGCTCTGCATCATCTCCCTACCTGGAAGACCTGTAGCACTATTCATCCTGAACCTGAATAAAATGCAAGAACTACTGTGAGGACTGACACACAAGCAACACAGGAAGAGACAAGGAATCTGGAGGTAGATAACATTTCAGTCTGACATCGTATTAGATCAGTTCGGTGGTCATGGGAGCGCCGGGGATGATCCGTGTTTTTGTTCCCCCCACCCCCATCATGGGGGATTTATCCCCCCCCTATTATAGCTTTTATTAATGTGCCGTGTGACTACGATGTCAGTAAGCCCGCTGAGTTGGGCGCAGGTTTCCGTGCAGCTCGCGGGCCGCGTTCATCGGCTTCTGTGGGCCTGAGAATTGTTACATAAGATGAGATAATGCAGAGCGGCTTACAGTATGTCTTACACAACCCGGCAGGCGGGCCGCACTCATCACAACACAGGGAGGGGCGAGGTGGGGGCCGCACGCTCTGCTCCTTAACCCCTCCGCTCCACCGCTGCTGACGCTCTCACAGCTTCCCATCTCATCACTGTGGGAATTCACGGGTCACTAGTGTGCAAATCCAGCTGCCGCCCGTCACCGCCAAGGGACAGCGCACCGCCAAGTAGTGCGCCAATATAGAATTCCAGTATTACGTACCCTGACTCTTACGATAACCGTAGCACCAGTGTAGGGGGAGGATACGACTGAGTGCGGCGAACACTGGCACCAAGAGAACCCGGGCCACCGGACCAAAGACCCATGCCCAGAGTGCCAGCGCCGCCGCTGGTATGTGGTGTATTTAATACGACGCACCCTGCTTGATGACTATGCCAGGCATAACTCGGCGCCGCTGTTCAGTGCTGGAAGCTCTTTTTGGACAATAAGCGTGAAAAGAGAAAGCCGCGCCCCTCTTCTGCCAGCTTAATTCGCCGCCGCTAATCAATGCCAAAAAGTGGAAGCTATTTTGGGAAAATAAGCGTGCGAATGGAAAGCCACACCTCTTCTCTGCCAGCAAAGTTCACTGCCGCTGCTTAGTGCCAAAAAGTGGAAGTTCTTTTCGAAAATAAGCGTGCGGATAAACCCCCCGCCCAGCGCAGTGTGGCACCGTTGTATGGCACCAAAAAGTGGAAGCTCTTGTTGGAAAGTAACCATGCAAACAGAGAGCCCCGCCCCCGCCGGCAGAGCTCGCCACCGCCGTACAGCGCCAAAAAGTGGAGGCTCTGTTTGGAAAATAAGCGTGCAAATAGAAAGCCACACCCCTTTTCCATCATAAACAGCCTGATGAATATGGCATTCAGCCTGAACGCAAAATTGGCGCAAATTCCATTTATACGTAAGCCGCAATGCATCGGATCTGGACGAATATAGTGGAAGATTTTTACAAGTTTGCACCCTGCGTCAAAAATGAGGACCCCTTTCGCCTATATTATCCAGGGAAGAGAGGCATTTCGTGATCGTCCGGACGCGGCGTGAGCGTGTTTTGCACAGCTGTCCGGCCGTTTGTATCGGAGCCATGGATTGCCACGTTTCGTTGCAGAAAAAGAAAACACAGAACGTCCCGGAGAGATAAAAAACATGACAAAGACAATACAGCTGTGCAGGCTGTGAGAAATAAGGCCGGCTCCACTGCCAAAACTCCAGAGTGTGGTCCAGGAGGGCGAAACGCAGGATGGACGGCGCCCCTAGTGGACATATTTATACTTCAGCTACAAGACAGCAGGAATTGTTATATTTGGAAGGAACTAAATAGTTTTCTTTATATTTGTAAACAACACAAATTCAACTAAAAGCTTATAAAAAAGCAGAAACGCCAAGGGGGCACTCAGGAGGGCACTGCCAGTGAGGGCATTCTGGATGGTACTATTGAGGGGAGCACACTGGATGGTTCTTTTAAGAAGGACATTCTGGATGATACTATAGAGGGGAGGGCATTCCAGATGGTAGTACTGATTGTGGGAGCACTCTGCGTGGCATTGGTAATGAGAGCATTCTGGGTGGCACTGCTAATGAGAGCATTCTGGGTGGTACTATTGAGGGGAGCATGCTGGATGGTACTTTTAAGAAGGGCATTCTGAATGATACTATAGAGGGCACTCCAGATGGTAGTAATGATTGTGGGAGCACTCTGCATGACATTGTTATTGAGGGCATTCTGGGTGGCACTGCTAATGAGGGCATTTTGAGTGGTATTTTTTGATGAGTGCACTTTGGATGCACCTGCATTCTGGTGGTGCGATTGGTCGGAGCACTCAAGATGGTATAGTGAAAGAGGGCATTATGGATGGTACTATTGATGGGGGAACACTGAAAGGCATTGCTAATTAGGACTATTGATGATGGGCGCACTCTAGATGGTATTGTTAATGAGAGCATTCTGGGTGGATGGCACTATTAGTAGGAGAACCATGGAGGCTACTACAAATGAGGGCATCCTGGATGGTAATGCTAATGGTTGCACACTGGAGGGTACGACTAATAAGAGCTTTCTGGATGGTGCTATTGATGGGAGCATGCTGGATGGCACTGTAAAGGAGGGCATTCTAGATGGTACTATTGATTGTGGGAGCACTCTGTATGGCATTGGTAATGAGAGCATTTTGGGTGACACTGCTAATGAGAGCATTTTGAAGGGTATTTTTGATGGGTGCACTCTGGATGCACCTGCATTCTGGTGGTGCTATTGGTTGGAGCACTCGAGATGGTATAGTTAAAGAGGGCATTATGGATGGTACTATTGATGGGAGAACACTGGAGGGCATTGTTAATTAGGGCATTTTACTTGGTACTATTGATGATGAGCGCACTCTAGATGGTATTGTTAAGGAGAGGATTCTAGGTGGCACTATTAAGGCATTTTGAGTGGCACTGCTAATCAAGGCACTCCGGATGGTACTATTGATGGGAGCACCATGGATGCTACTGCAAATGAGGGTATCCTGAATGTTAATATCAATGGAAGCACACTGGAGGGTACTACTAATAAGAGCTTTCTGGATGGTAGTATTGATGGAAGACTCTAGAAGGTATTGTTAATAATGACACTTTGGGTGGTACAGCTGATGTGAGCACTCTGGAGGGTACTGTTAATGAGGGCAATTTGAAAGGGAGCACATTGGAGGGTACTGCTAATGAGGGCATTCTGGATGGTACTATTGAGGGGAGCACTGTGAATGTTACTTTTAATGAGGGCACTCTGGATGCCACTGTTAATGAAGGCATTCTGGATGGTAGTAATGATGGAAGAACTCTCGAGGTAATTGTTAATGAGGGCATTCTTGTCAGTACTATTGATGGGCACATTCTGGATGGCATTGTTAATGAAGGCACTCTGGATTGTTCTATTGATGGGAGCTCTCTGGGTGGCATTGTTAATGAGGGCATTCTACATGGTGCTATTTGTAGGTGCACTCTAGAAAGAACTACTAATGAGGGCATTCTGTATGGCATTATTAATGAAGGCATTCTGGATGGTACTATTAATGGGAGAACTAGGGATGCAATTATTAATTAGGGGATTCTGAATAGCACTACCAATCAGAGCACTCTGGTGGGCACGGATAATCAGAGCATTCTGGATTGTACTATTGATGGGAACACTCTGAATGCTGCTACTAATGAGGGAATACTGTATAATATGATTGAAGGGAGCACCTTGGATGTCAATATACTGCTAATGAGGGCAGTCTGAATGGTACTGTTCCTGGGGCACTCTGGATGGCACTGTTAATAAAAGCATTCTGGATGGTACTCTGGATGATACTGTTAGTGAATGCCACTGTTGATGAGGGCATTTTGGATGGCAGTATTGATAGGTGCAGTCTGGAAGGCATTATTAATGAAGGCATTCCAGATGGTACTGTTGATAGGGGCACTCTGGATGGCACTACTTATGAGTGGACTCTGGATAATACTATTGATGGGAGTACTTTGGATGCAATTTTTAATTAGGGCATTGTGGATAGCACTACCAATCAGAGCACTCTGGAGGGCACTGATAATGAGGGAATCCTGTATGATATGATTGAAGAGAGCACTTCGGATGTCAATATACTGTTAATGAGGGCAGTCTGAATGCTACTATTAATGGGGGCACTCTGGATGATACTGCTAATGAGGGCGGTCTGAATGCTACTATTACAGGGGGCACTTTGGATGATACTGCTAGTGAGAGAATTTTGGATGGTACTACTGATAGGAGTACTTTGAATGCTACTGCTAATGAGGGCATCCTGGATGACAGTATTGATAGGTGCAGTCTGGATGGCATTATTGAGGGCATTCTGGACATTTCTGTTAACGGGAGAAGGGTGGTATTGTTAGAGAGGGCATTCTATGCGGTATTACTGATGGTAGCACCGGTGGGAGAACTATAGATGGTCTTTTCTTAGAAGCACTCTGGATGACTCTGAATGGAGCCACTCGGGAGAGCACTCTAATTGGGGCATGTGGGCTAGAACTATTATGATGAGCCTTCTAGATGGCACTGTTAATGGGGACTGTAAGCATTATGGCTTCAGTCACGTGACCAGAGTTGCCTTGTAACATTAACCATTGCAGGTGCAGACTACATACAACTGGATGATTCCTTCTAGATGTAATAGTCTGGAGCAGGCCTCGCCGCCGCCCGCTTCATCTCCTCTCCCATGGGGCATGAGACAGCCAGTGGCAGGAACGTGCTGGGCACCGAGCGCCAGCAGAAGGGGAGGGCGTGATAGGAGATACCCTGCGTGCGCTTTCCATGCCCCCTGTTTAAACCCTCTCAGTCAGACGTTACAGGGCAGTCTCGGCAGTCTGCTGCATTCCTAATAGAGTGTTACACGCTGCCGCTATGTTCACGGCTATTATTAGACGACGCTGCATTTTGATACAGCGTTAATTAATTGGCAGCCGGCGCTCTACTGGGAGGCATCCAGATAATTATTCCGAGCTATGTTTTGTGGTCGGGTACTTATCCCAACAGCGTATAGAATTACCTGATCTCATTATACAACCATCCGTAAAATCTAGTCCTGTGCCGATAGCGACGCACATCCATCCGCTTATTATGGGAGGCGATCTATAGACAAAGAAATCCGGCAACGGTAACATCTGACTTCGGACTCCAGAGCAGAAATGTTCTTCACCCTCTATGAGCCGCAGTTATGGACTTTTATGACTGTCCAATAATCCAGAAGATGGGTTCTATTGTTCTGGATTACCGGAATTTATGGGTATGTTATCAAAACCATTAGCCACGTGAAAATGCGAACTATTTGGCGTAGAGTTGTACGCAGATCCGCATAAAACTCCGCACCAACCCAATATGTTATACCATGTGTCCTTCATTGTCACGGCGCCCAGTCTGTTATTGGTGTGTAATGTCGTTTTCGAACACAGTTTAGTGAGGCTCCGCCCTGCGGGCGCACAATCTGTAACGGTGCATCAATTTTAAGGAAAAAGGTTTCGCCTGTAAGTGAAAATCACGCGTCCGTCCACCAGTAAGCGTGGAAACAGCGGCGCGTCCGTGCAAGTGTCACACAAGGTCCTCAGAAATCCACCGTCAGAGCGAGCAGAGAATTGGACGTCCCGCCGCCGACTGTGAGGAAGATTCTGCGCAAATGTTTGCAACGTTATCCCTATGGACTCCAATTGTTACCGGCCTGAAACCGGACGACAAAGCGCGGCACCGTTCTTTCTGTGAGAGTCTGCGAACTGTAATGGAAGGCGATGGTCTCATGGAGGCTTTAGTGTTTAGGGATGAAGGCGCCTCCCAGCTTTTCTGTAACAAACGTAACGTCAGAATTTGTGTGTGTGTGTGTGTGTGTGTGTGTGTGGGGGGGGGGGGGCACCGGTCTACGTGGAGCGTACAGGGGACTCCCCCAAGGTGATGTGTTCTGTGCTATAACCTGTAGGAAAGTGTTCTTCTTCCATGAAGGAACAATCCCGGGGATTTCATACCCGGACGCTACAGATATGGCTTCTGCTGCAGCCGGAACAGGAAATCCCCGGTTCCATCTTCCAACAGGACGGGGCGCCCCCCTTTGTCACAATGACATCAGAAGTGAGCGGCGACTACCAGACAGATGGATTGTCCGTGCAGGTGGTGACGATAGTGACTTCGGTCTCCACGTTCCCTGGACCTTACACCTTGTGATGTTTCCTTCGGAGGGCGTTAGAGTCTACATGCCCCCCTCACTACCCACCATGATCTGCGGCATCCCAGAAGCCATTGCATCAGTTAGTCGGAATCCGCTACAACGTGACTACAGGTTCCATGTGTGTCCAGTGACAAAGTGGGTCACACTGATCACCGCTGGGGGAGAACATTTTTGATGTTGTGCAACAAAACTTTTTGAGTTTCTGTTTCCATTGATATCAAATTTCTGTATCTGAGAGTCATTAAATGGAAGTTATAGGGGGCTCACATTGGGGGAATGACTTGTAACAACCCGTATATCCTGAAAACATATCTAGAATCATAGAACAGAGATAGAAAAGGGGTATCGCCCGGGTACAGAAACCATCCAGGTGCAAACTGATACACTATGTTATGTCTAATGCAGGGAATAAGGGGGAATGCAGCAGTAAGACAGCAGCATACCCACACCAGAACCAAGCTCAGTGACTAAAATACAGCACCAGAACCAAGCTCAGTCACTAAAATACAGCACCAGAACCAAGCTCAGTGACTAAAATACAGCACCAGAACGAAGCTCAGTGTCTAAAATACAGCAGCAGAACCAAGCCCAGTGACTAAAATACAGCACCAGAACCAAGCTCAGTGACTAAAATACAGCACTAGAACCAAGCTCGGTGACTAAAATACAGCACCAGAACCAAGCTCGGTGACTAAAATACAGCACCAGAACCAAGCTCAGTGACTACAATACAGCACCAGAACCAAGCTCAGTGACTACAATACAGCACCAGAACCAAGCTCAGTGACTACAATACAGTACCAGAACCAAGCTCAGTGACTACAATACAGCACCAGAAAGCTCAGTGACTAAAATACAGCACCAGAACCAAGCTCAGTGACTACAAAACAGCACCAGAACCAAGCCTAGTGACTACAATACAGCACCAGAACCAAGCTCAGTGACTAAAATACAGCACCAGAACCAAGCTCAGTCACTAAAATACAGCACCAGAACCAAGCTTGGTGACTAAAATAAAACACCAGAACCAAGCTCAGTCACTAAAATACAGCACCAGAACCAAGCTTGGTGACTAAAATAATACAGCAGCACCAAGCTCAGTGACTAAAATACAGCACCAGAACCAAGCTCAGTGAGTAAAATACAGCACCAGAACCAAGTTCAAAACAAATACAGCACCAGAACAGCTTGTAACATGAATACAGCATCGGAACAGCTAATTGATAAATACAGCACCAGAACCAAGCTTATAACATAATTACAGCACCCAAAGCAAGTTCATAACATAAGTACAGTATTGGAACTAAGCAATAGTGTTGCAGAGGCGCTGGTGGGCTCGCAGCAACACCACATCTTGGAGCTGGGGTGACCCAAAAGGGGGCAATCGCCCTCCAGCCTATATCTGCCCGCTTCCCCCACCCCTCATAAGCTGGTGACCCACACTGGTTGCACGTAGCTGGACTGACCATGCTTTCATACACCAGTCTAGGTAAAGTGTGCATCAGTACTCCTGCGACAAATGTTTTAAGAGGCGCAGCTACGAACTGCAGTAATTTGCACCAGTAGGCCCTGCCTTCTTTTTAAAAAGGGGTGGAGCTGGTGTGAAATTGTGACCTTTGTACAGCCGAAATCTTGCATACAAGCAATAATGAATATGCCTATTTAGGGACTATTTACGGGCATTCCATACAGCATTCAAGTAAGCTATTCGCTGTGCCGCTTGCACCTCTTAATACATTAGTCACATGCAACTCCATGCACAAATTGAAGCCTATGCCAGCTCTGAACTCTCATAGGTTTCAACAACAGTTTATGCCAGGTATTGTTATAAATCATGACCACGCCCCCAATTCAAGCCCCCGCCCACTTTTTGAAAGAGAGTCAGGCCCCAGCGTAAAAGTCCAAAACGTTGCGTGTACAAAGAGTAATACATTTACCTCTTTGCATCAGTTTGGCCAAGACTATCCTTTAACGGGATATTCCAGTAGCATCATTTAAAGGGCCCCTGCACTTGTCACATGGAGGAACTCCCAAATCAACTTTTATGGCAGGGAAACTACTCAGCAAAATACTTTCTCCTTGAGGTAAAGCTGCAGGAAGGCAGCACAAAGCACCTACTGAAAATAGGAAGAATACATATAATGCAGGGTATACTACAGAATATAGTATATACTCTCAGCAGCTCTCCAACAGAGGGGGTGTCTCAGTTATTAGACCCCCCCTACTATATGCCCTGAAGGGACCAACCAGGCTGAAGGAGCAAGGAACTGTCCGAATCAGTATGGTCCCACCTAATATTCCATGACAATTCAGAAGGAACTAAGATAGGAATTGCCCTTTAATGCAAATAAGCTAATTAACATATCACTCAGCCGTCCCACCTTTTTAAAGTTACAGTACCTTTCAAAACAATAATTTTCCTTTGGAGGTCCAAAAAGGTTGCACATCAGGATGACAGATGAGACTTATTTGGCGGGGCTCTGCCACCCCAGTACCTCTAGTTACACCCTTGTTGGTGACCCCTGTAGGAGCTGTAATTGCGGAGTTTCAGCCGGCTGCCCTTTACCTCTGCTCTTCTTCATTTATCCATGTGACACGTTGTGTGGGAGGATGTTTAACTGTAAGCAGTACAGAGAATCTGTATGATTAATTACCTCCTTTCACTGCTGACTATTGTTAGATGCACAGACTTCCAGCAGTCATACTGCTACAGCCTGGTCCTTATAGATGTAGCAGTGCTGAGTTTGTCATTTAGCAGAACTCCCAGTGTTGGCTCCCTAGAGAGTTATCTGTGATCCTCTGCAAATCTACTGCATTATATAAACTTAGTAATTTACACGATACCAGTACAGAAAGTAAACAGTTCAATAACAAACTCAGCTCTGCTACTTCTGTACCTGTTCTTCCAGATTCCACACAAGAAATACCCATACTAGACAGAGGATATAGTTTGAGGTTTTTTTTGGTAAGCGCCCTATTACACAGGCCGATACAGGCGTTTGAGGAGGGTCGATCATCTCAATCTGCGTTCATTTATCTTTTTTTTTTTTTTCTTACAAAAGCCAATTCAGACTCCATGGCGGAAAAATCTGCAGCATTTATACATCATGGGAGCATACCCAGAGATATACTGGGATAATTACTTGGCATCATTAAGGTCTCTAATTATCACTTCAGTGAGGATGGATGGATGGATATGACATAGATCGATAGATATGAGATAATATCAGATAGATAGATATGGGATAAATATGAGATGGATAGAAAGATATAACATAGATGGGTGATTGATAGGTAGATAGATAGGAGATAGATAGGTAGATATGAGATAGATAGATAGATAGATAGATGATAGATATTATATGGATAGATAGAGAGATATGAAATAGATAGATAGATAGATATGAGATAGATAAATAGATATGAGATAAATAGATAGATAGATAGATAGATATGAGATAGATAGATATATATGATATACATAGATATGAGATAGATAGATAGATAGATGGATATGAGATAAATATGAGATAAATAGAAAGACATGACATAGATAGATAGATGGATATGAGATAAATATGAGATGGATAGAAAGATATAAGATAGATAGATAGATATGAGATAGATATGAGATAGATAGATAGATAGATATGAGATAGATAAATAGATATGAGATAGATAGATATGAGATAGATAGATGGATAGATAGATAGGAGATGGATAGATAGATGAAAGATAGATATGAGATAGATAGATAGGAGATAGAGATAGATAGATAGATGGATATGAGATAAATATGAGATGGATAGATAGGAGATAGATAGATAGGAGATAGATAGATAGATATATGGGAGATAGATATGAGATAGAAAGATAGATATGAGATAGATAGATAGATAGATAGATAGATAGGAGATAGATAGATAGGAGATGATAGATAGATATGAGATAGATAGATAGATAGATAGATAGGAGATGATAGATAGATATGAGATAGATAGATAGGAGATAGACAGATAGATAGATAGATAGATAAGAGATAGATAGATAGGAGATCGAGATAGATAGATAGGTAGATAGATAGATAGGAGATGATAGATAGATAGGAGATGATAGATAGATATGAGATAGATAGATAGGAGAGAGATAGATAGATAGATAGGTAGATAGGAGATGATAGATAGATGGATATGAGATGGATAGAAAGATATAAGATATATAGATAGATAGATATGAGATAGATAGATAGATAAATAGATATGAGATAGATAGATAGGAGATGATAGATAGATAGGAGATAGATAAATAGGAGATAGATAGTTAAGAGATAGATAGATAGGAGATAGAGATAGATAGATAGGAGATGATAGATAGATAGATAGATGGATATGAGATAAATATGAGATGGATAAAAAGATATAAGATATATAGATAAATAGATAGATAGGAGATAGATAGAAATTAGATAGATAGATATAGGAGATAGATAGATAGATTGAGAGATAGATAGATAGGAGATGATAGATAGATAGATGGATATGAGATAAATATGAGATCGATAGAAAGATATAAGATAGATAGATAGATATGCGATAGATAGATAGATATGAGATAGATAGATAGATAGATAGATATGACATAGATAGATATGAGATAGATAGATAGGTAGATATGAGATAGATAGATAGATAGGGGATTGATAGATAGGGGATTGATAGATAGGGGATTGATAGATAGGGGATAGATAGAGAGGAGATGATAGATAGATATGAGATAGATAGATAGATAGATAGGAGATAGAGATAGATAGATGGATATGAGATAAATATGAGATGGATAGATAGATAGATAGACAGATAGGAGATAGATATGAGATAGATAGATATGCGATAAATAGATAGGAGATGATAGATAGATATGAGATTGATAGATAGATATATAGATAGATAAGAAATAGATAGATAGATGGGAGATGATAGATAGATAGATAGATAGGAGATAGACAGATAGATAGGAGATAGAGATAGATAGATAGATAGATAGATAGATAGGAGATGATAGATAGATATGAGATAGATAGATAGATAAGAGATAGATAGATAGATAGGAGATAGGAGATGATAGATAGATAGATAGGAAATAGACAGATAGATAGGAGATAGAGATAGATAGATATGAGATAGATAGATAGGTAGATAGGAGATAGGAGATGATCGATAGATAGATAGATGGATATAAGATAAATATGAGATGGGTAGAAAGATATAAGATATATAGATAGATAGATAGATATGAGATAGATAGATAGATAAATAGATATGAGATTGATAGATAGGAGATGATAGATAGATAGGAGATACATAAATAGGAGATGATAGATAGATAGATGGATATGAGATAAATATGAGATGGATAAAAAAATATGATATATAGATAGATAGATAAATAGATAGATAGGAGATAGACAGATATTAGATAGATAGATATAGGAGATAGATAGATAGATAGATAGGAGATAGATAGGAGATGATAGATAGATAGATGGATATGAGATAGATAGGTAGATAGATAGGAGATGATAGATAGATAGATGGATATGAGACAAATATGAGATGGATAGAAAGATATAAGATAGATAGATAGATGATAGATAGAAAGATAGATATGAGATAGATAGATAGATAGGAGATGAGATAGATAGATAGATAGGAGATGATAGATATGAGATAGATAGATAGATAGATAGGAGATAGATAGATAGATAGGAGATAGAGATAGATAGATAGATAGATATGAGATAGATAGATATGAGATAGATAGATTGGAGATAGATAGATAGATAGGAGATGATAGATAGATAGATGGATATGAGATAAATATGAGATGGATAGAAAGATATAAGATTGATAGATAGATAAATAGATAGATATGAGATAGATAGATAGATAGATAGGAGATAGATAGATATAGGAGATAGATAGATAGATTGATAGATAGGAGATAGATAGATAAGAGATGATAGATAAATAGATAAATAGATAGATAGGAGATAGATAGATATTAGATAGATAGATATAGGAGATAGATAGATAGATAAATAGATAGATAGGAGATGATAGATAGATAGATATGAGATAGATAGGTAGATAGATAGGAGATGATAGATAGATGGATATGAGATAAATATGAGATGGATAGAAAGATAGAAGATAGATAGATAGATAGATGATAGATAGAAAGATAGATATGAGATAGGAGATAGGAGATAGATAAATATGAGATAGAGATAGATAGATAGGTAGATAGGAGATGATAGATAGATAGATGGATATGAGATAAATATGAGATGGATAAAAAAAATCTGATATATAGATAGATAGATAAATAGATAGGAAATAGATAGATATTAGATAGATAGATATAGGAGATAGATAGATAGATAGGAGATAGATAGGAGATGATAGATAGATGGATATGAGATAGATAGATAGATATGAGATAGATAGATATGAGATAGATAGATAGATAGATAGATAGATAGATAGGGGATTGATAGATAGGGGATTGATAGATAGGGGATAGATAGAGAGGAGATGATAGATAGATATGAGATAGATAGATAGATAGGAGATAGAGATAGATAGATAGATGGATATGAGATAAATATGAGATGGATAGATAGATAGATAGACAGATAGGAGATAGATATGAGATAGATAGATATGCGATAAATAGATAGGAGATGATAGATAGATATGAGATTGATAGATAGATAGGAGATAGACAGATAGATAGGAAATAGATAGATAGATGGGAGATGATAGATAGATAGATAGGAGATAGACAGATAGATAGGAGATAGAGATAGATAGATATGAGATAGATAGATAGATAAGAGATAGATAGATAGATAGATAGGAGATAGGAGATGATAGATAGATAGATAGATAAGAGATAGATAGATAGATAAGAGATAGATAGATAGATAGGTAGATAGGTGATAGGAGATGATCGATAGATAGATAGATGGATATAAGATAAATATGAGATGGGTAGAAAGATATAAGATATATAGATAGATAGATAGATAGATAGATAAATAGATATGAGATTGATAGATAGGAGATGATAGATAGATAGGAGATAAATAAATAGGAGATAGAGATAGATAGATAGGTAGATAGGAGATGATAGATAGATGGATATGAGATAAATATGAGATGGATAAAAAAATCTGATATATAGATAGATAGATAAATAGATAGATAGGAGATAGATAGATATTAGATAGATTTAGGAGATAGATAGATAGATAGATAGATAGATAGGAGATAGATAGGAGATGATAGATAGATAGATGGATATGAGATAGATAGATAGATATGAGATAGATAGGTAGATAGATAGGAGATGATAGATAGATAGATGGATATGAGATAAATATGAGATGGATAGAAAGATATAAGATAGATAGATAGATGATAGATAGAAAGATAGATATGAGATAGATAGATAGATAGATAGATAGATAGATAGATAGGAGATGAGATAGATAGATAGATAGGAGATGATAGATATGAGATAGATAGATAGATAGATAGGAGATAGATAGATAGAGAAGAGATAGATAGGAGATAGAGATAGATAGATAGATAGATAGATAGATAGATATGAGATAGATAGATATGAGATAGATTGGAGATAGATAGATAGATAGATAAATAGGAGATGATAGATAGATAGATAGATGGATATGAGATAAATATGAGATGGATAGAAAGATATAAGATTGATAGATAGATAAATAGATAGATATGAGATAGATAGATAGATAGGAGATAGATAGATATAGGAGATAGATAGATAGATATAGGAGATAGATAGATAGATAGATAAGAGATGATAGATAGATAGATAGATAGATAGATAGATAGATAGATAGATAGGAGATAGATAGATATTAGATAGATAGATATAGGAGATAGATAGATAGATTGATAGATAGGAGATAGATAGATAAGAGATGATAGATAGATAGATAAATAGATAGATAGGAGATAGATAGATATAGGAGATAGATAGATAGATAGATAAATAGATAGATAGGAGATGATAGATAGATAGATATGAGATAGATAGGTAGATAGATAGGAGATGATAGATAGATGGATATGAGATAAATATGAGATGGATAGAAAGATATAAGATAGATAGATAGATAGATGATAGATAGAAAGATAGATAGGAGATAGGAGATAGATAAATAGGAGATAGAGATAGATAGATAGGTAGATAGGAGATGATAGATAGATAGATGGATATGAGATAAATATGAGATGGATAAAAAAATCTGATAGATAGATAAATAGATAGATAGGAGATAGATAGATATTAGATAGATAGATATAGGAGATAGATAGATAGATAGATAGGAGATAGATAGGAGATGATAGATAGATAGATGGATATGAGATAAATATGAGATGGATAGAAAGATATAAGATAGATAGATAGATGATAGATAGAAAGATAGATATGAGATAGATAGATAGATAGATAGATAGATAGATAGGAGATGAGATAGATAGATAGATAGGAGATAGATAGATATAGGAGATAGATAGATAGATATAGGAGATAGATAGATAGATAGATAAGAGATGATAGATAGATAGGTAGGAGATAGATAGATATTAGATAGATAGATATAGGAGATAGATAGATAGATAGATTGATAGATAGGAGATAGATAGATAAGAGATGATAGATAGATAGATAAATAGATAGATAGGAGATAGATAGATATTAGATAGATAGATATAGGAGATAGATAGATAGATAGATAGATAAATAGATAGATAGGAGATGATAGATAGATAGATATGAGATAGATAGATAGATAGATAGGAGATGATAGATATGAGATAGATAGATAGATAGATAGAGAAGAGATAGATAGGAGATAGAGATAGATAGATAGATAGATATGAGATAGATAGATATGAGATAGATAGATATGAGATAGATATGAGATAGATAGATTGGAGATAGATAGATAGATAGATAGGAGATGATAGATAGATAGATGGATATGAGATAAATATGAGATGGATAGAAAGATATAAGATTGATAGATAGATATGAGATAGATAGATAGATAGGAGATAGATAGATATAGGAGATAGATAGATAGATATAGGAGATAGATAGATAGATAGATAAGAGATGATAGATAGATAGGTAGGAGATAGATAGATATTAGATAGATAGATATAGGAGATAGATAGATAAATAGATAGATAGGAGATGATAGATAGATAGATATATATGAGATAGATAGGTAGATAGATAGGAGATGATAGATAGATGGATATGAGATAAATATGAGATGGATAGAAAGATATAAGATAGATAGATAGATAGATGATAGATAGAAAGATAGATAGGAGATAGATAGATAGGAGATGATAGATAGATATGAGATAGATAGATAGGAGATAGATAGAGAAGAGATAGATAGATAGAAGATAGAGATAGGTAGGTAGATAGATAGATAGATAGATAGATAGGAGATGATAAATAGATGGATATGAGATAAATATGAGATGGATAGAAAGATATAAGATATATAGATAGATTGATAGATAGATAAATAGATAGATAGGAGATAGATAGATATGAGATAGATAGATATATAGATATAGGAGATAGATAGATAGATAGATAGATAAGAGATGATAGATAGATAGATGGATATGAGATAGATAGATAGATACATAGGAGATGATAGATAGATAGATAGATAGATAGATAGATAGATAGATAGATAGATAGATATGTGATAGATAGATAGATGGATATGAGATAAATATGAGATGGATAGATGATAGATAGATAGATAGATAGATATGAGATAGATAGATAGGAGATAGATAGGAGATAGATGGGAGATAGATAGATAGATATGAGATAGATAGATAGATAATGTTCTAGAGATAAATACACCAGATATCTCCCAGTTCTCTACTACACAGAATACATTAGTGGATAGTGTGGGAGAAGCTATTGACAGCGGTTACTAGCAGACAACACATATACGGTCGCTGCTCATACGCCGCACTTGGGTTGTCACGGTAACCAATTATTCACCTACTGTAATAAATACTGGAAAAGTCAGGGAATTTTGGAGTAATTCTGCAGTAAATGCCATAAATGAGCTTATTGTTATATAGCAGTATGTGGTGGGGTAACTTTCGGTGCAGGTGGGCGCATTTATACCCATTCATGGCCTCACATAGCTGATCACTCATGACTACACCCTCCACTGACCTTCCAGGGGGTTTGCTAACATTTTTTTATTAACCTCAATGGGTAAAAATGATGACTATAGAGGACTATGATCTGGGGCGCCGGTGAGTGTAACTAGCTGCCGATCTTCTGGTGATCTCTACCTACGGGGAGGGCTTTACAGAACAGTCCGTCTGTCCTCTGAGTGTGGATGGATCACAGTTTCTTTTACACAGAGCGATAAATCGTTGGCACGAGCGAATAATGTCAGAGTTCTATCTCCTATCCTATCACCAAGATCCTCAAAGAACTCTATGGCAGGTGTGCAAATAGGCACTCAATACGCAATATGCTGCGCAATTCTACAGAAAGCGGAACAGATCTGGACCTCATTAGGCAGAAGAGCCTTTAAAACAACGAAAGTGGTGTGTCGCATGCCTGTGAACTGGCCCTGCGGGCTCCAAAAATACGGTTCTATGCGCAGATATGTGCACAAATCTACCTCATCAACCTCGTTTAAAGCGCGAATACATTGCGCCGAGGTGAGCATATTTGCACATACACTCGTGCGAAGCCGCCATTATATAGGGTCATACTTTACCCAAATAATACCACCATGCAATATAAAAGTCAAACCGCCATATTGCCCAAATAATTATACAGAGTCGAACGACGCAGTACTGTCTACATTATTGTGGGGTGCTATCATTAACTTTACTGAGGGCCACTATTGGTAACATTACTGAGGCCACTATTAGTAACTTTACTGAGGGCCACTATTGGTAAGTTTACTAATTGCCACTATTGGTAAATTTACTGATGGCCACTATTGGTATATTTACTGAGGGCCACTATTGGAAACTTTACTGATGGGCACCATTGGTAACTTTACTGATGGGCAATATTGGTAACTTTACTGATAGCCACTATTGGTAACTTTACTGATGGCCACTATTGGTAAGTTTACTGATGGCCACCATTGGTAACTTTACTGATGGCCACTATTGGTAACTTTACTGATGGCCACTATTGATAACTTTACTGATGGCCACTATTGGTAACTTTACTGATGGCCACTATTGGTAACTTTACTAATGGCCACTATTGGTAACTTTACTGATGGCCACTATTGGTATCTTTACTGAGGGCCACTATTGGTAACTTTACTGATGGCCACTATTGGTAACTTTACTGATGGCCACTATTAGTAACTTTACTGATGGCCACCATTGGTAACTTTACTGATGGCCACCATTGGTAAGTTTACTGATGTCCACTATTGGTAACTTTACTGATGGCCACCATTGGTAACTTTGCTCATGTCCACTATTGGTAACTTTACTGATGGCCACCATTGGTAACTTTACTGATGGCCACCATTGGTAACTTTACTGATGGCCACTATTGGTAACTTTCCTGATGCCCACTATTGGTAACTTTACTGATGGCCACTATTGGTAACTTTACTGATGGCCACTATTGGTAACTTTACTGATGGCCACTATTAGTAACTTTACTGATGGCCACTATTGGTAACTTTACTGATGGCCACCATTGGTAAGTTTACTGATGGCCACTATTGGTAACTTTACTGATGGCCACTATTGGTAACTTTACTGATGGCCACTATTGATAACTTTACTGATGGCCACTATTGGTAACTTTACTGATGGCCACTATTGGTAACTTTACTAATGGCCACTATTGGTAACTTTACTGATGGCCACTATTGGTATCTTTACTGAGGGCCACTATTGGTAACTTTACTGATGGCCACTATTGGTAACTTTACTGATGGCCACTATTAGTAACTTTACTGATGGCCACCATTGGTAACTTTACTGATGGCCACCATTGGTAAGTTCACTGATGTCCACTATTGGTAACTTTACTGATGGCCACCATTGGTAACTTTGCTGATGTCCACTATTGGTAACTTTACTGATGGCCACCATTGGTAACTTAACTGATGGCCACCATTGGTAACTTTACTGATGGCCACTATTGGTAACTTTACTGATGCCCACTATTGGTAACTTTACTGATGCCCACTATTGGTAACTTTACTGATGGCCACTATTGGTAACTTTACTGATGGCCACTATTAGTAACTTTACTGATGGCCAATATAGGTATCTTTACTGAGGGCCACTATTGGAAATTTTACTGATGGGCACTATAGGTAACTTTACTGATGGGCACTGTAGGTAACTTTACTGATGGCCACCATTGGTAAGTTTACTGATGGCCACTATTGGTAACTTTACTGATGGCCACTATTGGTAACTTTACTGATGGCCACTATTGGTAACTTTACTGATGGCCACTATTAGTAACTTTACTGATGGCCACTATTGGTAACTTTACTGATGGCCACCATTGGTAAGTTTACTGATGGCCACTATTGATAACTTTATTGATGGCACTATTGATAACTTTACTGATGGCCACTATTGATAACTTTACTGATGGCCGTTATTGGTAAGTTTACTGATGGCGACCATTGGTAACTTTACTGATGGCCAATATTGATAACTTTACTGATGGACACTGTTGATAACTTTACTGATGCCCACTATTAGTAAGTTCACTGATGGCCACTATTGGTAACTTTACTGATGGCCACTATTGGTAATTTTACTTATGGGCATTATTGGCAACTTTACTGGTGGGCACTATTGGTAACTTTACTGATGGCCACTATTGGTAACTTTACTGATGGCCACCATTGGTAACTTTACTGATGGCCGCCATTGGTAACTTTACTGATGGCCACTATTGGTAACTTTACTGATGGCCACTATTATTAACTTTACTGGTGGCCACTATTGGTAACTTTACTGATGTGCACTATTGGTAGCTTTACTGATGACCACTACTAGTAACTTTACTAATGGCCACTATTGGCGACTTTACTGATGGCCACTAATGGAAACTTTACTGAGGCCACTATTAGTAACTTTACGGATGGCCAGTATTAGTAACTTTACAGATGGCCACTATTGGTAACTTTACTGATGGCCACTATTGGTAACTTTACTGATGGCCACTATTGATAAAATTACTGATGGCCACTATTGATATTTTTACTGAGGCCACTATTGGTAACTTTACTGATAGCCACTATTGGTAACTTTACTGCTGGCCACTATTAGTAACTTTACCGATGGCCACCATTGGTAACTTTACTGATGGCCGCCATTGGTAACTTTACTGATGGCCACTATTGCTAACTTTACTGATGACCACTATTAGTAACTTTACTGGTGGCCACTATTGCTAACTTTACTGATGCCCACTATTGGTAACTTTACTGATGGCCAATATTGGCAACTTTACTGAGGCCACTATTGGTAACTTTACTGATGGCGACTACTAATAACATTCCTAATGGCCACTATTGGCAACTTTACTGATGGCCACTATTGGTAAGCTTACTGATGGCCAATATTGGTAACTTTACTGATGGCCACTATTGGTAACTTTACTGATGGCCACTAATGGTAACTTTACTGATGGCCACTAATGGTAACTTTACTGATGGCCACCATTGGTAACTTTACTGATGGCCACCATTGGTAACTTTACTGATGGCCACCATTGGTAACTTTACTGATGGCCACCATTGGTAACTTTACTGATAGTTACTATTGGTAACTTTTCTGAGGCCACTATTGGTAACTTTACTGATGGACACTGTTGGTAACTTTAGTGATGGGCACTATTGGTAACGTTACTGATTGCCACTGCTAGTAACTTTACTGGTGGCCACTATTGGTAACTTTACTGATGGCCACTATTGCTAACACTAATGATGGCCACTATTGGTCATATTATTGATAGCACTATTGTTAATATTATTGATGGGCTCTCTGATTAATACTAATAATGGGCAGTATTGGTCATATTATTGATAGGCAGTATAGGTAATATTATGGGTTCTCTTATCTGTTTGGTTCTTTTCATTACCTGGTATACTGATGTCACTTTGTAGGGGGCAAGTGGGCAAGTATTAAAATTATCCAAAAAAATGCAAACAAATTCAACTTCACAGACAGCGTCACCAACCCTCCCTGCAGATGTGTCGGGCAAGACGGTGACAGGGGTCCAATCAGCAGCTGATCCCCATTATTATATCTGTACAGTGAATAGCGGTATTGTTGTATATTCACATTTAATCTTTTTGAAAACAGATTGTTGAAAGTTTTTGTAAAAAAAATGTGAGAAGTGTAAGCCTTGTGGTGTAGGTACAGTATACAGATCGTTGCAGTCATGTCATGTCCTCAGAGCTGATACAAATCATAGTGTTATTGCTCTAAGTCTCCGAGGGACAATTACCTGACAACCAGAAATGAGAAACTGTTGAAGGGAAAAAACACTAAATTACGTAAAGATCTCACAGTGAAGAGTTAATGACCATTAATTGTTACTGCAAGAAAACTTATTGCCAGAGGCTTTATTTCTACAGGGTATGGGTGAGCGGAGGATCAGCCAGAATAACACTGCGACCTCACGGCCTGCCCTTCATGGTGCAATTCTTGGGCCGTGTTCAGGGAAAATCTGTCATTAACCTGAATATATTAATGATGGAATGAGGAAAATGAAACCAGAAGTGAAGAGAGATGGTCAGAGAACACGGGGGTCGTCCAAAGGTGGAAATCCAGTTCACAGTGGAATTTCTTGAAAACATGAAAACTTGTCCTAAATATTCTGGTCCACAATATTTTTAATAAGCAGTTATATTCTTGTACATAGGGGGCAGTATTATAGTAGTTATATTCTTGTACATAGGGGGCAGTATTATAGTAGTTATATTCTTGTGCATAGGGGGCAGTATTATAGTAGTTATATTCTTGTGCATAGGAGGCAGTATTATAGTAGTTATATTCTTGTACATAGGAGGCAGTATTATAGTAGTTATATTCTTGTACATAGGGGACAGTATTATAGTAGTTATATTCTTGTATATAGGAGGCAGTATTATAGTAGTTATATTCTTGTAAATAGGGGGCAGTATTATAGTAGGTATATTCTTGTACATAGGGGCAGTATTATAGTAGTTATATTCTTGTACATAGGGGCAGTATTATAGTAGTTATATTCTTGTAAATAGGGGGCAGTATTATAGTAGTTATATTCTTGTACATAGGGGCAGTATTATAGTAGTTATATTCTTGTACATAGGGGGCAGTATTATAGTAGTTATATTCTTGTAAATAGGGGGCAGTATTGTAGTAGTTATAT
This sequence comes from Eleutherodactylus coqui, assembly GCA_035609135.1. NCBI lineage: Eukaryota > Metazoa > Chordata > Amphibia > Anura > Eleutherodactylidae > Eleutherodactylus > Eleutherodactylus coqui. The sequence continues at coordinate 34,088,786 of CM069405.1, forward strand.
TCTTGTACATGGGGGCAGTATTATAGTAGTTATATTCTTGTACATAGGGGGCAGTATTATAGTAGTTATATTCTTGTACATAGGGAACAGTATTATAGTAGTTATATTCTGGTACATAGGGGGCAGTATTATAGTAGTTATATTCTTGTACATAGGGGGCAGTATTATAGTAGTTATATTCTTGTAAATAGGGGGCAGTATTATAGTAGTTATATTCTTGTACATAGGAGGCAGTATTATAGTAGTTATATTCTTGTACATAGGGGCAGTATTATGTTAGTTATATTCTTGTACATAGGGGGCAGTATTATGGTAGTTATATTCTTGTACATAGAGGGCAGTATTTTAGTAGTTATATTCTTGTACATAGGGGGCAGTATTATAGTAGTTATATTCTTGTACATAGGGGGCAGTATTATGGTAGTTATATTCTTGTACATAGAGGGCAGTATTATAGTAGTTATATTCTTGTACATAGGGGGCAGTATTATAGTAGTTATATTCTTGTACATAGGGGGGCAGTATTATAGTAGTTATATTCTTGTACATAGGGGGCAGTATTATAGTAGTTATATTCTTGTACATAGGGAGCAGTATTATACTAGTTATATTCTTGTACATAGGGGGCAGTATTATAGTAGTTATATTCTTGTACATAGGCGGCAGTATTGTAGTAGTTATATTCTTGTACATTGGGGGCAGTATTATAGTAGTTATATTCTTTTACATTGGGGCAGTATTATAGTAGTTATATTCTTGAACATAGGAGCCAGTATTATAGTAGTTATATTCTTGTACAGAGGGAGCAGTATTATAGTAGTTATATTCTTGTACATAGGAGCAGTATTATAGTTGTTATATTTTTGTACATAGGAGCAGTATTATAGTAGTTATATTCTTGTACATAGGGGGCAGTATTATAGTAGTTATATACTTGTACATAGGAGCAGTATTATAGTAGTTATATTCTTGTACAGAGGGAGCAGTATTATAGTAGTTATAGTTTTTTACATAGGGAGCAGTATTATAGTAGTTATATTCTTGTACAGAGGGAGCAGTATTATAGTAGTTATATTCTTGGACATAGGAGCAGTATTATAGTAGTTATATTCTTGGACATAGGAGCAGTATTATAGTAGTTATATTCTTGTACATAGGGGGCAGTATTATAGTAGTTATATTCTTGTACATAGGGGGCAGTATTATAGTAGTTATATTCTTGTACATAGGGGGCAGTATTATAGTAGCTATATTCTTGTACATGGGAGGCAGCATTATAGTAGTTATATTCTTGTACATAGGAGGCAGTATTATAGTAGTTATATTCTTGTACATGGGGCAGTATTATAGTAGTTATATTCTTGTACATAGGGGGCAGTATTATAGTAGTTATATTCTTGTACATAGGAGCAGTATTAAAGTAGTTATATTCTTGTACATAGGAGCAGTATTATAGTAGTTATATTCTTGTACATAGGAGCAGTATTAAAGTAGTTATATTCTTGTACATAGGAGCAGTATTATAGTAGGTATATTCTTGTACATAGGGGCAGTATTATAGTAGTTGTATTCTTGTACATAGGGGACAGTATTATAGTAGTTATATTCTTGTACATAGGAGGCAGTATTATAGTAGTTATAGTCTTGTACATAGGAGGCAGTATTATAGTAGTTATATTCTTGTACATAGGGGGCAGTATTATAGTAGTTATATTCTTGTACATAGGAGGCAGTATTATAGTAGTTATAGTCTTGTACATAGGAGGCAGTATTATAGTAGTTATATTCTTGTACATAGGGGGCAGTATTATAGTAGTTATATTCTTGTACATAGAGGGCAGTATTATAGTAGTTATATTCTTGTACATAGGGGGCAGTATTATAGTAGTTATATTTTTGTACATAGGAGGCAGTATTATAGTAGTTATATCCTTGTACATAGGAGGCAATAATATAGTGGTTATTTTCTTGTACATAGGGAACAGTATTGATTTCAGTGAGAGCCGTGCCAGCAGTGTTCCTTCATAGTTTTCATGTCTTCAATACAAATCTACAATGTAGAAAATTAAGAAAAAAAAACTAGAAAAACATTGAATTAACAGGTGTGTCTAAACTTTTTCCTGGTACTACATATCCATGATACTTTTGACTGGTACTGTGTGTGTTTCCATGTCCTGTTCTATGGTATATTAATCTATTGTCATATTACTACATCCATGGCACCTTATAAACTGGAATGCAATGGATGTGGCCACATGGTGCTCCCCAGGATACACATTTAATATAAGGGATGCACTTTTTAGCTGTTCCAGGGGGTTATTATTTGACAGCAGGATTGCCTGTTAAAGGCCTCCTTTAAAAGAGCCAAGATATATCAAAAGGAGAGTGGTCAGGATGTGACATGTAGGAGGGTGACATAGAGATGTAGGACCAGGGGTCAAAACCAGGAGTAAATGAGGTACCAGAAAACAATCCCAAATAGTGAAACCGGAGCAGAATTACTTATTAGACAAAGTGGCACGGATGGAGTTCACTTTGAATAGACCGCGAGGAGCCAAGTCATTATTGAGCGCTGGATGCCTTGGCCAGCAGCAGAGCGGGGAGTCTTATAAAGGTCCAGTAGGGTTCTAGACGCCTACAAGTGTTTGCTGGAGTCAGGAGAGTTGGGTCAGGTTGCATGGCTAGATCTGCCATTCGATCTGGGAGTTGGAAGTTACTATGTGATCAGGACAACATCATTAAAGTTATTGTGAACTCAATGTCCAGACTGAGCTTAGACTTTTGTTTGGATTTACAGCAAGCATTAAGAAACTGTGAAGATCTCAGGACAATCATCCAAATACTAATCCCATTTCCTCAATCAATAAAGATTACTTTCTTTCCAATGAAGAAAAAGTTTCATGAACCCGAGTCCTGGCGAGACCCAACCTCGTTCATCTGCAATTCCTCATAGAGACTCTTCAGTCTTGAGGTTAGAAAGTTTCCCTTACAGACAATGTCTCCAATGACTCCCTTTATGCTTTCAGTCTACTCATACTTCTGTGAAACATTGATGACAAAGAAGAACTTATGAGAGTTTATGGGCCTTGAGGTCTGTTAATAACTCTTAGGCTTCATGCACACAAATGTACAATACAACCACCAAGTTGTATGAAGCCATAATAGGACAGCCCAGCCATTGACTTCTTTAGGACCCTTCTGCACTTCTGAGTGCCTCCAATTTCATATACAGGCATACAGAAGTATTTTCTAAAGACCCAGTCCATCCATCAGACTGGCTTTAGTGATTAGTAAATTGATCAGTTGCTCCCCCCCCTTAATCCTTTCCAAAGACTGAAATTAAGGCCACCAGGGACTTTACCCAAAACCTCATTCAATGCCCTAGACCACCAAGGACTTTACCATTAAAGGGTTTGGAACGGTGGGTTTATGTTAGTATGGTGAGTTTATGTTGGAATGGTTAGTTTATGGAATAATGGGTTTTTGTTACTCACTTATAGTCTTTATTGGAAATGTTTTCCTATTTCCATTAGTTTTTAAGCCCTGTTCCACATTCAGCTGGCTTTCTGTCCCCTCTGAACATCTCTCAAATCCGTATTTGTAATGTTGGTCACATACCTCACCATAGTTTACGATATTTTGAATGGGAGCACTGTCCAGAGGGAACAGGAAGCCGGTTGAGTGGGGGTGGGGTTGTATCTTGAAAACTAAGGACAGTGGGATACATTTTCAGTAAAGACTCTATTAATAAGTAATATAAACCCACCACACCCACTCGTTTCTAAAGTCTCTCCTAAAAGTAACCAACGTCTTTGACTCCTACCATATTTAGGCACTGCATGGTCGTGAATAGCAGTGGGAACTATAAGGCAATGTTATTTGGCCACTATATGGTATTATTTCAATGACGTATGGAAGTATCATTTAGGTACTGCATGGTGATATTAGTTGGATACCTTATTTCGGAGTTATTTAGACATTGAATGGCAGTATTGTGTAGGCATTTAATGCAAGTATTATTTGCCCTTTTGTGGCAGTATGGTGTAACATTAGGGTAGTAAAGTGCATTTTTAGCAGATCTTATATTAGTATTTTGAAATTCAGAACATAAAAATCTAAAAATGATGATCATAGGGATCTACTTCAGTTGGTGCCCAATGCCCCATTTTCCACAAATCTGGCTCTGCTTATCCATGAACTAGCAGGAAAGCTACAGTCTTGCACTAAGCCAAGGCATTAAAAAGGGTTGGGTTGTCCCAGACTGAGATATTATTGATCTATCCTCAGACTTTTCTAATATCTAATCTGTATCTCATCGCTTTCAGTTTCATCCCATTGCTTCTTGTCTTTCCTTCTGTAAATGAGAATAGGGCTGATCCCTCTGCACTGTGACAGCCCTTCAGATATATGTAGACATCTATTAAGTCTCTTTTCAGCCTTCTTTTTTGAAAGCTAAACATTCCCAGATCCTTTAACCGTTCCTCATAGGACATGATTTGCAGACCGCTCACCATCTTGGTAACTCTTCTCTAAACTTGCTCCAGTTTGTCTATGTCTTTTTTAAAGTGGGGTGCCCAGAACTGGACACAGTATTCCAGATGAGGTCTGACTAAGGAGGAGTAGAGGGGGATAATGATCTCACATGATCTAGACTCTATGCTTCTCTTAATACATCCCAGAATTGTGTTTGTCTTTTTGGTTGCTGCATCACATTGTTGACTCATGCTCAGCCTGTGATCTATTAGTATACCCAAGTCTTTTTCACATGTGCTGCTGCTTAGCTCAATTCCTAAAATATTGGGTCGTTATGTAATCTCTATATCTCACTTGTAGGGAGGGACTTTAAACATGTCTGTACAGGATGGAGTCTCATATACAGCAAAAACCTACAGGTAATAAAATGACAAACATCAAGACAGGAAGACAAGTTGTTATTAGGCAACATATTCTATCAAAGTTTGCTGAATACAAAAGAATGAGACTACAAGATGCAAAATACCAGTATTTTCCCAAAACAGAATCATTCAAAAATCAAAAGTAGTATTTTTTCCATATGTTAATACTTAAAGGGGTTGTCCCGCGCCGAAACGGGTTTTTTTTTTTTTCAACCCCCCCCCCGTTCGGCGCGAGACAACCCCGATGCAGGGAGGTAAAGAAAGCTCACCGGAGCGCTTACCTGAATCCCCGCGCTCCGTTGACTTCTCTACTCACCGCTGAAGATGGCCTCTTCCTCCGTGGACCGCAGCTCTTCTGTGCGGTCCACTGCCGATTCCAGCCTCCTGATTGGCTGGAATCGGCACGTGACGGGGCGGAGCTACACGGAGCTACACGGAGCCCCATAGAAGACTGCAGAAGACCCGGACTGCGCAAGCGCGGCTAATTTGGCCATCGGAGGGCGAAAATTAGTCGGCACCATGGAGACGAGGACGCCAGCAACGGAACAGGTAAGTATAAAACTTTTTATAACTTCTGCATGGCTCATAATTAATGCACAATGTACATTACAAAGTGCATTATTATGGCCATGCAGAAGTGTACAGACCCACTTGCTGCCTCGGGACAACCCCTTTAATGAGGCTCATTTGGCCCCAATAACATTAAATAATCTCTCTGCTATACTTTCTACTAACATCTCATACACTTGAGCTGGTATTTCCCTCCATTCATCCTGCAAACGTCTGTCGAGCTCTCTCATAGAAAATGGATGCCGTTCATATTTCCTGTTCCGATGTTCCAGTTCTTTCCAAAGATGTTCAGTAGGACTCAGGTCGGGACTCTGCGCAGCCACTCCAATTGTGGATCACCTATATCTTCAGACCAATGTCACACAGTGTTGGATGTGTGGCAAGACGCCTCCATGTTAATAGTTTTTACCCCTACAACCAACACACCGCGAGACCATATCATGTAACGCATCCCCAGACTATAATAGAACCTTTGCGGTACTTAACTATTGGCACAACACATTCCGGCAGAAGACGTTCCTCAGGATCTTCCACACCCAGGTACATCCATCTGATGTGAAGATGGAGTAGTGTGATTCATCAGTCCATAGAACATTCTTTCATTGACCAACTGTCCAATGACGACACTCCTTTCACCGTTGTAGATGGGCTAATGCATTGTCCTTCGGGATGGACGGCTTGTGTGCAGTGGCATAACCCATATATCTAATAGCATGCAGTTCCCATTACAAACTATGGCTGACAGCTCCAAGGGTCTGCATCTAATGTAGCATGGTTTATGACATGCTAAATAATGCATGATAATAAGACATGATCCATTCTACTGATAGAGGTGTTCAAATACTTTCGGTAGAATAGTATCAAGCCTCAATTTTCAAGCACCCTTAGAACAGTTCCATCATAGATGGGGTATAAATGCCATGGTACCATGGTGAGGCATGGCATTAAGAAAAATTGAGGAGCATCAAGTAGAGTAAGGGAAGAGATTGAGTATGAAAGAGTAAAGATTAAAGGGGCATTTCCAAGATCAACTTTTACCACCCACCCACAGGGACTGCCGGAAAACAGCCACGTTCTAGCACCCGGCTATATTTGGTATCCCACTGAAATGAAAATGTTCCTTGTTCCTGCTCCGGGTTCCCTAAATGGCTCCACCCTATCCGTTTATTAAATATCCTTTTTAATGTGGCCCAGCACCTCCCATTCTTGCATGATTATTGTGCTCCAGTCCTGTAGTCAAGCTATCTGCTCCTCGATACTGTGAACTGACATGCCCATGTACCAACCTCTGGCCTTAATTGACTACGCTACCTGCCTGCACTGGTCACAATAAGAGGCTCCAAACCTGGACCTGATTCGTGACAGCTGGCTACTACACAGGGGTTGAAGCAGGGGTTTCCACTCTGAACTTGGTGTATCCCAGCACTGACAGTGGGCACTGCCTGGAAAACCCCTTAAATGTTTGGATACATCACAGAAGGGGAAATATAGGAACATAAAAACAATCACAGAAAACGGCCATATACTTACTGACTAAGGAATGCATATAGATGCATCCTCCTCTCACCATGCAGGGAGCAGACTACCAGATGAGGGAGCTAACTGCACCTGTGTGGGACACCGATGAGACAGCCACTCACACTACCTCTTGATATAGAGGGGGGTGGCTGCTTGGAATGAACCATGAAGTGGTTAGTGGGCTCATGTACCTTGGCCAAAATCCAACCAATGCCTTGCATTTATTGCTTATCATTCACATGCAGCGTGGCTTTAAGACTCCAGGGGGAGCCCAGGGTGGCAGTACCTATGTGCTTCACTGTTTGAAGTGCAGGGCAACCCGCTGAATTATTATGGCGTCATAAATAGGTTGCTGGTCTGCATGGTGAACTACATATATCAGAATGGTCTGCCACTTTGTATCCACTCTGTGTGGGAGTGTACGCCAAGCAGCCACCCCCCTCATTATCAAGAGGCAGTGTGAGTGGCTGTCTCATCGGTGTCCCGCACAGGTGTTATTGGCTCCTCCATTGGGTAGTCAGCTACCTGCATGGTGAGAGGAGGATGCATCTATATGCACTCCTTAGTGAGTAAGTATATGGCCGTTTTCTGTGATTGGCATTAAATGTTTGGTATGCAACTGTTTAAACTTGGTATACGTTACAGTCCCTGTTGTGACTGTGGGGGCCTTGATTGAAGGTCTTGAAGGCAATTGGAGGTTGGCATGAGGTCTACGTAAGAGGTTGGGTGTGGGAGCAGAAGTCGATAACCTGCCATATTGCTGAGTACCCCCTTACCAAAAAGACTCTGTGTGCATGTCACCCACGGGCTTACGAGAGGGATCGTGGAGCCACACCAGGTGTACTGGGTTATACAAAACACTGTAACTAGATACTGTAAGAGCCACAAGGCCGTGTCTTTGTTGCAAGCAAGTAAAGACTGTTACATTGTTGACTGCAACAAGTGTTTGAGTCTCTCTAACTACCCACCTGACGGGGCCAACACACGGTACAGAATGCACATTTTTGTCTGACCTCGGACCTTCGAACACATCTCATTGCAAATCTGATAGGAAAAGCGAAAACAACCATCGCTGTTTGGCTTCGCAATTTAGTTTTTAAATAACAAATGGCAGATAAATGATAGAATAATAATGTTCCCGGCAGAATGAACCGTAACAGGAAGAAAATCAAATCTCATCACGGTCATTTATTTTCAATTACGATGAGAAAAACGCTCAATTTGTAGCGGCTGCAGTGGGGCTTCATGAAGACTCCTCCCGAGGCTTGGTCTGGTCCCCATATTGCATCTACAAAATCCGGATATGTGACTAAGAACCTTCCCAGAAGTAAATTGGACTCAGGACGTACCTCTAGCTTTCCGGAACGGCAGATGGACTCATGGGAACGAAGCAGGTCGGGAAATTAACTCGCAGTGAAAAGGTGAGATGGTGAAGCAGCAGGAAGAAAGCTCATTGATCTCCCATTGACGGGCTCTAAATGAACTTTTGTGGCAGGAGGTTCTGCATCAATTACCGAGATCTATGGAAGGAAATGAAGAGAAATAGGATAAGACACGCTTTTCTGATAACGTCGAAATACCCAATTACATTAAACAATTAAGTGCACTGAGCCGGTATCGACCGGTGTATGCTCGGATCACCAGGGGCATTCAATTCTTTAAGGGCCCACCATCGAGATGGGGAATAATATTTTTATGTTATAGTCAAAGTTGAGGATGAAATAGATTTTGGTTTGTAGTATAGAAATAATCGCTTCTAAAGTCATTTAAGGTTTACGGAAAAATTTTAACTTTTTTAGGAGCTTCGATCCATTGGAGGCCGGGATACTGAGACCCATTTGTAGGAATGAAGGGGCAGAAGAGCTCAGCTGATCGCTGTGGCTCTTCGGCTTTGATTCTAAGTGAGATTGGGTTAGTGGTTTACCAACTCTACCAGGAGTGATAAAAAAAGTTTTCTTTTGTGGAACGAGTTGTATTTGTTAATGGTACTCGTTAATGTACCATATAATATACTGAAAAATGTAAAAAAAATTCTAAATGGAGTGAAATGAAAAAAAAACACAATTTCGCCATCTTTGGAGGTGCATTGTTTCTATGGCGTAGGTAGGAACTATTAGGGGTTGATCCAGGGAACAGTCTGATTGCCATTAGGGAGTCGGGAAGGAATTTTTCCCCCAAAAGGGCTAATTGGCTTCTGCTCTTGTTTTTTTTTTTGCCTTCCTCTGGATCAACAACACAGGAGGATAAACAGGCTGGACTAGATGGACATTGTCTTCATTCGGCCTTACGAACTATGTTACTATGTATGTATACCGTATATAGTATGTAGGGTCGAAAAAATACATATGTCCATCCAGTTCAGTCTATTACCCCACCCACCCAATGCTGATTCAGAGTAAGACCAAAAAGACTGGGGTAGAAAATTTGTTTATGTTAATTAAGAAAAACATATATATATATAAAAGGAAATTCTGTCATCTTCTCACCCCCATAACCTTTTCGACTTACCATCAATGGCCCAAGAGCAGCTCGGTCCCATTCAAGTGAATGGCAAGGTATGGTGCTGTTTCTGACCTGCAGTTCGCTCATTTGTAGCCGGATGATCAGCGGTTTCTACTGGTACCATTTTGGAGTACATGCAGCATTTTGATGGTTTTCCATTACATTTTTTATTAGAGAAAGGGAAACCCAAAAACTCAATTCTTGTGCAGAACAAATGATGCGCTATTTGATAGATTGGACTTTTAAGGACACGGTAATATCACTTGTGTTTTTGGTTATTTTTATTTTGTCTTTTTTTAGTCTCCTAAGGAGACTTGAACCTGTGATCTCTTGATCAATCATATAGTCTAATACAATACCATAGTATAGCATAATACTGTATTCTGACAGGCAGCTATGACAACCAAACAGCATCTTGCAATCTCATCACGAGGGGGCTAGAGGGGATCCCCGAACGCCAATCGGGGCATTTATATTCTGCTACTAGAATTGACAGCGAAATTTAAAGCTTAAACAGCCATTATCAGCGTGAGTGCTGATCATGGCTGTAACACGCCAGTGCCGGCTGTCAAAGACAGCCAGCACCCGCCAGTGATTATCCTGTCCATCCATACAAGTCTTGGTATATCACTAGGATATGGCGTCACTTGAGGATTGTGGTGGTCTAACTGCCTTTACTCCCACCAGTCATGAAGCTGAAGGACCAAGGCATTTTATCCACATAGTAACCCCCCTCCACCCAATGTGTGTAGGCGAATAGGGTCAAGCTGCACTATCTGTACATTGGCTGGACAGAGAGAAATGTATTACAACTTGTCCATCTAGCAGTTGGCCAACGTCCTACTGGTAGACCGCCATTAGCTATGGCTGGAATATCCTTTCAATAGACTGCTATAGGGCACATTGTTCGTTTTTGGAGAGGGTGAAAACGTTTCTGGGGCTGATGGACTTCTTTTTTTTTAGAAACCTCCCTCTTTTTGAGGTAGATAAAGCCCAATTGACTTCGCTTCTGGAAATGGTACTTTAACAATGGTAAGAATATAAATACCTAAATTCAGTTCTCCTCTGGGGCATCACCCCCGTAGTGTGTAAGATGGATTCGGGATGATGGTTTTTATTTTCATTATGTTGAATTTTTGTAAAACTTGATGTCACTAATGGATTCGATAAACCTTGACTAGTCATAAAGGGTCAGCAGGTAGGAGTAGTGAGCAGAAGAGTAAACCACTCAACTGTCATTCATTCCCTGCCACCTCCGAGCAAACCTTCTATTCAATTTCCCTCTTCTTATCCATTTACAATATAAAACACATTAACATTCACCTTCCGGCAATAAAACACATTTCGCTTGATATATATGACTCAATCTAGATTGCAGAAGACTGTGAAAATCAGGACTTCAGCTGGCCGCGCGGCATCATTTCCTCTACTGTCCAGCTGATGGTTGCTAAGAGAAGTAACTGCGGTCAAAAAGTTGATGGGCCGAAATTAATCCCTTAAGGATATTTCGACCTTCAGGACGCAGCATATTTTTCCATTTTTGCATCACCACATTCCAAGAGGCATAATCATCGGAGTTACTTATGCATATGTGTGCAATCATTCAGACTCATATTCAACAGGCATGAGTTGTGCAGAATTAGAAGAACATGGCCGGCTTTCTTCCAAAATCAGTACCATGGCTGTGAAGATAGAGGGGTTGGGTCAAGCAAAGGGGAATCTCCAAACTCCGGAGGGGCAGCATAGGCTGGAGTGGAGACTGACAATGCTAGACCCAGGCCCCCTAGCATATATTGTAGCGAACGAAGCTGAGCTGCAGTACTACCCTCAACCTGTGAACAGCTGTGGCGCTCTCTTTAGAAGAAGGCAGCCATGTTTTTCTAATCCTGGGCAATCCCTTTACAGTCAATGGGAGGGCAATAGATTAGCACCATCTTGGGCAACAAATTCCCTTATATATGCTTTAAATATTAGGGTGGTGCAGCACGATCTAGGTATGGGTACGGGGGGTGTGTGGGGTGGAGGCCCAGCGGGGGCCCCTGAGCTGAACCTTTGCACCCAGGCCCCTGAGCCTTTAGGTACGCCCCTGGTCTGAACCATTTGCAGGCGCTTTAAATAATAATATCTATCTATTCTGCCATGCTTTTATATCTTTTTACAGCATAAATGAATGATACATGTTCACTGGGTGGTACGATTATGATGATACCAAATTTATTATTGTTTTTTAGGTTTTTCCACTTTTGCAGAATAAAACGCCCATTACATGGACGACCCTCCGTGAAGGCTTGTTTTTTGCGTGACGAGCCATAGTTTTTATTGGTAACATTATTATTAGTACATTTTTTGGGAGACCAAATAAGCATTGTGCCTTGTTTTTTTTAAGCTTTTTACAGTTTTTGCTATGCAGGATTATTAGTGTGTTGATTACCACACTACTATAATACACGATAATGACAAATATGTGGGATTTTAAATTTTTTTTTTATATACAAACAGGAATGTGCGTAAAAAAACATTTTTTTGCGTCTTTTGTTGTTTTTTTAAAGATTTTTTACATCCCTGTAGGGAATATGAACCATAAAGGCTCTGATCGTTATGATAATGCATTGCAGTTCTTTTGCACTGCAATGCCTTATCACCTACAATAGGGATCATACCCATGGCAGCCCGGGCACCAGTGCACGCTCCCTCTATGAGCCCTTTACATACAGAGATGTACATTGATTACGGCATGTAGGGTATTAACAGCGGGGATTGCTATCCTCAGCGATCCCCGCTATTGCAGCAGGAGGCCTGTTAGCAGCCACAGTTGACTCCCGCTGCAGGATGGCGTGAGCTCACTTCAGAGCCTGCGCCATCTACAGGACGTCCAAGCTTACGTCCTGTTGCGTTACGTACCATACGCCCAGGACGTCAACTTATGTCATGTAATGTTACGGAGTTACTGTACATATGTTTACATGCATTTCCCATGTTTTTTGGGTATCCTCCTATCTCGCACTGTCCTTGTCCATCACTTACCAAATCTTGCTTATTCTACTACCTATCCAAGCTAAACTGAAAAAGGGGTTCTATGCCCCAAAAGGTAACTTTACTTCTAAATGCTGAAATGAAAGAAAAGTTGAATTTCACTCCTTCTCGCCTTCTAGTCGTCTTTGGAGGTTTGTACCGTGTCACCAGTTTTGGTTGCCTTTTGTATCTGTTTTTGCAGCGTTCACCTAGTTGGCAGCACCTCCATACCATCTCGCATCTATGGACATCTTCACGGCCTTCACATAATATTTCAGACTTTTACTTATATTTCGGGCTTGCCCCACCCATTTTTTCTTCTGCACCAATCAAACTGCAGGAATTGGGCCATGTAAAAGGGCCCCTCCTCAGCACTTGCCTAGATGACCCTCTAGTTAAGGCCCCTTTACATGGACTAATGATCCGGCAGGAACATTCATTCGTACGGGGCTTGAATGATTGGAATGATAGTTCGTCCCCCATGTAGCTAATATCCGCCTTTGTGAAGGCCATTTTAACAGGCGCCAATCTTGTTGATCAGCGCTCACTAAATGGCAGCAATCAGCCCGTGTAAAAGGACCCTTAGTCACCGAATGCTGCTGCTGCCTCCTTGACCTTCAGTCTTTGTTGGATCTACTCTATTAGGAATGTAATCCGAGCGCTTATTCATCATCATGAAAAGAATTTATACCGTGCGATTAGCCGGCCATTAAGAGATGATTTCCCAATAACTGGCATGCTATTGTACAGGTAAGGCCTATTATACAGTATTGGCCTCTTTGATGAGTCATTAGCTTATCTAGAAAACACTTTGCATATGTGACTCACGTCGTTATCAAGACTTTTAATAGCTTTTAGAAACTTTATGAGGTTTTCTACAAAGAAAAATGTTTCAGCCGCAGAGAATTCTTGAAATTTTTCTACTAAACGCTTTCCTTTGAGAAAACCAGACCTGCGAGTCGCGGAGCACGGTGCCATAAATCACATGCATATATGTCAAGAACATGGACCTACAGATGTAGCAATTGTTAACTTGACATTTAGCATGTTATGATAATGCAACTATAATGTACTACAATCCTGTAAAATACATTATCATGATACGCCGGTCATGTTAATGATTGCTACATCTGTATGGTTATCAGGGTTAATGCCAGCCACAACGGTAGAAATAGGTCAGTTGCACAAAAAAGAGCTATTAAGGATAGAAGCCCAGGCAACTGCTGTATGGGCCAATATAGGGACTCATTCACTTGTCCTTTCTCGAGGCTATGAGACCCCTCAATCGATAATGACAAAGTTAGCAAACGACTGAAACAGTACTGACCAAAAAGTAATACACTGTAAAGAATGGCAAACTGGTGTCTAGAAATAGAGGGGTGTCATGCATGAACAAATGAGGGTTTCATTTGCAAAATTGCTCTATGCATAACCATCTGTACAACCAATAATAATAGCAAAAAAAACCCTAAAAAAATAAATATTCCCTTTTCTACATTATAGAGTAATTAAACTTTGCGTACAAGACTATAAATGCAGTAATACCGCCCTCTATATAAATGAATATAACTACTCTAATACTGCCCCTATGTACAAGAATATAACTACTATAATACTGCCTGCTATGTACAAGAATATAACTACTATAATACTGCTCGTATGTACAAGAATATAACTACTATAATACTGCCCCCTATGTACAAGAATATAACTACTATAATACTGCCCCCTATGTACAAGAATATAACTACTAAAATACTGCCCCCTATGTACAAAAATATAACTACTATAATACTGCCCCCTATGTACAAGAATATAACTACTATAATACTGCCCCCTATGTACAAGAATATAACTGCTATAATACTGACCCCCTATGTGCAAGAATATAACTACTATAACACTGCCCCCTATGTACAAGAATATAACTACTATAATACTGCCTCCTATGTACAAGAATATAACTACTATAATACTGCCTCCTATGTACAAGAATATAACTACTATAATACTGCCTCCTATGTACAAGAATATAACTACTATAATACTGCCTCCTATGTACAAGAATATAACTACTATAATACTGCCCCCTATGTACAAGAATATAACTACTTTAATACTGCCCCCTATGTACAAGAATATAACTAGTATAATACTGCCACTATGTACAAGAATATAACTACTATAATACTGCTCCTATGTACAAGAATATAACTACTATAATACTGCCCCTATGTACAAGAATATAACTACTATAATACTGCCTCCTATGTACAGGAATATAACTACTATAATACTGCTCCTATGTACAAGAATATAACTACTATAATACTGCTCCTATGTACAAGAATATAACTACTATAATACTGCCCCCTATGTACAAGAATATAACTACTATAATACTGCCCCTATGTACAAGAATATAACTACTAAAATACTGCCCCCTATGTACAAAAATATAACTACTATAATACTGCCCCCTATGTACAAGAATATAACTACTATAATACTGCCCCCTATGTACAAGAATATAACTGCTATAATACTGACCCCCTATGTGCAAGAATATAACTACTATAATACTGCTCCTATGTACAAGAATATAACTACTATAATACTGCCTCCTATGTACAAGAATATAACTACTATAATACTGCCCCCTATGTACAAGAATATAACTACTATAATACTGCCCCCTATGTACAAGAATATAACTAGTATAATACTGCCACTATGTACAAGAATATAACTACTATAATACTGCTCCTATGTACAAGAATATAACTACTATAATACTGCTCCTATGTACAAGAATATAACTACTATAATACTGCCCCTATGTACAAGAATATAACTACTATAATACTGCCTCCTATGTACAGGAATATAACTACTATAATACTGCTCCTATGTACAAGAATATAACTACTATAATACTGCTCCTATGTACAAGAATATAACTACTATAATACTGCCCCCTATGTACAAGAATATAACTGCTATAATACTGCTCCCTATGTGCAAGAATATAACTACTATAATACTGCCCCTATGTACAAGAATATAACTACTATAATACTGTCCCATATGTACAAGAATATAACTACTATAATACTGCCCCTATGTACAAGAATATAACTACTATAATACTGCCCCTATGTACAAGAATATAACTACTATAATACTGACCCCTATGTACAAGAATATAACTACTATAATACTGCTCCCTATGTACAAGAATATAACTTCTATAATACTGCCCCCTATGTACAATAATATAACTACTATAATACTGCCCCCTATGTACAAGAATATAACTACTATAATACTGCCCCCTATGTACAAGAATATAACTGCTATAATACTGACCCCCTATGTGCAAGAATATAACTACTATAATACTGCCTCCTATGTACAAGAATATAACTGCTATAATACTGCTCCCTATGTGCAAGAATATAACTACTATAATACTGCCCCTATGTACAAGAATATAACTACTATAATACTGTCCCATATGTACAAGAATATAACTACTATAATACTGCCCCTATGTACAAGAATATAACTACTATAATACTGCCCCTATGTACAAGAATATAACTACTATAATACTGACCCCTATGTACAAGAATATAACTACTATAATACTGCTCCCTATGTACAAGAATATAACTTCTATAATACTGCCCCCTATGTACAATAATATAACTACTATAATACTGCCCCCTATGTACAAGAATATAACTACTATAATACTGCCCCCTATGTACAAGAATATAACTGCTATAATACTGACCCCCTATGTGCAAGAATATAACTACTATAATACTGCCTCCTATGTACAAGAATATAACTACTATAATACTGCCTCCTATGTACAAGAATATAACTACTATAATACTGCCTCCTATGTACAAGAATATAACTACTATAATACTGCCCCCTATGTACAAGAATATAGCTACTATAATACTGCCCGCTATGTACAATAATATAACTAGTATAATACTGCCACTATGTACAAAAATATAACTACTATAATACTGCCTCCTATGTACAGGAATATAACTACTATAATACTGCTCCTATGTACAAGAATATAACTACTATAATACTGCTCCTATGTACAAGAATATAACTACTATAATACTGCCCCCTATGTACAAGAATATAACTAGTATAATACTGCCACTATGTACAAGAATATAACTACTATAATACTGCTCCTATGTACAAGAATATAACTACTATAATACTGCTCCTATGTACAAGAATATAACTACTATAATACTGCCCCTATGTACAAGAATATAACTACTATAATACTGCCTCCTATGTACAGGAATATAACTACTATAATACTGCTCCTATGTACAAGAATATAACTATAATACTGCTCCTATGTACAAGAATATGACTACTATAATACTGCTCCTATGTACAAGAATATAACTACTATAATACTGCCCCCTATGTACAAGAATATAACTGCTATAATACTGCTCCCTATGTGCAAGAATATACCTACTATAATACTGCTCCTATGTACAAGACTATAACTGCTATAATACTGCTCCCTATGTACAAGAATATAACTACTATAATACTGCCCCTATGTACAAGAATATAACTACTATAATACTGCTCCCTATGTACAAGAATATACCTACTATAATACTGCCCTCTATGTACAAGAATATAACTACTATAATACTGCCTCCTATGTACAGGAATATAACTACTATAATACTGCTCCTATGTACAAGAATATAACTACTATAATACTGCTCCTATGTACAAGAATATAACTACTATAATACTGCCCCCTATGTACAAGAATATAACTACTATAATACTGCCCCCTATGTACAAGAATATAACTACTAAAATACTGCCCCCTATGTACAAAAATATAACTACTATAATACTGCCCCCTATGTACAAGAATATAACTACTATAATACTGCCTCCTATGTACAAGAATATAACTACTATAATACTGCCTCCTATGTACAGGAATATAACTACTATAATACTGCTCCTATGTACAAGAATATAACTATAATACTGCTCCTATGTACAAGAATATGACTACTATAATACTGCTCCTATGTACAAGAATATAACTACTATAATACTGCCCCCTATGTACAAGAATATAACTGCTATAATACTGCTCCCTATGTGCAAGAATATAACTACTATAATACTGCTCCTATGTACAAGACTATAACTGCTATAATACTGCTCCCTATGTACAAGAATATAACTACTATAATACTGCCCCTATGTACAAGAATATAACTACTATAATACTGCTCCCTATGTACAAGAATATACCTACTATAATACTGCCCTCTATGTACAAGAATATAACTACTATAATACTGCCTCCTATGTACAAGAATATAACTACTATAATACTGCCTCCTATGTACAAGAATATAACTACTATAATACTGCCCTCTATGTACAAGAATATAACTACTATAATACTGCCCCTATGTACAAGAATATAACTACTATAATACTGCTCCTATGTACAAGAATATAACTACTATAATACTGTCTGCTATGTACAAGAATATAACTATAATACTGCTCCTATGTACAAGAATATGACTACTATAATACTGCTCCTATGTACAAGAATATAACTACTATAATACTGCCCACTATGTACACGAACATAACTACAGAAGAAGAACTTGAAGAACTAGCTTTAAAAGTAGGCTATTTCCCTATACCCTGCTCAGCTAGCGAAGAGAAGACAGACGTTCTACACAGGAAATTTGATTACAAACTTAAATTAAACAGGGCCCTGGAGTACTGCGCTGTGTGAAGCACGTGTTTTACATGAGTGCCCTACTTTAAAATTAACTAGTTTCACACTTACACTTTTAACTGAAAGTGCGAACAAAGAAAAAAATGCTAATATAAGAGCTACTGAGCTCAAAAACTTCTGCCATGTATTAATGAGAAATCTGCCACGTACAGTAAAATGAAAATGTTATATTGTATCTATATGAACAAGATATGAGCAGTCTAGTTTAGGGCTCAGTCTGGAGTCCAAAACATGAGGTAACCATCTGCTGGTACACAGCTAATAAGATTATTATATTGTATCTATATAAACAGGAGACTATCAGTCTAGTTCAGAGCTCAGCCTGGAGTCAAGAACATGTGAATGATAACTGACTCCTACTCAGGCAGCTTTGTATCTATATAAACAGGAGATGACCAGTCTAGTTCAGAGTCCATAACATGAGATGACCATCAGCTGCTCACAGAGCTGATGGATTTATTTTATTGTATCTATATATACAAAGGATTTGCAGTCTAGTTCAGAGCTCAGCCTGGAGTCCAGAACATGAGAGATGACTACCTCCTGCTCATATAGCTTTGTAGCTGTATAAACAGAAGATGAGCAGCCTAGTTCAGAGCTCAGCCTGGAGTGCAGAACATGAGAGATGACTACCTCCTGCTCATATAGCTTTGTATCTGTATAAACAGAAGATGAGCAGCCTAGTTCAGAGCTCAGCCTGGAGTGCAGAACATGAGAGAGATTACATTATATCTAAACATAGAAACATTAAAAGTCGACAGCAGAAAAAGACTAAATGATCAATCTAGTCTGCCCTTATATTGTTCCCCATACAGAATGTAGTGAAAAAGCCAGATCCATTATTATATCTCAATTCTGGTATCCTATAATGAAATACCAATATTGTACATGAATAGGAAGACACAGATGTACTACATGATGGCGTGGTGCACGGCCCCTGGTCGCACCGCATCAAGGATTTTACAGACCCCTGTAAGAGATAGAGAGTAAAAGCCAATTACAAAGTTGAAAAGTAGCATGTGAGGAGCATAAGTCCACTTTCCTTGTTTACCTAAATCTATTGGGACCGCTGCATTGGCTGAAGTAAGGAAAGCAGACTTGAAGTGGCCTCATTCTTCTACGATAGAGGCAGATTATCCAGAAAGCTATCCACTATTGTCTGCAGGAGATCCAGGTACCAAATTGTGTTGAGAGTCCTTGGAATGAAAACATGTCCAACAACGTCTCATCGCATGTATCGTAGCAGAAGGAGGCCAGTTTAAGTATGTTTTTCATACTTCAGTCATAGCAGTGCTCCCATGCAGAAAGTGGATTTCTGCTTCTTACAGGCTACTCTTCAACTTTGCAATAGGGTTTTACTCTATACCTTTTACAGGGGCTACAACTAGAGATGAGCGAGCACGCTCGGATAAGTCAGTTACTCGAGCAAGCCCCGCTCTTCTTGAGTAACTGCATTCTTCTCTGAGTGTGCTCGGGAGGGGGGGGGGGGGTAACAGGGGAGAGATCTCTCTCTCTATTCCCCCCGCTACACTCTGCCGCCCCCATAGCACGCTTGGAAAAGAATGCAGTTACCCGGATAACTGACTTATCCGAGCGTGCTCGCTCATCTCTAGCTACAACACAAAATTGAAATACATGTTGAGGAGCCCCCGAGGGCCAGTTTGCCATACTGTTGTGTAGCACATCCATGCCTACCCATTAAAATATACTATTTTTATTTCAGTATAGAACACCTGTATTGAGGTGTAGCGTTGGATCAGTCTTCTTGACTACACACTGCATAAACAGTTTAGTTCAGAGCTCATATTGATGGCTTGAACTTGAGAGAGATGACTATCTCCTACTCACACAGCTGATGCAAATTTTATATTATATCTATGTTAGCAGAAAATGATCAGTCTGTCTCTTATCTGTGAGCTCAGCTTGGAGTCTAGAACATGAGAGAGATGACTGACTGCTGCTCAGAAAGCTGATGGAATTACTGTATTGTATGTAGCAGGAGATGGGCAGCCTAGTTCAGAGCTCAGTCTGAAGTCCAGAACATAAGAGAGAGGAATGCCTTTTGCTCACACAGCTGATAAATTATATTGTATCTAAGTAAGAGATAAGTAGACAAGATGAAGAGTTTAGTCTGGGGACCACAACTTTAAGGAGAGATGACCATCCCCTGTTTACACAGCTGATTGAATTATTATATTGTATCTATATAAATAGAACAGGAGATTAACAATCTAGTTCAGAGCTCAACTTGGTGTCCAGAACATGAAAGAGATGACTTTCTCCTCCTCATACAACTTTGTAAGTATGTAAACAGAAGATAAGCAATCTAATTCAGAGTTTAGCCTGGGGTCCAGGACATGAGAGAGATGACTCTTGTTAAAACAGCTATTGTAATTTTTGTATAGTATCTATATAAAAGCAGAGGATCAGTCTAGTTCAGAGCTCAGCGTAGGGTCGACAACAGGGGAAAGATGTCTGCTTCCTGCTCAAATACCTGATGGAATAGCATCTATATATTGTATCTATATGATAAGAAGATGACCAGTCTAGTTCAGAGTTCATATTGGTGTTTAGGATTTGAGAAAGCTGACTTTCTTCCTCTTAGAAAGCTAATGGCATTATTGTATTGTATCTATCAGTAGATAAGCAGTCTAATTCAGAGCTCATCCTGAAGTCCAGAACATTCCTGCCCATATCACAGGGTACTAGAGCTTCCATGCCCCCCGCATCACATTTTGTATCCAAGCTAGAGGCGGTACAACGGGGTACTAGAGCCTCCATGGCCACCCCTGTCACATCTTGTCTCTAAGCTAAAGGTATTAACAGGGTACTAGAGCCTCCATGTCTGACTGTATCACATCTTGTATCCAAGCTAGTGGCGGTAGAACAGGGTACTAGAGTTTCCATGCCCACTATATCACATCTTGTATCTTAGCTAGAGGTGGTACAACAGGGTACCAGAGCCTCCATGTCTGATTGTATCACATCTTGTATCCACGCTAGCGGTGGTTGAACAGGGTACCAGAGCCTCCATGCCCACCAGTATCACATCTTGTATCCAAGCTAGAGGCGGTACAACAGGGTACTAGAGCCTCCATGCCCACTATATCACATCTTGTATATTAGCTAGAGGCGGTACAACAGGGTGCTAGAGCCTCCATGCCCACCCGTATCACATCTTGTATATTAGCTAGAGGCGGTACAACAGGGTACTAGAACCTCCATGTCTGACTGTATCACATCTTGTATCCAAGCTAGCGGTGGTAGAACAGGGTACCAGAGCCTCCATGCCCACCAGTATCACATCTTGTATCCAAGCTAGAGGTGGTACAACAGGGTACTAGAGCCTCCATTCCCTCCTGCATCACATCTTGTATATTAGCTAGAGGCGGTACAACAGGGTACTAGAGCCTCTCTACAAGGGGTCAGTTTCCCATAATAAATGACCCTTTTGCCTTTATAATGTAATCACCTATAACAACGTTATAATAACACAGAGAGAGTTTTATTCCATCCGACAACTTCTAGGGGCGGGAGATTACTGACAGTGATTGTATATATATATACTCCTACTAGCGGAGGGATTGGTTCTGACTGTATTGGTTCTGAAGGAGTGTATTTGAATCAGCGATGAGCGGTCTAGATGAGGATTTTAGGCTTGCGCCCAGAACTTTAGGCAGAGGTGACCGTCTCCCGCTCACACAGCTGCGGGGATTGTTAGAATGTATGTAATGGAAAGTAAATGTAAATGTAATGTAAAGGTTTTACAGAATATTTGTAGAAGACACTTCACTTTTTAATAAAGATTGACTCTAAACTAATCAAAATCCAATTAGCGGCAGAGAACTGGAATGCACCTAGACTTCAGGACAGGCTTGGATGCTGTCATAAGGCGCCGCTCTCAGCCTCAAGCTGATTAGCCATTAAAGAGCCCCACTTAAAACCTAGAAAGTCCCATTATAAATAGTGACATCTAATCCTCGTCGCCCGTGCCTCCACTACTCAGGCCTGTGTTACCCTGTGAGATCTACGGAGAAGGCAAGAAATATTATCTTAGCAAATATAGGTCAGCACCTCATGGGGGCGGGGGGAGCAGTTGGCGCAAGTCTTAGGAAAGTTTACTAGTTCAATAGTTTGCTCTCCTTCTTTACGGTGGTTTGGGCTCGGATCAAGCTTTCTACTCCATTCACATCCAAAGTGAGTGTAAGAATCAGTTTTTTTGCTACTTGGAATCTGACAAGAGGGTCGGGTCATGTGACCTAATATCTTTAAAGGTTTCGCTGTTCTTCTGGCTCCCACAATGCATTGCACTTTAGTAACAAGAAATTCTGCAACATTTTACAATTACTTGTTGTGAGCAGCGAATTAATTACTCTGTAACAAGTGCAGCAAATCATTTACAAAGTCACTCAACGAGTACGTGAAAATGCGAAAAATGTGAATATTCTACTCAATATGGTCAGGCTGAAATTCCTAATGCACATTTTTTACTTAAAAGAGAACTTCCAGAAAATCTACTGCTAAAGGTAGAAATAGACAATGCGTTTTTTAGGACCAGCATCATGTGAAAGGACCTCCTCTTCCTGTGTTCCCCTGACAACACTTCCTGTCCCAGTGCTACAGTGCAGTATTCTATGCTAATGTCTAGAGGTAGCCCCTGGCTAAATATTATAGCCAGTGGCATATTTCCAAATAGAGGTAGACCATTTATCGGGGCCCATGGGCAAATGCATCAAGTGCCAAGCGGCCAACCCGCTCATGGTGTGGCCAACATATTCAGTCCTATCATAGCAATTGATTAATGCAGTGTGCCGTGGCAATTCCTCAACTGCTTCCTACCAGGAAAAAGGTCATAGTGATGGGTGAGCAGCGCTGCCTCCCAGATGGTGATGGGCTCTACAGGAGTGTAAAGGGGGCAGTAAGCACAGCACATAATGCAACAGCAGATATATTACATGGAGGCACAGTGCTAGGGGCAGAAGGTAAAGGGAAGAAGGTGCAGTACCTGGAGGGGCATCAGGCACAATACATGGAGGCAGCAAGTACAATACATGGAGAAGCAGCAGCACATTGCACAGAGGAGCATTAGACCTGGCAGGGGCTGGCAACACAGGAATCTGAGCACAATGTGGGCACCAGGCTTACAAATATATATATATATATATTGTAAGCAGGTAAAGGGTTGTGGATGGAGTATATCTCCCTCCCAGTCTGTTAGTCTGGTAGGGGGGGGGGGGGATCCAGTCCATAGCTTCAAGTTCACTCTCGAGTATAGACCAGGCAAGTCACAAGGTAATGCTGATGCCTTGTCTAGGGTGCATTGTCTGACCACCAAAAAGGCCCAGCCCTCCGGTCTGGAGAAGAGGGGGGGGGGGGGGGGATATGTAGGCAGGTAAAGGGTGAGATTGTGGATGGAGTATATATCCCTCCCAGGCTCTTAGTCTGGACAGGGTGGAGATCCAGTCCATAGCTTCACCCTGGCTCTCAACTCAACTGTAGGCACTGACCCCCTTACTGGAGCATAAAAGACTGCAGCTCCAGGGAGTCAGTGTCTGTCAAGCTGAGGAGGGAGCAACACCTCACTGTGTGGACCTGAGCGCCCTCCGTGGTGCCCCTGTTGTTTTGAGAAGGACTTCTCTATTTTGCTTTGGCTTTGTTTGGACTTTAAAATAAAACTGAGCAAGTTTTATTCACCTGCTGATCCAGTGTGTCTTTGCCGCCCCAACCCCTGGATGACTATATATATAATAAACTTGGAGAATAAGCTGTCAATTGAAGCTTCCATCAATAGATAAGTAGTATCAAGTTATTACAGAATATGAATCTCTCTGGCCTTGGCTCAAGCTTGCGTATTTTTAAATGCCATGCTTGCGCTTAAGTCACTATCCATGTGCACACATCAGATTTTTCTCTGAGGGCCTACCTCACTTACGTATCTCCAGTGTGTTTGGTACCACATCTGTTGGGGTACCCTGATGCACACAGCTGTAGGATGACGTGGACTCTCTGTAGACGTCTCTGGCAGTCCCTGCAGCTTTGTTCTCTCACAATGTCAGTTCTGACACTTTATAGGGCCACGCTTCTCAGTTACAGGATCCCTCCATTCTCGTGCCACTCTCCCTCTCTAGCAGGCACAGAATCTCTAGGACAGGTCTTACATGATTCCCTCAGCCGACTCCTTACTCCTATTGCAGCTTTCTATCCTTGCAATGCAGTCTCTCAAGGCTGAGTACCACTGGGATCACTCTCCAGCTTGTCACTCTCTCACCTGGTGTCCGGCTCCTACAGTTTCTGCCCAAGCACACCAAAGCCGTGCACCTCTCTATTATCCATAGTCCTCCAGACATCCCACCTGATCTCTGCATCCAATGGGAAGTAGTATGCAATACTTCATAGGGAAATACACAAAATACAGTAATGTATGACGGCCAGTAGAGGTCGCCCTTATACCATCCAAGACAACATCATCTGAGCCCCTTACAGAAGCAGTAAAACACAGTACATAGGTGCACAGTAGGTACAATGTATTAGGGTTCTATAGGCAAAGTACAAGGACACAGTATGCAAGATATTAGGCACCAAGACAACTGGGACAAGAAAATATCGCACACAGTAACATAAACAATATTGGGGTACCCACAGGTGGTAACTATGGGAAGCCTTGATGGTGGTCGGGGCTATATGCAGAGGAAAGATAAAGCAAACAACCACTATCAGAGAAGACCACCATCTTGTACCTCAGAGCAAGTACGAAACTTGCTGCGGGGCCCCGTGACGACTATATACACCCGTGGTCACAACTCCTGCCCTATTGTCCCCTATTACACAGTCTGGGTATACTGGCATTGCCTCCCACAGAGCGGCCGGGGAAGCGGCTTCTTGCGGAGAGGTGACTTCGCAATTCCTGGTTTGGAAAGATGCTGGAAGTTCCAAATAAAAGCTTTCAATAAAGATATAAAGATCAGCGCCGTACAGTTTAATTCCGAGAATATAGATGGCGATTAAGCTCTGTGTATCGCACAGGTGCTAGTAAAACTGATAGATGACCCATAAAATGCTCTTGAATCTGCTACAAAGCAAAATATTTCTGGTGCTAACGACACTCGGGAGACGTTCCGAACAAAGACCTGGCACCGAGGCTGATATATATTATAATCGTGCTACCGTGTGAGGATACAGCAGAAGATATGCAGCAGGGGGCAGCTGCCCGGTCACCGGGAACATTACTGTACGATGCCGGGATCACGTTATAGAGAGATAGAGATTAATTAACTGTTATATTCTCAGAAGAAACCATATAAAACCCTCCGTCTTAAAGGGAAATTAAATCCAAAGTCTGAAATATTTCATTTGCTGTGTAACTGAGCCCTATTTATCGTCCTCTGCTATCAGGGATAAGTGAAGGAGCAGCCAGTGTCACACTGCAGATAGCAGAAAGGGAAATAGCCCTAGGGGCTCTCCTAGATTCATAGAATGGTAGGGAAGGGACCTCCGGGGTCATCAGGTCCGACCCCCTGCTCAGTGCAGGATTCACTAAATCATCCCAGACAGATGTCTGTCCAGCCTTTGTTTGAACACTTCCATTGAAGGAGAACTCACCACCTCCCGTGGTAACCAGTTCCACTCATTGATCACCCTCACTGTCTAATATCTAATCTGTGTCTTCTCCCTTTCAGTTTCATCCCATTGCTTCTAGTGTTTCCTTGTGCAGCAGATGAGAATAGGGCTGATCCCTCTGCACTGTGACAGCCCTTCAGATATTTGTGTCACGTGTGCTGCTGGGATCTGTAGTACTAAGGTTTCTAGCAGCACAGCTCCACAGGTTGGGGCTAATTGAGCTGGCTGGGTGTGGTATTCTCCAGCAGCCAATCCCGTTTAGTCTGCAGCACATATAAAACCAGCTCCTGTCAGTAGCTGATGCTGGTCTTGTACTCTTTAGGTGTATCTGTTGTGTGCCACTCAGATCTGTGTTTGCATGTTGGTCTGTTGTCTCTCTGCTTCGCTAAACATTCCCAGATCTTTTAAACCGTTCCTCATAGGACATGATTTGCAGACCGCTCACCATCTTGGTAACTTTTCTCTGAACTTGCTCCAGTTTGTCTATGTCTTTTTTAAAGTGGGGTGCCCAGAACTGGACACAGTATTCCAGATGAGGTCTGACTAAGGAAGAGTAGAGGGGGATAATGACCTCACGTGATCTAGACTCTATGCTTCTCTTAATACATCCCAGAATTGTGTTTGTCTTTTTGGTTGCTGCATCACATTGTTGACTCATGTTCAGTCTATGATCTATTAGTATACCCAAGTCTTTTTCACATGTGCTGCTGCCTAACCCAATTCCTCCCATTCTGTATGTGCTTGATTTTGTGCATAAATATACACAGTGAATATGCAGGTTGCTTGCATATTAACATGTTCATTGATTTCAATGGGCAATTTTATTGTGTAATGCACACTAGGATATGGTTAGAGATGAGCGAGCACCAAAATGCTCGGGTGCTCGTTACTCGGGACGAAATTATCGCGATGCTCGAGGGTTCGTTTCGAGTAACGAACCCCATTGAAGTCAATGGGCGACCCGAGCATTTTTGTATATCGCCGATGCTCGCTAAGGTTTTCGTTTGTGAAAATCTGGGCAATTCTACAAAGTGATGGGAACGACACAGCAACGGATAGGGCAGGCGAGGGGCTACGTGTTGGGCTGCATCTCAAGTTCCCAGGTCCCACTATTAAGCCACAATAGCGGCAAGAGTGCCCCCCCCCCCGCACTGTCAGCGTAAAGATCGTTCTCCTCTGCCACAGCTGTAACAGCTGTGGCAGAGAAGAACGATGTTTGCCCATTGAATTCAATGGAGCCAGCAATACAGCAGGTTCCACTGAAAGCAATGGGCTGCCGGCGATCGCAGGATGAATTGTCGGGAAGGGGTTAAATATATAACCCCTTCCCTGCAATTCATCCAGAAATGTGTTACAATAAAAATATATACCGGCGTATAAGGCGACGGGGCGTATAAGACGACCCCCCAACTGTCACCTTATACGCCGGGAATACAGTGGAGCAAAGAATAAAAATCATTACTCACTTCCCCCGGCGTTCTGCGGTGCTCCTGCAGGCTGTCGCTCCCTCCTGGTTCCCGGCAGAGCATTGCTTTCTGGACGCAGGGCTTGAAATCCCTGCCTCCAGAAACACAGCCAATCACAGCCATTCAATGACATCATTGGCTGTGATTGGCTGAAGGCACGTCTGTTTCTGGAGGCGGGGATTTAAAGCCCTCCGTAGAGAAAGCAATGTTCTGCCGGGGACCAGGAGGGAGCGACAGCCTGCAGCAGCGCCGCAGAACGTCAGAAGAAGTGAGTAATGATTTTTATTCTTTGCTCCACTGTATTGCCGGCGTATAAGGTGACAGTTGGGGGGTCGTCTTATACGCCCCGTCGCCTTATACGCCGGTATATATTTTTATTGTAACACATTTCTGGATGAATTGCAGGGAAGGGCTTATATATTTAACCCCTTCCCGACAATTCATCCTGCAATCGCCGGCAGCCCATTGCTTTCAGTGGAACCTGCTGTATTGCTGGCTCCATTGAATTCAATAGGCAAACATCGTTCTTCTCTGCTACAGCTGTTACAGCTGTGGCAGAGAAGAAGGATTTGTCTTCTATATGTTCTCAATGGGGTCGGCGCTGCTGCCGCCGGCCCCATTGAGCGCATATAGAGAAGATTTATGGCCTTAAGAAGGACCGTTGGGGTTCTTGAAGCCTAAAATCACTCCTAATGCTCTCCCTATAGCAGCTCCGGCATCAGCAGCACTTTCCCTGAACTATGTCAGAATGCATCTGAGGCGAGCCGCGGGAGGGGCCGATTTTTATACTCGGGTGACACCTGATCTCGCCAGCCACTCACTGCAGGGGGGTGGTATAGGGCTTGAACGTCGCAGGGGGAAGTTGTAATGCCTTCCCTGTCTTTCTATTGGCCAGAAAAGCGCGCAAATTTCTCAGGGAAGAAAGTGAAAGTAACTCGAACATCACGTGGTACTCGTTACGAGTACCGAGCATCCCGAACACGCTAATACTCGAACGAGTATCAAGCTCGGACGAGTATGCTCGCTCATCTCTAGATATGATACATCTTCAGTCGCATGAAAAATATGCAACTGTGAATGAACCCATTAAAGAATGGGCTCTATTCACTGCAAATTATCTGCATAAAAAATAAATGCATAATACGATGCATATTTAAGTGTGAAAGAGCCCTTACTGTGAGAGACACTAGGGGACGCTATTAGGGCTTTTTTTAGACAAGCATATGCACAAATATTCTCTCCACAGCGCAACATATTTGCACAGTGAACGAGGTTGATGAGGTTGATTTGCGTGCGTGTCTGTGTATAGAATGCTACGTTTTTGCACACGCAGGGCCTGTTCATAAGCACACCACACTCTCCTGCCCTGACTTAAATGAGATCCAGATGTGTTCTTTCCCTCGTGTTTTTTTGCAGCATTTTGCGCATGTTCTTGCGTATTGTTCGTGCATTTGCGCACTTCCCATAGACTTCTGTGGGGCTCTTTGGTGCACAGATATGCAGGAAAATAGAGCAGGTCCTATTTTTTGCATGCACAAATATGGCCAACTGAAGGAGCACTTACTGTGAGAGAGTCACTAAATGGCACTATTACTGTTGAGGAGGTCACTGAGGGGCACTATTACTGTAGAGGGGGTGATTGATGGGCACTATTGCTGTTGAGGGGGTCACTGAGGGGAACTGCTACTGTTGAGGGGGGTCGCTGAGGGGCACTATTACTGTTGAGGGGGTGATTGATGGGCACTATTACTGTTGAGGAGGTGATTGATGGGCACTATTACTGTTAAGGGGGTCACTGAATGGCACTATTACTGTTGAGGGGGTCACTGAGGGGAACTGCTACTGTTGAGGGGGGTCGCTGAGGGACACTATTACTGTTGAGGGGGTGATTGATGGGCACTATTAGTGTTGAGGGGGTCATTGAGGGGCACTTTTACTGTTGAGGGTGGTCACTGAGAGGTACTATTACTATTGATGGGGTCAATGAGAGGCACTACCGTATTAGTGTTCAGGGGGTCATTGAGGGGCACTATTACTGTTGAGGGGGTCACTGAGAGGTACTACCATATTAGTCTTGAGGGGGTCATTGAGGGGCACTATTGCTGTTGAGGGGGTTACTGAAAGGCACTATTACTGTTGAGGGGGTCACTCAGGGGCACTATTACTGTTGAGGGGGTCACTGAGTGGCACTATTACTGTGAGGAGACACGCAGGGTGTGGCAACAGGGTATAGCCTAAAGATAAAACTGTCATGGCACGCTGTGTGTACTGCAAGAACTGTGCCTCTTTTTGTCGTTCACCAGTTGGGAGCTCCATGTGATGCCTTCCAGTAACTTCATATAGCAACATATTAAGGGGATATTTTCCACCAGGGGCAATACTTCCATCCATATCTGAGAGTATAACTTATATACGTCGCTGCCTGAAATCAGTACAGATGTACAACAAAGCCCCACAGACTACTACAGCTGCTGTATAACAGTTCCAAAAGGTATATGGATGGAAGTGTATTGCAGTCATTTGAGCCCTAAGGTAGCAGTTGCACCTCAGCCCTGGTGCTTGAGGGGGCCTAAAAAGACACCAGTGTTTTAAATGGTAAATGGTATTTGGGCGCAAGTTATAGATTTTGTATTGCGGCCCAGGAGCTTCACGTTACGTCTCCGCTCTTGGTCCATTGTGAGCCAATTGTTGGGGATCCTCAGAAAATCTGCTATCATGTTGTAAGTTATGAATAGTACAAAAGTATCTTATAAATTTGTTTTATATTGGCTTACAGGTTGGTAGGGATATAGCCGACGCCAGTTTGACAACTGGCACCTGTCAATCAGTGTTGACAGCAAACCCTTGATGTGCCGCCAGAAGGAACTGCAGCCCAATAACACAGCGCCATCTGGTGTCAGGCCAGAGAAGTTCATAAAAATATGACAACAAAATGCAATTTACACATTGGCCCATGTAAACTGAGAAGCCAACTGCTGCTACACCTATATAATCAGTTCCATGGTGTCTTTTATCTACGACCGCAAATTATTAGAAACCTCCAAGCCAGGTCAAAGCATAAGGCTGGGAATGATTTCTTCTTTGTGGGAGGACAAAGATATTATGTCTCCATGTGCCAATTTCATGTTCATCACGCGGGGACATGTGTGAGGATAGAATTCATGGATGTACAGGGGGCGTTGAGCGCAGCACGTGTAACACCGTTCCTGGACTGAAGCCCCCCCCCCCCCCGGAATACATAGGCTAGAGGGGTTTCCAAGAATTTAAAGTTGTCCCCTACCCACAGGGAATAACTTGCTGATTGGTAGGAGTCTCACCGCTGAGACCCCACCAATCTCAAGAACAGGGGTCCAGTATCCCACACCCACCACACTGGGGGGTTACTGCACCCCCCCCCCCCCGCAGTGAGGAGGAGGCTGAATGAAGCACTGGTCGTATTGACACACCGTTCACTTTCAATGGGACTGGTGAGATACCTGAGGGACACCCCTTCGGGTATTCCCGTCAGCCCCATTGAAAAGAATGGAGGGCTGACCACGCCCCTTTTAAGAGTGACATCACTGCAGGGGGGGAGAAGCGACTCCCTCAGTGATAGGAAAGCGGGACATGGGAGTCCCATTGTCAAGATCAATGAGGGCCTCAGTGGTGAGACTCCCACTAATCAGCTAGTTATTCCCTATCCTGTGGATATCTTGTGGATAGGGGATAACTTGAAATTCTGGTACAACCCCTTTAAGTGTGTAAATGTGGTAACAGAATAAGCTAAATATGCAGATGAGCTTCATGTATAGATACGATACCAGGTCCTAGACAACGCAATAGCAAGTGCTAAATGTCACCATCATCCTTAGCAGTTGTAATACAATGGAGCGATTGGCACTCCCCCCTCCACTGAATATAAGTGGCTCTGCTGATCTGACTGCAGCCTCTGGGCTTTAGCTCCGCCTCCCAGATGACATCACCGCCATAGAGAAGAGCAATCAGACAGGAGTGAAAAGGACTTTTGGCCCCCTCACTTGACTCTGCAGTGGATATCCTGAAAAAGGGCATAGGAACCTAAACAGTATGAAAACAATCCTCTGGACTGTGGCTCCGTCGACGTCTGGCACAGGAGAGCTGAGGAGGAGAGCAGGGTGGATGATGTAAGTATAGCCTGAAACTGCACCACAGCAGAGAGTGTGATGCAGCAATGTGTGGGTGACACAGCACAACAGAAAGGAAGTAGACATTTAAAGTGGCGGAGGCCGTTACCTCACAGCAGCAGTGCTGCACCGGTGCCGGGAAACAGCCCAAAGACCAAAGAGGACTTCTTAATGCTTGCTGTAACACCTGCTACAGCAAGTGAAGGGGCAGCTGGGTCACTGGAACAGAAGACCCCGCAGAGCATGGGAGAATAGGGAGTCTCTCTGCCATTTCCAGACACCAAGGTGGTGGTATTGGAGACAGAGTGCTACTGGAATGTCGAAACCAAAAGACCATTGAAAATGCATTTGTTTGACAGTGTTCCGTAAAATACCTGGCCAGGGTGGGAGTATTAGATTCTGTTATTGCCCTAAAGGGTTAATATAACTGTACGTTATTCGGTTTAGCGCCATAGTCATTGCAAGACCTTGCCTAGGAAGTAAACCCCTTGCGTATTTAGTAGGATGATGAGTTCTGATGTAATGTGAAATGCTTATTCTGGGTATAATGGCAGGTAGGCCCACCGCTGAGAACGAGCTCCCCCTGGCCCCGAGATGCAAGGAACCTCACCTGGCTACTAGATAGTTGCTGCAGATTAGATGGCGGTGCTGACATGTTCTGACCAGCTGACAGGAAGGGGTCAGCAATTCATGCTGCTTGTGCCAGATTCTGACTCCCATCAGCACGGGGCAACGGAAATCTGGAGCCATCTGACCAGGAGATATTTTCTTGCTGCTCAGTGATACAATTTTTGAGCTCTTTTACTCCTTGGAGACCCGAATTTCTGGACACAATGGCGCTGGAACTGATCGTCTGCTGTTATAGCCCATCCGTGCGGAGGAACGGCGAGTTGTGCGTTAGCTATTATGCAACACTGCATGATTTGAATGCTTATGCTTTAATAAAAACATGCATCGTTTGGCCTGTTTCCCATGCGGATCTTCTTGCTCAACTGTCTTTGGACTTCAGCACCCTCTATTCCATCGTATGTATACACAAGAATGTAAGGAATTGTTGCAGAGATGTAGGAGATTATATCACATGGATCAAAACCAGTCGGAGTCCGGGTAGCCTTTTCTAAACTTTTATTAAAAGTAGCTTGTGATTGGAAGCTCTTGGACCCACTGGCATTTGAGAAGCATTGCAAGGTCTGTAGAGCTTCCCACCCTTGCAGGTAAGGGCCCTTTTACATGGTACATCATTCAGATTCTACATGCAGAAAGCTGAACGACGGATTGGCCCCTTTAAACAGGCATTCGATCACTTATGTACGATGGCCTGCCTACTGTATATGTAGGCGGGTGTGCTGGAAGATCTCCGACTCGCTCAGCCTCCATGATATCGCTGGGACGAGCTGTCCAGTATCTGCACCCAACAGGTCTTCCCATGTAAAAGAGCCCTAAAGCCTACCTTCACCACTGTACATATGGAAACCATTGTAGGTAAACAACGCTAACGACTCCCAAAATTTACCAATAATTTATTTAAATTTCCATTTTCGGACAGTCAAAAAATTCACAAATCTGTCTCCAAGCCCCTTCTGCCGAATGTATCTTGAAGCTTTTTCCAAGAGAATCGGGAATGGAACGGCCTAGGTGGTCCAGATGGACAATCTGTGTCGGCTCATTGCCGCTACATAATATTTACGTTGTCTTGCATCAACAGCTGAGGAGATTTGCACTTTTCCTTCCCTTCGATAAATGAATGTATACACAACAAACTGGAGACTTCTATCCCGGAATGTGTGGGGGTGTCCCATTGGGACAAGGCACACGTTGCGGTATATAAGAACAGTCTCCACTTAGCAGCTGAATAGCGGCGTTGTCACTTTAAGTTGCATACAGGAATTGACGCTACGGTCCCTTTAAGTAGGCACATGCGA
Source organism: Eleutherodactylus coqui (assembly GCA_035609135.1). Lineage (NCBI taxonomy): Eukaryota > Metazoa > Chordata > Amphibia > Anura > Eleutherodactylidae > Eleutherodactylus > Eleutherodactylus coqui. The sequence continues at coordinate 34,122,278 of CM069405.1, forward strand.
GTTAAAGGCACGGGCACTTTGAGTGGCACATAGTTTCAGTAAGTTGTAACACAATCTCGAATATGTTGGTAATGCACTTTGTAACATTCGGCAGCTCAGACTCTGGAACGTTGGTAACACTGTATCGGCTTGCTCAAGTTTGCAGAATCAAGTAAGTTCACTCTACTCTCCGTTCTATCACAGTCTCTATATACATGAGTGTCTCTGGTACTTGTGACACGCTCTCAACTTCACCGACCAAGCAAGATGCAAAACAGTTGCTTCAAATTCATTTCCGCTTCTTGTTGTGTCTTTAACGACTCCTTAGGCCTTGTGACCTTGGTAGGCACTCTCAGCGGTTCACAGTCTCTTTAGTGTAAGGCGCTTGCCCTCTTTGTGACTTCAGCAAAACCACAGGTCACTGACTAGAGCTCCAGCAGCTACAACGGTCTGGCAGTTGTGGTATTCTCTCTCTGATCACTCAAGCTGGGCACAGTCTTTTCCAAAGCAGCATCACAGGGCTCAACTACAGGCCAGTGGCAGGCTAGGATGAGGCTAGGGAAGCATGATTGTTCTGGGTGGAGCCACAGATGTTTAGGGCCACACAGCCTTTGCTCCTCGAACCATGTGCGGGAGGTGGAAGAACGTTCATTACATACATGCACAGTGGCTCTGGTGCTGTGTTTATGTAATGAACTTGGTTTTAGTGCTGTGTTTAATGAGCTTGATCCTGTATCCTCATTATGTCATGAGCTTGTGTTTGGTTCTGGTGCTGTATTTATGTTATAAGCTTGATTCTGTTGCTGTGTAATTATATGCTGAGATTGGCTCTGGTGCCATATTTATGTTAAATGGATAGGTTAGGGGTAGAAGGGCACAGTGCGGCTGACCATACACGGCCAAGTATGGGTATCCATTGCAGTTAATTTTTGCCAGTAATGGTTTGTTTGTTTCCCTCCAGGTTAATATTTGCCAGCTGGCTCTTGCTACATGCCACAGGGTTTCAGGTTTAGTTTGGGCGCTGACGACGGCCGTATTCGTGTCTTGAGACCTTGAGGTGAGTGCCTCAAACCTGCCTTTGCTGTGGAGCGGCACACTGCCCCCTGCTGGTGTGATGGTCTGGGGGGGGGGGGGGGGCATCACATACAACAGTTAGTACCCCCTAGTAGTGGTACGAGGGACAATGACAGCTCAGCGATATGTTCAGGACATCCTGCAGCCACATGTGTTCCTCTCATGGCGGCTTCCAGCAGGATAATGCTCGGCCGCACACCCAAGGGGGTCCCAGGAGCCCCCACAACATTGTCACACTTCATGGCTGCCCAGTCACCAGATTTATCACCAATAGAACATGTATGGGACCATCTGGGATGCCAACTTCCACAGCCTACGAGTTTGCACGATCTAGAGGCTCCATTACAGCTAATGTGGAGTGATATATTGCAGGATACCATACAGAACCTGTATGCCTCCATGCCCGCCCGTATCACATCTTGTATCCAAGCTAGAGGCGGTACAGCAGGGTAATAGAGCCTCCACACCTGCCTGTATCACATCTTGTATCCAAACTACAGGTGATACAACAGGGTACTGGAGCCTCCATGCCCGCCCATATCACTTCTTGTATCCAAGCTTCGGGTGGTACAACAGGGTACCAGAACCTCCATGCCCACCTGTATCATATCTTGTATTCAAGCTAGAGGCAGTACAACAGGATACTAGAGCCTCCATGCCTGCTTGTATCACATCTTGTATCCAAGCAAAAGGTGGTACAACAGGGTACTGGAGCCTCCATGCCTACCGTATCACATCTTGTATCTGAGCTAGAGGCGGTACAACAGGGTACTAGAACCTCCATGCCTGCCTGTATCACATCTTGTATCCAAGCTAGGGGCAGTACAACAGGGTACTAGAGCCTCCATGCCCCCCGTATCACATCCTGTATCCAAGCTAGATGTGGTACAACTGGGTACTAGAGCCTCCATGCCCACCCGTATCACATCCTGTATCCAAGCTAGAGGTGGTACAACAGGGTACTAGAGCCTCCCTACAAGGGGTCGGTTCTCCACAATAAATGCTCCTTTTGCTCTGATATTGGAATCACTTATAACAACGTTACAATCACAGAGAAAGTTTCATCCATCTGACAACTGGTAGGAAGGAATTGTTTGTGACAATGAGTGTATATATATATATGTTTTTCACTTCTCTAATATTTTCACAATCTCTGCTTGCTTTAGGTAAATATGAATATTCATCTTTCACTCACAATCAATTGCGATGTCAAACAGGTAACAAAGTTTTCAGAAAGTTGAAAAACTTTTTCTATGCAATCAGGAAAGTCTTTGAATAGTTGGTATTCCTACAGAGCGGCGTACGGGTTCCACGCCGCGGAGGGTGGGGGCTACGTGTTTATATAAAGCACATGATATGTATTCTGTATCAAATGAATCACTGTAGAGGCATTTATAGAGAAAAGCCCGCTCTCAGTAATGTATATTTCATTGTGTCAATGGCTGACATCAGGCACAATGCGGTTTTTTGATCCGTGAACTTGTGAACCTTCCGCATACCGATGTGCATTACCCTCTGCAGCCATTAAAGCTGCCTACAACATAATAACTTCGCCTCGCACTCCGGGTTTTCCAATGTGTTTGCCAAACAGAGAAGTTTGTCCTTGGTCTAATTAATAATGTTAATGTGTCAGAATGGAGCCGAAGTAACAAAAAGATGTTTGTGCGTTTTAGGATTTTTTTTTCGGAACTAATGAGAAAGTGAGGATGGAGCCCGCCTTAGGGGCGGCTCACTGGCAACTTCACGTATGTGAGAGACGTCCATGACAAAGACGTGACATACCTTTACGTTTTTAGGATCGTATGCGTGGCGCACATTGTGATCCGTTTTTTATAACATGTATATGTTTTACTCTGCAGTTTTTTTTTTCTGATAAAGTTTTGTAGTTCAAAACTTTTTTTTCCCCCGATCACAAAAAAAGTATATGTTAAGCGTATGGTAACACGGCCATACGTTTCCATACACTTTTCATTGACTGCAATGTTACAAGAAAGTATACATTTCCATACGGGATACAGGATTGCTGTAAATGTTTATAAATAATGGCTCCTATGGTGCCCTTAGGGCAGGGGGCCCTGGGCTGCATGAGCTCGCCATTAGTTAGATGAACCCCTCCCCCCATCAGCACAGAAGGGCCTGAACAGCTCCACCTCCTGCCCCTCACCATCACTTGGGTAGAACTCCAGGATTCCACAGAGCTTTGTGTACCGTCTGACTGCTCTCCCGTGTCCTGCTCCATATGGTATCTAAAGCACCAGAGATGAGGAGTTGTTGGGCTTCAGCATCCAGCAGCAGAGTAACAAACAAAGGTTCTTCCACTCTGCTGTTCGGAGTTTGTTGGGGGCTCTGAAACTTTGGAGGGGCACAGAGAGGGCTTTATTACTTTATAGTGGGCTTATTTACTTTGCAGGCGTAGACAAGGCACTATTACTTTGTAGGGATACAGAGGGGGCTCTGTTACATTTGGAAGGGCTGCAAAAGGGGCAGTATTACTTCGGATAGGCTTGGTGAGGGTTCTATTACTTTGGAGCAGCACAGATTACTTTGGAGGGGCACAGAGGGGACTTTGTTATTTTGGTGGAGCCACAAAGGGGGTGTTATTAACTCAGAAGGAGGGGCACAGTTGGGGATCTATTGTTTTGGAGGAGCACAGAGAAGGCTCTATTACTTCAGATGGCTCAGAGGAGTTTCTATTACTTTGAAGAAACATAGAGTTGACTCGTTGACATTGTTGGGGCCAAAAATGGGGCACTATTACTTTGTAAGGCCACAGAGGAGGTTCTATGACTTTGCAGGAGCAAAGAGGTGTCTCTAGTATTTTGGACGAGCCATAAAGAGGGTGTTATTACTTCTGAAGGGTTCAGAGGGGTCTCAATTACTTTGGATGCAGAGGTGGTTCATGTACGTTGGAGATGCCACAAAGGGGTTCTATTACTTGGAGGTGTTCTGTTACTTTGGAGGTGCACAGAGGGGTCTCTGTTACTTTGTGTGGCCACACATCAGGCACTGTTACTATGGGGAGAACTTAGAGGTTCTTTGGGGTAGTGGCAGGATTAGGAGACTGTGCAGAGATGAGGTGTGGCTAAAAAAAAGTCTTTATGACGATCTGGGTCCAGAAAGAGAAGAAGGCGAAAAATGGATGTGCCCAATCAGAGGAGAAGTCACCTGTAATCACTGCAGGTAACTGCACTGTAATCACTATCACTTGAGTTAGCTGCACTGTAATTGCTATCACTGCATAGCAGTGCTATCTGACTACTCTATGGTGACTGCATTCTACAGAGCTGAGTCGCTGTAACTAAACCACTGTGTTATGAAAGTTATTTTATCAATATGGTATCTCTGATATATAGTGTATATACAGGGGGGGGGGGGAGAGGCAGCACTGCGTTTTGGTATAGGACCCCTGAGGTCTATGCAAGCACCTGTTTAGAAACATCTTTACTCACTAGAAAAATTGGTCAACAGTAACACATTAAGGAAGGGGCTGAGGTGCAGCTGCTGTATCTCCCCCTCAGTGTGTTTGTGACATTGCATGCTGTGAGAGGGGAACAGGGGAGGACGTTGATGCAGTTGTAGTATCCCCCTCTCAATGAGTGGTTTAGACTGTATGCTGTGAAATGGGAGGGGGATGAAGCTGTAGTATTTCTCTCTCAGTTTTGTTTGAAACTACATGCTGTGAGAAGGGAGGAGGGAGATGCAGCTGCAGTGCCTTTACCTCAGTGTGTGTAAGAGGGAATAGGGGAGGGTGGGGGTGCTGCTGCAGCTTGTCTCCCTCAGTGTTTGTGTGAAAGTGCATGCTATGAGAGGGGAAGAGGAGCTGCAGAACTGGGAGGCATTTGATTGGCTCAGAGCTGTGATGTCACACAAGGAAGACCTTGCAGCTCATAAGTAGGATAGAGTAAAGACGCAAATTGCTTTGGGGGCTTATTCTTTTTTTGGGGGGGGGGGGGGGGGGGGCTCTACTTCTGCATTCCCAAGACCTAAACTTGCATCACTGTGGTAAGTAAGGTACAGTCCCTTGGTGCAAGCACCGAGTCATGACTGACTCCTAGGGTGACTTAGGTTTTCTTGGCAGACTGTTTTTGCGTTTTTGCGGGGTGGTTTGCCATTGCCTTCCCCAGTCATCTTTTACCCCCCAGCAAGCTGGGTACTCGTTTTACTGACCTTGGAGGTATGGAAGGCTGATTCGACCTTGAGCCGGCTACCTGAACCTACAACCTTCAAGTCGTGAGGACCAGAGTTTGGGAAACACTGATGTGGGAACTATATAGCAGTATTTTTAGGCAATATGCACACTATGTGCACCATATAACACTATTATGTAGGCACTATAATCATCATATGTCACCATTACTTAGGTATTGTATGCCCTATAAGGCACTATTATGTAGGTAATACATGCACTATATAGCACTATTATATAGAACCTATATGGCATTCTTATGTAGGCACTATATGTAATAATAATAAATAATAAACTTTATTTTTATAGGTAATATATGTAATATTTTCACTATAATATCAGTGTAAGCATGCATGCCACGTGGGTGACTGCCACGCGATTATGAGCTTTATTAAAGTATGGGCTGGAGAAAGTATGATACAGTTTGACCATGGCAGTTAATAACATCCATCTACCTTCTCCCTCTCTCAACAGGTACGTTCATTTCTGCACCATCCAACTCCAAGCTGAACTCCTGCTATCTCCCTCTGCTTAAATCCTCTGTGCTGCTTGCTTGCTGTGAATTGTGTATTTTGCATTTCATCTGTTTGCATCGGTACGTTCATTTCTGCACCATCCAACTCCAAGCTGAACTCCTGCTATCTCCCTCTGCTTAAATCCTCTGTGCTGCTTGCTTGCTGTGAATTGTGTATTTTGCATTTCATCTGTTTGCATCGGTACGTTCATTTTTGCACCATCCAACTCCAAGCTGAACTCCTGCTGTCTCCCTCTGCTTAAATCCTCTGTGCTGCTTGCTTGCTGTGAATTGTGTATTATACAGTAATATTTAGGTAGTGTATGTACTATATGGCACTATTATATACACACTATGCAGCATTATTATGTAGGCACTATATGCACTATTATGTATGTACTTTATGGCAGTATTTTTAGATACTATTAGGACCACATAACACTTATGGCAATGCATGCACTATATAGCACTATTATGTAGGCACTAAATGCGCTATAAAACACTATTACGTAGGCACTATTATATAGGTATGATATGCGCTATATGGCATTGTTACTTGGTCAGTATTCCTCTTAATCACCTTACTTTCAAAGCGAAATGAAAAAGCCCCTCTACGAGCCAGAGACGGATCTTTTTATATAACCGGCCATACACAAAGGTAAAATAAAAACTGGCAACTACCAGCTAGAAGCTCCGTCATCCAGCAGAGATCAACGCCGGTCCGCCTGGTGAGGGACTAGCTGCTGAAATACTGATTCAGTAAATAACCCTTAATGTGGTTTAATATTTCATGCGCTGCAACTGTTCAGAGGCGTAGACCTGCGACTAATGGGATCCAGCTGGAGACTGTACTAATATATCTGTGGATGGACATGTAGTGTTAGTAGGGCAGGCAGAGCAGCGGCTGTCCATAGACTTCACCATATTTCATACATTCATGCCATTTTGCAGAACTTCAGCAACATATAGAATTCTGCCTTTATTACACATCTGACCATCACATCGAAAACCGCCTAAAACCTCATTTACTCTACTGTGAATGTGAGATGTCTGACCTAAGGATCTAACACCAGGACCACCATACAGGTATCTCCACAGTCCTTTATACACAAGTGCAGTGCAGCGTCCGAGGAGTGGGCCCCAGCCTAGGAGACAGCAGGGTTTAGATGTAGGCCTTGTCACGGTCTACCGTCTCCCTCCCGCAGGGTAACCAGAGACACGTCCAAGAGGCCGGGAGCAGGCTATTAAAATTAGGTTAACCTACTGTGGGGCTTCCTTAGTCCACTTTTGTCACGGGTGACGCCACTGTTCCTTCCTCCGCGGTGATCTCTCGAAGTTGGAATAAAGAGTCCACGCACACGGTTGAGGTTCTTTAAAGGCACAACCGGGAATGGTCAGTAAAGGCGCTTACTTAAACACAACTTGTAGTAAAGTTCAATACAGTCCACACTTGACATCCACTGGCAGATTAGGTAGTGCAGTAGAACATGTGGTGTGACAGGGAGGAAACACGGGAGGATAGAGAGACTTACACAGGCCTAGTCATCTGTGGTTCTCTGGTCCCGAACTCTTTCTCACGAACACTTCACCGACTCTCTACCGGTACACACTCACGGAGTAGTAGATCCGCACCCAACACTGCACAGTAGGAACTCACACTTCTTGCGGACTTTCACTCTCCTACTTCTCCATCTAGGGAGAAGAAGCAGGTCCATAGCACACATCTTCTATTCTCTCGGTCTCTTCCATATCCACTACACACAGACTAAAGGTGTCTGTGTGTGGGCTAGCTTCTCTCAGAATGGATAGGTGAATCGCACCAGCCAAGACAAACTCCAACATCCACTCTCCTCACTCATGCACATTGCAATCACAAAAATAAAACAAGGTCATATGACAAACAAATAGATACTATTCCAGACATAACCCAGACTGTAACCCATTCAGTGCTGCAGCTATGCAATACACGTCATATTCACTCACATGGAACACATTGACAATACACATAAGCACAAGACTACATAGACCATCCAGAAACTTCCATACACTAAGTTCTGTACACTACAGCCGCTCCAAAAGCACATCTTGAAACCCCAGCCTGCTGTGAAATAAGCCTGGGAGAGACCTTGTAGGATAATAACTACCTTGTATCTTGTTGTTGTGCTGACTTATGCCATGGTGTATGACCTGTGAAATAAAACTGTCTTCCACAACCTCACCTTTGTAGCAGAGTTTGGCTGTTCCTCACCCAGTTTAAAACCTCCTACACAGCTGTTTTTGTTATCAACAATCTACATATAAAATTGATAAAAATTATCACCTATTTGGTATAATTGGATAATCATACACCTGACTATAAACTTACCAAATGCCTGATTTCGCTCAAGTGCAGCTAGAAGAGCTGATGCTGTTTCAAAGAAAAGGCTGGTCACACCAAATACTGATGTTACTTACATTTCATTTTTGTTCATTCACTTTGCATTTTGTTAATTGAAATAAATAAATAACACTTATATTAATGAGACATTCTTACTTTGCAGCAATTTTTAAATCCAACATATAGGGGGCAGTAGTATAGTAGATATATTCTTGTACATAGGGGGCAGTATTATAGTAGTTATATTCTTGTACATAAGGGGGCAGTATTATAGTAGTTATATTCTTGTACACAGGGGGCAGTATTATAGTAGTTATATTCTTGTACACAGGGGGCAGTATTATAGTAGATATATTCTTGTACATAGGGGGCAGTATTATAGTAGTTATATTCTTGTACATAGAGGGCAGTATTATAGTAGTTATATTCTTGTACATAGGGGGCAGTATTATAGTAGTTATATTCTTGTACATTGGAGGCAGTATTATAGTAATTATATTCTTGTACATAGAGGGCAGTATTATAGTAGTTATATTCTTGTACATAGGGGGTAGTATTATAGTAGTTATATTCTTGTACATAGGAGCAGTATTATAGTAGTTATATTCTTGTACATAAGGGGCAGTATTATAGTAGTTATATTCTTGTACATAGGGAGCAGTATTATAGTAGTTATATTCTTGTACATAGAGGGCAGTATTATAGTAGTTATATTCTTGTACATAGGAGGCAGTATTATAGTAGTTATATTCTTGTACATGGGAGCAGTATTATAGTAGTTATATTCTTGTACATAAGGGGCAGTATTATAGTAGTTATATTCTTGTACATAGGGGGCAGTATTATAGTAGTTATATTCTTGTACATAGGAGCAGTATTATAGTAGTTATATTCTTGTACATAGGGAGCAGTATTATAGTAGTTATATTCTTGTACATAGGGGAGCATTATTATATTAGTTATATTCTTGTACATGGGGGCTGTATTATAGTAGTTATATTCTTGTACATAGGGACTAGTATTATAGTAGTTATATTCTTGTACATAGGAGGCAGTATTATAGTAGTTATATTCTTGTATATAGGAGGCAGTATTATAGTAGTTATATTCTTGTACATAGGGGCAGTATTATAGTAGTTATATTCTTGTACATAGGGGGCAGTATTATAGTAGTTATATTCTTGTACATAGGGAGCAGTATTATAGTAGTTATATTCTTGTACATGGGGGCAGTATTATAGTAGTTATATTCTTGTACACAGGGGCAGTATTATAGTAGTTATATTCTTGTACATAGGAGCAGTATTATAGTAGTTATATTCTTGTACATGGGGGCAGTATTATAGTAGTTATATTCTTGTACATAGGAGGCAGTATTATAGTAGTTATATTCTTGTATATAGGAGGCAGTATTATAGTAGTTATATTCTTGTACATAGGAGACAGTATTATAGTACTTATATTCTTGTACATAGGGGACAGTTTTATAGTAGTTATATTCTTGCACACAGGAGCAGTATTATAGTAGTTATATTCTTGTATATAGGAGTCAGTATTATAGTAGTTCTATTCTTTTACATAGGAAGCAGTATTATAGTAGTTCTATTCTTGTACATAGGGGGCAGTATTATAATAGTTATATTCTTGTACATAGAAGGCAGTATTTTAGTAGTTATATTCTTGTACATAGGAGGCAGTATTATAGTAGTTATTTTCTTGTACATAGGGGGCAGTATTATAGTAGTTATATTCTTGTACATAGGGGGCAGTATTATAGTAGTTATACTCTTGTACATAGGGGGCAGTATAATAGTAGTTATATTCTTGTAAATCGGAGGCAGTATTATAGTAGTTATATTCTTGTACATAGAGGGCAGTATTATAGTAGTTATATTCTTGTACATAGGAGTAGTATTATAGTAGTTATGTTCTTGTACATAGGGGGCAGTATTATAGTAGTTATATTCTTGTACATAGGGGGCAGTATTATAGTAATTATATTCTTGTACATAGGGGGCAGTATTATAGTAGTTATATTCTTGTACATAGGGGGCAGTATTATAGTAGTTATATTCTTGTACCTAGGGGGCAGTATTATAGTAGTTATATTCTTGTACATAGGGGGCAGTATTATAGTAGTTATATTCTTGTACATAGGGGGCAGTATTATAGTAGTTATATTCTTGTACATAGGGAGCAGTATTATAGTAGTTATATTCTTGTACCTAGGGGGCAGTATTATAGTAGTTATATTCTTGTGCATAGTGTTACAATAGTTATATTTTTTATAGAATACATACATTTCTTAGTTTGGTAGCTGTGATGTTGCGCAGATAATCTACTTTTTTTGGTAGAAAATCCCAAAATAATGAGCCTTAAAAATGACAACTCTTTGGGAGATAGATAGAGTTGTCAGTTCTCTCCTTCCACTTTTCTTAGTAGCTCATACAATGATCATTGTTGAACACAGGGAGACAACTGGCACATAAGAAAGTTTCTCCCAGAGCCAGAAGATGATGAAATATGTGCTCCATCTTGAACTGAATACAATCTACCTTCCCTATATAAAATTTCATTTTGTTCAGTTCTTGCACACTGAAAGACACTTGTGAATGCTTGTCAGCTTAAGGACTGGAAAGCTGTGACTGCATGTTCACACTTGAAGATGTGAAACGTTTAACACATTAACACCTGTTCTGCTCAGACTGAAAGCGAAGGAGGTGGATATCACAAAGGTCCAAAGAAACAGGATAGTAACTCGCATAGTTGATCGGAACAGATAAGAAAAACAAATAATACAGATTAATGTAGAAAAATAGAATTAATCCATATGAATATCCCCAGGTCATACCAGCATGCTCCATATCATTATATAGAAGAGATATATAGCTTATACCAGCTATACATACATAATTATATACAGGAGATACCCAGGTTATACCAGCATGCCCCATATCACTATATACAGTAGATGTATAACTTATACCAGCTGCACATATATAATTATATACAGATGATACCCAGGTTATACCAGCATGCTCCATATCATTATATAGAAGAGATATATAGCTTATACCAGCTATACATACATAATTATATACAGGAGATACCCAGGTTATACCAGCATGCCCCATATCACTATATACAGTAGATGTATAACTTATACCAGCTGCACATATATAATTATATACAGATGATACCCAGGTTATACCAGCATGCTCCATATCATTATATAGAAGAGATATATAGCTTATATCAGCTATACATACATAATTATATACAGGAGATACCCAGGTTATACCAGCATGCCCCATATCACTATATACAGTAGATGCATAACTTATACCAGCTGTACATATATAATTATATATTGAAGATACCCAGGTTATACCAGCATGCTCCATATCATTATATAGAAGAGATATATAGCTTATACCAGCTGTACATATATAATTATATACAGGAGATACCCAGGTTATACCAGCATGGTCCATATCACCATGGTCCATATCTCCATATACAGGAGATGCATAACTTATACCAGCTGTACATATATATTTATATACAGAAGATACCCAGGTTATACCAGCATGTTCTATATCTCTATATACAGGGAGATGTATAACTTATATCAGCTGTAGATATATAATTATATACTGTAGATACGCAGGTTATACCAACATGCTCTGTATCACTATATACAGGAGATGTATAACTTATACCAACTGTATATATATAATTATATACAGGAGATACCCAGCTTATACCAGCATGCTCCATATCACTATATACAGGAGATGTATAACTTATACCAGCTGTATATATATAATTATATACAGGAGATACCCAGCTTATACCAGCATGCTCCATATCACTATATACAGGAGATGTATAACTTATACCAGCTGTATATATATAATTATATACAGGAGATACCCAGCTTATACCAGCATGCTCCATATCACTATATACAGGAGTTGTATAACTTATACCAGCTGTACATATATAATTATATACAGGAGATACCCAGGTTATACCAGCATGCTCCATAGCACTATATTAAGGAGATCTATGACTTATAGCAGCTGTACATATATAATTATATGCCCAGGTTATACCAGCATCCATATCAGTGTATATAGAAGGTCACTCTATAGTAACTTGGATGCTCCTTGCATACTTGTATTGAATTCTGTACCCTGCCTGGCTTGATAGTTGGCGCACAGTAGTGACCCCCCATGTTATATGGAACATCAGGAGCTGTTTGTTTCCTTCTGCCAGGTCTTACAATATTCTGCCGTCTCGTTGTTCCTTTTGTCATTCCCATTGTGCGGACAGTATTGTTTCTTTGATTGGAATTCGGTAGTTAGAATGATCGGCTCTGATTAAGCCAGGTACATAAATAAATCCATAGGTCCATCCGTAGATGTAAACTTTGGCCGGAGCGTGAATGATTCTGGCGTGCCGGGAATGTTTAGCTGGAATGGGTGTTTTTTTTTGATAACTGTGGGAGAGAATCTATATTCCCGGCCCGCCGCCAGTAATTCCGGATTTGACCTGGAGAGGCCTGTACAATGCGCTTCTCCGAAGACATCTGCAAAACTCCATTCAATCCATTCAACCGAATTAAAATAAACACGGCGCGATACGAAGAAGACAGAAAGCATCTTGGAGATACGTCAAGGACACATTGTCTGCAGAGTTCTACAATGGCGCGGGGGAGATCCCGGGGTTCCCTCGACAATTAATATCAATTAAAGCATTAACCCCTTGCCGCCAGCCCTTTGGCTATGCCCCGCACAGTTAGGCCGTATATAGACGTAAGCAGCACACATTGTATATGGAGCCGAGCTTCTTCCATACGTGGCGGGTATCTGCTGTATTTGACAGCCGGCCACAAAAGCTGGAATAGAGATAGCAACTATCTTGGCTGTTATCCCTTTAGATGCCACTGTCCATTATGACAGCAGTATTTAAGGGAGTTGTACCAGAGTTGCAAGTCGGGAGATAACTTGCTGATCAATGGGGGTCCCACCAATTACACCCCCACCAATCTCAAGAACAAGGGTCCTGTGCACCTGTCCCCCTCACTGCAGGCTTATTGCACCTCCACAGTGAGGAGGAGACTGAATGGAGTGCTGGTTGTGCAAGTGCAGGAATGCTCCATTCACTTTCAATGGGATTGCACAGATCCCCAAGCCGGGTATTTGCTTCAGCCCAATTGAATTAAGCATTGACTGCACATGATTGGCCAGTACTGCATTCACTGTGGGGGGAGAAAAGACCCCTGCAGCGACAGACAGCGGGACTTGGACCTTTTATTCTCAAGACCCCATTAATGAACGAGTTGTCCCCTGTCCTGTGAATAGGGAATAACTTGCAATTGTCGTACAGCTCCTTTAACCCCTTGAGTGGCACGCCTGGAAATTTTCCGGGAGGAGCTCCACTGCTCATAGCGATATAGCCCGGAAGATTTCCGGGCTATGTATCGCTATGGGAGCTGCAGAGCACAATGCCACAAGCTGTGACAGTGTGCTCTGCCTGCACAGACCCACAGAGAACAAAGCAAGGGCTTTGAAAAACCAGCAGAAGATATTGCCGATCTGCCGGCAACCTCCTGCTTCGAAGTCTCCTGCTTTGTTTACAGGTTGCCATAGAGACCATCGGCTTGTCAGAAGCAAGCCGATGGTCTCTGTGGGAGGGAGAGCTGGTGCTCAGCTGTCAGAGGACAGCTAGGTACCAGCTCTTACAGCAGAGATCAGAGAAAACCTCCGATCTCTGCTGTGTTAACCCTTTACATGCTGCAGTCTATGTGACTACAGCATGTAAAGGGCTGTCACCATCGGACCTCCAGAAAGGGATCAGGGGGTCCTGATGGGTCCCTGTGGAAGTCCCCTAAAGGGACAAAAAAAAAAAAAAGTAAAAAAACAAAAGTAAAAAAATTATATAAAAAAAAAAATAAAAACACTTGTCTCCCTTTACTTTGTAAAAAATGTAAAATAAAATCACACATGTGGCATCCATGCGTCGTAATGACCCAGAGAAGGAAGTTGGTACATTATTTAACCCCTTAATGACATGGCCCCTTTTTTTCTTTTTTCCCCATTTCTTTTTTTCCTCCCCGAAACCTAAAAACTGTATAAACTCGGTATCGCCGGAATCGTGTGACTCAGAGAATAATGTTATCACATTATTAATTCTGCATGTTGAACGCCGTAAAAATGAAATCCAAAAAACAAATGGCAGAATTTCTTTTTTTCCCCCCAATCTCCCTACAAATGTTTTTATAAACGTTATGCAATACATTATATATACCCAAAAATGATGCCATCAAAAAGTACAACTTGTCCCACAAAAAACAACCGTGTCAATGGAAAAATGAAAAAGTTATGGCTCTTGGAACGCAACTGCAAAATTAGTTGAAATTCAATGATTAGACCATTTAAAAAACCTGCCCTGGTGGGTCTGACAGGGGGGTAAGAAACCCGCCACTCAAGGGGTTAAATGTCCCGATCAATTGTGATTTAAATCTCCAGAACAGCTGCTTGCCTGCAATGAGATTGTGAGGGTGCCATGTAGGTGTCATGGCAGCTTGGGTCCTTCTGAAGACTTTCAGGACTGTCACGATGGTTTGCCTATTAAGATGTGCCTGTGGTAGGGTCTTTAATAGGAAGCCTGTTAAACTACAGTATAATGCAATCCCATAGTATTGCATTATACTGTATGAGTGATCAAACGATTGCAAGGTCAAGTTTCCTATGGGAACTGATTAAACACTAAAAATAAGTAAAATAAAGGCTTTTAATTATTACAAAAAGTAAAAAATATTAAAAGCTTAAAAAGTATATTCACTGCATTAAAAAAAAGAACACAAACTTTTTAAAAATGTAAAAATTGGGATCGCTGTGTCCGTAAAGGCCTTATCTACTACAAGATCACATTATTGTTCTTGCACAGTGAACGCCGTCAAAAAAAAAAAAGGACAATACTGGAATTATGGGGGGGGGGGGGGGGGGGAGGGGTTGGTTATGCCTTTGTCAAGACAAAATTGCATAAAAAGCGATATAAACAAAACCCCTTGCAAAATTGCATTTTTCCCCGTCTTGCCCCAAGTCTTCCAATACATTGTATGGTACTTTAAATGGCACCATTAAAAAATACAAGTCGTCCTGCAAAAATAAAGCCCCCATGTAGATCGGTCGCGGGGGAAAAAAAAGGTATGATGAAAGTGGGAATAAAGGAACTGCAGAATGTGACCTGGACGCATGAATGACCCTTGGACATGAAAGGGTTAAACAGGTATTCTTGGTTTGACTATTAATGATCTATCCCATAGTTGATCAAGGGGCTCCACCGCTCTAGAAATCAATGGGAGCGATTACACTTTCGGCCCTGACTGCCAATGATGATGTCTGGCCCAACTGCACTGAGTGATAACGTGTCAGAGAATCAGCAGATCGGCGGGGATCCTCAGCGGTGGAATCCTGCCGATCAACTATTGATGACCCATCCTCAGGACGCATCACCAATAGCAAAAGCTCAGAAATCCGTTTCAATGTTCTCTATGATATAATTTACCACTTTAACCCAGTAGCAATGATTTTCCTCTTGATCATTCTCACTTTCATGCCTAATTGTTCCTCCTGTATACACCGCCACCGCTGGGGGCCTATCTTATATTTTGTGCATTCGTAACATTTGGCGCCAGGGAATCTGCCGACTTATTTGTTTTCCATATGTTTGGGTACCAAATGTAAAATGTGAGATGTTACCCTCAAAGCCAGTGACTAAGGCCCTACGGTAGTGAGAAGTGAGGCGCCTTGAGGAATGGCCTGGATTGCACTTCGCTAACAGTAGGCCGAGGCGCAGTGAGAGGTGCAGGTAGGTTTCCTCATTGGCCTCATCATTAGAGGCTTTATTTACCCAGTTAATAGGATTATGATGTTGTTCCAGGCCGCCAGCCAACGACCTGCGCCAGAGGTAAGGCCAGGATGGTTGTGGTTGGCCCTTTGTTGTTTTCCTATGTGTGTTATATTATTCATTATTGTATAACGAGGCCAAGCGTGTCATCACTACAACCAGATCTCCTGGGCTTCATCTTCATCTAGAGCTTTATAACAGACAAGGCTGGGGCTTTACTACTGAGTGTCAGCATCTTAGCATTTTTCATGAGATATAATATTATAACATATTCTAGTTAGAATACATAGATAGATAGATAGATATAAGATAGATAGATAGATATTAGATAGATAGATAGATATTAGATAGATAGATAGATAGATAGATAGATAGATAGATAGATAGGAGATAGATATGATAGATAGATAGATAGATAGATAGATAGATAGATAGATAGGAGATAGATAGATAGATAGATAGATAGATAGGAGATAGATAGATAGATAGATAGATAGATATGAGATAGATAGATAGATAGATAGATAGATAGATAGATAGATATGAGATAGATAGATAGATAGGGGAGAGATAGGAGAGAAATAGATGTGAGATAGATAGATAGATAGATATGAGATAGATAGATATGAAATAGATAGATAGATATGAAATAGATAGATATGAGATAGACAGATAGATAGATAGATAGATAGATATGAGATAGATATGAGATAGATAGATAGATAGATAGATAGATAGATATGAGATAGATAGATAAATAAATATGATATAGATATGAGATAAATAGATAGATATGAGATAGATAGATAGATAGATAGATAGATAGATAGATAGATAGATAGATAGATAGGAGATAAATAGATATATAGATAGGAAATAGATAGATATGAGATAAATAAATATGAGATAGATAAATAGGAGATAGATAGATAGATAGATAGATAGATAGATAGATAGATAGATAGGAGATAGATAGGAGGTAGATAGATAGGAGATAGATAGATAGATAAGAGATAGGAGATAGATAGGAGGTAGATAGGAGGTAGATAGGAGGTAGATAGGAGGTAGATAGATAGGAGATAGATAGATATAAGATAGATTGATGATAGATAGATAGATAGATATGAGATAGATAGATAGATAGATAGATAGATAGGAGATAGATAGGAGATAGATAGATATAAGATAGATTGATGATAGATAGATAGATAGATAGATAGATAGATAGATAGATATGAGATAGATAGATAGATAGATAGATAGATAGGAGATAAATAGATATATAGATAGGAAATAGATAGATATGAGATAAATAAATATGAGATAGATAAATAGGAGATAGATAGATAGATAGATAGATAGATAGATAGATAGATAGATAGATAGATAGATAGATAGATAGGAGATAGATAGGAGGTAGATAGATAGGAGATAGATAGATAGATAAGAGATAGGAGATAGATAGGAGGTAGATAGGAGGTAGATAGGAGGTAGATAGATAGGAGATAGATAGATATAAGATAGATTGATGATAGATAGATAGATAGATAGATAGATAGATAGATAGATAGATAGATAGATAGATATGAGATAGATAGATAGATAGATAGGAGATAGATAGGAGATAGATAGATATAAGATAGATTGATGATAGATAGATAGATAGATAGATAGATAGATAGATAGATAGATATGAGATAGATAGATAGATAGATAGGAGATAGATAGGAGGTAGATAGGAGGTAGATAGATAGGAGATAGATAGATATAAGATAGATTGATGATAGATAGATAGATAGATAGATAGATATGAGATAGATAGATAGATAGATATAAGATAGATTGATGATAGATAGATAGATAGATTGATGATAGATAGATAGATAGATAGATATGAGATAGATAGATATGAGATAGATAGATAGATAGATAGGAGATAGATAGATATAAGATAGATTGATGATAGATAGATAGATATATTGATAGGAAATAGATAGATAGATAGATAAAATGAAATATACAGAGGTCAGCGTAGCGCTCCTGCGGTCATATATAGTGAGATATAAGATATTAAATGAGGACTTAGCCGGTACTGCGCAGGGTCTTATACCAAGACAGGCCCTGCCAGCACCTCTCGTTCCAAGATCGCCTTAAAATTTTTGATGAAAATTCTTCCTCCACATCCACAGATTGGGAGAGCTGCAGGGTTCCTTGAGTGCCCCAAGGAGGAGACCCAATAAATTCAGGAAAATGGTAGAAAGAAAAATGACCCCAGCGCTCGCTGGAGAGAAATTCCAATATGTATGGAAATAACTAGTTTATTTTTTCTTTCTACCATTTTCCTAGATAGATAGATAGATAGATAGATAGATATGAGATATATAGATAGATATTAGATAGATAGATAGATATGAGATAGATAGACAGATAGATAGATAGAGGGATTTTAGATAGATATGAGATAAATAGATATAAGATAGATTGATGGATAGATAGATAAATATGAGATAGATAGATATGAGATAGATAGATTTATAGGAAATAGCTAGCTAGCTAGATAGATATGAGATAGATAGATATGAGATAGATATGAGATAGATAAATAGATAGATATGAGCTAGATAGATGGATAGATAGGAGATAGATAGATAGATGATAGATATGAGATAGATAGATAGATAGATAGATAGATAGATAGATAGGAGATAGATAGATAGATAGATAGATAGATAGATAGATAGATAGATAGATAGATAGATAGGAGATAGATAGGAGATAGATAGATAGGAGATAGATAGATAGATAGATAGATAGATAGATAGATAGATAGATAGATAGGAGATAGATATGAGACAGATAGATAGATATGAGATAGATAGATATGAGATAGATAGATAGATAGATATGAGATAGATAGATATGAGATAGATAGACTACCAGAAGTAATTGGACCCCTGAGCAAGAATCAGAAGTAGTATTTATTTCCATATGCTACTTAGTGGGGCTCTTTTGGCCCTAATGACATCAAATATTCTCTGTGGCATACTTTCTACTAATGTATGTTACACTTCAGATGGTATTTCCCTTCATTTATGCTGCAAATGTATGTCAGGTTCTCTCAAAGAAGATGGACACTGTTAAAATTTAACACCCGAATTTTCAGTTTGTCCCAGATGTTCAGTAGGGTCCGGTCAGTTCTCTTGTGTAGGCGGGTCAATCATGGACCATCGCTATTCTCCAACTAACGTTAAACAGTGTTGTATTTGTGACGAGGCGCGTTGTCTTGTTGGAAGTATGGCCGACCATTCCCAGAGTATCGCCACATTGTTGGCAGCATATTATTGTCTAGAACGTCAGGGTACACCTCCGGCTTCATGGTTCTTGTGGCTGCAACATCTCCAAACCATAACATAACCTCCACTGTACTTAAAGGAGTTATCCGGGGACATAACCGGATGTTCAAAAAATGTCATCACTGCCTCCCTACATAGGGAAGTGAAGTTTACCGAGGACAGGAGAGCCGGCAAGACAGCAGTGGTGGAGGAGCACGGAAGGTGAGTATGAGCTCTTGTATATTACTACTGCAGGCTGAAGAGGTTTTTAAATAGAACTATATCTCTGGACAATCCATTTAACTGTTGGTAGAAGACACTCAGACAGAAGATGTTCTCCAAGACCCTCCACATTCCGCAACCTCCATCTGATTTGAAGTGTGATTCATCACTCCATAGAACATTCTTCCATTTCTCAACTGTTCAATGACGACCTCTCCTTGCACCATTGTCGATGGGCTGATTCACCTCCTAAGAGAGAACTCGCCAGATGTTTGCAGGATGAATGGAGGGAAATAGCAACTGAAATGTAGCAGACATTATAGAAAGCATGCCATGGAGAGAATCTGATGTCATTAGAGCCAAAGGAGCCCCACTAAGTATTAACATATGGAAATACATTGTACTTATGACTCTAGCTCAGGGGTCCCCTTCCTTTTGGTAAGATAGTGTAGATTTAGTTTACTAAGACTCGAATTCTTAAAAAATTGAATTTAAAATCTATAGCCGGCCACATACATGAGATACCGTAATTGTTGGCCATTCATTTGGTCTTGGTCTACAACTGACTAAGAACCAAAACACGCTCCATAGAAGTATCTGCCATGTTGGATTTTGTTTGCTCGTTAATCGCCCTAGGATGAAATGAATAAGATGAGGCGTCTAGTGAGTTGTCTCTTTAAGTGGGAGGCTGTCCAGGACCTCATTATAACATCTTTGGTTTTCCCATTAGGACTTTGGATAGGAGGCTGATCTTGCTGGGACAACTCCTTACATAGCGCAGGCCCCAGAAGCAGACGTACCATACAGAGGTCACATTTTATGAGCGCTGTAACACAACTTGGGAGTGAGTGTCTCAGGAAAAATGATTATCTGAGGAGAGGAATTCATAAGTGCTCACAAAACCCTCAAGTACTTTAGATTTGAGATCCGACACCCTTGATAACCTTTTCTTACCCTCAGCATCCATGCCAGCTATCTCAAGAAGTTCCACCTACATTCAGAGCAAGACTTAGGATAGTCGACACCATCCAATATTCTCGTATGGGGTGTCATATGGTGCTCAAGCAATAGGGTATACAGATGATAGTATTCGAATGAGAAGATGGAAGAATGCCTCTACAGCTCCACCTATTGGAAGGCAGCGTTCTTGCAAGTCAATGTTGGACTTTTTAACAAACATTTAAAAATTACTGGAGCTAAAACCATAGTCTTCTTCAGAAGGAAAGGATAACCATGTACGGACCGACTGTGATTGCCCCTCATCTGTATGCAGCAGGTTTCTGGCTTGGCTAGTGAGAGGCCTATAGATGTGGGTTAGGTTGGGAGGGGTATTGTTTCTCCTTAAGGAGAGCTCCTAGAAGGTGTGAGGAGACTTATGAGGTCTTCCATATTCCTCTGGGAAATATGCAAATAGCAAGATGGAACAGTACCTTTACAGAGGAGCATGCATGGCCTTATAAGTCCCCTCACACCTAGGTGCGCCCCCCTACGGAGAAACGATACCCTTCCCGACCACATCTATAGGCCTCTCACTAGCCAAGTTTGTCTGTACATGGTTATCAGTCATTCCCAGTCATTGTTACAAGACTTGTTGAAATGTCTGACATTGACTTACAGGAATGCTGCCTTCCAATAGATGGAGCTGTAGAGGCATTGTTCCATCCTGCCATGCAAGGCCTTAAAAGTCTCCGCACACCTTCTAGGTGCTCCTATCCTAAGATGAAATTACATCCTTTCTGATAAGTTTATTGTAAGGTGCCCCAGCAGGTTATGGAGACTTGCTTTCAGGCAATGCTCCATGGGAAAAAAAAGTATGCAAATTAGCTCCCCTCCCAAAAAGAAGCTATTTCATGCCAGCCAACCAAAGGCCCATCTGAAAGGAAAGGCAAACCATCTGTAGACCGCTTTTTCTACCTGTGTTGTACTGACGAGGAGCAAGAGCCCTAAAACAGCTGTCTATAGATGGGTCGGTCTTCCTATTCGAGGGGGTCTATGCTTTGGCTGACATGAGCTAATTTGCAAGCTGTTTTCCCATGGAGCATTGCCAGAAAATAAGTCTCCATACATCTGCTGGATCTGCTTAACAAGAACCAGTTCCCCCTTTCTCCCAAGCTGCTTGTAAGGGGCCCAAATAACATTGCCCAATTAATAAAGTCAGCACTCTGGCTGCATCCAAGTGTAGGATCAGGGGTGCAAGCACGGCGCCCCCTTCTGTAGTGATGCTCCCTGTGTGATCGGTAAGGCCCTGGTCATTTTGCATTTAGTTCTTGAAAACCATCAGCAAGCTGTTTTTTATAGGTCTGTCATTTTTTTATGAGTCGATTTTGTTTAATATGTGTCATAATAGCCCGACTCATCTTAAAGGGATTGTTCAGGATTAACCCCTTCAGGACCAGAGAGTTTTTAAAAAAAAACTTTCGTTTATTCGTCATCGCCTTCCAAATGCCGTAACTTCTCAATCCTTCCATTCCCCCAGCCATATGAGGTCTTGTTACCTTGCGGGGCGAGTTGTATTTCTTCATGGTATTTTTAACTCCTTAAGGACGCAGCCCTTTTCTTTTTTTTCATTTTCGGTTTCTCTTTTATTTACCCATCAACGTAGCCTTTGTTTTGCGGGACGAGTTGTGCTTCTGAGTGCTACCATGTAATGAGCTGAAAAACTTTTTAAAAATTCCACGTAGAGGAAAACAGAAAATAAAAAGAGCATTTCCACCCTCCATGAGGGGCGGTCTTGTGCGCACTGCAGCAAAAATGACAGGATAACTTTTTTCTTTGGGTCGCCATGGTTACTATGACGCCAAATTTATATTGTTTTTTTTTTTTTCCTGCACTACTTTTAAAAAATATAATATCTTTGGCAAAAATATAACATTATTTTCTGCCGCCGTCTTCTGACCTCCATAACTTTTTTATTAAGTTTCCATTGACAAAGTTGTGTAAGGGCTTTTTTTGTAGTTTTTTTGTAGTTTCTGCTGGTACCATTTTGGGGTACATATGACTTTTTGATCGTTTTTATCACATTTTCCTTGGAGAAGGGGTGACCTAAAAAAGCGCAATTCTGATGTTGCGTATTTTTTTCGTGACGATGTTCACTGTGCGGGGTAAATAATGCGTTACTTTGATAGATAAGACCTTTAGGGCTCCCACCCACTGGCGTTTTTTTCTCCACTAAAGTGCAGTGCGAGAAAAACGCAGGCAGATACCCCAAAATCGCTGGGATATCGCTGCGACATTGCCAGTCTTTTCAATGGGGCCAGCGGGGATGAAGGAATCCTCTGTCACAGCTGTGACAGCTGTCACAGCTGTGGCAGAAGTCCGCGGCATGCTATCCCATTGCTTTTAATGGGATCGGCACTGCTGCCGATCCCATTGAAAGCAGTGGTTTCTAACAAGCCCCGCAGAATGATTATTGGAGAACGGCTTGAAATATAAGCCCTTCCCCGATAATCATAAAAAAGTTGTTAAAAAAAAAATAAGTTACTCACCTCTCCTGCTGTCAGCTGAGTCCTCCGGCTGGCTCCCCGACACTGCTACTGAGCTCTTTCAGCAGACAGGGATTTAAAAATCCCCGCCTCCTGAAAGGGCTGTGCAGATTGGCTGAGGGCTCAGCCAATAGCAGCTACTGCTTAGCTATTGGCTGAGCGCTCAGCCAATGGCAGATAGCTCTTAGCTATTCATCCCCGCGGGGATGAAGGATACTCCTGCCACAGCTGTGACAGCTGTCACAGCTGTGGCAGAAGTCCGCGGCATTCTCCATATCTTTTCCATGGGGCTAGCGCTGCTGCCGGTGGCCCCATTGAAAAGACTGTCGCAGCGATATCGCTGCGATTTCTCGCACTGCTCTGCGAGAGTTTTCACTGACTCTCGAAGCGCAGTGGAGAAAAAGTGGGTGGGAGCCCTTATAAACACAGTGATAGCAAATAGGTTTTGGGGGTTTTTTATTTAGAAAATATGGCAAAAGGGTGTTTTTATTTCATTTTTTGATAATAATAAAACTTTTTAAAGCTGATTTTTTTACATTTCTTTTTAGTCCCCAACTTGAGATGGTTTGATCGATCCTGCAGTATGATGCAATACCATAGTATTGCATCATACCACGATCTGATAGAAAACCGGCATTGGCAGCCCTGGGGCTTTCAGCAGGATCCTGGCTATAATGGCACCTGAATGGTACCCCGTGATCTCATTGGATGAGTGGGCGAGTAAGCCGGTGCTCCATTTGTGAAGTCCAAATCATGAGGTGCCTTGTCGTTCTGACTCAGGGATTGTAAGAAGGATGTTCCTTTAAAGCCTGTAACATTTAAAGGGGTTGTCTGGGCTCTTTTCAACCTATAGATCATCAGTAGTTGATGGACGGGGTCTGCCGCTTGAGACCCTCATCCATCAGCTGATCATCCACCCTTGATGGGCGTTGTCATCAGCGGAGAGCAGAGGAAGTACGGGTGTCGGCTTCACCCCTATTGAAATTAATGGGAGCGCCGCTGCTGCACATCCCACTGATGATTCTCCAGCTGCCGCGCCATCACATAACCTGCTACTTATATCGACCAACCTGCGACTTGCTACATACATAATGGCGTGGTCTTCTTAAATAGGTGGTCTTTTGGAGAAGCCCCACTGAAATCCTAGGCTGTAGTCACTGGGGGGAACAGAGGTAGCACCAGACATATCGCTTCTGTTTCAGGCTCTAACATAAGCTATTAGCATTTGGAACAATTCACTTGTATTATGTTCCCGGAGTGAAATATAATGCTTTGTAAACCTTATTTACTCACTGTGTAGTCACCGCGAGGACTGCCTGCCAACCTGTGCTTAGATATATTACATCAGTACATATTCCATGTTGACACAGCAAAGCCAAGTGCTTTGGCATCCAACAGCTCAGGACGTAATTGACTGTTTAACTGTAGGAGATTGCAGAGGACGGATAATTCTAGATCTGATTGACTCACCATTGTCCTACGAGGATTCGGCTCAGTAGGATGTAAGATGAGGAGCGCTGCCGAGTGAACGATGAAGTCCAATACATACCCTTTACTCATGATATAGCAGGGGTTAGAGAAGATCTACCCAACTAGTGTTCCACGGATGAAAGAAGTAGTTGATGAAGTCATCAGTTGACATCCATCAGCTGGGTTGCCTTCAACTGCTAAAATATGGAGCCTCAGCACCCTTTGACTGTGGAGACTTAAATACTGTAGAGTTTATGAAGGTCGCTTCCATTGACAAGTCTCAGACTAAGAAACCTTGGTCCACCAGAGAAGATGGGACTGAGGACCCACCATCATGCTACAAACCATGTGCGCATCCAACATTATATGGATACTCCCGTCATAGATAGTTATGGCATATCTACAGATACTGGTATCCAGCATTATACACTGATTGGCCCCTTTATTAGAGCTCCGCCCTTTTATTACGGCACCGACTCTTTCACAATTGGCGCTTCGCTGTATGGAAATTCTCCCCGTGACCCCGGCCTGCAGCATAAAATCACGGGACAAGTTTTCCATGGATCAGTTTCAGTGTGAATCCACATTAGATGGGAAAATCCAGCGATCTGAGCGACTTCCAACAGGGCCGGGTCATCGGTGCTAGACTAGCCGGGGCCGGGTCATCGGTGCTAGACTAGCCGGGGTCAGGATGTCACTGCCAACCGCATGGGGTTTTTCTCATATAACGGTGTGGAGAGTATACAGAGAATGGTGTGACAGAGGAAAACATCCAGTGGAAGGGGATCCTGTGGATGGAAACAACTCATTACCGAAGGGATCAGAGGAGGAGGTCAGGAATCGTCCTGATGAACAGAGGAGCAGTTGAATACAACGCTGGCGCTCCAACTAACATGTCTGAACACACAACTCGCGGTTCCTCCGCACGGATGGGCTATAACCGCAGACGACCAGTTCCAGCGCCATTGTGACCAAGAGAAACAGAAAGATGAGACTCCATGGGGCACAAGGGGCAAGAAATTTGTATCACTGATCAGTGGAAGAACATCTCCTGGTCAGATGGATGCAGATTTCTGTTGCCCCGTGCCGATGGGAATCAGAATTTGGCACAAGCAGAATGAATCGAAGACCCCTTCTTGTCAGCCGGTCAGAACATGTCAGCACTGCCATCTAATCTGCAGCAACTACAAGAAGCTTCCTGTCCGCAGGGGCCGATATTCCTGCAGGACGATTTCATCACCAAGTGGGATCTACACCGTGATCAATCACTGTGGTTCTGAAGGCCAAAGGAGTCCAAAGCATTACTAGATGGGGGTCTCTAATAAAGTATAGTATATGGTTCAATATACATATAGATCATTCCAGAGGCGTAACTTGAAGCTCCCGGGCCCCGATGCAAAACTTGTAACAGGGTCCCCAACTATAATGCTTTACTCATAGTACTGGGTTCCCTAAATGGAGAAGAGAGGCCCTATGGGCCCCCTAAGGCTCCTGGGCCCAGGTGCAACTGCATCCTCTATAGTTACGCCCCTGGCTCATTCTATATTATGAGCAGGATGCTGGAGAGATAGACATACAGGTCTGAGGCACAGGAGAGGCAGGAGACTGCGCCCTGTACAGCAGCATGCAGCATGTCACAGGCAGAGGCCAATCTCCAGGGGGCCTGCAGGGAAGGGAGGGAGGACTGGTTGATAATAAGCTTACATCCTCTGCAGGAGGCAGGGTACACAGGGCTATGCAGATTTGGCGCTGCCACCCGCTGCATTCTTGCATCTTTACAAGTTTGTCTAAAGACAATTTCTGGTTTAATTCTAGGATTTAGTGGAATCTACATGACAAATTGCTGCAGCTCTGAAGGCCAAAAGAGGTCCAACCTTCTACTAGATGGGGCTCTCTAATAAAATGGCCAATTCAGTGTAACTGGCGCATAGTAGGTGGGGGCCCGGTATGATTTTACATAGGGGCCCCAGAGCTTCATATTACGCCTCTGCCCATCTTATATACTTACCAATATCATTTTCCACTGCGGTTGTCCTGATTAACTTGTTAACCAGCTTCACGAAGAAGGCAGCGTGCTCCGAGCTCCGCTACCTGCCCCTCCGTACGTCTGCAGCCCGCGCCGCGCAGTTTACTTTTAATTCATTAACCATGAATAATTCTCTTTCATACTGAGTCCCCCGAGCCATCCCCTGACTGGATCTCACACGGCGGATGAGGCGACGCAGACAGCCGGTAAATAGGCCTCGCCCGCACATGTCGGTGGGTAATGAGCGCCTCCATAACGGCGGTCTTATATGGATGGTAGAACGCTGCAGCTACAAAGTGGCTTTAAATACTCCCATCTCTGCGCTGGCTTAACGCGTTTCAAGTCTTTCAAGTGACAGGGAGAACACTGAAGCAGAAATTAGAGAATTCATACCCATTAAGGACGTGACTGTTGTCACAAGCCGACGATCTGAGCGCAGCGTTTAAAGAAAACCATTAGGAATCATTATGGCCGCCGGCGTCTGTCCGAGGGTTTTATCAGCCTCGCTAATGAAGATGTCTTGGGTAGATCTTATGTTGTAGGGCCTAGTAAAGTGTGAGTATGGAGGAATCGCCTTCTTACGAGTACCCAGCTTGGTGGGGGGTAATAAGTAATAATTACCTGAAAGCGCTGCGGAATAAGTTGGCGCTATACAAATACCATGATTTGATTTTTTTGATCTTACTGCTTGCTTTAGCATTAGGTTGGCGCTATAGAATGACTTAAAGGGAGTGTATACTTTCGCAACCAAGTTTTTCTATCACTACAGGTCGCCTGGAATTATAAATGAGGCCTTGAGACATATTCTGAGAGCAAAAAGTCACCATTTAGGTGCAAGTACTGAAATTATGGCTTTTTGATTACTTATGCTGCGCACAGCCATCCTTTAACCCTTTGCAATCCAATTTTGGATTCAGGGTTTCCTAGGGGGTTTTCGCTTTCTTCCATTATACAATGGCGCCACCTGCTGGCTAGAGCCAGTACTGCGGTATGGGACATGCTGGAGAGGCTTCTGACAACAGAGCGGCCAGTAATATACAGTAAGAATACCCTGCCGGACGTCTTCCGACATCGGAGCTGTATAGCCTTTAATTAGAAAGTCTTCAGACGTCAGACAGTGGAATGGAAAGGGTTAAAGGGTGGAATGGGCCCAGTGTTATGGGACATGGCCTCACACGGGCCATCAGACTTACTATAAAGGCTTAACAGCTCATGCTGATAATAGTTATTAACCCTTTAAATGACCCAATCGGAGTTTCGGGGTCTTCTTCACAATGCCGTTTAGTTGCCATGGGCAATCTGGTAATTGCAGGTTGCCTATGAAGCCATGCCTGCGGCATGGCTTCATAGATTGTCTGTTAGATCGTGGTTAGAGATGAACGAGCACCAAAATGCTCGAGTGCTCGTTACTCGAGTCGAACTTTCAGTGATGCTCGAGAGTTCGTTTCGAGTAACGAACCCCATTGAAGTCAATGGGCGACTCCAGCATTTTTGTATATGACTGGTGCTCCGCTAAGGTTTTCATTTGTGAAAATCTTAGCAAATCACCAAAGTCATGTAAAAAACACAGAAATGGATAGGGCAGGCGAGGAGCAACATGCAGGGCTGCATTTCGGGCTCCGAGGTCTCACTATTAAGCCACAATAGTGGCAAGAGTGAGACGCCCCCCCCCCCCCCACTGTCAGCATAAAGATCGTTCTCCTCTGCCACAGCTGTAACAGCTGTGGCAGAGAAGAACGATGTTAGCCCATTGAATTCAATGGAGCCGGCAATACAGCCGGCTCCATTGAAAGCAATGGGCTGCCGGCGAGCGCGGGATGAATATTCAGGAAGGGCTTAAAAATATAAGCCCTTACCTGAAAAAGAAAGATTTTAGTGTAAAAAAGAATAAAAATGCAGGCATTCTCTTCAATGGAGCCGCTGCTGCTGCCGGCGACTCCATTGAAGACAATGGTCCGCTGGCACACCTGAATTCTTTTTCAGGGAAGGGCTTTACATATAAGCCATTCCCTGGAAATGAATTAAAAGTGATTTAAAAAACAAAAAAAATAGATACTCACCTCCCTTTAGCTGCCGGGGCACAGCCGTGTCTTCTCCTGCTGTCCCCTGCACTGTGGTGCTGAACTGCTGTCATTCAGCTGAGAGCTGACCCTGATTGGTCCCTGCACTGAGCCAATCAGAGGCAGCACTCACTCACCCATTCATGAATTCATGAATGGGTGTGAGTGAGATCTGCCTCTGATTGGTCAGGCTGTGACCAATCAGAGGCAGCTCATTCAGCAGGCAGGGATTTTAAATCCCCGGCTGCTGAATACTACTCAGAGCAGTTCAGAAGAACTGCCGGCCAGACGCGGCTGAACTCCGGCTGCAGCGGAAAGGTGAGTATACATTTTTTTTTTATTTTTACACATTTTAGGATGATTTTCAGGTAAGGGCTTATATTTTTAAGCCCTTCCCAAAAATTCATCCCGCGCTCGTCGGCAGCCCATTGCTTTCAATGGAGCCGTCTGTATTGCCGGCTCCATTGAATTCAATGGGCTAACATCGTTCTGCCGGGACAAGGTGAGTATATATTTTTTTTTTACTTTTTACACATTTTAGGATGATTTTCAGGTAAGGGTTTATATTTTTAAGCCCTTCCCGAAAATTCATCCCGCTCTAGCCGGCAGCCCATTGCATTCAATGGAGCCGGCTGTATTGCTGGCTCCATTAAATTCAATGGTCAGTGCTCGTTTAATCGAGACGAGTACCGCGTGGTGCTCGTCTCGAGTAACGAGCATCTCGAGCACCCTAATACTCGAACGAGCATCAAGCTCGGACGAGTTTGCTCGCTCATCTCTAATCGTGGTATAATGTAATACTATGGTGTTACATCATACTGCAGGAGTGATCAGACCATCACAAGTTCAAGTCCCTTATGGGGACTAAAAGAATCTAAAATGTAGTAAAAAAAAAATGTTATTAGTTCTTATGACAAAAAAGGGAAATAGTACCAGTGAAAACCTGTCCCACGAATACAAGTCCTCAGACGGCTACGTTGATGGATAAATAAAAGAGTTGGGACGTCCAACGAGCTTGAATTGGTGTGTTTTTTCGCGGGTTCACATACTTTGGGCCATATTGTACATGGTATTAACATCAGTATCTATAACAACCTCAGTTACCATCACGGACTACTAGGGCTATTGTGCAACAGCCACACCGAAAGGTCATGATAAGAGTCTGTAAGTGGGTCTCAAGCGTTTCCCTCTCGATGTTGCACAACCGCCATGTATAGTCAGTCCGGTAATGGGGAAGAGTGTTTGCCATCGGTTTGCTTTGTTGTCTGACTAATTGTGATGCCATCAAGAGGACGGTATGTGTTGTTCATGCTCTGAAGACATGCAAAGTGTATTTGCCAATTGATTCCTTCCGAGAAGCTAATTATACGGCCAAGGCTGATGGATTAACCCTTTCCCCGCGCAATGAGAACAAAGCATGAAAATGATTTATTGATTTACCCCTAGAGGAGAACTTCAGCTCAGACTGAACAGGTGAGGGTATATTATGTAGCAACCGTCTAGGACTCTCTTGATGATACTGGTAGACATTCACTGTAAGTTTATATTAAAGGTCCATGAGCAAAAGTCAATCACTGAAAACTCATCTTCCTGTCCCACTATATGTGATTTATTCTCCTATGTCAGCCATTCTAGCTTCTGACCTGTCTTCCTCTTGTATCCAGCCCCTGCTGTCTGCTGCCCTCTCCTAAGACTGTTGAAGTGAGTGGGAGCTGTGCCTGCAACACCTCAGAGCTGCCTCCAGATTTACATGTGCATGTTCTACAGTGGACCCTCTTAGTAATTTATAGGCCCCATTGTGTCCCCTTAGTATTTTATATGTCCCAATGTACCACTAATCAATTTATAAGCTTCATTGTGCCCTTAGTAATTTGTAGGCCCTACTGTGCTGCTTAGTAATTTATAGACCCCACTGTGGCCTCTTGGTAATTTATAGGTCCCACTGTGCCTCTTTAGCAGTATATAGTCCCTTCTGTACTTCCTTAGTTATTTATAGGTCCCACTGTGCCTCTTTAGTAATATATAGGCCCTGCTGTACCCCCTTAGTAATTTATAGTCCCCATTGTGACCCATTAGAAATGTATTGGTCCTCTTATTCATTTATAGATCTACTGTGCCCCCTTAGTAATTTATTGGCTCTACTATGCCCCCTTGATAATTTATAGGGCACACTGTGTTCCCCTTAGTAATTTATAGGATGCACTGTATACTCTTAATAATTTATAGGCCCCACTGTGACCCCTTGGTAATTTATTGGTCCTCTGATTAATTTATAGATCTACTGTGCCCCATTAGTAATTTATTGGCCCGACTGTGACCCCTTAGTTATTTATAGACCCCACTGTGTCCCCCTTAGTAATTTATAGGATTCACTGTACACCCTTAATAATTTATAGGCCCCA
This sequence comes from Eleutherodactylus coqui, assembly GCA_035609135.1. NCBI lineage: Eukaryota > Metazoa > Chordata > Amphibia > Anura > Eleutherodactylidae > Eleutherodactylus > Eleutherodactylus coqui. Next base: position 34,153,322 of record CM069405.1, read on the forward strand.
CTGTGCTCCCTTACTAATTTATAAGCTCCATTGTGCCCCCTTAGTAATTAATAGGACTCGCTCTGCCCCCTTAGTAATTTATAGGCCCCACTGTGCCCACTTAGTAATTTACAGGCTCCGCTGTGCCTCATTAGTAATTCATAGGCTTCACTGTGCCCTGAGTCATTTATAGACCCCACTGTTTCCCCTGACTGATTGATAAGACCCCACCGCTCCCAGGGCATCCTCCTCTGCCTTCCCCTCTTCTGGTCAGTATGATGTGGAATGACACAAGTGACATTATTGTATAACAGATACCTCACTAGGTGGAAGAACAGGAAGCAATCAGCTTCATGCAAGGCCGCTCTCATAATTAATTCTTAAAGATGCAGATAGAATTGATTTCAAAGAACGAGGACTAGATCGCTTCCATCCCTGAGTGCACCCCACCGCCCCCAAACTTAATGGACCCCAGCATTTGCCCAACTTTCTCAGGTGCTGATGCCAGCCCAGAGCATGCTGGACCACTGCACAATGTATGGAGCCGTCTGCGTCCTGCTGCAAACATTTTGACATTGGTCCTGTGAACAGCTGATTGCCCATGATCCCGCACAGCGGGGCCCCGACGCTCAGGTATCGACGGCTTCTCCTGTGGATAGGTCAGCAATTATAAGAGCTGAAAGGCTCCTTTAATCAGCGCACCTCGCCTCCGGAGAAGAGAGAAATCCAGGTGAAGGCTTGCAAGCATGAAAATGCAATAAATGGTAAGATACAGTGACATGCAAAAAAGTAATTGCCCCCTTGCATGTGTTTCTTTTTATTGTGTGTGTCACGCTAAAAAGTTCCAGAGGAGTCAATAATGTATAATATAATTCATGCTTCTACAAGGACACTAAGTCAAAATCACAAGAAATTATAGCAGGGATAGCCCAAGTGGCCGTGTGTCATTGTTCTGTACCCCAAATATCAAGGCGTCATTGGATAAGTGAGTGGAGGAGTGAACATAGCAGTATAGTATGTTAGGCTGAAGGGAGACAATGTCCATCCAGTTCAGACTGTTTCCATCCCCCAGCACCACCTTGTTGGTCCAGAAGAAGGCAAAAAGAGCTCATTTGGAGGAGAAAAATTCCTTCCCGACTCCATAATGGCAGTCAGAATAATCCCTGGATCAATGTTTGAGTTCCTACCTGACTGAAAGACCCGGATCAACTCCCCTCTAGAAAGATATCAAGTCCCTCTTAAACTTCTCTATGGATTTTGCCATCACCGCATCCTCAGGCAGAGAGTTCCACAGTCTCACTGCTCTTACAGTAAAGAACCCTTTTCTGTGTTGGCGATGAAACCTGCTTTCTTCTAGACGTAGCGGATGACCTCTTGTTACCGCCGCAGTCCTGGGTATAAACAGATCCTGGGAGAGATCCTTGTATTGTCCCCTCATGTATTTATACATCGTTATTTGGTCGCCCCTTAGCCATCTTTTTTCTAGAGTAAATAATCCCAGTTTTGGTGCCTCTCTGGGTATTCCAGTCCCTTCATTCCATGTATTAGTTTAGTTGCCCTTCTTTGTACCCCTCCAGTACTGTAACATCTTTCCTGAGCACGGGTGACCAGAACTGTGCGCAGTATTCCATGTGGGGCCTGACAAGTGCCTTATATAATGGGGGGATAATGTTCCTGTCCCTCGCCCCTATACCGCTTTTAATGCACCCCAAGACTTTATTAGCTTTTGCAGCAGCTGACTGGCATTGGTCACTCCAGTTTAGTCTACAGTCCACTAGTACCCCCAGGTCTTTTTCCATATCACTTTTCCCTAGTGGTACCCCATTAAGTGAATATTTGTGACATCCGTTCCTCTTGCCCATGTGCATAGTCTTACATTTATCAACATTGAACTTCATTTGCCATTTTTCTGCCCAAGCCCCCGGCTTATCCAGGTCCGTTTGTAGCCGCACATTGTCCTCCGTTGCATTAATTATATTGTATAATTTTGTGTTGTCTACAAATATTGATATTTTACTCTGCAGCCCCTCTATCAGGTCAGTGATAAATATATTGAAGCTCCCCTTAATACGTTAAATGCGGTGCTGCCGCTCTGACGTATATAGAGGCATACCCCCTTTCATTGAAGCGGACAATGACAACACATCACTTGCCTTAAGAATGCTGGCCCCCTTCTGTGACAAGTGGCTATATACACTAAAGTAGGAGGCCCTAGTATATAAGAGTTGGATGACAACATTCTGAGGAGTGGTGCGGTGTATGCCACGTGGCATGCCCTCACCCACTTGCTGGCAAGACGTGGAGGGTTTAAAACAACAGTGGGTCTCAAGGAGGAGGCAAGAGTCCTGGTAGGAAAGAAAAGATGGATGAATACAGTTGTGGTGACCAGAATACAAGCACTGTAGGCAGCAGCAGCCCTCATAATTCACATATGGGAGGTAAGGGAGTCTGCCTCTCCACCACAGTGCCAAGTGAGGGAGGCGAGAGAAGAAGCATCTGGGAAGAGCAAGGTGTTGTTGAAACCGAAGAGGAGCTTGCACGCTGGTCCATGTGTCATCCCCTGGGAGCACTGAGCAGCAGGAAGAAAGTTTTGAGAAAGGCTACAGCAACTCTCGATCTGAAGGTATATGAGGCCTGTGACAACACCGCTATATCAGGGAGGTCCCACTCAGGACTAGAGACTGAGTCAAATGACCATATTACAGGGAGAGAGACTGACGCAAACCAGAGCAGGAATGCGGGTGAAGGCTGGCCTTGTACTGGAGAGTCAGGTATTGATCGAAGTCAACGAGAGGCCTAGCAAAGCAAGTGCACCTGGTGTAAGAAGTGACCAGCATGATACGTACCAGAGACTTGTCATACTTTAAGTTGTAATGTACAAAGATTGTTTCTGCAATGCTGTACCTGTTGCAACATTATATGTGTTGCTTCATAAAATTCGAGGAAAGAAGGCGAGTTCATATATTACCTACAGTTGTTTTTTTCCAATGCTCCTCCAATCTGCCGTTTCCAGGCCCTGTTTTCAGCTGTTCAAAATGGCGCTCCGAGCGGGGGATGCAGAAGAAAAGTGGGGCTGCATTTACATGCAGCTGTTCTCTTCTCGGAACGCTTGGCTGTTATACAGCCGAGCGCTCCGAGCGAGGTATGCAGAACACAGCTGGACTGTGGTGTTCTTCATACCCTGGCTGTTCACGGAGCGCTCAGCTGGTATACAGCCGAGCGCTCCGAGCGAGGTATGCAGAACACAGCTGGACTGTGGTGTTCTTCATACCCTGGCTGTTCACGGAGCGCTCAGCTGGTATACAGCCGAGCGCTCCGAGCGGGGTATAAAGAACACAGCTGGACCGCTGTGTTCTTCATACCCCAACTGTGAATTCCTTATAAGGCTGATCGTTCTCTTTCAGCATGCTGAAAGACAACGATGAGCGATGGCCTAACGAAATCTGCACGATGTCAGTGTAGTTACACACAACGATTATCGCTCAAAGGACGACTTTGAGCGAATTTTGAGTGATAATCGTTGTTTCTAAGTGGGCCTTTAGATGGCTGAAACCTGGAACCAGCGGATCATAGGGGCAATAAAGAAGAACAACTGCAGGTAATATACAACCGGCACCCTCAGATCCTGGGACAGAATGTGGTCCCAACACTAGAGGGTTGCTTTAAGTAAAGTTTTGAAAATGTCAACTTGGTTCCAACATTGCGGCTTTCAAAATTGACAAAATTGTGTTGTCAGATTTGCTTCCTTCCCCTTTGCAACATGCCACATACAAGACAGCATGCCCAATGATAGATAGATAGATAGATAGATAGATAGATAGATAGATAGATAGATAGATAGATAGATAGATATGAGAGAGAGATATGAGGTAGGTAGATAGATAGATATGAGATAGATAGGTAGGTAGATGATATGAGATAGATAGACCGGTAGATATATAAATAGATAGATAGATAAGAGATAGATAGATAGATAGATAGATAGATAGATAGTTAGATAGATAGATAGATAGATAGATAGATAGATAGATAGATAGATAGGAGATAGATAGATAGATATGAGATAGATGATAGATAGATAGGAGATAGATAGATAGATAGATAGATAGATAGATAGATAGATAGATAGATAGATAGATAGATAGATATGGGATAGATAGATAGATATGCATTTCCATGGTTAATACCTCCCATCCACTTTAGATGGGGCTACAGAAGAGGTTACCTCTATAGTATACAGAGTATTAGCACACGTGTATTTCGTGCACACACATATATTGTATACGTCCAAATCAATACAGAGAAAATTCCGCAGGGAGCATGTGATCTCCTGATGAGATCCAGATGGAAAACTGAGCCTGTGAGACTCTGGAAAGAGGTTTAGGAGAAGCGGCCCATCTGCTTTGTGCGCTGCACAACATGCACCCGTTGCAGTCCAGTCTCCTAACATGTCAGAACTCCTAGTCGTGCAGCGTACAGAAGCTCTCCATCCTCCCATCTGGTATATACAGGACTGTGCAAGTGAAAGGACTAGAAACAGAGCCATTATCATGACTTTTCTATTTTTTCAGCACTTACATTGGTAACTGGGTGCCTATAATACTTAAAGGGATATTCCACCCTAGACACTCCAATTACCTATTATATGCTAACTTAAAGGGGTTTTCCGGGATTCAAAAAAAAGAGTTAAAAGGGCTTAAAATCAGTAAAAATTGATTACTCAGCTATCCTGGTGGCTCTCCTTCCAGTGATGCAGCCCTGTGCCCACCACATGGAACCTGGAGGATGCAGTGGGTGGTCATGGGCCGTTTATAGTGCATGTGACCATTGAGCCACAAACTTCAGTGGCCATAGAAGAATCCGCACCTAAGTCTGTGAGTGGCTCAGTGGTCTCGCGCACAACGAACGGCCCGCTTCTTCTGGGTTTCGTGTGGTGGGCACCGAGCCTGCAGCGCTTGATGGGGAACAGCCGGTATAGGCGAGTAATCAATTCTTTTTGATTTTAGGCCCTTTTAACTTTTTTTAAAGTTCCAAAAATCCCTTTATGCAATGAGACAAAGTTTCTTTGTCGTTAAATTGGTGCAAAAACTTTTTTAAAACTTTAGTCTCGTCACACAAATACTAAAGTATACTATATATGAATATACTGCCATCACCTAACACCTTGTGGAGAGCACCAAGAAGGCGCAAGGAGATTCATATGTCTTGTAATGCTCATCCGGGAAATTTGGTATGCAAATGACATATTGTATAATATCTTTGCAGAGCCGCTTATTGGAAGGTAGCTTTCTTATACAGTAAGTCAATGTCTATCCTGACCTTCAGATATTCCGTCCTTCAGAGGTTATCATAAGAAGAGGACGCTACATGTGACAGTCACTAATAGGCTGCTCATATGTTACTTCCTGGCTATTGACAGTGGACGACGGGAGCATAGAGCATGTATGATTTGTTTGCTGGCTCTATGAACCCTACAAGAGAGCTCTCAATATTATGTGCAGAGTGCATGTAAGGGGTGGGCAAAACAGGAAGTCTGTGAGATGGAGCTTCAACCAATCATTGCATAGCACTGAAAAGGGGGCATTGCTATCTGTTAATCTAAAGGGGTTGAACCACAATTGATTTTTATCACCCTTCCAAGCAGTGATGAGAAGAGGGGCACAGAAGGCTCCATTCTCAGGATTGGTGGGGCTCCAACCTCTTTAAGGCCCTTTCACAAGGGCTGATGATTGAACATTTATTTTCCTGGTCGTCAGCCTATGTTTAGGATCCAACAATCAGCCAATGAACGAGCATGCCCAAAAAGCCCATCTTCACAAGAACCTCAACATTGGAGAGCAAGGCTGGATGGATTTCCCATACAGACAGAGGGTATTAGTGTATCTTGATGCCACCAGGAAGTCCTGGTGGAGTCAAGATTGACAGTGGGGGTGACGCCCCTCTACCTGATTGGCTGCACAGCAGCCTTGCAAATAGGTCCTGGAAAACTGCAGCCAAAAAACATACAGTGGGTCCAAAGTGCATGGAAAGAACAGTAAGGGCAGCTGCAAGCTTGGCACCAAGGCGAAAGCGTCATGCACCAGCTTTTGTTGGGTCGGCGGCGCACCACAAAAGGCACCCCCACCTGATTGCACATTGCTATAGCGGCCGCTGCAGGGCCGGGGGGACAGACTTATGCCCTGGCCGCACAGTGCAGGAGCACACGCCGACGGCCTTCCCCACCCCAGCTGGCTTTCCCAGCTGCGGAGCAGAAGCGCAGACTGCGCAAGCTGTCAGCAGAGGACCGGACGCCAGGGATCTGAGTGTGCCGGCGGAGGAGCAGAAGCACTCAGGGCGCCAACTGTCAGCAGGTGAGTACCATCCATGGAGCTGAGAGTCATGGCGGAGGAGCAGAAGTGTGGAGAGCACCAGCTGTCCGCGGGGCACCGGCCAACAGGGAGCTGACAGTTCCGGTGGCCGAACAGAAACAGTGAGGGCGGCTTCTGTGAGCTGGGGACAGTGGGGTGAGCATTACATTACTTATTAGCATTACACTATTAGATTTGTATGCTGCCATGTTACAGCACTAACATGGCAGCCTTTTAGTACAATCGTCTAGTAGGACCTTGGCGTCTTGACTAGAGTTGAGCGAATATACTCTGCCGAGCTTGATGCCGAGCTCAACTATCAAGAGCTGGGGGTATGAGAGGGGCGTTCCTGCTGTCAATCCCCTAGCTTCTGGTTGCTTCAAGATACATTAATACCGAGACACAGCATCTAGGAAAAGTGTTGTAGACTGCTGGGACTTCCTTTTCAGGCCAACTGGGTTCCCTTCTCACCATGAACAGCTATAAGAGAAATTTTTCTACCTTTTTGTAGCACAATCATACACTTGAGAGTCAACCATCTCTATATCATCCATATGGTTTATTTTTTTCCTGGAAGTGAAAAAAAAAAATTGTTTTAAGAATGAAGAACCTGAGGAACACTTATACCATTCTTCTAAGCCATTATGGAAATCAAGAAATCAGCGAGACCCCACACAGCTTGGCAGGGAACATGAGATGTCCATACTGATATAGTGTTTCCTGACATCTAGTATAATACAGGAGCTGGAAGTCAACAGCAAACGCTCCTGTGATGAAAATATGTGAACGTTTCAGATTCCTGAGGTTTCCTCAGGTTTGGCCCCCACTCCCTCCCAAGTCAATTCTATTTACCCTGAATAATTCCAGAGCTTAGAACCAGATCATATTACCAATGTCCATCATCACATCATTGAGAAAACTGGACCAACTTACGGAACTCTTCTGGAAGATGACCCTCATGGTCCACTCTTAGTGGATACTGGTTTGTAGCTTTCACCCCAAGGCCAATGAAGACCAGTGCCATGTTAGACATTAAATTGTCCTTCAAACATGACCATTGTCCATAAATTTCAATGTACAATGGTGACCATAATATCCCAAATACATTAAAGATGTAAGAAGCCACCTCTGAAGGTTACACTTGGCTGGCTACCAAACCGGTGCCTCCAAGTCATTACCATTATGGATCTCATACACTGTAGACATGGGTAACTGCTACCTAGTTTTACTAAAATCAAATCATTTCCAACAAGCTAAATGCTGAGGCCACCAGGTATCACAACAGTAAATTGAAGAATGTTGCTGTTGCTTTGTGGTGGACTGCCGAGGTCCTAGTGCCCACAATAAGAACTGTCAAACTTAGCACTACTATATTGTTGTTGCCTTGTTTTGCTATGAGCCAACAATGACTTTTCTACAAGATTGGATATGGGTCCAGTGAGCTTACAGCTAAGCTTAAGACCTGAGGTCCTGTGGGTGGTGATCTGCCACCCCGGCCTCTTAGACTGCGTACTATGGTATTGTGTGGTGCTACAGTTTAGAGAAAGTACCCTTAAAGTTGATCGGTCCTGAAAGTTGCTGCACCATCCTCAAGTGGAGCCTTGCATAAAGACTGACCCTCTTACAAATGTGTATCAGAGCTGGAGACAACAACCTGGTGTAAAGTGCCTATTATTGCACTTTTTATGCAACCCCAATTACAAAACAGTTGGAACGCTGTGTAACATGTTAATAAATGTGAAGAAAGACAGAATGCATTGATTTGGAAATCTCATATAACCATATTTATCCACAACAGAACATAGAAAGTAAGTGCTACTAATAAGAAACAGCCGGAGGGTCAATTTTCTCCTTATTTACATGACTGTGTATAAAAATAGCATGTTAGAGAGGCAGAGTCTCTCAGACTCAAAGATGGTCAGAGGCTCACCAATCTGTGAAAAACTGCTCCGCAACATAAAGTTATGAAGACTTTGAACATCTCACCATCTACAGTACATAATATCATCAATAGATACAGAGAACCTGAAGAAATTAATGTCCAGAAGGGGCAAGGTCGATGGTCAATATTGGATGCTCGAGATCTGCATTAAAAACAGGCATGATTCTGTAATGTAAATCACTGCATGGGCTCAGGAACACTTTCAAAAATCATTGTCTGTGAACATAGTTCGCCATGTAATCCACAAACGCATCATGTAAACAAGAAGCCATATATCAACACAATACAGAAAAGCCAGCGTCTTCTCTGGGCCAAAGTTCATTTACAACTAACGGAGGCAAAATGGAGTACTGTTCTGTGGTCAGATGAATCAAAATGTAAAACTCTTTTTAGAAACCTCGGATGTCGTGTCCTGCAGACTCCTTGCATTCTTTTTTCTTTACATTTTACACAATGGCCCAATGTTTTAGGAATTGGAGTTGTAGATAAGAGGCTGATCAGGTGGTATCGATTCTTCTTGAAGAGACTATAGACTTCTAACTATGCTCCATGGGAAAAGGTATGCAAATTAGCTCATATCAGCTAAACTAGAGACTCCTCCGGTTTGGCTGCGTCTGAATCATGTCATCCAAACAATCAATACCCTGCTCCATCCTGATGAGGGACAAGAACCCCAAAACATTCTGTCCATAGATGGAGGAGTCTCTGGTTTGGCTGAAATGAGTTAATTTGCATAATTAAGAGGATAAAACAAATCATTAGAGCTCTTTCAACAAATCTGGGTCTCATAATTATATAAGGAGTAAACAACAAGGAGCGGAGAAACCTGACCACATAGTTACTGTAATTATATCATTATCGGCAGGCGAGGTTGGCGGCCCGCCACTTACATAACCTGTTGGCGCAGGAGCCATTTTTACATGCACAAGTCATACGCAATTGGACATGCAAAATAACGTGCACCGATGCTGTCAGCCAGGGAAATGGTCAATGGTTTCAAAAGTTCAAAATGTTCTCTTTCCCTGTATGAATGCGGAAGGAAAACAGAACTTGCTGCATATTTTTTTCCGCATCCCAATTGCGCTCGCCAAATATGCGCATGTGAACAAACCCATTGAAGTCAATGAGATCTATTTTTTGTGTATTGCGCTCACACATTTTTCATGCTGAGGTACAATTTTCTGAATCCATCTGGAAATGTATAAATAAACTGACAACTGGATAATAGCATTCTTATACTATGGCGCTATGCCTTAAGCCCTTTGTACCCTGTTTCCCTGAAAATAAGACATACTTTGAAAATAAGACATAGCATGATTTTCCAGAATTTTTGAGGATGCAAAATGATTTTTCAGGCTTTTTGAGGATGCTTGAAATATAAGCCCTACTCCAAAATTAAGCCCTGCTAACAGTTAATTTAAAAAAAGTCAATTTAAATAGTGTCCAGGCAGCTATACATGTAAAAAAGTTAAACCTTTTTGAACAAAAATTAATATAAGACACTGTCTTATTTTCGGGGAAACACGGGTATTAAAATGCCAGCCACCAGCAGACCAGCCTCAGACACCCCCCATATTGGGACAGTAGGTGCTGACATCTTCATAGAAATTTATGGGTTGCTCGGGGCTTGACTTTCTATAGTCAGGGGTGTACAAGGGCTGGCAAATTTTAGCTTTGGGGGCAAGGACACAGCATTGGCCCACATGAGTAGCGGCCCATAATTAACCTGTTTACTTCCACTAACCTAAAAAGTAGGCAGGGGTAACTGGGCTTTAAATCTAGCCACTGTTAGGTTAGGGCTGCATGGCGACTTTGGCTGTGATGGTAATTGCTGTATAGCCCTGTGATTTTGCACTGCCATTGATGTCAGTGGAGTCACATTGTGAGTCACAGGTTGCTGCAACTACAACTCACTAGTCACTAAAAATCCATAGAGGTTGCAATTAACGGCAGAATGAGGTCATGGGGCTACGCAGCAATCTTTGGTCATGCCGCCCCTGTCATGGTCAACGTCCTGTATAGCCCTAGCCTAAAAAGAAACAGCTTGACCATTAAGGGTCTTTATTAGGACCGCATGATTAGAACTGTCCAATATTATATCATGTAACATAGTAATAGTGTGGAAAGGATGAAAAAGAGACCTCTGTCCATCCAGTTCAGCTTATTACCCCCCAATGTTGATCCAGAGGAAGGAAAAAAAACACCCAATGAGGTAGAAGGCAATTTTCCTCACTTAAGGGAAAAATATTCCTTCTTGATTTCAATCTACAATCGGAATAATCCCCGGATCACCGACCCTCCTGAAGTAATCAGTGACTATAACATATAATATTGTATCGCTCAAAAAAGGCGTCCACGACTATCTTGTAGTCTGTTAGTGAGTTCACCATCACCCAGTCCTCAGGCAGGGAGTTCCACAGTCTCACCGCTCTTACAATAAAGAACCCACTTCAATGTCGATGTAGAAACATACTTTCCTCTAGTGGCAGAGAGCGCTCCTTTGTTACAGTCACAGCGCCAGGTATATATAGATGATGGGAGAGATCTCTGTACTGACCCATGATATATCTATACATAGTTATTAGAGTGCCCCCTAGTTGCAGTCCTCGTTATGAATAATTGATGAGAGATCTCTGTATTGTCCCCTGATCTATCTATACATAGTTATTAGAGCGCCCCCTTGTTACAGTCCTGGGTATAAATAGATGATGGGAGAGATCTCTGTAGTGTCCCCTGATATATCTATACATAGTTATTAGAGCGCCCCCTTGTTACAGTCCTGGTTATAAATAGATGATGGGAGAGATCCCTGTAATGTCCCCTGATATATTTATACATAGTTATTAGAGCGCCCCCTTGTTACAGTCCTGGGTATATATAGATAATGGGAGAGATCTCTGTATTGTCCCCTCATATAGTTATACATAGTTATTACAGCGCCCCCTTGTTACAGTCCTGGGTATAACAGATGATGGGAGAGATCTCTGTATTGTCCCCTGATATATTTATACATAGTTATTAGAGTGCCCCCTTGTTACAGTCCTGGGTATAACAGATGATGGGAGAGATCTCTGTATTGTCCCCTGATATATTTATACATGGTTATTAGAGCGCCCCCTTGTTACAGTCCTGGGTATAAATAGATGATGGGAGAGATGTCTGTATTGTCCCCGGATATATTATACATAGTTATTAGAGCGCCCCCGTGTTACAGTCCTGGGTATATATAGATGATGGGAGAGATCTCTGTAATGTCCCCTGATATATTTATACATGGTTATTAGAGCGCCCCCTTGTTACAGTCCTAGGTATAAATAGATGATGGGGGAGATCTCTGTATTGTCCCCTGATATATCTATACATAGTTATTAGAGCGCCTCCTTGTTACTGCCCTGGGTATAATAGATAATGGGAGAGACCTCTGTATTGTCCCCTGATATATTTATGCTTCATGTCCACGGGCGGGTCGGGTTCTGTGGGTGGGAGCCCAGCCGTGGATCCCACCCTGCCCGCAGCATGAGGACATCACTTACTAGTCCGGATGCGTGCAGGTCATCTGTCTTTTCCTCCGTGCATGTGGGCAGCCGTGCTGGCATGTGGGTGTGCCCGCCCTCCGGCACGCACACCGCACATGTGTAGTGGGGATTTTTTCTTTAAACTCCTGCTTTCCCGCGGGACCCGCAGCACAAGCAGAGTGATAGTTCCGGGTGTGCCGCAGATCGAAAGGCTTCCATCAAGCTGCAGCATGCTGCGGTTTGTTTTCCGGACCAGAAGGTCCGCAAAACAAATCTGCAAGCTTTAATTAAACTGCGGACGCCCATGATTTTCTGTGGGTGGCTTAAACTCTGGATCATCAGTGGATCCCGAATTTGAAACCCGCCCATGGACATGATCCCTTATACATAGTTATTAGAGCGCCCCTTTCTTACAGTCCTGGGTAGAAATAGATGATGGGAGAGATCTCTGTATTGTCCCCTGATATATTATACATAGTTATTAGAGTGCCCCCTTGTTACAGTCCTTGGTATAAATATATGATAGGAGAGATCTCTGTATTGTCCCCTGATATATCTATACATAGTTATTAGAGCGCCCCCTTGTTACAGTCCTGGGTATAAATAGATGATAGGAGAGATCTCTGTATTGTCCCCTGATATATTATACATGGTTATTAGAGTGCCCCTGTGTTACAGTCCTGGGTATAATAGATGATGGGGGAGATATGTGTATTGTCCCCTGATATAGTTATACATAGTTATTAGAGCGCCCCCTAGTTACAGTCCTGGGTATATAAAGATGATGGGAGATCTTTGTATTATACATAGTTATTAGAGCGCCCTCTTGTTACAGTCCTGAGTATAATAGATGATGGGAGAGATCTCTGTATTGTCCCCTGATATAGTTATACATAGTTATTAGAGCGCCCCCTTGTTACAGTTCTGGGTATAATAGATGATGGGAGAGATCTCTGTATTGTCTCCTGATATAGTTATACATAGTTATTAGAGCGCCCCCTTGTTACAGTCCTGGGTATAATAGATGATGGGAGAGATCTCTGTATTGTCTCCTGATATAGTTATGCATAGTTATTAGAGCGCCCCCTTGTTACAGTCCTGGGAATAATAGATGATGGGAGAGATCTCTGTATTGTCTCCTGATATAGTTATACATACTTATTAGAGCGCCCCCTTGTTACAGTCCTGTGTATAAATAGATGATAGGAGAGATCTCTGTATTGTCCCCTGATATATTATACATGGTAATTAGAGTGCCCCTGTCTTACAGTTCTGGGTATAATAGATGATGGGAGAGATCTCTGTATTGTCCCCTGATATATTATGCATAGTTATTAGTGCACCCCTTTGTTACAGTCCTGGGTATAAATAGATGATAGGAGAGATCTCTGTATTGTCCCCTGATATATTATACATGGTAATTAGAGTGCCTCTGTGTTACAGTCCTGGGTATAATAGATGATGGGAGAGATCTTTGTATTGTCCCCTGATTTATTTATACATAGTTATTAGAGCGCCCCCTTGTTACAGTCCTGGGTACAATAGATGATGGGAGAGATCTCTGTACTGTCTCCTGATATATCTATACATAGTTATTGGAGCGCCCCCTTCTTACTGTCCTGGGTATAATAGATGATGGGAGAGATCTCTGTACTGACCCCTGATATATCCATACATAGTTATTAGCGCGCCCCCTTGTTACAGTCTGGGGTATAATAGATGATGGTAGAGATCTCTGTACTGTCCCCTGATATATTCATACATAGTTATTAGAGCGCCCCCTTGTTACAGTCCTGGATATAAATAGATGATGGGGGAGATCTCTATATTGTCCCCTGATATATTTATACATAGTTATTAGAGCGCCCCCTTGTTACAGTCCTGGGAATAATAGATGATGGAGAGATCTCTGTACTGTCTCCTGATATATCTATACATAGTTATTAGAGCGCCCCCTTGTTACAGTCCTGGGTATAATAGATGATGGTAGAGATCTCTGTACTGTCCCCTGAAATATGTATACATAGTTATTACAGCGCCCCCTAGTTACAGTCCTGGGTATAATAGATGATGGGGGAGATCTCTGTACTGTCTCCTGATATATCTATACATAGTTATTACAGCGCCCCCTTGTTTTTGTCCGGGGTATAATAGATGATGGTAGAGATCTCTGTACTGTCTCCTGATATATCTATACATAGTTATTAGAGCGCCCCCTTGTTACAGTCCTGGGTATAATAGATGATGATAGAGATCTCTGTACTGTCCCCTGAAATATGTATACATAGTTATTACAGCGCCCCCTAGTTACAGTCCTGGGTATAATAGATGATGGTAGAGATCTCTTTACTGTCTCCTGATATATCTATACATAGTTATTAGAGCGCCCCCTTGTTTTTGTCCGGGGTATAATAGATGATGGTAGAGATCTCTGTACTGTCTCCTGATATATCTATACATAGTTATTACAGCGCCCCCTTGTTTTTGTCCGGGGTATAATAGATGATGGTAGAGATCTCTGTACTGTCTCCTGATATATCTATACATAGTTATTCCGTCGCCCCTCAGCCGACTTGTTTTTGTTATGTTTTGTAATGTAAATTGGTTGTATAAATGGGGTATGTGTGATTGGGGATGCGGCCGGACCGGTTTTCCCTGTTTCTGTAAAATTTTGTAAATATGCATATATGTTGGCAATTATTTCTTGCAAATATATCTGTTCTGTTATTTTGTAAATCTGTATATATGCTTCTTGCGACTGTATTTGGCTAATTTTTCTGTTATTTTGCTATTTTTCTTATTACGCCCTGTAATGTTTTCTACTTTTATAATAATAAGACTCACTGTGTTCTACAGTATTTGTGGTCTTCCAGAAGGTCAAGTGCTCGCAATGGTCAATCAATGCAAACCCAAAGAGTTAAATGAGAAATTCAGCTCTGCTACATCTGTAGGTGAGTTCACTGTGGACTGTTCTACTATACACTAATAACAGGGGCTGAGACACTTGATTGAAAATGTAGCAACTTTTAGTAACTTTCTAATATACCTTATATGAAAAGTCAGCTTTTTACTTAGCATAATTCCTGCATTGCAGAGGGGGACAATCCTACCACAGTTACCGCTAATAATTAGAGGTTCCTGTCACACAGGTATACTACAGGAGATCATAGCTCATCCTTCTGAATGTATACTTATGGTCTGTAGCTTATTTAGGTGAAAAAAATAAGGCAATGGCAGTGTCCTCCCAGCAGACAGAGATGGTACTGTCTCTAGAAGCTCATGTGATGTTATTCTGATGCATCATGGGATTGATAGCACAGCATAGAGCAGCAGTTCCCAAACACTCACTTCTATTACTCACAGAGCAATATTCAAGGGCTCCGACCAAGGTTCTAGGTCCGTGGTGGCAAATCTATGGCATGCGTGCTGGAGGAGGAACACAGAGCACTGTCTGCTGGCTTCCGTGCCATTGGCTGCTCACCACAGTAGTGATTACGGGCTGGGGTGCCACAGCTCCCCAGCCGGTAATCACTCAGTGATGCTGATCCCGGTGCTCACTGATGTCAGTATGTGCACCCGGGATCCTTCTCCCTTGACCTCTCCTCCTTAGTTTCACAGGAAATAACAAGGAAGAAAACTTTCAAGGCTCACACGCTGACATCAGTGTGTGCAGCCGGGATCAGCGTCGATAAGAGGAGGAGCAGTGCAGAGGAGGTAAGTATAAGGGGTGGGGGGGCTACTATAGCTGGGGCTAATGTCGGATTAATATTACTACTGGGGCTACTGTTGGGTTTATAATATTACTGGAGCTACTGTGGGGTTATTATTACTACTATGGCCACTGTGGGGTCACCATAATTACAGAGACCACTGTGGGATGACTATTACTACTGGAACCAGTGTGGGGGTCACTATTACTACTGCAGCTACTGTGGGGTTAATATTATTACTGTGGCCACTTTTGAGTTAATATTTCTACTGGGTTACTGTGGGGTTATTATTATTACTGGGGCCACTGTGGGGTCACTATTACTACTGAGGCCAATATAGGGGTCACCATTACTACTGAGGCCACTGTAGGGATATATTATTACTACTGGGGCCGCAATAGGGGTCGCTACTACTACTGGGGCCAATATAGGGGACGCTATTACTACTGTAGCTATTGTTTGGGTCCCCATTACTACTAAGGCCACTGTGGGGGACATTATTATTACTGGGACTGCAATAGGGGTCACTATTACTACTGGGGTGCAATAGGGGTCACTACTACTACTGGGGCCAATATAGGGGATGCTGTTACTACTTGGGCCAATATAGGGGATGGTATTACTACTGGAGCTATTGTTGGGGTCCCCATTACTACTGAGGCCACTGTGGGGGACATTATTACTACTGGGGCTGCAATAGGGGTCACTATTACTACTGGGGTGCAATAGGGGTCACCCTTACTACTGAGGCCACTGTGGGGAACATTATTACTATTGGGGCCACAATAGGCGTCACTATTACTACTGGGGCCATGTAGGGGATGCTATTTCTACTGGGACCAATATAGGGGTCACTAATACTACTGGGGCCACCAATATAGGGGGTCACTATTTCTACTGGGGCCACCAATATAGGGGTCACTATTACTATGGGGGGATTTGCTGCTGAGTTTACAGTAGCTGTAGCAGCAAAGTAGATGACACTTTGAAAATCTCATCCACACGCTGTGGGAAAAATCTGCACAAAGCACCTGTGTTTTCCCCTCCCTGTTTTTTTTTTTAATGGCCCTGTCCTTTTATAAAGACGGAAGTAAAAATAATATGTTGTGATATGCCACGCCCCTAACCCCTCACTTGGCCACACCCTCTGTCCCACTTTGGGGCTCCATGAGAAACTTTTGCTTCAAAAAGGGCTCCATGGCTGAAGAATTTTGGGAACCACTGGCATAGAGGAAGAGAAATCTAAACATCAAGATGGTGCCCGATAAGCATCAGAAAGGAGGCTGCACTGTATTTAAATGACTGCAATACATAGAAGAGACCTCCAGAGTGTGACGGGCAATCAGATGAGGGGTAAGGGATGGAAAGATGAGTTTTGGCTGGAATGGCTTTCTAATACATCTCACAGCTGAGCATTTGTGACAATTGTATCCACTCTAGTCGATCTGATCTCTAGAGTGATACATGTTACCTCCACTGATACAATGTAACAGATTACCAGGACAGGAGAAACATTTGTACTGTTGATGTTTACTGCACAGAGGATTGTTTACACTGGATGCAATTGTAGCAAAATCTCAGCCGCGATCAGACTGGTCTTTATCGAGTAGATGGTTTCGGCCTCCGGATGGAAACAAGAAAGCCACAGAGGAGCTGCCACACAAAGGGACATATTCAATAACTCCCGGACGGCACCGCTCCCGTATATAAATAGTCAGTTTCATCACCAGTCTCAAAATTGGGTCTTTTTGAAGTTCTACACTGGGCACCGGCATGTGTTAATCAAGTGGACGGGATTTGGGTTTAGGTTTCATAGCTGGTATAGGTTTAAGCCTGGTGCATGTTAGTGTGACAAACACACCCTCATGGCCAAAAACAATCCCTACCTTAGAAGGAATATATATATATATACACACTCATTGTCAGCACCAATCCCTCCCCTAGAAGTTGTCGGAGGGATGAAACTTTCTCTGTGATTGTAACCTTGTTATAAAAGATTACAGCATCAGAGCAAAAGCATCATCTATAGTGGAGAACCGACCCCTCGTAGGGAGGCTCTAGTACCCTGTTGTACCGCCTCGAGCTTAGATACAAGATGTGATATGGGGGGCATGGAGGCTCTAGTGCCCTGTTGTACCACCTCTAGCTAAGATACAAGATGTGATACGGGGGGCATGGAGGCTCTAGTACCCTGTTGTACCGCCTCGAGCTTGGATACAAGGTGTGATACAGGCGGGCATGGAGGCTCTAGTACCCTGTTGTACCGCCTCTAGCTTGGATACAAGATGTGATACAGGCAGGCATGGAGGCTCTAGTACCCTGTTGATGATTGTACTTACATTTGCACACACTTGTGGCAGTGATGCCAATGCAAGTTTAGATAGATTGCGGTATGAACTGCCTGTATAAGTATATTTGCCCCACAGTATATAACATTGCAGCATCTTGCTTTACTTAAAGGAATCATCAGATTGACCTGTGCGCCGATGTAAAGTGACAAATAATACATCGTGGTATCATACAACACTGTGAAAAATGACAAACTCAGCTCTGCTGCACCTATAAAATCTGTAATTCCCTTCACATTGCTGCAGAGATTGTCAGCTCTTTCGGTTTGTCCTCTTCTGGCATTGTCTGGGCACTTCATGGGCTGCATTATAACTCCCAGCATTGTGAGCTGCCAAGGTCTGAGGGTGCGCAGCCTGTGGGTCTAAGACAGGCCAGTCTGTAATACCCATTGACACCGGACCAGCAGAGCTGGCACCTGACTGGCATCCTGCCCCAGAAGCCTCTGCTTTCACAAGCGCTGCACGTGTTGTCAGGAGGTGCCTGTGTCCAAACTTTTGCAATGGGGTCAAAATTGGAATCTGAAGTCAATATTGACCACAAGAGCTCATAATCTATGATATGATTGACATTGCCGGTGCATCACAATAACTGGCAGACTAACGTAGTAACTTTACAGCAGACCTATGTAAATTCACAGCTATCACTCTGGGAAATCACCGTGAGGTGTGCCGAAGGCAAACTCTGCTTCTCTACACCTGACAAGCTCAGCTCTGCTATCTCTGCACAGGCTAGTTTACCGATTATGTCTGAGTTTTGATGTTCTGTATGCAGTCCTATGTAAATGTATGGATAACACTGTGTAACGCATTGTTATATTGCTGTGGGAAAAAAACAGACCTGTCCACCACACCTGACAAACTTAGCTCTACTATGTCCGTATGGAATATTGCACATTTAGTCACATAGGCTAATCCAGTAGGATTGTCCGCAGTCCTATGTAAAGCCACAAATACTTTACTACACTAAGATATGACCAAGCTTTCTGCAAAAGGACCAAACCAATTTTCTAATTATACGACAAGTCCTGCTCTGCTACATCCTCATTAACTGCAAATTCTGTCTCTCAATTACAGTATTGTATTAGGTGTGCCTGCAGTCCTATGTAAAATCACATGATATGGCCATGAGTTGAGCCAATGACCATTACAAGCTCAGCTCTGCTACATCAGTACAAAATAACCAGGTAGCCAGTCTTTTAGGATAATATAATATAGTTGCTTGCAGTCCTATGTAAAACTATTGGAACCTCATTATATGATCATGGCTGTGCCAATGACAAATGGCACATTGTTACATCTGACAAGCTCGGCTGCTATATACATACAGCCTTACTATAAATTTTAGAGCAAATAACACCGTCTTACGTCTAACAAATTCAGCTCTGCTACATCCATATAGAATAGTTACACATTCTGCCTCTGAATTAGAACAATGCAGTACTTCTGCCTGCAGTCCTATGTAAAATTACAGGAACCACATGGTCATATGATCACACCTGGCTACAGCTGACAAGCCCAGCTCTGCTACATTTGAATGGAGTAACTACAAATTCATTCTCTTATTATAATGTAGTAGATTTTTTTGCAGTCCTATGTAATATGATATGAAGGTGTGATAGGATCCTGGACAAATCACACCTTCCTACACATGACAAGCTCAGCTCTGCTACATCCATACAGAATAGCTAGATGTTCTGCCTTTGAGTTAAAAATGCACTGTCTGCCTGTAGTCCTATGTAAAAATACAGAATACCACATTTTAATATGATCATGAATTACTCAAAATGACAAATCAAACCTTGCAGTCCTATGTAAAATTACAGGAACCACATGGTCATATGATCACACCTGGCTATAGCTGACAAGCTCAGCTCTGCTACATCCATTAAAGAATAGCCTCAAATTTTGCCTCTGACTTAGCACAATGAAGTAAGTCTTCTTGCAGTCCTATGTAAAAAATCACATGATGTGACCTTAATATAGTAGTCCTATGCAAAAGCACAGATTCCACATCGTGATATGATGATGAATTGTGTCAAGGGATAAATCACACCTTCCTATAGCTGACAATCTCAGCTCTGCTACATCTGTCTGGAATTACTACAAATTCAGTCTCTTATGATAATATAGGAGGTTCAGCAGTCCTATGTAAAACTACAGACACCATATTATGATATGTTCATGACTTGTGACAAAGGACAAATCATACAATGCTACACTTGACAAGCCCGACTCTGCTACATTCATACAGAATAGCAACAAATGTCTGTTAGGACAATGCAGTAAGCCTGCCTGCAGTCCTATGCAAAATCTGAGGAACCACATTGCTATATGATCCCACCTCGCTACAGCTGGCAAGCTCAGCTCTCCTACATTCATATGGAGTAACTACAAATTCAGTCTCTTCTGATCATGTAGCAAGTTTTCCTGCAGTCCTATGTAAAACCACAGATACCACATCGTGAGATGATCATGAATGTTGTCACACCTAAACCCGACAAGCCCGGCTCTGCTACATCCACACAAAATATTTACAAATACTACTTCTGACTTAGGACAATGCAGTAAGCCTGCCTGCAGTCCTATGTAAAACCATAGCAACCACATTGTAATATGATCCCACGTTGCTACATCTGACAAGCTCAGCTCTGCTACATCCAGAGAGAATAGCCACAAAGTGTGGCTGTAAATGAAGATGTCTGTGAGTTAGGACAATGCAGTAAGTCTGCCTGCAGTCCTATGTAAAAATGATGTGATATGGCCATGAGTTGTACCAAAGGACAAACTCAGCCCTACTACATCGGTGCTGATTATCTTCCAGCATCCCGACCCTTCCCATACTTCTGCATTATGCCATGCCTTACCTGCAGATGCTGATGCCAAGGTGCCCGTGGTGCCAGGTGCTCAGAGCAGCATGGCACGGTGGTGTTTACATAAAGCCCTGGTCCAATGTGCTCCTGTCTGCGCTCTGTCTGCGTCTACCAATTCTGTCTGGATGGCATCGTTGTCCTCAACCCAACCCCAGCCGGGTACCGGGTCCATATATCCAGCAGCCAGTGGTATGTGTCACTGGTTCCTCCTGCTATTCCCACCAGTCACTGGTCCAGGTGTTGTCCTCAGGGATCCCATGGATGCCCCCCTGCAGTGTACCCGTCTAGGTGCCCGCTGCGCCCTGCGATCCCTACGATCTTTATTATTGCACAACCTGAGCTCTGCACCGAGCGTCTGTGTTTATCCAGAATCCTATGTCTCCCCTTATAGGTTTGTGTCTGTGTCCTCGGATTCTGTACAGTCTGCTGAGTCCCTGGAGCTCTAGCTCCCCCTATAGGGCTGTGGCGTCCTCTGCTCCTGAGGCCACAGTCTGATATTGTGTCTACATCCCCTGTATGAATCTATTTACAGTCTATGCCCTTCTTCGTTGGCGTTACGTCCAGGCTGAAGTGTCCCTGAGGGTGCTGTGTCTGCATTTCTGCCATGCTGTGTTGTGCCTGGGCATTGCCGACTCACTTCGGCTGCCATCTGGCCATGAATGTAACGATATTCGTTAACGATGACGGTTGGGTCTGTGATACTACTGTGTGCGTTTATGTACCCGGTTGGGCGCTAAGGGGGCTGGTTGGGTATATACCCCAGGTAATCAGCAGGGTATTTATATACAAGGCTAGAGCAGCCAACTGAATCTTTA
Organism: Eleutherodactylus coqui; assembly: GCA_035609135.1. NCBI lineage: Eukaryota > Metazoa > Chordata > Amphibia > Anura > Eleutherodactylidae > Eleutherodactylus > Eleutherodactylus coqui. The sequence continues at coordinate 34,174,848 of CM069405.1, forward strand.
CCCTGGATGAAGGAAAGCCTGGCATGACTGGTATATGTCTACACTGACCGATCGCTACATTATGAGTAGCTGGCATGTGACATCTTATGGTCAGTAATGCGGTACCACGTGATGGCCACGTCAAGATCTGCTCTCAGATAATGCTCTAACCTCCTCTGCTCAGCAGAAGACAACATTTGGCAGTCATGGGTAAATGCGGTGACTTGAGTGACTTTGACTGCGGGCAGATTGTTGGTACCCGGTGTTGTGGTGCCAGGATTTCTGAAACAGTAGCACTTGCTGGCTGCTCCTGAACCTTGGCATCAAGAGTGTCCCAAGACTGTGTGTACCATGGACAGACATCCGACAGAAGAGTGGCGGGCCACATTTGGTAGATCCTAGAGGAGAGCGTCCAGTGGCACGTCTGGCATGTCAGCAACATTGTGCCACAGTAGACCAACTGACCTGGCAGCACTACAACAATGAACAATGAACATGTGATGTACCTTGCATCAACTGGGGTTCCATAGCCGAAGACCAACAAGGATGCCCCTGATTACCCCATGTCATCACCAACAACTCCTCGCCAGCAAAGACGTCAGTGGACCTTGGACACAAAACAGAAGGTCACCTAGAGTGACAAGTCCATACGGATGACCGAGTCTGCATCTGGCCTAAACAGCATGAGCCGTATCTCATAGGTGCACCGTTGGGGTTCAACAGGCTGGTGATGGCAGTGTCATGGTCTTGGGAGAGTTTTCCTGGCATGGTCTTAGACCGTTGGTCATCATGCTACGATCCTAGAATGGTGAACGCTGCAGGAATCAGTTAGATGAGCATCTGCACCCTTGTCTTTAGGAAGTTGAAGGTGGCCGGCGACAACCTCCAATATTTCTGCACCCAGGACTCCATGTTGTCGAACGTGCGCTGTAATATCCTGACATCAATTCGGCTGCTTCATGTCTAATGGCAATGGTGCCAGGTTTATTGGTGAACACATTAACCTAGTCCTCCACAGGCAAAGTCTGCTGGTGTAAGGTCTGATGATCTTGGTGGCCACAGACCCTTTGAGATGATCTTGTCACTGAAGAAAGAACGAATGTCTGCCATACTTTTATGGGATGCAGTAGTTTTTCGTGGATTTGATGTGATTTAGTTGAGGCCCAAATGCTTTTTTTTGGGCTATTCACATGGCCACACAGATGGAACCCTGCCTTGTCCATGAACCATGTGATGGCCAACAGCTCCTGGTGATGGCCTAAACTTAGCTGGAACACCCACCCCCCAATTCCCCGTATGCCACATACTTCACCGTACCAGACGGCTGATGTTCCTGAATAACTGTGATGCGGTTGGGTTTGAACTCTGCTTATTAGTGGCCCTCTAAGCTGATTAATGACTAAGAGACTTTTGTGGCAAATGGCGCACAAGTACCCTCACATCCTGGATTGTGGCTACTGACAGCTGCTGACCCTTACGTGGATCCAACAAAGTTCATGTTGTTTTAAGTTTGTTTGCTAGTTGCCAAATAGTTGTCATGTTGGGCGTGATGGTGAAACAGCAAAACGTTGACCGAAATGGTCGCTGACACTCTACGAATGAACCAATTGCCCAGTACATGCAAGCCATAAAACACGTTCCTCCATAGAATACTCCGAATAGCCCATTGCAGAGGCGTAACTTGAAGCTTCCGGGCCCCGATGCAAAACCTGTACCAGGGCCCCCAACTATAATGCTTTAGTCATAGTACTGGGCTCCCTATATGGAGAAGAGAGGCCTTATGGGCCCCCTAAGGCTCCTGGGCCCGGGTGCAACCGCATCCCCTGCACCCACTGTAGTTACGCCCCTGGCCCATCGTATCTGCGGACGACACATTTACCAACCCCAATTCCAAAAAAGCCGGGACGCTGTTTACAATGTAAAGAAATTGTAAGAGAAAAAGAGTGCAGTGATCTAGAAATCCCTTCTTCACAACAGAACATGGAACACATATCAGAGGGGGGGGGGGGGGGGGCAGGTTTACATTTCATTTATTAAAATGATCACCTTAGAAATTGATGGCAGCGACACATCTCACAAAAGTTGGGCGGGGCCATGTCTACCATTGTGTGGCATCCCCTCTTCTTTATACTGCAGTCTGTAAACATCTGGGAAGGGGTTTTGATTGGTCTGACCACAGAACAGTTTTCCATTTTGCCTCAGTCCATTTTAAATGATCTTTGGCCCAGAGAAGAGGCCAGCGTTTCTGGATTGTGTTGATTTATGGCTTCTTCTTTGCATGATACAGCTTTAACTTGCATTGGTGGATTACAGGTTGACCTGTGTCCTCAGACAATGACTTCTGGAAGTATTCCTGAGCCCATGCAGTGATTTACATTACAGACTAGAGATGAGCGAGCATACTCGCTAAGGGCAATTGCTCGAGCGAGCATTGCCCTTAGCGAGTACCTGCCCGCTCGAGAGAAAAGGTTCGGGAGCCGGCGCGGGGGAGTGGTGAGTAGCGGCAGTCAGCGGGGGGGAGTGGGGGGGGGGGGAGCGGGAGAGAGAGATCTCCCCTCCGTTCCTCCCCGCTCTCCCCCGCAGCTCCCCGCCTGCCACCAGTAGCCGAACCTTTTCTCTCGAGCGGGCAGGTACTCGCTAAGGGCAATGCTCGCTCAAGCAATTGCCCTTAGAGAGTATGCTCGCTCATCACTATTACAGACTCATGCCTGTTTATACTACAGTGCTGCCTGAGGACCTGTAGATCTCGAGCACCTAATACTGACCGTTGACTTGTGCACATGAATTTCTCCAGATGCCCTGAACCTTATGATGATATTATGTGCTGTAGATGGGGGATATTCAAAGATTTTGCAGTTTTATGGTGAGGAGCATGTTTCTGAAAACCTTCCACAATTTTTAGGTGCAGTTTTTTACAGATTGGTGACCTCTTCCCATCTTTGCTTCTGAGAGACTCGTCCTCTCTACCATACTCTTTTTATATACAGTCATGTGACTTAGTAGAATATTGCCCCTCCGGCTGTTTTTCATTACTTTTCCAGCCTTTTGTTACCCCTGTCCCAACTTTTGTGAGATGTGCTGCTGCCATCAATTTCTAAAGGAGTTCATTTTATTAAGTGCCATAGAATAATCCCTCCCTTCTCCTCTGATTGGTGGTTTATGTTCCGCTTTGGATAAATATGGTTAGATGAGATTTCCAAATCACTGCATTCTTTTTTTTTCACTGCATACATTTACACGGCGTCCCAACTTTTGGGGTTGTATTTCGAGCGACACTTCAAAATGATAATTGTCCCTAAGACTATACTTATTGGCTATAGCAACCAATCAGAGCTCAGCTTTCATTTCTATAATCTGGTCAAATGAAAGCTGATCTCAGATTGGTTGCTATTGGCACCAAGGACGGGTTTGATACATGAGGTCTGATATTTGTATCTCTGATTCTATATGCGTATGTCTGCATGGATGGCTATAAGTAAATATGTGTATTTGTGCATGAATGATGTACCAAAGAGCTGAACTCTTTATTTGGCTCCATAAGCCTGGTTACCGCAATTTGCTACAGTTGAAAGAAAAAGTAAGTGAACCCTTTGTAATTGCAAAGATTTCCAAATTGGTCAGTAATAAAATGTGGTCTGTTATCTAAAGGTACCTTTATGTGGGATGACTGTCAGGCACTTATGTACCCATGTGCTTTACAGAGGAGCGATAGTCGTTCAATGAATGGTGACAGAGCAGACAAGGATCATTTTGGCTGCCTATCTCAATTTACAGTAAACAAGAGTCACTCAAAGATTAAGCTCACGTGACAGAATTGTGACTTTTTGCAGTCTTACACTGACCCTACCACTTTCCGAAATGGGTGTGGCCTAGCATTAGGAGGCGGGGTTGTGTACGGCCCATCACCTTTATGATAATGTAAGCCAGAGGTTGGTACATGTTATAGTAGAAACCTATGCCAGCTCGGAGCTGCGGTGGGTTAACATCTGATGCATGGAGGTGCCGCCAGATGCGACTAAGTAAATCTGCCCCAGTGTACCTAATAACACACTGACAGATGCAATTGAGTAATAATCTACAGTGTGAAGAAGAGAAAAAAGTAAGTGAAGCCTTGAATTCGATAACCTGTAGGTCCCCCATTAGCTGCAATCACCTCAAGCAAACGTATCCTGTAGCTGCAAAAAAAGAGTTGCATGACGTTGAGGAGGAATTTGGGGCTATTTCTTCATGCAGATGGGTTTTTAGTTCATCAATATGTCTGGGATGCCTTGTGTGCACAGCCCTACTCAGGTCATGCCACAGCATCTCTATAAGCTTAAGGTTAGGACTCTGACTTGATCATTCCAAATGCAAATCCTCTTGTTCTTTCACCATTCTTTAGTTGATGACTTGTGTACCTAGGGTCCTTGTCGTATTGTTGTATTACTCAACATCTCTACAGCATGAGGTCATGTACAGCTGCCCTTATATTGTTTCCTTAATGATCGCAAGGCATCCAGGCCCTGAGGAGCAAAGCTGCCCCAACCATGATGCTCCCTCTACCATTACCCCAAACCATGACGCCCCTCTACTAGGCTTCACAGTTTTGGTGTTGGTATGCAGGATTCTTCTCTTCCAAGCATAATGTTGTGGATTTTTGCTAAAAAGTTCCAGTTTTATCTCACCCATTCATAGAACATTTCCCAGAAACACTGTGGAACATCCAAGGTGGTTTTGGGCAAAGATGAGATGGGTTACAATGTATTTTCTTGACAGCTTCCTTCATGGTGTCCTTCCATGAGCACCATTCTTGGTCAGTGTTTCTGTAATAGTGGACATATGATCAGAAGGTTTCTTCAGTCTGTAGAGTCTTCTGTAGTTCTGTTGCTGTGTCTCTTGGGTTCTTTCTCACCTCTTTCAAGCTTGCCTGATGCGATCTTAACAGGGCATGCACTCCCAGTGAGAGTTGAACAGTTTTGAATATTCTCTATTTTTAGATAATTTAGATAATTTGTCTAACACATGGTTCACACTAATTAATCTTTCTTAAAAAGAACATATTTGTCAGTAACCAGGCTTTGTGTGCCGTTATTTAATGGACAAAGCCCCATGTAAAACCTACAAAGCACAGGAATGATGAACATCTGAACATCTGGAGTCTGTATTAGTTTAGGGCATCTGGTTTAGGGTCTGCATTAGTTTAGAGAGTCTGGTCTGGGTGCTGTATTAGGTTTGAGGGTCTGGTTGGGGTTAGTATTAGGTTAGAGGTTCTGGCTGGGGTCTAAATTAGTTTAAGGGGTCTGATCCAGGGTCTGTATTCATTGTTGAGTGTTGCAAGGGAGTCAGAATCTCCTTGATGCCCCTTCGCAAACGTTGACAAGTATACCCTTATGGTATTTAGATGTTCACTATACTGTCAGAATGACTA